>JACSVZ010000002.1:19416493-20748993 GCA_014706295.1 Lycocorax pyrrhopterus obiensis | reverse complement strand
TCCCACCCTCAGCCAGACTTGTTGATGGGTCAGAGTGGGAAACAAAGAGAAAGCCTTGATGCCTTGCAAGCACTGTTCAGCAACAGCCAAAACATCGGTGCACCACCAACACTGTTTTAGTCACAAATCCAAAACACAGCACCCTCGGGGCTGCTGTGAAGACAGTGAACTCCATCTTGGCCAGACCCAGTCAAGAATCTTGCAGAAATTCAGGTAGGGGTGTGTGTCTCTGTACCTGGCAGTGGGAGGGAGGCCATATACAAGATCTGAGAATGACTCAGATTCAAAGTCTGTATTTTCCAAATTAAGGGGAAGGTTTGAATCCCAAATGTCCCAACTTAAGACGCCTTATAGATTTCATGGGTGTCTGAGGAATGTATGAGCTAGAAGATCTCTGCCCTTTTATACAACCAGCTTTATAATACATGGAAAAGTGAGTAATATGGGGAGGTTTTGCTGTCTGAAGCACTCCATGTGCAGAACAGGTTTCCATTCCCATCCCTAGCTATTGTTTAAATACTGCAAAAATACCTAGGCTCCCACCTACTGTAAACAATTACAACAATATTTTTAAGGTTTATTTTGCAAATTGGAGATGGTAATTGCAAACATGCCTTCTGCTCCAGCTGTCCTTCTTTGATGATGCTTGCTGGAGTATATGACAGTATACAGGTTTGCTGCCCCCCCCAGCTTTTCCTCTCAGCCCTTAGTGCCCTGCAGCTGGGTGGCTGTGGAAGTGTGTTTCTGTACCACACAAAGTACTTTCCCTGATTGGAACTAGATTATCTTTAAGGTCCCTTCCAACCCAAAACATTCTATGAGTCTATGATTCTCTACTCGCTCTCCTCCAGCACTTCTGCATGTTTCAACATCTATAGTGCCTTCTCATCAGGAAGTCATCCTGTATCCCTAATAATCCTCATCATTCTACTCCTCATTCTAGTTCTGCTATGATCTATTTAAAACAAGGTGACTAAGAACATGTGATCTTCAAAACATGTGCATTGGAGCAATACAGTGACATAATGAGAACTACTGTTTTAGGCTCAAAGTAAGTAAAAATATCCTATCTACTTTTTTGATCACTGCTCAGTACTGGGCTGATGTTTTCAGAAAGTTATCCAAAGTGAGTCAAAGATGTATTTCCTCAGGACTAATAGCTATGGGTTATTTTTTCTCCCACTTTGCCGTCATTGACATTAAATTTTCATTCCCCATTTGATCACCCAGTTATCTAGGAACACGAAACCCTTCTGCATCTTTGAGCTCAGCAGTAATACTGATTGCCCTTTTTTCTTTTGTCAGCCGGCCAGACAGCCTTGGCTAGGTCCCTGGGGAACGTATTGAATGGTAAAGTCCAATGTACGAATACTTGTGGCAGCCCACTGACAGCTTCCTTCCACAGTGAAGGCTCTCCATTATTTCTGTCATTTCCTGCTTTCTAGCTTAAAACTGGGAGAACACAACCTTTGTATCTCTTAGAAATCTGAAGTGATTGTTATGCAAAGGTTTTTGACAAAATCTTCCATCTGCCCCACCCTTACCCACAAAGTTTGTATAATCCTATAGATGTTTCCACCACATCCATGAGGTGTGACTTCCCCAGGAAAAATGCATGAGGAATCCTACCCAGCACAGCTGCTCTCACAGTTCCTCCTGATCTTGCCAGGTAAAAACATTAGCATTATTGCTCTCTAGATTTCAGCATCGCCCTGGAGCCTCTTTTTAAGAGTCTGAAGTGATACCGACCATTGTCTATTCCTCTGACACCCGATGCATTGCAGTTCACAAATTAGCAGTTTCATGCTGAGTTGCTGCAGAGCTGTTTGATGGTTGCCATCCTGCCTTCTTCTTACCTTTCAATGTATTGATTTGTTTCAAGACCTTTTCACTTTGAGATTGTTCTTCATCTGTCTCAGGGGGCTCCTTCACCTTTTCCTTAATGAGCTGCATTCATCTAAGATTTTTTTCTCATTTTTGCTGAGTAATCCTTCTACTTCTTGACTATCTCACTTGAAGCTGCACTGAAGGCAGACATTGTGGTTTGGATGTGCTTAAAAGTGTTTTTTTTATTAGCAACTTGCCACTTGAACAGGTATTTGATCCATCTCATTAGAGATCTACTTTTCAACTGCCAGATTTTCCTGGGTTTCCCATTTGGACATGACTTTTGTCAAATTCTAGCAGATCCTTTCACTGTCCTTTTAAACTTGAGTGGTGTTTTTCTGTGAGTTTTTTTGTTCTTTCTCTTCCTTTTCCTTTTCTTTTTCCTCTTCCTCTTCCTTGAGGGCTTTTCAACATGATGGTGGGCAGTTCTCCGTTTAATATGGTGTCATAGTTTAACCTTAGCTGGTAACTCAGCGCCACAGAGCCACTTGCTTGCTCCCTGCCCCCTCACCCCTGGTGGGATGGGGAGAAGAATCAGATAAAGGTAAAACCCAGGGGGTGAGATAAGAACAGTTTAATAATTTAGATAATGTAGGAAACATTACTACTACTAATAATAATAATTACAATGAAAAGGAAGATTACAAAAAGAAAAAAAAGAGGAATAAAACTCAGGAGAAAAAAGTGCTGCACAATACAATTTCTCACCACCTGCTGACTGATGCCCAGCCTGTCCCTGAGTTGAGCTCAGTCTCTCTAGTTCAACTCCCCCCGGTTTATATCCTGAGCATGAGATTCTGTGGTGTGGAATATCCCTTTGACCAGTTTGATCAGTTGTCCTGGCTGCTCTCTGTCCCAGCTATCTCCTCACTTTCAGAGCATGAGACACTGAAAAGTCCTTGGCTCAGTGCAAGCACTGCTCAGCAACAACCAAAACATCAGAGTGTTATCAACATTATTCTCATATGGAATCCAAAATACAGAACTATACCAGATACCAGGAAGAAAATTAACTCTATTCCCACATGAAACCAGGACATATAGCATCTCAAAAATATCTTTGTGTCTAAACAGCATTTTCATATTTTTGGCTTCAAGGGTTTGTTGTGGTTTTTTGGGGTTGTTTTTGGGGTTTTGTGTGTGTTGTGCAACTACTATATCCTTTCCACCACTAACCTCTCCACTTTCCTCACACGCTGTAAATTACTTGTCTCTCTCTGTCCTTTGCAAGATATGATTTTAGGTTTTCTCTTCTTTAACCCATAATTCTCTACCTGCCTTTTCCTCTGTAGGTAGTAGAGTTCCTATGTACCTAACTGAACTTGGAGCAATTGATTTGAACTTCACAGCATCTATTTCAGACATGAAGAAAAGCTTTCAGATGAAAGTTTGTCATTTCCCCCCAACTTTATTAGAGGGACTAATAACAAAAAGGACCTCTATCCACAGACCTTGACTTACTGTCATCAGATGAACAAGTACTGTAGACACTCCCCGCATGGGCTGACAGGGAATGACTTAACCATCAGGGACTGTCCCACCTCCCCCAGCCAGGGAACAGGGCAGGCTGCTGTGGAATGACAGATGAAGCAGCCCAGCCCAAGGTATCAGGCACCTCCATGGGGAAGGAGGTGCCTGTTGCAGAAGGTGTCTGCTCTGATCAGGAAGAACCAGTGATGAGGCCTTTCACAGCCTCCCATTCTCTGGCTCTGGTCCTCACAGCAGACTGTAACCATACCAGTACCTGCTGGAGGAAGAGCACAACTTTGGAGGTTCCTGGAGAGCATTGATGAAAACATCCAGACCCAAGGGATAGAGGAGCCAGTAGGGAGAGGTATCCTGTTGCACCTCACACTTATAAAGAAGGGAAGGCTCCCTGAGGATGTGAGAGTCAAAGGCTGCCTTGACTGCAGTGACCAAGAGATGGTGAAGTTAAGTACGCTGAGAGGAGACAGCAGGGCAAAGACCAAGATCCCAACCCTGGCATTTAGGAGAGAACATTTTGACCTCTTCAGGGATCCACTTGAAAGATTCCCATGGGATAGAAGCCTAAAGGGAAGAGGGGTCCAAGAAAGCTGGTTGATATTCAGCAATCACTTTCCTTATGCTTAAGAACAATCCATCCTAAAGAATAGGAAGTCAAGCAAAAATGTCAGGGGGCCTGTGTGTATTGTTAAGGAGTTTCTGGAAAAACTCAGACCTCAAAATGAAGTATGCAGAAAGTGGAATTAGGGTCAGGTAACCTGCAATAAATGTAGAAACACCTTCTGAGCAAACAGACATGGTTAGGAAAGAGCCAAAGCCATCTGGAGTTGAGTCTGGCAAGGAATGTAAAGAGCAACAAGATAAGCTTCCATAAATACATAAGTGGCAAAAGGAAGACTCTTGAAAATGTGGGCCTGCTGCTGAAAGGGGCAGGTGTTCTGGTGACACAGGACATGGACAAGGCTGAGGTACTTAATGTCTTCTTCATCTCAGCCTTTGCTAAAAAGACAAAATTCCCAGGAATCTCCAGAGACCAGCGTGAAAGACTGAAGCACAAAAGATGTACCTTGGTGGAAGAGAATCAGGTCAGAGAACACTTAAACAAACTGGACAAACATAAACCCCTGGGCCCCAAGAGGATGTACCACTGAGTGCTGAGGGTGCTGGCTGATGTCATTGTAAGGCCACCTTCAGTTGTTCCTTCCCTTGCTTCTGATGCTTCTCATATTTCCATGCAAAACAACAGTCATCACAGGCTTCTCACAATAGATCAGTGTCCCTTATATTTCACATCATCAGCTGGTAGTTGGAGAGTTTCACTTTACTGCTTCACACTTAAAGATATGTTGACATTAAAGTAAGGCATTATGTGGGTAAAATCCTACACGAATAAATTCTGCATTCTGTAGTCTGAATGGAGCCTGCTGGAGCTGTTATGAGGCTAAGAAGGAGAAGCAGAGGTGGTAGAAGTGCTGCAGGATGAGAAAAGACAGATTGGTATAAAGGTTATAAAGGTTTGGAAAACCACTATTTTATGCATGAGACAAAGCAAAGAACTGAACTGGCCTTCTACCTTTGTCCAAGCTCCTTTCCATGTACACAAAGCAATTTCAAATAGAGGATTTGCTTTTCATCTCTCAAATATTATTTCTGCTCATCCAAGACACCCTTCCCCAAATGCATTGTATATCACTGGGGACCTGCTCTACACTCCAAGTGTTTTTTTCATGTAATAAATACTTGACATTTAGAAAAATCGCTTCTAAATTTACACAGTGCAGAGCTCACAGTTTGAGATTACCCTCTAAGCACCCTGAAGTGCCAGGCGCATAAATAAATATCTTTGCAAATAGATTCTCATTTATTAGTTTTGCAAGAGTATTTTCACTTCTTGGAGATGGATGATTACTACAGGAGGAAAGAAACACTTCTGGTTTAACTTAAATAGTAAGAAAATGCAGGAGAAAGGCTGATTGAAAATGTTAAATTATCTCCCTGATCTTTTGATGTTTTCTATCTTTGTAATTTAAATTTCATAGTAAGAGTACTATATGTCTACACTGTCCAGTTGTGCTTTATGTCATAGCCAACCAAGTATAGATTAAGCTGTGAAACAGCAGCCAGAGATAAACTGCCATTTTCAGGGACAGGAAATACGGTCTGTCTGCAGGTCATGCATGGTCTCCATTCATACAGGACATAAATAAATCTCAAGATGTACTATCTACTCCTATAATACTACTGGGAGATGACCAAGCATTACTGTCCCCATTTCAAAGAGGGAATAATATAGGACTAAGTGCTTTGCCATAGAGAAAACCAGGCATTGCTGTCTACTCCCACTACATCAGGATGGAAAAGTTCCCTACAAAAGCGTCCTTCCATCTGAACTGCAATGTCTCACCTCATTTCCAGGTGTGTGGAAAGTGAGAAGAGATTCCTGATGGCCATGAATTGCTTGGCACCCCTTCTCACTATCACCTGTGGATAGTGCCTGTGCTGCACAGGCTGGAGTACTGATGCAGTTAATGGTGCTGTGCAAGGGTACAACCCTTATCAGTAAGCAAGGTGATCTTTTCACTTATTTTTGCTGCCAAAACCCTAAACTTCTTGTTCAAACTGTCTCTCTGCTCTCAAGGGGGCATAACAGTGCTGTGATGGATGGGATAAAGGGCCTGTTTCTGACTACAGAAGGCAGCCCAGATGGTTACCCTGGGACAGGCTGGATAGGCCAGGTTCTTCTTCAGTACAGGCTGAGCCTTAGCAGCCAAAACCACAAGGGACCAGGGATCCTTGGACATGTGCTCAGAGCCCTTGAGCCCAGGGCCTTCAGCTCAGGGACTGCTTGTGTTTTCCCATGAAGTCTGTGAGTAACTAGCAGTGATAACTATGATGATTCCAGACTTTTGTTTTGGTCTAGGGGTGCCAGAACATTGTTTTTTGGTCAAGTCAACACTTTAGTGGAATTAAAGTAGTTTGACACCTTTTCTGACAAATGACAGATGAAGCCATGTGGAACATATTGAGGCAGGGAGTGGGTGGAGAGGTGTGTCCCTGTTAGCACAAAATCATGGTTTTACTACTGCTTACATCTTTCTCTGAGTGTGGATATCCAGATTCTGGCTATTACTTACCTCCAGGTTCTGGCTCCATCAGGAAGATCTCCATGGCTCCCAAAGTCCCTCACAGTTACTTTATGCCTTGCTAATGAATTTATCCAAGCGAAGCAGTGAAAATCCCCAAGTGAAAGCTGTTTGACTTGCACTGCTAGATTGACAAACTAAGCTAAAGCCGAAGTACAATCGGATTAAACCACTTTTAATGTGTCTATTCAGGGCTGCACAGCAGTTCAAGTACACAAATCCAATACTGATTTCAACAGTGAACACTTGATAAAGAGCTTTTACATTCTGATTAACTTTTTGTGACCATGAAAATTGTTTTAGAGGTCAAAGAAATTAAGCTCACTAGGTTTGTTATTCACAAAGGTTAATCTATACCTATTCTCTTTCAGAGAATCCTTATCAACCTGATCTCATTATATGCTGTCTCCAAGGGATGTTATACAGTCTGCTATTATTTAGGTACTATTTCCCTGGTCTCGAGGTGTATTAATGATCAGGCCTCAGTCACGGCTGTGCATGAATAAGGTAGTGGTAGCTCAGTCTGGAGTTGCACCTGCATTTCACCCCCTCCCTCAGGGTGGAACACTGAACTGTGGGCCAGCACACACACACTCCCTCCATAAACCAGGGCATCTAGGATTTATCACATGCTAATTTAGACACCTAAACAAGTCGGTTGTATTATACTCCACTTCTCTCCAAGACCATAAAGGGAACCCACAGTGGTGACTTTGAACTGCAGTGATGACACCTGCAGTCAGTTCCATGGAAACCACCTTTGGTGTCAAAATGCATCTACTTCAGTTCACTGCTAGACTGTACAGCACTGAACTCTTCAGCTGGGCCACACTCCCCTCTCTTCCCCTGGTCTGAGGTCACTTTGCAGTGATTTTTCATCTCAGCTGATCCCTTGCTGTCTGACTTTTGAAATTAATATCCTCAGCAAATCATTCGGCTCCTGAAGAGCACATACAATACAATCAGTATAATTACTACGTCACACCTCAGCTGTCACTTCACTTTAATGGACTGCAAGAAATATGAACTTGAAAAGTGCTCTACGTTAATGTTCTTAGAGTTCCTATTTTAGACTCTTCTGAAAGATGTTACATGTATTCTGGAAAAGAGATTTCACCCTAGAAATTATCTGTGTTACAGTGAAGTGAATAGGGCCAACAGAGTTCAGAGCTCTATGATTCAGGCACTGTTGAAAAAACATTCAATGTAGATAGGGAAAGTGTAGGACATGATGGGACTGATCTAGTAAATGTAGGTGTTTATGATGTAGGAATTTATATATAAAGTAGTCACCCTGACTATGAAGGAGCCTTCTGTACTTAAGGATCATGGAGCTTGGCATACAAGTCTCCCTATCCTGAACTGGAGACTGTGGGTGGTGAGATGAGTCTGGGGCTATTTACTCCTGTCACCTCACTCAGCTTTACAGCAAGGTGAGATACCCATCTGCCTCCCACTCTCACCCATTCAGTACTTCAACATGTTCGGCTTTTCAAAAAGCAGTTATTTTACACCTACATTTGATGGAGAACTGTGAATTCAATGCCAGAGTACTGCAATCTTCCATTTTAGGTCACTCCCTCTGCCTCTTAATAATCACACCCCCTCATCCTTCCTTTGTAACATTTCTCCATGATGTATCACACACAAGCATATCCAGAGTATCTTAAACCTTGTCTCTTACTCTTCTACTCCAATGCGTCAGAGAACATCAGTCTTTTTTTTTGATCCAGCCTTGAAGCCTTTCCTGAGACTGCAAAAAACCTTGTGGTTTTTTTTGTTTGTTTGTTTGTTTGGGCTTTTGGTGTTGTTGTTGTTTTGTTTTGTTTTTTAAAGAGAACCAACTAATTTAAAATCCAGCCAGGGTAAGAGTCCTTTTGCTTCTCTTTTATATCATAATCCAACTTCAGGACATTTACTGAGACAGCATGGCACCACCCACCTCAACTCCTCCCCTCCTACAGGCGACTCAGACCCATCATTCCTACCTTCCAGGCAGGAACCCGAGGGTGGGGGCTGGTAGCAGCCCAGAGGCAGGAGCTGTGTCCGAGCTCTGTTAGAGGGCACACACAGTGGGAGGCTGCAGCCCACTCCTGGGGACCTGCTTGGGCTCACAGCAGGTTTTGCACAATGCATACGGTTCCAGAGAAACTATCAGTATTAAAGGGGCAGTTCAAACTGAGGGACCTTTACTGAGTGAATTTACTTTGTTAAAACTCTACACCTAATAAAAGAGCAATTTTTGGCCTTACAAAGATTAAAAGCTAAACAAAAAGAACCGATGTCCCTGCAGGGTTGGATTTACACAAGCAGCATTGTGCTTAAAATTCAGTCAGAATATTTTTGCCTTAAAAGTCTCTCAAATTACCTAATAAAAGTAATTTCAAATATGAAAGTTATTCCATTTCTAATGCTTATATATTTTTCCCAGCACATCGAGCATTTCTTACTCCAATGACAGCAGCAGTATGTGAGCTCCTGGACTAATTCAGTTTTGCTTCCCTGTGCTGTAGAAAACAGACAGCAGCCTAAATTCAGCCCTCGCTGTGGCCTCTTTTTTTTCACTTACATGAAAAAAGATCTGCAGTGCTACACTTAAGAACTAATGCTTTCATTATGGTATCTCCATTAACCAGATGGTTCCATCTACCAGTCTGCAGTGGCCACAAGACCTTAACATTCCTATTTAGTATTAATTTGCTCTGGTGCAGAGTGAGGATGACACAGGCACTTGATACAGGATGGAAGAGGCGAGCTAAAACTTAGCCATGTATCTCAAAACCCAGGCATATGTAGTTACCAGAACATGGGCATACTGGGATCCTTGAGAAGGAGGCAATCTCTCCTCTCCTTTTAAAATGCTGATGACTTCCTCAGCCCATATGTGTATTTTTCCAGCTGCTGGCTGTGCTGTGGCTGTGATCCCAGATCCCCTAGCCCACTGCCGTGGCTTTCAGCTTGTGGGCTTTGGCCATTCTCTTCTTCTGGACTAAGCCAGTGCCCTCATGTTGTAAAATCTTCACAAGACACTTTTTGCCTAACAGAGGCAAGAGGAAAACTTAACCTGGTCTTGAACCATATAATTGCTCTTGGGAGCATTGCTTCTAAAGCCCTTCTAACACCAGTGACCAAGTGTTTCCCACAGCAGGAATGCCATCTTGATGGTAGGTGCTCTGCCCCTAGGAGCATGGTCTGTGCTTGGTGTGATCCGAGGTACAACAACTACGCGACAGGCATAACCTCAGTGCACAACCACTTCCCTCCCACTCTCCTCTTGTCCAGACCACTTTTCCCAGACTGCTCCCCTTCTAAACAGGGGATGATGAAAAGGCAATGCTTCGTCTAGGGTTGCACTCAGTTGCTCTGTGCTTCGAACAAGCAGCCCTAATCACCTGGCAGTGCTGCTTTTTCAACATTTGGCTGTTCATAAATATTTGAGATGGCTAATCTCAATCTACAACACTTTCCTCAGCAGAAATCACACTTCTGATTTAGAACCTGCTCTGATTATGAGGACACATTTGCATCTGCATCACTCATATATGCAAGTCCAGCTGTCAGCACAGCAAACAAAATAAACGCTTTGGTTCTGATCATCAGTGAAAGACTCATGCACTATGGGAAGGAGGTAGGCCACAAAGATCCAGATCTTAATCTTCGGGCAGAAGCCACTTGATCGTCCATGAGCCCAAATAAAAGCTTTCAGCTCTAAACCTCTGTTCTGTCTGCAATAAAATTTGGCAATTGCAGTTCAGTCCCTAGAGGGCCCTAAAGGATAATAGTCCTCCTCACAAAACAGCTGCATGTACATATTTGACCTGATTCAACGAGGCAGTCAGCTTCTATTTGGAGAAGTCACAGCAAGCAGCACAGAAGTTCTACGGCCGCCTTCTGCCCAAAAGTAAAAAGTAAACACTTGGAGGGAAAACTCTTTCTCTGAATTTTATCTGTTTGAAATTCATTCACTACAAGCATCTTCATATGTGACCAAAACCTATATCAAGAAAAAATCCCAACATAAGCAACTAAAATATGCATAGAAATCTATTAGATACACATTTATCAGACACGTACTGGTCAGTATTTTGTATAAAAAATTCTTGCATCTATAGTTTAAACATTTTCCATTAATCATTGTTTTTGAAGCATTTAGTTATTTTTAGAGATAGTTTTCAAATTTAAGAGCTATTTTCAGAGGAAGATGGTAACAATTGTATTTTCTTGTTTAGTTCCTTTCCTTGTTTGATGTTTCTTCAATAAATAATTTTTGACAAGTATTTCAAGTCATTAGAAGTAGAAAAAGAAGATGGTTAATTGTGTTGCCATTCAAGAACAGAAAAGACTGAAATCACCTGAAGGTACCATTTAAGCAAGAGATATTTGCACATGCACCAGTGCCCCAACTCCCTACACCTGCTTTTAAGCACAGCCTGCTTTTTTCCTTGCACAATCTTAAGGAACTGTCTGCATTTCTACTGTCAGTTGCTAATACCGTTCCAGAGGATTCAGACTAATGCATTTTCTATGCTGCTGCCTCAGGAGACATATTTTTGATTGTTTAGCCTCAGAAATTCACATAAGAAAAAACCCACCACAATTATGCCTAATAAGTCTTTATTTCCAAACATAAATTGCAAAAATATTCTATTACAGAACAGGTAACAAGTACAGAATTCTAAGTATGCCTTATAACAGTGAAACCATTGCCTCCTTGACAAAAAAATCATCAGGCACTTAAAACTTGAAAACAAAGTACAAATTAAATCAGCTGTAACAGATGACTCAACAACACAACTTCATCTTGTTTTTCTGTAATAAAAGCACACACACGGCTGAGGGGCTCCTGCCTCCTCCTAAACCCTGCGCAGAGACATTTCTGTATTATGCTGCACACATTCTACTCAGACAATACCAAGTTCACATCTGAAAACATAAATAAGTTCAGCACTGAGAGAATTTGAGGAACCTTTTTGGAACAGCAGTAGCAGAGCCTACACTAGCAGCTTCACAGAGAGCTTGGCGCATGTGGAAGAGCACAATTATACCAGCTCCACGAGGGAATAAGCTCTGCTTCGACAATTGCATTGGAAAGAATGGAGCTCAAGTAAATGCAAACAATACACATTTTAAGAGACAATGAAACCTCTGGGCAAAAGCTATCATGGTAACTTAATGAAATTACATTTTGACACATGGACGAGTCTCTGAAAAGCCACACATTTGCCATCCCTGAGGAGCAGCCCTGTGTAGGACCTCTCCATTTACCTGTTTCGTCACTTGCAGATCTTGAACTAAATCAGAAGTGGAGGTTGCCTCTTAGGCCTATCTTAGAAAGGTAAATCTAAGATGCAAGTGTCCAAATGACTAACAAAAATACTCCTCCAGAAATCAGTCAAATACCCTTAAAATTATTTTGGCTTGTCTGACTGTTTTTTTAGGTGACATTATGTAACTTCCCACACACTTTACTCTGGTGGCATTAAAAAAGAAGAATATTTAAAATAATTTTAATTAGGTACTCAAACAAAAGAATATCAAGAATATTAACATAAAGAATACATATGAAGCTACTATATAAATAGTACATATAAAAATGCAGAAATGTCAGCTGCTACACTTCAATGTCACAAGAATGGGTTTGTATTGTAAACACTGACAATAAATACACCAAGGAGGAAGTGTTTTTAGGGAAATATCTCACAGCCAAGCCAAGAGCTGAGAAGCCTAGCACGTTGTTGACCTAGAGACTTGCTGTGAAGAATCTCCTCTTGTCAGGGACTAAAGTGAATAGTGAGGGATTTAAACTCAGCAATATTGACAATAGGCTATCCTGTCACAACCATTTGCATGATTCATTCTGATGGGCTCTTGCCTTGAAACCATGATGGGATCATTAAATACTTCCATCATGCATTGCAAGTTTTCTCCCTCACTGAAGAAAAGACAAAAAAAAGACAAGACACAGAAGTACCCAGTGCAGCAACAAATACTGATGTATTGCTGAAGGTACATTAGGATTTAGCAAATGTTCTTTTGATGGCAACATGAAGATGCCACTCCTTGTGTTTCACAGCCAGACAGTTTTCATCTTAAACCAGTATCTGCCAGCACCTGCCACCCAAGGGCAGTTACTGCTCATGCTCAGAGCGATGTGAGCTCAATCACCACACATCACAGTCCTGCACTTACTCCTTGGTCGATGGCTAACTCAAGCTGATGTTCTCCCATCATGTTAAACTCTTGCTGTACTACTGGAATTTGCTCAACACCGAGAGCACACGGATGGGCTGCTACCCCTGTAGCTGCAACCCAGTAACCCTGGGTCATTCCCCTGGTGAGCCGCGTTCCCAGAATAGGAAGGTATTCTGAAATGTGCCCTTATGAAAGGAGACCACAAAATAACAGCAATAGTCCCTTTGTTTAGTGGCATGCTGTGGAACGTTTCTGCTCTACTTGATCATAATGATAATTTCGAGCCAATTAAATACTTTATGAAAATCTGGAACAAAGCTTAATAAATATAAATCTGCCCACTTGTTGTATGCTGTAGGTGAAAAGCCTTAAGGATTTCCCCTGAGAGACTGGCAGCATTTGAAATTTTTCTGTCCAGAAATTCAGAGAATGATGATCCTGTCTAAAATGACAGAATTCAAAATAAAGAGTGTTGGGCCTTCTAGAGTAACTACATGCCCCCTTGTCACTGTTGTTGGCTAGCAGACCTAGAGATTAAAGAGATCTGCTGCCGAAGTACCACAAGATGAAGGATTACCTGGCTTTGAATATTTTAAACTAAGATATGTTTAACTAAAAGGCTCATGTGTAAGAAGTCTACTGCTTCAAAGCATGCAACAAGTGGCTATCAGCTGTTTGAGATAGAGCTGTTTCAGAATAAAGCACTCCACAGAATACTCCTTGGGCTTCATCTCACAGACTCCTGTATACAGGTGGATGTGTGTTTTGTGGACCAGAGTGTCCCTGGAGGAGATACTGCATGGATATTCAGGACCTCCCTCCACAAATTTGTCACAGGAGAGCAACTGACAGAACAAAAAAAGATCTCTAGGTCAAATAGATGTAAACCTGGATGGCCTTGTTAGGCTACAGCTCCACCATGGAGTCTGTGCAGGCTCAAGCTGCACATGATCAATTAACCCAGATGAATTAACTGATCCAGATACTTGCACTGAATAAAATCAACTAATACCTAGCAACAGGAATATTTTGCTAGTAATTTAGAGAGCCACAGAATGTTCAAAGTCACCTAGATAATTTAGTTTCTTTTCCTGAGTCACACAAGACAGAGAATTTCATCTTTTGTCAAGCATGGTGGTATGTCAGTCATCTCACTACTGTACAAAGGAAAGAGAATCAAAGTGAGAGTAACTGGTCTCAAACCGCCCAGGCCTCGTTCACCTCTGTTCTCTGCAGATGCTGTCTTAGATGCTGGGATTAGAAGAGACTGAAAGCAGAGGCATGCTGAATAACAAGCAAGTTTGTGCAAGTTTACAATCAGTGAACTAAGAACTTTTTCTGCTTATAACTTCTGAATCTGCCGGTGGTCAACAGCTTGTTAAAATTACTGTAATGGGAAAGAGAGAAGGGTGAGCAATAATCAGCAGTGTAGGCACCAAGAGTCCTTAGTGTAGGTGCCTTAAGCACCTTCTGGCACCACAGGGTGAGGTGGGCTCCGGCCCACCAGAACAGCTGCTGTGCTGCTAATCCCCCTAGCAGGGGCCCGTCTCTGCCTTCTGACCAGGCAGACCCTCAGAGATGTTACCTTCTGGACTTGGTCAAGCTTTCAGGGGACCCTGGGTCTGTCCAACAGCTGTTGGATAACAAATGGCGCCTGTTGTGTCCCTACAGTCCCACCTGCATGGTCTTACTGGCCCCTTTGCTTTGACTGCGAAATTCCCCCGTCTCTTGGCATGGACCAATTTTCTCATTCTGTTGCCACGGTGGGGTTTCGCCATCTGTGTGCCAAAACAGCTCGGCGTGTGATGAGGCTGAGGCCAGACATGGCATGAAGGGAGAGGTGCAGCACAAGAACAGGGACTGGACAGAACAGGCATTCCAGCTTAAGTCACCATGGAGCTGCAGACCAGCTTTAGCACCTCCAGTTAGGCAACGTGAATATCACACCAAGCAGCCTTCCCTGAGGTGTAAACCCAGTCGCTTAGAGCATGTTTTACTATGCTGCAAGCATAGCAGTGTTTGATTCACAGCCACACAAACTCCCTAACAGACACTAAACAGGACTGCATAGCACTCCACAGGATAAAGACAAATAACCAACTCAAGGCAGCACTGGATCCTGAAGGAGGATGCAACATTAGAGATTCAGAGAAGAAAAAGGAATAAAAGCAGCCAGGTGGACTTTAATCAAATGATGCTGTGATGCAGTTGTGCAAGGACACTGTCAGCTTCTGCAGAGGTACAGTGGAAATATTAGCACACTGTCAGTGTTTCTATCTTTAGAAATCTATTTAATCTCAATATTCATTCCACAGCATGTGACAGCACTGGAGGCCCACAATCCCTAAAAATGAATATTCTTCACGTGAAATAGAGGGAACTGAAAGGTCCTTCCTAACCTTTGGTCAAGGATCCCTAATCCAAACTGATGTTGGCTCAGTCTTGCAAAAGTGTCATAAACAGGTACAAAATCCATTTATTATTATTAACCTGGCACAGATGTAAAATAAATGAGAAATAATTTATTCAGCTACCCAAGAAAACATCATTTCCCACAGGGAGTGTACTTCAGCAAGCCCTGGTCGTTCTAACTGTACTCTGTGATGCAGAAATGCCACTATTAACTTGCCCAGCCTGCGTGTGAATTAACACGACGTGGCCACTCAGCACACAGCACCAAGTAGTTATAATAAAGCTGAGTACAATGTCTGCCCTCCTGTAGAGTGAAGGGGATGCAACTAACATCTCATAGTAACTTCATGTCTGGAGCAAGGCCTGAGTTCTTAATCTAAAGTCTAATACAGTTATTTTTATTCTATGAAGAGTTAAGAGCATTTGTAGGAAAGGGTAGGAAAGGTCAACAATTCCTTCACGCATTTCTTATCAGCCCCATCTTCCATACAAATCAGTGAGAGCCTTGAGAGCATGGAAGATCAGGTCTTTGGGTCACTGGCAAGTTTAAACTTCATGGAAACAGTGCTAAAAAGTCAGTGGTTGTCCATACTACAGAAATTTCCATTTGCTCTCATTTGTGAGTGCTACATCACATTCCTTAAGACCTCTTTTCATCAAGGAAGCTAGAATAAGTTTCCTCTTTATGGCTAAACCTCTCTTAAAATGTATTTTGATGATCTTTCCAGTTACTAATACACATGTGTTTCAAATAATGTAGCTGCACAGAAATACTTCAGATGCACAGTAACTTCAGCTCTTCATGGTGTGTCATGGTACACTATTTACATTTATTCACTGAAACAATGAAATGTACTAACAAGTGCTTTTGAAAAAAGTTGCTTCTTTGCTACAAATAAATTTCTTCTTCTCCTCTCCCCATCTTCTACTTCACACAACCAGGTTTTGCCCCTTTACTCATGCTGAGTAGTTAATTGACTTTAGTCTGAGCAATGAATGATCTTGCATTATCTCCTTGTACACATGGAGCATTTGCAGTTGTTCCGGATACAATGCAAGAACCTCTAAAAGATGTATGATTTTTCCCCAAGACAAACCATGTAGCTGCTACACAGCCAGGATCACCTCACTGCTCTACACTAGACTGGAATAAGTTACAGTCCTTACGTGAACACAGGTGTGCCTTTGTCTCTCTGGATGAAATGCAGCAAGGTTCTCCTCAGCCTCAGCTGTTTGCATCACCCAAAGGACAACTACATCACTTTGCACAGCTTCTACTAAAAACACTCCATGTGAGTGATTTATAGCAGAGGAGATGCTCTTTTGGGAGCAAATTTGTCTTTGAGCTATAACTAGGATGTTGCAGTAGGCAATCATCCATAACACTTGTAACATGGATGCAGGTTCTTGCAGCAGCCAGTTTTCTGCACATGAGCAGCGGATGCCTGTGGTCAAAAAATGGCAAAATTCTCACAGCTGGGGAACAAAAAACGTGGATTGTGGTGCTGGAACTGGAACAGATCAGAGTAAGTCAAACCCTTGTGCTCCCCTCTTTCAGTCACCAGCTGGTAACGCAGATGGACTCACCAGCTCAATTCTGCTGTCTTTGTTTCTGTTAAAGGCTCTACTGACACTCAGAGGTCCACATGTGTATTAGTGGCATCAGTTATTGCCCCAAAGCACTATGTAATTTTTAAAACCCCTTATTTTCAAAAATGGCCTTTATTTCTGATATTTGCAGTCAGAATTTATGGACACTTCTGATTGGGTAGGAGTAATACTGGATTCTGATATCATTATCCTGGAAATGGATCCAGATGCTGAATGTGTCTCAACCAACAGACCTGTAACCACAATGATTGATTCTAATACTTCCAGGAGTGTCTATGTGATTATAAAACTGCTGCAAGGCAAGCTTTCAAATATTACAATACAGTAATGCTCTTCTGAGGTATACGTTCAAAAGGCTTTTTTGAACCTTATTTCATAAGGTCCAATTCATTTAAGTGGGAATTTTTTTTGCAGATATAATCCTCAAAGAGTGGAATACTGAATGCTCTTTAAATCAGTTGATTTGGGATTTAATGCTGCAGTAGCAAAAGCAGTTTTAGTAAATGAAATATCTGATAGTATCTGACTGTAAAAGAAGGACACTCTATCTTTGAACTGACCATTCAAAGGACTCTCAAAAAAAGTCAGTGAAACTCTTAACAGAATCTGATTATTACAATTTTTTAATTTTGTTTGCTTGCTTGGTTGGGGTTTTTTTTTTCTGCAGTAGAACATATAAGCATATAAACAGTAAAAGCTAGGGTACAACTGCTTGTCATGGTGTGACATAGCTCCTGTAAATGTTAAAGTGATTCTTTCCACTGGGCTGATACTTCACTTTCTCTTGGAGGATGTTGCTCTACATGTATTCTTGGACTGCATGGAAAACTTAAAGAACTGCACAGGTTGTAAATTAAGTGAATGTAGTCACTTTTCTCATACATCCTTGTGTAGAAGAGCTGGGGGTTGATGGTAAGAAGAACATTCTTCTAATAATGCCTAGTGCAGTTTCATTATCTGTAGTCACATATGGATACAAGCTATACTACGTGAAAAGAAATTGAATTATTGGCTTGGTACCCATCATCTTTCTAATGGAAATTCTGTCTCATGTATCAGCCAAGACAGAGCTGGAATGGCAAGAATGTGTACAAAGTCATGCCCTACCAGGACTCTGGGGATTGTAGTGTGGAACCAGGTTCACTGTCCTCATTTGGAGCTAAACTGGACTTTAGTAAGTAGAGTGGTTTATAAATAATTATACGGCTCTGGTCCTTCATACACTTGTTCTCAGAATTAGCATCACTCATATGAGTGATCCCATTAAATCCACAGCATCATCTATTGCTCACAAAATGAAAGCTCATAAACCACTTAACTACCTCTAACCTGAGGGATTTACTCATCTGTGCACCCTGGGACAAACTAAGAATGACATGGTTCTGAATTAATTACTCTGCAGCTCTTCTCATCACTTTTCTCATGTAGACAAATGCCAGTATTTACAGGACGAAGTTTTTAATTGAAAATGTTCACTCATGCAGCCACCACACAGAAACTATTGCCTATATTATGTGATATCAACAAAACCAGAGATCTTATGTCAAAATATTTTAATGATCCTTTAAGAAGCAAAATATGATGAATGTCACATATTGCCACCATCCTGAGATTGTGCTTTGCTACCATTAAACCAATAGTAACGAGTTTCAGAATTTTCCAAATAATTGTTACTTTGTTACTTAAAAAATGATCACTCAAAATTTGTAAATGTAGCAGTCACTGTGTGAAAAAATCACTTCCTTTTCTGCCCGAGTGTAAAATATATCTCTATTGTAATAATGCAGTTTAATGCTCACAAAATCACATCAGATCAAATCCAACACCGAACTGCTGAGATACACACAAATTGTCTCCTTAGGATCATCACTCTGGAATTAAAACAATAAAATATGTTATTGGTATTTCTTGTGTAGTAGAAAAACTGCTTGTTATATTTGAAATAAGCCAATAGTTTAGTCTTCTGTGTATGCATTGCACCTTCTGCATCTGCTTTTCATCTATATTACAGACTGTGAGTCTGTGAGATCTATTATACAGAATTACAGGCTCTCAGAATTCTCCTGGTTAAGATAGAATGCTCATGCCTGGTGTAACTCAAGCATCTGCTCTTTCTAAAGGAGGACTCCTTCATTTTAATACCCCCAGAACCGCTCACGCTTACCCCACCTGCTCCACACTCTTCAGGCTTCCTAAGCTAACCAAGGCTAGGTCTAGGCAGTATCTTCATGGGGACACATCCACTGCCAATCTGAATATGGATATGTTCTAAATTATATTATCTTACTCATATTTTGAAATAGCCAGAGATTGCAATTATTCTGTTTCTTCAACAGGATAGTTCTGCTGTGGAAAACCAAACCAGAACCCTTCTAGATATGTAAATACTTCTTCATTTGAATTGAAATCTAACATAAATTCTAATTTGATTTAATCTACACTTTTCTATTCTGGTAGGTTTTAACTAAACCAGAAGCAATTTATCTCCACTTGTTTCATTACCGACATTATTCTTAACACGTAAATTTAGTTCACTGAATGCATGAGCAAAGCATGTGCTCAAAAGCTGTACTGCAGGGGTTCTAAGGCAGAAAACCTTTCTTTCAATATCTAATAATTTCACATTGGATAATATTTGCCCAAGTCAAGGATAGTCTGCAATTTGGCTGCCTGACAGGAATCCAGAGGCATCCTTATTTTATAATGTGGTATAATTTTTCTCAAGGTAATTAAAAGTGAACTGTGGCGTAGTTCCTATTTCTTTAGCTACACCGGGACACCACAAGGATAAAAGAATTTCAACAGAATTTAAGCTCATGTTGGCATTCTACTGTTAAAAATAGGTTATGTGTAACAGTATTTATCACTTACTTGGATTGCAGCAAATTTCAAGATTAAAAAAATATCACATGCTGACAGAGTTTGGAACAAAATTATTCTTTTTCATGTCAGTTTCTGAGCAAGTAAGCAGGCATCCCCCTGCTTTACAGGATGCTGCTCTGGCAGCTCCACCTTGAGTGGAGGGAGTCACTGCTGCTCTCTGTCAGAAATAGATTGCATGTAATCGTTTGGTTGGAGTTAAAAAACTCATACCTACTTTTTACTTTCCAGGTAAGATACACTTACACAGTGGAAGGTTCAGCAATTCTTACTTCTTAACCACCAGCACACCTCTGCTCAAGCCCTCCTCCCTCAGTCCTTCTGCTCAGACAAATTGAACACTATTGTCTTCCCCAGGCTCAGAGTCTCAGTTTCATTCTTCCCTTCTGTGTTTTTTTTCTGGTGATGGACTCCTCTGAGCAGCTGCTTAATGTTACTGTTCTGTATGTCAAAGAAACACATACTCATCTTCCCTGCTGTCTTTTCCTAGCAAACAAAAAACCTGATGGATTCTTGGACAGACAAAATTTGCATTTTAACCAGGCTTCTGGGCAATCACATTTATGCCAGTCTGATTAATTTATCATCTGACAATTTTTCTAATCAGATTTTTTTTCTATTTTTAAATATGAATCAGGTCATTTCCCCTCCTTGAACCTATGTTTACTTGAAGCTAATGACATGCCCTTCAGGCTTATCAGGTTAAACCAATGAACAAACAAGACTTCCTCCAGCTGCAGGGCCATATAGCAAAAATGATTTGGTAATCTAATACAAAATAATAAAGATCATTATTTTAATTATATTTCAAGATTTTGCTGTTGGTGCATTTTCCATTTGACCCTCTGTGATAGGTGGACACCCACTTTAGTGACAGCCTGTACATGTCTGTTGAACATAATCATGAAGGTACAGGAGAGGATATTAAGGCAGAACTTCCCACACTGTGGGACTCTACAGGGCTCTCACATCTGACAATTCTCTCTATCCAATAAGAAAAATTCACCTTTCCAATGTCAAGGATGGTGTTTAGGAGCAATATTGCCAAAAATTATTCATTAGGATGCAGTTATACTCTCCCTATAGGTGCTTGCAGCAGAGAAGCTTCCTTCACTTCTCATTTACAGCAGCAAACTTTTGTGTCCCAGTAATATGTGTGTGGGAGGTTCTGCCTGAGCCTTCTGTGGGCACCCACTGGTGTAAGGAACCTTCAGCTACCCACTAAGAGGGAAGAACACAGAGCATGAAGAAGAACATAAAATGGAAATTGAAAAGAGGAAGGAGATTGTTCAATTTTTAGAAAAGGTCATCTTCAGTGAAATATACTCATTATAGAATTTCAATTATCTCTAACAGTTGATAATACTAGCAGAATGGTAGCTCATACTGAAAGCATTTAATTTCTTTGGTTTTCTCTTTGTAAATACAAGTGTAAATTAGGGCAGCACAACTTATTCTTCTTGTGTTTTTTTCTTTACAGCTTATTTGGCAAATTTGGCCACAAGTGATTTTCAGTCTGTCAAGCATGGACATAATTTAATTAACACATACAGATACTTAAACATTTTTGTGGCTTCTATCTGCTTCTCTCTAGAGTAAATATTTCTAAAGAGCTGCCTTCCATTTTCTTAGCTGGTGTAGTTACTACAATTAAAATTACACAGTATGCCTCCAATGATTTATATTATAGGAATAACAAATACAATGAAAACTGCTGCATATCAACAGCTTAGCCACTAAGAAAAAATACATTATGTATTTCTTAACCTTTCCAATATGCTGCAACCTTTTACAAGCAAAAAAAGCATACCTTAGCCACATGAAACTGAATATATATACAATTCAACTCCTCCTCGGTAATCTCCTGCCATGGACTAGGAGAATGGATTCACTAGGTGGATTCTAGGTTCCTTCTTACAGGTTTTATATTACTCTAATAATCAGAAAGCCATTTATTTTTCTATTTCTTAAAAAATCTCTTGAAACTGAGTAAAATTGTGCCTTCCCAGTACTAGTAATCTGCTATTTTAAAACTTAGCATTCTCTGATGATAAACTAAGTGTGAATGTATCTTTGACAACATATTTTCTAAACATCAACAAAGGATATTTTCAAATACATTTCAGAACCTAGCCAGAACAAAAGCACCCTTAGCTTTTAAGCTTAAAATTTCTGGCTGGAACAAAATTATGCTATTTTAATTTATTTAACTTGAGTAATACTGTCATGAGATTACATCAGTCCAATTAAAGCATATTGTATACAATGGCAGGTCTACTGTACACTTCACTTACTATTATATTAACTTGAACCCCCTGGAAAAACAGAGTTCTGTGAACGGAGACTCTGACAACAGTATTGTGAGCTCAGGAATTTCTGAGTTAGCTTAAAAGATGAAGAAGTACTTATACAAATTGGTCTTATTTTGTCAACAGGGCAAATCAAGATGGAAAACATGCAGACAAATCTTTTCAGAGTCATCTCTAGTGTGTACACAGTAAATTGGCGCAAGGTCAGAGGCCAGACTGTGCTGCATGTCTCTAAGGCAATACACAGAAGGTCGAGGTCCAAGGGGTTGGGACAGAAAGGCCAGAGGAAAGGGAATGACACTTCATCCTATATTTGTAACTCCCAGATTCTGTGTTGCCTCAAGGTAAAATGCTCAGCAAGATCTGCTGTAGTGTATGGCAGCTTCCTCACTGCCGTCCACAAGCAGTTCCACAGCCCCGGGCCGTGAGAGCATGGTGCTCTAATCTTTACCTAACAAGAGGGAATGAGGCCATAGATGCACACTTCCCCTTCCTGGAACAATCCTCATCCTTACTCTGCTCTCTGTATACATCTGGAAAGGCTGTGCCAGGATTAAGCATCTCCTTTTGGAGATGACTATGTGTGAGTGCCTTTAATAAAGCAATTCTCAAAGGAGGCTGGTTCCTGGGAACTGATAGCAAGCCAAACATAGGCTGGCAGAGACATGTATCTGAGATAAGGAGACACTGCTGACTGACTCTGATTTATGTGGATAATCTGTACTTAGCTATGCTCCCTATCTAATATTCACAATTAGAAAATATTTCTCAACTCTGTGATACATACTTATTCAGAAAGATACAATCTTTCACTTATTTAGGAATACAACTTTCATTGAGTGTTAGGTAGAAACATCTCTCTAAGGAAGAACAGACTCACACTGTAAATCAAGTTTTCCCTTGGCACGTTAGTGAAATAAAGACATTTTATGTGGTAAGAATGGGACCTACCTTTTCAGTCTGATTCACATTTACCAAACTGCAACTTCAAAATGCCTTTGCCATGAAGCTGAAGGATCTGGTTGTATTCTTTGGGCATTGCATGGAAACCTGGTTTAGGCAGCTGGTTGTCATAATAGTGGTGGCTGATTGGCATCTTCTCTGTAGATTTTGAGAAAGGCCAGAAGCCATAGAGCTTCACATTCTCACATAGCTCAAGAGCAGCACTAGTGATCATAAAACCAGATGACAACCGGTAGGCTTTCACACCCTTAGTTCTCCAGAACTGGGCAAGACTTTTCAGATAAGTGGGGTGAAAAAATATTGCCCTTTGGGTTGCTTTGAACTCTTTCAGAGTGTGGTATACTTTAAAAGAAGTGGCCGTGTTGCTTCTGAAGGAAAATGCCGGCAGTAAAAGAAAAGCATCTCCATAGACCGCAATATTTTCCAGAAATTCTGTCTTCTTTTCATTGAGCTTGTTGTATCTGCAAAGTACAAAATTTTAGGAATGGAATGTAGTATTGATACAAACATTACAGACCAAAACAGCCCAACTGCACTTGCAAAGATGCGTTATGAACTCTGCTGCACCAGTTCAGCCTGTCTACACTGCAAATTTATATCACCCTATTATAAGTTTTCATATGTGCAGCTGTGAAAATCTGACTATTGTATAACACGAACACACTAAATAGGACTGAACTGGCAATGCAGGGGATACTGAAGCAGATCAAATTCACTGCTAATGAGACTAGGACATATTTACAGACTTGATCAATTCAAGAAATTAAGAAGAATGCAAAAAAAATACTGTGTTCATACTTCCTCTGTTTAAAAATACATGCACTACAATATGTACTGTGTGTGTTTGTGAAATGTGTTTCTTACATCAATAGGTATACAAAAATCTCTCTTCAAAATCTCTGTGTCTGCCCTGTGTGGAAATCCAAGGATGCATGTGAGCAGTCTTGGAGTGTTAAAGATCAGTGTGTGCTCAAGTTTTGCAGGGTTTTACCTGCATTTGATATACTTTTAAAATAGCTAAAAATATAGGCATCCCTGCTTATGTCCTTCAGCTACAAAGGGAACACATAGAGATCTATAAAGACTTAGAGCTCTAACTTCACAAATGACGAGAATTTATTCTCAGATGCTTTCAGTCCCCAACAAAGAGCAAAGAGACTTAGTTCTCACCCCTGGATAATTCTGTGCTCCCAAATACTGACTAGTGAAATTCCCAAGTTATCCGAGACGTGATACAAGCAAGGGTGTCACTCAACTCACGTCCTCTATAGATCAGACTTTCTGAATCACCTAAACATACGGAGCTTCCACCCCCTTTGGGATTCAAAGCGCTGAGTCCTCTTTTGCAGGTAGTTGTCTATTTGAGCAGTGTATTTTCACCTTTCAAAGGCTACCAGAGTCGACTTTTCACAACTGGCTCCAGCAGAAACTGGAAAAATTGGTTTCATTTCTCTTAACAGCTTGAGTAGGTTCAAACCCTCTTTTCATGCAGCACTTCAAGATGGAGGACAGCAGCCACTGCTACTTCCATTCAAAACACTCACGGGAGAGTTACCTCTTGCACAACTAAATTAGTGCAAGGAGTGATACACCTTTTCTCAACCTGAAGGGGTTTAAACTTACAGCTTCTGCTTCCCAGAAAAGTGCCATTACCACCAGACTCTGAAACAAAATGAATGAGAAAGACTCAGGTCCTCCTGTTGACCCTGAACCTCTGTGCATGCAAGAGCCACACAGCTGAAATAAGTAAGAAATGCCTGAGCCTATGTCTAGAAAAACTGGCTGAAGGGTGAATTTCTGGCCTCCACTCCAAGAATTTTCTCTGTTTTTACTCAGTGTAAAGTATTGAGCCCCCAGGACAGAATTCAAATCTCTCTTCTTCCTTAGCTAGAAACCTGGACAACTCAACTTTGTCTCAATCTCCTTTCCAGCTCTGCCACTGTAAGGAGAAGTGTAGCCCAGTTCCATTAGGACACCTACATTTCACACCCTGACAGACACAGTTCAAAAGCTGGTTAACCTTAACGATAACATCAGACTAAGCCAGTATGCAAACACAGAATTAGAAATTACAGGGAATAATGTCACAATAGGTCTTCTGAGAGAAGAAACAAACTTAGTTCTGCCAAATGGTACCAAGCTGCTTCCTGCTTCTTCTTCAAAAGCATTTACAGATTTCTCTGAATATTTAAATAAATATTTTTTTAAAATCCTAAAGTCCTCTTATAATCTCAGGTAATCCTCCCACAGGTTTATCTCCTATTTTCTTCAGTCTAATTCCTATTAACACTAGTGTGGCTTGATTTGGCTAAAAAATGAGTGCAGCTGTGGCAGAACACTTTGATTAAGCCCAGAAAAATTGTGGATCAGGGCAGTAGTCACCAAGGATGCTGAGTCACTGGACACTTTCCCTTCCTCATATTCCTCATAGCCCCACTAGCATCAATGAGCTAAATCTGTTTTTGGAGAAGGAATAATTTGTCTTCATTAAAGTCAAAAGGGTTGGGTAAGCATTAACATAGGTAGTACTCATTGCAAAAAATGAAGTTCTATCCCTGAATCAATGAAAACTGCCTGTTAGTAATTTCTATGTACTCACTGTACTTTTTCCTTCTTCCTTTCAAGGAGAAAAAAAAAAACTTTGCCTGATGTTGTCTTTTTGACAATACCGTTATGACAGACAATAAGATACAGTAAGATTAGCAAGCAGTAAATAACATGGCACAGCAGTCCTTTTCATAGATAAGCTGCAGTTCCAGCCTGCTGAAGATGTCAGATTAGTCAGGCTGGCCTTATTAGATTTTCTTTTCATCAAGAAGGTGAAAAAAACCCCACCTCTGCTAAGAAAAAAGTGTGTGAGCGAGCAGCTTTCATATGGATTGAAAAAATGGATTACAGAAACTGGGCCTCTGTTCAGGAAACAGCCCTCATCAGAACAGCCTCTCAGTACATTACCTAAGAACATGTGCTCACAGACCTGCTGATAGAGTCAGACACACATTTCCAGGCTTTCCTGATTTATGATTACAATTCCTTTCTAAATGCTTGAGGTCATGAGGGTCATGGGGGGAAAAAGAAGAGGCTTGGGCTTGCAATCACCAATTTTACTCTGCCATAAATTGTTAACTAGTATCAGCCGGGGCTCTTGCTAATCTAGGTATTGCTGACTCCTTTATGGTACAAAAAAGGCCAGGTTTAATAGATTTCCATTTAGACTAGTACATATTTTACAAGGAAATGAAGGCTTAATGAGGTAGTTTACATGCACTGCTCTCTATGCTGGTATCCCAATGGATTTCCATGAAAATCTAAATCACATCAAACAATTATATGCCATTGCGCAGAAAGAGATTTGCAGCAGTACTCACTTCTGGGCTATGATACTCGGATTAACAGTCACAAGGTTTGTTTTATTGCCAACATCTTTGCTAATGTTTCCTGTGGTTGGAGGGAGGTTACACCTGAAATTGAGAAACATTTGCTTAAACAGATGTGTGCCAGAAATGCTTTTCAGTTATTATTTACAAATTCCTCTCTTGTGCAATGACACTTTCACGTCAGCTCCCAGGGATGTCTAAGCACTTTACAAATATTAAATAAGGCTTACAGCACTTCTAGTAAAAATATTTAATCTACTGTACAGATGGTTAAAATAGGGCACAGAGAGCTCATTTTCATAAATTGTATCGCAAATCAGGAGCACAGTCAAAATCCCAGGAGGAGCCAGTCTATGAAAGCCCTATGCTAGCAGCTAGGAAATATTGCCCCTCTTGCCTAAACAATACTTTTCTGCTGAAAGTCTTCTACTGTGTCTTCTAACAACAGCATAACTTGCTCTATCGCAGAAACAGTGATTTCTGTAAAATGTAAAGAAAGCATTTTTTAATTCAGTCACTTCCTAAGTTTATCATCTTAGCACACAGACTTCCCATTTTTATTAAAACAGTTGTCTAACTGGAAAGACTTTTAAAAAAGATTTTCAAAAGCCTAAATATTAGGCAAAAGTAAGAAAAGGTAACAAAATTTAGCATTCTGTGTGATTGGACATCACTGAGAGAAGAACCTTCCCTCTGTTGCTGTTTCTTTGCATGAACTACAAACTGTAAGTCACATACTGACAGAGTGGGCCAAATTACACTCGGAGTGTGCCTGGTTTTCTCCCAGCCTACAGAGGGAGATAAAAAAACCTACTTGAACAGATGCTTAATTTTTTAAATGAGTAACAGAAGACGAAACAAATATCGGGGCAATTAAGTAAACTACATGAGTGTGTTGCTAGCGAGCAGAGACCGAGGAATAAAGTGACATGGACGGTTTAGGATGAGAAGAAACCGACCCTTTATTAATTTACAAATTTGCTTATATACCTTAGCACGCTGGACTGACATAAGGTTATTGGTTCTCTGACCAACCACCCCCCAGAGGGATTGGCCGAACCCAACAACACTTACTTCAGATATTTTCTCCTTGGTATCATAACAATACCATAGTTTACAAAATTTCTCAACTGTTTTCCTATAGCGTCCGTGAAAAAGCAAGGCTTTCACACAGACACTGTCAGAAAACTGAGAAATCTCTCTGCAGCCAGGCTTTCAGCATTCACATGAGTGAGCCAAACTACAGCTAAGTAAACACTTTGTTAAACCAGAGATATACACGTGACATTAAATTCCTAAAGGTTGTTAAATGACCAGAAATGTCAGGTTCTCAGACAATCACATTTCACATCACTGCAAGGTGTCTTTCAAATCACTGATCATACATGTATCCATCCAGCCTGCTCTTTAATTAGAAAGCTGGAAACTACAAAGCAGAAGTATCCTTAAAGAGGCAGAAATAAAGAATCGTCAAGATCCTTCTTCATTGCTACAAACTGACATTGGCACACTTCCAACCCTGCCAAGTTTTTAAAAATGTTGGACACACTTCAGGAAGATGAAGAAGCTCTTACCTGAACACAAAGTCAGAACTATCGATTTCAGCTCCACAGCTGGAATTTTTCAGAATGCCTCCATTTCCAACCACAGCACAGTTCTTGAAGGGATAGACTGAAAGAGGAGAGGACTGCAAACAAATAAAAAGATGCAGCCAATTCTTTATAAATGTTTTGATTGTTTCTTTGTGTCTATTTGCTCTTGCAGGTTTAATCTGGTAAATCCCAGTAAAAGCATTCATCATTTAGCAGACAGAATTGCCAAACCTGGACAGCCAAGAGCCAAAAACAGGCACCAACAGATAGAGAACTGCTACCTCTGCTATCAGAACTTTGAGAGGATAACACTGGATTGTTAAAACTGGGTAACTTTTGAATACACTTAACACTAAAACTATCTAGTAGTGAATTGAAACCTTGACAAGCTAAGGAACTAATTTATACTGAAGATAGTTTAAATTTACCCATTTTCCTTTGCACTGTAACAGACTGGGGGTTGTCATATAGTCATTTACTTTCTCAGCTAACAGAAGGTAACTTCGCAAATTCTCCTCACTTGTGTCATCAGACAATTATATTTGAAGCAGAACAACGAATTCAGGGGAACCTGAAGTGCTGTAAAGGATAATGATGTGCCCTGGCTCAACTCTTTGGGAATGGGAGGCCTCAATGAAGAGGTTTCTATTTCTGGCTGTTCACCCTTTCTGCTCCTCTTCTTGTTACAGCTTGCTGTCTTGCAGTGGGGAAGCTGAGTGGGAGCTAAGTGCATCCACTTGAGAACCAGCACAGTTTACAACCTAGCAAATTAATGTAAATCGTTGGCTATTTAGGTTGACGTTAATATAGCTGGCTGTTATCCCAGTCTCAGAAACTTTTCATATATCTTCCTCAACCTCTTCTGCTGTGGGAGAACTGACATTCAACAGCGGCCAACAGCTGGGATACTTTGACTGCAGAAATTAAATCCAGTTGTAAAAGTGAGTCAAAACTTGCTTATGGAAAGCATTATCCTTCCTTCTTCTCTCATCAGCTTGCCCAAAGAAAAGCAAGAACGGACACTGTTATGAACAAGGCAAAAAGTGTGGGAAAAGTGGCAAATATCATATTGCCTGGCAATATATTACAAAATAAAAGATCAAATATTTTGTTTAATTCTGAAAGGACAGGAGGAGAATACAAAGGCCAGACAATTCTGGCTAGCTTAGCATGTATATGTGCACATAAAACATACAACTTTTTTCTTTCTTCAGTTTAAATTTGGAACCACTATATCGTCTATTGCAATGAAGTCAGTTAAGACTGATCCACAGCAGCACTAGGAAGAACTAGACTCATGGTAGCTGGGATCTCACAAATCAAGAATGTCAGAGATGGGTAAGAGGGCTCACATGTGCTCTTAGCTTCAAGAAACCAAATACAAATTACAAATACCAAATACTTTGTCCCATCTCAAGTTCTTGTACATCTATTGTAATCCTGAGCTACAAAGTCTGATTCCTTTCCTCAACCAGTGTTTCTGGCTGCAAACCCCCTGCCCCAGTGCGTAACAAAGCCGGTGAAAGGGCTGGAAGGAATGTCCTATGAAGAGTGGCCGAGAGCTTTGGACTTGCATAGTTTGGAGAAAAAGAGGGGTGACCTCATTGCTCTCTACAGCTTCCTGAGGAAGGGAAGTGGAAAGAAAGGTGCTAATCATGTCTCCGTTGTATCCAGCAATAGGACACATCAGAGTGGTTCCAAGCTGCACCAGGGGAGGTTTAGACATGAGATTAGGAAGCATTTCTTTACCAAGAGGATGGTCAATTGCTGAAACAGGCTTCCTAGAGAGGTGGTTGATGTGCCCAGCTGTCAGTGCCTGAAGCATTTGGACCATGTCCTTAAAAACGTGCTTTAACTTGGTCAGCCCTGAATCGGTCAGGCAGTTGGACTATGTGATCATTGTGGGTCCCTTCCAACTGAAATTACTCTGTTCTGTGCTATTTTGTATCAGGTTTACCACCAAAATAGCTTTCATAAATTACATACCCCAGCCTGCACTGGAAATGGCATGGGCATATGAGGAATATGAAATGTTCTTCCAGATTGAAATGCCTTTAAAAATGGGAATGATAAAAGCAAGGCAAACATTCTCAAAGTATTTGCTCCTGAATTCAGCTGGCTGCCAAGCCAGGCAGTGCTTGTGCTCTGTAGCAACTCTACCTGCAATCTACGATCTGTGATAGCCTGTAGATGCCTCTACCACTGCAGAGGAAGGCTTAAAAAAAACCAAAAAAAACCCCACCTTGCAAGGTGAAAAAAGAAGCGCATAAAGTGCATGCAGGGGCTGATGGGTCTCTTCCAGAGGAATCAAAGCATCTCAATTACTAACCCAAAATATATGTATGATACTGTGATTACAATAACAAGTAAAGATACAGTTCTTACCACAGGCAGCATCTTAAAAATGTCCTCTGTAATGAGGATAGTCTTTTTACTGTCCACTTCGTAGCTCATGTTACTTCCCAGTGGGCTGTTGTTTTGAGAAGCAATAAAATTGTGAACTGCATCACAGCAGGAAGCTAATTCTGACCTGCAAAAAACCCAGACAAACAAAATCTGATCAAAGACAGGCAAGTAAGTGGGAAAGCAGTGCTAGAGAACCAGATCAATGAACACCAGTTTGAATTAACTAGCAACAAAAGGCTATATTAACCTTCTGTGATGTAATTTCTTTTGGCTTGCTTTGCATTTTCACAGCAAATGTTCAGAAACTAATCAGACCACGAACCGACAAATGTTTTTATCTCTTGGTCTCCTTTTCCCACCGAAAAGAAGTTGTAATTGATCTTCTCAATATTATTAATTGCTAAGATTAATACAGAAACACTGAGAGACTACAGTCCCCAAAGAACTAAAAATGTGATTTTCTTCAAGATAGAACAAGTGATTTTAAGAAACTAGAAAGCTGGAGAAGAAAAAAAAAGAAAATAAAAGAGAAGGTGATGGAAGGTAGTAGCAATGGTACTTAGTGAACAGCTAGATGGTTGTAAGCCAATTAATTAACAATTAATTTCTACAACTGTTCATCACAATTTTCCTGTGCACATTATCAGAGGTGTTAAATAAATTACATCACAACTTCCACATAAAGAAGACAGATACCTACGTGGTAGAGACAGATAGCCTAGCGGCTCCCAAAAACACCTAGCAGAAGTCCTTAAATAAATAAATATGCAAGAGATTCACTCAAACCTTTTGTGGGAGTGAAGACTACCACTCACCTTACAATTCCTGTTACCTCCAAACATATAAAAATATTATGTGTGCAAACATTGTACATTATTAACAGTGAAATGAAATGAAAATCCCCATCAGGCCGTTGAAATCAGACCCAAAACACTATAATTCATTTTGCTTTAGGCAGCAACGTCCTCTCTGCTGCCATGGGATCTGATTTTCAGGCTGTAAGGCTGAAATATTCATAGCCAGACATTATGTATCAATTGCTAGGACACAGCTTTCTCATCAGGTGAGACACTAAGAGAACTAATAACAATTTAGAGAAGGAAATACATTTATAACAGAATTGCCGAGAATTTTGAAAATACCACACTGAAGGTTGAGAAGAAAAAAAAAATTACAGTTAGAGCCGAAGGAATAGAAATTATTTCATACTGTTTCAATGTGTAAAGTAAAACAAACTGTTGAAACTAGTTAAATATTAGAGGCCAAATTCTGCTTGAAATTCAGCTGACTTTAATGCGGTAAGACAGGTAAGAGAAGTTGCTTCATTTCACTTTATCAACAACATAGAGAAAATACAATAACAAAAATAATAAAAATACCAATTATTATAATAAATATTATAGATATTATAAAATATTATAAATAATAATAATGTTTCTGATGGAACTGTAGCATAGTCTAGCACATGGAAGAACCTAAAGATTATGTTTCCCATTTTTATGTTATGAACAGGTCTGGGATAACTCTCAATCTCACTTCTCTTGAAAAAATGGTCAAAATGAGAGGGGAAAAAAAAGCTTGGGAAGGTTGGTTTGAGTCATACATAAAATACCAAAGGAAGGAAAGAAAAGAGCACCATTTCAGTTGTCAGATGACTTGCTGGTATATATTAACCCATTTTGAATACTGAGTTCTAAAACTCCTCCAAGATGAAGTTTCCAGATGTATGAGGAACACTGGGAATGACTGAGTGCTGGGGTAGCACAGATCTGAAATAATCACTCTAGGAGAGTAACCAGGAAATGTCACTCCTGAAAGAGGAACCAGTAGGGTTCAGATTTCCATAACCTGCATTCCACTCCACTCCTTAAACACGATGATTCCCACTGCCCTGCTCCAAGCCTTAAGGGGCAGGGAAGATTGGTGGTCAATGAAAACCACTAGGTCCAAGGGTGGGGATGGAACTGAGACTCTGCTCTGTGGTTAGGAGGTACCTACATAGAGAAAACAATTGCTCTGTGCATATATAGTATCCTATTTTAAATATATGGCAAAATAAAAGGGGAGCAATGAGGCAGTAGAGTCAAATGATGATGTCTGGGAACACTGGATGTTGCTGAATCAGTTGTTTTTGACTGAAGCACACTTGCTTTTATTTCTTGTACACTTTTTGCTGTAACCAGCTCTTTCTAATCTTAATAAATACTGCAGCAGTAAGAGGATTCAGATATCACTGTCAGGTCCTAAGGGCACCACCAAGCCTCACTAGTCCTGTCCAGCACCCTGGGGCTTTTCCTACCCTGTCTAGGGTCCAGGACCCTATTTCAACCTTCCAGAGCCATCAGTCCCTGCCCCAGCAACACCACAGCAGGGCCAGTCTCCAGCTGTGTCCATCCTGTCCCCAGGGAGGTGCCCATGCCTGGGCGAGGGCTGCCCCATTCCTGGCTAGGGGTGGGATGAGCCCAGCCGCCAGTTTCTCCTCTGCTGTCCGGGTTACTGTGTTTGGATCCCACATCCTGTCCCTCAGGAAGCAGCTGTCCTTCGCTGCTCCCTGCCACTCACATGGAAATGAGGAATCACATAACCCTTAATTTTGATTTCCTTGTTTATTTTCTTGAAGCTAAATGATGCAGGCCTAAATATTATCTGTGTCAACCACTGGACATTCAGAGGAGAAGGAATAATGACAGAATATTCCTGCCAGCTTTAGTAAAACAGCTCTTTTGTGTGCAATGGCTACCAGACCCTGAAAAGGCAAACTGATAACAGATCCCATTCATTAATAGAGATGACATGTTTTTGCTTTTTATTACTCATTCCACAAGAACGAGTGCTTCAATAAAAGCAGAAACAGCATGGAAGAAAAATAGATATCAGAACTAATAAGAAAGCAATAGTTTAAATTAATATTATGGATCCACTGAGGAAGTAAAACAGAGTTAAACTAGTCCAGAAACACAGTAATAACAAGATAATACATACTGAGTAATGACAAACATTCTTAGAGCATCCATGCTAAAAATTTGATGGCAACAACAGAAACCTTTTACTTAGATCAAATCATGACACAGAATCCCACTGTGCCCAAGCACCCCTGTACAGGGCTCCAGTGGGAATGCATGTAACCTGCAGACAGCAATACCCATGGCAGCATATTCAGCAATCTGTTCGCATAGGATTTTGTACACTGTGACACGTGGTCATCTACCACTGACAGCAAACGATGAGGAAGGGGTAGAGACTGGGCAGTTCAAGCAACCTTTTACTGCAATTTCATCAGACTATTAATGTCATTCATATCTGGTCTGTCAGGAGGTGATGACTCACTAAAGAGCATTTACTTCATAAGATTAACACATGCATCCTACAAGCCTTTTAACAAGTGCTATATGTAAGGAGTTGCAAAGCCAAGACATTTTAACTTGTCTACTGTGCCACCTGGGGAGAGCAAAACTTAAAACAATGGTCAAAATCTTAACAGCACCAAACAGTTGTAGCTTAAAGCCAAACTCTGCTTTTTTTTTTTCTTGCTTTTTTTTTTTTTTTATTTTAAGATTGGAAAGTGATTCACGTTGTCTGTTCCGACTGGGAGAAAACCCTGAGATACAGAAGCAGCTCTTGGAAGATACGTTGTTATACAGGCTGAGCATCCACCTCATAGCTCTCAGAACATGAACGTAGCTTACAGTAAGAAGGTTTAAGTTCCAGCTTTTATCAGAGACAGGGGGGTTGTCCTAGAACAAAGGGTGTTTATGATCCAGTCACAGTATCCCAAGTCCAGACTGAAGGTGATGCTTGAGTCAAAGCACCCAAGTTTTGTAGGGCACTAGTTTTGGAAAATATCTCCTCTGTAGTAGAGGTTATTACTGACAGTTTCTTCTTTGGAGAAGCCTTTTCCTCAATTTCTCCTGCATGGATGTGGAAGCTGAGTGATATCTAAGAGCTATTTTTAAATCCTGAGGCATAACTCCAAACACAGATATTTCTTATGCCAAAATAAGCAGAAAGGGAGTTGATTGCATTATCTAGAAAAGTCATTTGTAATAACTGAGGAACAAACTCAAAATCTGGAAGAAGACTACACCATTTTGACTGGTAATACATATCTCACAGGACTAAGTACAGTCACAATTATCTTAGTCAATAACTTAAGTGGAGCCATGTGCTGCATTCGTCTGCATTGATCATATTAGACATTGATCATATTAGACAACACAGAGTCACACAAAGTTGCACTGAAGAATATTTTTCGTTGCTCAGCATATACTTTCACTGAATTTTTTCCTTTGTGGCTGAAGGATGCAGGACCCAAGTTATATTCAGCTGGTACAGAATTTTGAGCCTATGTGGCATCCAAACAATTGCTTCAGGTTCATGGCCACTGAGACCTTATGAAAATCCTGGTTTCTCGAAGCCAGTTACCGAAATTGTTTTGGCTTGTGAGACAAGTCAAATAATGCTATTTTCCAACTGCTATGCAGTTTTTCCATGATGAACTGCTGGCAGAAACAGAGGGCTGTTGCCTTGCTTACATGCTTGCAAACTTTTCTGCATTACAAACACTGGACATGGATAGTCCACTCTATTTAGTAGAATATGCAGGCTCTAGATATGCTGATACAGTTTCTTTGCAGCTCCTGCAGTTGCTCTGGAGCTAAGATAGCAGCAAAATTAGCTACCTTGGTTCTGTGCTAGTACGAATATATGCATTTTAGCTGATTCAGGCCTTGTGTACAGGCTGCAAGTGTCTGCTGACAAGTCACAGTGTGCACATATCCTGAAGATACTGCAAACATCTCAACATCTTCAACAACTCAGCATGGACCAACCATAAAGGCTAAAACAATCAACAGTTAGTCACAGGTTAGCAGACTCTCTCTGCTGGTTCAAAAGCCAGCACTGCCCTTACTCTGAGTGAAATGGGAAGAACCTATAATGAGGGTGAAATTTGTCTTCATGTAAAAAGCTTCTGCAGAGTTTAAAAACTTCCCATTTCTCCAAACCTTTTCCATTAAAAATGCTTAGATAAGTGATTTTGTTTTATATGTTTTAAAATATTTTACTCAGATACATGTCTGGTATGAAAAGGCACTTGCTTCTGCACCCAGACTTTACACAGCATTACTTTGGGACACAGGCAAGAAAGTATGCCACTGGAATTGGGATATTTCAGCCTACAGCTGGACCACTGGGCCAACACAGTTAACTGTGATCCTCGGGGCGGTGCAGTGGCCCCAGCGAGCCTACAGAGTCTGACAAAACTGTGTGAAATTAATAGTATTTCTTTTGTGTAGACTACACTTGAGTATGACACCAGTACCTGTGGATCTGTGGGCTGAGGGCATCCATCACTGCTGAGAACAGTGTGAAATATCTCACTGTCATTATACATTGGACTAAACTGGTGTGGGAGGAGGAGAAAAACAGATGGAGATAGACACTGCAGAAGTATCAAAATATTCAAAACGTTGTTCAAAATAATAGATGCTCAACTGTCCTTTAAGGCCATGGTGGGAAGGGTGAGGAAAATAATTTTAATTTTCTCTAAAGAAAGCTTAAGTTCAGTATTAGGAAACATGGAAACAGGTTGCCTAGGCAAGGTGCAAAATTTCAACAACTGGAGTATTTTAATAGCGATCAGGACAAACTATTTCAATTATGGTGTAAATCTATTTGATTCTAAGTCACCATTTACAAACATCTATAAAGTGAGTGTTTGCAAAACCAGTATCATATCAGTCCTGTTATAAAGCACCTGCACATTATTGACACCAGCAATGCTTACACAGATATATCTCCTTGTGGATCTTCAGTCACTCAACACACAAAAACACCACATAAAAGAGAACCAAATGCAAATTGAAACAAGCAAATATTTAAAGCTGTAACTCCTGTAAGCTAAGTGGATTTCACAGCACTTCACGTTTTATAATGTTGTTTGAACAAAGGGCAAAGCATTCAAGTGATGAAACTCCATGGATTACTACAAACCAGAAAAAGTTTTGTGCTTGCTTAACAGTTTGTTTTAATAGTTTATCTAGCTTGGATATTTGTAATCATTAGGTCATGAGTTATTGGACTGTACATGTGAAGACATCAAAGACTTTGAGGTTTCATACTGCAGAGACTGTTGTAACAGTAGAAGAACCCACAAAAAAATCCACAATGTAACAGCAAAATTTCAAGGGCACAACTACAAACACCAAGACTACTTTTTATCTATGTCCACTGCTGTAATATTTTATAATGAGCAAGCAATTATTTTATTGTACTGCACTGGGGGCTCTAGACAATGATACAAGTTTCTCCATGCTCTTGTCAATGCAAGTCAATGTGTCAATCAGAGTGCAATGAGGCATATTATGACATATTCCAAACTTTTAGAAAAGAGTGGTTAAATCTGGTATTTGAAACACAACACGTTGAAGGGGAATGCTACACTGACAGCCCTTGAATTGTCTATAAATGAAGTAACATCATAAATGTCTAAGACAAAGAAAGCCAAAAGGGTTGAATCTGAAATCAAGGCTGAATATATAAGAAGTGTAATAAAATTTTCATACTAAAGACTATTTAAAGAGTCTGCCATGAAGACATAATTAGCTCAGACTGATCCAAAATTAGGTTCTCTTTATAGGAATCCTTCAACCTTTAGAAAAGTATATAACAGTCTGTAGACCAATTAAAAGATTCAAGCATTTCTTCGAACTGTCACTAATTACTATCTCTCCACCCAGCTTTTTCTCTCCTGAAATAAAATATGTCTTTGGATATATACTCTTTATTTTACATATGATCTATTAAATCTGTGCAGCAAATATACTCTTAAACCACTCTGCAGTCCCAGAGTTCTGTGTATTTTCTTGTAAACTGGAAGATTTCAGAGATTACAGCAGAAATATTGATCTGTTTAGTGTTAGAAAAGCTATTGATTATGCGGTGGTGCGAGCTTATATAAGTATAAATTGACCTTGCAGTGTGTTTTATTTGTGTTTCAGCTGGGGTTCATTGCAGTACTGTAGCGGGTTTAATGTAATAAGCAATGCTGTTACATGGGTTAGAGTGTAGCTTGCAACAAAACTAATCTCTTCAAGAAGTGGGATTCTATAATCTGCAGGAATGTTTAACACACACTTTTAAGAAGAGATATTAAAGTGGGAAAAGGGTAATAGAGGTCAAGTAGAATAAAAAGGCAGAGGGAAAATAACAGGACTATGAAAATGGTTGATCTTTTAACTCTTCAAGAGTCTATGTTCTTTTTTAAAGTAGTAATGGTCCTTTAAAAAAGAAAAAAATTTAAAATATTTTGGTTGGAGGGAGCATTGTGCCAGCTAAACTGCAGTGTAACAGCAGGAATTTTAAATCTGTATTTTACACCTAGGAATATCCTTCTCCCTTCATTATGAGATGCAAATAAGGTTTGTCTGGAATGGTCTTTCCATGGGGAGAGGGCCCAGTACCCACAGCTCACTATTCCAGTGTGATACCAGTCCTGAAGCACTGTTGCATTGCTTTGCCAGGCTTCAAGCTCAGTCAGATAGTGCAGAAATACAATGCTCAGAGGCTTCTCTGAAACACAGCATATGCTCAGCCTTTCTCTGTAACCACTCTCCCCTCATTTTGAGGGCTGTTTTAACTATTTTGTAGCTTTCTGCAAAAACTGGAGTCGCAACTATTTTGAAAACCTGCAGATTATTTGATACCATTTATGTATATCCCAAATGAGAATAAATCAAGCTTAAAAGTCTGTAAAGCAGAGAGAGGTGGAGGTGTAAAAAACAATTACAGCTTGCACTTAATTGGGCTCTGTAATCTGTTGCACTAATGAAACATTTCTTTAAAGTGGAAAACCTTTGAAGAATACGAATATAATAATTAATATTCAGGCTACCTAGGGAACTTGAGACTCTGCTGACTGTAGCTAGAAGACCCTTTGCAGAGGAACCTACCCAGGCACAGCTTTTTTTCCTAGAGCTTTAAGGATGACCCTTCCAGGCAGCTGTGAGATTATTTCCCCTACCTGTCCAAGTTTCTACCAAGTTTCTCGCTTACAATCAAGAAATCCAAGGACTTGCTCTGTCTAAAACAAGTTAGAGCTGATGTAAATCTGAAAAGGGAGGAAGAATTCAGGTGGGCTTAGAAACAAAGGCATAATGTGGAGATGCTAGATGATTGTAGAGCTGTAAAGACCAAAAGAAATTTTAAAAAGGTCAAGAGAAGATGAATTTCATAAAGAAAAAGTCTGAAAAAAAAGTTTTTAATATGTCCCTAGCAGTAAATGTTGGAGAAGACTCCCAAAATCACTATTAGCAGGATGCTACTTACAGCACTTCCGGTAACTCACCTTTGATAGCTTCTATTGTGAAGTTAGATAAAGCCTCTTTAACAAGGACTGACAAATACTACTGTGGGGCACAATAAATCTTAACTAGATTTCAAGAGCAATGAACCAAGTGCTTGCACTCGCTCCTCTGAGGGCAGCCTATATCTGGCAATGCTGATGTCACCATTATGGATGCTAAAATAAGTGAAATGCCAGGAGATTGGTTCCCTGACAGAGTCTGGACAAAAATCAACCACAGCAGAGCAACTGTGGATATGGGAGGTATTAAAGAGAATGTCATGGCTTGTACTTGCTTCCTGGCTCTTCTTGATTTTGAGAAATGCATGTGTAAACATCACATAGCTGTCAAGAACCACTGAGCAATGCCAGATAGCAACCTAGCCAAGAGCATGTGAGCCTGCACAGCAGAGCAGCTTTAGAGGGAGCCATTTGGGAATGGGCAGCCCTCTGACAACAAAGGGACACATACTGCACAGCTGCATGACAAAGCTGAGCCTAGTAGTAGAGGGTCAACCTGGACTCCTGCACTCTGCTCTCCAACACTGAGTTGGCAAAAACCACTGTAGTTTGTGCCAGACATGGCTGTCAGCTGCAGCCCTTTTGCCAAATAAAAGGAGAAGTATTTCTTTCCTGCGTTGCACTTCTAATTTATATTATTTTATTTGGCCTGGATCTGCTGGGAGAGCAGCTTACAATGAGAATGGATGTGTACTCCTTGGCACACAGCGCTGTCTTCTAGGAACATAAGAGTTACTGGCTCAGATCACATATTCCTTCACTCCACTAGCAGCATGATGGAAGCCAACAGCAAAAGCTGCAAAAGAAAACACAGGAAAGCTTCTCTGAAAAATTACCTACCCCAGGAGAAGCTGCTCTTGAGCCTTATTAATTAGAGGTTAGTTTATGCCCTGAAGCATAAGACATTAAATCCCTTATAAATATGCATGCCTGTTCTTCAGAACTTGAGGATAATAGAGTGATGTCATAAAATTGACACCGCGCCTGAGAAGCATCTAAGCGTTCTCTCCATTTAACAGATGGACAAACAGGAGAAGAAGTCAAGCAGCTTCTCTGCAGTCTTGTTAGCAGGCAGACTTCTGGTGGCACTGGCAGGTGAATAATGGGACACAGGCAGCTTCAAGTTTCTCCTGCTGAAGGTGGCTGGCTGTAATACTCAATTTCTGCTGCACAACCCCTCTGAGATTAATTTCCTCTTCTGTAAATGGGTGTGTTTATCTACCTACTTAATGAGATTTTCAGACTGTATAATATTTGTATTACACAGCTATTACTGACACTAGGCTAAGTCAGAAAAAGAAAGAGATCTACTGCCCAGGGATTATTAATTCATTTATTTCACTGCAATTCTAGAAACTTTTTCTTCCCCATAGCTCCGTTAATGCATCATTTTTCAGCTAAAGTGCCCTTGCAAAGCTAGTTCCAGGCTTAAGTCTGATGAATAAGCCTGGGAGTGCTGTAAGCACGGAGATTTAGGCAGCAAATTTTATACAAAATTTGGTTTCCTCTTTTTAAAATATTTTTTTAAAGCCTCTATTGCTAAAAGCCTTGAAAATCTCCAATATGGTCTTGGATTAAGGACAACTGTAAAATTTTAATATCCTATTTCCAAAAAACAATAGAGAAGACTTTGAGAATGAAAAAAAGAAAGAAAAGACTTATGCAAAAGAACCCATCTTTTGTAAAATAATCATTCACAATGCCCTACACCAAAGTACCCGTCCTTGGTCATATCAATGGAAATCTTTGATGACATCAAATGTGATCCAATTTCAGGAACAGAAGAATACCCAGTACTGTCATCAGAACTGCAGCATGGGTTATGTACATATGAACTAGCTAATACTCCAGCTGGTTTGGATGTTAAAAACCAAGGAAACCATAACAGCACAGCCGTTGAATGTTGATTCAGTAACAAGTTTGTCCAGCCTGTGCTGAAACATGGATTTTAAACAATGGTTTTCTGCTTGGTATTTGAGCAAAATTAAAGCTAGTAAGATCACCTCAATGTACACACTTTTTTGGTAGCTTAGTGCATCCCACAGTTTTGTCTTTTGAATTTTTCCAGTTTGATCGTTGGTTGCATAACCCACCTTGAGTGGGTATGGGTTATGACCCATACTCCTCGCTGGAAGCCAAAGACAGCATGAGGAACAGGAAGCATCCTGTACTTAAAGTCCCGTCTTACATGATGTTTTGGATGTTTGATTCCCATAGGCCTCGAGGAAGTAGAAGTTGGCCCAGTAGGGGGGAGACTGTATAAGCAATAAATGAAGTCAGGCTGGACAAAGGAGTGGCTACTGTGCCACTGATTCAAACACCCAGTATAGCAGAAGTAGCAGCAAATAGCTGGTACGTGGTGGCTGGTCTGTTTGGAAGGAAGAGAAGTTAAAAAAAACAACAGAATGGAAAACAAAAAGCCTAAATGTAGCAGGGTGAGGAGCAGGTGAGAGCAGCTTCACCTCCTGTCAACTCTGTGCAAGACACTTGCCCGTTCTGAAATGGAATGGGCTGCTTTACAGCTCCTTATCATGCCTGATAGCTCTGTGCACAGCTAAGGCCTGCCTGAGTCAATGCAGAGTTTCTTAAACTTTAACTCCATGTATACTCCTACCTCAGCTTTGAGAAACACCATTAGTCAGTTGTTATACACAGCGAACACAGCAATTTATGTCGCACAAAACCCTTTACCCCATCCTGCCCCACCCCAAAACTGCTTCCTCCAAAGGGATTGTGCTGAGCGTGTGGATATTTAGTTCTCAATGCTAGTTAACCCCAAAGAGTTGGAAGATAGGTCAGTTTATTTATTTTTAACAATCATGAGACGATCTTTAATTCTGATCCATGCAAAAACGTGATTCAAGAGAGCTTTTTGCCCTGGAGAAAACAGGGATGGCACAGTGAAGCTGTTCTTTAAAACCAGTGTGATGCATTTCCAAATGAGAGTTTAGGCTTTTCAGAGATCACCATCCCTACTGAGTATGTGCTTCTGTGCCACCCCAAACAAGGACAGATGGAATCACATGTGCTGTCATGCTCAGGGGCCATGACATGCAGTGTCAAACCTAATGAGTGCCTTGGGCACTTCCGTAATAGAGGCAATAGTCTTGGGGTAAGGAATACACTGCTTCATTACAGTCTTCTATCAGAGTGCCTGTTCAGATGGACAAAATAACACTACCAATACTTTTTTAATACTGTAGGGTTTGTGCCAGGAATATTTCATTCTACTTCGTTCTACTTAAGTTGGTTACTATTCATTTATACTGGAGGTAGGTGAAATTATTTATGTAGTTCTTTTATTCTACTCAGCTTGCACAGTAAAGTTCCAACAAACAAGAAGAGCCCCAGCATCAAAAGATTCATAGAAATTACTACAAGCAATACAAAATTATCTGTTTAAAAGGGAATATTTAAATTTATGCCGTGTTAGAAAAATCTAGGGTAAACAATTTTTCTAAATGAGAGAATGAAAATTACCTGAATTTTGTAGACTCTTCTGGTTTCCTTACCCAGGTGCAGTTCTGCAGTTTTGTGACTATGTGAAGATAATAATCTTCTGAGTATCTAAAAAAGGAAACAACATCAAACACTAGAATATATATGTATGTATATTTAGAAACAGTCTCTAAAAACATTCAACTGATGCATGTATTAATAATAATGTGCATGGTGCATGTATAATAGATTGATTTTAGAACTCCATGACCCATTTTATTTTTGTAATTTGTAACAGCACTATCCTCATTTAACTAGTGTGACCTATTAAACATCTCTTCTTAGTACTGATGTCCTAATGAACTTCAGAAACTTTCAAAAGTACACTTGTTTCAAACTTACATAATTGACCATAAATGTCTCGAAGTCATTAGAAATCATATCAAGTGCAGAAGTCCAAAATAATACAAATAATTCTCTTATACTTGGTGGCTTAAACTTTAAAAATGTTTTGAAAAGTGGCTCTAGCAGGCCAGGATGAAGCACAACACTTCTTATGCTTTTTGTTTCATTCACTTTATAGCGTCCCCAAAGCTCAATCATCTAAAGACCATAGACCAATATTTACAGATTTAAGTTTTCCTTTAAATTGTCTCTAAAAAAACCCCAAACAATCTGCTGCTTTGCATGAAACAGAACTTTGGTTACATTGCTACATATAACCAAAGAGCTCTCTGCTCTTGAAAATATGTTCAAGAGATTTAATTTGTTCATAAGTGAAATACTTTGTAACATCCAAGTCAAAAGAATGGAGACATTTTTTCCTTTCAAGTTTGATGTTACTACTTCTCCCATTTGTGCCTAGATCATAAAACAGGATTTAAAAAAACAATACCTGACTTGTAATAACTGGGGGAATAGGAAGAAAAGATGGTATGGATGCCATGACTAAAATTCTATGGGACTCAAGTCTCCATACAAGACCCAACTCACATTATTTTACCAAAAATATCTTAGTGTTGACCCAAATGATCGTGAGTTTATTTAAGCTGGAACTTTTAAGTGTCTGTTTTGAACAGTTTTACAGGAGTTGGGATGGCAAGAAATGTCACCTGTTTTTAAGTGGAGCATGAGAATTGATTAAAAGCAATATATAAAAACACTCTGGTGGTTGCAGCAGCAGAGGTCAATTATCTGAAAGCTTCCTTCCCTCTGTTCCACATCTGAAAAAACAGATTGTTTGCTTCATAAAAGTACTGCAATTGCTAAAGGTAACTCATTTATCTACCCCTGAGTAAAATCATGTCCAATTTCCACATGGAAGAATAAGCTATACTTTAAAGAGGAATACCGCATTAGAACTGGTGTATGGCTCAAGTTTGCACCTGTGACAACACGTACAATTTTCATCCTCCACACCTAGCAAACTCTGAACGGAATTAGACGATTCTGACTAAACTGATTTTATTGAGCCCTTCACAACTCAAGAGAACTCAATCAGCAGAAGCAGGAAAAGAAAAAAACTAGTTTCATTGCAGCTGTAGCTGATCAGACCTGGTGCAGTACATTCTTCCTCCTTCCAGTCCAACTCCAAATGATTTCTCTCCCCTGTGTTACTATAGGTACCTACCTGACTCCACCTCTGTTTTGCTTTTGCCAGGTTTTACACTTGTCATATGCCTTCCCAGGCCACTTTTACTACCAGGGCAGAAAAATAATCCAGAAGGAAAAGGATATGCATATATATTTTCTTCTTCCTCATTGTGTTAAACCAGATCAAGAAAGAATTCATCTAACCCCACAGCCAGTATAAGCAAAGAGTGGAAGGATGGAAATGGAGAAACTGGGATCAAGGCCCTCCTATTTTGGCAGCTGCCTGCTGGTATGTTATCAGCCTTGGAACTGCAGCCAGAGAAAATGGAACTACTTTCCTGCTGAAGCTGCTACCTAAACTGAGTCACCATGGGGTCAGACAAGTGTCAGTAGCAGTGCAGGGCAGGGCAGGGAGTGCTTGTGGGGTGAAGATGAGATAAAAGCACAGGACCAAAACAGCCTATTCTGATGTTGAATAACTCATCTAGTTTTGTACCTTAATCTAAACACGAAATCACTCTTAGATGCTTGGACTTACAAAAAAATTCCAAAAATTAATAGGATAACAGGCCACGAAGAGTTACTTAGCCTATCATTATCCAGGAGAAAAAAAAATATAGAAAAAGCAAATTCTAGCCTAAAGACATTGATCAGAAGAAGATCAGAGTCAGAAATGAAAAGAAAAATTACCATTGATTCAGAAAGAAATTGTGTGGACTGACAAGTTACTAGCAAGTTACAGGGAAACATTTGGTAAGGAGAAGAATGAAAGCATCAACCATAGTGCTAGTTCTGAGGCCTCATAGGAAACAGGGACTCACTGTCAGAAACTGTAAGGACCTTCTAATACGTGCAATGGAAAATGCACTTAGGGTAAAAACACCAGTTACAAAGCAAGAACACTGCAGCCTTTTCACTGCTGTCTCTACTGGATCGAACTGCTCTTGCTCAGAGGTATCCAAGCTCACCAGCTCACACAGAAAAGCACCATTTCCAGGTCTTCACAAGTCACAACACCACCTCTGCTCACCCTATGCACCCAGTTTAGCTCCTCTTTTGACTTTCAAAGACACTCCGGACTGTCAGAACTCGTCTTTGCCAGCTGGCACAGTGCCGCAGGCAGCAGAGACATCCCAGCACGCTGTCCTGAGGGACAGGAGCTCCCAACTGTGGCAGCTCTGCAAGGCATCTGCCCACCCCAATGAAAGGTTTCTACGAAATGAACTCCACTTGATTACAGACAGTATTCCAATAGACAATTTTTTAAAGACTCAACATGAAGCTCTGGGATTTGCTGCAGCTGGGTTTACAGCCCAGAAAGCTTTTTTTTCCCTCTCAGAAAGCCAGTTTTAGCATTTCCTGCATTAAAGGAGGCTTTGGGACTCACTTCTCCAAAGGAATCAGTTCAGATTATCAGGGAATCATTTCATGACTCTGCTATAACCCAGACGTCTTCTCCACTGTTCCATTTTAAAGAGCTGGGACACTACATATATTTCCACTGACACCCAGGAGCCTACAGCACATATTCACTGATGATAAAAGGGTTTTATTATTAAGATTAAAAAAGCACAGGTAAATCGATCTATAAAAATACTTGGACAACATAATAATGACAGTGCTGAGAAGAGTGAATGAATAGAACATGTTTTGTTTTGTCCTGTTTTTGTCTGCCACCTGCACCACAACCATTATAATAATTTGCTGTCCTAGGAAACTCACTTATACTATATGAGCCTGACTGACAAATAACACCTGGAAGGCTTTTTTTTTCCTACAGTATTTGTCAGGTAGGCAGTGACCTTCTATGTTAACTGCAGTGACTAAGGTGGAATTACTATGCACATTAAAGGCACTGACAAAGTATTAGTATCTTCTGATTTTTGGCAGATATCTAAAGGACAACAGCAAGGACAGAAGTGTTGAGGTAGTATGGAGACAACAGGTAAAATGTCAGAACAGACATATGCAGTCACACTGGTTATTTGCTAAACCTAAATACCAACTTGTAAAAAAGGTGTTTGAACTAGAAGGAAAATTGAGCAGCAGGAGTGAAAAAAGGATACACTTCTACTTGGCAGTTTATGGTCAAGAAAGAAACAAATAAAAAGAAAAACAATGGCAGGAAATGCAAAATAAGGGGAGGATCTGTTTTGCCTTTGGACACTTTAATACTACCAAAACAAATATCAGTTTTATAAGCCCTCAGGAGAGTGTATACAGGGCTTGCTCTAGAATAAAAATGGAAAACTGCTAACAAAACTCAGCATTTCAGGCTCTTTGTCACCACCAGCACATACTTACTATAATAATAACTTCCCACTTACATAGCATTTCTTACTATCAAATCATTTGACAAGATTTAAACTAGTAATTTTTTTTCTCTTTCTTCCAACTTAAGAGGCAAGAGTGTCCAGAATGTCCCTGCAAGTCAAGAACGGCAATATAAAGCATTTATATACCATGCCCATGGGTCACACCTTGGAAAAGCAACAAAATCCCTGCAGGTCCTCTCAGTGAAGGGCAACAGCTGCAATATTCACGGCAAAAAGCAATCCCTTGCTCCTGTGTTCCAAGAATCTGTTTCTCTTCCTACCTGCCCAACTCATCTTCTGTCTCATTAAATGGTGCAGTCCCTTTCTCTTTAACCACAGAATAAAGGTCTTGTACTTTTTAAAGTTTCTCCTATAATCTCAGCTCCAAAATGTTCTCAATAGGAAGAGCTCCAAAGACTGTACAACTTTGCAATGTGTGGGATAAACAACAGCATTTACATTGCTGTCAGTGGATTTAGAAGGCAATACAGTGACTGCTTTTCCTTCTCCTGGTGTTAATCACTCAAGTTTTCAGTCAGCTGCATTCTTTGACCTTTGCCAGTCTATGTCTCAGCTCTCACTATCAGTGCATCAGTAACATAGTGGTCTACCACCTTTCAAAAGAATAAAAACTTCAATGATAGTGTTACTGAAACAGGTGGAATAATAATGGGAGAAGAGGTTGTAAAGAAGGAGGGGGGGGAGAAGAAATAAATAAATAAGTAATAATAAGAGCAAAGACAAAATGCTGGAAATACGATGACTTAAAGAGGTGAAAGATCTTTAAATGCAATAAGAAAGTGAGAAGGGGGCAGAAAAGACAGAGTAAGTTTTCAAATCATCATTTCATGTTGTTTTGGCCTAAAGGAAAAATTTGATTTCTCCAGTACTTTGAATAGGGAAAGGCATATAATTATTTTTTAGCTCACCTTTTGTTTCTCATTCCATTCCTCTTCCCAAATGGATGGGAGTGGGGAGGGAAGCTCCCAGTTTTAAAGACACCATGGCACCATCCACTTTAAGCTGCAATTCAGTCCTAATGGGAAGCCTTTCTTTCTTACAATGTTTTATTTATTGGTGTATCCTTTTATTTGTTGGTGCATCCACACAGGAAAAATGTTACATGTCAAAAACAATGGGCTGCTTATCCCCCTTTTCACTTTAGAAAGTGACAAGGAATTTGAGCAGGGCTGATATCAAACTTCGATTTTTCTCCATGTCAGAAAAATACAGAACAGCAAGTTGAAACCCTAAATTAATTTGGGGTGGGGTTTTTTTCAATGTGTCTAAAATTGGACTGTTAGTTTCCTGTGGACTAGTTATCATAATTCATGCAACTAACCAGCAAGTCTTTATACTAGTGCATTTCCATACTTACTCTAGTTAATATGCTGAACAGAATCATTAACCAAAGTTGCTCATAACAAGGAGGAGTTTTCACCAGTCAGGGAAAAAACACTCAAGAATGAAATTATACCTCACATTTCTACTCAATATTTTTGTGAATAACTTGGAATGAAATGTTGGTAACTGACAAGAAATCTTGTATTGTGAAAATAAAAAAGTTAAAACACAACCTGGAATAAATCTTATCCTTGTAAAAGAAAAAATGCAGCAAACATTGGTTGAAAAAATTCAGTTTTCTGTTGCATAGCTCCATGTTAATATACCAAGAATTATGTAAAAAAGGACAGTCTTTTACCCTTCTATTTAAAACAAACAAAGCAGAAAGGACAGCAAACACCTACCTTTTCTTCTTGATAGATGATGACAAAATGTTGTCCTGAATTGCCTTACATTTTGAAGCCTGTTCAGACTGGTAAATTCCATTTTTATTAAGAGTTGTTCTGTTAAAAGAGAGCAGGAGGACAAAAAGCAATAATCATTAAAAGAGAGAACATATTCTACCAATGTTGTCACATTTACTTTGCTATGACAATAAGATTAATAACCGTTGATTTAGCTGAAAACATTGCCAAACAAATCTTACTGACTTCTATTGTGAAGCTCCTATTATTAAAGGAGAGTTTGCTGCTAGGGACTATAAAATATTCGATTCTTTAAAATAACCCTATTTCATAGTCTGAATTATATTTTCCACTTTACACTGTAATCAGCAAATGTAATTTAAAAAAATAAATTAAATGGAAAGCCTCTTGAACATAATGTTTTGAAGATATTTAAAATATTCACTAGTAAAATATTTAGCAGATGTGATTTCCTAAAATCGTTGATGAAATGCAATATTCAGACCGAATATAATAAATACAGGAAACACCACAGGTGAAGTGGATCTTTGTATTTCGACCTTAACTTACTGACTCAAGCATAATACTTCCTGCCTTGTTTATTCTTTATTTACAGAGCAAGAATAAATATTTGTAAAAGGAACCAAGGCAAGTGCCAGATAGTGATCTTTAATTCCTGTCTTATTTTCACAAAACTCCTGTGTGGTCCTCTTGCTCTGGGCAGCCCTGGTAGAAGACTGAGATGTAAATTAGTAAACGACTGAGATGCCAAGGTCTTATTCCATTCACCTCAGTTCATCCTGTATCTAGACCTATCCAATCTCATACAATCGCCCTCTTCTACCATCAGCCGTCCACTGTGTGGATTGCCATTTATCATAAAGATTTGTCCTCTGGCATTTTTATTTTCTCTGCCCCTCACCATCTTCCTCCCTGCCACCTCCCCCTCCTTTTTGCTTCTTTCCACTGATTCACTACGCACAGAGCCCTTGGACATTGCAGCCTATTTGTCCAAACCAGAAGTAGAAACACAGAAGACAGACATGCTGTGTGCTGTTCTTAAAGAACAACTGATAAATCTCTGTACAGAGGCACTGATACACGAAGAGAAAGGGTCTTCCTGCTTTGCACACAGCTTCTGAACCACCACTGCTTTTACTGACAAGGACCAAAACTCCATCGCCTTCACCTGCTGCAACATGGAGACGAGATCCCTTTCCAACAAGATTTCTGACAAACTCATTCTGAAGACCTTACTTGGGAAAGATGCCATTTCAACCCACAGAATTACAGAGTGGCTGAGGTTGGAAGGCATCTCTAGATGTCATCTGGTCCAAACTCCCTGCTCAGGCAGGGTCACCTAGAGAGGGTCATCAGGGACTGTGTCCAGAAGGCTTTTGAATATCTCCAAGCATGGAGACTCCACAACCTCCCTGGGCAGCCTGTGTCAGTGCTCAGTCACTCTCACAATAAAAGTGTTGCCTGATGGTCAGAGGGAACCTGCTGTGTTTCAGCTGGTGCCCACTGCCTCTGTTGTACCACTGAGCACCACTAAGAACTTGGCTCCATCCTCCTTGCATCCTCCCTTCAGCTATCAGTAGGGTCCCTCCTGAGCTTCCTCTTCTTAAACACTTCAGATGAGAAGACTGACTGAAGAAGAAAGAGAAGAATAAATGCTTGTTTATTTTGCTACTGAACTGACTGTCATGGTCATAGCTGACAGGCAAGGAAAAAGAAAGAACCACCTTTTTCTTCCCATTGTCCATGAATTTTCTAGAGACTCAGTCACCCATAGCAGCAATTCCCACAGGATGTAGGCTACAGAGGAGAGAGAACAGCCCTCTTCCTTTCTTCCCACCACCAAGAAATTCTTCAGTGCCCCTAAGGAAGCATCCAGTCTGTATGCCCCTTGTAGAAGACAATGGTAAGACAACACAACATAAACCTCTACCCTTTCCGTTCTGCAGTGACTTCAATAGATCGTAACAACTGGCACTGCCCACTGAGAGCTCCTTGGCTGCCTTTGCATACAGCTCTTTATCTCATTTTTTCTCAAGGAGTGACATACAAATAGCAGAAGGCTCTCAGAGCACACAGTTCAGAGCTAAAAACTCTGCAGATCTCACATAGCAAGTGCTAGCAAATATTCTACCTACAAAATTTTGGTACACAGGTTTATTGCAGCTTGGTCTGAATGGTTCTGTCTATGCAGAACAACTGGGTAGGCCCTTTCCAGTTCTCAAACAAATTTAGTTAGTACTAAATCATGCTTCCTCTCTCTTGCTTCTTTAGCTCAGTAACCTCAAATGATTCTGCTGCAGCTTGAAATAAGAGAAATGGCTACAGGCAAAAGTTTAGCTGCCTAAACAGCATCTTAAATAAAAGGAAAAAAAAAAGGAACTATTGATATAAGCCAAGTGCATGGTACTGCTGCAAATAAGCCTTTCAATATAACTAAAACCTAAGATGTTGGATGCTGATTTGAGAAGTGACCCCAGCCCTTCTGAGCCACAGCTGGCCAGAAGAGACCTTCTCTAACATGTGAAGGCTGCCAGGATGACCAAGTCAGGGCAGGCAGTTAGGTTTGATCAGCTCCCTGAGAGATGCGTTTGCAGGCAGTGGCAGAACACCAACATTCTTTCACAACTCTGTGCAGACAATCATTACAAGGTCCTTACAGCTTCCTATTAATTTATGTCCTGAGATCTGGGGGGCAATGAATAAATATCCTCTCAAACACAAGCTTTACTCCACAGACTTTTAGTCCTTTTAAATTCATAAGATCAATGCAAGCAAGTTGCCTCATTTTTTAATATGTAATTGTTTTTTATGCACTCATTTTCAAGACCTGAAAAATTCAAAAAGGAGGAAGTCAGAGAAAAAAGAAAGAATAAAATAAATCCCTGTTCTGTCATTAAATCCTCACAATCACTTTTACAGCCATCACAGAAAAAAAAAAGGAACAAAGAGTCTTTCCCTCCCTTTCCATAACCCATGCAAAGATTGGTGAAAATGGCACAACTGAGCAGAAAACCAGACAGGAGTTGTAATCTAAATTGTTTATTCACATAGTGCAGGCACATGATAGATCACCAAAATGCTTCTACTGTGGCTTTTTACACATAAAATTTACTCAATGCTCTTTATATGGTGCAAAAGGTACAAAATTAAAACAACTTTGCAAGAGATGTAAAACAATGACTCATTCCATTAAAAGTTAAATTTCTGAATTTCTGTTTCACTGTCAGAGTGGCCTCTGCTTCACATGAGTGAAATCTTTTTGCATTTAGGTAAAAATGGGTGTGCAAGAGGCAGTCCAGACTTCTACTGCAGTATTCATGGCAAAGTTGTGCAGACATCAGACTCAGATTAAATTTCTGCTCATTTCAGACAATTGTGCAAGGCAACATTTATTACTAAATGAATTTACCTGACCTAGTGGATGACAGTCTTTGTTCACTACTTAGAGCAGCACTACAACTTCTGCAATGAAATCAGATAACGTGCCTAACAACGCAGATATCAGGCTACATTCAACTAATTTCATTAACTATTAAGCCAAATGAGAACTCGAAGTAGAAACATTCTGTTGGCTTGAACTCATAAAACTGATGAGACAGTGAAATTTCAGCTGCATTTTCCTTAGGGCTTAGATGTTCTCAAAGCCAATCTCATTGGACCAAATCTGAAAAACAGAGTTTTTTAAAATCATATATGAACAGCTTGAGGACCACATACTTCCTATGGTAATTCTAGGAACTCAGGAAGTACACCATCTGTACTTTAATAAATCCACAGTAGATTAAGACCATGTGGCATATTTATCAGCATGTTTTTATTCTATATCTTGCTCTCAGGAAGACAGCAGATCCTCAAACTGTAAAATTCTTTAAGACAAGGATTATATCTGTGCCGGAGCTCGCAGCCTTCTGATCCTTGGATTATAATTTCTCAGTGCAGAGCTCCAGCACATGCAGCACACAGCAACCAGGAACAAGCAGCTCAGCAGCTCTCGACCTTTGGCTCCTCCCAGGGCTTGATTTATAGGGCTAATGCCCGCCCTGCAGCCACAGCTGTTTGTGGGAGGTTAATGAGCCAATAATTGGATCCTGATGTGTGGATCCTGGTCTAACTGGATCCTGGTGTGTGGATCCTGGTCTTGAGTGAGAGTTTGGCTAGTGCATACCAACAGGGTTTAAATACATTATACAACAATTCCCCCTTTTTGTTTTGCACTAGCCAAACTATATCTAATATATTTTTAAATCTTTTTTAATAACAATTAAATTAATATTTTCTGGCTAATAAATAACAATTGAATTAACATTCTTTGATGCCAACAATTAAGTTAATATTTTTTGACTCCATTTCCTTTCAAGACCTTTAAATTAATTTTTTCTCAATTCCCGGTTGCTCACCCTTGCAGGTGTTTTGTATTTAATTCCTTTTTTTAAAGATTTTGAGAGGAAATGCTGGAGGGCTTTAAATATGGCCTGTTCTTTGTTGACAGACTCTTTTCCCTCCAGCCCCTGGTCTTCACCTCTTCTGGTGATAGTCGGGAGCTCTTTCTGGGAGCCTTTTCTCGGCCTCCCGAGCGCCAAGAGAAGCCGTCTCGCGACTTCCCCCCGCGGTGGCCTGCAGCCCACACCTCTTTGGGCATGAGCCACTATAGTCCCACTGTGGCAGTTCTCACCCAGGTTTAGATGTGGGAAGACCCCTCTGGGTGTTTTTTGACCAGGGCCTCAAAGGGAGCTGTCTCACGACTCCCCCCACCGTGGTCTTCACCTCTTCAGGTGATGGTTGGGAGCTCTTTTCCTGGGAGCCTTTTCTCAGCCTCCCGAGCTCCAAGAGAAGCCGTCTCGCGACTTCCCCCCACTGTGGCCTGCAGTCCACACCTCTTTGAGCATGAACCACTATAGTCCCAGTGCGGCAGTTCTCACCCGGGTTTAGATCTGGGAAGACCCTTTTTCTGGGTGTTTTGCCACAGCGGTTCTCACTCTGCGTGTTGGCATCACGTCGGGGTCACCACTTGTGCCGGAGCTCACAGCCTTCTGATCCTTGGATTATAATTTCTCAGCGCAGAGCTCCAGCACATGCAGCACACAGCAACCAGGAACAAGCAGCTCAGCAGCTCTCAAACTTTGGCTCCTCCCAGGGCTTGATTTATAGGGCTAATGCCCGCCCTGCAGCCACAGCTGTTTGTGGGAGGTTAATGAGCTAATAATTGGATCCTGATGTGTGGATCCTGGTCTAACTGGATCCTGGTGTGTGGATCCTGGTCTTGAGTGAGAGTTTGGCTAGTGCATACCAACAGGGTTTAAATACATTATACAACAGTATCCACCTTTAGAATAAAAAATACAGAAACTATATGGAAAGTCCATGGTCCCTTTTGCTGCTCCTGCAGCATTCAGTCCTGAGAAAACAGGGAACCTTAGTGCAGGGAACCACCAGACAGAGAGGTATGTCAAGTAACATGGGATTCTGGGGGAGCACAAAGGTACAAGGTACAAGGTACAAGGAGGGAAAGAAAAGGGAAGCCCTTTAAAAACAAAACCAAATTCAACCCCAAAGAGTTATCAGAGTAGGAAAAAGGTACGGGCATAAGATGGAGGAATGGTAGGGAAGAAAACAAAAAGGCAGATAGAAAAAGGAAAGCTGGTGCTGTGAGTTATACTGTAACATGAAGATATGCCCAAGATTGAAAGGCCACTCCTCTAGAATTCCCTCAAAATCAGGTGGAAACAAAGAATGTTGGATGAGATTTTCAAAACTGTTCAGAACTGGACTATCTGGCAGCAGTGAAAGCAACAAAAATTTCACCTCCCTAGTAAGTCCACACTGAAAGAAAGAGAAAATCCCACTCATTGGCTATTCATTCCACACCCAGCAGAACCAGTTGTTGCTCTTCCTTTCTATAACTTCTTGCCCTTGTCTGTCTGAAGCAGCGCAGAAGCTCTAAACACGTTCCAGCTGAGCATCTCCAGCTATAAAGGATAACTTCTGTATGCAAAATTGAACATTTTTATCATTCTACCAAAGTGGCACTGAATAGCATTATCCAGATTGTGAATATCTTTTGTCTCAATCTCTCCCTTGAAGGGACTAATTTATATTTGAATCTCGTCATCCGCTAGTTGAATACTATTAAAAAACCCCACAATCTACACTTCCCCAGGAAGGGTGCTCTTAAGCGCTGTCTTTGACACTATTTCAGATTAATCAGATGATAAGAATATAGTGATGTTTTTAAAGTTCACAATACCTTGATTAATAAGGTAATACACAATTTAAATTCTTGGTGAAATGGACTATAAAAATGGCTTTATCAAACCACAGCAGTAAGAATTTGTCTTGAAACATTAATCACAGTAACTGTTAAAGAGACTGATCCTACTATCTTTGTTCAAGCTCATATGGAGGTATTGCTTATCTAAGGAACGTTAAATCAGGTCTTTAACACAAACTGCATCTTTAACTCATTTGAAAGACCCTCCAGTGCATTCGCCAGGGTTATGCATAACATCAGATACTTTTTATTTTTAAAATCCATAAACTGCATGACAGGTAACATGACAAGCAACATTCAGAGCCTCTTGGTGGGTGAAGCGAAAAGAATAAGGTAGTTACACTAAAATCATGTTACAAGGGCACATGATAGAATGACAGAGCAGTTTCACTTGGACCAAGTAAACAGAAAGAGTCTGGGAAACCTTTCACCACTGTCAGAACATAAATGTGTCCTGGCAGCAGCTTTCAACTGAACACCTATTCATTTAGACAGAACTAATACATGAGGCATGTGTTCAAAATGTGTTTCTAAAATATGTCTGCATGCATTGCTTGGGAAAGAAGGGGCAAAATATTAAGAGAGCAGTAAAATTAGTGAAGTAGACCCCACTGCTGACTAATCTAAACCACGGCAAATTATTTGTGCCATACACTAGGCTACTCCATAATTGTGGTATTAGCCTGTATCTTCTTTCCCTTCTGACTGCCTGAATGCAATATTTTGACAGGAGACAGAATGTACAGGTCTCTGTAGCATAGTTAATTAAGTATAGCTGTTTATTTCCTAGGCCTGCATAAAGATCTGCTGCTGAGAGAGGAATTGGAGAAACCAACACTATGGAACACTGTATTAATACTAACTTGTTTAGTCATAGCTCCTCAATCACATCCTCCCACTGTTCAATTACCCCACTGGTCTTTACGCTGTGCTTGCCTTGGACCTGAAAAGACACAGAGCAAGCTAGGGAAATAGTAAAATGCCTTAAAACTGGCAACACAGAGTAACAGAGTAATGGTGGTCAGCTCTTCGGGGTACTGCTGCCTTGTTGTTACTTGTATATAAAGTATATATAAATAGTGCTATTTTCACTTCCCTTGCAGGAGCTGGCACTATTTATCTGCTACATATTCCTGGGTAGTATAATAGGAGCTAGTATTTCTGCCTAAATTTAACCTAGCACAGCCTGGGCCTCATAACAAAGAAAAGACTACCTAGCTTCTCTTACTATTTTCACTTTCCCCTGATAAGCACTAGCAGTACTGAGCCTTCTGCTCTACTATTAATGCAACCACTACACAAATAAATATGCCTGCACAAACACAGCTGGGGAGAGAGGAAAGGAGAGAGAAGACCAAGGGTCTACAGGTGGGAAAAATGCAAGACTTCCGTTTTCGGTTGTACTGTTGGCTTAAGAAAACATAAATTGTACTTGCAGTTACAGCTTAAAAATTGAGAGGATGGTAGGAGGCATAGATAGGAGGATTTGCCAGAGAATATAGTATTGCAGTATAAATTACACTGGTTCCATGAATAAATATGGGGACTACTGGACATGTCTTACTAACAATGGCCTTTCTTTTCAGTAAGAAACCCTACTAACAGGCACAGTAGGCTGTGAAATAAACCCAAGAAAAAATCTGCAAGTCACACTGTAGAGGCAGTCACATTGCTCCAATCAGTTAACACTTAACAAGAAAAAGGGGTAAGCAATGTCCTGTAAGAGACAAATCTCAAGGTTACTTACTAAGCAACACATCCTCAAGGTTATTTACTAAGACACAGACCTTCAGAGAACTTTAGGTGCCTGGTCACCATGTATTTAAATATTGCTGCGCATAATATCTGCTGAAATATCTAACACAGTCTGATCCAATCCCCTGCTTTTCATCCTTCAGTTTCATGCTTTTAAAAGAATTACTCAAAGTAAAAGAACAGATTAGCTTTCAATACTGCGAGGCAACAGAATAATAGGGCCTTAAAGATTCTTCGGGAGATGTCTGGTTACAAATACGCCTCCAACAGAAAAGGAAATCATGATAAGAAAAAAGATTAGCTTGTGACTGTGAAGATTGTCTAGATTACTTACACTTAGAGATCAAGAAGGATAGTGCCCAGGTTTTTTTTCTTGTTCCTTTCCTGGAAGATCCATGCACATCCTCTTATGCAGGAAAGGACGTTGCTGTCAATAACACAGCAATGCCATTCAAATGATCAGGGTAGTTTAGGAGAACCATACTTTCCCACTGCACACTGGAATCTAATTCCTCTTGACCAGACCATCCATCTCCATCACTGAGGGACTGGTCTGAACCTCCTGAATGAGTCCAGATGCTCTCTGGATCAAACCTCTCCAGCACGGCCCTTAGCCAGGCCCAGCCCAGCTGCTGCCTGGATCAAACCCCTCCAGCATGGCTCCCTGCCCAGTCTTGCTGCTCTCTGGATGAAGTAACAGCTCCTGGTCAGTCCAGCCCAGCAGCTCTCTCTCCTTTCTCATAAGCCAAACATGCACCACAAACTCCTGTCAGGCCAGCTTACTGAGCTTAGTCACTCAGGTGAAAAAGCACATCCACTCCTGGATTCAGCTGGCAAGACATCTCTCCAAAGACACTATGGTTACAGGAGCTTGAGTAAATTGAAACCTTTCTTTGGTGAATTATTTATTTGACACACTTTTGCAATCAGTTAGTCATGAAGAAATACAATTTCAGGTTGACCAACACTAGCTCCAAATTAGTGCCAAAATCCTCCAAGTAGAATAAGGAAAAATACACATTTAAAATCTCAAGCTCACTTGCCCTATTACAAAGGTTAAAAACATGCCATGGATTTTCAGACCTCTTTGGTACATGTTGCTTCTACTTTCTTTGCTCCAGTTGTGAGTGTACTAACAGCAGAGGGGAAATAGCTAGGCTGTTCTCTGAAGTGCTCTCTGCCAGCATTTCTAGTCAATTCAACTCCACGGTATAGCACACAGAGCTGAGGGAAAGGAGATGCAGCTCAGAAACTAGCAGGGAAGAGCGTGAGGAGACAGGCCAGGGGAAACCACAGACATAACCCAAAACAGAGAGAAGAATGGAGTAATGGCTACAAAAAAAGGCAAAGCAGAACTGAGTACATACTGCAAAACCAATACATTGCAACAGGAGAAAGAAGGGGAAAAAGGCAGAGAGGGAAAAAGTGAGAATAGGAAAGACAAGCAGGCTAGAAGTTCATAACACCAGATAGGAACACTTGCAGAATTCTGTTCCTTTTCTTTCACGCTAATTTTGAAAGATGCTATAAACTTACAGCTTTTGAAAGTTCTAAATTTCAAGGGAGGGAGCACAAGGGTCTCTCATCAGAAACACATTAAGTAATGCATTGTTAGGGTACACTGCAATGGTTACTAGAACTAACATCACTTGCATTCACTTAGGGAAAGCATAGGCTGTCAAATTCAACTAGATCGGGTGAGATGGCTTCAGTAAGGTTAACTGCACCATCACCATTGTCTTCAACACAATCAGGACATGACAGTTTCTGTGAAAGACCCAATTCTTAAGTTCTTTCTAATTTTTACTATGTGTTTTTGACCATAATACATATTAACATAAAATAGTCATGAAAACTGCAATGTTAGTAAGGCCATATAAAGTAAAAGAGAAAAGCAAAAAATATTTCAAAACTACTTCTTACATAGTATTTATCTCCTGTGGATTACACCACCGTCTTCTGCACTATTAGTTTTTCTACAGTGTGTGAGGACTCAAGAGCCTGAAAACAAGTCATTAGTATTGAAATCTGCATGTAAGACACAACTTGTTTCACAGCTGATTTAATGAAGTAATTCATATTAAACTTCACAGTATAAAATAACAGGCTGTAAAGCAAAGATCTACACTGATCTGAAAGGTCAAAACACAGGATCAAGTGAATGGGCTCCCACAAAGTACGATGCCAACACAAAATGAAACAGGCTTTGTATGTTTCATCTTCATCCTATGGACTGTAAATGATAAATCTGTATTTTTAACTAAATACACATTACAAAAACAGTATTACCCAGCCCCAGCTCCACCTTCCTGGAAAGGAGAATAAAAGATACCTGGAACATGCCATTCAGCAGGCACTTTTTGCATCGTACGCTAACAAAACTGCTCTACGCAACATTTTATTGGGCTTAAAACCAACGGCAGAGTGACAGCGGTCATTAAGAGGGCCCAGGAGCAAATAATTCATTACAGTTAAAGCAAAATGTCATTTTCTCTAATAATCTCTAACATTCTCTCTGATCAAGCTGCCGAAACAAAAGGACGAATGAACCGGAGCGAAGGCGAATTTCTGCTTTTCTAGACCCGACCTCACGGACCCACCTGCGGGCGGCCAGCCCGTACCTGTTCTCGGTCTGAGGAAGGGGCGTCAGGGGAGACCTGAGGGCTCGCACCACTTTCGGCGTGACAGCCGCTACTCCTGCCTCCTCCTCCCAGCCCCTGGCAAGCGAGACGGGAAAACAAAGTTGTCAGGACCAGTGACTGAACATCACCCGGCGCGAGCAGCGCCGCTCTCCTGCCCACGACCCCGCTCACAGCCGCCAGCGCCCGCGCCGAGCCCAGACCGCGCCGGGGGCACCGCGCCGGGCTCCGCCGCACCCCGCGGGGCTCGTCCCGTTCCTCCCTCCCTCCCCAGCCGGCTCCGGACCGCGGGCGAGGCCGCCCGGCCGCCCTACCTGGCGCGGAGAGGCTGCTGGCCGCCCAGGCGCAGGAGGCAGCCTCCCAGCAGCAGGCTGCCCAGCGCCGCGGCCAAGGCGATGACAGCCCGCATGGTGCGCTCGGCAGCGGCACCCACCGCAGTCACGGCCGCCCCATAGTATTTAAGGGAGGCTGCGGGGAGGGGGAGGCGGTCATGGCAGCCACAGGGTCTCTGCGCTCCGCCCCTCGCCCGCAGCCCTGCGCCGCCGCCATCAGCCCCCCCTCCCACCGCGGCCGCCGCGCGGGCCCGGCACGCCGGTGCTGGCAGGGGGCGGTGGGGCTCGGCCGCCGTGAGAGCGGCACCCGGGCGGCCTTTGCTGGCGGCCTGTGCTTGCGGCCGGTCGGGGCGCTTCCCGGGGCGCTTCTCGGTGTCGAGGGCGGCGGACCCAGGGAGTCGAAAGTGCCTAAACTTTAATAGGGGAGAGGGGCGCCGTGCGGGACGGCGGCGAGAGCAGGTTGCGGGGCTTGTCCGGCGAGGGCAGGCAGTCCTGCCCCGTGGCTGGTGTAGTGAAGCCGCTGCTACTTCAACAGCTCTTTATCTGAATTAAAAAATAATAGTCAACGTGTCCTGTGTTTTGTCTTATAAAAGGTATGTTATAAAAATATGTATTTTATAGATAAAAATGACCCCACCTGGAACACTATATGCAGCTCTGGGGCCCCCCAACATAAGAAGGATGTGGACCTGTTCAGAGGAGGGCCATGAACATGATCTGAGGGATGGAACACCTCTGCTGTGGAGACAGGCTGAGGAGCTGGGGTGGTTCAGCCTGGAGAAGAGAAGGCTCTGGGGGCACCTCGTTGCAGCCTTCTGGTGTCTGAAGGGGGCCTACAAGAAAGCTGGAGAGGGACTTGTTAACAAGGACGTGTAGTGATAGGACAAGTGGAATGGCTTTAAACTGAAAGAAGGGGAGGTTGGATTGAATATTAGGAAGATACTCTTTACTGTGAGCGTGGTGAGGCACTGGAACAGGTTGCCCAGAGAAGCTGTGGATGCCCCATCCCTGGAAGTGTTCAAGGCCATCTTGGATCAGTCTGACCTAGTGGAAGGTGTTCCTGCATATGGTAAATGGCAGTTGGAACTTGATGATCTATAAGGTCCCTTCCAACCCAAAACATTCTATGAGTCTATGATTTGCAGTGGTTTTGGTGAAGAAATGTTTCTGTAGTAAGCTTGTCTCTTTCTACCTAATGGTGCATGCAGTGTTGCTTTCCCAAGCCAGCCATTGGTATGAGAAACCTAGTAAGGTGACAAGGTGCCACTAACTAGGCCCCCTTTATTAAAAGAGTGGGTAGTAGATGCTGTGACTTACAGCAGCCTTTCAGTCGTGAGCTGTCTGACACCTTGTTTTTGCAGATTCTTCTCTATTCTTCCTGTTTTCTGTGCCTGTGGACACTTCCTTAAGCCTTGGAGCTGCTGCTCATCTGTTCTCAAACAATGGCTGGAAAGCCTCAAAGAGCTCTGCTGCAACAATATTAATGAAGGACTTGATGTTGTGAGTGGTTAGATATGACAATAAGAAGCAGCATGCCAATAGTGCACCAGAGGAACAGCACAGCACCAGCTGTGATTGTGATGGGATATGCCAGGAAACATCTAATGATTTTTTGGGGCATTTGTTAGCTCACTGTCGAGCAGGGCTATGGGTGCTGGTGGGAGGGAGCTAGAAGCAGTTGTCTGGTGTCCCAAGGGGTTGCAGGTATCTGAATGGCTCATTGCACAATCCCCCTGGGAGCACAGTTCAGTTGTCTTCTTGGCTTTGAAGTACTTAGTTGTAAACAAAGCCAATGTTAAGACTTCTGAAGTCCTGAAGAAGTTTGCTAGTTCGAGATTGTTGTGAATCATGAATGTCTGGAACATAAAGATGGTTCATCACCATTTCCCAAAAGCTTGCTTCAGGCCTATCCTATAAAACCAATTGATACTGTATATGAACAAGTAGGGGGCCACGCTTTTCAAGGTAGGTGTATGTCTATCGATCAGCAGATACTGGAAATTTCAATCCCCCATCACCTCTGTAAAACATGAAGTCTCCTGCTTACATTAGTGGATATCATCAACTATTTCATAATATCCGTTAAATACACTATGTAAAACAATAAGTCTTTCATCTTAGAAAGCCTAGTGGTATTCAGTTCCAGCTCTGAATGAAAGCAAACTAAGAATTACAGTCCAGAAAAAGATTTCTTTTTTTCCCCTCACTGTTATTTCCCTCTGCAATACAGTTTTCCCGTGAGTCCTGAAGTATCACTGTCAGCTAATCCATGGGAAATTTAGTGATGCCAGTGAGGACATCATATTTAAAGTTAGAGGTCTGCTGCCAACACTAGTCTATAATACCAGTAAGGATTTTTTTTTCTGAGATCACAAGGTTAATCTTTGTGTCATATTAAAGTTCTTGCAAAGAAAATGGGAAGATTATAAACTGTATGTGTTTAAATTAGACTTGGCGCTTGGTGCTTGTTGTTTACTAACAAGTTTACAAATGTGTATTGATTGATTGTCACAGTATCTTTAAACGTTACCAGCCTTAATTTCCTGGCACAGCAGCTTAGTAGAAAGGTTAAGTGACCCTACTGGAGGGTGAGATGAGAATCAATGGTGAATCAGAATTCAAATTTAGGAATGCTGGATTCAAAAGACCAAGTTTCTCTTATATGGTGTTGCCATGTCAGAAGTGATGGTGTGAGGTGATGTAATGTAGAGGGTCAAAATGATAAAGGCACAGGTGCCAAAGATACCGCACAGGAAAAGACAGAGACTTACACAGAGTCTGTGTCCCATCGCCTCCTCCTCCTCACAGCTGGAAACTGCTGCATCTTGGCAGCATCCCCCATCCTCTGATTCCCATTAGCTTCTGAAGTCAGCAGGAATTGATAATTGCTGGCTTGCACAGAAGGAAGAGATCACTAATCAGCCAGGTGGTGTCATCATGACTTTGTTACTGAGCTCCTACAGCCCTACTTAGCTGCTAATTTAGAAAAGCAAAATGCAGCCTTGGTTATCATCCATGAAAGGTTGCTGTCCCCCAGGCTGGCAGGATTGCATCTCAAAAGGAGTCTGGTGGAGGTGCCTGTAGGGCTGCTGGTCACGTGGAGCCAGCTTAGCTTTCTTATTTCCAGCAGCTAAATCATATTAAGAAGCTATTAATGTTCATTAAATGCTTTCCTAGTGCTGCCTTCTCATCTAAGCAATTGCTGTCATAGGGATATTAGTTATTGCAAATAGGAGGAGAGATGACTGTTACAATTAGGAAGAAGAGAAAGGTACTAAAGATGTTCAGTGAAACTGGAGTCCCATGATCTGGGAAAGCATGAGAGGCCCCAGAGTGAGGAGCTGGTGTGAGACAACCAATTTGGGTATTTTTAGTGTAGTCATCAATGTGAGTGCTTTTAGCAAAAAAAATTCCAGCAAATTCACAAAACTGAAACATATGTGTTTCAAACTGGGAGAAAGTCATTGGTTCATTGCGTTTCACAACTTCTTCATTTATTTCCACCCACGGTTTTGGGCAACATGGTTTTATATAATGATAAAGAGCAAGAACTAAGGTGCTGTCTGCCAGACTCCAGGACATCAAATGGCCCCAATCATTTCACTAAAGAAAAATCGCAAAAAGCAGTGCATTCCTGTACCCCATTAAAATAAAAAAAAAGTCAAGGCCAAACCCAGTAATCACCTTGTGTGGCTGTTACTGTTATGCTTTTTGTCTTGCCTTAATATTTTCTCTCTGTTTTTTCAGGACAGAATTTAGTGTCCTGTAACTTAAAAATTAGGCTTTATTAAAATAAAAATTTAATAACTAAATTCAGCCGGAAAACAGTCCGGTGAGAGCTACATAAACCTAGCTAAATTATTACATGTACCATCTCTTTGAGGTGTTCATCAAGTGTGCCAATGATGACTCATGCAGTCAGGCACCATTCACTCTCTGGAGAAGGTCAAGGTGAAAAAAAATCAGGGCACGTGGAGAAGTCCCCAAGACTCTAAGTGTCTCATAAGATGTCATACTCACAGACCCGCAGAATATCCTGAGTTGGAAGTGACAGACAAGGATCATCGAGTCCAACTCTTAAGTGAATGGCCTGTGTGGGGATTGAACCCGTGACCTGGTATTATTAGCTCCCTGCTCTAACCAACAGCAGGGCTTTCTTCTTGTGCACAAAATTAATGATTTTTCACTGTTGCAAGCTATGTTTTTGTATTTGTCAGAATAATATATTGTGTGCGCTTCACCAGATTCCTTTATTTAGTCTAACTGAGAAACCAGGTTCTCCTCTTTAGCAATGATGATCCAGCCCAATGGCAGATAAATACTCATTGCCAAAAATGCATCTTGTAGCTTAAGCAAAGTTGAGGCCAGTAACTACTGAAAATGAGTGCTCTACTGCCAGCCACTGTGCAAGCCTTCATCCAATTAAGGGCACTGCAGGCATGTGCCCGTGACTGTAGTGCAGTCTGGTTTGTATACTTTTCCAAAGGAAGCTGGTGGGCCAAGAGGATCTGAATTACAGTTAGATACAAAGAGGGATTTTAATGCAGAAAATGAAAAACTTGTAAGTTGTTAACCTGAAGGGAGATAATTTTTTCCCCATTCTCTTTTCTTTCTAAAGGCTCTCAGCACGACATCTTAACATGACACTATGAGAAAAGCTGTATTGGGTCAGACTAGAACAATGTGTTCTTCAGGCAGTGCCCAGCAGCACAATCCCAGGGAAGAACTGTGCAGTGATCCATCCCTAGGACCCTTTCTCAGCTTCCAGCAATCAATGGCTTGGAGAATTTCTGAACTAGAGCTAGCTGTGTGTTTAGTTGCCTTTCACGGATTTTTCTTCCATAATTGTGTCTAATTGCTTTTTGAAACCATGTAAACTTCTGGCATCAACAGCAGCTTGTGCCAATGATTTCCATCCAAGATGAATCCTTCCATTACAATTAGCCCAGGAACAATTTGCAAGTCTCTGTTGTTATTTGGAAACTCTGATCTCCTTTGCTAAAGGAGGTGATGCACTAAGTATTCTTTTGCAAAGAATTTTACTACAGTTGCATAAAACAGCGCTGCTGTTAATACAAATTCACAGCATCCATTGCTAGAATTCAGTGGGAGTTATTACAGAGCATACTGTGAATGCAAATTAAAAATAATGCACAACACTCAACCAAATCCTAATGGACCAATGGCACAATGTCAAATACATGAGGAGCAAAGACTTTTAATACAATTATTAAAACCCCAAGCAAACAAACAAAGCAAGTAAATTAGCACTGATAAAAACTGTTGGAGCAACATTTACTTGTCATAGATCAGCGTGCAGACTGACTATACAGCTCCCAGAGGCTTTTAAAATGCCTGCATGGCTGAAGGGGGAATATGCCCCCGGGGATGTCATATAATAGAAGGGTTCTCATTGGGCACTGTGGTCAATGATTGAGGTAATTAAGTCAAACTAAACATTTTTTTCCATCACTGAGTGTGGCACAGTGTGTCCAGCTGCCCATCTGTAGAAAAATCCTATTTGGGATCACATGTTTGTTGAAGCGTGCGTATAAAATACACAGTGATAGAAATGAGAGGCCATAGTGGACTCCAGAGTCATCTTTTATGATATATGTGATGGGGTGTGGTGGTCAGTCAGCATCATTTGTGAAAAATCAGAGCAACAATTCAGGAAAATAAATGCATGATGTGAGCAAATAGCAGGGATCACTTGGAAGAAGAAAAAAAAAGAGATGGATGTATGAAGGCCTAATCTTGTGATGGGAAGATTATCCATTGAATTTCATCCAAGAGGGTGACCTGACTGTTCAGCTCCAAATATCTTTTTGGGATCACAGTGCACTGAAAAAAGCTAGAGCTCTTTTTTTCTATTTTTTTTTGCATTCCTACATTTTCTTTGTTGAAATTCACAGAGTACAGTAAATGGAAAAATAAGGAGGAATCCTGTGCCAATATATGGGGATAGGCTACTTCATTGGTATGGAAGAATACCACAGAAGTGGAACAGAACGCCATGAACTCATGGGTGTGAGGGGTTTGGAGGAAGAAAGACAGGACCTCTGTCTTTAAACTGGAAAAAAGCCATTAACCTCATTAAATAGAGTTAAAAATATAACTGCCCAGATTGCAGCCTAAACATATTCTTACATAATAGGATTCTCACAGTCTCTTCTGCAGTAAAAACTGTTGAACACTCCATAGAAACACAGCAGCTGCAAATCCCAGATTTTTCCTTCTTCTATCATCAGGTACTTTTTAGGCTATTTGCAGCAGTGAAGTTAATACTGATAAGGCTGTGACACAAGGGGGCCACCAAAGGGGTGCAGGTGAGGGATGTGGGGGTAAACAGACAGGGCTTGTGACTGTGGGATACCTTGCTGTGAAGAGGAGAGCACCTGGAGGAGAAACCATGTCCCATAAATCATGGGGCTGTGTAGGAAAGTAATTGGTGCTTGAGAGTTCAACAAGGTCCCTTAGCTCAGATGCAGCTTTAAGCACGTGTTAACGTGGGGCCAGTCTTGAGCTTCTGGTGAGGCACCTGCCAGAGTCCTCTGAAAGCTCAACGTGTCTCTGCAGTGAAACATCAGTGTTTACACAGGGCAGGGGGCATACCCATGCAGTGATGAGGAAAAGCAAGACAGGCACTGAACCTTCAGCACATCCTGGGAAAAGAAATAGTATAGGAAAATAAGCCATACAAAAAAATATACCTCTTTTGCATTAGGGTGGCTTCCTGTTTCAGAACCATCAGTGAAAGCAAGGGGAGAAAAAACTCTACACAATTCTTTGTTTCTGTTTGTCTAGTAACATGTTTAGCCATTTATAAACTGGAACTGAAAGCCTTTACGTCCAAACAGAAATAAATCCAGGGTACTTTAAGAGCTAGCAAGATATACAGGCATTTGGGAATACTTGTTGTAAACTGGAGTTGTCTCAAATTTGTTGTCTCTTTTTTTTCTCCATTCTGAAGTAATTTTCTGTCTGAATGATGCTAGTTGTAGACCAGAGTCCAAAATGAGCCAAAACGTGATGGGATTCATGCCAACATGTGAGAGAGCCATCTCAGCCAGTGCATGAGCATTGGTGTCCTGCTGGGGAGAGGACTGGCAGTGGGGCAGCTGGACTGGGGCTGTCCCTGGCAGCTGCAAAGCAGCACAGCCCCTCTCTGGCATGGGGAGAAAGTGAGAAACCTTGGAAGGCCTGTGCCATGGCCAGGGGATGTGAAAGGTGGCAGGCAGAGGCCAAGGGAGGGAGTTAGGACATTTTCCTTCTCACAGCAGATCATCACCAATTTGGCTCAGCTCTCTCCCTCTCTCTCTGTGTCTCTCCTCTAAAAATGTCGTGCTAGGTACAGGACTTCAGTATATATGCTGATATCCCACAGCTTGGTGACAGGCCTTGCTGATCGTATTGCAGCCCTGGCTCACTTTCATTAGGCTCTGCAAATATACTGCCATTCCTGCAAAATCTATGTGCTGGGTAAGCCAGAATCTCTCCTGTGGTCCTCAGATAGCCACTTATCTATTTGTCTCCCTCTCAATTACTGTACTCACAGAGAAAGCACATTTTAGTTTATTATATCCACTGCTTTTGATGGCCTGGCAGGAAAGAATTAAGGTCTAGCAGAGGGGAAAACCAAATGTAGCTTAGGAAGAGTGAGTGTCATCTGAACAGAAGGGATCAATAACAACTCTTATGTTTAGCACTATTTTCAGAACAGGCATTCAGTACCTAGCTCCCAGATGAGACTTTCTGCAGCACATGGTCATTTTCTTCTTACAGATTGACCAACCTCATTTTTAACCTTGAGAGCTTTAACACTCATGCTACTTATTTGGACATGCCCTACAGATAACAAATCCATCTAAATAGACTAAGCTTATAAATATATGGTTTGCATACACCATTTCTGAGTCTTCTTTATTGAACAGCCTTGGCCTCACCAGTAGATCTGAAGAAATCCAAAAATGTATCAGTGTTTGAGAAGAGGACCCAGAAGGGAGATCAGGAGCAAAGAGAGGAGGATGGAGGCTCCAGGGTGGTGAGGAGGTGTGTGGGGAGCACAGGGGCTCAGTGTGGGGGACAGAATGGCATATGAAGTGTGTGGAGCCCAAGTCCTAAGGGCAGAGGCGAGGGAGGATGAAGGCATTTTCAGCTGAGAGGAATGCTGATGCTTAAAGTACCATTATCATGTGCTGGGGAGATGTGCATTTTAAATACCAGCATTTAAAATCCTTCGCCTTTAATGTCGTGTTTGCATATTGCATGAGTATGCATTTGACCGAATAGCTGAGTGTGTGTAAAAGTCAATTCTAAAGCAAGGAATCATAACTTGGAACCTGCAGCTGGAGAAAATTTATTCAGGCTTCCCAGATGCGCTCAGGCTCAGCTTGGCTGTCCTTAAGAGCAAACTGAAAATTTAACAAGTAAGCAATATGTGAAATTTTTTTGTTAACTGTTGGGTATGGTCGTGAAAAACTGAATGAGCCCCCTGCTGACAGCTGACCAGAGAGTACCACAGAGAGCAGCAAGCAGACGCAGCAGCACTTCCCTGAACTGCCCCAAGCCACACTACTTGGATCTTCTTCGAGGAGAGACAGTGCTTCATCTTTGCACCACCTTTTTCCTTCTTGTGTGACTCAGTCTTCAGTACGTGTATGGTGCAGTAACTTTTGGGGAAAAAAATCCCCAACAACCAACAATCTTTTCACCACGGATGACACTGAGACCACAAATTCAGTCCACATTGGAGGAGTCGGAACTAGCTCCCTTTCTCAGCCACAGTGAACCAAATTTTCAGCACTGAATTGCATGTTTTCATTTCTGAGGCATGTTAGCATCTAGCTGAGGATGAGTAACGTGTAGTGGCTGGTATCTGAAAGATCTGCTGCATGGATATTTGCATGTAGCCTACTGAGCACCATAAGACAGGAACCAGTGCTGTCATGGGGCCTGTTTCCTGTCTGGCTCAGTGATGCATGTCAAGATCTGAAGCTAGATGATCTCCGAAAATTAAAAGGTGACAAGTAATTCAAACTTGTGACATATTGATTTCTCTGTTCAGACACCATATAATTCGTAAAGCTGCAACACAGCACTATAACTCAATGTTTGGTCTTTAATGACTGGCCCAGTTATAAATACTGTTTTACCATTTACTGACATTTTACATTTATTGAGCATGTATTTTATCTAGACGCATAAACAGAGTACAGGCCATTTTTAACAAACACAAAAATATTTCAGGCTAAACAAAAGCAAGAACACACAACTACGTGAGTGCACTCCCAATGCATGATGAGAAGGTGTTGCCAGATGTTCTGCAGGAAACCGGGGAAGGTGTGGGCCAGGGAGATGTGAGCAGAGCATGGAGAATAGCGTTGGAAGAGCTCCAGTAGGAACCCATGCCCTGGATACCAGTTGGCTGAGGTCCTAAGCTGGATGTGACATGAGTGGCAGTGCTTTGAGCTGCACACTCGTTTACCCCACACAAGGCATCATCCTAATCACAAACTGCAGCAGCTGTTGGAGGGAACGGCAGGGAAGGGAGCTGTGTTTTCCCCAGGCTCTGGGTAAAGAAACACTGAAGGAGCTCTGTGGTGGGCACCTGAAGCTCAGATCTCTCTTGGGGTTTTTTTCCTGGTTATAGCAAACAGGAATTATTTTCTGTAGACTGTAGCATCTGCACTCCCAGGTTCAGGTAATGTTACAGAAAAAGTGACAGAGCTCCCCCTTTGACTGTACTGATCTATTCTGTAATCATAAGCGTAAAATTGTATAAAATTTGGAAGTTCAGGTTAGATTCCCGAGTCCGTAGATAGTGACTTCTCTTTTATTTAAGTAAAGAGAACATTTTTAGGAAATTAGGTAAGTCATGAAATATGAACTTACCTCCCCATTCACAATTCATTTTTAAATAACCTATAGATACTGTGTTTACCTAGACAGGATGCAAAATGAATAAATTATGTACAAACAAGCTGGTTTTGCCAGTTATAGATACAAAACCTTGTAAGGGCTTCTGGTTTTAAAAGGAAGTTGAAATGATACGTTTTTCATGGAAAGTATTAACATCATTAAATCTATTTATTTAAAAGATCTTTAAAAAACCAGGACACAAAACTTTACTTTTATAGGACACAGATGGCACATCATGGCTGGGTTTCACATTATGAGATACAGTCATATGAAATATATACATCTGCATCTGAACCATTCACCCTGGTTCCATTTGTACTTAAACAAAAGATACTCACTTCTGGAGAGAAATTTATCTCATCTAAAAGTGAACATATTTAAGCTGAGATTTATTATCATGTGTGTAAAAAAAACCGCAGAGAGACTGTTTCAGCTACAGGTGAGGTAAAGCCCTCTTCTCCTGAGAAATATTTAGGGGAATTAAAAGCATTCCTGTTCTCATCTGAAAACACAGATTTTTTCATTCATTCAGAGGTATTATTTTATGAGATGACGGCAAGCTTTTCAATGAGTATTTCTTACATAGCCTGCCGCACAACTTCTACTGGAGACACAACGTTGAATCAAGTCACATTTCGACATGGACTAAGCTTGATAGATATAGGGTTTAATTACACTTGCATATTTAATTATGTGGGAAAAATAATTTAGACACTTGGTATAGTGCTTGTTCTCATTGCCATGAGTTATCTTATCCATGGACACCCTGCTATATTCACACTACCTACTTCAATTTCTCCTGAACTGAGAGCCAAAATTAGCCTTTATCCTTTTCAAGTAGACGATGTTTGTCACACTCACCTTATAGGAGGTGGAACTTTTCAAGCACTTACCACAGAAATCAAAGGTGGTTTTGCTGTTAAATTCCCCAGAGAGCAGAATTAGTTGGTAGGAACTACACAGAGAAATCCTGCATCCACCAAAATAACTCATCCATCATCTCTGAAGGGCTCTGGTACCCTGACTGGATTGCACTGGTGTGCAGAGCACTACCAGGGCTGTGGCTCACACTGTGTTAAGGCAGTCACAAAGTGTGCGCTTGCTTCAGGAATTCAACTATCAAAAACCCATTCTTCTCGAAGTTGTAAGAGACTTGGAAAGAATATTGGGTTGAGTTTTTACTTGCATTCAAGAGAAAAACAATAATTAATGAAAGTCTAGGTTCAAATCAGTGAACCATAGGATCATTTAAGCTGGGAGAACTCTAAGATCATAGAGTCCAACTCTTAACTCAGCACTGCCAAGTCCATCACTAAACCATGTCCCTCAGTGGCACACCCACGTGTCTCTACAACTCATATTCTGTCAGGCTGAGCATGCTCCTTCAAGAAAAGGAGCTGTCACAGGTCCTAATGTACTAAGCCATAAATGTGCAAGGTGATTACAGCAGATATAGCCCCTGAACAGGCTAATGGGTTTGGGCACAAAGAACACTGAGAGCCACAAAACATGGTGAGTACACACACAGCCCAGCCATGCAGGAGGCCTTCCTGGGCAGCAGTACAGCTGGAATATCTTAGTGAACAAAGAGGAGCTAAACTCCTTAAAAAAAACGCTTGGCAAAACTATTTAAAAACCTCTTAATCGGTTAAAAAAAAAAAAAAAAAAAAAGGACTCACTCTGCAGTTCCTGGAAAATGACAGTCAAATTGAAACAGGGCAAGAAATCTGCTCCTAAACCTCTCCCGTGAACATGTTTTAAGAAGTTTTGTCTTTTGCATTTGAGTCATTGTATTGAGTTACAGAAGTGGAAGTGTTAAAAGAATTTCCATCATGCAAAACATCCAGCAAGTCAAAAAAAGCCATTTTAATTTTGTAAATTCTTCCTAAAGAAGTGACTGTTATGGGGGAGGGGAGGTAGTAATTAATGTAGATGGTGCTGTCTCAGAAGCATAGTGAGCTTGACTACACAAAGAGCTTGTTTTATGATTATTTAGGTATTGCCTTTTCTCAATAAATATTTACTGAGGAGCCCTGTTAGTTTGAAATAGTAGTTTTCATAGGATTTCTTCACTGCACCTGCTATTCTTAATTTGAACAAAACAGACATTTTTTGAGTAGCTTTTTGATACTGTGGTCTAAGCTTTACGTTAATAACCTTTATATTTATACATGAGCTGGGATGAGTAATTTGTCCAGGATATAGCAATGTACTATACTGCCATTGAATTAAAACACAAACAGTTTGGTCATGAGGTAGCTTCATTGTAAACCCTAAATTAGATTAGATTAGATCAGATGGGAAAAGTGGTTGCCTTTCCCTGGCCAGGATTAAAATGTTAGCTGCTTTGGAGATCAGGAAAATATTCTCAGGACAAAATCTCAAGAAACTGAAGGATGCCTGTGATTTAATTAGGCATCTTGTGTCATTTAGTGTTTCCCCAACTGCTCAGTCACTGGAGTAATGAGATTCTGAAAAGCCATGCTTTTCCTTTAAAAATTAAATTATTAGTCCTTAAAATTGCTGAGGGAAAAAATTTAAAAGGAAGCTCCTCAGTGTTAAATAAACCAAAAAGAAAAAAAAAAAGAACAAGTATTTTGGAAGAACTGGTGTGTTTCTATGCAGGTTTTGAAAAGCTGTGTTTGATAAAATCAGCCATTAGAAAGCAGCTAATGTGGAAAAGAGACTGTATAGTTCACAGGGATAATTTTTTAAACCATTTTGCACCCGATAGTCCTTAGAAGAAAGCCCCAAACAAATAGTGATGAGGCAGAAGAGCCCCAGCCTCTGCTGAAGCAAAGTCCCGAGCCTCCTCCAACCCAGCGCAGCAGGCGGTGAGCAGCACATGTCCCAGATTGCTCCTGTCTGGCACAGCTGGAACTGCTGCCTCCTTCCTGGCACTGACATTCACAGTGCTAACCACTCAATGGCAACTACCCTCAATCAACCAGCAATATCGATGGTTTTCTGCAGATCTCACAGCTGTGCTCCTCTTCTGGGACTCGATGTCTATGCCAGACTGTCCTGAAGGTGAGAGGAGAGATGGGGGGAAGAGGCCCCAGGGCTGCTGCACACACTCCCCCACCCCAACACGTACCAGGTGGCACCAGGTCTTTGCCTCCTCAGTGCGGCCTGGGCAACACAAAGAGCTTGAGACATTTAAGATCATAACAACCACTGTGTGTGTTTAGAGTAGCCTCAATACCTCTCTCCAACCATGTCTGAGAGGAAAAAAGCAAAAGGAGAAGGATGCAACCAGTAGGGCTTTCCCTTACTGTAAACACTCAGCACTGTGAAATCTCCAGGTTACTGGTTATCTCTGGACTGTCTTGTTAAAAAAAAACCTAAGGGTTTTTTATTCCAGGAATTTGTCTAAATTCCTCTTGAACTTCCTTGTTACATGGAATTGTGTGAAGGTTGGGAATTATGTGAAAAAAAGAAATAATTCTGTCATTTCATTTGCATTGGATATCTGATAATTTCAGAACTTGATCCTTATGGTGTGCAAATAGTGGCTAACATTTTCTCATGATCCTCCTACCAGACATTGATTTAATTAGCCTTGTCTTAATGCTTCTCAGCTTATGAGTTCTTTTCATTTTTTTTACATCTGGAAGTAATTCTCAAAAGGTTTGAAAAAAAATTAGGAGCACAGCTTATGAAAAATCCACATTTTCCAGTATCTGTCTTTAAGACAGATAACTTGGCATTGTCCTTGGTAATTAACTTGCCAGTATTACATGCCATATTTCTAATAAGGTCCTTTTTGCACAAATTCAAAATACAGTAACAAGGAACTGGCCATCTTTTACCTGTGGCTGGATAAAAGCATTGAAAAACATACAAAATCAGAACAACAACATTAATGTTTTATAAAGGGAAAAAATGTGATACGAGAGTGTATCTTTTACCAGCGGTAGGAAAAAAACCCCCAAAGAAATATTGCTTCAAGGTTTTGTAGAAGCCTAATTTGAGGCAACTATTTATAGATGCTGTGTATTATGTTAATTTGGCTTCTCCTGACACACAAAGGCTTCCTTTGAGAGCTTTTGTAGTAAAAGAAGGAAGAAAGTGAGGGGCCCTCACAAATAGAGATATGATAAAAGCTGCTGTCATTATAACAGATCATCAGAAAGAGAGAAGGAAATGCTGAGACACCATTCATCACTTTGAGCAATGCTCATAAATAGCTCCTGGTTAGGTAGGACTAGCTGCAATTTTTACGAAGAGGGATATGTTATCAGAAAAGTGCAATTTTTTCTTTTCTGCAGGCTGTTTAAAAACTCATCCCAATTTCTACCAGTGTTATTTGCAAGAATTCATTCAAATACCTCACTCAAAACAGTAAGAAAGAATTAATTTCTGTTTGAAAATAAATTTATTTTCCCTGAAATGTTGTTGGGTTGAGGTTTTTTTCAGAAATGGGATGCGAAATTTTCAGCTTCTACACTGTATGCAAACATATCATTTTAAATGGGTTATTTTCATTGTACAGAGGTCATTGATCACACTATTTTTTCTACTGCATGACTGTAGTCATGAAAAACAAGATTTTTGACATGGGAAAACAGACCAGAACTAATGAACTATTGACAATGCATATGAATAATATATAACAACCAGAAATGAACTGTGCTTTGTAGAATTTTAGGTTAGTTTTTATTTTTGGTGGTTTAAAAGGAATAGTGGCACCGTGGCCACCTTCACTGATTGCTTTACCCATAAAAATGCAATTTTTTCAGGAAGAGAAAAAGAAAATCTTTACAAATGAATGTCTGCAAACACAATATGGTTAGGGTATAAATGTCATGTCAGAAATTATGTGTTCATGGATGCTGCTTTGTGGCCAAATTCTTTCCACTCCCCCGAAGACAGACATCAGGGGAGTGAAACCCTTTGTATGGTGAAAACGTCCACTCACAATGTAGACATCTTCTAGAAATGTGGTGCTGGATTTATTTAAAAATATTAACAAAACACTAGAAATCATTCACTTGGAGATTATTAGAACTCATTTGTATCAAGCTGATTTTCCATTAGTCTGTACTAGTGCCATTAACCAGACACTCAAAATACCAGTCACTTGGGCAGTGCTCAAAGAGAAGCTTCTCTCTGGTCTGTGGCACAGCAGCATCAGCCACCCCACAGCTGCTCTGGGTGCTGCCTGTGGGTAAGGGGACGAGGCAAGAGGTGGGAGGAAGTGGCAGGCCAGCTGCTTGCCCGCACAAAAATTCCATCCACCAGCTGCTGCGGGTGGCCTGGGAGCACCCTGGAGGATTTGTCTGGTGTGAGCAGGCCTGCTGCGCTGCTCCAGGGAGGGCACAAACTACAGAGGGGCTGACAAAGTTTTAAAAATTACTTGTCTGCACTCCAAAATCATCAAGCACATCATGTTTTGTATATTGCCCACATAATATGGACACGCAAGTTAAGCTGAGGCTCAGAAGATCTGATGCCTATGCAGGTGCTGCTGGCCACAAAGGCTCTGCCAGCTTGCACAGGGATTTTGCTGTGGTATGCACTACGTGGAGTTGACTTAACCTCATCCCAGATATTACTTGAATGAACCCACACCATCAAATAACATCTTGGGCTAGGAAATCTGTGTCGAGACCAGATGTAAAGATGTATTTAAAGCTGTCTCACCATCTCTAATAATTCTCTCTCCTAGCAGTAGTCTGTAGTCAGGCTGGAGACGTGTAAAATCAGGGGTCTTGTTGTTTTTCAGGTCAGGGATAGCAAGTAATCAGTAGCCTGGAAACATCACCATCACACTCATGTCCTTTGAGGTAGCAGCTGATACCAAGACTACAGAATTAAAATTAATCTTTCTGGACATACGGTTAAATCAACATAATTTCTTATCACCCTATTCCTTGGGGATAGAGGCAGAGAGCATCCAGATCTCCTGCATCCTATTATTAGGGATGTTATTATCATTACTTGCTGAAAAGCAATGTAGACTGAAAAAGGAACACTTTCTTCCTGCTAAAGGACCTGCCTTTTAATTTTTATTCTAGCATTGTTCAGGGTAGGGGGTGGTGCTATTAAAATGAGCTTAATTCTGCTGGGATAATGAATTAATTTATATTGTTCTATGCAACTGTCTTTACCACACTTTGTCACCGAGCCACTCTGAATTTTCAGTTAATGCAACCAGATAGAGTTGAATTGGAAAAAGCTGACATTTCCAAATGTGCCCAAGTAGGAAATGATTCAGTGGTTCCAAGGAGTAGAGCCAACTGTAAAAGACCATTTGTAACATGATACATCTGGAACCCTAAGCCACCCTTTTGTTTTATGAGCTTCTAATCCTGCTATTTGAATGTGTGGTGCTTTCCTTTTCCATAGGAGGATTTTGATACCATGCTGGTTTCTTTTGTATCTGCTGTGAAGAATTTGCATTGTAGGTGTCTAGGGAACTCATCATAGGGACAACCAGTGGTCCCTGCCCTCTGCAAACCCCACTGGGTCCCAGTCAGCCCAGGGCAGGCTGTTGATGTAGGGTGAAGAGTATATCTAAAGAAATTAGTCAGTGACTGAGCCTTTGCCATTTCGATGATTAGATTTTGACCTTGGATTCAAAATATTCATTTGCATTTGTCACAAAAGTGGTCACTGAGGTATGCAAGTCGTGCTGGCTTATTTTCTAACAGCCTATTTTGCAGCATATTGAGGTATTGTATGCCCTGGGAGAACAATCAAAAGCTTGTTTTACCTAATAAGGAAACTGCTGAGGCATATGAATAACCGTTCTGTTTTCCAATACATTTCACACCGATTAATTTTCCAGTTTTATGAAACAAGCTGCAGTTATCTTTGTGTCAGGTTCAGCGAACCAGTGCTTGACTTTAAATAGAAAACTACTGATGTTGCTGGGCAGATGTACACAGGCTTTCAAAAGACCAGTGCTCCCATCAACACCGAATGAAACCATCTTCTTCAATCTCCCACTTGCTTGCTTCTGGCTATAGAAACACTGACTTCCCTTGTAACTGAAGTATATTTTTATTTGATACTTGCAATATTTTCTTGTAAGAACTTGTGTATCAGCCCTGCTCAAGTTTCATAAAAGTTCAAGTTTCATAAAAGAAGAAATGAAGTTCAATTTTGCTTCTCTAATTCCTTTTCTATAGTTTACAGGTTTCTCTGAATCAGGTACTTTGTGGTAGAGAAGCTGAAGATGTGTCTGGCAGGCTGGCTGAAGGAACAGCTGAGCTGTTTGCTCCTCGGATGGTTTTGTGTTGCGATTCTGTCCACGAAGAGTGTTCCATAAACTACCAATATTAAATACTTAGTCTTCTTTCTAACATTAGTGCTGCTAGGCACCACATTCCTGAGAAAGTAATTCATGCTTCTAAGGCACACAGGCAAGTCTTGCTTATGTTAAGCCAGTAGGAACAGAGCAAACATAAAGCTCATGTCACTTACCTTTTCATGCTCAACTGCCTGGATCTCTGCAGCACTCAGGAGACCACTGGTGTGCTAGAGGATCAAGCTGTTGGCACATGAGGAGGGATGAGAAGAGGTGCCTGTGACATGGCTGCAGTACCCTCACCAGAGGACGTGCACAGTTCCCTTCCATTGCTGTTCCCTGCAACATGGCATAGGAGCACCATAACTCCCTGTGTAATACTTATGCCTGCCAGCCTCACACACAGGTCAGAGCCTCACACACTGATCCTTTCCAAGGCAGTAACGAAGGGTGTTGAATCCGCACACTGAGACCTCCTGGTCTGTGCATGTAGAAAGGCTCTGGCATCGTATTGACAGCACAGCCAGCGAAGGATTCCACACATAGGTTCAAACATTCCTAGCATGAAAGGTGCCATTTAAGCATCAGTCATCATGTTCACTGTTGGCAGAGGGCTAGGTGACTCATTTTATCACCAAGGCTATTCCTAGAAAAAGAAAATGTAAGTGCCTTAGAAAGACAGAAGGGCTCCAAGTACACGAAATCTTATAGTCTTTATAGGAGAGCCTAAAGTATCACCATTGAGCACCAGTGAACTCCTGAGTGATTAATGATCAGAGGAAATAGAAACGGGTTTGTGTTTCTGGCTATGCAGCATCACCCTAGAACCCACAGCGGGATCAGAGATATGTGGTGCCAGAGACCCAGGGACAGGTGATCAGTGTTTGCTAGAGTTGTGGGTCTATGGTATTTTACAAACTGTTAAGAGCTGCATGAGAAATACTTCAACATCCTAAATAGAGAACTCTGGAACAAGCACTGCTTTGCTTCCCATGAGTATTAGTTCACCTCTTAACCAAACTTCTTCCTGCTCATGGGAATGATTTCCACTCAGCTTATTGTTTTATATTGTTGGAGAAATGGAGAGGGTATTACACTCAGAGAATGTTTTTAAAGTCAGTCACCCTATCAGTCCTATTTTTGTTTGCTTTGTGGAGTTGTCTCAGGGTACACAAGATGGCTTGCTTTCAGATTAAATTAAACCAGAAGACAGGCTTCTGGGTTGTATCTAATGAGCTCCAACCACTAATGGCGTTAATAGCCTACTCCATCCCCCTCCATGCCCCCACCCTGGATAGTGTGGACATTGGATCCCCAGTGCCAATTGTTTCACCCCACAGACCTACTCCTATTGCAAGCCACTACTCAGCAGTATGGGCATCCTTTCAGATGCTCCACCCGGGTTCCTGCTGATTTATGCCTTTGCTGATCTGGACAGCAGTATGGAGTTTCTGATGCTTCCAATTCAATTTGAGCATGTCAACTGACACATCTTCAGACTTGCAGGTTGTAAACTTCAAAATCTGTAGACTAAATTCACTGATTGTATGTCAGGGCGTCCATTCCATGTCCATGTCCTCCTCACAGAACTCCGTAGCCTCCAGCTCCTTACTTCATGATTCCTCATAACCTTTCCTTATCACTTCTTTACACAGGTGGATGCACCGGCTCTGTTCCTTCCCTGAAAAATAATTTTAAGTCATGCAATGTAGCAAAGCACAGAGAAGTTAAAATCCATTAAGTTAGCAGGATTGAGAGAGGGTATTATGGCAGAAAGCATTCTGGATATTGCTTAACACCTATTTTACCTATCTCAGTGTCCTGGTTTCAGCTAGAATAGAGTGAATTTCTTCTCAGTAGCTGTTACAGTGATGTGTTTTGGATTCAGAATGAGAGAGCTGTTGATAACACACTGATGTGTTTTTGCTAAGTCATTTTATTCTAAGTCAAGGACTTTTGTTTTTCCTTGTCTCATGCTCTGCCAGTGAAGACATGCACAAAAAAACATACTGAGAGGAAGCATAGCAGAGACAAGTGATCCAAACTGACCAAAAAGATATTCCACACCACAGAACATCATACCCAGTGTATAAACTGGGGGGAGTTACCCAAAAGCACGGCCGATCTGGGTTTGGGAAGGGAAGTCTGGCATCAGTCAGCGGGTGATGAGCAGTTGTACTGTGCATCAATGGTTTGTTTCCTTTTTATTATCATTATCATTATCATTATTTACCAGTATTATTGTATTTTACTTTATTTTCAATTATTAAACTGATCTTGTCTCAACATACAAGTTTTACTTCAATTCTCCTCCCCATTCCATCAGGGAGAGGGGGGTTGAGTGAGCAGCTGGGGTAATGTTTTGTCTCTAACTGGGCTTAAAACCATGACGGTCCTATTTTGGCACCTGAACAGGGGAACCAAAGGCTGAGATAAGGACCAGAGTGTGTTAAAAGAAAATTGTTATAAACATTCATTGTATTGGTTTAACAATAGTTTCTAGTTAAAATGTGGGTTATTTGCCCTCGTATTTTTGATGTTTTGTCTGGGTTATACCTGTAATACCTCACTTGCAGAATGTGTTCTTTGTGGTGTATTTCGTAGGATGGGTTTATGATGTGACAGTGTTGCTGGTCGGGACACCAGCCTAGTGGATGTATTCAGTACTGCAGGCACCTCTGTGCTTTGGGAGTCATCTACTTGGAACAACTGAAAATCACACCTTTGGCTTTTTCTCTTTTTTCTCAGAGGAACATCATATGGAGGAAACACCTTCCTTTTTTTTTTTTTCCTTTCCTCCTTTATTCCTTCCTTGTCCTCCAGGCTGATTACAGTAGTCAAGAATTTTAAAGGTTTTGAGTATCGTGTAGCTACCCTTGAAACCAAACTGGTCTTCTTGCTAGCAGCCAGCACATTTTTGCATATGGTTCAGGCCTTCTTTAAGGTCAGACAAATAATTAAGAACATTACCCAGAGATCTGCCCAAAAGTTGGATAGTTCAGAGTGGCAGGGTGGGTGGGATTGTATGAGCAAGTCCCTAGGGCAGTGGGCACCTACAATGCGTTTGCACCTTACCCCTAAACACATGCAGAACCCAAAAAAGTAGCAAAGTATTTTTAAAAAGTGTCTTATCACCCTGGCACCCCAAAGAAGACCCAAATCACTGCAGTGTGTTGGGGCCTGGCCCAGGCCTATCGAGCCACGTTCAACACTGCTTAGTGTCCTCAGGAGGGAAAGGTCTTTAAATCTGACAATGTGACAACAGGCCCTGCAGTTGCTCCAACTCCAGCAATAGGTACTGCCACTAGTCCACCCCTGGAAATTACTCTGCATACTGCAGATCTTGTTTCTATCTTCTCTCCATTTTTGTTTTCCTCAGAATGAATCGGTTCAGGAGTAAATGGCTTCCTGAAATCTGAGGACTTGCCAAAAGTCCGTATTCAAAAATGGCTCTATTTCAGACAGAAAAAATCCATCAAGATAATATATGGACTTGACAACTCAGCTATAAGCACCTGTTCATCTCTTCATAGGTGAAGTTCAGTTGAGTGCATCTCGCTTCTAAAATTGTCCTGACACTACTGGGAATCTTGGCTCAGAGTAAAGGAAATGAGCAAACCCAGCAGCTCTGCCAAACTCAGTGCTATGAACACTGAGTGTACTGGGGAGCAGAGAGAAGGCTTCTCGTTCACCTCAGAGGCACTGGCAAGTTCTACTGTCATATTTAGTTTTCCATTAAATTATATACATAGGAGGGACATAGGAGGGAAGTATCAGAAAGATTATTCATGTCTTGGCTGGGGTCTACACAGAGGGGGGCTATCAGTGATAGGAGTTCTTAGTTAAAGGGTTTATTTTGTTCATGAATGAAGACCGGGTTTTCAGATGTGAGCAAGTTGTGGTCACTACAATGAGAAGGGAGTTTTCTGTCAGGTTAGATCTCCATGCTGCTGCCAGTTTCTTTGCAGCTGCTGCCCCTCAAAATAGTCTCCAGTTAAGGAGGTGCTAAAAAAACTTGATGATATGAAGACAAAAATAAGTAATTTACTAAACAGGGAACATTTTAAAAGTACATACATTGAGCCAGAACAAAAATCTGTGACCTACAGTACTTTGACCCAAGCTGCTTCTGAGACTGCCAGTGGCAGAAAAAAAGGCAAGAACCCCTCCTTGACTAAGAAAGTTGTTTCTAGGTGCTTTACAAGGCACCTAACGTATTATTTGCCTTGACAAAACCCAGTTTTAAAACCAAGTGACTAAAAAAGCAGGATAATAGAGTGTGGTGGTTTATTGGTTTGTAGGGACAAACAGCTGCTCAAAACTTCTGTGACTGGCACAGGGCCAATAGTTGACAGGCAGGTTGCTAGACCACTTGGATGGGCTGGTAATGCCTCTGTGATGACACATTTTAAGGAAGGAAGAAGTGCGAGAAGTTCCTTTTCCTGCTTCCCTGCTGAGGGGTGGCGAGGCAGGGGGCTCCTGGGCCTCCTCCTGGAGCGGGCCGCCAGGGCCCCCTGGCTTGGCAGCTGGGGCTGGGCCACCAGGAGAACCACCCCGGAGCCGCAAGCAGCCGTGCAGCCGGGACCACGCAGCACGAGCCTCTAGGGCTGGCGCAGCCCATGTGGGCCAGCAGGCCCTTCCACGCAGCCGGCGCGGCTTGTGCCAAACCGGGAAAAAAACACCACCCAGCCGGCAACAAGAGACATGGCGAATATTTCCCCAGTTCAGAGCCCGGACGAGATAAACTTCTCAGCTGCAACTTGACAGACACCAACTTTCTTCCAAGTCAGAGAGAAAGGAAAAGTGAGGTCACATGAGGAGGCCAACATGGCGGCACCAAGGTCAGTGGGGGAAGGGAGAGGGTGGAGGCGCTCCAAACACCGGAGCTGAGATTCTCCTGCGAGCTGTGGTGAGGACTATAATACAACAAACTCTTTCTCTATAATTCATTGAAGTGCATGGGGGGGTGCAGAGATCCACGCACAGCCCGTGAAAAGAGTGCTCACGCCAGAGTGCGTAGATGCTGTGAAAGGCTTTTAGAGATTGAAGAAGAGAGCCTTTGCTTTCAGGCTGGAATAGCTCATCCTTAAAAGACTAAAACCCCATGAACCATTATGACCCACTGTTGGGGTGCACTATGTGGTGGTAGAGAGATAGGGCCTGAGGGCCTTTGCAAAGTCTGTAAATTCAGACGCCACCAAAAGTTGTCAGCTTCACAGAATTGTGGCACCTGGTTTTCACTGAACTCCGTGGTTGATGAAAAATTTTTATTCCTCATACTCAAAAACTAAATATTGTTTCCCATGCAAAGTTCACTCTGAAGTGAGCTGCAATTTCCACTCTCCAGTGGAAATTGGTGCTGCTTTGTCAATGTCAAGGAAAGATCTGACCTTCTGCTTCAGTAGGCTGGAGAATGGTACATGAGAAGATTCCTGATTGAAAAATGTGGCTTCACTAGAAGGCCGGTAAACAAAACCTGTTTGTTCAGGTTTTATTATAGAACAGCACAGCCACATGAAAGATACAACACATCTTTGCTTCTGCATTGATCTATCAGTTGAGAAAGGGTTCAGATGCGGCCAGAAGAAAGAGCACGTTCGTGTTTTCTTTCAAAGCGCACTCTTGCTTTTGTTGTCCCAATTCACTATTCTTAGAGCCACTAGGGGCCCAGAGCCTTTTCAAGTCACTTTTCTTATTTACAGTCATTTGCGGATCATCCTGGCTCCTTCCCTGTCACTCACTCTCAGATACTTCCAGCTGCTGCTGCTATTGTTGTCAGCTATTGGAAAAAATAAATAATTTTAAGAAGTGAAACACCCCTTCTCCCAGACCTGTTATCCTCCACATTTCACCTATAGAAGCTGCCTTTCACATCATTAAATTGCTTCACCTCCTGCTGTTAGTTATGCCTGCAGAGCTTTTGGTAAGTCCCTGTCTCTGTTGCTGAATGAGGTTCACCTTTCAAAATAGCTGTGACTCTTACCTGGGACCATAACCCTTTGTCTCTTTCATCTCTGTTGTCTCAAGGCTTTCAGTAACCATCCCAAGAGATATTTATTGCTGCTAAAAACACACTAGTCTGGTTCATCCTGCAGATGCAGAACAGAACATTTTGGGAGCAGCTTTTAGAGTAGCAGTGCAATTTTTCTTCAATTAATGTGATTCGTGGGCTTTAACTGTGTCTTTCACATACATATTCACCCTCCATAATTTAAGAAGCATCAGTTTCCAGAAGCACAGATCCTCTTCACAGTCACCTTACAGCTCAATTTTATCCTTTTCTCTTTTTTTATCCAACTAGTATTTTTACAAACGGCTGAGAAAGGTTTCATGTTTTAAAACTATCTATAACTCTGTCAATAGCTGAAATAATTACCTACACCTTCTCTTGCACAGAGGCCTGTATAGCTTTTCTTCAGTATCCAGAATATTTCTTTAACATGTTTCTGACTCTCTGACCAAATGAGTATTTTTTCTCAAGGGCAGGTGATTATAGACTGCATGTGAGGACAAGGGGCCGTGACAGAGACTGAAATGTGCTGGCTTGGAGCAATCCTGTCAGCTGTCTGCAGGCAGGCTCAGAGTGGGCTACATAGATTCATCTCCCTCCATAATGTACTATTTCTTCACACTGTCTTTCTTTTTACCTTTTGTTGTAGCAATGACTCACTGTGCTTAAAAGCTGTAATTCTGAATTCTGAAAATGCTCCCAAACCAAAGAATACTCCTTGATGCAAGGAGCAAGATAAAAAGCAGAAGTAGGTTCAAAAACAGAGAGGTGGTTTTAGAAATAGAAAGAAGTAGTGAGTACAGTGTTTCATGGAGAGGCATGAGGTAAAAACTGTGAGAAATGTGACATTTTCCAGAAATGTATCAGGCAAGGGGAAAAAGTTCAAGTGACCATTATGTTTTCTGGGAAGACAACGTGAAAGAAAGATGGCCCTGAAGTGGGTATTTTTTAAAATATTGCTAGGAGACAGGCATTGGATTTTCATGTAATCAGGTTTGCATAGGGAAGTGTTGAAGTTTGAGCCGGTAATCAGGCAGCATGAAAGATAATGAAGGGGCATATCACTTCTAGGAGAAAGAAAGTACTCTTGAAAGGTATTAGCTTTACAAGAGAAATTGATCAGAGGGGAAACATTTCTGAGCCATGTATAGCAGATTTGTAACTTTTTTAAACTCAAAATACACCATATACTCTTATTATAATCACTGTGTCAGAACAAATTGTAATGGGGATCAGATGTCATAATCAAGGGGAAATATCCAACCAACAGTCCTGACTTAACCTGTGAAAAGGCAGAGGTTATTTAGCACTAGCAAAGAAGATCCAGATCTGATTGCAAGAGTTACAAGGAACAGAAAAACGTTTTACAGAATAGAGAGGAACTAAACCCTAAGTCAATGAAGGACAGAGGAAAATTAAGGAATTCCTGGATTTCTACAGGCCAAAGACTGAAAATCATAGTTCAAATCAATGTACACCTGCAGCCCTCTGAAACACCATGCAAGATGTGTTAAGCAATCAGACTTTGGCCAGAACTGTTATATTCTTAGGGGAAAACATTTTATAAGAGCTTGCAGAGCAGGATTTGATGTATCTATTAGGAAACAAGGACTCATTCACAGTCTGTCCAGTGAAAAAGAATTTCTCAAAAGGGAATGTGAGCAGAACACCACTCTGTTAAAATTTGTGTCAGCTTGATACTGGCTTTTGAACTGCCTTGAGATCTCAAAGAGAAAACTTCATACTGCTGAGCACAGACACGCAGGGCACAGACAGAATGGCAGCCATGGTGGGTGTTCTAGAGCTCCACACAAAAGGGCAATAACATCTTGAACATTCACTTTTAGGGAACAGACTACTGCATCCGTTCTGAGGTGGAAAACAGGTCAAACACCCAGGCCCATTAAAAAGTAGAAGAGTCCATAAAGACAGAAAGAAAATGCACAGATAAAAAGAATGATGGACACAATAAAGGTCTAGAAAGGGCAAACAAAACATTTAATTCCAAGGAAGCAAAGGTCAAAAACAAAATAACGAAACATACCATTATCACTTAAAGTGTAAAAAAGTCTTGTGTTTTATGCACAGTGTTCAATACAGCATGAAATGAACTTATTTATGCTAACTCTTGAACTATGGAGCCACAAGCTGAAGGGCCAAGAAGTTGGTCAATAGGACAGGCCAGAGAATCAGGACTGAGCAGAGCAGCACAGGGAACACACACAGAACATCACAAAGCCCACAGGATGCTCTGAATACCCAAGACAAACTGAAAGACTGAGGAGGTCTAAGTCATTAGACACAATAGTGACAGGCACATGCTGATTTTAAGCAGTTGTTCGGGTTGTTTATAACCAGCCTGACTAGTGAGGGGAAACAGTTTTTCTTCCTTTCTTATGAATGTTTCAGTCTGGATGTTGATTCCCTTCCACACTGAATTTGTGTTGTGTGTCTTCCAGAATTTCCACTGTTGAGCTTTCCCTTATTCTGTAATAAATTGCTCAGAGGAACTGCATATCTGTACCTTTTTCTCTCATTAAGGTGTTTAAGTAGACTCATTAAGTGTAACATTTGGACAATACTCAGGCAGCAGAGATTATCTCTTTTCTGATAGCTAAATAGAAGTGCGGACAGAGTGCAATTTTCTTTACAATTGTGTTTCAGAGGGATGCTAAGAGGATTTCATAGCAGGAACCCGGGGATTGCCGGAAATGATGCTGCAGGTGAAGGCAAGTCAGCTGTTTGCTCCAGTTTCTGAAGAGTATGTACATTTTATTCCCTCAAATTCTCCTGATCCTTCTTTGACCTCTAGAAGTGAACAGTATTTGCAATGTTACAAGTGATTAGAAATGACATGTGCAGAACAATCAGTTTAAGCCTGGATTCCTACAGATTTTTATCTACTCAGCATTTCATCACAAACCCAGCAACTTCTTACTGCCTTTCTCTCTCAGCAACCTGAGATTCTGCTCTTATATTCCTGAAATTCTTGCTTTCTATTGCATCCCCTAGGTATCAGCTAGGGAAAGAGCAGGGTGCAGTGGCTTGTCCAGAGCCTGTTGGTGCTGGCAGGGAAGCGATATGTGTACCCCAGTATAGCCAGGGGCAAGTCCATGATCAGCTGATGGTGCCACCTTTCTTTTATGGTAACATTCACCTGGCTTTTTCTTCTCCATTCAAGCACAAATTTTCTAGAATAAAACTAGGAATACAGTGTCTTTAAAACATTATTGTCTCTTTTTCATGTGGCTGAATTTAGCAACTGGATTGAAAAGCCATTGGAGAGAGGACATGAACAAGCATGAACTGAAAGTACAGTCACATACATGTCACTCCTTAGGAAGCCTCAAAGAGGTGCAGAACTTTCTCATAGACAAGATACTGAAAAAGATAGAATTGATTATTTTCCTTTAGAGATAATCTGCAATGTTTTCCTTCATTTGCTCCAAGTGCAACTTACAAGCCCTGGAAAGTGATCAGTTTTGGAGAGTGATCTGTTTTGGACGGTTTCTCAAATGGAAGCTGTTATGCAGCAGGGATACAACCAGTCTCCTCCTGATGGGGCAGCCTATGAGCAGTGTGGAGTCCTTTATCAGTGTGCCTCTAGGAATACTGTTTGCAGAGCCAGGTACAGTATGGTATTTATAGCCAAAGAGGCTGGAGTGGGATTCTGTGGAGAGAAATAAGAAAGAATTGAGCTGCGAGCCTGCAGAAGCACATGGCAGCACAAAGGGGCACACGGTGGCACAGAGAGGCTCGTCTCCACCAGACCCTGGGGGGAGGAGGTGTCACAGGGCAGATCCCTTCGGAGAGGAGCCTGCCGGGAGCTGACAGACGGGTGAACAGCGCGTGATCACCCCATAGAAGGGCGCTTAGAAAGCGTGGTACTGACATGGCAACATGGGATAGGTCAGGTAGTGAGAATTGCCATGTAAGGAAATACTGTGCCTTGAAAAGTGTATAAAACCAGCTCGTTTCTTTTGAATAAACGATTCAGATTCCCTGTCGGTCTGGGTCCGTGTCTCGGTTACTCACAGGATTCATCTCAATTAAAATTAGTTGTGTACAAAAGGTTAAATGAAACACCCATTTCTCTCCCCTGATTCTAATGGGATGCTTGTGCACCCGCCCTTACTGCAAACATCTGTAGCATAAAAGTCTAAAGTTACTTGAAAGGAATCTCACCTTAATGTCCAGCCAATAATTTCCCTTCTATTTTATTTCCAAGTAGCAATATTCTCAAACAGAAAAATACAGGTAGATATAAAGCAACATGACAAAACCTCTTTACAATCTTAGTATAAAATGCATGGGAGCAAATAAATCTGTCCCCTTGGTGACAAAGTCATCAACATCAATGTGACAGGATGCTATCATTCAGCTTGCAAATGCTAAAGTTCCAGTGCAGTAAGTGGACTGCACTTCATTAAAACCCATTTCTCACTACAACCACTCCCAACACCACGATCTCTCTCTGCAATTAAGAAAATGTAAAATGATCCCCTGCAGAGAAGAGTACAGTAGCAATGAAGGGAACAGAGTTAAGTCCAAACCTAAGCCAGCAAATAATTTTCTTTTTACAGCTTCCCAGAAAGGACTTGGTAAGGCACATGAGTAGACAACAGAGCACAGTAAATTGAAGGCTTTATCATGATCCCACTTCTCTGCCATGCTAAAATGCATTTCACCAAACTGCATTCAAAAAAAAAAGGTTTTATATATGGATGTACATATATAAAATATGAATGAATGCATGTATTTACTTCAAAAATGAGTACTTTGTAAGTAACTCCAAAGTTCCAGCAGTCACTGCTGTCAAGACTGACCACTTCTGCCTTTTTGCCTTGTAGAAGGAGCATGACCAGCTAGTCACTGACACCATTTACCCTGGGAAACTCTGAAGTTCAGTTCCACAAAGTGTTTTTCTGCTAGATTCTCATTATCACACATTCTGATCTGCCTCAGGCAGCTATTAAGCCCCTTGTCAAGTCACAGCTTACATATTGACTGTGAATCATATCTTCTTTTAGCCCAAATTACCTCTGCATTTCAAGAATCTGAAATAGATACTGTGCAATTAAAGCATTTTAAAAGCATTGACACTTACAGCCATAACTCATTTTGTTGTTTTGTGTCAGACAAGCCATTTGTCTGCGGATACTGTATTATTATAATTATTTCTAATGTCCCCTTTAGTTTTATGTCCAATAAACAGCATCAATCCTTTGTGAAGACAATATAATGTTCTCAGTATCAGAAGGGACTCACATATAAAGAGAGGAAAAATTGTATTTGCTCTAGCCTTAAACCAAGTAAGGCCAAGTACAATGAAATGAGAGAGTCACTGATTTCTTTCAGCTTTCCAAAGAATGATCTAGAGAGATGCAGTTAAGAAAACTTAAAGCAATATAGCAAAGAGAAATACACGTGATGTGGGTTATAGGCACAAAGGGCCACATATCATTTGCTGTAAACCAGCAACTTCACTTTCTTGGCACTACATGAATTCCCACCAAATGACCAGCTGGTCCACTTTAAGTGTCAGAAAAAAAAAATCTGGGAAACATGGAAACCTTCTCTGTTTACCTCAGACATGCAAGATCAGCATTTATACTTTGGAACTAGCTTGTTTTTACTGTGCATTGTTGTTAAATCCCATGTTTCTACTTTCTAAACAGTTCTTGCTGTCACTTCATCCTTTGTTTTCTCAGCCAGTTTCTTGTCTGTCACAACATTAAGCCTCTTTCTAAGCTTCTGAGAGCAAAACATGGCTCTTTCAGTCAATCCTCCTTACCAGAGGGCATAGTGGTAAAAAATGAGATGGGTGAACTGTTAGAACAGGGATTATTTTAACTCTATCTACACTCCCAGACTGAAAGCATGAACCACTGCTAGAGTCCTGATCCATGGCAGTGGTTGGTTTCTGTCGAAGATTCGCCCCTGCATCAGAAAGGGATTGGAAGCTACCAGAGTCTGAAGCCAAAGCCTTGACAGAGGTGAAACTCAAATAGCTGAATTCTAATGCAACTCTACTTCAGAGATATTGAAAGGCTTCAGGGGAATGGCTGTGCAGGTGTTTCAGATGGACCCTAGAGAATTTTCTCAGTACAGAGCTAAGGTGAATCAGGGTTAATCTCCTGATGCACAGAACAAGCCAAACACTCCTTTGGGGATCTGCAGTAAAAATGCAGGAAAAAGAGTTATTGGTTCCCCATTCAAGTTCCTGCCACTGTTCTCCAAATTCCAAGTCAAATGCACCAGGAAAGCAAATAGATGCCATGACAAGACAGAAGTTGTTTCCATCACATTGCTTTTTATTGGAAAGAAACAGCTAATTCAGAACAAAAGATTACTCTGTCAGTGACAGAATGAGGTAAAATTAATACATGAAATCTCATTGAATGAGACTGTTCTTCTCAAATTGGGGATTAATTAATCTTTCACCCCCTTGTCCTCCAGCAGTATTGTCTCCTTTTGTTTGCCAGGCAGCTGACTCAGGAAATCTTTCCTCTAGATTTTATGACCACTGTTATAACAGTTCCTTTCTGTCCCTTGCCCCCTGTGGCCATTCTCTTCTTCCTTGGCTGTCTCGGTGTGGGAGCCTCTGCTGGCTGCTCACGGCTGGGGAGGCAACCTGGCTTTTCATTCACCTTCTTTCACCCTCCTCCCTATACCCGCATCCCCAGTCTCTGGACTTGGAGATTGCACTAGCCAAGAATTTCCTAGGAAAATAATGCATTTTTGACAGAAAATTGCATTTCACATTTTTGGAATATTTAGAAAAATGTTTAGTCTAAAACTGGTTTAAAAAAATCTCACTGTTTCTAGCTTTGTTAAAGGATCTTGTTAAATAAATTAAAATTATTAAAAATTAAAAAAAGAAACATATCACCATTTCACATGTACTACCTATTCAAATTTTGAACTATTCTCAGAAAAGCTCTTTTAAAAGTCAAGCCTTCAAAATTGTTTAAGTCAGCATGATTCCACTGAGGCATGGCAGCAAAGGATCTGGCCCCAGGATCTGTATCTCCAAACCTACTGTGAACTGCAAACCTACCCAGCTGTGACATTTCGAAATGCAATCTCTTAAGGGCTTTTGTAAATTATCACATCCTGCCTGTGCACAGTCTCAAGAGGTATTATTTGCAGATGAAACCTCTCGGTAAGTAGTGTACCTAAAGAATAACAGCTATTTAGAGCTCAGGGTAGTTCCACAGTAATTATTTCTCAGTTTCTCACAGAAGAGGAGCTGTACAGGATGGCACTGGTTAGTGCTCAGGGCAGTAGCCATCATCATGAGACCAGTAATTCTCTACCTGTGGTTTCTCAGAGAGACATAGTGAAATAATAGCTTGTCTGCAGTCTAATTAAACATGTCTAATTATCTCATTCAATATGCACCTGTTACAGTCTCAGAGGTTCTAGTAAATAATGAAGTAATTTAACCCCTTCCTCCAATTTAAGGTTTGTTGCATATCTCACAGCTTTGAAACTAAGCATGACTTGATCAAAAAACCTCCATGCTTACAATCACCAAATCCAGGGTAATAACCTTTCTCAACCAGAAGAAATACTAGGTAATTCTAATTTGACTGTGGATATTTTTAGGTATATCAATCTCAGGGAAATAAGAAATACACGATGAAGAAAGATCATTACCAGAGGGATGCTATGGGCCCAAAATGGCAGCTGTACTAGTTTGAAAACAAACCAGTGGTAGATTGCAAGTTAGAATTATAATTTAATAGGAAAATTAAAATAAATGCAACAGTACAAGAACACTGACAGAGTCAGGATACAACCTGACACCCTGTTAGTTAGGGTGATGGTAGCAGTCCAGATGAAGTGGTCTTGTTGAAGCAGTGATCCTGTAGAAGGGTCTTGTCTTCACCTGAGGGTCCAGTGATAGCTCTTGTCCTCTGGGAATCCAGCAGGTAAGGGCTACTTGTGCTGTTCCAAACCCCAGATTATATCCAGGTGGGAATGCTTGGCTCCTCCCCCTGGGCAGAGCATCCCACAATGGGCTGATGTAATTCCATGAGTCATGCGGTGGGTCCTTGATTGCCCATTAAACAGAGATAGCCCCAGAGGGAGTTGTCAGGGATGAGTCATGGTAGGAGATAACGAACACTGCCCCACCTGCTCTAACAGCTTGTGAGGATGATAACAGAATACAGACTATTGGTTACATTTTATATTGTAACCTAGGATGGGGGTATAACTGAATCACGGAAAGGTTAAAGCCCTTTGAAAGGTAGAAATCTTAGCACTAGCACAAGACACCTTGAAGGTTTAAGCATCACCTTTGAAGTGAAGTACACAGAATCATCTTAAAGCAAAAAGACCACCCCAACATGCCTTGGGAAAAAGAGCTTGTGACTGAATTCTCAGCAAGCTCTTACAAGAAACACATCCCTGAGCAGACTCCCCTCAAACAGTTTCAGTCAGGAAACTTAGACCAGTGTTGGTGACCAACAGTTTCGCTATTCCTCAGAATTGTTGGTCTGACATTCTTTCCACAATTGTCACAAAAGACTGCAGTAAGGAAGGAGAGGGCTCAGATTTTCAGTATGCTGGCTCAACTACATACCTCCTATTTCTCTTTCATACATATTTTATTCTGTGTAATGAGATTTCACAGCGCAGAACGAATTAGAAGATACAGGCTATGCTGGAGAAGATGACATCAGAAAGATGAGAGACTGGACTGAATGAGCTGCCAGAACTATTTATGGAGGGCACCCAAAACCCTAAATAGATTTACTTCTGCTCCTTGAAACATTTGTGCTCTCAAGATGGAATCAGATCAGTCCAAGGTGCTATTTCTTCCAAGAAGTTCTTGACATCTCAGAATCAAACTACATTAAAACATTGAAGGGAGGTGTTAATTCTTTCAACATGTAGAACCATGCAAATTGCAGGCACATAGTGTGCCCAGAACTGAAAACCACGAGCAGATATATAAATGGTACCTCTCATCAGTGAAGCACATCTCATGTGTCTTCTCAGTACCAAAGGCTAAATAGCAAGTTTGTTCCAGTCACAAGCACAGCAGCCATCCAGGAGTTACTGACTCAGAAACACAGTGTCCTTTTCAGTTCCCTAAACATATTTCCTACATACTACACTTGGCATGTGGCTAAAGCCACTCACTCTTCACCTAACACACAGTGTTAGTTCTGTTGTCCTCTGCTGGCTTTCTGCCTTCTGCATAGTCTAACCCTGGATACTTTACAGACCATAGGAAGGTGATTGAGTTACCTCCAATTTAGTGCTGTTTAACAGCTCAAAGGACTGTAGCAAGTGTTCAAACGAGTCAGGGGAGTGAAAAGAGAACAACCTGACACAATTTACAAGAGAGTTCATGATTGTTCCCTCTCTGTCAGCATCCTGCACAGATCAGAAGGAAGCAGGACTAAAAGAGAAGCATGTTTAAACATTGAATGTCTTCAGAAAGATATTCTTAAGTATAATGCTCACTTCAGACAGAAGGTGAAGTCACTGTATCTTTCCCACAAATATTTGCAGCTAAGAGTTGGAGCTAATGATCAAGGAAGTTGACTACAAACTTGCCATAAACTCAAGGGACTCAGGTATCTGAAACCACAAAAGTCCATTGACTTCCTATTCAGTAGGCAAGGGTGTAATTAGTTTTTGAGTAACTATATAGGTGGAAACAAACAAACAAGTAAACAAACAACACAGACCCATTCACACATAATAGACATTTCCAGGAGGCAAGAGCATTCATAAAAAATATTAGTATAGAATATATTATCTTCATCCTGCAATTTTTGAGAGAATAAAGTTATTCCTAAAGACTGCAGCCATTGCACCAATTTAGGAATATCACAATGAAGTGTTCTTCCTGCTGCGGACTACTGCTGACCTGTTAAATAGCAGGGCCCTGAGACAACTGAGAAATCACCAAGACCATAGATTTATTTTCACACAGCAAAGAAATTGTGGGAAAATAATAATCTAAAAAGTAGCTTATGTTTGGTTTTATGGCAAAATAAAAATATGATGGCAACACTGTCTAATATGGCTCTTAAGACAATCTTTCAATTTAAAAGGGTTGAGAAATGGAAATACCATGCCCTCTTTTTTTCTTTTTTCCAATTCAAGTTGCACATAACAGTGACACATTTCTACCACCAGTAAGTACTTATGTGCATTGATTTTAAAAAACCAAAAAACTTCTGTGGCAAGTATGAACATAGTGACATTTATAATAGACAACAGTGGACACTGCCTATGGATCAAATGGAGCTGAACATACGTGTATGCTATTTCAGCTACTCTTTCAATTTAAGCAGAGTTAGTTTGTGCCTCTGCTTTCTTTCTGGTAACCCTGAGATATGATCATCTTTTTAAAGATTCAATACCAGCATATTTAGTGTATGGGCATTGTTCTCTACATTTCCAACAGCTTTTCAAGCATTGTATTATTGTAGTTAGAATAGAGAACTAACGAAAGAAATAGATCTTCAAATTATTTAAATAAACGTTTCTCAAATGTATGAAAATGTTCAAAAGTGTTTATATCTCGTGAATTCTAAAATACATTTTCTATTTAAGAACCTCTAGTGGAATTGTTTCTTTTTTTTTTTTTTTTTTTTTTTTTTTTGTCTAGAGACATAACTCTTTTGTTAAGAGTTGCCTGGATATAATGTAGAGATTGGAAGGTTAAATGAATTGAGCCATGGTCAGAGATGATCACTGTAAAAGACTTCTTCTGGCAAGAAGTCGATTTTTTTATTCTCAGTAATATCACCTCACTTTGAATGAAAACAGAAGTAATGTTAAATACTTGCTTTCAGTTGGCAGCAATTGTCATTTGCAAGATCCACAATACTGTCTCTGTTTTGTCACTGAATGAGTCTCAGTCTTAATAGTCTTCCCAGACTTAATTTACAGAATAAAATGTAATTTGCTGTCTTCAGTAATGAAATTTGTTTCTTTTCTTCATGAGTTGAAGGTCTATATTATACTATTCAGCTTCATACATGACAAATTAAAAGGCATGCAAATGTGACTACACAGCCAGGAGTCAGGATTCTCTTCCGAGTGCAGGAGGGTGCTTGGTGTGTGGAGCAGGACACCCATTTGAATCTTTTCTTGCTTGTCATTTGCAATTTGTTCTACCAAATCTGGAACAGCCACTTAAAGGCAGGCGAAGTGCCATCTTATGAAAGGGGTATGAGCACAAACCACCAAGAGATTATATATGAAAATCAAAGTTGTTCAGTGATGGCAGCATTTCAAGCTAGGGATGTCCAAGCAGCTGTGAGGGATGATCTGCACTGCCTTTTTTTAATGGGATGTCTCACTGGGGCTGGATTAATTTCAGAAATTAAAGATACTTTCGTAGATATGTGAAGGGAGTTTCTACAACTCTGCTGAGTTCCAATCAGTGTAATGCAATAGTGGTGTACTACTGGAGATTTCCAGGTGCTCTGGAGCGTTCCGCAGAGAGCAGTGCTGGGCACCCTGCAAAGCTGGGAGGAAGTGTGCACTGTGCAACAGCTAATGCTCAACAAGCACGGGTTCTCTCCCAGACAGTACTAATGGGGAGGCTACAGCTCACTCTTTTCCTGGTAAATCCAGAATTACACGGAACAGAATACATGAATGTCTATGTCCCATCGCACTCCTGTTGAGATCAGTGGCTATTCTTCCACTAGCTTCTATAGAAATCTGAATGGCTTAACCTTGGTAGAGGGCCAGGACACACAAATCCTGTCCTGTAAATTAAGATCAGTAGACCATTTCTGTGACTTTCAGATTAGGAGATCTACATCTCCATTATAATACATCTGACTAACAGGATTTAAGCTTTGTATGCAGTTAAGCTCCTTGGGGTTACAACCACTTGATTCCTAATTCAAAAGAAGTAGGTGTGAATGCTCACATACTGCTTTATCATACTGTCATGGCAACGAAATCCTCACAGCTGCAATGTCATTGTCAGTCACATAGCAAAGGACAGCCAGAGGATGTTCACTGCCTCCACTCCTCCCAAAGGTTAATACCACAAAAAAGTCCTGTTCCAAAACAGTGAAACATCTACTACTGGAACATCTATTTCAGGACCACTGTAATGCAATTTTTTTCATATATGCTGACATTCTCTTTAATGCCCTGTTTTCTGCTCTTCTTGGATAAACCAGTATTACTACTCAAACCTACCTCTTTTTTATGGAATATACCTTAAGAAATATGAAAAGGCTGTCTGGGTAAGAGTAAATATGTTACAGGGGACCTCAAGATTAATTTGTGAAATAATTCTAGATAAAAAAGTATAGCATTTGTAAACAGATACCAGTCTGGTGTAATATGTTGCATGCTTGTATGAACTGACTTCTACATGCTAAAAAAAATTTAAAAAATCAACTAGAACAAAGTTTAGAATATGTCTTTTAATTGAGGATTAATTTCTACAGTGCTACGGTATTAACAATCTCTAAAACAAATATCTGAATCTATATCCCAAAAATATTATAATATTTGCAAATAAATAAGTTATTAGAAGTACCATATTGTGTTGCTTTCCTGTCCATGTAAACTTCTAATGCTAATGCATTTCAGAAGAAATAACAATAATAAGCAGTTGCAGTGCATTTACACTATTAAGAAACTTTAAGTACAATTCTATACATATATATTCTATACACTTAAATTTTTCTGCACTTACACTTTTACAAAGCCATAAACTGAAAGGACATTCAAATACATTCAAGACCGAACACAGAGGCAAGAGAGGTATGAATAAAAAGACAACATGTTTCATGTGGTACAACATGACACAGAAAGTACCGTACATCACCAGCCACTACCAGCTGCAGGCGTGAAATTGGCAGCAGCTTCCTACAGAGGGCTGGAGTCACCCAACATTCAGGTTCTCCACAGTTCTCTTGGTACAGCTCTCAGGTCACTTGTCAGATTTACTTTTGTGACCTAAGAGTTCACCAGACAGGTCTTCTCCATCTGGTAGGTCATAGGGATGAATCACCTGGGGCCATCTGTAAAGCCGTCAGTCCTACTGAAGGCACTCGAGACACCGAAAACGGCGCCAGTGGCGCACGGCGCCCGACACTGACCCAAGAGTGCCACCCACTGTGAAGCTGTGCCCTCCTGGAAGCAAGTTCATGGAGCTACCCTTGGCAAACTGAAACCTGCCACTTTAGCAGCCTGGCAAAGCATCGCAGGCAATAACAACACTGCAACTCACTTGAGCAAGAGAACACAGAGCTCTGCAGAAAAATGGGAAGTTTGTTTTTTAAACAGCCATTGTAACAAACACAGAATGAAACATTTTAATGGGCTACAGTTAATCATCTATAAAAACTGTAGGTTCAGCATGAATTTAAATTGTAAACTGGTAATAAATAATACAGTAAGTCTCAGCACATTTTAAAATATACGCTTTTAAATAAACCTTGATTTTCAGAAAAGCTTTCAACTTTTTTGTTCAAAAAAACCTACTTAAACAATCCTTTATGAACTGCAGCCAGTTTGCCTGCCTGAAAATTTTGATTTATGAAGCCCTACTGCGTAGTGCAGAACATTTATTTCTATTAACTTTCCTTTCTTTTTTTCTTTCTAAGGCAGATTAAGCAAGAGCTAAATTCAAAAACTGTTAATGTAACAACTAATTTAAAATTATAAATTACTATAACAGTTGTGATTTGGTTTCATTCTGGTTTATTTAGTAATTATACACATATCCAAATATCCACTGAAGTAAGCTACTGTGAAGAGTGCAAGTACCGCAGTCAGAGCAGTAGCTAGACCTAGATTTAAAATGCAGATATTTCTATCTGGGCAAGAAAAGGTAGGTTCCATCTGGCCACAGAAAGGGTCTCCATGCATCTCCCTGTTAACTAGCCTTGCAATCTATCCATTAACACAAACCTGGCTAAATGCAATGCTCAGTGGGAATTAGAAACAGGACCCTGCACCATTTCTCCAAGGCAGTTAATGTTGAGAGCAGTGTGCCATACCCATCCTGGCAGACCAGTAATCTCAAGACATATAGGCTAAGAGATAGCAAAAGATAGCTGAGTGGAGCAGGAAAGCCCTTTCTGCAACACAGAAAAACACCCTTTGTGCACTGAGATCCTCCCAGCTGATCTCCTGAGCTCCCTAGGCAGAAGGTAATGAGAGCACACTGAGCTTCCTCTCACCTCACATGCTGCATGGTGAGAGTAATGACATCTATCAACTACTGCTCACAATGGCCTCAGTGACCCCTTGGCAGACAATGTAGGAGACGCAATATCTCAGCACCACATTCCTTTCTGCTGCCCATGCCCTGAAGCCAGGATCTGACCTCCAAACATTCTGGGCCGAGGTGTGGAACAACCCAATCTGTCCCAAAACAGCTCTTCACAGTGTGTGAGTGCTGGGGAGAACCTCAAGAAATCCAGCTGGTTTCAGGTGGAGTTTATATGAAGGATGGTGTGTTTTGTTTCTGTTTCTACCAATAGTAGGAAATATCACCTGATTAAAAGGAATCTCCCTATTCCTCTGTACTGCCATTCAAAAGTTTCATAAGGCCATGCTCTATATGAATTCATTTCAAAAGGCATATATTGAACAAGTAAGAAAATACCTTTACAATGACAATTTGTTAAAGACTACATGCAAACATTACAGATGCTGATGTTTGAATACATTCCTAATCTTACATAAGCAGGAGGATTTAAATGCTTTAGAAAACTAGGAATATTGCAGAGAAGAAGACAAAAAAGACAGATGTAAAAAAGAAGTTGGAAAGAGAGCACCATATGAAAATCATATTTAAGCTTTAATGTCCATTAACAGGTTAATTAAATGTTTCAAAATGTTATTTTGAAATTTAAATAAGATACCTAGGATAAAATTCTAGCTCATCTGAAGTCAATAGCAAGAAGATTTTACCTGCAATTCTCACTACATTTCAGAAGATACGTTAACAGAATAACAACCAGCAACCAGACAAGAGGAAAAGTCTCAAGCTGTGCCAGGGGAGGTTCAGGCTGGACATCAGGAAGAATTTCTCCACAGAAAGGCTGGTCAGGCATTGGAACTGGCTGCCTAGGGAGGTGGTGGAGCCACCATCCCTGGAAGCATTCAAGAAGCAATTGTACATTGCACTTAGTGCTATAGTCTAGTTGACGTGGTGGTGTTCAGTCAAAGGTTGGACTTTGTGATCTTGGAGGTCTTTTCCAACCTTGCTGATTCTGTGAAAAGGAGGCTTCAGCAAAAGGTTTCAGTCAAAAAAGAGGAGGAAGAAAAGAACAGTTGCTTACTTTGTTTTAGGTAAATGCCATGTAAACTAATCTACATGGCAATCTCTCTGGTCTATAAAACATTGAATGTGATACTGTAAGTAAACTTTAGCTTCACTTTCATTAATTCATTATTTATCAAGACTGTTTTGTAGCTGTAAATCAGTTTTTAAATGGTATCGTTACCTTGTACATAGCTGCTTTATGGAAGTGCAACCCAAGATTGTAGCAGTGTTGCATTTTTTTCACTTCACATGTACAAAAGGATATAGGAATAAGTCTGATTAATATATGATAATATCCTTAGGCCACAATGAAAACAAATACAATAAACGACTATAGTGCAAGTATTCCTTTTAGAAGGAATACTATCTGTGGGATACACTCATCTGACCAAGGATTTCAAAATCACATCCTTAAGTATCCAATGCATTTTCAATGAATTGATAGCTATGGTCTTCCATGAGCTGCCCTGACAGCAAAAAAAGAGACATAGAACTTAATCTAATCTTAGTTTCTAATATTTCATCACACTATTCTGCTTGCTAACTGAGATATATGTCCAAAACTGCCAATATGTTCCTCATAGATCAAAAAGCAAGTGGAGTTTATAAAACAGCACTCAAAGAATGTTGGACACATACAACTGCTAGTCTGAACACATGTAACACAACTATTTGTGATTCAGTGTTGTAAATGCCGTTTATATTTAAAACTTTTAATAATTTTAGCTGCATATAAAACAGAAGTAGTAAGTTAAATTAGAGCACCTTGTGTGAAATTTAAGGAATACTAAGATTACATCTTTTAAAATTTAAAGAAATACAACAGTTCTGTCTCAAGTCCACTATGCACCTGTCATATAAAAGGAAACTCATTTATGTGTAATGAAGACATGCATAAATATCAAAAATTTAAGGCACAAAATGGAATTTGAAAGTTAGGGATATAGCAAACCCTTGCTTTTTTATCAAATTACCTGATACAGCTTTTTCTGCTGTATCTACAAATTATAAAAAAGCTGTATTACCATAGAATCATTGAAGCTAAAAATGGAAACTGCCTATTCAAGTATGTAGTTCAAACTCTTGCCAATTCTAACTGAAAACCTTCCAAGACACTGTATGCATTGATAAGCACCACTGTGTCATTCCGTAACCTAATTGATCTTATTGGTAGGACCTTTCTTCTGATATTCATTGGCTATTTACCTTGTTTCAAATTCATATAACCAGTTCTAGCTACACCTTCATACTTAGAAAAGCTCTTCCATGTATTTGTCAAATAACAAAGAATTACACATATTAACGATTCAATCTTTCCGATTTCTTTCTCACTTCAACTAGTTTTGTTATTGTTCTCTGAGCTTTTAGCAGATTATCCAATTCTTCATCCCTGAGGTAGCCAAAATATAAGACTGTACTCCAGAAATTACCTCAGAAATCACAAGTATTCTGATTTCCAGCTGCCTGATGCAGCTCTTCCACATATGTATACTCTTCTTTTGACACTAGTGAAGCCAGAAGCAAGACAGGTTTGTTGCCTACATTTCCCAGACTTCATACCACATTACTACATTTCCATCTTCTCTCTCTCACTAAGTATCCAAGCTTCCTCAAATGTATCACCTTTTCTCTGAATCTCTTAGGCTGTGTCTAATTTGTTGGACCTCTTCCACTCAGGTATCATGTGGTGTAATATCATCCGTAAATTTTATAAATACACTGTAGATCCTTCTTGCAGATTACTGAAGACATGAAATAGAATTAGGTTAACACAGTATAAACAATTAAGGGGGAGGGAGCAATTAAAATTGCCCAATGGGATGAATTAAAGCACAATTTATATTTTAAGATGCTATTTCAAATATATTTTATCCCACTGAGCTATTGTAAGAAGTCAAATATCTCACCATAGCTACAGTTTTTCAATGCAATACTGATTTTTCTGTGTACATAATTTAAATGTAGAATAGGAAACATGTTGACAATCAGCTTTGCTCTGCAAAGGAGTCCCATTCCAGCCACTGATTAGAGAAAGGTAGGCACATCGTGTTTACTCCTCAGCACAAACTTTTAACCAGTTAATATTATATCTATTATTCTATGTATCTTTTAAATGACAAATGAAAGTACAGGGAGGTCCAAATTTGCACTGACAATCAAGAATTCAGCTCCTTTCAAAAGTCCTTCTGGAATTCTGCAGCATGATACTGTAATTCAAAAAATGTTGAACAACATGCTACAGTACTTATAACTGGAAAGGTATTACTTAACATAAAGCTTAAATAACATTAAATTCACCTAGTCTATGAAAAACATCATTACGTAATTTACACTCTGTTTTCCAGAAGACTCACTTTCAGTACAACTTACCAACTCTCCTTCTATTCTTGACAATGACTACAGGTCATAACAGAACTTTCAGAACAGAAGGCACAGTAGCCAACTATTCTAATTCTTAAAACTACTCGTCAACCTACTGAAAATAAGAAAATAATTTCTTTGAAGAAATGAACAATCAAAAATCAAAGTGAATCCGAGGATGAAAAGGTAGGTCTGAAAATATATTAATTGCAAAAATAATACAGTCCATGATATTTTAGGCACAGTTGTTTATTCTTGTTCCATGTTTTAAAACTTGGACTCAGAAAAATCAGAGGAAGTTTTGGGGTTTTACCCTCTTTTCTTTTCCTTTCCACTAAAAGCACCATGGTTACACAGCTTGACTCAATCGTCCTTTTCCACAATCACTTCTCCATGAAGCACCCTTCTTCTCTGCCGCAGCATGTGGAAGTAGAGTTGTGGAAATACTTGATCAAAGCATAAAAGAAAGCAAATTAGATGAAAAAATTCAACAGATCACATAATGGAAAACCACAATTTTACAGAATGATGAACTGAGTAAAAATCATGGCACACAGTGGCTGAGTTGATTAAGGTAAATAACAACAAGTCATGAATATTGCAGTGATTTAAAAAACAATAATTACTCAAAGCTCAGACAAGGCCCCCTGAATAAATACCATGTGTTCAAGGAACTTCACCCCAACAGTTTCCTAGTAGAAACAGGATTCAACCACATTCTGGTAGTGCTTGAAGCCTTCAAATCTGTCCTAAGCACGTTTGAATTAAGATTTGGAGGAGGATACAAATTTACTCTACTTGTTCAAGTCTGAAGTAAGGAGATCCTTCTTTCCTGTCTCCCTGTCATCTATTATATTACTGTCCTGCTGACAGAGTTGATCCTTATATTTAATGGTGAGAAGCATTGTTACATAAACAGATGTAAAACTGTTAGTAAATTATCACACCTTAGAATATTTTTTACTGACATAAATCTCTCTTGTTGGCCTTCATGATTTTTGGGACAAAAAATTTCAGTGTGTGTGCATATTGTAAAAGTCCGTATTGAAGGTCACCTTCTCAAATGAATACCTTTCATGAAAGCAGATCACAGATCAGTTAACTTCGATTTTCCTGCTTTTCAATTTCTCTCCCTAATCTGCTGCCTGAATGTACAGATTATTAAAAAAACCTGTTATATATTCTATTATTAATATTATCTAAAATATTATATTTGCAGAGTTTGGTCTAGTGCCATTCATGGTGGAATATCTGGTATATCAGTTTGCTTTCTCCTTGTCTTCACTGCTTAGGTAGCAGTGGAAATAACACTGGAAGTGAAAGACAGATACTCTCCCTACTGTTATCTCCATGGCTTCTGGTATGCGTAAGTACGAGCACAAACTGATGAAACCAGGGACTGCAGATGTTCAGAGAGATTTGGGGGGGTTAATTCCTGTGAAATGAAATCTTGGAGAATACTGCTTCAAGTTTTTCCTGAGCCTGCTTGAATGGTGATTTTTCCAAGATAAATGGTTATTAGTAGCAAAAAAGCCACAGCAAATCTCTGGCACAACTTGCAGGACCATTTTTAAGCCATTACTCAAAGTGGGAGAGGCACTAGAAAGTCTCAGCGACACAGCTACTGACATTTCTGTGTGTAAGCAAAAAGTTTTTTTACTTCGTCCAAGTCTGAGAAATAATTTCAGCATTTTCATTGAAATTTTTAAGGCAGCTTATGTTCCTAAGCAGGTCACAGGACAGAAAATTTCAGTCTAACTAATTAAAGCACAGTGAAGCTTGGAACAACAGAAAGCAGGCTTTTATAGTAGAAAGTGTTCAGCAAATTTTAATACAGGCAGTGTTTATAGTATCACTGAAGATTGATTATTATGTATTAATATGTTTCTATAGTTAAATAATACTTACATGGCACATAGGAGAACATGACAATAATAAGGAAGTAATAGTAGTCAAAGGAGACATTATATTTGTTGGGAAGTCTCAGTGAAAACATTCCTGTTTTCTTCACATAGGGTAAAGCAGCATATATGGTTAGCAGTTCACCTGCAACTCCAGCAGGATACAAAATAATAAAAAAGGTGTATCTGCATTGAAAAATAAAAAAAACTTGTGAGAAACACCCCATAAATTTAAAATTTTCTCTTGTTATTATTAGTGGCACGGCAATTATTACAGTAGCTCCTGCACCAGAATCAAGTACCACATCCTGAATTGACACACAATATCAGTTTCAGTTACTTTTGACAGAGTTGCTTAGGTTGACAAGAGAATGCATTCCTCAGTGCTTTTACTTAAAGACAGTGAAGTATCAGAATGTTTTTATGTCTATGTTTTATTTTCTAATAAAATAATCCTCAAATTTTTAGTCTCCAATAATGATTTTTTTAAAATCTTACTCCTGTTGTCATTGACAGGATTCAGACCAGGACTGAATCCCAAATTCAGATGATCCTACATATTTTCATCACAGTGCACACACACTGGGTCAACTGTATGTACTACACTTTGTTTGAAGATAATGAAGATGTTGAAAAACATCAAAAGCCGTTTTACTCACTACAACATGGGAATACTGCATTTACCACTAATGGAAATTGGAATAAAAAGAGAAAAGAAAATTACTAGGAGGTGCTAGAAACTTATCAGATCCATTTTTAAGTCAGATGATGTTCAAATAAAAGGCAAAGCATCCAGTTTAAAGAAAATGTGGTTTGAATGCCAAAGGCCACATAGGCACTGACAAAATGAAAATTGTAATCAATAGGCTTTGTGCTGTCCAGGTTCTCCTAAGGAACAATTCTCCAGTTCATATAGGGAACAGCAATGAGAGCTGTCACACAGAGAGAAAGGTACAGTGTGCACTCCCTGATCAAAAGAAATGAGATCCAAAACAGCAGCAACTAAGCGTGAAACCCTCCTAGAAGCAGAAGGGCTTAGAAGACTCACAGATGAGAGGAATCACAGAATAGTTCACGTTGGAAGGGACCTCCCTGCTCAAGCAGGGTTATCCTGGAGCACATGGCACAGGATTGTGTCCAGATGGTTCTTGACTATCTCCAGTGAGGGGGACTTCACACCCTCTCTGGACAGTCTGTTCCAGAGCATGGTCACCTGCACAGTAAAGAAGTTCTTCCTCATATTCAGGAGGAACTTCCTGTGCATCAATTTCTGCCCTTTGCCTCTTGTCCTATTGCTTGGCAGCACCAAGAAGAACATAGATTAGGGGAAGAATGTAGATTTGATAAGAAGGAACTGATGCCTTACATACAGTTCGTCTCTATGCAGTTATAAGGTAAAGATCAGAAATTCCATCTCTCTTGGTACTGAATTTATGCCCAGTTGTGCTGTTTGTTTATCCATGAATCTTGATGGGATATTTTGGACTCTATGAAAAAAATAATACCTTTTCAAATGTTTTGTTTCTATTAATATTTCACCATATATCTCTTCTGTGAGATGTCGGGTTTTACCTATTGTCTATATTAATGAAACAAAATTCTGTTATTCAAGGGACACTGACCTGATGGCAAAAATGATTATCTGTCAATGTACTATGTTCTGAATGCATTTCTCTTTCTGAAGTCTGTATAAAAAGCTACTGAAGACAGCCAATCTGCCTATCTTTAAGTTTGTCATTTAGTGCTTAAACAAGTCTCTAACTTAGGCACTAGCAAAAAGATAATGTTTTATAAGAATAGACATAAATACCAGACATATCAAAGAAGTGCATTAGAAGCATCAAACCTGCATTATCTATAAAACAAAAATAAAGGAAAATAACAAACAAAATCTTTAAAATAAGAGTTGCCTGCACTGAATTTACGTTAGATATTTTTCTTCTAACATAATAAGTCTGCCTTAAATGTATTTTTCAAATAATGACTACACAGAATACTATTCCAGTTAACTCTCCTGAAAAACACAGTCTCTGTAGTGTATGCGATCTAGTGGCCAACCTTAAGTATGCTTCAAAATCAAAATAGCTTTGATATGGAACACAATTTTTGGTGGGCTAAACTAAGTCAGTATTTAACTTCACTACATGGATACAATCTTACAGAAGCTCTGATAAAGCAGAACTTCTTATGAAGTAGAAATAACACAGACTGAGTGACAATGATTCCCACATTTTTAAAGAACTAACATCCACAAAGACTAGCGCATGTGCTTAATTTTGGGCACTGTATTCAAGAGCATCGTAGAGAGTCATACTGCAAATTAAAAGATGACTCCAAAGATAGAGAAAAAAAATTAGAGTAAGTGAAAGCAGAGTTCAAACTGCGAGACACAGAAAGCAAAGAAAAACCATACCCCAAAAACCTCAGCTAAAATATTTTTAACATTTTAAACCAAGCGAAAATGATCCCAAGTACTGAAAGCAACCGACTTGCACTTTGCTGTCACATAACCAAAGCTCAAACATCTGCTCTCCTGTGTGTTAGTTCAGCATGCGTGAAACCAACATGCACAGAATCCTGAGAAACTCAAGTGCAAGACATCTCCACCTGGCCCATTTAATGAAGTATGGCAAATGGTTGAGCAGGTTGAATGTGTAGAAGGAATATCGAGTAATCTCTGTCACAGTCCATACGACCAGAAAAAGAATAACGCTCTCCTCATTCTGGATCTGCAGAAGTATAAAGAACCAACATTTTCTTCATCCTTAAGCTTCTTTTCTGTGCAAACTGCAACAGACTTCTCTTTAAGATACATAGAGCAGAACTAATATCTTATAAAGAAAGTAAGTTTTGGCACAAAAGTGATATGCTGAAACCATTACTATGTACAGTTCATTATCATGTGTTTACTAACATACAGATATTTGCCAACTGAGCAATATTTATCCATTATGCAAATATCAAATTATAAAACTATAATTAAGCTTATTCCTCCTCTTTATTCTCTACCTGCATTTCCACCACACGTCTAACTATCCTTCTTTTATTTGTGGTTGATCTACTTGTTTACCTTCTTACTCCTCAAAACAGCAGGAACAAAAAAATCCTACAGAAGATATGTCTTCTCATAATCACTTTTTAATCATTCTGCATTCCACTACTCCATTTCCTAGACTTTCTCTTACTTTTTATCTTGCTTCTTCCTCAATGTATAATGCACATCTCCATGAAACTTTAGACAAAGGAATTGCTTTATATAACCTACTAACTGGAACTTGGTCACAGAAGATCAGGTTTGGCAGACTTCAGAGAGCTCTAAGTTAAGGAGCTGGAGCACAGATGGCTCACTAAATGACGAGTAGGTGGTAGATCAGGATTTTTGGGTAAACTCACTGAACAATGCCATTTAAGATTTAAGTTCTGAGTCATTAAACTGCCTCATTGGTAGGTAGCACATCTCTGCTGTTTCAAAACATGAGTTCTTTTTCACTCTGAGTGAACAAATAAACAAAAGTCCCCACATACAAAGAAGGCACCTTGGGATCTATTACCAGCACTACCTTCTGTGAGGAAGAATTACACACAAGTAATTTTCTTTTCTTTAAGAGGGGAGGAATTTTGTAATACACTTCTGTGCCTGAAGGCTAAAAAGCTCCAGGGATGTCTGTGAAATAGAATAAAGCAACACAAGTTTTGTTAAAATTACAAAAGAGGGAAATGATTTTTCAAAATAAAATGCAACATGGTGACAAAGCTTAATATATCTCCAAGATGCCGAAAATCCACAACTGTCAAAAATCAAGAAGAATTATAAGTGCTCATAAAATCGCACCCTCAATGTGTCAGTCAAAGAAGGTGCACTTCTAGCAGAAGGATTTCAGCAACATGATAAACGAAATGGAGACATAAAAATAGCACCAAAATCACAAACAAATAGCAGCAACTGAAGTGCAAAGACACCCAAACAAACAAGCAAAGGTAAAGACAGAATTAGGCTGTTCTTTGCCTCATGCAGTTAGAGACAAACATTGATAACTCAAACTTGGATTCATGTCACAGTGCTAAATCCAAGCAGAAGAGCTTTAAATAAGTATGCAGAGAATTCCTATCTGCTGCCTTGCAAATCTGCAGTCAAGAGGGGAGGTCTGGCTCTGGCTATTATCACTAACGTGCCTCTCACCACCTAAAGTGACCCTGAACATTCATGCCTCCTAAGCAATAACAGCATGAAACACAATCAGACATACATTCAGATGTAATTTTTTTTTGGACGCCGCTTGGCCTACAGTAGTGTACATAGAAGAAATAAAAGAAATTGCTGGATATGCTAAAGATCCACTGCAGATAATAAAAAATGGCAAAATGCAGTGCTGTAGTCCAGCTCATGTGTAGACATTCAATATAAAAATCTTGTTAATCTTTGAGACATTTTGCTTTGCAGAAAAAGATAAAAACACTTAGCTTACAAAAAAAAAGAAAAAAGAAGAAAGCAACAACAACAACAAAAGCCTATGAAAAGCCTATTTCATTTAGTCTATGTTAAGAAAATTGATAGTAAAGGAAAGATGCAGTGTAGAAAACAAGTCCTCTAGCGAACTGAAGATTTGATAACTGAGGCAGGTGCTAAGATAATCCATCTGCAGAAAGGCCTATGCCATCTGCTGGTGAGACAGTTTAATGGCTCAGCTTTTCAAGTTCTGAAGAAATTCAGGAGCACAAAATCTATCACTTAATTTTTTTACATGCCTTTCGTAGAAAGCACACCTCACAAACTGAACCTAATGTCCTACCTACTAGCTGTGAACTGCTTGTTTCATTCTGCTAATGGTTCACTAGCCTTACAGTAGCCACCTACAGCCAGGCAAATAAACTATTGTCATTTACATAGGTCCTAAAGTGCCATTGTGACATGCTGGATGTCATCAAATGGTAATACTACCATAACATTACAATTTTGAGAAGGTTTCTAAAAAAATGGCAAAATTGCAACAATGTTTATCCAGGTGAATTCCATTTAAGGCATAAATTTAAAGACATAAATTTACAATTCATTTAGATTAATTCAGCAAGTGCTTATTGAAATTTTTGAAAGGGAACTGTTAACACTGGGGTAGTTTTACTCATAAATAATAGGAGCAGTCATTGATTTCACTTAGGCAGACCACAGAGGGCACGATGCTGAAGACACTGCCGACTTACAGCTAAGACCCAGACTCAGTATCCTGGGAAGAATCACACAAATTCCATTTTGTAACCCTAACTTCCAAAATTGCACTCAAGTATTAAGTATTCTCTGTAGGAATATAATTAATTTTTAAATTGGTCTTCCTAGTGAAATGAGAACTGTATTAATAGCTTCTCCTTAAAAGCTATCAAAACATCATTTGCTCACACACATACCTGTTTTATACTATGTGCAATGAACCACACCATGAAGATTCTTGAACTCACTTGGACCCCAGTCACAAGCACAGATGTGCGAACTATTCCTTAAAAAGAGAAACATGTTATCTCTGTTCCACAATTCATGTTTTAACTAATTACAGGAGAAACTAAAACAAAGAACTCACCAACTGCACAGTGGACTACCTGTAAATAAAAATAAGTCAGAAGTTACTGATATGCAGCATGTTACTAGCTACCCTATAAACCTGGCCTTTTGGTATTAATATAAACCTAGGCTCAATTCTGTTTTTTGTCTCCCACTAACAGTCTTAAAAAGAAATACATGGCAGAGCCCTGGCAATCAATGTTGGGATGGGCTGAATATCTGAGCTGTGCAAATACATGAAAGACATTTGTTTTCCAAATTGATTGTAAATATAAGACATTTAGATACCTACAAAGCATTTTTTTCAGCTAGTAAGCTTTCTTTCCTTTACCTGATTCAAAGAAGAATTTTACAGGAAAGCGTAGAGGAAAGTCATATAAGGAATGCTAAACACACAGCAATTTTAAAATGTTCTGCATTCATTACAGATTAATAACATTATTATACTTTTGTCAATGACAGCTATGAAGCTTTAGATATAGTGTATTTTCATTTAGCAAATGAAGTACTTTTCGTTATTTTGGCAGACTTGAATAGAATTAGTTACTGTGAAAGTTTAACAGCACAAAAGCCTATACACAGCTGGTGACATGATTTGAATAGTTGTTTGAACTAGAGATGTCGTAGGCAGATTGAGGAAAACAGTCAAAATGTAGATAGGCACTCTTTGTTGTGCCTGGGAAAGAACTGCAAGTGCTCCATAAACCCAAGCCTCATTCCAAAGATGTACCAGAACTGAGACCACTAGTGTATAGTTTGCAAAAGTATTATTTAAAGAATACTTTGCACATCTGGCACAGATCCTGTTGCCATGGATTATATGGGGTACATGAATCCAGTCTCGCAATAAGCAGAAGCAGGAAAGGCACAGAAGGATAGTAAGTCAGTATAAAGAATTACAGGTAACCTATAATCTCTGACATGGTCATGAGATTCTACTACACTGGAGGGCTGGTCTGCTGGCTGTAATGCCTTCAAGATTTTGCCTTTTGCATTAAAGACTCTCAAATCAAAGCAGTTCCCAGGCACCGTCTGATTTAAAGAAATATTAGAATTAAGTTGGAAAAACATGTGCCCATTTGTTTCAAGTAATCATCTCTCCCACCCCCAAATCGTCATTAAATAATAAAGTAAAAAAGGCTTTTAGCACTAATATAATATTTTTATTTTAAATTCAGGATAATAATGTGTTTTGCCTGTGATATGCAGCATCCAGTAAAGCAAACTAATGTTTAAAATTTACCTCAAGCAAAGCAAATGTCTGGAAAAATTTAAGCGTCCTTTGAACGCTTCTGAATAAGCCTCTATGTGTTCCTTTCTGTATATAAAACCGCACCATGGCAATACCTAATACCAGCCACCTATAAAAGAAAGAGAATGGATACATTTCAAATTAGAATTCTAAAAATATCCATCCATTGTAAATAATTTAGTAGAGCATTTTTCGTCATGGATTATCTTTGATTCTTCACTTGTCGGTGTTCTTAGATCATCAAAAATATCTTTAGACATAAATATTATATAATATTATGCAAGCATTACACTCATCTCTTTACTTGGAAAAGGATTGAGGATAACTAACAACCTTCAGAGGATTGACTTAATTGAGGGAACCCCCCAAAACCACCCATCCATCAGACTTTTCGCTAGCTTGTGACTACAAATTTTTACTATTAAATCCTCATCCATCTTGACTATTAAATACTGTTATTTGAAACCACATGATGAGCTTGGCACTGAAGTCACTGTTTGGGTTGCAAGTTTGTAAAAGTACAGGACCGGAATTTATGCACATCAGTTTTACATTTTTCATGGCCCCTCAACTCACCAGTTTCAGGACTGACTAGTGATCTTAATGCTTCACAATGTTTGTGATTGTCCAAATGAAGTTACCACTACAATTATGTTTTCAAAAGTGTTGAGAAGTGGTTTAAAACTTGATTTAAAAATCATACTCCAAAGTGCTGCAAGACAGGTGTTCTATGCTCCTGACTTCCAGAAGCAGATATATTTAACTAGCACATTTGAGAGGGTTGGATAATTTTTTTGGGGTTTTTTTAGGAAACTGAACAACGATGCCAACTAATAACCCTTCCAATGTAAAAGAAAGAAAAAGTAACAATATCTTTTAATCATAGTAGAATTTGATATAAAACTTAAATTGAGATTTGGAATGGAAATTGAGATTAAAAAAATAAACTTCTAAACTGTGAGTTGATCCCACCACCAGCCCAGACCGTAAAATAAACCAAGGCATGAGGAATTCCTTCCACGTAATAAACCCATTTTTATATAATTAAGATTTCCAAAACAGTGTACTGTATGTTCCTTAACCATAGGATTGTTTGGGTTGGAATGGACCTTAGAGACCATCTAGGTCCCATCCTTCCTGCTGTAAGGAGGGACACTTTCCACTAGATGAGTTTGCTCAGGGCCCCATCCAACCTGGCTTTGAACACTTGCAGGAGTGGGGCATCCACGGGTTCTTTGGGCAACCTCTACAAGTGCCTCACCACCCTCTGAGCAAAGAATTTCCTCCCAGTATCTAATCTAAACCTTCTCTCTCAGTTTAAAGCCATTATACCTTAAAGCCATTCTATCACTATAGGCCCTTGTGAAAAGTCCCTCTCCAGCTCTCTTGTGGGCTCCCTTCAGGAACTGAAAGGTCTCAGTAATGTTACCCTGGAGCCTTCCATTCTCCACACCGAAAAAACCCAACTCTCTCAGCCTTTCAGACCTATACCTCATTCTTAAAACATCATATTAGCAAGAAGACTGAAAACTTCAGGTTTCAAACCAAAACCAGGAAGAAAATACAAAAATTCTTTAATACAGACATAGGCATAACAAGAGCTATGGATGGCTATTTTGAGAGGTAAAAATAAAAATCAAAAATGACAAAAATTTTAGTTTAACTTTTTCTCTGATGTTTCTGGGAACAATTACTCAGTCTTTTCATTCTCCATAAAGACATAGCAAGTATATTCTACAGCAACATGAGCTCTGGCTAAGGAAGGGCCCAAGTGACAAAGCAGAAGGGTCTTAGAAATACTCAGAGGCAGATTCAGAGAGATTATAAATATTCAGAGGAATATTTACATAAACATTTGGATAAATATTTAACTCATCTTCTTATACTCCTGCCTGAGCATAAGGTATAGGCTAGCATTGGAAACAGGGTACCAGGAAATAGTAATCTTTGGTCAGATCCGTTCTGCTGTGACAGCATGAGAGCCACATGGATCCTGACAGCTCCCTGTTCACCTCGGATGGCACGGACTTCAGTATCAGCCCCTTAACAACTCCTACGCACGGCAGCTACTGCTATGCAGTCACTTGGTGTGCCCCATTCCAGTACTTCATGACAGCATTTCAAACTCACAGAGTTAGTCAGGCTTCCCCACACAGCAGGAATTATTCCCCTCTTTGATCCCTTCTACTTTAAGCCCATGAATCCGATCTGTCAGCGCTCCAAAATTTTCCCTCACAAGTGTTACTAAGATTTTATAACGCATTTTAAATATGAGTGCATTTATTTCAGGTTCTCTGCCACCACTGTGGAAATGAGGAATTACTGGAATTTCACTGATAGTCTTTCACAGTGAAGCTGCCCTGTTTTATAGTGAAGTGTTTGACAAGAGGAAGGTGACAGTGAGTTTACATCCAGCTGGCAGCACAAATCTGACAGCAACAGCTCTGTCTGAGACTTAGACTGAGAAGTCATAATACATTTAACCTAACAAGGAATTTTCTGCACCTCATTCCACAACCAAAGCATTGCAGAGAGAAGTAATCTTGGACTACACTCAGAATCAAAGACTGCAAATGTATTTCTCTTAAATGATTTTTTATGTGGACGTAAATTTCTGTAGATGGTTTTATTCAGCTGTCAGTGGCTTTGACTTTGGATCTCAGGAAAGCCCTTGTACTGAGTATTACGAATCACCAGGAAATGGAAAACACTTTCTATAATAAAGGCAGCATCTCCAGTTGGAACTTTCAGCAAGATTGGGTATTGATCTGTCATTTGAGCCCCTTAAATCTCTTTTAGAAACAAAGATAAGCTGCAATTTTTTTTTTTTAATTAAAGTGGTTGTTATGCATTGGTCAGTTAAAACTCCAGAAACATTTTGCTATATTGCACTGTCTGGACAACACTGCACTGCCTGGTCAACTGGACAAATATACTGTTCTAGTTATACATTTATCCTGTGTAGTGCCTTGGTTAAATATTGCTGTATTTCAAATATGTATTTTTTCTCTTAAATTGTACCCATAAACGATTATAAGAATTTAATCCTATCTCTTTTTTTCTCTGTTTCAACATTAAAAAATCCAGTTTTGCGTGTCTTAATTCCTTTTGATATTAATGGAAAATGGAAGAGAAGGAAGCGGGAGATACTGAAGCAGCACCTAAGGCCAAAACTAATACGGTTCGATAATCTTTTAGAGACATATAAAAGAGAGTGGCAAGAGTCAGTGTTCATTAGCAAATTCACACATGGAGCACAAGACTGGTAATTCAATGAGGTAACATTAACCTCAAGTAAAAGTGCTTTTCAAAAAGTGCTGCAATAACATATGAACAGACTTGAATACATATTCAAGATTCACAGTTGCTAGTGAGAAGAAAGCCACTACGATCACATTCCCGGCTTTCTCCATCAGTGCTTGAGCTCCTGCCTCAACTGCGGCGTGTTAGTTTTACTCTACGGGATTCAAAGGGCAGAGAGATCACCCACCAGTAACCAAAGTAAAACTGTTCTCATGATGAATATCACCCTAGAAGTTTTAAATTTTTTAATTCTTAGCTTTCTTTTAAGCATGTGGAAATTAATGGGTTGGGTTTTTTTTTCCCCAAGAGTTAGTGAACAGGGAAAATTTTCAAGAAGTGAGAACATGTGCTTCGAGTACTAGCAACATAAACCTGACTCCTCTTACGATCTGTTATTCAAAATAAATTCCCGCTTTCCTCACAGCAAAGCCTCGCAGCACGGAGCACAAGCTCAAATGAACCTGCTGGGCTACTGCAGCTCTTCCCCCTGCATCCCTGCTCATCCCTCCTGCCCGGGGGCGCCGCGGGCCGCGCTGGCTTTGGACAGCTCTGCCTGCCGGGGGCCGGGGCGGGCTCTGCGGCTCAGAGCAGGGGCGCACCGAGCGAGCGCGCCGCCCCACGCGGGACCCCGGCCCGGGGAGCCCCCGGCGGCACCGAGGAGCGCTGTCGGCTCCCCGCGGGCGGCCAGCAGCCCCCTCCGCATCCGGCGAGGCCGTGCCGCGGGACGCGGCTCCCCCGCCCGGCATTCCGGTCCCGGCTATACTTAACCTCCACGGCGGGCGCGGGGTGACGCGCCGGCGGCTGGCAGCGCTGCACCGTATTAGGCAATGCCCGGCAGCCGAGGAGAGCCCCGCTCCCGGCGGCTCCCCCGCGTCCCGGCTCTCCCGCCCGGCCGCCCCCCGGCCCCGCCGGGCCCCCGCCTCGCCCCGGCCGCGCCGCCCCGGCTCCGCCGCCCCGCGCCCCGCGGAGGCGCCGCGCTGCCGCCCGCGCCCGCTCACCCCGCGGTCATGGCGACGTTGTAGAAGATGAGCCAGATCGTGGCCAGGGCGCCCAGCTTCTTCTTCTTGCCATTCTCCTTCTCCTCCACAGCGCCGTTGCCGCCTCCGTCCTCCTCGCTGGACGCCATGGTTCCCCGGCCGGGAGCGCGGCGCACACGGCGGGGAGGAGGGGCTCCCTCCGCGGCGGGGCTGGGGCCGCGCTGACAGCCGGACCGAGCGCTGTCCCTCACCCCATCTGTCTTCCCCGAGGGCCGCTGCCGCCGCCAGCGGCTCACATGGCCCTGCGCGCTCCTCCCTCCGCGCCGCGGGGCGCCCCGGGGCAGCCAGAGCCTGCGGGGGCGGGCGAGCCTCCATCGGCAGGGAGCTCCTGATGGGATGGTACCCGGCCTTGCTGCTGACCGTCAGGCAGCAGCAGCGGGCACAGCCCACCTCGGAAAAAGTGACAGAAAATAGCGCGGTTCTTGGAAACACAGAAATGTGTGTCTGAGATTGAACACCTGGGAGTCTGGCCAGAGACCGACTGGTGGGAATATGCCCAGGCTCCCACGTCGAAGGCCAAGCAGCCACCTGCCAGGGTGATCTCGAGAGTCTGGTTGGTCTCCATAAATGCCAGCCTAAATACCCGAGGAAGACTAAGGCCCACACCTGAGAAGGGGAAATTTCTTCCAAGGGCCTGAAGAGCACCCAGCTGGCAGGCTGAAGGATGACATTTGATTATTCATGATACCTTGTAAAAGTTCACTCTCTGTGCAGTGCACGGGGAAGCTAAGCCAGCACAGGTAGCGTTGCTGTGACTGGCTCTGGAATGAGGACAGCCTTAGCCTGAACAAGGCGGATGTGACATGACCCTTCAAAAGTGTGGGCTGCACCCACTATCCTGAAACCTGGCTTGTCTCTGCTAGCCTGGGGATGCCACTTGCTGCTTGGGGCAGGCTCCTCATTTCCACAGCTAAGCATGGTGACCATGGCCACTCAGCCCAAATGCCTCGGACATAGGCATATACAGACAGAAGAATTCCAAAACTGGGCCAGGGTATCTTTTAAATGACACTTGTTCAGTGGAATTTAAAGAGTCCAAGTCTATCTACTTTAGGATGGGGTAGGTATCTCAATGTTGAAGACATCTGGATGTCTCAGGTCGAGGGCCTTCATGAAAAAGATAAGCAGCTGTGCCATAAACAACCTAAGTCTCCCCCTCGTCACCAAAGCACGCAAGCAGATGTTCACCTTTCAGCCTCAAAATACACACCCACTGGCAACAGCAAATGTATAATGTGTGCAAAATGAGTAGTTGGCAAAAGAGCAAGTTGCATATGCTAGTAAGATTACAGTAGGTACCGATATTATACATACACAGATGCTTTTACGTTCAAGTCGTAAACATAATCCAACTTGAGAATCCTGTAGTTAAAAAATCAAGACAAAGAATTTACACACGGGATTGAATAACCCAACTCAGAAGTTTTTGACAATATGGGTTAATCTGAGCCTACATGTCATTTCAATGTAACAGCTATTAGCTGGTTTAAACTGTAGCTTTCCAAATTATTTTCTATATTTATTATTTTAATTCTTGATACTCCTGCTATCTTACTTACATGTTTTCTCCACTTGAATTCCTCTTCTCTCTTCAAACTTTCTAACTTTTTGGCTTTGATAATGTAGTGTTGGAAGGGGCATCAAAAATTAACCACATACTACGAGTAAAGTGGGTTTTTTTCTCATTTGATTTTGTCAATTTATGACTTCATTAACTGATGAAGACTTTCTTATTTTAAATTATGATCCATGGAGAAAGGCATGACTCAATCCCAATTTTTAATATCAATTTTTATTTTTTATTGCTTTAGCTGTCCTTTGCCATTTTTCTTTTGAGATTTTTCCACAGCAGATTTGAGGCAACAAATCCTATTTTCTTTCTGAAGTAAAAATTGTCCATTTTTAAATCCCTTCTTGGATGTTTTCCATGCTTTTGCTCACAATCTTTTGAAATTTGATAAGCAATGTTTGTCTATTTCTCATTAGAATTCTGTATTACTTTCCTTCCCCTATTTATTTGCTCAAATTTATTGATTTTGGATACACACATTATCTGTAATGATGACTGGGTTTGTCTTTGGTTAATTTAGTCAATTCAGAACTTACTGGTGAGGATAAGCATCTCAATGTGTTTGCTCTAATATTGTGGTTACTATTTATTGAGCTTACGGTTTCTTTGCTATCACACTACTCATCCACTCAATTGACGTAAAATTTCTGAATATCCCCATAATCTTTTTTTTGGATTTAAATAAACTAAACTAAACATTTTGTTCCATTTGCAAGTTTTGTCATCCCCATTTGTCTATGTTTCCCAACCATTTATTAATGTATTAAGCATAAAACTTATTACAGAACTTTCATAAACACCCCAATGCTCTAATTTTGCTCTAATAAACTTGCTCTTTGTTTCCATTTCCCATGTTTTAATCCATGGAGGTATTTTATTCCTTAATCTGTAGCTACTTCATATCCTTGGTGGTTCCTCTGTGACATATTTTTGGCAGCATTTCCAAAACATATTTGTTGTGTTAATGCTTTGTTTTACAAATTTGATTTTATAATTACATATTCCAAGACTTGCAATAAATTAGTTGAAACATAATTTCTTTTTCACAAGTTTCCTATTGTTACTCTTTAAATCATGATTTCTGTCAATTAAAATGTATGTATTTGTGGTTACTAGTCTGTATTTTCTGAATCCTTTATTTAAATTTGATAAAGTGTCATCTATTTTTAAAGCATTAAGTACAGTATCTGTACTTAATTTGAAATAATGTTCTTTTTTAGTGGTGAAATTATTTCATCTAATATTTCAACTTTGGCTAGCACCTTTTAATCCCCAGAGAATCTCAAAATTATTCATAAAACAGATTTTCTTTACATACAGAAATTTAATCAATGGGAGTGAACAGGCTTATACATTAATCACATTAGCTAAATCAGCTTTTAAAATCCGTTATGACTGGCTTATCAATTGAGGTGAACTTTGTGGTTATTCAAACACAAATCAACCTTCCCAATAAATTTCAAGACAGTCAAATCAAGGTCTTTTGTGTTGTAGATGAGAGCATCATTGTGTTTCATATTCATTCTCAACCTTCCCTGGCAGTTTACCTTTATTCACTCTAGCTCCAAATCATCAACACTGCTCTACTGTTACTACAAAAATGAGTGGTTTTCCTTGTCTTCTTCATGATTGATATTATAAATATATATTTTAGTTCTAGATTCCTATTGCACACACATATATTCAAAACCTTATAAAGCTGAATGGTTTTTACTTCCAATCAGAAATACGGAGTGAAGCTTTCATGAGATTATTTTCTAATGAAATATTCTACAGTGTTTTGGGTTTTTTTTGTTACAAAATTTATCTATTCAGTATGGAAACGCTTCTATGAAATGAAAAATTGTAATGCTTTGAAAAGAATACAATGTCTTATCAGCTCCACTATCACAGGGGAAGGTCATCTACTATTGAATGCTGCAAGAACTACTCGATATGAACCCTGCAGAATCACCTTTATACTTCAGACTAGTTAAATGTTAGACATTAACTTAAAATCCTGGCAAGGGGAATTTGTTAAAAAATTTAACAGCTTAAATTCTGCTTGTCCTTCTGCCCTGTCTTCAGTTAATGTTCCCAACACACTGCAAGAACAATGTGTTTAGATAACACATTTTATATATAGTACTTGCACACTATTCTAGGTTTATGCTATGTAGGAATCAGTGAGGTATTCAAGGACAAATGCAAGTAAACAGAATTATGTCTAAATTGAACAACACTGTGTATGTGTCTTTTTGTGCATTCATCCAGGTGTGTCTATCTATTATTTAATTTACTATTCTAGGAATTTGATAGAAGATGCTTTCGAAAGATGTGGTGTGGAATGGATTGTATAAATCTTGTGGGAAGAACTAGAAGATCTGCTCATATTTGGCACTTCTGAAGCAGTTGGAGTTTTGCACTGCTACTGCAAAATAAATGATCCATATTAAGCCTCTGACTGTACAGCTCAGTAGTCAGCAAAGGAAAAGAAATGTCACGAACACAGGCTGAAGTGGAATTTTGTATTTCTGTTATAAAAATACAAAAATTCTGGTGTGAACATTTAGAATTTTTTGTATGAAAACTATTGATTCTAAATATCCAGAACCCACTGGTTTATTAAATGTTCTAAAAAGCACCAGTCTGGGATGCCCTTGTGTACTGTTCTGTTTAATCCTCTTCAGGAACAAAACCATAATGCAAGCTACAATGTGGAAGAACAAACACAATGTTAAAGGGAGATGACTATGCTCATTTGAGTTTGGTTTATCTGAGTTTTTTGTTTATCCAAACTCAGTGTACTTTTTGCTATAATAGACTAATTGAACTCTGTACAACAATTATTTTCTTTATGGGATATTTTTGATATGATGTGATCTGCGCAGTTGGCATCTTTGCACACTGCAGACTGGCTGTATCAAGAAGCTAACTCCATTCTAATATTCTAATTGTGTGTATACATATGTGTATATATATAAAAAATGTTTAAAACTGAAATTAGTACCATTAACTTTAATGGTACCATTCATGTGAGTAAAATAAAATACACTTTGGAAATTAACTGCTAGCACAAATATATCCTTAAATTCCCTTTTCTGTATTATGCAATGAAAGTAATATTCTTCTTATAAAGAAGCTTTGCTACCTTTCCCAACAGATATCAGGCAAATTTTTCACAGGGTTTCACAAAACACACTTCAATAATACTAAAACTTCCTTCTGATTTCCTGTGTATTTCAATGGTAGCTTGCTTGTGTGAGAACTACAGTCTCTATAGTGGAGCCTGCTGCCATTATTAGTTTCAGAGCACACACAATCTAAGCTTGTTTGTTAGTTTTATTTCAAGAGCTTGAGTTAAAAAGGGCTCTTTATCAAGTGAGGAGTGCTCCAATCTGATGCCCGTTATGGTCAGTAGAAGTATTTCTATTTCCTTCTTCAAAGAGTAGTGGAGAACAGAAAGATTAATTTTAACTTCATCATTGGTTGAAAACTGGTCTGAGTTATCAGCATGAAAAAGTGACCATATTGGGTGTAGTCAGTTTGGCCACACCGAGAACAGGTGTTTGTGCCAAAAAAAGCACTAGGACAAGTGGTTCCCTACAGCAGTGTCGGGAAGCTGGCACAGAGTGATGCTCTGGCCAGCATCCCCAGGGAAGCCCAGGCACCCAGAGATCCCAGCAGCCAGCACCTTACAGGTTATCTGCCTTTTACAGGTGTATCACAATACATTACTACAAGATTGCTAAAGCAAATAACAAACACATTTTTGTGTTTCACTTCAATGAACATGTTATCCAAAATCATTTAACAAAACTGAAGTGTTAACATACGAAATCTTACTTCATGTGAGTTGGTTTGCAATTACTGCTTTGAATTCAGAGAGACTGAGGAATATAACCCCTTGTTTCTGGCATCTATGTGCAAATATTAATTAGAAAGTTGCACACACAATTTTTAACATGGTCGGGGCAAATAAATTATTTTATGAAATTTATTACTAGAATCTTTGCCTAGTTCTAAGATTACATGGATTTGAAGGAACTCCAGTTATATGCTTCATATAATCCTACTTGCATACTTCATAAATATTAAAGTAAAAAGGGACAAACAAATAATTTTAGCCTGATTTCCTAAATAACAGCAGACACCAGACATATTGTAATGATATGTTTCATGTAATTTCTCTATACACAATGAAATAGATAAGAACACTGTAAGCCATGCTACTTGGACACTTGCAAAATATTAGGACATATACAATAAGATTATAGATGGAAGTAAATCACTGTGGTCCAGTAGTTAAAACATCTACATGTATCCTGTAACTGGGAAAAATTTTGTCTTAGTCAAATCATCATATGGTTATGCATTACAGCGTCTTGTATGCCATCCAAAACATTTTGTACTTGTCCTGTCAGAGACAAAAGCTGTGATTAAATGGATGGCTGGCACTTGCTCTGTTCTGAACCTTTCTCTTTTCCTTTGATTACCATTTCTTCACAGCTTCAGTTCCAAAAGCAATGTACACAGTGGACTATAATGAAAATGCAGTCAAAATAAAGGTCAGTGGGACTGATTCGTGAGACAATCATTGTTCTTCATATCTGTCTCCTTGCTAGAAGTGTGCTGGCCTGACTTTTTCCTGGTATCATACACTTTATTTTACAATGCAGCAGCTATAAAACTAATATATGCTAAAATAAATAGGCATGACAAGTAAAATACTACCCCAGTAAACTGGAACTGCGGTGGACCTCCACGGCCAAAACGGTTTTGCCTTCCTCTTAGAGAATGCTTGTTTAATGCAGATGGGTGTCAACTGAGTGATCGGAAAGAACATTAGAACTTCCCTAGCAGATTGTCATTTACAAGTTGCTGTTCCTAAGCATCCTTTTCCACGGAAGAGTATAGGGAAACGAATCATTGTATTTCGTCAGAATCCAGAACTAACCTTCATATGGATTAACTCATCATAGTTTAAAAAACAAGTCATAAATTATATAAACAAACAACATAAAACACCTACCTAATCAAATTTAGAAGTATGTCACATCTTTAAAACCCAGGAAGTGCATTACACTGGAAATTAACCAAATACATGGCTTTATGAGACTCCACCTGGAGTACTGCATTCAGCTCTGGGGAATCCAACATAACAAGGACATGGACCTGCTGTAGTAAGTGCAGAGGAGGCCATGAATATGATCAGAGGGCTGGAGCAGCTCTGCTGTGGAGACAGGCTGAGGAGCTGGGGTGGTTCAGCCTGGAGAAGAGAAGGCTCTGGGAGACCTCATTGCAGCCTTCTGGTATCTGAAGGGCGCCTACAAGAAAGCTGGAGAGGGACTTTTAAACAAGGACATTGTAGAGACACGGTGATAAGACAAGGGGTAATGGCTTTAAACTGAAACAGGGTAGATTTAGATGAGATATTAGGAAGAAATTCCACACTATGATGGTGGTGAGGCTCTGGAACATGTTGCCCAGAGAAGTTGTGGATGCCCCAAACCTGGCGGTGTTCAAGGCCAGACTGAACAGGGGACTGAGCAACTAGGTATAGTGGAAAGTGTCCCTTCCCATGGCAGGGGGATTGGAACTAGGTTACCCCTAAGGTCCATTCTAACCCAAGCCGTTCTGTGATCTCTTAGCTGTATCTGAACAACAGTACTATACAAAAAGAGAAGTGTGCAAAGAAAAAAGAAATGTTTGCATCAGTCATCGGAGACTGCTTACTTCAGACAAAAGTAACATGTATGTTAAAAAAACACCCTACTTAAAACTTGCTATACAAGCCCTAAGTCAGAGAACTGTTGGACAGATAGGCTCATCGGTGAAATCAACATAGTCACTGTTGCAGAGGCCATCTTCAGAATGAGGTCCAAAATAGAACAGATGAATAATCCCCTGGACATGCCTGTTTTTCCTGACCCAGACCGCTGAAGTACTGTCCCCAGCCGTGCCTTCCCACCTCCTCACATGCCTGATCTAATTCCAAGGTGAGTCAGAGGGATGACATGATCCAACAGGGAACTTCTCTGCAGTGAGGTAGTTTTCAGCTGGATCAGCTGATTGTGCAGCCACAAATGAAATGGATCAAATTCCAAATCTAATACAAGAAATGTGGTGGCAGCACATAGTTGTGGGCACAGGGAGTGCAGTGTTGCTACATTCTCTTTCAGCTGTAGATACCCCAAAATTAGATGCAATTTGAGACTGTACCTTTGAACTAGACTCCTTACTTTTAGATCGCTAACTTAGGCAGTAGTTGGAAATAATACAAACATTTTGAACTACATCCAGTAAAGATGTAGTTCCCACCTGTTTATTAATAGCATATAGATTAGCACACCTGTTTTTAATAGCATATTCATTATACTACTCATACATAAGGTGGAAGAGCTGGTTTCCATGGCTGTTTGTGTCTGAGAGGGCAAACCCCACACTTCATGGGAGAGTGCTCTAACTGCCACCCATTGCTGTGTCATGGAAGCATGCTAGAACCATGAGACAGGGAAAAGAGAGAGATACAATACAATATGGAGTTTTGGAAGGGCTTCACACTGTGCCCAACAGTAAAAAAAATCATTACAGAATCAAAACATGAGCGATGATTACAGAGCCTTAAGATGCTTCCTGAGTATAAACTACCATTTTCAAAATGTTGGGTAGGGTATTTGGAAGTAAAGTTGGGTTGCAATGCTTTCAGGCTGAAGGTAGTGTAAAGCCCCAGTTCCCCACATGTGTTGTGTTAGCTCTTCCTGCAGGGCTACTGAATAAAACTCTGCTTGTTTTGAAAGGATTCCTACAATTCATTTTGAACCCATCAGAAAGAAGGGATGAGAAAGGAGGGGATAAAACAGGCTCAGAGAACATCTACCATATGTCTTTTGTGAACATAATGGGGGATGATGAATGGGGAGGATGTAAAGCATCCTCTGAGAATATCTAGCAGATGTCGTTGAATTGAGGTAGAATCCAAATAAAACATGCAATTCCTCACAAGTAGTCAGTTCTAAGCATTAGATCAATGCTGACCTGCATTAGCTGCTGAAAACAGTTGTTATGGATAGGTGAAGAAGCAGAACTAGAGGTCTGGGGAAAAAACCTTAGTAAAATAACAAAGTGCCTAGTGACTGTAAATTCCTGTGGGAAGAGGCTTGGTGTGCAGTTTTCATTTGATGTGTCAGAAGTCTGCCTAATGCATGCAATCACATTCATTATTGAGCATGATTAGTGCTATTGATTGCATCTAGTGTTTCTGCCCTGCAAACAGTCATAGTACCTTTTTCATTTCTTGTTTGCACGCCTGTGATGTGCCCTTATTGCTCTGTGTCTGATTCTTTCCCTAAGTGTATATATGAGCCTAGTTTTACTTAATTTGCAATCCAACTAGTTCAGAGTAATCGAACAGTACTAAAAGGCCTTAAGGATAATGACTTGAGTTTTATGGGACAGCAGGAATAGGCAGAACGTGTCTTATCCTATGAGTCATACTGTTAACGTGGGACACACCCCACTGGAGCCAGCAACATAGTCTTATAAAGTGGAGCAGCAAGATAGGCAACCGAAGGCCACGGGATATTCCAGGCCCTGTTACCAGCTGATAGCTACTGATCTCCATGGGATGTGACCGCAGAGAACTGGTCATGCTCCCGTGTTATGCTGTGAGAGACGCTGGCATAACCACCAACCTGCACTTTGCCGTCAGGCTACCCATGTCACAAGCACGATGGCGTTACCAATGAAAATATTCAGTCAGCCCAATGTATAGTGAAACTCCAAAAATCTTCCATAGGAAGCAAACGTGTCTGGGCACAAAGCCGTCTCGCCTCCTAAGCAGGGGGGACAAAAGAGCTCCGCATAACTACATAATATAAACCTCGGCCTCGGGTACTCGTGCCGGCGCTAAGATGCCTGTCTGGGCGGCGGGGCGGGCCCGGGGCCGGGTGTCGCTGCCGGAGCCCCCGCAGAACGCCGGGCGGCGGCGGCGGGTCCGGCCCCGGGTCCGGCCCCGGTTCCAGCCCGGGTTCCCGTCGTGCTGCGCGGGAGGCGGCGCCCCGGCGCTGGGAGGAGGCGGCGGCGGAGCTGCCCGGGGCGGGAGGAGGAGCCGCTGCCGCCGCCGAGGGCTGCTCTCTTTCGCCGCCGCTGCCGCCGCGCTGCCGGGAGGGGCGGCCGCCCCGCGCCCCCCGCCCCGCGATGCCGCTTTTCGCCACCAACCCCTTCGACCAGGATGTGGGTGAGTGGCTCCCGCGGCGCCGCGGCCCGGCCTCTCCCCGAGGGGACCCCGCCGGCGGCCGGCCCTCCGCCCCGCTCCCGCTCCATCCCCCGCGGGCAGCCGGCCCGCTGTCCCGACCCCGCGCTGCTGGGCTCGCTGGCGCCCGGCCGGGAAGCGGGAGCGGTGGCGGCCCGGGCGGGCCGGCGGTCACGGTGCGGCCGGGCCGGGTCGGGCCGGGCCGGGGACGCGTCCCGGCGGGGGCGGCGGGGCTGCGGCCTGGCCGGTGACAGCGCGGGGCCCCCTGCGGCCCTTCTGGCCTGGGGGGCCGGGGGACGAGCGCGGGGATGCTCGTGGGGGACAGGCTGGCCTGCTCAGCACGAGTAACGCTGTAGCGCAGCAAAACAAGTAGTGAGAAAGGTCCGCGCTGGAGTGTTGTTGAAAGGATGAACAGTAAAAGCATCGTCTACAGTTGCTTCACAGACAGGCATGAGAAAATCGTCAAAGCGTTTTGTGTTTAGTGCTTTAAAGGGGATTCCTGTGGGAGTTTTCCTTTCAAGTAAAACTTGACTTGCTGAGATCAGGTGTCATCCCAATCTTGTTTGTTCCACGGCCAGACTAGATGGAGAGGAAATATCTGGCTTTTACTTCACAAAAATTGTGTTTAACGCTCATGTGTCAAAACTGAAGGTAAAATAACATATAAATAGTTAATAATTAGTTTTGTATTTCTGATTTGAGATTGTGTAAAATGGTTTGTTTTTGACCTGCTGCTGACATCTTTTTTACTTTGAGTGATAAAAGCTTTGTCTGCAGAATCCCATAATATAAAGGGACTTTATCTCATATGTGGGTAAGTCCATCCCTTCCCCGCGATTATTTTCTGACAACAGTGTAACACTGTATAAGTCTCTTGAAACCAGTTTCTTTAATAGCCTTATACTTGCTGTAACTTTCAACTACAGATACATTGTTTCTTAACGTTTATCAAACTTTAGACATTTGGGCTCCGATTCAGTTCTTCCAGCTCTTCAAAGAAAGACCAAGTCAAAATCATTTGAAAAGTATGTATCTTTTCAGGGGAAAGGATTGGGGCATAAACAAAGTACTGTGACATAAATTCTGTATGTATGTTATCAGAAATTCTTAGTCTGTTGCATCAAAACAAGACATAGCTTGGTCTTCTCATTTTGAACTGTTAACACTTTTAAGCTGAAGACTGCACTTCAATTAATGATTTTGTTGGTGGTAAACTTGACTGACTTATTTTGGAAAGTAGTAAATTGTTTTTCTTAGTTGTTCTGCTGTCTTCTAGTGTAATTTGACAGCTGAAAGTGAGGAAGAGATTGTTCTGCTTGCCAGTTTTCCATGGACTATTAGAGAATTATTTGAACTAATAAGATTAAAAAGTGATAGGCTCAGGTTCTGGCAGGTGTTCACTTTTTTTCTTCCTAGTGCCTCTGGCAGGCAGGGAAGCTGAGACTGCTTGAGTGGGTCTCTCTAGAGCTCAGCCCAGTGGATGTGCCCCTCAGCACTGCGAGTCTCAGTGCAGGGCAGTAGTACCCAGCAGTTACCTCAGTGGCTCATTTGCTCTTTTCTAGGTGCAGAGGATGCTGATGCCTTACCAACTGTGCTTGCCTAATATGATCACCAGTAAATAATTTTCAAAAGCATTATTTTGTATTCTGTATGAGGAGGTAGAAATAACCACTCAGTCCCAAATTGTTCTTGGAAAAGCAGATAGTGGGCAATGGGCTAATTTTCACTGGTAAACAGCCTCTTTCTTTTGGCCCCTTTCATGGTGTCCTGAGGGAGACCGAAGGAGCAGCGGGCTGTTCAGTTGGTGACAGCCTACTTTCAGGAGCCCGCTGCCTTTATCTGTCACTTAACTGGATTTGTGCCAGGGAGATGGGAGTGATGAAGTCTCCCAGAAAGCATCTCTGGGCTCTTCTTCTCCAAGGCCCCTTGGGAATGTGCTATTATCTGGATGAATTTTTTGGCAGGCTTCATAAGATAGCATCAGCTGTAGAGTAAGCTCTCATGTTCTCAGGAAACTTCCAAAAGTTGTCAAGCTGTAGAGCTGTTTTTCATTTATTTTCTCTGAGTGAAAGTTGAATGCTCTGCTTTTGTTCTTATCCAGCAAGAAAGTTTTCTTTTGAAAATCAGATTCCTGAAGCAGAAAGTCAGTCAGCAGCTATTCTTAATTTCATATGAATTTGGACATTGCTGTAGTTGATAGTATTGCTGCAATAGCTGTGCATTCTTTTCTACTGAGCAGCTGATCAGTACTGTGGAGTAGTTGGAAATTATTTTGGAGCCATTTAGGATAATGGATTGCAGAGAACGTATCTGGAACTAAATTGTTTTCCATCATTTTGAGGAGCATGAGTATGTCTTACGTTCAGGACAAATTTTTCAGTTTGTCTGGCCAATTAGCAGCATTTGACTAGTCCTGTTAGCAGGCTGCTGCACTGCAACCTGGTCATCCATAATAGTTTACCATTTAGTGTCAACTTGGTACACCTGGTTTTTTTAGATGTAGTTGACAAAATAATGTTGTTTAAGGCTGCTCTTAAATTAATATTAAAGAATGCCCAGAGATTTGAGGAGGTTAACTCTTGTCGTCCTCAAGAGTCCAAATCTCTGGATGAAGCCCAAATATTTTTCATTTTCTGAAGTTTCTTTTTACCATATTTAGGAATATTTCAACAGGAGGGGGTGCTAATCAGTGGTGACATGAGTTTTCACAATCAAGTCAGGGAACCTTTGGTGGTGTGTCCAAGTAAAGAACATAATAATGGAATTTAAAAAAAGAAAAAAATCTTCAAGACACTGGGCCTGTTGAGAGTATAATTAAGAAACTCTAATCCTCCATTTAAGGGGCTAGAATTAAAAGTGTTCTTATTAGGTTCATAGGTCATCTGTTTCTGCTGTATTTCTCAATCTTAATCATAAAATTATTCCTAGGGAGTTGTTCCTGTTGTTACAGATTTATCTGTACTTTTGACTCAGGTAAAATAATGGTGAAATGTGCTTTAAGAACCAAAAGACTGTCTACTAGTCTGTCATGACAGGCTAATTAGTAATGTAGCAGTGCTTAGGCTAGGTTTGATGGAGAACTTACTGCTAAAGCAGTTCTCAAGTGTCATTTAGATATTATCTCAAGAATAAAATCTGTAACTCAGGTTCTGGTATAAGTTGTCATAAAAATCACACATGATATTAAGAGGAGGTATTTAAAAACACGGGGGTTTTGGATTGGTTTGGGTTTTTTTCTTACAGTAAAGGATGAAGGTATTTGCATTTGCTTTGGATGTTACTCTAGTTCTTACTGTGATGGTTTGAGGCAGCACAGGAGTGGGAAGAAACTCAGGCTTACTATTTACAGTAATAGGAAATTAAGCAGGTAGTTTAGTAAGGTAGTAGAACTTGATGTGACTTGCAGTCTTTTTCCCTGTGTTTTATTAACTCTAGCAGTTGTTGATAATTTTATGCTAACGACTCTTCAGGTATTTAATAATGTACTTGAATTTCATATGATCAGCCTATAGTTTGATGCTATTAGAATGTAAGAAATGGTTTGACCATGATTCCCACGGTGCAGTTTCTTGAAATAAAATCCTCTTGCTATTTAAACTCATTGTTCTTTAGATTTATGTCCTTGGTTAGTCAACATCTTCAGCTCAGAGAGACGTGTAATTGGATGTTTTGGACTTTCTGTGTTAAGCCAGGTTTGCCAAAAGAAGGGAAAATTGTCACGGTTTCTTAACCCCAGATTATTATGGAGACTGCAGACTGTGAGTTAACATCTGGCTGCAAGGGAAGATGAATTCCAAGGATTGGCTCAGCTTCTCATGAAAGTGGCACTTTTTTGCCAGAGTTGGCCTACTGTTTTTCTCAGCGTTGTTTTAAAAAGGACATTAACTGTGAGTTAACGGAGAGACTGAGTAGAAAATGTGTGGAAAAGGAGTTATAGCCACCCCCCTTTTCAGTTATTTATAAATATTTATAAAAAACAAGACCTTTTTACTTAAAAACACTGTTGGTGTTAGGTTCTCAGTTAAAAATGGCAATGCTGACAGGATAAGACTGAGCGGAATACCCCTTCAGTATATCAGCCAACAAAAAAAAATCTTTTTCACCATCAATTACCAGACTCTGAGTTCAGCTGGGCACTTTGAAGCCAACATAGTATGTTCAATAGTCAAAGACAGTACTTTTCTGGTGATTCTCTTTCTTTCCTGCCAGGGGAGAACTGTCACTTTAAGTGCTTCTCCTCATTTCAGCTGTGACAGTGTGCATTATAATACCAAAATTTAGAAGAATCAAAGTAGATCTCCAACATGTAAAATCTGTTCCTCTAACTGATAAAAATTACACTGCATACCTGATGTGGAAGGTTAGGTTTCTTGCTGATCTTCCTTCTGAAATGCTTTGTCTACTGTGGCTTGGCTTATGGGCTTCTGCAAATACATCCTGGCACCATTTGTTAGTATGACATGCCTGTGATACACCTTGTTTATGGATTATTCATCCTTCTCATGTATCTCTGATGTGCTCACTTTCCTGTTGTGTTGTAATATTTTTGGGCGAAAGGTAGTTTGAGTTCTGTGGATTTGCTAGGGTTTGCATGAGAGATCTAAACGTCTAAATTATTTTTGCTCAGCTTGTCTCACGATTTCAGCCTTTTCTAACCAGGTCGTGAATCCTTTTGTCTTCATTCTGCTCAGTTCATTGAGCTGAGCGATGTCCATTTTGGCTGGGCTGCCTCATGCACAGTGAGATCCTACAGGGTCTTCTGAAGGAATGAGTTGAGGTGGCCTCAGTCACTGCTGCTTGCTTTGCCTCGGATCAGCTGCAGTGCTTTCCCAGGACACCTTCCAGAGCTGCTCCCGTAAGGACCTGGGAACACTGTAAATGGGGATACAGTTAAACTGCAGAAGTTGGTTAATAGCTTTACCAAAGTTAATGGTACATGGAATTCCAGTTTCTCTCTATGGTGTCATTGCCTGTTAGAGGTTATTTTCAATCTTGTCTAAATGGAATCTGGTTGGACATATTCTTCTTGTGCAGTTTTGAGCCTGTTAGTGAAATGCAAAGTGGTTAATATTCAAGTGGTGGTTTTTGTAGAATGGGCCAACAAATGTATTTGTTCTTTTTATTTGACAGACAAAAAGAACAAAATTTAATTGCATTTAACTTCAGTGATGTGGAATGGTATGTAGTCCAAATTTCTCAGCAAGTGCCTGCAAAAAGAAAGAAAAATTTGCAGTTACTTTCAGTCTTTAAGGACTATTTAAACTATATTGCTTTGGAATTTTAGTGTTTGCAATTTTATAGAGAAGGGGAAATTATTTATTTAGCCTTGTGAAGAAAACAAAACTTTGAGCAGAAGAGGAGAGAAGGCTGAGGGGAGTATTGAATTTTTCATTAAATCTATGTTACTTGCAATGACATAACAGATTTTTGACGGGTTTTTTTATCTTGCTAGAAACTGGTTGTGATATGAGTCTGTGAGTTGAAGACTTTCTTTAGCTATTCTGTTGAAGAGTTTCTTCATCCATTCTTCTCTTTGTAATTGAAGTTGCAACTTCACTATTTCATTTTAATGATGTCCAACTGCGAAAATGTTGTTACATCCATGAATAGAGTAAGAGCAAATAATAAGTAGGATGGTGAAAACCCTTAGATTGGTAGAATTTTCTGACAGTTTTTACTGATATTTGTTTTAACTGCTTCGAATCATGTACATTTTAAGTGTTGGATTTCAGGGTATTTTGATCTAGATTTGTTATTTCTTGAAATTCTGCTAGTTTTAACATCTTTGAGACTCCTTGCAGAAAAATAGCTCAGTTCTAAGACCATGGTTTTTCTTTCAAAATAAACTTCAGTAAAATCTAAAGATGGGGAAGCTCAAGTCTGCCAAGACCTCCCTCTGAAAATGGTGTTAGCAATGGGTAGTCACTAAGTTCTGCTCCGAGAAATGCATCATGCAGTTCAGTGCAGTATCCGAACAGTGATGAGAGTATTTACTCTGGCAAATTTCTAATAAGGCAGTAAAATGCTATTGTTAAGATGCAGAACTAAGGCAGAGAAGTCAAGTGACTAGCACATATTTCTGTGGAAAATCTGCAGCAATATTTATATTCCTTTTACCAGCACCTAAGGCATCCACAACGAAATCTGGTAGTGAATTTTTTTCAGCATGCACTGCCTTTCTTCTGTCTAATAGTACTGTATAAATCTGATGGTGTGAATTTTGGGATTTTTTTTTTTCTTCTGAGAAGAGGGTTTTGGGTTTTATTTTTTTTTCTGTCCTAAAATGATCAACTGCAACTGTGTTTTGTATGTTGTAGGGAACTTCAAATAGAGTCACAGTGCAAATATTTTTACTTTGCTTATAATTTGTAAATAATGCACAAAACCAGAGGATTAAACAGAATTTTATCAATGCTCCAAGCATTCAAGTTTGTGTAAATTACAGGGAAACAGGGCCTCAATACACTTAATGAACTTTACGACACAAGGAGAGGCAGGTTGATTTAGGTATCCCTAAAGAGTCCATGCAAGAGCCTGTGTACTTTTGCTGCAACCAAAGTATAAGTAATTAAACTCATATATTTAGATCTTTCTGGCCTGGCTTCTCATTCAATAGGTGTAATGCTGTCTTCTGGGTTTTAGGTACAGTATTTCAGTGAGAGTCTATGGCATTTGTAATGAGGAATGGTGTTTTCTTTAGAAGCTGGGTGCTATTCAGTTTTGTATAAATTTTATTCAGAGGTTTACTTGAAAAAAGATACAATATATGTTTGGAAGAATGATTTTAGCATCTAGCTGCTTTATTTGAAGGACATTATATTCTACAACTTATTGAGAAGCTGAAGATACAAACACAGCTGAGATTTCCATCATAGGAGATGCATTTTGCTTCAGAATACTTTATTTGTTCTATGTGTGATTTATGATGATGTGTGGTTGCAGCACCATTTCTGACTCAGGAGTTACGAAGCTGCAAATTGTTGGTCACTGCAAGGTATGTTGGTAGGGAAGTACAATTAATGCTTACATTATTCTCTTTTATGTTTTCCTAGGTATCTGGTTTAGGTTTAATATATGTATTAGAGCCTAAATGTTGAGCAAGATGGAATTGGTGTGGCCCAGTATGGTTACTGTTCTGAATAGAGAAGTATAAGGAGAGAGGCCTAGTGATTCCACACTCTGTGCCCTGCAAAGTGGCTGAAAATTTTGATATATTGGTTTTGTCTCTTTTGCATTTATTTTAGGAACTAAAAAAATTGTTGAACTAATTTAGAAAGGTATTCTTTTATTGTGACGGATCATTGTTGTTTTTGACCAAAGAACACAGAGATCCAAATATTGTTTTCCTCTGAAATTATGGCATTTACCAATTTGTGTGTCTGTCTTTATGGAATTACTGGTAAGAAAAGAATATTAAATGACTCCTAAAAAAATAAAGGTGAGAATGAAGACATATAATGAAAAAAACCCCAAGTAAAAAAGCCAGTTTAAAAAATTTAAAACTATTTTACTACCTACTATTAATAGTAATTAGGATTAATAATAGCTATTAATTACTACAAATTAACCTGACGCAACATGAGATTGTACAGTCTTGCACTGGTTAAAATTACTATGTTCATTTGTAGGCCTTGCTTGTGCTCAGAAAACAATGCCTTGAATGTGAGTGGTGCAGCTTCATGGAAGAGAGCTGTGATGTAGCCCTGTTTCCTTTGTGTTTGGCATAGCATTAGTAAGTTTTGAAGTATGCTGATTTCATGAAGGAGCCAGTGCTGTCTTTTAAAGCTGTTTTTGTAAAGTTTGAAACGTTATCTGATCCTGGCTTGGCATTCACTAAGTTAAGTAAGATTTTGAAGCAATGATGAGGTGGAGGGATAGGGTCTGAACTAAACATTAATATTGTTATGGTAGAATTATTTTCAATCAGGGATGGAAGATGAAGAACATTTCTTCTGTAAGTTATCATCTATGTGTTATGCTAACCTGTCCTAAGACTTTAAACACAAATGCCTATTTTTCCTTCCCTGTAAGAGCCCATTCCAGTACTAAGATAGAGTCTGCCAGTGACGTATCAACTGTACCTGAAGGCTGGGAAGGTGCCAGCTCTTAGGCAGGGTAGGCAACTACTGAATGCACATAAATTTTTTTTTGCCTGTGGATGTGTACCTCATGTTAGAAGAGAGAGTATTCACAGATTTTAAGTGATAATAGTGTAAGTAATTTAACTTAAGTAGATTTAAGTAAAAATTTTGTCTGCAAAACATTGATGCAACATAGGAATTTTGTCAAAGCGTCTTTGTTGCTCCTGTTCCCAGAGTGGTGAAAGGCGATAGTCATTTGCTAATGCTTTGACAGAGAGAGTGGCCTTTTTTGTGGACCATCAGCTCAGACAGTGTGCTGCTAACATTCTCAGTATACTCTTAACTCCTCTTGTCTGAGACAGAATTTAAGTAAAACTCTAGAGGCAATTTTTTTTCTCGTGTCTTACCATTAATTTTATAATCCAATGGATAGTTACTACCGAAGACTGAAAGTATGCAGTGAAACTCGGTTTCAGGCTGAAATTTAGTAAGAAACCATCTAGTGTTTGTTGGTGGAGGAAATACCCTGAGTAACAAGGAGGAAGGCATGGCAAGCAAATGGCAGTTTTTATATAAGACTAACTTCAACTGCCAAGAAGGAATGTGGCCATATCGGAACACGTGTAATTGTACTCATGGATAAATTTGCAAAATGTTCTCATTTGAGAATTAAAATAAAGGCTGTAATCGGTGTGGTTAATGTGGATCAGGGATTTCATCAATCACTATCTTGCTAGTAGTTTTAGCCAAAGTATTTAAATTAGCATAAAGCACAGTTTGCTGTTATATTAAAACATTAAGCATGCATTAGTTTACTCCTTGGTTTGTAGAAGACATAACATTGCCGTGCCATTTCTCTTTGTTGCCATTGTGAGGAAAGAAGGATCAATTGTTGTCAAAAATACAGACAACTGTCTATTATATAGAACAATGGAAAAGACCAAAGTTTCAGTTCTGTTGGATTGCTCATCTCTCTGCAGAAGGACGTGCTAACTGAAGTGCAGCATTGGGCATGAGTGACCAGCCTGGGTTTGTGAGCTCCATGTGTGAGCTTGGAGCCTGGTGGGAACTTAAGGCTTTGGAGAGAACTGTGCAGGCACATTTTGGCTGGAGGTGGTCCAGCTGAAACAGTGGAGTCCTGGAAGTAAACTGCCTCCATGCGGTCTGGTTTGTGTGTCTCTGGACTGTGCCTATCAGCTGTTTTCAGTTTGGGGAATGCAGTGTAGGCAACTCAGGCTCTGTGTTTCAAAAAAGCAGTTCTGGTGCTGCAGAGTTGAGGCTGTCTTTGGTAGCAGAACAGCTGCTGTGTGCTTAGATAGCAATTTCAGAAGACTGCCTTGGCCTGTGATGGTTCATGCAAGGCATTAAGTTCAAGTGTCTTACCTGAAAATCACAGATTTCTATGATTGTTAGTCATAAGCATGATTTGGAACAAGAGCAGACTGAAAGGAAAATAAAGTGGTTGGTTGATTAGCTGGTATATCTTAGTGCTAGATGTTAGCATGGTGTCTACCCATAATTTTTGACATTTGTGTTGATTATGACTGCTTTTTCTAGTCAAACAAGTTTTCTGATACGGTTTAGACAGAAGAGGCTGTGCCCTTTTACTTTATCTGAGAGAACATACAGAATTGTAACTAACTTTCATTTAGGATTTCCCTATACTGTTTTGCTTTCCTTTGCATCAGGCAGTACAGCTGATGTGTCATCATTTCAGTTGTATATATGGCAGTGTTGAATTTTTCCTCAGAACTACTTTGGGAGAACATAACCATAGAGTTTTGCTTTTCTATATTTTTGTTCTGAATTAAGAAACTAATTAACTGTAACCTATGTCAATTTGTAGGACATAGAAACTCATTCATAAGAAAAGCCATCAACTTTGAAATGAGTAATTCCTTGTAATTTTTGGAGATTAGATGTTTTGCTTTGTCTTTCTCTTCGCAATTTTGCCAGTGCTAATCTAGATAATGAATCTTTCCTGGCAAGTAAGTTTGTTTAAGAAATCTTTGGTTCCTTTCATAAAACTAAGTAGTCTGAGACATTCCCTGAAGGATGGTATCATTGCTGAGGCATATTTTGTGCTTTGTAGATTAAGCTGTAAACATTATATGAAGCTGGGATGGGAAACAAAGTTTCTGTATTATTCTGTGCCCATTCTCCTTCTGTTTGGTTACTAATTGAAAATACTTGTGCATTTCCTTATGCTCTCCAGTCCTGATCTGATCTATCAGTATTTAGATAATCTTCTATTGTGCTACAGTGTAAGGCTCAGTTTCCTTTAATGCTTTTATTTATTGTTATCCTTAGTGTAACTAAGCTTTTCTGGGGGAGAAATAGGGAAGGAGTCTTTATTATTTTCTTCTGACGTTGTACCTATTTCTTCTCCACCTCCTCTATTTCTTTAGTCTTCACCAGGGACTCTTGTCCTATTCAAAAAATTTGGAAGAAAGAGTCCCAATGTCTTCTTTGAGATTAGCTTTGGTTTAGCAATCTTTATAGCTGAAAAGAAAGAGTGAAACATACCATCCAAAGCAGAAATAAGAATGGGAAGATAAAAGTTAAGTGATTATGATAACTTTTTAAATCCTTCTTGTTGAGAGGTAATAAATAGAAAGGAAATGCAAGACACAGCAATTTAGTGTCTGAGAAGGTGATAAATTCAGTTGTATCTGACTCTGCAAAAAGTGAACTAATGCTTTGGGTATTTGTATCCTATTAAACTTTATAGTTTCAAATGGGAAAAAAAACCCTAGCTATACTAGTTGTATCATGTTCTGGCTGCATCTTTATTATAGAGGAAAACAACTCCAAAAATGTTTGCTCATTAATTAAAATTCATGGTCACAAGTGAGCATAGAAAATTAAAAATAATTAGATATAACATTGTTAATATATGAATTTTATTAAATATGGGGATTTGTCATACATTTAGCAGTATAAAGAGAGGTAGTATTTCAACATCTTTGCTGACAATTTTGAATTTTTTTTATTTGTATTTTGATTTACTTATACTTTATTTTTCAGAGAAAGCAACCAGTGAGATGAACACTGCAGAGGACTGGGGCCTCATCTTAGACATCTGCGATAAAGTTGGACAGTCACGCACAGGGTAAGTGACTTCAGGAATTTCCTCCCCAAACCTTTTTAATTCTATTATTTCAGTCTCATACCCAGGTGAGAGGAATGAATTTTTTGTTATCTTTTTATAAACTTCTGCAACAGCTGAATTTAACTTTAATTGATTACAAGTAAAAGGAAAATGTATGGGGTTTCTGCTGAAATCTTTTGCAATCCTTCCATTGGAGATACGGGCTGATCTGTTAAAATTAGGACTTGTGTACAGCAGCTTTTCACCAGTGTAACAGAATAAATAAATTGATATGTTTTAGCAGTATCACTGTAAACCCAGGAGGCTTCATGAGGCATTTTTCTTACAGAATCATAATGTAAGTTGGAAGTGACCTCTGGAGGTCATCTAGTCCAACCCCCGCCCCCCCCCGCCCAGCTTCAAACAGGTCTAATTAGATCAGGTTGCTCAGGACCGTGTCGAGTCTTGAATGCCTCCAAGGTCAAAGGTTCCACAACTTCTGTGGGCAGCATGTTTCAGTATTTAACTACTTCTACTTACTAAGTAAGTAAAAAAAAAAAAATCCTGCAATCTGATTACAATTTTCCCTGTTCCAACTTGTCTGTTGCATCTTGTCCTATGACTGTGCAGCTCTAAAGAGTCTGGCTGCATCTTCTGTGTATTCTCTGATTAATTGGTTGTAGAAAGCGGTAAGGCCCACTTTTTGTCTGCTCTTCTCAAAGCTGAAAGCACCTCTCCCATCTTTCCTTGTATGTGATCCTCCCTGACCATCCTGGCAGCTATGCATTGGACTTAGGGCAGTGTGTAAATAGCCTTCTTGCACTGAGGAGTCCCAAACTGGACAAAGTGCTCCAGATGCAACATTCCAAGTGCCGATTGGAGGGGAAGGGTTGCTTTCCTGACCTTGTTGGTTGTGCTGACCAGTTGTTTGAGCCAGGATATGGTTGGTTGTCTTTGCTGCCAGGCTGCACTGCTGACACCTCTCGCCCAGTTGGACCTGCAGATCCTTTCCTGCTTTTCACGTGGTCAGCTCCTGGCCTCATTTAAAATGCAGTACCTTACCCTTGTTCTTGTTGAACTCTGTCTGCCCATTTCTCCAGCCTGTCCAGGTCCCTCTGAATATTAGCTATGGCCTCCAGTATATTGATTGTTGCCCTTCCACTTGCTCTGCTCAGTAAGTTACCGAGAGCACTGTTGGTCTCAGCCGAAATCCCTGAAGGATCCTGCTAGATACTGCCTGCTAGCTGGAATCTGCACTACAGGTGACAACTCTCTGAGCCTAGGAGACCAGTTTTCCACCCACCTTGTCATCCTTTTATCCAGCTCGTATTTCACCATCTGTGTGAAAGGAAACTATAAGGGCTTCAGCTGTATGTCAAAACTTTGCTAAAACCAAGGTATAAAGCATCTGCTGCTCTCCATTGTTCTGGTCATCAGACCACCAGTGTCTTTGTCACAGAAAACAACAAGGCTTTGTGTTTCTTCCCCTTGTTTTCAGAAGCTATTCTCTGTCATCAGGGCTTTGATAATTGTACATTTTGAAGATGTGATACTAAATTAAACACATCTTAATATGGGCTGCTAATGTTTCCATTATTGATTATTTACTGAGCTCTTTCATAGAATTTAGGCATGAACTTTCTTTTTGGACAAGAAAAGATAAAATGTAATTTGAACTAGCATCTAAAAAATACAGTTTAAAGAAATAATTTCAGTGTATTTATAGTGCTTTCAGTCAGTGTAGTATTAGGATTTGGAAATGTTTTAAATATACCTTCTTGAAGCATTCCCTGTAACAATTCAGGTAAGGAACAGACTCAAAAAGAGAGTTTTGCCACTGATGCTGTGAAGAGCTTTTCTGAGAATGACTTGGATTGCCTTGTAAAACTGCCAGTAACAGTATGAGATGCCAGACAGCAAAGTCCCACCTGGGACTTTTGTTCCAAAGGACAGGTTTGCAAATAAGCTTATTCCTTGGGATTAGAGATGGTCTCTGGAGGAGTACTTAAAAATAGCATGGCATATTGAGACTTCTGTGCTGTTGTGTATAACTGTAGTTAAGATAACAGCTGGCAAGTTGTTGTTTATGTTTCCTATTAGCCTTTATATGTAAAACTGTATTTCTATTCCATGAGCATGTTGATGCCCAGCCTGTAACAGTAACTATATTATTGGATGTTTCAGTATTCTATTTAATCACTGAAAGCCTTTCCACAGATGAAATTTAGTGTCACAGCAACATAGCCTCAACAGTGCTTGAATATGTGTAGCTGCAAGAGACAGCAGTACAGACAATGCCAGAGATCTTTGGTAATGTGCATCTAAATTCCAGTTAGGATTTGTGAGGTTTGTTTGTGTTGGTTTCGGTCTTTTTCTTTTGTGTGTTTGTGTTTTATTCGTTTTTCTTAATAAAACTGTTTTTTACAGGAAAAGTGGGACTTTAACCTTTGTAATATTTATCCTGCTTGTAATAGGCTGCCAGCTGACTTGTTGCTTTCATTCAGATTCTGTTAAAACTTGCTGATAGTGGGTTTTCTTTGTTTTTGATGGATTATGTCATGCAGCAGCAAGGTAAAGCAAGACAGTTTCCCATTAAGAAGTTTGAATGAGATATGCTTAGCTGTTTGAAATTCTCCTGCAGTTTAAGTTCCTCTGACAAGGATGCAAGTCTTCTTAACTGGGATCAGCTTTAATCTTTTAACCAATTCTGCTCCAGTACAAGCTGTCTGTTACTGTTCTTGGCAGAATTTTAGATTACAAAATCTCTCCTTTAGGGATTTTCTTTGTACCAGTCTGTAAACTCCATTGCATGCCTGCAGCATTCTAGATGTGGACTGTCTTACACCTGAAGTCACAGCAGCCTGGAAAACACTTATTCATTCAGTAGCACTTTTGGTATAGCACATTGTCTGCCAACTTGTTTGTATCCAGATTAATTGTTGGAAACCTGCTATGCTACAAAGGTGCTGCATTTTCTCTTAAGATAAACTAGTTGCAGTTCCCTAACATAATTGCTACTGTTATTTTTTACATTGTAATACTTTCCATAGCGAGAATCACAAATTGCTGAAAATGTTATCTTGCTTCCTTTAATCAAAACAACTAAGATTTTTAGCAAGTTAGACTTCCACTGAATCCCGCTCTTTGACTACTTTCTCTGTTTTTTGTGAATTTCAAAGTTAAAGTTGTTATTAGAATTTTTGTAGAAAATACAGGAAAGACAGAAAATATGTCAATATTTTAAACAGTATGACTTGTTTATAATAGCCTATATGAAATACTGCTCTATTTAGTATAGAATTAATGCTTTCTGCATGTTTCACATATCATGTTCTTAAGATGATCTAAAATTTGTCTAATGATCAGACAACATACTTTTTTTACTCTCTGAATTTGTTTTAGGAACTCATACAACTCAGCAGTTGCACATGACATTGTTTGTATCCTGTTTTTTGCCAATATTAGCTCAGTGAGCAAGTTGCCTTTTCAACATGGAAACATGATTAAAACAAAGATTTTACTGTTAGAGGCAATCTTTTCTGTCCAGTTTTTGTACAGCATTCTTGAAAACATGTTTATTTTAAAAACTTTAATCACATGGTGTGATTCTTGAGGCTGTCCTGTGCAGGGCCAGGAGTTGGACTTTGGTCTTTGTGGGTGCCTTCCAACTCAGGATATTTTATGATTCAAATTGCCAGTCAAATATACAATCTGACTACAGGAAAGGTATAGTTTTGCATAGTGTTGCTTTTCTGCAATGAAAGGGCTTACAAAACTGAATCTATAGTTTATCATCTCAGAATAAAGTAATATTTAAAAATTTGAATGGTACATTAAACAGAATAGAAGGAAAAATTAAAAGAAAAATTAAAGGATGGGTATGGTATATTTTAGCAAAGATGCCCCCCCTTCTTCAGTCATTTCAGTGCTAGCCAGTTCCTAAGTCTAATCGTGTTTGCATTTGGCTTTGAGGTAGTTGTACTGTTTTTTTCAGGAGACATATCAGTCTACATTGAAACTATCACGACTTCAGTTTTTGTCCAGAAAAGTTACTTAATCAAAAAAATGATGGCTGAAAAAAAAATAGGTCAGCGGCTGAGAGAATACACCAATGGTTAAGAAAATAGAAATGTTCATTGCAGCACTCTCTGTTAGGGGTGGGTGTTGGAAAATTGTCATTGAGAAATGGTTTGTCCATATTGCTGCTTGCCTAACTTTGTCCTGATTCCTTAAGGATTAATCACTGCCTCAGCAAGTCCGTGTTCTGGTTGGCTGTTTCTTCTTTGGTTGTTTTTGTGCCTGTTCATGCAAGAGAGAACAGCAAAATTGCTTACTTGATAGTTTTCCGATATGTCTTCTATTTTTTTTCCCCTCAAATTACACAATCTCGGTAGCATTTTACGTTATCATTGCAGTGTATGTCTAGCAGGCTGACCAGGAAGCTTTATGACCAGCCTTTTTCTGAAGGAGCAAGGAGGAAAGCTGAGTCCCACAGAGTTACCTTAGACTGTAAATGAAAAATAAATTCCTGAACATATCTGAAATGTTTTGTGCAGAGTAGTATGTTAGACTGCAAATGGTGCTAATTGTGTCTTTGTTAAACAAAATACAATTAGGATTTTTTTTACTTTCAGCTAAACCTGAAATTTATTATGAATATTTTCTGGGTATATTGGTATATGATACCATATGATTCCATATATGATACATATCTTCTATTATATCTTGCCATATTTTCACCCTACTTATTTGTTATTGCTGCTCATTGTGATGCCTCTGAAATTCTGATCATAGCATCCTTGGAGCAGAACTGTGGCCAAATACTTGTATAGTGTGATTTGGAGAGATGCCTAATAAGTGGATAGAATTCTACACTCATAGGGTGCATGCTTCCCTCTGGTTTCTGCGTAGTGCTTCTCATAATTTACACACTAAATTATATGATGAATCAATTAGAAGTAAAAATAAGAATTACAGTCCTGTCTAGAACAGGTTTTCTTACTCTGTGTGACTAAAGATTGGTACACCTGGATTATTTTTTTTATGTATGTGTAATCAAAAGATTTCTTATTTTAAACATTTGAGCATGTTAGAACATTTAACATTCAAGTATTGATCATTTCTGTTAAATATATGAACAAGTAGATTGTACTTGAGACATGTGGATGATCATTTGGCTTTGAGGCTTTCTTATTACTTTATTACTTTTAATAAGACTTTGGATTCTTTTGTAAAAAAAATCTTAGGCTGGTGGTCCTGTTCCTGAACTGCTAAGCTCTTGATCCTGCATCCTGCCTTTGTAAATACTGGCTTAACAATGGGCAAGCACCTTTTTGAGCTTGCACTCATACCACATTGTTTATTCTATTCATAAATTAATGGTTAAAGAAAGCAGTTATTTCTGAAAATTTTAGCCTGCATTCTTTTTCAATTAAAGTGAACATATGAGAAGTCTTGGATAATTAATAGATAAAAGGTAGTACTTGCCTTAAAGCCTTCATCTGTAATAATTGGTTATATGAAGGTATACACTGAATGATGTTTGCTTGTGCTGTGTGACAGCACTTTCTATAATTAGAACCACTAAATATGAGGTGGACATTTCTGTAAAATGTAGACACTGCCAAATATAGTATAGCCAAGCAGTGGTGTAACTTATACCTGAGTTTCATGTTAGTTTTTGGATACCAGTTCAACAGAAAAATACTTTTGCTTCCAAAGACAACCATGCTATAAATGTGTAAAACCTCTTAGTTTAGATTTACCTTCTCTTTTCCTCTTTCTCTACGTACCCTCTTCCAGGATTATCTTTTCAGGCCTATTCAACAGATAACGATTGTATGCTCATGATAATTCCTACCTCAGCCTTGCTCAGCTTTCCGCTACTTTTATAGACAGAACAAAGTAACAGAAAGTCACACAGATTTTAATATGCTAAACTTTCTGAAATCCTCTTTCAAATTATTTGTTAAAGTTGCTTTTCATGTTATTTCTATCTACCACAACATAGGTAAGACTTGAATTCTGTATTTAATTGTTTTGAAACTTTGATGTAGATTGTCTGACAGGTTTTTTTAGAAATTATTGGTTCATTACATGTCTTCTTTATAAATGTTATTCTGTGGATTAAAAGAGACTCTGAGGAACATGGTGGTAATTCAAAATAAAAGTAGCAAAAGGGTGTTGGTAAATTAGTATGTAAGGAAATGTTCTTACATATATATGTGAAATATAGAGTAGGTGCAAGGACTACAGAGAATTCCAGTTCTCTAATTGTAAGGGATTTTATGCATTTCTGGAGTATTTACAGTAATTCACTCAAAGTACAAAAGGTAATATAAATTACTGAGAGGTTTTAATAATTAAGAGAACTACAAATCCTGCAGATAGAAATGGCTACAACTGTTTATGGTGTTGATTTATTTTTTAAATGTTGCACTTATAAGCTACTAAATAATTTACTCATGATGTTCAGGAGATCTTGCTGTCTGTTAATATTGTCAGCATTGTAATGTGTGCAATAGGAAATGTTCATTTCATTACATATTTTTAAATCTATCTTGTGTTTTTTAGGCCTAAAGACTGCCTCCGCTCTATTATGAAGAGAGTGAACCATAAAGATCCCCACGTTGCTATGCAAGCATTAACAGTAAGTTCTTTTTAATGTAGTGGTTTTTCTTGCTGAAAAGTTATATTGCAAAAAAATCTCTGAGTTCTAATCTTTCTTTCATTAGCTTCTAGGAGCATGTGTATCAAACTGTGGCAAAATCTTTCATTTAGAAGTCTGTTCAAGAGATTTTGCCAGTGAAGTAAGCAATGTGTTGAATAAGGTAATGTATTGCATTGATTTATGCATTTCATCTATAAGAGAAATCAGACAGAGAGCTGGAGTAATCTGAAAGTGGAATGGAATCTACTTTTGGAGGACTGGAAAGGAGGGGGAAGGGAAGGAGAGAAGATTACTGTAAAGACTGTGGCTCTCAGAACTTCCTGAATGCCACTTCATACTAGTTAATATAGATATTCTGTTTGGGGGAGGTGTGGTGTGTTAATTTATAAATATGCTACTTTATTTTCACTTTAAATAACAGCAGTGAAACACTAATAATACAGGGCTTCTAGGCTTCTATTTTACTTTCTTTTGGGCCTAGCACACACTGTACTGGTACAAACACAATGCTGATGTACTATTCTCCCTTTCTAATAAAGATTGAGCACTAAACTTGACTACAAAATAAAGTATATATATTTTATATTGACAGTAACATGCAATGACTTGAAATTAAGGTCAGATTCCTACATTCTTTAACTAATTTCTACTGTCCACACAGGGTCATCCAAAAGTTTGTGAAAAGCTGAAAGCCCTTATGGTGGAATGGACTGATGAATTCAAGAATGACCCTCAGCTCAGTTTAATATCTGCTATGATAAAAAATCTTAAGGAGCAAGGAGTTACTTTCCCAGCTATTGGTTCACAGGTATATTAGATTTTTGTGGTTGTTCTCAAAGTGCGTCACAAATTCTTTTTATCCTCAGCTCTGTGTTTCACAGTTTGTACTTTCGAATTCTAGAATGTTTGGCAAACAAAATGAAAACTATCTTATCTTAATAAAATTTTTCTTTGAGGGGTGAAATGCTCTCAGTTACTTTAGATTTTTATATAGCAGATGAATACAAATCAAAATGGTGAACTTCATGCATTCTCAGTTTTTTGTTGGATTCATTTTTGCATCTTTTACTTTTGGCTAGGCTGCTGAACAGGCAAAAGCAAGTCCAGCTCTAGTTGCCAAAGATCCTGGTACAGTAGCCACCAAAAAGGAAGAGGAGGATTTAGCTAAAGGTGAGTGCATTTATTTGCTGACATGATGCATATTGATTTAATTAAATGACCATTAGCCAATCTGTATGTGTTACTAACTATTTCTTCAACACTTAACCCACCAAAGTCTATTTTTAAAGAGATCTGTGTCTCAAAAGCATATTCTGCGTGAGTTTCGTAATGTTTGTTTGTGTGTCCTCCCTGTCCTTTCTTAAATATGATCCATTTTTTTCTGTGAACTTGAGCTGAGTTTAATATGAGTGAGACTTCTCTGCTCAGTCAAGCTTAATTGAAAATGACCCAGAAATGTGAAATTATTCAAGGAATGATAGGGAGAAAAAAAAGGAAGGGGTAAATTTTTGCTTGTTTCAGCAAAAATCATTTTTTAAATTAAGAATTAAGGAGGGATTTTATTGTGAAGGTGACCAAGCACTGGCACAGGTTTCACAGGAATGTCATGGTGTCTTTTTATTCTTGGAGATATTAAAACATTGTCCTTGGCAGTCAGCTGTGGTGACCCTGCTTGAACAGGAGATTGGACAAGATGACTTCCAGAGGTGCCTTCCACCCTCAGCCAATCTGTGTAAATCTGATTCTGTGAATCCAGACTAAAGGCTCCTGTCTAACAGAGAACCAGTGTGCACTGGAACAGCTGTATCTTTTTAATGTTTCAAGCAATCTGGAAAAGTTTGACACGTTGTAAGATGTAAAGCAGGAATGTAAATATTTTTGATCAGTTCCAGGTTGTAACAATAATATAATAATAAAAAATGGATGACTTTACAGAGTTATTCCGTTGGTGCTTAAAGGCTATTTATTCCTCCTGTCCATGTTGGAAGCCTCAGTAAATCCATAGGCAGAATTCTGCTCTCTCTTTGTTATTTATCATTAGTTCTAAGACAGAAAGTCATTAAAATGCAACAGGAATAGAATTACACTAAAAGTTTTCACAGAATTAAATTTTCATATCCATCAACCCATTTTTATAGGGAATTTTCATCTGAATAACTCTTCTTTTGTAGCTATCGAGCTGTCACTAAAAGAACAAAGGCAACAGCAAACAACACTTTCCAGTTTGTATCCAAGCACCTCAAGCCTTTTAACAAACCACAAACATGAGGGCCGAAAGGTTCGTGCAATCTATGATTTTGAGGCTGCTGAAGATAACGAATTAACTTTTAAAGCTGGAGAACTTATAACTATCCTCGATGACAGGTAAGTTGTATAGAATGCTTACTAGGACTATGTTAAACTGTAAAAATGAATTAGAAACAATTGTATCTTCTATGTAGAAGCATACCTTGGAATGCAATAAATGAAAATATATTTTTGTATTAAATACTTTATTTTGTTATCTCCTAGGTTTTTTACAAACAAATGTATTTGCGTAAAAATTCTTGCGTAAAGATTTCTGCATATATACAAATTATGTGCTAGTAATATAAAAGCCTTTACTGTGCAATTCCTAGGAAAGTTCCATGTGAGTATGGGGTTTTTAATATATGGGGGCTTTATTTATTTTTTTATCTTTAGTGATCCAAATTGGTGGAAAGGTGAAACTCATCAGGGTATAGGATTATTTCCGTCTAATTTTGTAACAGCTGATCTTTCTGCTGAGCCTGAAATGAGTAAGTAACATTACATTTATGTATATATGTTAAACCCTGCCATGGCCCAGGGGTGATTTCCTTTCCTTTATGATGGCGTTCAGTTGCAAGTTAATGTGATAATTGAAGTAAAACTGAGGAGCCCAACAGTCAGACCAAGGTTGCCCAAGCTGTCTTCTGCTGAAAAATGCTTCTGTCTACTGTTTTGTCAGCAGCTTCTTTGAGACTCATGGAAATCACTCCATTGACACCTAGATAAATGTGGGCAACAGCAGCTTTTTTTCTAAATTGACTTTTTGTCCAGTTGAAATAGTGCATATTAAATCCAGATGAAACTGAAGGCCCCATGGCAGCTAGGACTTGGAGACAGATTACCAGTGTTCAAATAGTCCAAGAAACCTACATACTGTGGGTACATACATGTGCATAGTGGACAGAGGGATTTTCTGTATACTGCTTTTTTACCTGTATCCATTTATATCCATCTAACCTACTTTAAACATTTAATAAATGTATTAAACATTAGACAAGACTTTAAGATTCTAGAACTGATTTCTGTAAATCTCGTGGGTTTGCAAGATTGATCTCCTGTGATCTCAGTTTTGGGGTACTGGAAGTATGAGCAGGTCAGCAGAATTACATGCTGTAGCAGTCATTTGTGATATGTTAGGACTATCTAATCAGAGTGTATGGTAAGAGTCGTATTTGGCTTTTTTGCTAAATATAGAGCTTTTTTTGTTCTAGTCTCCACTACAGAGGAATGAGGTGCTTTGCAGATAGGATTTGTAGAATAAGGAATAGAGAAACTTGAGACCTTTTGATTCTGTACTTTGGTCTGGAGAAAAGAAGGCTCAGTTTGTCATAGATGATTTTATCAATTTTATCTTAAAATTGACTTGCTAGCCCTATTGCTTCCAATCACTCTTTCTGAGTCTTTTATCCTGATGACTCTTTAATATGTATGTTATGTGCAGGGAGACTATGATAAAGACATTTACTTGCTGAAATGTGTTTCTGTTGACCTTGTGTGAACTGATGTGTTTTATTTTTTTTTTTTAATGTGATTTACAGATAAAATTATTTAGGTCTGTTGCTTTCAAATGACAACAAAATGCTAATTTTTAAAATTTCCGCAGTAGTGGTTTCAAATGCAAGGAACCTAGGCAATATACTAGCTATAAAATATTTATGTCATTTATTTTTTATTTTATAAAATTAAATCTGGCTGTTTATCTTACAGTGAAAGCTGAGAAGAAAACAGTGCAGTTCAGTGATGAAGTTCAAGTAGAGACAATAGAACCTGAGCCAGAACCAGTTTATATTGATGAAGTAAGCATGGTAAAAGTACTGATTGGTACTAAATGCACTGCTGGGACATTTAAATATGTGATGTTTAACCCTTTCATCCTGTACTTCAAAAATACAATAAAAAGAATGGAAAGAGAGGTTTCTTTAAAGTAATAAAAAAAAATCTGCAATATTCTCATTTGTTCAAGAGTCTTGAAGTTCTTAGGATTTTCTGAAACTGAATTTGGAACTGCATTCCATTTGGGGCCATACTCTGGGATTGTACATCTGTTTACCTCCAAGCTAGAATCTTAGTGTTGAGTGGCACATCTACTTTCAAAGATACCCATCTTGACTGCTGTCTTAGGTTTATTTCCAGTATAACCACCACTCTACCCTCAGACTGAAAGATCTCTTTCCATCTGAAAAGTCTGAGATTCTGTTGCTCTGTAATTAATATTTAGTAAGATATTTACAATCACACCACAGTGATCCTGTAGTGTTTCCAGACACATTCAGTCCAAGAAGTTTTTCCCCTGCATTTTTTTTTTTTTTTTTTACCTCGACTTGGGTTCTGCCATTGTTTTTTGAAATGAGAAATCAGTTACCGCCTTCTTAAAGTCCTGTTTAAGTCCCACCTCAAAAACTCTTCTTCCCAGGAGATACTACTTTGTAATCTGCTGAAACAGATTATCTCAGGCCTGCCTTGATGTGCCTTCCAGCTTTTGTTTTCTGTGAGTTTATTGCTGATTTTGGGTTTAGTGTCTTCTTTTGTTTATAAATTTGCCACAGTATAATTTTTAAGGAAGTAGTTAATTTGACTTCTCCCCACCTTTCCATAGTTTAAGGAGGACAAAACACGATTTTATTTTCTACTTTCATACAACCTATATATCTCAGTCTGATAAAGGCTATTTATTTGATAGTGCTCAGCTAAAAAATGATTAAAAATAATTTATGTGCAATTTTTCATTAACCAATATAGTTCGCTCCAAGACACATTTTTCAAAGACTTTATGCCTGTTTATTTTCTAACCTTTGTTATTTTTATTATAAAAGGGTTGCACTTAAACTCCTTACTTAAGCTTGACTTATTCTGAAGTCAACCCTGAAATGCCTCCAAACATCATCTTAAAACACTTCCGTACACATTGGTAATGACATGGCTCATGTACTGAATAGGCCTCATGCACTTAAAAATGCTTTTCAGTGAATTTGAAGTACTCTCTCAATGTATCTGTCAAAACATTTCCAGTAATCCCACTAGGTGGTGGTATTGCATATGTAATAACTAGGCTGGAAAAATAGGAACTGCTCAGAAAATACTGTTTAGAAGGACTTTTAGGAATAAAGGGTATTCTGCACATTCCACTTGCTACCACTAATTTTTCTAATTTGGCTTTTCCTTGTTCAAGCATCTTCATTCCTGTAGAGTAGCATGTATCATTTGTATTTTCTTTAAGTTAGTCTAGATGATTCTCACGTGCCAAGAGATCAAAATGGCTGTTGTGAACAACTGCTTTAGTTTACTATCCTGAAAGTGCTAATTCCTTTGCTGCCACATTTGCCCTAATTATACAATTTGTGTTCTAGGATAAAATGGACCAACTCTTGCAGATGTTACAAAGTGCTGATCCATCTGATGACCAGCCAGACCTCCCAGAATTGCTTCATCTCGAGGGTAACAAAAAAGAATGAGTTTTTTCATTGTTGTTTTCCTCTCTGGTAATTTTCTGTATCAACGCAAATTGAAACTAAGCTGAAGCTACTTCAGCTTCATGTGCATGCAAGAAGCATGCCTGAGAAAAGTGCCTGAGCCATAATTATCTTCTCACTTCTTGTTTCCCACATCTAAGAGACCAAAGTGCAAAACATTACTTAAAACAATCCTACTTTCCTCTAAAGAAAACTTTCCTATATTATTTTCATTTTCAAGACACATGAATACTTAATTCAATCATATTCATCCGTTATTGTTTTCCTTCATAGAGTAGCACAGCATGAGTGGCGAAAGGAGTGTCAGGAAGATTCCATGAGAGGAAGCAGAAATACTACCAAAGTTTAGAATAGACCTGTGGGTGTCCCACATGCTTTTCACTTGCATGTGTATTTCTGTAGGAGTTGGGTATTAACAATGCCTTATAGAGAGATACAAATTACCCTACTCTAAAAGAGTCAAATTTTTCAGACTGCCTCTTCATAGAGGCATTATAGATAATTTTACCTAGGTTGATAGATGCACCAAAATTTTTGGAATGGAATTTGGAAAAGGAAGAAAGGAAACTTCCTGATTATGAGACAGAACATAGGCTTAAACTGACAATTCAGAGGGTACCAGACTTTGGTAAGAAAACGGCAGTTTCTACATCTATCTAGAAGTTAATAATTAAAAAATGCATAGGTTTGTAAACTTTTAGATATCTCTCATATTTCCACACCCATCTGGTTTATCACGCCTGTAAATGAAACCTGTTTTAGGAACTCACATCAGTGACATGTCTGCACCTACTCTAGTTTCGCTGAAACTAAGGAGAGGTGAAAAGAAACATGAACGGTTTTATTCTTTCAAGTCCCAAATATAGCTATAGAGGCTGTTGTCTAAGAAGCAGATTGCCTGTATCTGGTCCAGGACAGAGGCAAAGAAATTAAAGGTATGCTTATCAACCAGCCTACAGATATGGCTTACTTTAGGAGTTGCTTCAAAATGCATTGTGAGATCATTAAAGCAATGCTGAATTTTATATCAAACCGTGAGACTGCTCCTAGAATCTGGAAGCAGTAATGTGGTCAGATGATTGCTCCCCAGCTACCTGCAACAGCACTTGCCAAACATATGGCTACATATAGTTCTACAATGCCAATTCAAGATTACTTGCTCTACACTTAAGTAGGCTTTGGTGAACTACTGTTTTTGGCACAGGTTCTGAAAATTTTGCTATAGATGTGTTTTGAATCCTTGGTTCCTACCAGTGGTGGCAGATGCTGATCAACATTTGACAGAAAAAACACTTCATTTTCTTCTGCCATCCTCATCCTCATGTCCAGTCACAAATGTCTTTGAATTGGAGAGCTCATCCTAGCATGTTCAGGAGCCCCCGTTTGTGGTTGGCAGCAGAGCAGTCATCATGTTAACAGACATCTAAGCAATCCTTGTCATGCCTTTTGCCACACTTCATGCTATGCATAAAAGTAGGCAGAACTTTGACAGGTTTTACATCTTTTCCCAGCATTTCCACCAACGTATTACTGATCCCAGGTTCAAAGAAGCAGATGGGTACCTCCCCTACAACTCCTCTTTCACCTGGAGTTGCTTTCAAGGAACTCAGTAATGATGTCCTTTCATGGCTCAGATGTTTTCAGGACCTTCTGCATTTCTAATATCCAAAATTTCCCTTTTGGCTTCCATATCTGTTTATTTTACATTTGACAAACTCTGCCTTTCTGCTAACTATGGTTTGCTTGGCAGTTAGATGAGCCCCATGTCCTTGTGCTGAAAGGAGGCATGGAGTGCCTTTTTGTTTATTTTAATGCCTTTCAATTCTGCTTCTGGTAAGCTTTTGTGTTGCTTTTTGCACATTAGTGGTTTGAAAAAGCCCCCTTCCCCGAATTAGGATTCTAGTGAGAGCAATGTGCTGTTAATGTCTTTGATGTGCAGATGATTGAATCATTGCAACCAGTTTTCTCCTTCATTGTTTTCATAGATAGTCTTTTTGTAGTGAAGTTAGATGAGCACATGGTCTAGGTTGCAGTGGCAAATCTTCTTCCTTGAAGAAGAGATCACTTTTCAGTTTACTTGAACCTTTTCATGCAAAGTTGTTTCAGTTTTATACTTCCTGCATGTTAAATGTGTTTTGTTTCACTTTATTTATTTTTATTTTAAAATATGCTTTTAAAATTGTACCACTACTGAAAACTTCAGCTGTCTTAAATTGTTCATGACACTACCTCTGTTCTTAAAAATTTGTTGACATACAGATTATAGTAATGAACTAAAAAAAAATTGGACTAGCATCTATTTCTATCTGATTTTTTTTGTTAAATTGCTCTCTGACTTTGCAGTATGGAAATGTTCATTACTCTGATATATTTTAATGTCTTTCTATTCTAGCAATGTGCCACCAGATGGGACCTCTCATAGATGAAAAATTGGAGGATATAGACAGGTAAAAAAAAAAAAAGTCATGTGCTTTGACCCAAATTAAAATTCATTCTTAGAAATATCAGAGTTGTTACTTGATAATATCCTAATTTCTTTGAATACTGGCAAAGAAAATAGTTGTATTTATTAGTAGTTTCTCTGAGAAGAAGGTCTGAAGATTTTTTTCCCATAGTCACATAATAATTTATAGTGTTGTATCATTTGACTCTCTGGCACTTGTCAGTCATCACTTCACAGTAAGAATATGTTACTTAACACACCTCACGAAATTTCTCTGTATTGTCTGTCCTGTACTAAAGTTATCTAAATTGTAGAATGAACTGTAAAATATATTTTCTAGGAAACATTCAGAACTTTCAGAGCTCAATGTTAAAGCAATGGAGGCTCTTTCTTTGTATAACAAATTGATGAATGAGGACCCAATGTATTCCATGTACGCAAAACTACAAAACCAGCAGTATTACATGCAGTCATCTGGTGTTTCTGGCTCTCAGGTATGGATGTAACCTTTAATAGCCGTTGACCTTATCAAGTTCACACTGACTGAGCAGTGTTTTCTCTCAGTTTTTTGCACAGTATGTAAAAAAAAAAAAAAAGTTTGTTTTCAGCTACAAGCTTTGGATGCTCTCCTTTTGCGGGTTTTAACACTTTTAGTTTTTTTCTGTTCGGTCCCTTTTGATCCAGGAAAAAGCCCATCCCGGGCTTTAAGTTGCACATAAAATTAAAAAGTAAAACTGCCAGGGCTTTGTATAGTGGGTCAAAGAAAATAAACAACCAAAGGAGTAAAATGTCTCCTCTATCTACTCATAGGTAAGTGAATGTAAATATGCTGCTGGGAAAGAATTACCATCTTTAACTTCAGTAATTTAAATGCTAAAATGCTCTTCGCTGATGTTAAAAAAGAAAAAAGGAAACGAAAAGATTTGAGAGGATGTCTTTAAGTTCTAAAGTCAGATATTATATAGCAAATTTTCTTGTATTTTAATTCTAATATTGCTTTATTTAACTTCCTAGGTTTATCCGGGGCAAACTCAAGGTAATGCATATTTGGTGGCAGGGAGTGCACAGATGGGCCATATTCAAGGTTACAATCTTCCTCCAGAACAGCTCCCTTCTCTCAGCCAAGGCACAGTTACTCCATCTGCCAGCTCAGTACTGCCTGGTCAGCCTGCACAGACGTCTTACACAAAGTAATTTTAAATATTTTTCTATTCAAGTTTAAATCAATTTAAACAGAAAGGAATACAGATAATATTTAAAGGAGACTATTTTTTAAATTACGGAAGTATGACTGTAAACACAACTGAAAGATACTTTAGTACAATCATTTCCAGAGTGCTTTTTATTGGTGTCATGTATTGGTAAAAATTCCTGACAAACCTCCTAAGTCTTCTATCATTTTTATAATTTTATCTTGTCTTTAATTTTCTATATACAAAATATGTAATTTATATAAGTCTATGCTTTTTGTATAAAAAATAGAGAAAATTATACAGACATGATTTAGTAGTAGTAGTAGTAACTTTTAATATACTTTTAATGATAAAGATTATCTGCTGCTCTGGCTGGCTCTGCATAATTTCTGAGAGTGTATATTCTACTGTTCCTTTGTCAAATATCTTACCACAGAAGAATGAGGAGAATTTTGCTTATTTTGGGAAAGAAATGAATGGGCTATGAATATTTACTAAAGCTTATACAGCTTGCCCAAATAAAGAAGCTAAAAGAGGCTTTCTACATTGGGTAGAGGGGCAAAGATGCTAAGTTTTGGTTAAGCTTACCTGTATTGTGAAAAAGTTTGTGGGTTTTTGTTAGTTGTTTTTTGTTAGTTTGTTTGTTTGGGTTTTTTATTTTCATTTACTCTCTGTGGAAAGTAATTTTATTCTAAAAAGTTGGGAGAGACATCCATCTTGAATCATTAATATATTTGTTAGTCTTTGTCCCCAAAGTAACTTATTTGGGATGGTAAAGCATACAATGATAAAGCGAGTTTCTGCATATTCACCAGACTTGTTTTGCTTTTTAAAACAGCTTGTTGGGTTTTGGTTTTTGTCATGAACAGAATGGAAGATGGTATTCCATGTTGCACCTTAAAATAAAACAGAAGTACAGAGTCATGGTCGAATTTTAAATCCATGGGAGGTGTCTATTGTATGTTTGAATCTTTTTGATTTGATTGAGTGTTTGAGTTTTAACGGGAATACTCATTGGCTACAGTTTTAAATATGCAATGTGTCCAGAGTTAGAAGATTTTTGTGTGTAAAAATAGAGCAACTGACGAAACAATAAAGTTTTCCTGTTCTGTTGGTAAATTGTTTGTTAATTCAACTTTAAACATTTTTTCTTTCTTTTTTTTTTTCAGTGCAATGGTTGGTTCTGTTGCTGGAAGTACCTACTCTAACCAGGCTTCAGTGTATAGTCCACCACCTGGTACTGTTGATGTTGCTGCTTATCAGAATGCTGGAACTAATATGTCCCAGGTGCCAAACTATAACTTAGCACCTACAGCTCTGCCACAGACAGCAGGCAGTCAGCAAGCACCTCCACAACAGCCACAGCCTCCACCACCTCAACAACCACAGCATAATTACTCACAGAAGGCTCTGCTATAGGATCCAGGACTGCTGGTTCCTAATCTTCTTTAACCTCTGCTAAAGGCAGTTGGCGATTCTATGAGTTTCTTCATTTAATCTCTTAAACTTTGTTTATCCTCAGCTTAAGAATCTCTCTTGGTGAACAAGTTCAATTTGCACTGACTTTTTAGGGTTTTTTTTCTTTAATTTTGCGGAGGAACTGATATATTTAGGAAATTTAATTCCTTTTAAAATGCCTAAAAATTGGTACAAGATTATTTATGTATGGTTAAATTGGCTAGTTTGTGAAAACTCAACCATTGCAAACTGTTGTGGCATATATGTTATGTACATATAGTGTGTGATTGCAGTAGTGCCCATTTCGTATAACTATGGTGGTCATGTGAATATATTTAACACAATGTTTAAAAATAATTTGCTTTACTATTTTTTTTTAATCATGAACTGACAACCATATTTCATAGTTTTGTCTGGTTTTAAGACAGATGCAATGTCTTTTTCCAATGCAGGAAAAACAGTAATTCTGCATATCATGGTTACAATTACAAGCTAAAGTCTATATATAAATTTACAAACTTATCTAAGTTACACTACTTCTTGAATTGAACACATGTATCATGACTATTAGATAGCTTATCTACCAAAGTAAACTTGTTAACTAGTAAATGATTTGGGGGGATAACAGCAAATTATGATTCTGCTTCAGACATAATTAATAACTGAAAACTACTATTCAGAGGCTGCTAAACATATCATGGGACCATGAAACAGATCAGGATCTTGCATTTTATCATGAGAAGCATGTAATTTATTTTTCCAAGTTGTTTTTTAAAATGAGAACCAGAACTGTATTCTATGTGTGTTGGTAGAGATTACACCAAAGACAGAGGAATTGATTTGAAAGAGAAACAATGGAGTTTTAAACTGGAACACACAACATGAATTACACTAGTTTATTCAAGTCTTCTTAATTAGAACATGGAGAATTATGGACATGTAAATCACTTTGCTGAACAAACCTTCAGGGCTTTGTTTTATCTCTTGTGGCCTTGCTTAGCAATTTGTTCTGTTTACTGTTCTAACACAAACACTTCTGCCTTAAATGTCTGTTTCAATTTCCCGTTGTACCATTTGAGTTTATTAGCCCTTCTATAGTTTGAATAGTTTATGAGGCTTCTCATTTAAATCCACTTTTAGGTTACTTTAAATTCTCTTCTGCAGCAACATGCATTAGCCTGTTTTAAAGCCTTGTGTTACTCAGTAACTTAGCCACATGGCTCTGTAAAGCATGGTATTTTCTTTCTGTGGATGAGGTGCTGCAAAAGAAACACGGTAATGGAAGGCAGCATTTCAGGTGTGCTTGAGCAGAGTTTCTTGTACAAAGACTGTTGTTACTTTACATTTGTATTCCGTCTGGTAATCCTGGTTTCATCTTTTCCAGCAGCTCTAATTCCACTAGAGCAATACTAGATGGCTTCAGCATCAGATCTGTTTTTAGTCTTGTGTGTATGTCAGAAGTTGTTTGTTTTGTGTACTATATTTTAGTGTGAATTAAATGTTGCAATTGTACATTATACTACAAAATGAGCTCTGTTATCCCATATACTCCTGCATCTGTTCACAGTTACCTAACATGCCTTTGTTTAACTATTTTAATTGACATCAGTGTTTTGCCAGATCCTTTCAGCTGGCTACTTTGCATAACTTTTGACTGGGGCGGTTACAAAACATGCCCATGGTTGATCTATTCCAGTTGGGGGATGTTCTAGCCAGCTGGTTGATCTAATGCCAGTATTTTTGCATATTTTTTTTATCTAAAATTCTTAAGCATCCTTGCAAACTGTCATTAGTTATTGCAATACGTGGTGTCATCACAAAAACCTGTGGAATTTGAAAGGAAATACTAAAGAAAAAAATAATAATCCGACATACTGTGTCATAGATAACTTTTTATGGATTGAAGAAGTGATGTCTTTAGAAAGGACTTTTAGTATAATTTAGATAGTGTTCTCTGTATGCATTAGGTATCTTATTCCAAAATCAGATATACAATGTGTATAGACATGTATAATTTATACACAAAAGTGAAAATAATTTTTTATTCCATAGTTCTTAGTCCCTGATTCAAGGAGAAGCTTGAAGCATCAAGATAGTCTTGCTAATATTGACTATTGTGTTCTTAGATTTTCACATGTTGTGTCACATGTTCCCTAATAAGGTTTCTGTGGAACTTCTCTATATAAATGACCCAGAAAAATACATTTTGTTAGTAATTTGTTATTGTTTTTAAAATTTTTGAAGTCTTTCCTTGATATACAGAAATGCTAGTTTCCTGGTTTCTCATTTGAACAATGAAACCTTATGCGTATTGTAATTTTTCTGCTCTCCAACTTGCTTATTTTGGCCATTCATCCATTTTTATGAAAATTTAAATCACCTTCCATTTATGTTCATAATGAGCAAAAAAACCACTTGCTAAAGTTCAATGCCCCTCTAAATTCAATATAATGAAAGTTATGAAAAAAGATGGACACTTTCTATTTTCCTTCATACCTTTAATAAAGTCACTGCTCTAAGGTATCTCCTGTACCAGACTGAGAATTTTAGTTGAATTGAATCAGAATTCATTGTCTACAGCTGGTGGAGTAGGTCACTAAAATTTTAGGTTCTGAGTCTCAGTGTTTCTGTTGCAACCTATGTTTTCCATTTCATGTGCAATTTTCAGATTAAATTTAATTTGGAGCTGTATTATCTCATGTTGGTTTTTCTTATCAGAAAATGTCTTCCTGCTTGGTTGTGCCCTGTATGCTCGATACTCTGAAGTGATGCCTTCTCCTACTTTGCTCGATGCTGTCATTGCATGAATTCCTTCATATTGTCTCTGATACCTTAGAAATTATACTTCAGTTCACCTCTTCTCTGCTGGTTTGGTATCATGAATCTGGAGATGCCATTGCTGGTGCTTCTCTGCCATGATTTATTCTCAGATTCCTTGTTTCTGCATTGTTTGGACCAAGTTCATTTATGTTCTACCTTACTATGGTATTGAACACTGAAATGTTAGTAACAGGGGAAAGTACACAGACAGCTACTGTGGGGGAAAGCTTTTTAGCAATTAAATAAAGTGTCAGAATGTAAACTGTTTGAAAGTAAGGAATCTTTGGAAATGTTATTCATGTTCCAATAGAAGGCCTGATTTTTGAATGTCTTGTTTCTTTACATGTAAATTGTTTATTTAAGGCTAAAATGTGTTCAAGATATTTTGTATAACCCTTTTTTACTTAACCATATAGTTAAGGAATACAAAATTGCTAATTAACTTCAGAAAGGGTATTTCAGTGGCTTGGTTAGCATGAACTGGAGTAAACTCTGGAAAGTGCCTTCTGTGCATTTCACTTCTATAAGCAAAATTTTTTTAGCCATGTGTATCATCTCTATTTATGTGGGCATAACAAAGGTGTCAAGATTTACTGTAAAACATCCCAGGAAAAATACAGGGGCAGTATGTTAAAATTTTCTGTACTGATGTCATGGCAGTGTGTTCCTGAGTGTGCAGCTGCAGGAACAGTCACAGTGGTTTTGCCCACCTCTGTTTAGTAACTGGTGCTGTGTAGATGTGTCTGTAATGTCACTGGCCAAACCACATAAAGACAGCAGTAAAAAGGAGCAAAACATAAGAATTCCTGCATGCTTCTCAACAGGTGTGGAGCAGCATACTGCTCTCATGGTACACTTACTGTTCGTGAATTTTGGGGCAGGGGGAACTGAAATAAATTTGAACTTCAGAAAATTCTGCCAGATTGCAAATGGTTAGATGTAAAAGAGATAGATTTGCTTTTAATACCATGTACATATTTTGCTGATCAAATCTAGGCTGCTACTATAGTTCTCTGATTTCGTCTAGATGGCAGGAACATCAGATTTACAGTGGAGAACTGCTTAATACCTCATTCTCCTTTTTTTTTTAGTATTTTCTCTAATATGACTTACTTTATTTTTCACTCATATTTCAAAGATGCCTGTGCAGTCTTTATATACAAAGGTCTTACCTTATTCCTTCTCTGCTGGGGTTCACAGACAGAATGAAAAAAGACATCTCTAGTTAGAGCAGCTACACTGGCACTTTGAATTACACAACTGCACCTTTGGAGAACATGTAAGTATCTGTTTTGAAGAACAAGGGAACATAATTTTTCCAGTTAAAAGCTGGAAGGAGATATTTTAAAAGAAAAAAGTAGAATAAAAGTTACAAAAAACCTCCATTGCCAACAGCAGGCAGAATCATTTTTTACTCTGTTATTCAATCTTAGTGAAGCTGATCAACTCCACACTACAGCTACTCCTTATTTTCAGCTGCAGCGAAGAATATTGACCTTCATACATACACTGTCCAACACTATACGAAAACATGGAGAAGGCCTTGACATTTGAACTTTTTGCTTCAGTATGTAAAAAACACTATGTACATTTTTGAAGCCTTTTTTCTTAAATTAGGATGGTTGTGTTTAAAAACATTCCATTTGCTACTATGTAAATTGCAGATCTAAAGTTCCCTTTTCATGCTGCTGCCTTGGCAAAAAGGTGGTAGGAGTTTTTGTTCTATCCTGCATGTTCTGCTGGAATCCAAAAAAATTTTGTCTTTGTCATGAAAAAGAAAAACCTGCTGCAGTCTGCTTTGGTTTTAATAAAGTGTACACAGTAGCAAAGTGCATTTTTGTTTGGCTTTGTTTGTTTTGATGCTCCCTTTGATGTTGGCATATGTATATATTTAGATATACTGCACTGTTGTACAAGAATTGTTTTAGTAAATAACACTATTTGTAAAAACTGTTAATTGTTTTTGGTATGAATGCAAAATATTAAAGTTGGATATTTAGTTCATTATGTTGCAAAGTCAATTTATAAATTTTATGAAAGAATAATCTGGAAAGGACTTTTGCTGGTACTTAAATTTTCTGATTTCAGATGGGGTGGAGGTAGGGTTTTGGTTTTTCTGTTTAGGGGGGATTTGTGTGTTTTTGTTTGATGCTTACACATAAATTACATTATTTTTTATAAAAATCTGTCAATAATTTTCTTCAGCTAAACCCAATTAATAGATTGTAGATCTTATTTCAAGTATGTTGCATGTACTCTATCTTTTGGTAAATACAGCATGAATATTTTCAAGGGATTTTAAAGAACTAAAGGGAAACAACTGTGTCTGTACTGTGTAATGTATATATTTGGTTACAGATGAATAATCAGATACTATGGTAGCTTGACAGTTAATCTACACAGTCATTTGACAGTTAATTCCATTTCTGATGACAGCAGTACAAAGTAGTATTGTAGTAGAACCACCAGTAGAACCTGGTGGTTTGATCGAGGTGAAATGAGTTGAAGATCAGGCTAAAACCTGGCTTATGAATCTTAAAATGCTGTCAGAATTGAAACTTAATAGAACTGACAGCTGTATGCTGTGTTCTTAAAACCATGTTAGGCATAAATTTCTTGCATAAACCAACGTAGACACCATGGGACTTAGGGAGCAGTGGGCAGCAGTTATCTGTTTGGCCTGTTCTTCATGTGTCTTCCTAAAAATGTGAGCTAAACCCCTTAGGACAAGAGGTTATGTGGATTGTGGGTTAGTTCAGTAGGATAATTTGTGTCTTTCAAGAGAATATCTATTCAGTTGACAGAATTAAAAATCCTGCAGATTGTATAGAAATGAAACGTGTTCTGTTTTGGAGCAGGGAGGGGGAATTAATATTGAGTTTGCTTTACTGCCTGTCTCTTTTAGATGGAAAGCATTTCTGTTGAGATGCCTATGATCAAAATACAGTTTGGGTTTTTTGTAGTATTTAAAGTTTGTTGTAAAATCTGTTGCCATGGATCTGGGCAAGAGGTAATATAAGCATCAGTCTGTATTTAAGGGGGTGAAACCAACTCTCTTCAACTTTTGAAGAACTGGTTCTTATATAATCTCTCCTCATAACATTCACTTCATGTCACATTTATGAAGCTAGAGACCTTAATGAATTGTCTTACTACTGTAGCTGGTTTTTGAAATCTTATTCTACTCTGTTGCAGGATAAAGATTTTACTCTCTCACAGTATTTGTAAATTGAAGTTTCTAGATTATTTTAAGTGAAGTGTGGTTTTGTTGATACTGATTGTCATCTATGTTTTAAGTGAGAAATGAGAATTAAGCCATTATGAGAGAACCTGTGGGAGAACTTCTACTGATTAAGGCTGATTTGCATTTTTAAAAATTCACATCAACCCTGGGAGTGTACATGTGGTAATGCAGATAATCATATAGGGCTAAAAAAGGCAAATATGTATTTTGAGTTACGGGTTTAGAGCATCTTTAGTATAAAATCTCCTGATATAAAATATAAGGAACGTGGTCATTGTTGCACCTAATATTTTGCTTTGACTTTGCTTAACCCTGTTAATCATGGGCTTTGAGTCCTTACACGTGCACCTTTGATTGCTAACAAACAGTGCGGCTTGGTGCCTATGCCCCACGTTCCCAGGCTTGGTGACATCTACCACCTTAGCAGTTGTGCTTCGGTGCCTTGTAGAGGTGCAGGATCCAGCAGGAAGGTGGGGGGTGCTTGGTAGAGCCTGTCATCAGTGGGACACTGCTCAGTAGCACAAACTCTCTGGTCAGTGCCTCTGTTTACCACTTTCTGGCTACAGGAAGCACACTTATCAAGGAATGGAACCGTTCAATATATACATACTTGGACCACTCAATTTTATACTACAACGGTTTTGAAGACTGGTTTACTAACAAGGCTCTGACTGCTACTGAAATCACACTGCAATCTATTTCTAGCCAGTTGTGATGGCTCGCCCCTTTTGACTCATGCATCCTCAGGTATTTGTGGATTATGCAGATGTGTTTTGTTTCACAGTCTATGTGTCAGACTGTCCCAATTTACTGTGCTTCTCAAAGGAGTGTGAATATTTAGATCCCTTGGTTTTAATGGCTTTTAGACTTGTGAAAATTTCCCCAAATTAGTCTTTTTCTTTGCCTGGTGAAGTGCTGTCATAGCTGATGCTGAAGAATGGCTAGGCAAATCCTTCAGCAAAAATCATGTGACCTGACGAGTATAGGTAATACAATGATTTTCATAAAAATACTTTGGTTTACATAAGAACAAATGGAAGTCTTGTCTCAGTGAATGGCAGAGAAGTCGTGGTTCTCTGAACCTGAGTTTGAACACAGGGTCAACGCCAAGCATCTCACTGAAATGTGCTACTGAAAGTTTCAAATAAGTTGGGTGGGTTTTTCTCAGAGAAATCATGGGTGGTGTCTAAAAGACTCTTGTTAGGGGGTTTTTGTTCAGAGAACTCTTTCCTTCTGGTGGGGCTTGGGAAAACAAATAGTGAAGAATCTTTTGCTTTATTCAAGTCCACAACCTCACTTTGTAGCTGGTTTCTGGCAGCTTCTGTGGAATCATGATGTATATTATCTGATTTTGTGGCTAATGACACTCCACTATATCCACTAGGATATAGCATTAGTAATTTTTAAAGCTCTTCCTGCTCACTTAACTGTAAAGTAGGTGATTTTAATTTAGTAGTTTATTTTAGTAAGCTTGTTCTCTCAAAACAGACATGCTTTCTACTCTTGAGCACTTATCTTCCAGATAATCAAGGCTTGCTGTAAATGTTGGCTGTTCCTTCCAAGGTTTCAGAGTCCCACTGATCACTTCAGGGGGCAGCTATTTGTCCTAGTTGCTCAGACGAGTTCCTAATTGCCTCTTCCAAAAACTAGACTCCTTGAGTTTGTCCATCCCTGAGGCTCAAATTGACACCGGATTTGTTCCTAAGCCTTCTTTATTCAAGACAGACAGTAGTAGCATGAAATAATTTCATATATCTCTGAACAGCACTGAGCTGAGCAGCATTCAGTGGGATCCTGTACTGGAGGAGCAATGCAGAGTCCAAATCCCAGCTCTCCTGTATATATATATATATTCAATCAGTTCCATGTGGTATATGTATTTCCTAATGGTTATCTCCTTTCATATGTTTTCTCATATTTGATCCTTACAGCAAGCATGCCCAGAAATACTAATGGTTAATCATAAAACTAATTAATTTCCTATATACACACACATGCAACCTTTCTCTCTCTCTCTCTCTCTCTCTCTCTCTCTCTCTCTTTCTGGATGTTTCCAGTCTGCAGATTATCCTTCCACATAATGCAGGTGTTTTATGGAGCCTTTTACCTTGTTTTCTGCAATGCAGACAGTCCTGATCTTTAACCTCTGAAGTACTGTGTCTCTCATCACTGGTTTAGTCACACAATTGCTGTAAATGGGCTTTGTATTTTTCGTGTTTCTGCAATATCCCTTTGGCCTATCGGGTATTCTTTACACAGCACCTTGTCATTAACTTTGGATCATGGCTTTCTTATTCACTTTATTTTCTCTTCATCAGTGGTGCAGTTTCACCAAGGGAATTGGCCAGATTTCAACCCAGGAAAGGAGCAGCTCTGTTCTAGGGGACCAGAGTTTGGTTCCAAGTTGTTTAGTGATACATGCTGATAGTTCCATCCTACTTGCTAATTTTATTCCCTGCAGGATTCAGAAACACAATTACTGTAGTATGTGTGGCAAGTCCATCATAAAATTTTAGGACTAGTTTGCCATACACTGTGTGTTGCTTTTGACATTCACAGAAGCATAGAATGGTCTGGGTTGGAAGACTATTCCAACCCTTATCTAGTTCCAAACGCCCTGTCATGGACAGGGACACCTTCCATTTCCTCAGGACCACATTCAACCTGGCCTTGAACACTTCCAGGGATGGGTCATCCACAACTTCCCTGGACAACCTGTTCTTAACTGTTGTTAAGAACTGCTGTAATTACATTGCAATACAGTTTCACATGTAGGTGGCAGTCAGGTAAAAACAGTGTTGACCTTCTGCATGTGCGATTTTATTTTTATAATGTTCTACTGCTGTGTCAAGGGATATGATCCCCTGGCTCATCACTGCCAGACCAGTATTTATCAGCAACCCTACTGCATGTTCCACAACAGTGAATCCTGTAGGCTTAAAAACCTTTCTTATCAACAAAGTCAAAAAAAAGTCTCCCTTTCATGCTTCCCTCAAGCCCTGGGATCCTTCAGGACAGCTGTAGCATTGTCTAGATATTCATAGAATTTTTGAGCCTGCCTTGTGCACTGAGTTTACTGGAATATCAAAATTGTTTGTTTTTTCTATTTCCACTGGAGTTAAAAAGTTCTGGACTGTCCTTTGGAAAATAAAGGACTTGGCCCCTGAGGTACTATAGTCTTGGGTTAATTTCTATTAAGAATAATCCATTCTGCGTAAGATCAGTATCTGCAGCACAAGCCTAAAGAGATTGTATTTCATTTGAGAAAGATGGTAAGAAAGGATCTTTGCCTTCTTTGATAGGAGAGTGCTGTATTCAGGTATTGATATGGATGTCACCTAGAATTTGCTTTGCATGGATAGTAATCTTTCCCTCACTGATTTTTCAGTCTTTCAGTGATTGTGCCTCCCAGTGCAAAACTGTAAGGGATGTCATGCTGTTAAGTGGATCTTGACTGCAGATTCAGTCTGTCATAATTACCCAGAAATACTTTGTCTGAATTTCTCAGCTAAACCAGACTTGACAAGCTATCCAGAGCTTGTTACAGGTATTCAGTCTTTTTTATTTGTAATACTTGTTTGTTTTGCAGAGATAAACTGAAGAGGCAGCTGTTGAAGGTATCTCTAGCAGAACACGAAATATAGTAGTCAATGTTTTTGGGTAATGTTCTACTTCGGAATAGCAATGACAAGCAAGAGACCATCATGAAATGTTTTTAATCCCTATTCTTCGTGCTTTACTGCCAAATATGGCTTCATTTTGATTGAGCATGACAAGTGGGGCAGGGTCTCAAGGAATTGAAAAAGGTGGAGAGATTGAAAGAAAAAAAGCAAGTGAGAGTTTGAGGTGAATAATGCAATTAGGAGAGACAAAGAAGATTTCGTGCAAATAAATTATTCTTTAATAATAAAGCTTTGTTTCTAGGAGGACACACATGCTTTGTACAGAGAGGATTCATCCATAGAAACCCTCAATTTCTGTAAACCAAGCAGTATTTTAAGTCTGTATCAAAAGTAACCTCTTTATGTTATAAAAGATGGAAAGTAAACCAGGGCTCTGAGTGAAATCAGAGTTATGACATGTTCTGTAATTTCAAGGGATTTATAGAAGTTTTCTGCTTTGGGTGCAGTAGTTAAATACCTCACCCAGAATTATTAAAACAAACAAAATTTAAGGATGTATATGGCAAGCCTCTTTGGACTGTGTTCTGACTCCCATGGCACGCGATACCTTGAGAACTTAATGTTCACCTTCAGTTGCTTACATTTGCACTGATTAGTTTGTAGAGAGAATCAGGTTTTAAGATTTATGGAGCTCTTCAGCTTTCTTTCCCCCCCTATACCCCTGTTTGCTGTTTGCCACTTGGGTCTCAGCTTTAAAAGTGTAAAGGAAGCACGGGACGTGTATGTGGAGCATGGTTTACTATATCCTGCTTCGCTGCCTGTGTGACATTCGCTGATTTGGTTTCCTGTGAAAACTGATGGATCAGCTCACTTCTGGCCATAGATAACAGGCAGGAAGAGCTGCCAGGACTCCTAAGAAGAATAGTCCATTAAAATCCTGCATGCAGAACAGAGCTGAAGTGAGGATTTTTATTTTAGGAAGAAAAAGCAAATGTCATGTTTTGATACTGCAGAAGGAAGCTGTTCTCAGAAATACAGATATTTTGAGTTGTTCATGATTTCAAACCCATTACTCTACAGAAAGCTTAGATAAGGTGACAATGTCAGAATGAAACACAGAGAGGACAAAGCTGTTGTCTCATTGCTGTCTGGGTTGCTTGGCAGGCTGCCACAGTGGGGCTGCCTGAGCAGCTATAGCCTGTACAGGGGGGAATAACAAATGGCACAGTTGCTGCTGTACCTTCAGAAACAGACTCTAAGATTCTCTTGTATTGAACTGAATGCTGCAGATATCTAATTTCTGGGATTGCTGGTGGATTTAACTTGGGTTTAAATGCGGATAGCATAGCTAGCTACTAGTCAGTGAAAAATCAGTTTGTTTTATCTAAGGACTCTCACAGTGCTTGAAATAACAGAAGTAATTTGAAATATTTAAAAGCTTCTTATATGAAATAGTGGAGATGGAAAATTGTAGAAAAGATACTGACAAAATAAGTCTCAAAAAAGGCAAATACCTACCCTATCACGAAACTGTTCTTAACCTATCAGAGAAATTATTTCCATTTGATTTTTTTTCTTGTTTAACTGCCATTTAATCAGTCTTGCAACTTCACATTCAGGATTAACTTAACATCTAGGTTTGATACTTTTAAAGTATATTATTATGCCTGAAAAGAGGCATCAAAATAAATCAGCCAATTGTGGCTTATCTCTTGCTGCTAGCCGAGGCAATCCCAAACTCTCTCTGGTTTGGGATTATTATGCCTTTCCTCTAGGTACCTTTTACAGGACATTCTTTCCCTGTTGTGTTTGAGGTTTTAATTTGTTCAGGTTCTGGTTTGGTTTTACTTTTTACTTTTTTTTTTTTTTTTTAGTTTAACTTACATAAGTGTTCATCTATGGAAATACCAACAAAAGTTGGAGTCCAGGTCACCCACGGACAACTTGTAACTGTATGAAAACAGGAGATGAAGCTCTCCTGATTAACAGGACTGCTGCTGTCTGATCAGGGAGGAGGTACAGGACTATTTTGTAGGGGAGATGGGGAGAGTGTATGAGGCTCCTCAGCCCTGTAGTGCTGTCAATATCCACACTGATCCACACTGCTGGTGCAAAAAAGGGATATAATAATCACAGAAAATACCGTGAAAGTACTGTACCCTGAATAGTTTTATTGGACAGGACATTTTTCTACTAGGACCCAGATGCTGCTGCCTTCTGTTTTGGTCTCTGATGTGGTTTTCAGGCCCACCTGGCTCCCTGCTCTTCTGAGGAAAGCTTTCATGACTGTACTTAGTCACTCCATCTGAAAATAAGTTTTATCATGATGTAACTATCTCACCTAGGAGTCGTCATGGTCTTGCAGGGATTAAAAGACCTACTTAGGATACTACATCAGCATGTCTTAAACCAGAGAAATGAGGCACAGGTGACTGTGCCATGTACTATCAACATGCAGAAAAATGGAGTCTGAGTCCCTTACTCAGCTGCTTCTGGCCTGAGTCATTTCAGTACTGGTTCACTCAGCACTTTTCAGGTGGCAGGTTCTTCGGGGTGGTGTAGTGCTGTTCATGTATTTAACACGTTGCCACATTTTTTATTAACTTTGGAGCTCTTGTCAAATGTCTTAAAATTCAAGGCAAGACTGTTGAATTTCATGGAAATTATTATCTACAGACTTAGACTCACCCCTTCTGTTATCGAAACTTCATAAGGGGAAGAGCAATTTAAACTTCTGTTTTCTCTTTATCGCTGTCCTACTAAGGCCTTGTGCAGGAGACACTGCATCAAGAAGAGGTGGTGAACTCCTTATCTCTTGGAGCCACGCTGCCCTAAAGTTCAGTTACAGATGAGCAGATGGAGGAAAAAGTGAAAAAGCTCATTATTGCAACTCCAGCAGGCTCCTGAGATCCAGAGAAGGATTAAGGATAAGTAAATATGCTTTACACCAGTCCCATCTTTGTGTTTCAGCATGTGCGAAGGCAACACCCCAGCACTCTGCACTCAGCAACACCCCAGCTCGGCCTCACCCCCAGCAGGTCTGCTCCCTCTGTCAGAGCTGCTCCCACACCGAGTAGTACCAGCCTCCCTCCCTCTACCCCTGTCTCACAGGTCACCCTCCTTCACACACACCCCTTTAGGTTACAAACTATAAATTTGTTACGTGGCCTTTATTTCACTGGAAGTAGCCTGGGGGGGAGAACAGTTTTGAGATTATCTCAGCTACTTTTTGTCTCAAAAATTTCATTATATTGAGTACTCAGTATACATTTCACTCCATATGCTTCTCTAGTAAGTGGAGGGAGGTAGTAACTATGTCCTTGTAAGGGTGAGTGAAACACGGGATCACGAGGCTGGGTACCTGGAAGCGACTTTATGCCCAGCTGTAGGTGTCCATGGGGGCTGGTGATGCTGCTGGGTGATGCTGCAGTGACAGGACTCTGTTGGGGTGCCTCGGGCCACTCGGGGTCCGCCCGCTGTCTGTCACGGCATGCTTGCCTAATGGGCAGACGACTCGGAGAGCGAGGACCGGTCCGTGGGCGAGACCCGGTTCTGAGCCCGTACCACTTCTCCAGAAAGTTCTGATAAGTTCGGTTGTTAATAGGTTTGTTCTGTAAATTCCCTCCTCTGTAACCCAGGCCATTGGTTCTGTGTCCCCGGGACGCCGCTCTGACCTTACTTTTCTATTGGTTATTTGTTCGGTGCCACCCCTGTTGAAAATCTCGGCGCCCCTGCTTTCGTTGGCCAGTTCATCCCCCTCGCTTTCAGGGCAATAAACGTTTGGAAGATATTACGGACTGGTCCTCTCCCTCGCCTCTTTCGCCCCCGGAATTCCTGAGGGGCTGAGACCCCCTGGTCCCCTCGCTTTGGGTGCGCCTGCTGATACCGAGCCAGTGCAGCCCGTTCCAAGCGGCCGCCGGGAAGTGATGCTTCTCAGTGCCACTGCGGGAAGGTCACTGTTGCCTCCGGGGCAGGGACGGACACCCCCCGAGGCCGACCCATCTCCCAGGGCAGTGACAGGACTCGTGCTGCAGGTCTGAAATGCGCCGTGGGAGGCATCCCTGGCTCTGCAGGTGCCCGGGCCCAGCGCAGCCTGCTGCGGTCTGCGGAGTCACCGCTGCTCGCGAAGCCAGAACGACACACACTCTTCAAACAAAATCTGATGAGCTGCATCTGAATGCATAGACAAATTTGGACTAACGGAAATGACATTATTCAGTGACTAAACAATATCAAATTTAAAAAATCACTGTCAGTCTTGGTCATAGGAGCGACAAACCCAGCGCGTTTATGAGCAAAACAGAAGGTGAGCTGTAGTGGGACAGGGGCCATCTCATGGTGCTGGAGCTGGCCTAAAGGGAAGTCACTGAGTGGGATGCTCAGTCTGTTCTGACACAGACAGCACTGAGGCATGGAAACTCTATCCTGTTCTGCAGGAAATATTGACAAAATAAAAATCCTGTTGTTGAAATTAAAATAAAATATAAACATGATCTGTGAAATAAAATTTAATTTGCCCCCCTACTATATTGAAGCTTCAATAATGTATACTCAGTGACTATTTAGTTTACATCATGCTTCACAATATTTCAGTCTTTGCTGAGTTAATTTTCTGAAAAAAACTTTTTTAATTCTGCAAAAAATGATTAAAACATGCAGACAGCGTAAGCTTAAATAATTCTTGAATCAGACAGAAGGTTTGAACATTAAATCATATATGAAACTGCAGTTCTCAGTGCCTTTACTGAAATTAGGTATATTTCCATTCAAAAATGTATTATTCTGCCCATGGGTAAGCCCTATACCATGGGTAACATTTCATAAATTTGGGCCTAGCAGTAATTTGTAAAAATTATCTGACTGACATTAGGGATACTATAATCTGTTTTAAAAATACATGCTTTTAAAAATGCTTATTATTGTTTAATGTCATATCTTTGGGAAATTGCACTGAAACCTGTTTCCTTTCTCTTATGTCACGTGTGTGGTATTTTGCTACTGTAACCATCATGAATGAGTATTCAGGGTGTCATAGATTTGCTGGCAAACTGATCATTCTTGTAGACTTTTATTTTTAGTACGGGGTATTAAAGCATTGCTCAACAACATCTCAACATAAGATTTGCCAAAAGAATGATTTAAAGATTTCTCGGTATCTTCTTAATACTTGCAGGGATGCCATAGTACTCCTATTCTAGTGAGACAGGATTGAATCTGTGGTTAAGGAGTGTGGCCTATGATTGCATCCAAAATTTAATTATTTGAAGTAAGGTTAAAAAAACTCCAGCCGAAAAAACCATAAGAAATTGTCTTCTCTGCTAACAAAGACAACCCAGACTCTCTACCTGACATTTACCCATTGATGCCTTAACCGCCTTCTTGGAAGTTTCTTCTTAAATGCTTTCTCCTACTGATTTATTTCTGTCCTAAAGGAGGATAGTTCTTGAAGGACCTCTGTGCTCCTGCCATGGCTATATTTTGAATTGATAATGACAATGGATAATGAAGACTGTTGTTTCTGAATTAAACTGGATTTTCTTTGGCACATGTACTGTGACATGGCAAGTAGAAAATACAAATCATCTCTGTATCTTTTCCTATAATCTGATACTTTTTCCTATTATGTATCATCTTTTGCCATACATTTCTTAAAATAACTATTTCTCTTCATCCTTTATTAAACACTGTTTCATACGTTTACTGCCACACTGCTAAATCTCCTTTTAACCATGATAAATAACTGGAAATGAACATACAGCTCAAAGGTAGTAACTGTTATAAGTAGGCTATGGGATTATATTAATTTTAAGTGTGTCCTTGTCGCTGTTGCACCACAAACAGCGTGAAAAATAACGACACAAAGTCCAAGTCCAGGAGCAATAATAACTAACATTAATTAATGATAAATCGGTTTATATAACTTGGGTCACCAGCATGGCATAAAGTCATTGGTCACTGATCATCCACCTCTTAGAATGATTGGTGGAGGCTACAAAACATTTATTTGAAAATATTTTCTTCAGTATACCATAACAACCCTGCTGCTGAATAACAGCAGGTGCAAGATAAAAATTAGTTTACAGAACCCCTAGCAATGTTTTTCATCGTTTCTGTGAGAAACAGAGCTCTCACAAAATGCTACAGAAAGCTGGAAAAATTCTCTGCTAAAGCTTTTCAGCATCTACATGTCCTGCTCTACTCCCACTGAGTTTCAAATTTTAGATATTAGAAGTTTTTATTTCACTGGAAGAGTGGTTAGGCATCAGTATAAATTGGCCAAGGAGGTGATGGAGTCACTGCCTCTGGAAGAGTTCAGAAGATGTCTGGATGTTGGGGATACAGTTTAGGGGAGATAATAGTGGTGTTACTTTTATTGTTGGACTTGATGATCTTGAAGGTCTCCTCCAAACTTGATGATTCTCTGTGATTATTAAGCTTCGAGAAATCTTAGAGACCACAGGTGTACTCATAAAGTTATGACCAGGATTAAAGACGTATTCATTTTGTTAAGAGAAGTAGTCTTATCAAAAGGCTTATTGTACCTAGATAAATAAGAAATGGCAGTCCAGTAATTGTCTGTTGTGTAGATAACAGAGCCATGGGTCCCACTGCTCTGGGTGTGTACAGCTCTTTGCCAGGTAGAACACTGTAACTAAAGCAAAATTCCCACAGTGTTAGTTAGGAGTGATTTATTACTACAGAATGAGAAAGAAAGTGGAATAGACCATGAAGATCAACAAATGCTTCCACAGTAGAACTCCCTTTCTGGCTTCTGGCTGCAGGGGATTTGTAGCATGGATTTCATGTGATTAAAAAAAGGTATTTTTAAAAAATAAATACACGCAGAGTTTCACAATAAAGGCTTGAGGTGTTATCTTGCGGAAAAAAAAAGTCATTCTGATCTAATATTTATTCTATTGTACTGCTTAGCACAATGATGTTCAGGAATGCAGGCCCATGCTCAAGTTAAGTAAGACCAAGCATAAGAGTATGACATCTAAATTGGTCCTCTATTTCTTGCTCCTCCTTTGCTCCGTCCACGGACAGCAAAGGGAGGTTAGGATGACTGTACTGCTGTTTTAGGACGTGTAGGGACTGAATACATTTGTGTATTCAGAGGAGTTTTTCTTCTGGTGGGATTTCAAGTAATTACAGAGCAATGAATTTAATTTCTTGGCAGTGTATTACTGCATTATTTTTCCTTTTGTTTTCTCACCAGTGGTCACAATTTGTTGTTGAGATAATGGGATTGTCAAACCAGTGCTGGACTGGGTCCTACTTATGTGTTGTTTTGTTTGCTGTTCCTATTAGCTGTGTTGTGTGCTTGCAGAAATCAACAAGATGAGCTTAAGCCTTGCAAAGCAAGAGATGAGATGAAAAAATGCTGAAAGTGTTCATAACCCTTCTTTCTACTAGCTCCTGTATGGAGGAAATGTGTCTGCTTCAGTTTTAGCTACGCTTGAAATAAACTGTGGTGGCTGTTGATCTACGCCCAGCATTCACAGGTTTGTGTCCTGGCTCTTCTGGTTCATACACAATAGTGCTGTAATTTTTCCTCAACTTGATAGATACATTTAGTCTGACTGTCACTGAAAATTCTTTGACGAAATTCAATATTTCTGTCCATTTTCTATGATTTTCCTCTTAGCTTTTAACTCCTTTTGACCCTGAAAGATTCTGGTTTAAACGAACAAAAATTCTCTCACTCCTAAATACTAATTAGAATGTATAGAATGGTAAAGTTCTTGAAATTATCTTAATAAATAATGTTTTAGTCTGTGTCTGTTGTAGTTTGACCCCAGCTGGCAGCTCAACCCCACACAGCTGCTCGCTCACTCTCCTGAAGCAGGATGGGGGAGAAAACAGCAGGGTGAAAGTGAGAAAACTTGTGGGTTGAGATAAAGACATTTTAATAGAGAAAGCAAAAAGCTGCATGTACAAAATGAAAACAGGAATTATTTCACTACATTCCTGTGGCAGACAGGTGTTCAGCTAATTCCCAAGGAAATCAGAGCCTTGGGAAGACAAGACACCATTACTCTGAACCTCCTCTCTCCCTTCTCATTCCCCCAGCTTTTATGGCTGAGCAGGACATCATAGAGTGTGGAATACCTCTTTGGTCCATTGGGATCAACTGTCCTGGCTGGGTGCCCTCCCAGCTTCTTGCCCACCCTAGCCTGCTCACTGATGGGGTAGCATGAAGAAGCAGAAAAGGCTCTGAGACTGTGCAAAACTGTTCACTAATAACTAAAACATCCCTGTGTTATCAACACTGTTTTGGTCATAAACCCAATACATATCACCATCTCAGCTGCTACAAAGAAAATCAACTCCATCCCAGTCAAAACCAGTACAGTGTCTAACTTTAATTATCTCTTTACAACAGTACAATCTTCTAGAAAGCTCTCTCTCCGAAATCATTCAGTAGTGTGAGAATGTATTTAAATACTCTAGGATGACTAATGAAATACAGAAATGGTTTTAGGCTTCCATTGTGGGTAACTCACTGCAGCACCCATGCAAATATTAGTAATGTGTAGGTAACGATTGAATACCATCTGAGAGATACAGGCTCCCACACGAAACATCAAAAAACATCTTGGATGAAAATGTAAAAGCATGGATAGTAATCCACTTGTTTTTCTTCCACACATGCAATACAGGCATATTATGTTTCAGGTCTGGATATGATTTCATTTAGGACTGAACTTTCCATTTTCCAGTTGGCTGTAAAAGTCAAGGGCCACTGTGGCTTCAGGATTTCAATGTATTTTGCCAGGAAGAATGACCAGTTGCAAGAACTGGATGTGCCAGAAGAAGAGAGGGTCTGACCTGTCTCAGAGGAATTCAAGCCTTTCTGTTCCATGTAAATGTCAGCTGGCTTCCTACCCACGGGAGAGATGAAAACATATGTCTATCTAGGACATGTACCCTGTCATTAGTTATTCAGCAGATTGAGCTTTTGGTAACTTTTTGCCTACAAATCACTACAGCCTGAGACTTTGCTGAACCCTTTTGACTCGAAAGAGAGAAAATCTTTCCCTTTGACTATGTGTCAAAATGGCTTTGGACTGGCAGTATCTCCAGTATCTCCAGTGAGTGTAAGGGACAATGAGAAGAAGACAGTTTTCAGATCAGGAAGAGAGGCTGGAATACTTCTCTTGGAAGTAGCTCTTCTGAAGTCTCATGTTGTTTGGAAGAGAACTCGGGAAGTCATCTAGCATGACCTCCTCTCTAAAGAAGGGCTGACTTGGATCAAGTTGCTCAGCAACTTGGCCAGTTCAGTTTTGAGAAACTCCAAGGATAGCCTAATACAGTTTTTTCTGTCACTTCAGAGTATAGCTCATTCCTGGTATGGGCACTGACACCCAAAGAGTCATCACTGCTCATCTCCTTAATTCCCTTTTTCTGCCTATTTGTGCAACACATATATTCAAGTTACATGCAGCCTTTGCTGCACATAACCATCACATAAGCAGTCTCTACAAAACCATGTAAAGACTTCGGTGGCAGTTTTATCTTCTTACATTGAGACTGAACACTGAAACTGAAGTGTCTCCCTCCTCTGTTTATCTTGAGCCAAAAGAATACCACAAATACTCAAACTTTTAGTGATAGCCTCAGAAATAGCAGTGTTCTGTTAGGGCAGAAGCATTGTTCTGATTCTTCTGACTTGTTCCTTTTAGCAGTAGATGTTTTCCTGGGCTTTTGGGTTTTGCACATAATTAGGGAAAAATAAATATCTGCCATACGCTACAGAAAGAGATTAAGTTTCCCACATGACAATTCATCAACACAACAATACAGAACATTGCTGATTATGGCTGAAATACTTCCCACCTCCTGTCCCTGGGCCAGGCTGCTCCTGACCTTTATGTGGTTATACAGATGTTGAAAGAAATTATGAACCACTTCCTCTTTACTCCCCTCACATAGCCCCCAAGAGGACCCAACACAGCTGAAGTGCCTGTCTGAAATCCTTTCCAGTACTTAAAGGAATTTCGTTGACTTCAAATGAGCTTGGTTTTCATCTCCATTGTTTCTTCTCCTCTTATAATAGTGTCAAAGTACCTTCTTACTCTGCTCCGCCTCTTTCCATACTAATCTCATATTGGTGTTTCCCTGCGTGTGCTGTACTTTTCCACCCAGAACTTCCATCAAGGAGGCTTTGGAAGATTTTTTAATACTTATCAGAGATTTCCAAGTGCATGACAGCACAGGGACAGCTGCTGCACAACAGGCTTCATACACATGGTAGGTTTGTTGCTTTGCAGATTCATAGAATTATAGAATCTTAAAGTTGGAAAAGACCTCTAAGATCATTGAGTCCAGCCATTAATCCAGCACTTCCAAGCCTACCAATAAATCATGCCTCTAAGCACCACATCTCCACATCTTTAAACACTTCCAGGGATGGTTATTCCACCATTTCCATGGGCAGCCCATTGCAGTGCTTGACTACTCTTTCAGGAAAGAAATTTTTCCTAATATCCAGTCTAAACCTCCTCTGGTGCAATTTCAGGCCACTTCCTCTTGTCCTGTCACTTGTTACCTGGGAGAAGAGACTGACCCCCACCTCACTACGACCTCCTTTCAGGGCGTTGTAGAGAGCAATAAGGTGCCCCCTGACCCTCACGGATGCCCCATCAAAATACCCAGTAAGTCCCACATGTTACAAAAGCCTCTCTATGTAAAACAACAGTAAGAGTGATGTTTTCAATCCATTTGGGACTCTTCAGACTGTATATTGATAGTGATCTTGAAGAAATAACATGCTGCTCTCCACAAAAATCACATGGGGAAGGTCTTGTATTCACCACAGCAAGAACTCCTAATAACCTGGAGGCAGACTGTGCTCTAAAGGCACCTTTTCAGAAACATCATTTAATTCCAGGCAGGTGCCTCAGCTTGTGAAACCCAGCTAGCAGGCAAGGCTCTGTCTTTCACACACTGATTCACGAGCAAGACTTGAGTCCTGTTAGCAGCACATAGAGCTATCACTGTCAGCAGAACAAATAAATAAACAAACAAATCGGCTGAAGTTCATCTTTTGGAGCTCAGACAATGCCTCTTAGGGTTCTTAAGCTTCCTCGCCCCCTCCGGCTCCTCCTTGGCAGCCCCGAGCCCCGGCCGCGCCCCGCTCCCGGCGGAGCGACCTGCTCGCGCCTGGGGGAGGAGTGATGGAGACGGGGGCGCAGCCCAGATCCCGGGTTCCCAAAACTAGGTCTCTGCTCCTTCTCAAGTCCTTGCTCTGGGGAGCAACCCGGTGGTTCGAGCAGGGGTTTTCTTTGAGACTTGGGTTTCTTACCCCTCATCCTTCGCCTTTCCTTACCCCAGAAGGAAAGGAGAGGGATGTCCTCCTCCCTCGGAGCGGGTTTGGCTAATTTTCTTGGAAGACAAACCACTGACCCAGATGCAACGCTGACAGAGTCGCTTAGGAGATAAAAGAAAAAAAAACAACGGCAACAACGAAAAAAGCAGCGCTCCTCTGAGCTATCACCGCTTTATCACCTGCACATGCCTGGAAGGAGGCTCTTTCCTCCGCTAAGGGAAAAAAAATCAGCTTAGGAAAGCAAAGTTTGAACAGCGAATTCCTGTTATTTCAAAACGCCCCATGTGACAGGATATTTCCTTATCATTTGGAGCCCAGAGTTTTCCCCTGATCCACCAGCCCTTCACAAGTGCGGAGGACCTGCCCGGCGGGACGCCCTCTGCTCCCAGCCGCGGGGCGCCACGGGCGGAGCCGCGGCGATGGCTCCCTCCCTGCTCCTGCTTCTCCTCGGGCTTCTCCCCCGGGTTTTTCCGCTGCTGGGTAAGTGCCCGCAGGGGCTGTGCGCGGTGAGGCGAGCCGAAAAATGAGGGGTCACCGCAGGCACAGAGCCGAACCTGACCTGGGGCTTGCGGGGGCGTGGGGAAGGAGCGCAGGTGAAGCCCAGGACCATTTTAACCCTCACTGCGGCGGGCGGGCTGATGGAGGCGGCTACCCGTCGGGACCCCCCTGCTCGCCCACATCCAGAGGTACCCGGCGGGCAAAGCTGCCCGGCAGGGCGGACCTTTGGGTGCCCATGGCACTGTGGGCGCCGAATGGGGCTGTCACCGGCGCTGCCTCAGTTTCCCCCACTGCTCCTATCAGTCACTGACTGATTTAATACCATCACCCTGCTTTCCCTCAGAGACCTGCTCACCGCAGAGGTTTGCAGAAGTGCCTGGTGCTGGGGCTCTGCCTGTCCTCCTCTTTGATGGGCCTTGCTTTTGGCAGATGGCTTTCATGGGGGGATGTTAAGGTAGCTGAGGTGCTGGTATGGATAGACGTGTGAAAACGGGGAAGTTGTGTTGCTCGGTGATACCTGGAGTTTGTACCCACTTGCTGTGAGATTTATCATGATTTCCAGCTCACAGCTATCTTTCAGTGAAAGTTTTGCACCTGCCCTTCCTGAAAACCTCTCAACATCCTCCACTCTCTAGACTAAGATCTACTGATGCAAAACTTCACAACACTGCCTTGTAATCTTTCTTCATTTGTGTAATTAGCAGCAATCAGTTTAGGCTGTCTGGTAAACAAGAGTCTGTGTAGAGAAGACAGTCATCCTACCTGCTTGCTGCCTCCTTGCTCCCTCCTCTTTTGCTCCTGGCTTTTGGGGTGCTCTTCTGGTGCTCTCTCTTAAACACTGGCAGGACTTCACTGGCTTCACGAGTTACTTCTTTATTTACACTCACATAATCTGTGATGGTTTGCAAATGCTGTGGAGTGTGGAGCCAGTTTGGCATACTGGAAATCTCCACTGTGGAAATGACACTGTCTGGTGAGATTCTGCAGTGCTTGGCACAATTCTTAAGATAAAACTTGGGGCCAGAGATAGATAAGCAAATAGTCACAGTGTGGTGGGTAAAGAAAAATGAAAGCCTGTGAGAAAAATTCTATCGGGATCTACTTGGGATGTTTGAGGGAAAAGATGCTAGATCTCCCTGAATGGTAGGTTGTGGTAATGGTGAAGTTGTTTCCCAAGCCTGGCATGTTCTTATGCATTTTAAAGAACTTCCTTCCAGGAGTAAGTTTCAAAATATGAATTACCATTAGAAATAGGCTTAATTCAAAGTACTAACACTGTGGTACTCGTGAGCACACTGTGGTGGACCTTAAAGTGTTCCACCCACGGTTCATCTGTAGTAGTGAAGAACAGCACCTGTTACAGAGCTCTATAACAAATGTTGCTACAGAACAGTGAAACACAGCTAATAGTGATATGTGTAATTCTCAGCCCATTTTACAGATACAGCTCATCATGTTGGCAAGAGTGTTATCAAGTGTTTACAGAGAGGAGTTGGCAGGGCAGACGAAGTGCTGCACAAATACCTGGCATGTTTCTTCTAGACTATCTAATTACTCACAGGAATAATGTTGTATGGGAATCCCCTTCAGTGACCACGAAAGCAGAACAAACAGAAATAAAGCTGTAAACTGGAGCAATACAGTACTAAGTTACAAGTCTGCTTGATGGCCATGGACTAGAGAGGAGCAATACTGAGGGAAAGGAAATCCTGCAATTACAGCCTCAGCCACACTTGCTCTAGCATCCTGCTGCCTCTTGTTCTGTTCTCCTGTTTTGGTGTCAACTTATTTTCGATGCCTGCTCAGCTGTGTTGGCCTTTTAGCTGCTTACATATGTACTACACCCTGCACTGGGAATGCGCAATGGGGCCTTTGTATAAGCAGGTGTGTTGGGTTTACACACTTTTAATGCTTTGTAAAGGCACTGTCAGAATAGAAGAGAGCCTAAGTTTTGTTCCCCTCTGCATTCCCACTGGCCAGACCTCTTTGTTCAGATTTTTAATTTTGTTTCTGGAGTCAGAACTCTGCACCCTTTCATACCTGGATGCAGCAATCCAGGCTTTTGTCTTAGGGATACCTATTTCATGTGCATAGCATCTCCTCTTTAACACCACAAGAACCAGAAAATAAACAATGTTATTTTAGGCCACAAATACAATTTTAGCATTTTGAAAAATCTGGTAGTGTTTTCTACACATGTGAAATTGTCTGACATCTCTTTTATCCAGAAACTTTAAACACTATTTCAGGAAAACAGGAGTTGCAAGCACTGCATATATCAGTTTACAATAACATTGTGCTAAATGCTAGTAGAAAAGCAGAATAAAGAAGTTGTCACCAGCAGTGATAATTATACATTTCCTTGTATTGTCTGTGCGTAAAACAGATTGGCAAAAGACAACAATTTCTGCCTCCAATGCTCATCAGTTTTACATTACTTCTCAGTGAGTTGGAAGCCAAAGGACAAGAGAAGGAAGCTGAACTATAGATGAGATAAGTCTACGTCAGCTCTTTCTCTGAGAGAGAGGTTATTTGTTGCCAGGTTGTTCTTCTGCAGAAAAGCATCATTTCCACGTTAGAGCCCCAGCAGAGAAGGGAAATTTTTCTGTGGTTAACCTGTTTCCCCCTTAAATTTTTATCCATTATAGAATTTGTTTTGTTTGGTAATAATACACTAAAATAAACAGTGTTTTAATTAGCTTCAATCCCCAGAGCCAGATAAATTAATATTTCTCCTTCCTAGCTCATAGCCCATAAATATAGCTTTAAAATGCTGTGCATTCTGTTACCTTATGCGAAAGATAAGAGCATGATTAAGTTACTGTGCTAAAATGCAACTCAGGTAGATCAGAGAGGAGAAATTTTCAGTCTTTCAGCAAGATCAGCTCAGAAATGTTACACTCCATAGCACATCCAAGTGTAAAAGACACTAAAAACTTTCCAAGTGGCTACAATTTTGAAATCAACCTTGCATACATGAAAATGCATGCTGTGAGTCACTGTTTACTAAGAGGGAAAGATAACTTGGGAGCTATGAAGAGCTATGTATATTTTCATAAGTCATGAAGAAGCATACCTGGTGATGGCAAATCCCACTGCTGTTAGTATTTTTTTCATAATGAAGAGATGCAAGAAAGAAGTCACTGATGACTGAAGTGAAAAATAAATATGCTCTACAAGTAGCTTGTGTATAAAGCTTAAAAACATATCCTTCCCCTCAGTTAATACTTTAAAGATTTTAGCAGGGCTTTTGAGAACAGAGCTCCCCACTGCAAGGAAATAGGACCTGAAGAACTTAGTGACTGTTGTCATCTCCCCATGCCTGGGAGCCAGTGCTGCTGGAGAGTTCAGTGTCAGGATCTGCTCTCTAGGGTGTCCGTGCTCCCTCTTTTCAGTAACTCCCATGGGTGCAGCTTGGATTAATACCATGAGTGTGTTTTCTCTCTTCAGTTTAACCCATGCTTTAAACCTACAGGAGACACTGATCTACATCTCTGCTGCCTTGGGGTTTTGTGTGCAGGTGCTTTCACTGACACAAAATAGTTGAAATGTCCTCACATCTGAACTAGTTGCATCCTAGAGCCACTTTAACAGGTGTAGTCCACACCTTCTTTTTGCTGAACAGATGATGAGATTTTAAGGGGAGTGTCCAGATTCATATTCCATTTAGATAGTAGGTAAGATTACTTCAACCCAAATGATTCCAGTGTTATTTTTCTTACAGATACTAGCATCTTCTTAATATATAATGAAGATCATAAACGCTGTGTACTGGCTCAAAGTTCTAATTCAGTGACTACTGCTCCTTGCGTTCAAGAAAATGAGTCACAAAAATTCAGGTGGGTCTCAGATCACCAGCTTATGAGCATAGCATTCAAACTGTGCTTGGGAGTGCCTTCGAAGAAAGACTGGGTTCCGATCACTCTGTATCCTTGTGACAAGGCTAGTGAACTTCAGCGATGGGAATGCAGAAATGAGACTCTCTTTGCAATCCAAGGGGAAGATTTGTTTTTCAACTATGGAAACAAACAGGAAAGGAATATTATGCTGTACAAGGGATCTGGTTTATGGAGTAGGTGGAAAGTCTACGGAACCACAGACGATCTGTGTTCTCGAGGCTATGAAGGTAAAGTTCTGTAAATTCATTTCTGTATTTCAAACTCATTTTTATGTGTAGTTAATTAAAATATTTATATGTGTAGGAGAATTTCCTTAATCTTATTAATGACCAATGAGTGTGAATTCAGGTGAAATCAACAATACTCGAGTGTGTGCTTTTTGTTTTTTGAGGGGTTAATTTAGTTTTTTGTCAAACTTGTCAAAGTGCTGATAGATGATTAACCATGCATGGTGGTGATTCATTTGGAGAGAATAAAAAATTCTATGGTTATTCAAAACGTATATAACTACTACACAACACTTGATGATAGCTTTTACTATGTGTGTACAGAAAGATGTAGTGTAAGTGTATAGTCTGTTGGTTATATTTTTTTTCCTTGGGATGCAAATATTAACTGTCTGTAAGATATTAGTTAGCTCTTGATATCTTCATTTCCAATGTATTGCAGATGTCTTCCTAGGTGTTTGAAGGGAGTCTCAGAGTTGGTGCTAAAATGTTAGACAGAGAAAGAAGATATTTTAAATAGTTAAATTTGAAAAAGTTATGTATAATACATCTCTATATATATTCATGATAAGTATCTGGGAATACATTTGACTTCCCATTTAGTATTCTTTGATAAACAGAAATGGTCACAGAGGGAGGTATGGATGCAGTTTCTGTGGTTTACACCATGGCTGATTACAGTACTAGTCCTTGGCCAGAAGCCACAATAGAAGAACCCTAGCAAAGCTAATTACGTGAAAGAAGGCAGGAGGGAGATGTGATAATGTCCTGCCATTCCCTCCTCCTCTGTTTTCTAGCAGCTCTGTGAGACAGTGACCATAGTATGTCACCTCTCCAAAAGTCCTTGTCAAGGACAGTTCCCCTGTATGTCCTTCCATCAATGCATGTACATTACATGTGCACACATAGAAAACTGCTTTAGTCACTTTGGTAAGTTTCATTGAGCCTGGTTTCTGATAAAACAAGAATTATCTTTAGATACAAATATAAAATTTCTTTGGGCATAATATATTGAAGTCACTCCATGGTATATATCTTTCAAGTTTACATGTACATGTTCTTCCACGTCTAAAATGATCAGCAGTTGACTGAGTTATTGACAGAACACTCAACGGTTTTTTGTGCTTTAAAAATTTGCTTAATTGTGTGGATTTTGTACTATTGATTGTTCTGCATGTGAAATTTAGCATGGGAATGTACTTATTTTGGCTCAGTCAATTGTGGTCAGTTGTCTCCCTTAGCAATAAAAATTTGTCTCACTGTGAACATGGGTATTAGCTTAGACCTAGAGTAAGATGATCAATGTCCCATTTCTAGTACAGTTGCTAGCAAGCTTTCCTTGCTATAATATTTTGTAATAGGATCATAAAGATGAATTCTTATGTGTCCCATGCTTATTAATGTTTATACATTTTTGAACTGTTGTGTCTCCTTAGATACCTACACAGTGAAAGGAAATGACAATGGAGCCCCTTGTGTATTTCCTTTTAAGTTCGGAGGTAAATGGTATGCTGACTGCACAGATGCTGGCAGATCAGACGGCTGGTTCTGGTGTGGAACCACTTCAGACTATGATGTCGACAAGAAGTACGGATTTTGCCCAACGAAATGTAAGCTTTTTCCGTTCACGATTCTGCTGTGCTGTTACTCAGCTGCCTGGAAATACGTCCATAACATGTGCTTTGCAGTTTGAAATGGTTCAGTTTCTGTCTCCGTTTAGCCAGCTTTCCTTTTAAGAGCTACCTAAATATCCAAATATAGCACCCAGCATAAAAAACATTGCCCAATTATTTTTGGGTGAAGGTACGTTAATCATGTGCTGGAATCTCTACGTACACCATTTACTTAAAGAGAAAGTCAATTTGATATAAAGATGTTACATTAGCATAAATAGTACATTCAGAAGGCCAAAAAATAGAAACCTGTGCAGTGGAACTGGAAGCTAGAGTACAGTTTAATTGAAAATGAAAATTACTTTGGAGAATGAGTTGCCTTTTAGACACAAAGGAGCTTTCATGAACTCTTTACTACATCCCAGTGTTTCCCAAATCTGTGTACTGTATTTTAGTTCTGTCTTTTAACTCAATTAGAAGCATTTGTATTCTAAATTCCCTGGTTTGAGTATACTTGGAGTTTAAAATGCAGTATTATGAATATGCAGAACTTTTTTTGGAAATGTTGATCTTACTTTAAGTAAATGGGAGTAATTTATGCCTGCATGTATTTGAATTCTTCTAAATTTGAATGAATTTTCTCTGGGCCTCTGTAAAATACATACTAAACATTTTGTCTGCAAGCTGCTTCTTCTGTCATGCTGAGAAGGGTAGCACTTTTTCCTCCCTTCTTCTTTATTATTGTGTTTTTCTGTAAAGCTCCAGCTGACTGCAATCAGAGCTAAGGAGAAAAATATGCCTTTCCTTTGATGTGAAGAAAGCTGTTTGGGTTGATCTTAACTGGTTTGATGACAAAATACTGATGTCCTTGCCTGATTTTCATGAATGTTGCAGTCAGTATTTCAGACAAATAAAAATAGCACTTTTTTTTCTCCTATGCCAGTATCACTTTCGAGACAATAAAAACATGTTGGGAATGTCAATCCCATTAATAAAGCACATGCAAAGTTGACTTAAGAATGCTCCCTGCCTACTATTATTTGAGTACAAAAAATAGGAGGCATCATTAAAATTTTGTTTAATTCTTCAGCATAATTCAAGGAAATCCATTCAGATGGCAGTGTTTGTTTTCGGAAAAAGCTGCTTTATGCTGATTGCCTGCATGTTTCCTTCCTGATTCTTCAGTACTGGCTATAAAATATTCAAGTTTGGGTCATATATTTTAATGAGAGACAGACCATGGTGGCAGAAGTTTTAGTCATCCCTATGAAAGAGAAATGAGTGAGATGTGAGAGAGTGATAAGTCAATAAACTTCAACAACACCTTTAAAAATAGAATGTTTAAGTCTGCGTGTATTAAAGTTTACTTACTAAGAATAAAGTGTTCATTGTTTCTTAAACTGTCTGGGGGACCAAAGGTGCCAGCATGAAAATATGTGATGCAAACTATTACAGCTGCTCATACTGGGGCCAGGACGTTCAGTGAAATGACTGTGGCTGACCCAGTCACTTTTCATTGTGACCAAATCCACCTCAAATGTTCTCCAAAATGAAGAGGGCATGAGGCCATACTTGCAACAGTTATTACAATCAACAGAGGTGGAGAAATTTTATCAGTGGAGGTGCCCTAATTGTGATTATGACCCTTTATTTGGTGATTTAGAAAGAGATGCTGACACAGTAACAGCAGAAGCTTAAATCTTAGGTTAAGTCTAAAGCTTAAATCTCCTTTAGGAAAGGAACCAAGAAGTGCTGCTGCTACAACAAACAATTTTTAGTAGCCTAGGAAATTCTGCTTCTTTATAGGTTACACCATGTCTTTTTGAACTGTGTGCTGCACTTCAAAGAAGGTGTCGGGGAAGCAAACAGGTTGCACAGTGTAAGACCATCAGGAGAGTGACTCAGTGTGCACCTATAGCTCTATTCCAGTGGGAAAAGGTCCATGGAGGCCTCTTTCTTGACAGACGAAAGAGCCATATTTTTAGCGAAGGATTCAGAAAGCCTTCTAAGCCATGCATAAAAATGCAGGTGACTAGAACAGAAACAAAAACTGCAGAGAATAAGTGCATGGTGAATTCATCTGTGTAGGGATAGAGTTCAGATTTTTATTCATTTTCTACTTATGTACAAAGGACAGTTGTGATTGAACATTATTTAGCTTAGATGCTAAAATATATTATTCCAGAAAAGTGATTAATCTTTTTCTTTCCCTGGGGAACTAAGCTTTAAACAACAGCATATAGATTATCCAGGATCCTGGTCTGAAAAGACATGTGATCTCTTAAAACTCAAATATTGCAAAAGCAAATTTTCCGAGATTTAGAAATGGGTTTTATTTTTATGAAAGGCCAAAATTCTACAGGAGAGCACCATATGGAAGTCAGCTATAAATTATGAGACTGGGGAACTGAGGTGGAAGGTTGGATGAATGCCCAAGACTTGTTTACCTTTTCTTTGTAATAATTGCACGAGATTTATAAACCCCTTACTACCAAGTCAGAGCCAATTTTCTTTATTGAATTACAGATTTTACTACTTTTGCAATATTCATTTTATCCCAGGCTTGTGCACAGGGATTTATGATCTTTTAGAACACAGTGTAGCAAAGAAGTTTTGATTCTGATAGTTATAAAATATTTTGGACAGAAGTTGATTTGTGGATAATGATAATCAGATGAAAGTCCCCATTTTTATTGAAATGTCATTATTTTACAGTAGGTTATATTTGATTTCTTTTTTAAAATAAAGATAATTTGAAAATAAACACTTCATATTACCTATAGATAATCAGATTTAATACAGGAAAAAGTGGAACTGGTAAGTGACCTCCTGATATTTCACATGTATCATGCTTTGTCTTGAGTTTTGTTTATTGTACCGTTTCCCTCTATTTGCACACTGAAGTTTTCTGAGTGCTCTGAATTCAAAAGAGACCTCTTTCCCTCAATTTTTTTCAGAGATTGCAACTTGAGAAGCTGATAAAGGCTTCAGGAATTTCAGTTGTTTTCTCATTGTTGGCAGACATGCAGTGATCTCTGCTGTGTTCTTCTTTTGTCATGCAACTTTATTCCCTTTATGTGATATTTAGCTCAGTGTTGGGACCTCATGTAGGTTCCATTTTTGGCAGATCGAGATCACGCTGTTTTCTGTTGCTTGTTTGTGGAGATACAATTGAGATGAGCCAGGAGAGACTGCAGCAGTGTAAAGAGTGTGGTACCCTCTGGGGCAGTTTCTAATGTTGGGTCCTTTTGGAGGATGCTTTCACCGACATTGCCTAAAAGTGCCACGTTCAGGTATTTGGAGAGTTCAGTCAGGCTATGTGGTGGAGGAGAAAGTCATGCTATGTCAGACACATGCTTAAGAAATCAGGAATTGCAGGGAAGTGTGAGATGGATGCTGATGATGTCAGCTTTGCATTCAGCACTTGGGTCTGATTACCACTATCACAGTAAGATAATCCATAGCCACTTTACATGATAACCCAAATTAGTAAAAAAATTTGGGGTTTATCTCAGAAAAAAGGTCAACTTGGTATATACCTTAGCTAGCATCACCCTGGAAGTTTTTAGTCTTTTTCTCCACATTCACAAATCAACTACTTTAGCATGCTTTTAGCCACTCATTGTTTACGTTTAACAGAAGATTTGTTGTACCAGAGAAAATGGTGACCTTGTTTCATTCTACTGCCCTGGATCTACTATTACATTAGAGAACCTCAGGATTCCTTTCAAACCATTTGCCTATAGCAGTGTTCAGGCATTTCGTGGCCTTTCCTATGCATTTTTTTCTCTATATTTTGTCTGGCTTCATGACGAGTTACAGCATGTTCTTTTCTCTCTACAGTTACTACTAATGAGCTGTGGAACACAGATCCTTTAACAAATGTCCAGTACCAGATAAACTCTGAGACAGCTCTGAAATGGCATCAGGCAAGAAAAAGCTGTCAGCAGCAGAAGGCAGAGTTATTAAGCATCACAGAGTTACATGAACAAACATACCTGACTGGTAGGTTAATATTATCCATCGTGTTTTTAAAAAAGCTTACTATTGCAGCAGTGACACTAATATGGCATGTTCCATCTTGAAGATTTATATTTGTTCAATTCTGGTAATTAGTAAATTGAAATAGTTATATTGAATGATTCAGCTGGGAATATAGGACAGATAATACTTATTTTATCATCATTAAATATTGCCATAAATTAACAGTAACATAAAAAATACAAAAATTAAGTAATGCAGGCAACAAAGAATGAATGTTGGAATGCAGAAAAATGCAAAGTAGTTTGTAAACTGAAGACGTAGATACCAAGATTGCATCCTTTTTGCGCTCTTTTTGTAGTGTGTATTAGTCAGCAGTTTTGCCCATTTCACTAAAGCCATTGCATCTTCAGTATATCCTACAATCTGAGAAGAAAAAGAACCAATAAACAAAACAACTCACAAATGGTCTCAGTTTCAATCTCCTTCAATGTTTTTGGAAGGAGTTTCCAAACTTCTCCTATGAAAATTCTTAAATTTGTACTTGAATATATTTACATTCTGCATTGAGAAAGTCCTCTTTTTTTCCTTCTCAGCCTGTGTACACACACGAAACAGCCCACTAATTCATCTATTAAATAGATTAAAAAATACTTTGAATATGTTACATCAGCTGAATGACAAAATATTCCATACCATAAGCTATATGTTGTACTCTTTAAATTCATAGAATCAGAGGATTAGAGAATAATTTGGGTTGTAAGGAACATTTAAAGATCATCTAGTCCAACCTCTCTGCCATGGTATGGGTCATCATGGATTAGACTAGGTTGCTCGAAGTCCCTTCTAACCTCACCTTGAACACTTCCAATGACAAGGATCAACAATTTCTCGGGCCCTCACCATCAGCGTTGTAAGAAATGTCTTCATTATATCCAATCTAAATCTACCCTCTTTCATTTTTAAACTGTTGCCCCTTGTCCTGTCACTACAAGCCCTGGTAAAAAGTCTTCCTCCAAATTTTTTAGAAGTCCTTTTTATTTATTGAAAAGCCATGACAAGGTCTCCCCAGAGCCTTCTCTCCAGGCTGAACAACCCCAGCTGTCAGCCATTCTTCACAGGAGGGATGTTCCAGCCCTCTGATGAATTTTCTTGCCTCCTCTGGACTTGATCCATGGCTTTCTTGTACCGGGGACCCCAGAGTGGAATGCAGGACTCCAAGCAGGTCTCACTAGAGCAGGGCAGAGGGTCAGAATCCCCTCCCTTGCCCTGCTGGCCACATTGCTTTGGATGCAGCCCAAGGCATGTTTGGCTTTCTGGGCTGTGAGTGCACATGGCCGGGTCATGTCCAGCTTTTCATCCATGAGCACCCCAAAGTCCTTCTCTGCAGGGCCGCTCTCAATCCGTTCATCCCCTAGTCCATATTGATACTGTGAATTTCCATGACCCAGGGGTAGGGCCTGGTGCTTGGCCTTGTCGGACTTCATGTGGCTGACATGGGCCTACTCCTCAAGCCTGTCAGAGGCCCTCTGGTTGCCATCATTTCCCTAAAGTGAGTCAAACACACCACTCAGCTGGGTGTCATCGGCAAACCTGCTGAGGGTGCACCCAATCCCACTGTCTGTGTGACTGACGCAGATATTAATAATACTGGTCTCAATATAGACCCTAGAGAAACACCCCTTGTCACTGGTTTCCATTTGGATTCTGAGCCACTCACTGTAACTCTTTGGATGCAGACACCCAGTCAATTCCTTATCCAACTGGAAGTCTATCAATCAAATCCATATTTCTCCACTTAAGAGAAATGAGAAATGTATTCTTAATGCTATGAACAATTTTTTCTGTCTAAATTTCTGTTTTCAATTTAAAGATTTGGTCAAAACATGGGCTGTTTTTTAAATGACTGTGACAAAATTATTGTTGAAATTAGGACTCAAGGGAGCAAACTGTCACTGACACAGAAGTTAGTTATTACTTGATGGGTTTTAATTGCAAAATAATAGATATGGCTGCTAAATGCATGTGAAGATCAGTTTTTCATTATACAACTACACTGGCAGTACCAGGATTTCCTGTCATGCTCAGTTCTCAGTTCTCTGAACCACAATGTGTTTGTCCAGAAGAAGTAATAGAACATGTTAACATGTTGGTGCAAAACCAGGTATGAGGTTCCAGTCCTTTCCAGTAGTTAACCACCTCTCCTTTTAACTTTGCCATGCTTCAAGTGCTGCCCATCACTGTGGTGTCAAGGACAACTACAAATTGCAACATCTTGGCACGATGCCTTCAGTAGAAGCAGAAACAAATGTTACACATTGCACAATGATTTTCTGTGAACTATGCAGAAACACACTTAAATTAAAAAAATCAGCAGTCCAGCATCCAGCTGTGCTTCCAAGCCTTATACGAATGGCAGAGGTAGACAATTGATTAGTAATGACTATGAATAATGTTCAGTTGGACCATATTTCTAAGTGCTTTCCAGAGCTAGAGGAATAAATTCGAATTGTTTTTCAGAAGTCTGACTTGTCATTGGCTAAAGAACTGAAATCAGATCAGTCTGAAAAATGCACAAGAAATTCTGTTAAAAAGATGATGTTTGCAATGATTGAATTTTCATGTATTTTGATAAATGAGAAGAGTTTTTTTACACTGTGAAATTCCCACTTCTTAATTTTATGAAAGAGAAAATACACACTGGAAAACCATATCTTTCATTTTAGAAAACTGATTTTTGGTTTTGTGACTTTTTCTGCAACTTTATCCACTTAATATTTTATAGTTCTGAAAAAAAAAGTTTCATATTTGTGATCAACGGTAGCATTTTGTTCCCTATTGTCATAAAATTCTCCAAACCTAAAACTAAACTGACCAATGTAACTGTATGTAACTGACCAATGACCTGTTTTGCAGGTTTAGCTTAGCCACCTTAACTAGAACATTAAAAATTGTTAAAACTTTTGCTAGGAAAAAGGAGAAGGAGGTGGCTCAACTAGAATTCAACTCTCAAGTCTTCAGGAGGTTCTTGCTCTTGCTGTGGATTTCCAATATCTCTCTCCGTCTCTGTTACCCAGGTCTGACTCGCACACTGAGTTCAGCTCTCTGGTTTGGTCTTAACAGTTTGAATTTCAACAGTGGATGGCAATGGGTTGGTGGTGCTCCTTTTCGGTACTTAAACTGGGTTCCAGGTAAGGTTACATACGTTGCTACTCAGTTCAGAAGGCAAAAATATGATCATTGTGTAACAAATATCTTTTCTAGCAGTATATTCTCCTGCAATTATTGAGCTTGTTTTGATGTTGAAAGGTTCTGATTGAGATTATAAACACTGTGAGTAATGGCCCTTATGCTAGGGATATACACTGGGCTTAATTTATTCTTCATAATGGAAAAGGTAGCCTCAAAATCCATAGGAAAGTTTTAAGTCATCTGTTGACACTTCATTTGCACATCTTCTTAGTTTATTTTATTTCTGAATACAGAAGAAATCAGGTGCTGTAGATGTCTTCATTTGTGAGATTAGACTGATCAGTGGGTTTTTTTGGGAGGTGGCTTTGTTTGTCTGTTTTGGTTTTGGTTTTGGTTTTTAAAATTTTATTTTATTTTTCTTTTCTTTAAATTCCTTTCCAATTTGTTTTTGTTCATTTTTTTTTAATTTGCTTAAAGAATAGATATTCATTTTCATTTGGGATTAACCTACCCACAACAGTAACACATATGAAACCGAACATTTGAGGCTAGTCCATTTTGATGGAAGCCCAGCTACTTCACAGCTGTAGCTGCGGTGTTGAGCTCTGGTGCCATCATTAAAAAGCCTGTTTCTATGCCATCTGTGCACATGGTGAAGGGCTGCATCTCTGGCTGACTATTCAGAGTGCCTATGTAAAGGTGTCTTTCCTCAGGACCCTCGCCTTGTTCCTTTGCACTGGCTATTCAGGAAGCTTTTGGAGACTAATTTAAAGTAGATGTCTGAAGTTCTGCAGTGTAAATGCTCTTTATCTTCACTGAGCATTTCACATGTATTTAATCACCAGTAACTACACGTGCATGTTCCAGTGCATCACCCAGGGCCTTCCTTGTGTAGATAAGCCCAAAAGCATGTTTTAGGCGGACAAACTTCTTGAGTAGGTAAACTCTGAAGAGTGAATTGAACTACTTTATGAACAGCTCTCCAGTGGAGTGAGCACACAGGCAAACACATGAACTGCAAGTTGCTGTGAAGGTATTTATAGGTCTGTCATCCGAGTGCACTGATGAGAATCTGGATGCACGTTGGAGTGGGGGAAACACAATTGTGACATGGAGCCAAAGCAGCAAGAGGAGCTGTTCATGGTTGTTAAAAATGCAGACAACTCTCAGTTGTAAAGAATTAGATGGGTTTTGATGTAAAAAAATGGGCTCCATTTATCCTTAACTCCTTATGTTCCTTAATTTCATTCAAAGGTACTCTTACTCTACTCTTACATCCATATAACATATTTTATATTTGTGTTATCTCCTTCATGACTTTACGTCGGTCAGCCAACCTCTGTCTCATCCCCATTACACTGGATGTTCAAGAACTGGCTGCTTTTCCACTGGTACATTTGAAGGGAATTTGTAGAAACTTCATATTTTTCCATCTCACTAGCCCTAAATAAATAACAGAAAAACTGTTATCAATGTTTAAACAAAAATTATTTTGCTTAGACATTTTGGAGATCTAGCTGCCAGTGGCTGAACTTCTTTGTGCATTAAAACAATGTAAGATTATATTTTTGACGTAAGTACATCTATTTCTCCTATGGGAATAAGAGAGAGCATGACTGCAAATATAAGACTGTATTTAATCTGAAGTAATGAAATCATGATGATATAAGAAAATTCCAGTGAACAATCTTGGACACTAAAAATATTGTTTTGTTGTGTTTATTCTGTGTAGTACCAATGCTTGTGTGTAGTATAGTGGCATATGGTCAGAAATTAAAGAAAAAACATGCTAAGTTTAATAACAGTAGGTCAGATCTTGAAAAGTTCACCTGGTTTATTGCAGAAATTTCTTCTGTTCTATAGGTTCTATTTTTCTTCTAGGTGTTTTTGTTAGTGCTAATGCTAATCAACTATATCCAAGAATATCCAAATATCCTGATATTGTCATATTGTTTAGACAAATAGGCAAGACGTTCACATCAGCAAAATAATTACTTTTTATTTTTCTTCCACCAAGTACAGAATTTGACTAGCTTACTGAACAGTTTTTTTACCTAAAGACTGTCCTCTGGATCTTAGACATTCTCCATTTACAAAAGGAAAAAATCCCAAAGAAAATCAACACATGCACTGTAATACCTTCCACCAAGACTTTCAACATGTAAGGAGGCTGTTAAATTATGAATTTGCAACTTGTGGCTGCTGTGGAAAAATTATCTCTTAAGGGACTGGACTTTCCCCTTCAATCTAGAGGACTGTAGAGTACCACAGTTGTCCAAGTGTTAATGCATTTTATGGTTGAAGCACGGACCAGAAGAGAATGTGAGAGTTGGGAGGGTAACCATGTTGTGCTTATATGCTGTTGTTGTTGAGATTTGTGGTTGTGGATTTTTTTCTTTTTTTTTTAAGGCCATCCTTCTCCAGAACCTGGAAAAATCTGTGGTGCATTAAATCCTGGCAAAGGTGCTAAGTGGGAGAACTGGGAATGTGATAAGAAACTTGGCTATATTTGTAAACGAGGAAATGCTACTTTAGAATCTTTCATTATTCCTACAGGTAGGTTTGGTAATAAACCCTCAATAAATCCTTAATGAGCAGTGATTTTTATCTGTAACTGGAATAAGTGTTATTGCAGTTGGTAAAACCAAGCCAAGGACTCTGCAGACTGTGGTTTGACCAAGATTCCTGCTAAAAGTGAACAGTGTGTACTTCCTTTTTGCTCTGGCCTCCCTGTTTCCTGTGTAATAATCTTTCTTCAATAGTCCTGAGTTCCAAATTGCAAAATTGTGTTCTCTTTCCAAAACCAAGCAGAACTGTCAGATTTTGATTATAAAATAATAAAAAATGAATTTAATGTTTTTAAAACAATGTAATTTTCTGAAGCCCCATGTACACAATTAAACTAATTCACTTCTTCTTCCTGTAATTTTCAGTACTTATGAGTCAGTGCAAGTCAGTAGTGGACTAGAGGAATTTTTAAAAATTATTTTGAATTCTATATTTTAATGTATATAATAATGTATATTTTAATGTCTTATAAATATAGGAATATTTGTATAGAAATATAGAAATACTTATTTCTATACATATAAAAGCATATACAATTCTTTATTATATTATTTGAATTAGATCTGTAGAGACACTTTTTCAGAGGAAATGTGATTCTGGAACTTGCCTAATGTACATAAGAAAGAACAGGGATAAGATTTATTTAGACCTGTTTCCTTATTATCTCTCTATAAACAGGTTGTAACTTATTCTTTTGTTTCATCACTCCTTCTTTCTGTTCTTTCCAAGTCCTTTTCTTTTTCCAGGACATACCTGTATCTCCTAAATCCACTGATATTATTTTGTATAGGCTTTAGAAGCAGAAGGCTAAACCATTACTACATTTCCAGTTCATTTATTCATATGCATCACTACTTGCAAAACAGATGTTTTGGAAAATCAGTGTTTAATACTTGGCTTTAAAAACAGTTGGTGTTTTTAAATATTTTTTCTGCTTTTGCCAATATAGAATCAGTCCTGTTAAACAGAGGATTCCGCCTCATTTGTTTTGCTGTATTGCTAAGAGAAAAAGACACAAGAATGAGCTGTTGTCTCATTAATTAGATATTAAAATACATATTAATTAATTTAATGAATACTTCAGTATTGAAATCAAGCACATTCATTGCCTTAGCTGAAAAAGACTTCAATGTATGTTTCAATTACTTCTTAGTTTAAGACGTAAAGTTTTGTTACCATTTGTATACCGGTGATACCCAAATAGTTTCATTTATATATACGTTGTTGTAGGTTGTTCAACTAGCTACTGCTCAGCTTTCAGGTTTCATGCACCAGTTCTGAAACACTGATGCCTATAAATATACTATCAGTTTAATACTGGCTCCTATATTATTTAGATTTAAATTCAGTTTTTTTGGGGTGGGGGAGTGCGTGTCTAATGGTCATTACTTTCTTTTGCGTTTGGCTTTTGTTCCTACCTCCCACCTCCACCCTCCAGTTTACCAGTTATTTGAAGGAAGAGACAGACGTTTTCAATTAAACAGAAATTGCTGAGGAAACACTGTGACAGATAAACCAGAGATTGGCGGTGGTTCACATCATAAAATATTTTCCAAAATGTCCCACAGGGGGAAGTAATAAAAGTAGTAAGCATGGAATCATGCAAGGTGTTAAGTGCCCTCAGCTTCTAAAGGTGTAAGGGAAAACTCGTGGCAGATCATGTTTTCCTGAGTTAAGAAATAAATTACTTGCAAATTCATACATGCACGTAGTTGTTCACCTGACATTAAACATAGAGACAAGCCTTCGAAATTTTAACCCTAGGAGTTATAATTGTGTCTAACAGGGCAGTATGTGGGACAGAGGAACATTTTACAACAGAATGTAATCATGCTTGTGGTCAAAAAAAAGTCGAGAAAAATCTTTACAGAATATTTGCTTTCATTACAGATGGATTTTCACAAAGCCGACATCTGCAGGATTGTTCTGCCGTTTTGTTTTCTATTTCTTGTAACAAAGTATTTTTTCCAGCAGGGGGCCACATCATTTTATACATCAGAGTGATGTAGACTCTTAGGGCTACACAGAATTTGTCCTGTAACACAGCAAAGTAGATTAATAGAAATGTATTAATTTCAGCTTCAAAACGTTTAAAGGAAAGGCTGTCTATCTACCTCCACCAAGTGAGTGCCTACGCAGATTTCATCCCAAGCCAACAAAGTGAAGTGATCTTAAAGTACTCTTTCCAAATGTTTCTTTAAATAATCAGTTAGAGGAAATAACTGCTCTTAGTGTTATTGCTGGGGTGCTGTGTCTCTCTCCCTTATCAGACCACAGAGGATGGGTCTAACAGGGAAATTTGCATGTCTGAATCATGAGACTGGCTTCAGCTAGTGCTTTCACCCTTTTAGACACCCAAGCCAACCACTGTGAGATTTTCAGACTTCAGAAAGTCAAGCTTACAAGAAAGTCAACTTTATGAGAGTACTTGCTCTCTACTTGAGGGATAACCATTCTACATCACAGGCCAATAAATTTGTCAGCTTGACATTTGGAATAATGTTCTTTACACATTAATGTAGTATCATCTTTTACCTTTTATTTGTGATAATTTGCATTGCTTTTTTTGTTTAAGTGAAATGATGTCCAGGGAGTAGTACTTGTTTCCATTAGGATGAAAAAGTAAACTGGACGGCTTTGAGTTGTCCAGTATTTTCTTTAAAAGTAGAATGGGGAAGCACAGAGTTAATTTTTGCTGAGTAGTTGAAATGAAGAACGAAGAGTTTCTTGGGCTAAGAAATCCCCAGCAATGTAATTCAATAAGACTTACACCAAAGAAACTAGAACATCAAATGCTTTTTTTGTTTTGTGGCCTGCTACAAGTTCCCTGTTGTTACTGCATCTACAAGGAAAAGTTTTCCTGCCCTGCCATAGCTGCTTTAGTGTTCAGTGAGTAATGTTGCCAGTATCCATCGGCTTGAAAAAGAGATGCTCACGGACTCACTGAGACGTAAATACCTTTGTGTCTCTCTCTGCAGCCCTGTCTGAACTGTCGATTTCTGTTCCATTCAGTGTTTGCAGTTTGCAGAAGGGTGTGTTGAGTGTTCTCTGGTTTATGTCAAAGCACTGTAAAATGCATATGCTTGGAGCTGAGACCAGGTATAGGACAAATTAGGCGGCTGCCTGAAGCATCAGGCTAACATCTACAAAAGCATTTTTCACCTCTGTGCTCTCCTGTTTCTCCCAACATCACCATGTACATTCAGTTTGTTTTCCTGGGGTTCCCCCACTCTCTGTTTCAGTTCTTCCTCTCCTGTGGCAGAATTGAGAGGTCTCTGACCAAGTATTGAGCCCCTTGTCCCAGGGAAAAAAGTTTAGTTTTACTTGAACTTTATGAGAACGTACTAGTACTTTTCAGAGGCAGGCCTGAAACAGCAGAAGTGTGCGTTGTGACACTACATATCTATTAATCATCAGTATACTCCAGTTGAAACAGGATATGTGCCTGCAACATGGGCCTGACTGGTCAGGAGTTTGGGTGCCTATCTAAACATTCCTACAGAATACATCCCACTGTTAAATAAAGACATTTCTTCTCCTTCTGACATCCACAAGTTTTTTTTTGCCAGCAGAATTTCTGAAAACCTGCTGTCCTTGTTCTACTCTATATTTTGGTGTTCGCTACCCATCTGCTGATTATAAATAAAGAGCTGCAAGAATCATAATTTGTTTCTTCAACAGCAATGCTGTGTTTATTACATGTTCAGGTGGCACTCCTCCCAAGGCTGAATTGTTTGCTGAACAGCATTGTGTTTGTTGGCAATATCCTGGTGCTGTTATACTGAGCTTCTAAAAATAAGTTTTAAGCATAAATCATTTACTTTGACAGCATAATTTCATCAGTTAAGCTTCTGAAAAGGATTCCTAAAAGCAGTAGTCTTATTTGGGTTCTCTTGGGATTATATATAATCAGTTATTTCTTTCCATAGTCTAGCAGATGGGCTAATCCATAAAGTGCCTAAGTTTTGGGGAAAAATAGTTACTCTTATAAGTATGTATCGTGAAATCAGGTTCTTAACATATAGCATGGGTGTTAAAGAGAGGTGCTGGCATCAGCATAGAAAAATTATAAAGCACCACTCTGCAGATCTTTACATTTTAGTATGCATATATGCATGCATATAAAAGACAAAACTTAAAGTGTTTTATTGACTTTTCACAAGTTGAAAGCACTTGTTTGCACCTGTAGTGTTCTTAAAAACAATGTGGAAATTTCAACTTTCAATTATTCATGCAGATTTTTATCCCTGTATGTATTTTTCATCTCTGTCATTCTTCGTGAAGAAAATACGTGATTAATTTTTTTTTGTTGAATATTTTCTGATGTGATGTTTAGTCTTTAGTTAAGAACAGAATTCTGAAATGCTTTGTGGCAATTTTTCTTTTCAGAGATGAATGTGCCTATTAGGTGTCCTGATCAATGGTTGTCATATGCTGGTCACTGTTACATAATTCGTAGGGATCCCAAAATATGGAAAGATGCCTTAACATCTTGCAGGAAAGAGGATGGAGATCTGGCAAGCATCCATAATGTCGAAGAATACAGCTTTGTTATTTCTCAACTTGGGTACCGTGAGTATTTTTTCATAATAACATATATATATATATTTATTCTGAGTAAAGACGGTATTTTGAATATGTCTTACCTGTTAATAAAATGAGGAGACTCTTTAAAAATAATAATTTCCCTGGTCACAGGGTGAAGATGGAGTTAAAATTTAAATTAAAAATCAGAGGAAGAAAAAACAGAGAATAGGAGCACAAAACCCAAACAGACTTTACTGCCACAAAAAAGCTGTGGTCAATGATGCAGATTGCATTATCTCCAATTTCTTAGGGTCTGCTTCAGCCTCCTTTTATATAGGTTAAAACAATTTAAAACATTTTAGAAGATAAAAGGATTTTTTCAATTGATCTGTAAAAGTAAATGAAGGGAAGCAAAGTCTGCTGGTCCAAGACAGTTTGGGAAGATCTGTGCCCTGTTATTAACACTGCCACGTGCTTATGTTTCAAGTCACGCTGTTTGTGTTTCTTCTGAAACAGAATCTATCTGTCCCAGTGCATGGATTCAGGTGTGCCCCATATCAAATACAGTACTTATGTGCTTGGTTTCTGAGCTGTTCAAGGCAAGTTAGTCTACAGATGGAAGATGTGTTCATTCAGAAAATGCAGCCATGCAGACTCTGAGGCAATTTCATGGTTGCTATTGCTTTAAATGAGCCTGCTTTTGCATGGAGGAACAGTTAACTGCTTTTTGATGGGAGAAGCATGTTCACACCTACGTGTGCTTCTTTGCAGTGACTGATCCTATGTGTGCTTTCAGGTAAAGGTGAGTTAGTTTATCCTTCACTGAAAGTGTAGCCATGTACTTCGAGCTGCAGCATAAAAGCAGTCTTGGAGTGGAAATCATAAAACAGCTGATATGTTTTACTTTTGTATCCGAGCCACCTCCATGGCAACTTGTGCTTCTCTTCACATTCCTGAAAGAATGACCTGTTGCTCGTTCATGAACAACATGAAACTTTTACTCTTTCAAAAGATATCCTTAGGAAAGGTGAGATCTCTTGATGAGACATTAGGACATTCGATGGAAGTTAGGTACTAAAGGAAACTAGTTCTATTTTCACCTTACATATGAGAAGTAGGTTATTTAATAGTTTAATACCTCTTCCAAAGACCTTTCCTGAACTGACTGTGCTGTTCTGTTCTTGTAAAAGTGAGTATTTCTGAATAGCAAATAGTCCTGAAGGAAACCAGGCTTCTCACAAATGGCGCACTAGCTGCAACAGACTATTATGAAAGCATTCTTTTCAGAGGAGTAAAATAGGAACAACTAAAGAAGCCTTTTACGACAGTTTATGACTGTATCAGATTACCCTTGTTCATCACTGAGAGGAGAACACCATGTATTGCAGTGCCTAGAAAATCTTGTCTGCATCAGGACGCTGCTGTAGAGAAAGAACAAAAATCTATCTTTGTGCCAAACAATTCACAGTCCCATGATAAAACAAAGGAAGAAGGGGTACAATGAGATGAATATTGTCATGGTAGCTGAGCTTTTGTTGGCATCACCCACAAAGGAGAACTTTAGAGAGGAACATGAAGAATAAAGAAGTGCATTCTGGATGTTTACACGGAAGTCCAGCATGTGATATGGCACAAATGTGGCCCAGTGCATGACTGAGAATGGGAAGCAGCTTCACAAATTGCTGGAAAAAAACCCTCTTGGTATTTAGTCATACAGCTGTAGAGATGATTGCAAAAAGGCAACAATTCTACTGAAGAAAAAAATGTTATGTAGGAAGAGACTCTGTAGATTTGTGTGGCTTATTTAGATGACTTTGATGTAGTTATTTTGTTAAAGAATGTTGTTTATTGTTTGTATTACCGTGGTGTGAGCCCACCGCAGTAGGAGCTCTGGCCATGGATGATGCTGTGCAAAATGCTGTGCAAAATGCTGTGCAAAATGCTCAGTAAACACAGACAGAAAGATTTTAAGAAGTAACTAAACAAAAAATAAATTAGAGGGCATATATGGTAGTGGGCAAGGAGGCAATGATAGCATGATGGGCAGTAGAATTGGAACAGCTTTCATTTGTGTTAGCAGGGCAGAGTTTAAACAAGGGTACTGAAATGTAATTTTGGGGGACTTCTGAACTTAAAGCACAGTCTGCAAGAAGGGGTAAAAGTGTGTGTTTGAAAAGGCAGCCTGAGAGCCTGTGAATTTGAGCCCTTCTTCATGGGGGAGAGATGGTAAGAACTTTATGCATGAGCTATGAGGGCTGATCACACTTCGGTGCAATAAAGGCAGGAGACTCAAGGGAGGGGAGGAGAAAGGACAAAGAGGTGACTCTCTCTGGCGTTCAAGTGACCAGCTGGGAGGGTGATATTTGCAGTATCTTGGTTGGCCAGAATGGGAAGCCTCCTAGTTCCTGAACTAGCAGATAGCAGAAATGGCACAGAAGAGTTTTAGCTTGTGGTGGAATCTACGAAAACCTCCATCTGAAATGTGTTAATCAGAAAGAATTTCCTTGAGGACAATGTTTTTTAGCTTTTTTATAGACACTTCTCTTGCTAGGGACAGCAGAAACAGAAAAGAAACATTGAGAGACCTGCTCCTGCAATGGATGACTTTTTGTGGGGGCTCACAAAAAGCTGGTATTTTTAATTTCCATGGGTGATTTCATTGTCAGGTTGACTGTGGTCAGTCTGGATAGAGTGTGTTAGAGGAAGAATTATGCAAGAATGCAAGAACTTTGATAACAAGCTGAACAGGAAAAAACCTCTTAGTTTGATGATTAGAAATAAAAGGTCATAAGCAAAGGAAAAAACTTATTGTTCATGAAAAATGTTAATAATGAGTTAAGTCTAGCAACCAAGTAGTTTTGCTTGGAAAGACAGCTATCCAAGGAATGGACTGGGCATGCAGTTGGTCAGTGTGAGTCATAGTGCTGTGGACAAAAGGAAGTACCTGCTGCCTATAGTATATACTGGATAACAGGCTGGAAATAAATAATGAAATTATATTTTAAAAAATGTCAATTGCACTGAACAAAGTCAAAATATCAGTTCTATCTATCCATTTGATTATGATGGAATTCAGACTGATTATAAATGCCCAAATTTTCAATCCTCCTTATTCAAATAGTTTATTCAGAGCAAAACCAGATATGAACATTATAGTGGCAGCGTGTTAGAGTGGAGGAATTTAAACACATGCAAATGAACCTCTCAGAAACAGAGAGTGTGAAGTAAATTCCTTGATCAGTCCTGCAGTTTCCTCCAGCCAAAAGCCAACAGCTAACTCCTTTAACTGAAAAGTGAAAAAAATCCAACCACCATGTGAATTTCATTTTACTCTGAAATGAAATAAAATATAGGAACACCAGAATAGGAAAACTTGCAAGTACTCTGGTTGTCAGCTCTAAAAGACATCACTGAGTGTCTGAGCATTAGAAAATAGGACACTTCTTTCTTCATTATACTAAAACTAGGAGGAAGAGGGGAGGTAATATTTTATTTAGGTGTTTATTCATATCTTGTTACAGGAGTTTTGAGTTGGAAAAAAAGATGAACCTAGTTGTGTTGCAATATAATTCAGCAAAGGGTGTATTTTGGTTGTTTTCTGTGAAGTTGAACACCCTTATTTTATTGCCACTACAGTGAGTGGCCTTTCCTGATAAGTGGAGTGGGTATGTGATGGTCAGTCTGACTTCTGTGAAGCTGAGAGCCCTAATTTCCTGACTGCCTTTTAAACTTCCCGAGGATAAAATTTTTTAGTTTCCAGGAAGAACAAAGTTCGTGTTATGTGAAAGGAACTGTTAATTGTGTGTTTTAGAGCCATCTGATGAGCTGTGGATTGGGCTGAATGACCTCAAGGTTCAGATGTATTTTGAATGGAGCGATGGAACACCTGTCAGCTACACCAAGTGGCTTCGTGGAGAACCCACTCATGCAAACAACAGGCAAGAGGACTGTGTCGTTATGAAGGGAAAGGTAAAGTCACATAGCTATTGACCGAATTGTCTTATAATTTCATTTATCATTTGGGCTTTTTCCTATGCAAGAGCAAATAATAAAAAATTGTTTTAAAAAATGGGGATGTTACTGCTTGAAGCAGCCTACTTTAAAGTCAGGAATAACATTTTGAGGAAAGATCTCTGTTTGAGGTTGCCAGAAAATTTCACTGAGAAGCAGACAAGTGGTGGCAACTTCCCCCCAAGGTCCATATTTCAGGATTTCAGTTTGTGCACATGGACTCCTTTAAAGAATCTTATGATTACATTGGGAAGCAGATGAACATGCAAGTGTTTTCTTCAGGAAGCTAAAAGGACATTTTGGATATGTTTGGCTTTTATCTGTTTTGACTGAATATGGGATTCACCTTAAAAAATTGCACTAGCAATTTTTATTGATGCTAGAGAGAAATACTCTCTTTAGAAGAAAACAGAAATCTTAATTTTATTTTTCTAATTAAAGTTATAAATCTTGGATCTAGATGGTTTAGTTGTTAGGCTTGAATCTGCACTGCACGTGAAGAGCTGTAAGAAAAGTAGTGAAGTATTTAGCAGTGGCATTAGTGAAAGCCTTTCCTGAGTGACTGTAAACCTACAATTTAAAGGCTGCTTAGAAAAGGCTGTCTTCTGGAATCTGGCAATGGTCAGTCACCTAGGAGTGTTAGAGGAACAGAGATAGTACCTGGCATAAAAATCACTCTGTGTTGATGTTGTATTTTTCCTTTTTGTGATAATTAAAAACATTAAACTTACCACCTCCTTTAGAGTTTGCCAATTTTATCAGGAGTGAAAAAAGCATGTACACATACCAAAGGTATTTTCTTATTTTGCAAAATTAAAACTTGATGGTTGAACTTTTGCTACACTTTTGGTTAGTGCACTTCTAAATTGAAGAGGAAAGCTAAGGTTTTTTTCTCAAAGTCCTGAACACTCTACTGAGCTCTACTTGGAGCACAAGCTTTCAGTCAAGCTCCAGGAGGCTGAGTTTTCTCATTTGCTTCACTTCAGTGCAGTCATCAACAGCAACCATGGCCTATATGCATGCAGCTGGCTCATGTGTCACCATCATTCTGGTGCAGAAACACTGGAGTTTGAAGATGGAGTGCAGCAGGAGAGGGCTGAGCCAGCTCTGCATCAGGAAGAAGTAGTAGGGGACATAGAGGAGTCTCATTTATAATAATAAAAATTATTAAAAAATCTTCTCTGCTGTATTAGTGGGCATACTCTAGTGAGAAAAGGGTAAATGTATATTTCTTCCATGTCAGCCATGCCGTGGTGCACATGGTAATTGAGCCAACCATCTTTTAAGGGTTTTTTGTGCTCTGTTGTCTGTGCAGTGGCTATGCCAGTGCCGGTTGAGGTTGCGGTAGATGCTTTGCCTATCAGAGCTATAGGGTCAGAGAGTGGAAAGAAGCTGAGTGCTCCCAGGTGAGAGTCAGTCAATCGAAGCTGTAAATGGCACTTGCTTCAAGGACTTTCATACTGGTCAAGGCCAGAGAACTTGCTCAGGGATGGAAGGTGAGTAAGGCAGCTGCCTTGGTGCATGTGGGTGGTGAGTTTCTAGGAGCACGTACTTGAGGTTTTGTCTCATCTACCATCCTGTGCCCTTTAGCTAACCTCATCTGTTGGTGTTAAAGTTTGTGGTATTACACATTGGTGCAGGGAGTATTAGAGGAAGCAAGAGGCAGACAGGCATTTAATGATTAGGGTAGTGCTTAAAAAAAGGTATTAGCAAAGATCTTGATATTCACAGTTCCTAGATACATTTCAGAGGCCCTTTTAATTCCAACAGCAATAGATAGATACATTTACGGCTGTAGCTGTAAATAAATAAAAGTAGCAGCCTGCTCTTCCTTTCTGCTGCTTTAGAAGAGCTTTCATCCTTTCACTTGTATCAGTGCCCAAAAGCAATACAGAAAGCATGATGTACGTTTCGGCTGAAGAAATTCCGTGGAAGTTGTACCAGCTCATTATCTCTTGGAATCAGCTGTCAGCTGACCAAGCAATGCATAACTATAGTTGATCTTCTCAGCTTGTTGACGTTTACCTACCTAAGTACACTTATGTTTCCATTGTTGATATTTTTGGGTTGATCGGTCCTTGGCTGAAGCCATCTGAATCCATCACTTATTTTTATGGAACAAAGCCCGGCCCTGTCTGTAACACCACCTTCTTTCTCAAGGAAGTGTTTGGGTTTAGTTAATGAGAAAGCAAGAGAACAGAGATATATTTTCAAAAGGCAGCTCATAAGACATGGTAAGAAGTATCTAGAAATTACTGCATGAATTTGCCAGTGAAGACACAGTTATGGAAAGGCAGCAAATGATCTTTCTGCAACCAGAGACCCACAGCTTCAGAGTAGGTTTTCCTGTGTTGAAGAAGTCTGAAGGTTTTGCGAAGATGATTTCTCCCAGTCAGCAAAGGTCAGAGATTTGGGTGATTATTTGAAGGGCCTACCAACCTAATGAGAAAGCCATGGTAGAGAATGGTGTGACAGCCACCAGTGGACTTGCCTTGCAGTAAGCACAGGACAGACACAAGCACCAGGTGAACAAACAAGGCTTTGTTGTTGTAGGCAGAAGTGTTGAGCTTTGAGAGAGTTTTTGCTGGAAGCACGGTTTGTTGAATCTCTTGAGACCTTGGGATACTGTAGCACAAGTGTCTGTGTATTACCATGATGATTATTTTACATTAGGGAGGGGGCAAGGGGGAGAATAAAAAGAAGGAAAAAAAGAAGAAATTACCAACAACTGCTATGAAATTACAGTTATAAAAGTGGAGTCTTTAAGGCATCGGTGAGAGGCACACAAGTTTCCCTTCCTCTCCTAATACAATTCATCTGTTCAGCCAAAATGTACGTAAAATATTTAGGGAACATGGTGTGATGTTCCTCACTTTCAGTACGACTCCTACCGAATGTCATTGTTTCTTCTGAGAATCTGCAGTGTGAGGAATAAGAATATTAATTCTAACTTTGACAAAGAATTTTTTACACCTTCAAAGTTTTGTGTAAGTATTAACCAAGGAAAGTAGTCTTCTGGTGTTGTTTTTTTTCTGTTAGAGCTGTATTTCTGTGGGGAGAGATGATATCTGCCTTTCCTCCCACATGATTATTAAATCAGTAGTCTTTGTAAAGATGGTGTATTGCTTTCACCCTCAAGGGATTGCTTTTCAGAAGGGTAGACAATCAAAGAAAGTGTAAGTCAATGGTAAATCAGCTCCAGAAGAAGTGAGATAGGAATGAGGTTGGAATTAAGTATTGAACTTAGATGAAGGTTTTGCTCCATTTAAAGCTAGCAAAAAATTATTAAATACTTAGAAGTATAAACCAGATTTTTTTGAAGATTAAATACCAGTTGACTGAGGTTCTGTTTGTATATTCAGGATGGATTTTGGGCAGACCGTTCTTGTGAAAAGAAAATTGGCTACATCTGTAAAAGGAAACCTATGTCAGATGCTCCTACAGAAGAGGAAACAAATGACATGGGCTGCCAGAGAGTAAGTGAAGAAAAAGCTGTCTGATCTGAATAGGCTGCTAAGAATGATAAAAAAGAGAAACTGTCACCTAGGTGACAGAAAAAACAGGACAAATAGGTTCTGTGTCATCAAAATCAGAAGAGTTTGCCTTCTCATTTCTGTGGCAGATAGGGTAGGTGTTATATATGACTGAATCTAATCTATGACTGTCATTTGGCTCTTGATACTCCCTTTCTTTTTCCAGAACTTAAACCAAATCTCAAACGTGTTACCCTGCAGCAGACCATTTATCCTTGATGGGCATTCAAGCTTCCCTGAAGAGTTTGCCTGTACCATCAGCTGCACTTCTGTTCTGGCTACAGTTTTCTACAAAATTGTTCATAGTAGGAAGGGTATCCCTGTCTAAACACTGTTCTCAGGGCTTTGCTGTGGTCACTGTCAGTGCTCTCTAGGTTGAACAACTTATTACCAGTGGCCAAGTAAAATGAATCTATTGTGCTCCTTCTGAATTGCCAGCAGATCTACTGTTTACTTGCTTGCCTTCTAATAACACAACACCCATTAATTACAAAAAACTACTGTAATTCATTATGTCATAGGAAATCTTATTGAGTATTTGTCTTCCTTAAAGAAATTGCCTTTTCTTCCAAGTCTGCTTTACACAACTTCAGAGAAAGTCTTTGGTGATTATTCCCAGTAATTGTAAAAGAGTACCTGGAATCCTTATAAGTATTCAACTGTTGGAGGAAATAAAGGGTTTCTCATGCTTATGGATGTTATCATTGCCTATAGAACTAAGTGCATGCTTGTAGGAAAAAGGGTCGCAAAAGGGAGAAATTAAAAACCATCAGAAAAATTTTTTTGTAAACTGTGGCTGGTCACAGCAAACTTCTCTAAGAGCATGTTCCTGAGTAAACGATATTTGAATGACAAAACTTCAGGAGAAAGTGTTAATGTTAGTTAAGAATAAACAAACTTGTTTGAGGTGTCCATTCCCTTTCTGAAAATTCCAGCTGAAGTTTGCTTCTCAAGACCATCCTCATGATTGCATGATGGCTATGTGCTGGTTATAATCCTGTTCTGAGCACAAAAGGCGCACAGAAAAGCCTCTCATCCCTTAGTGAGTGGAATACATTGATTGAAAATTCAACAGATATGGAAAACTGTTTTATGAAACAAAATTCTAAAAAACTTTGATCCTGCCTGTTTCCACCCTGACTTTTTCAGTTCCATTGTTCTTTTGTCTAGTGGTTAAGTAACAGTGGTATAAATCAGTTTTCTGTTTTGTTGGTTCCCTTTCCCTTTCCCTTTCCCTTTCCATTTCTCTTTCCCTTTCCCATATGTGATCACTTCACATTTATTTTGACAGGGTTGGAAAAGACATGGTTTTTATTGTTACTTCATTGGAAATACATTTGTAACATTTTCTCAAGCAAATCAAACCTGTGGAAAGCATCAGGCATTTTTAGCAACTATTGAAGACAGGTACGTAAACGTCTACTTGTCTGAGGGGATCAAATGAGGACTGAACTTCTAGCAGCGTCTGCATATCAAAGTAAAGACACTGATCTGGGCAAAAATCTAGCTTCAGAGGACAGCTATCTGTAGACACAGAACTGCTCACATTTTTTACATGTATATTCAAATCCAGGAATCTGGTTTATACCGAAAGTAGGTCATGGCTGTGAAATCAGTATTGATATAGATGGTTATGTCAAACAAAAAGTAGAACTATATCTTCCACTTTCTTAATTGTAGTGGCTAACTTGAGTGAGGAATACAGAATCCAATTTTGAGTATTAAATGAAGAGACATGGCTCTGAATTCCTTTCAAAAGGTAGTTCAAATGAGCAGCAGAATATAATTTTCAATTATCTGGTCTTAGAATTGAGGTACTTGAAAAGAAATCAGTAAGAAATCAAATGATGTCAAGTGCTTGGTACCTGAAAACCAATTCAGCCTGGGTACCTGTCAAAATTCAGCCAGGGTTCAGTGTGTGCTAAATTTCTGGAGAAGTGGTGCACATTACTGTATGTGAAATATTGGAAAAATAAAAGGTTTAAGAAAAAAAATTTTGCTTGCAGATGACTCAATGCTTTACACAATCTCTTATTTGTTTCTATATAATCAAAATAGATATGTTATAATGTGAAATCTCCAGCTGTCACGAATGGTATCTCTTTAAACATAGATAGCACTGCAGCTGCCATAAAAATGGTTTTACATTAATATGGTCTTCAGACTACACCTTGTTAAGGGGAGACTTTTTTTATTTGCTCTGATTTCTTAAGAGATGTTTGTTTAAACACCATAATGAACTATGACAGGCTTTACCTGTACATAGGTTTGTTTGCTAAATATAACTTTTCTTGCTTAATCATTGGATCTAATTTACAGTATTCCTTATTTTGATAATTTAGTATCATACTACTTTAGCCTCTACTTTTTGTAACTTTCTTCAGTAATGCTGAGATTCCTTTTTCAGTTTTGGATTTGTCTGAAGCAAGAAGTAATAAAATACAAAAGTACTAGAAACTCACAAAATACAGTGGTATAAAACATAAGGCATTTCCGGTTCCCTCTTTACCACCAATTTTCCTGTCAGTCCATGATTATGCCACCTTATTCACTGGACATCTGAGAAGACAATGAAATACTCTGATAACAAAGCTTACAAAATATCTATTATTTAATGGTTTTGTTATATTCTTTGCTAAAGAAAATCTCTCCAAGCTATGCTTTCAGGAATGTACAGCAGTAATTCTGAGAAAATAACAAGCCTTTTACAACTTTTAAAAATAAATTTAACAGTATTAATTTAATGATTTCTTTTGAACAGATATGAACAAGCCTATCTGACTAGCCTGGTTGGGCTGAGAACAGAAAGATACTTTTGGATTGGACTTTCAGATGTAGAAGAAAAGGGAACGTTCAAGTGGGCTAATGGTGAATCTGTTTTATTCACACACTGGAATTCTGAAATGCCTGGTAGGTATGACTCTGTGCTGTTTAATCAGTCCAGGGCCAAAAATAAGTTGCTCACTGCTTGAAGTTTTATCCTTAGCCCTCTCTTGATGACAGAATGGCCAATGGCTTTCAAATGCATCTGGCTGCTTTCCCCAAGGATCCAGCGTGGTTGCTAAGTTCCTGCTTAGTGTTGAAATGAGTTTTTAGTATGAGTTTGGGAAGAAACTTTTAATTGAGATCAAGTTTCTGATTTGCAACTGTTCTGGGGAAGTCTGTGTCTGTACTACTCTGGAGGAGCAATCTCTGCAGGCACAGTGCACCCTCCTTGCGAGTCCTGCCTGTTCAGCCATATCTTGTACCACACTTGCTCACTGCATGTTCTGAGTGTGCGGGATCACAGCATGCATGAAGCATCTCTGAGTCCTAGAGAAAATGGGGTGGTAAGGTAGGACAAGAGGGCCAAAATATAGGAATGGAAGGTCATTTAATCACTGACATATCAGAAAGGGGGTGGTTGGTTGTTGCTGTGCTCACTGCAGACGAGTAGAGAAACGACACAAGAGTCCAGGCTCAGGCATGAATGGAAGCGATTTAATAATCTTTCCAAAGGCTTTTATATGTTAGTTCGCAAAAGTGTGTTAAATGGCATAAGGTAATTGGATTTTTGGCCATCCACCCCTTGAGGGGATTGGTCAAGTTCTAAGACACCCATCTCTGAATGTTTTTCTAGTTAGTACCATAACAATCCTGCAAAACAACCTGCAGGTGCAAGAAGTTTACAAAACTGTAATGTTGTTTTGAGTTACTTGCACAGGAAAGACAGAACTCTCACAAAATGCTGCAGAAAGCTGGAAAATTTCTCTGCTAAAGCTTTTCAGCATCCACAGTTGTTGGTGTTCAAAGTCTGGTATGTTGCATATGCCATTCAGGAGGTCCTCTGATTCAGTTCAATTTCAGCGCCTAATTGCTGATTTAAATGTCTCAGGTGAAGTGGTAAGGCTATATAGAGCACGAAGCTGACAGTAGGCTTATATATACCTAGTTAGTTTTTGAAAATTGTAAGTCAAATTAGAAAAATCTGAGAAACTAGTTCTAACCACATCTTCAGTTTTAGGGGATAATTTGTTGGCTCTAAGGTTATGATCTAGCTAGAGTCAGCCACTGCAGGTGATTTGGTGTGAGGCATAATTCAGTATCTCAGAGTGGATGAACTAAAGATTTTTTTGCCTTTTTTTTTTCTTCATAAATTAGAATCATAGAATCACAGAATGGTTTGTGTTGAAAAAACATTTAAAGATCACCTAGTCCCACCTCCTGCCATGGACACCTTCCAATAGACCAGGTTGCTCAAATCCTAGTCCAACCTGACACTGAGAACTTTCATGAATGAGGCATCTACAACTTCTCCAGGCAACCTGTTCCAGTTACTCACCACCTTCATAATAAAAAAATTCATTCCTTATGCCCAATCTGAATCTACCTTCTTTCATTTTAAAACAGTTGTCCCTTGTTCTGTCACTATAAGCTCTGGTAAAAAGTCTTTCTTCATCCTATAAGAATTCTTTAGATATTGAATAGTCATGGTGATGTTTCCCTGGAGTCTTCTTCTCTTCTCCAGGCTGAATAACCCGACTCCCTAAGCCTCTCTTCATAGGAGAGGTGTTCCAGGCTTCTGATGATTTTTGTGGTCCTCCTGGGGACCTGCTCTAACATTAGAAACATTTTTGACTTTGTAAAAAGACTTTATTTCTGCCAGGATAGAATATGAAGTTTTCTAAATTCTTATAACACCCTAAATGGCATTTTTGTGCATTCTTGTTTACAATCAGGAAGAAAGCCAGGCTGTGTTGCCATGAGAACTGGAATAGCAGGTGGATTATGGGATGTAATAAAATGTGAAGAAAAGGCAAAGTTCCTATGCAAAGTGTGGGCAGAAGGAGTGACGCTTCCACCCGTTCCTACAACAACTCCTATGCCCCGGTGTCCAGAAGGTTGGGACTCAAGCAATCGTATTAGCTTCTGTTTCAAAGTAAGTATGTTGATTATTTCTGCATTAATTTAATTTCTATTTGGTTCACATACATGTGATTAGCTCAGTTTGCCAGAGCACGGTGCTAATAATGCCAAGGTTGCAGGTTTGATCCCTTTATGGGCCATCCAGTTAAGAGTTGGACTCAATGATTCTTGTGGGTCTCTTACAACTCAGGATATTCTGTGATCCCAATAAAAATTGGCATATGAATGTCCTATTGTTTCATAATCTTGTTTCCAGATTATATGTAGAAGTCTTCTTCCTTTCTACTGAAATGCCCGTGGTTTTATTTATTCTGTTAAAGACTAATCTTCAGGTTTGACCTTCTGTTCTTAATTTACAGTTCTGTTAATCTTCTTGTCTAGTTGTTGCCTCGCAGTAGACACTCCTATCAGCAATGCAGTGTGCTAACTTGTCTTAAAGACACTCACGCCAAGCCCGTGTTTCACAGAGGTGAACACTCCTAAGCCCTGTACTCAAAGTTTCTGTAATCCCCACAGAACATAACTGTAAATTAGTTGCTTTTGGGCAGCTAACATTTCTTGATCTTGTGATCTATACAGTCTATTTTGTCTGATGGCAGAATGCTCTCTTTAGCCTTTTTCCAGAGGAGAGCACAAGAAAACATGGCTGGAATCGCAGGCGTTTTGTCGATCCATAGGAGGAGACCTGGCCTCCATTAACGGCAAAGAAGAGCAGTACATGATATGGCGCTCCATTGCGTGAGTATCCGCAGGGTGGGCGTCGGGTCACTTCAACTAGCCTCTTGATCTTTCTGAAACATTTCTTCTTAGGTGTATGTGTTTACTTCTGTATAAGCCAATCTGCATTCAGTGTCTGTGTCTGTGTCAAACACACAGCAAAAGAGCGGAGCTGATGAAATAGCAGGAGTTGTATGACTAGCAGCAATAACCTCAAAAGCTAGTGCTGAAATGACATTGGCAAGATACCTACTTAAGGCAATGTTTATCATCTGAAGTAAAGCTATTTACTGTGGAGTTGTGGATATTATAAAATTACTACAGATGCCAGTTGTTTTCACATGAGTAAGTGGACAAAAATGGTAACAGTTGTAATAAATCTGGACAATATATTGATTTTTTTGTAACTTTTATGAACTAATCAAAAAGAAGAGGCAACTTCAGGTTAATTTTTTTTCTTACTTAAGGAATGGAAATAAGGTTAGTAAGTCCCTGAACTGCAAAAATCAGGTGTGAGATTTCTGAATAAGATGAAATATTCTTAGAAAGCTAACACTTGCAATATGACCAGAATAAACCAGGGTCAAGGATCTTGTACATCCCTGGCTAACCAAGAAGTAAGACTGAAACATCATGGCCCTGCAAAATGCTATGACCATACTAGAATTCCAGCTGTGTACTTACAGAAAGGAAGAAGTCTCAGATGCTTCGTTGCCACAAATTGAATACATTCAGATAAATCAGTAAAGTGTGTCTGCTTGCAGACAAGGATTAGTTGAAGGTGATATTTTAAAAATGTGATTCAACTGCAGAAAGTAGCTCTCTATTTGGGAACTGTAAGTGCCTTTACAGAGAAAATGAAGAGTTGAGAAAAAATGGAGCAACAGTAGTTAGTAAACCATTATACAGAGATATTAAGCCACCTTATGTATAGGAGTTGTATCTGGTAATTTTCTTGATCTGTATTTCAATCTGAGTTAATGCATAATAACAGCTAGAAGCAGTTGCACTTTAATATATTTCCACCTTGGTTGTTACTGTTTTTAACAGCATTAAGGACTATCCTTAGAGAATTCTCTTAACTGTAGTAAACGATAGATTGTTAAAAACGTTGCAATGCCCTTATTAGTATTGGGACTTTTTTTTGTTTTAGAAACAATGGCTATTACCACCGGAATTTCTGGATAGGTTTATATTACTTGAATCCTGACGATGGCTTTGCTTGGAGTGACGGATCTCCAGTGAGTAATTTAATTTTCCACAGCTGTTATTTTGCATTCCCTGTGCTTCTCAAGTATGTGTAGTGTATGTGTTTCTGTGTAATTTTATGCTTAATCATAACTCTCTGTATCCTGCTCTCTTTAGGAAAGCTAATGAATAGCAATTTCATGGCTTGATTTCTTTGGCTAAAACATACTGATTTTTAATAAGAAGATACACATTGAATCAACAAGGAAAGGAAATACATGTAGAATAAAAAGATGTTATAAATGCAAGGAGTTTTCAGACAAAATAGTCCTTCTTTAGTATTTCTTTTCTTTGCTCATTATCTACAGTGGCTTACATTCCATGGAAATGAAGGCATTTTTTTAATGCCAGTTTGACTTATTGCACTTTAAACTAAGGTATAAAACTGTAGAAACAAAAGTGATTTTGGAGATGTAGTTGTACTTGATGCAAGGTTGGTCAAGATATATTGATGGCAATTTACAGTACAGAAACCTGAACCTGGATTTTATATAGGAAAATTAGAATAGCAGTAAAATTCTTCTGAGAACAATGACAACAATTTTACTGTATCTGAATAATATCCTATTTTACTCATACTGTAAATTTAATTAATTTAATATCAAGATGCTAGCATGCCCCAACATTGTTATTAAATATATTTTACAGAATTTAGGTCCCATAAAAAATGTTGATATTCGTCCAAGTGTCAACAAAACCAACTGTTACCTAAATTGCAATCCATTTGCAATCTGAAAAAAAGTTTGAAATGTCAGCATTTGCACAGGGAGATTCTGGTTTCCTCCTATCTAAGTTTTTAAACTGACAGTAGGAACAAGTTGTAGGTCTGTGCTTTGATACTGTCTCCTCCCTCTTTCCCTTATTTTATTTCCATATAACAGAATCTTCACAAAACTTCTTCTGTCATAGGTGAGGTATGAAAACTGGGGCTTTGGAGAACCAAATAATTATCAAGGAGTTGAACTTTGTACAGAGATCAGTGGTGATTCCAGCATGCTTTGGAATGACAGGCACTGTGATTATATGTATGGATGGATTTGCCAAATAAGAAAAGGTATTGCTTACTCCTGTGTATTAGTGTAATAAGAAGATATTCTCAGTTGATTTTTACCTTAACTTTAAGAAATAAAAAATTTCAAGACCTCTTTATAAGAATAGTTCCCCATGGAATGTGAAACATCGTAGTGGTATAAGGGTTTCCATGTCTTTGAGGTATTTAAAGGTGCAGAGCCTTTAGTGCCTTGCTGGGACTTCTCACTGCTCTTTCTCTATGATTTCAAAAAGGGTAATATGATACTTGATAAATTGGGAATGTTACTTTGAATATCCATGTTTATGTTTTACTTTTCATTTAGAAAATTCATGCCTTCTCCAACAAATCCTATTATGGAAATTTTTTTTCTGAGTTGACTTTCAAGTTATTAGAAAATAGTTTGCAAATCAGTTCACATGCTCGATTTTTTTATGTGTGAAAAATCCCTCCTTCACTTGCCTCAGGTGCTGTTTTGTCTGCTAAGAATGTGTAGTTTCAAAATGGAGCCTGTTTTTGAGATACTTTATTTCTGTAATCACATGTTAGTTACTAAATTCTCATGAGATATGTGTTTGGGAGCTTTTTATTTACTGAAGACATCAAGACAATATTTATAATTTAGGGAACACTTGAGTTCCACTAGCAGGGCATCTATCTAAATTTGAACTTTTTAGAAAGTGCACATTTAAGTGTTTTACTGCATTCTCACCATGGGACAGAGAGGAACAAAATAAAGATGCTGCATTAGATTATTGACAATAAATGTCAGCTCTGCCTTATATTGGAAAAAGAATTTCTTAAGCATAGATTTTCTTAATAAATGTCATTATTTGTGAGATTATATTTTAGCACAAAATTAATTGGTATGCCTTAACTGACAGAGTTTTCCTGTATAATAAATAGCATTCCTGAGATACTAATGATGACATCAAAGATCCCATCTCCATCGTGCCATAGCAAAAAATCCAGGGGAATTATTTAGTCTAAAGTTTTTCCTTTCATAAAGGACCAGTTAATATCTTGAGATCTTTTCCAGTGAGATTTTATCTGGGGAAATTTGTAAGATCAAGGCAGAAATTACTCTCAACCAGAGAAAGATGGAAAGAACCTCACTCTGTAGTAGTTAGGGCACCACATTAGATGATAACCCAGCCTGCATTCCTGCTGCCTCTGATTTAAGCCAGAATTCAAGTATTTGTGACCAGGGGAAAAGAGAGAGAGGGAGATCCGGGACAACTGTCTTAACAGAGTTAATGCTTTGGGACATTAGGTTTACTTCTTTCAATGAATAAAAAAAAAATTATTTAATTCAGGTAAAGTTCAAGATATTTATAATACTTTGCACATAAGGAATAACCTCAGGGAACAAGATTATGTACTTAAAATTGAATAGTATACAAAAAATAAGAGATTTAGGCTATTTAGTTCCTTCTGCATTTTGGTGTTAAATCCATTGCTGACCATAGAAGTCAATGTCAGTATTAAAACATGCCTATCAGTCACAGAAAGTATTTTCTCTTCCGACGGAAAGTATACAATCATAATAAACATTTTTTTTTCTCACAGGGGCAAGTGTGAAGCCTGAACCAACAGAATCTCCTGCACCCGGTAGGTGTTACTGCTCTTGCTCTTTGTGTGTGCGTGTGTGTATGTTCAAAAGCACTGTTAAAATGTTATTAAGGAGGATGTCCTATATCTCAGGAGCAGTACAGTTAGCTTGGCAATTATCTTACAGAATACAAGACTACTGAGGATGGATGGATTATACATGAAGACAAACAATACTATTTCAGCACGAAGACTGCTCCTATGGAAGAGGGTCGTGAGTTCTGCAAAAAGAACTTTGGAGACCTTTCCGTCATTGAGAGCGAAAGTGAAAGAAAGTTCCTCTGGCGATACGTAAGAAAAATCATTAATACTATGGAATAAACCATCCAAAACAAGTGAGCACGGGCACAAATCCATTTCACCATGGTGTTCTCCCTACAAGTTTTGATAGTGAAATTGCAGTTACACTAAGCCAGATTAGTATGAAGAACAAACTAATGCTAACTTTTAAGGGACCTGTGGCTTCATTTTAGCAAAAGGTATTGCACTAGTGAGCTATGATTGTGTAGGATATCTTAAGTTGTGAATCAAACCAGCAACTGACTTACATGCAACGCTCAGAACCTTGACTTTAGATCTTGTCCATTTATCTGGGCTATAATCTACCTAGCCGTCTCTTTTTGGTCCTCAAGTTTGCTCCTTTGCCTCTTTCTTGTTGTGAGAATGTAATTATGAAGAGAGAACAAACTGGAACATGGATTATCCCATGAGAAAGAGCTTTGAAATCCTATTTCTTATGTTATTGGAGTTGTTTGCTTTTTATGCTGCCTGAGGCCAACTGATTTTTAATCAGGAATGTACTTAAAAGTTGTATTTGAATTACATATAATATTTCCTGAGCTGGCTGAAGAGTGACGGTGAGAGGACACAAGGGCGCGTATCAATTTATATTCAAAATGTAGGAAGGGGCCTGTCTTTGCATGAAATTTATCAGATAAAGTCCACTGCAGAAATAGGTGCTGATTTCAGTGGCTTTCAAGTAAAATGTGAGAAGCGTTGATACAGTGACCACACCTTTGGCCAGTGGTGAAGTTTGACTGTAGACTGTCAGCTGTGAGCTGCTTTAACTTAAATGTTGTAGCTAGAGAATATATCCAGTTCATATCCTCTCTCAGTTAGAGGTATATTACTCATCAGTAACACGGTAGATTTATGTGACCATAGAGGACATTTGTACAATTTTAATTTTTGCATTCTAGATATTGAAAAATGGCAAAGAGGATGCATATTTCATTGGTTTACAACTAAGTATTGACCAACGTACAAGGTAGGTCATACCCAGTTTGAGTCTTAATTTAAATATGATTGTAGTCTCCAGTGGTTTAATTCCATCTTAATTAAGCTCTAGATTATTCAGAAGAAATGCTGCATGTTTCCTAAATAGAATTCACCCAAAGATGGCTGAAAAATTGCACTGCAGATAATGTATTTTGAATTTTTATCCAGGATTTCTAGTTTCCTTTATTGTGTGGTTTATACTGAAAATATAAATAGACATCCAAACTGCAAATATATAAGACTTCTGGTAGGTAAAAATGTTCTTTTTCCCCGTCCTTAACTGTTGAGAACCGACTCTAATAAAGGAACAAATGAAACCTATTTTCCTTTTCTAGAACAAAGATAGCTGTTGCACTGTGAGGACAAGCAGGTTTCCTGCAAGCCTTTTTGAATGTCATTATACAGCACCATATTGATTTTGACATTTGATGTTTATTCAGGCTTGCATTCGGTTCAATCTGTGTTTGAAGTGCCTGGATAGATGCCTAGTAGTTCTCAGTTCTCCTTATAGTCCACGGTGACAGTGAGGGACCTCCAGAGGATAATTAGGATGTTAGGTGAGCCAGGTCACTCTCTGAAAATGAGGTGTTTCTGCCTTTCTGGTTTTGAAGGGACCCTAAGATGAATATACTTTTAAGTATGTTGTGCATGTGCCTGAAGGATGAACCTGGGCACCTCTGTCACTTGCAGACCACTAGAAAGATGTGTCCTAGTAATTTGCCTGGTTATGATTTTGTTCTTCATTGCCTAATCTACATGGATGCTCACCTTTTTCAATGTTTGTATTTTACCTTGTATGTCTTCATGCAGAGAGTAGGTTTAGTGCAACTAGTAAAGAGGCAATTTGGTTAAAAAAACCTTGTACACTTTACTATGAACAGCTATATTAAGCATATTGCAAAGTTACTTTTTTAACATGGAAGAAATTCTATTTCATGTTAAAGAAGCATTTTGTTGGATTGTTTTTTTAAGCTGGATGGATGGCACTCCAGTGAATTATTTGGCATGGGCACCACATGAACCTAACTTTGCAAATAATGATGAAAACTGTGTAGTTATGTACAAGAATTTAGGTGAGTTTTGTATGTTTCTTGCATGAATTTAATTATTTGTGTGTTTGCATTACAACATTTTTTTTCTTCTGAGAAGCACCCCTTCCCCCTCTTTTTTTTTTCTCTTTTGCAAAAAGTTCTTGAAGTAGACCATAGTACTACTTACAGGTTTTAGTAATTTTGTACTCTTGTGCTTACCTGAAGCCTAACGTACAGAAGCTCTGATAGAAGTCTGTGGCTAGAGGTCTGTGGTTGTGATTGCTGGCTTATATTTTTTATTAAAATTGACCTGATGTGTCACTATGAAATTTCTAGTACCTGGTTCTACAAAGCTTTTAGCATTCTGTAATTACTGTGTATATAAAGCAACATATTTTTCCTAGACACTGATATTGAATGATAACAAACTGAGAGACACCTTTGATCTTATCTTTCAACTAAAAGCACTTTATGTGAGCATGAGTGAAACTGATTTCCATTAACCCACTTGAGATGTGGTGTCATACAGTTCCCCATTTATCTTACATCCAGGATTTTGGAATGACATAAACTGTGGCTATCCAAATCCCTACATATGTGAAAGGCACAACAGTTCCATTAATTCAACTGTTCCTCCAACACTATCAACTCCAAGAGGATGTCGTCCAGCTTGGCTTTCTTTTCATAACAAGGTACCGTGACAAATACAGTGCATGCTGGATGTTTGGCAAAGCATTAAATTGAAAACAAGGGAATTAATAATCACACTGTTACTTATTAAAACAAAATATTATTATTTTTATGCAGAGAACTATGACACATGCATGCTTTTCTTTGTTTGCCCATCCACTGTTTTGCAGGAAAAGTGCTTTTTTGATGATTCTAATGAGGCATATTCAGTAGCAGTTGCAGAAGGACATTCTCTAGTCAGCTCTTCAAATCTTTTGATACACATTTAGTCAGAATTCCTGAAGTATTGATGCCTTGATCTTGCTGTTTTTTAACCAAACCATAATGCTTTTTCCTGACTATACTTTGTCTTCCTTAACTTTACTAACATGGTATGCTTTGTAGAGCAAAATTAATAATCAGACTAAGATCAGTCATGCATAACTTTGGACTGTTATCTGTCTATAAAAAAGTCAGGATTTGCTTATTTTCTAGGGATTTCAGATCATATCTAATTGTTGAGAAAAACACTTTAATGAGACCTCTAATTTTATATAGAACCAGGACCAACACAAAAAGCTCATTTAAAGTTGAATGTATTTTTTCAGATAAATGCATTACTTTACTGCCTTTTCTCCATCCTGCTCTGTTTTAAGCAGTGCTTATCAATTGAAAGATATTGGAGTAAAGATAATATATAGAGAATTTGTTTGTATTTTAGTGTTACAAAATATTTGGATCTACAGAAGAGGAACGTGTTACTTGGCATGCTGCACGAACAGCTTGCATGAATTTAGGAGGAAACCTGGCCTCGATCCCTAATGAACAAGTGCAAGGTACTGTGCACAGTTTTGTAGCAACTAGATGAGATGACATTTAATCCTTACAGGCTGGCTGGGGTTTTTGTCTGAATATGAACAGATTTGAATAATGATTGCACATCTGATTTTTGTTCCAAAACATATAATTTTTAGAAATTTGCAGTGAAGTCTTCACCTGAATCTAGCAAATTTTAGTGTTGGCTCAGATATATCTTTATGTGTATATTGTCCTGGCAGCCAAAGTACTGTTTTTTCCTGTTTGCACATGATGCCAGCTGGACCTTGCAATTTCCATTCTAAACAATGTGGTTTCACTAGGTGGCATTAACTTGCTGCATGGCTTTCCTATTAAATCAAGCAGAACACCTTTAGGATAAGAACTTGCCTGTGGGCAACTTGAAACAGGTTTGAGTGCTTATTCACATACCCAGAGCTCACCTTTTCAGCAGAAGAGCTTATTGTAATGAACCTAAGAGCTGCATCCATGTCTCAGGGAGATGAGCAGGGGGAAGTTACCTCATGCTTGAATAAACAAGGCACATGTTCAAACTAAAAACAGGGGAAGACCTTGATAGGTGTTAATAACACTTTTTTTTTAAACATACTGTTTTATCCTACATGTGAATGTGATGAAAACCAGATGCTGCCCAGCACATACTGTCTGTGAACTCAAGAGAGCACACTGAAAACTCAACCATTATAAAACAATTCATTGAAGTCTGAGCAATTAAATAGTTTGAATTTAAATTGCTGATAAGAACTTAGTACTAATTGTTTTTTCCACTTGTGAAGAGCTGAAGAATCAAACTTGCGTTTTTCAAACAGTTATAGTCTTCTCCTACATAATTTTTGCAGTAAAGATTTCAGCTGGTTAGTTCATGCACGGGACTTGAATTCTAGGTAAAAGAGAAACGAGCAACGAAGGTATTAGCACAAAACTATCATCATTGCAGGAAGTGCAGGCATAAAGGCTTGAGTTCCTGTGGCAGTTTCTGGCAGAACAGCAACGCTAATGTTTGGCAAAGAAATCTACAGGTTTCATTCCTGAAGGAGTAAATTGCATACATTCAAAAATGCTAAAGGAAAGTGAATGATTAACAGAGAAGGCAGAAATCAATCTATTCTTTCCAGAGGAAAAAAAATCATAACAATGACTGCAGAGGATGGCAAAAGCCATGATATGTTCATTTTATTACACCATTTGATGTATAATGGATTAGTGGACTGATGAATGTCAGTTGACCTAGCCTGCTCTACTTGTGTGTTAGCCACATTAGCTAAGACACATCAGCACCCACCTGGCCCACACAAAGCTGTGACAATTGGCTTGCTTGTGTTTAATAGCTCTGTTAAGACTCATTTGAAGCATGTTGCTTGTGCACTCCGCTCCGTGCCAAGGCAGCGCAGGCTATTGCCCAGCTGCCCAGGGAGGGAAAAAACACCCTCATGGTTCTAGAACAGCACTGCTTGTGCAGATACACAAATGGCAGGAGCTCGGTGCTGCTGTTATGTCACTGGAGGGCAACCACTCTTGTGGGATTATCAAAAATGTATGTGATCCCCACGGGTGTTTATGTCTCATTGCTGAACTAGGATTCAAAAGCGTCTTGAGACATTATAAAAAACATTTCTGTCACATTTTTTGGGTTCATCCCAGTGGCAGGTTAGATACTTAGCCGAAGTATTTTGCCCAAAGCCACAGTTATACATCTGGCTCCCCATTCATCAAACTCAGCATTCATCCCCTTTTCATCTTACCTGCTTGTGGTGCCAGCAGTGGAGTGTTCTATATTTCAGAAAAGGTATTTAATTTCACCAGTCTCAGTGAGGCCAAACATTTTAAATATCCTACATTAAAATTATTCCTCTTTTTCTTTGCATGTTTTTATTCTAGCTTTCCTCACCTTCCATTTAAAAGATTTTGTTACTGATACATGGATTGGATTAAATGATATAAACCATGAAATGAGGTTCCTCTGGACAGATGGAACAGGGGTTTACTTTACAAACTGGGCCAAAGGCTTCCCATCAGGACATACAGATTTATATGCATACAGCGGCCAGGTAAGTAGCAATCACAAATTGTTCACTGAAATTTGATTTTATAGAACCATAGAATCATTTAGGTTGGAAAAGGCTTCTAAGATTGCTTAATTCAACCCTTAATACAGCACTGCCAAGGCCACCACTAAACCATGTCCCTAAGTGCCTCAGCTACACATCTTTTAAACACCTCCAGGGATGGTGACACAGCCACTTTTCCTTGGGCAGCCTGTTCCAATGCCTGGAAACTCTTTGGGTGATGAAATTTTTCCTAATATTCAATGCAAAGTTGTGTCAGTTTCTTGGCACAACTTCAGGCCATTTCCTCTTGTCCTATCACTTGTTATACTGGGGAGAAGAGACCAACACCCACCTTGCTTAAGACTGGATTCATGTACTTGTGGTGATTTTAGGCATGTTGCTGCTTGACTCACTACTTTCTACTTTTATACATGTCGAATATAAATCCAGGCAGAGAGAATGGTTTTGAGCCCTTGTGCAGTTGCTGTATCAGCTGGTGACAGGATCTGTGGAGTGCTCATACAAAGACTTGTCTCAGTTTTCAGTTCTCTGTGTTTGTGAAGGCTGCACAGCTTCTGTGTTCAGCCTGTGTTCTCTCATGGGCTGTGTAAAGAGGGCAGTGGCTCTCCTGCCCATGGCATTTGCCCCAAAGCACAGAATGGGGACATCTTCCTAGTCCTCTGCCAGCAGTTGTGCTGGAACTTGGCAGGTTCCTCACTTGGCATGTAGTTTGCAAGGGGGCATTTACAAACATCCCCCTTAAACTGGCGTCTTACCTGGAAGCAAATACACCAATTCTGCCAGTCAGAGTTGCAGAAAGGATGTGAGTCTATAAAAAGACAGCCATTCAATTCTTACAAGGGAAAAAAAACCCCAAAACCACCAGGAAATCACACTTTCTTTATCTCTCTGTCAAACAAAAGGATCTGATAGGTCACAGAGTTCCTTTCTCTCTGATCATATGTGTGTAGATAGTTCTGTACTCTGGAACTACAGCACTTTATAGTGCTAACCCTATTTCTCTTGAATGAGGTTTTTAATGCATAAATTTTATTTTTATGTATAATGTACTTTTCCCTGTTTTTGAAAGTAACACTTGAGAGTTTCTTATTTCTGAAGGAGGAAGAAAATTAGGTAGAATTTGGAGTTCAAAAGAAAATATTTTTAAAATGCTTCTTCTGAAAGAAGTAATATACATTTATCTCTTTTTATGTAAAGTAATAGGATTTTTATGAAGTCTTATGTGAAAACTTATGAAGTCCTTCTTTATAAATTTCAGATTTATTTTTAAGTTTACTTGATCTTAGCAAAAAATGTTATCATAGGTAGTACAAATTAGTATGCAACTGTTCAGTTTGAAAGATTTAAATCCCAATGCTTTTCACTCACAAATGAAATATTTATCTGTACATCTTCTCGTGGACAGAAAAAAAGCAAATAAGTAAATGGAATAAATAAATATGGATGTTCCATTGTACAAAGCCACTTGTAACCCTGCAGGCTTTTGCACTGATCACTGTTTATTAAATATGTGCTAACCTAAGTTCTAGCTATTATGTCCATGTCAGAGAAGTCGAAATATCATAGTAAGGGTGGTACTGACAGATCAGTGGCTGCCTTTGGGCAGGAGCAGTTCTAACTTTGCTCTTTGAACTATTACAGCTTGAAACAATTGTTGCCTTGCACATTAAGGGTCTTGTTTTATTTCTGCGGCAAAGTTAACCAGTCTTTTCTACAATTATTGATCTAATTTCTCTTTATATTGTCTGTGACTCCTTCTCTCCGTGCTGTATGCCTGAGGATTGAGAATACTAGAATTTCTCTGGTCTGCTTACTCACCCCAGTGTAGTGCAATAGAAAGTAATTAAGAGATTTGCGAAGGGTAAGCGGAATAGAACTTCCACATCACTTGTGGAACTTAAAACGTGTGCTCTTAAATGTTACAAAGATATGAGAGTAAAATTAAAGCATTACTTGTGTCTGAAGATGTAAAAGGGGGACAAAAGTTTCGTATTTGCTTTTTCTAGCTATTTTGAACTGATGTTGTATCTCTTTGCCTCGAGGCTGATTGTGTTGTCATGAGAAACAAACCCGTTAAGGAAGCAGGGAAGTGGGCTGATCAGAGTTGTGATAACAGCAGAGGATATATATGCCAAATTAACGCAGGTACTTCTCTTTTTATTTAAAACACAGTCAAACCTTTTTTTTCAGGGAATTGCTTAAACATGTGGATTTAAACACCATTTTGTGTCCAATAAAGATAAATGCACAAATTGTTCTTCAGGCAGGAACAAAAGGGTCAAATGTGTCAGAAGTCCGGTTAGTCACTGCTGTCATTGACCCTTCCCGGCAAATGCTGTCTTGCTGTCTTCCTGAGCTGGAATTTGTATCTGCATCTTTGTGTCTAGTATGACCCTCGATATGACATTTGTTCCATGGTTTTTTAATTTTCTGAGCACATTGGCTTTCAAAACCTGTTATGGAAAATTCTGGTTTGTACATGTAGCATGAACTGTCTGAAGTGAGACTGTAACTCATCTGCACTGAACTTGAGCAAAATCGCCTCCAAAAAAAGAGACTAAAATATTTAAATCTATCATCTGTTTAAGTGTATGAATAATTTTTAAGGACTGCTCTGTCATGAACATTTTATTTATTGGGAAAGAAAATCCTTGGAAAACCACACAGCTTCTGCAAACCATTTTATTTGATGAAAAAAAATACGAAAAAAATTATGACCTAATCCTAAGTAATTTCAGTAATACTGTTCTTGATGATTATACAGAATGCTCCTTTACTCTTTGTCAGAAGTTGCTTTAAGCAGCTCTTTTCCTTTCTACAGCTTTGTAATTGAATTTTATTCCTGATGCTGGCTTAAAGCATAGTGAATATAACTCATGCTGACTATAAACCAGGGAATAAGAAATAAAGAAGGAAGACCTTTATTTAATTCTATTTGCAACCACAGTGAAATCATACTCACCTTTTGAACAAGTATATGGGTGGTCTTTTCATCCTTTATTTTACAGATGCTGAACTTCTGCCTTCTACAACTTCATCCCCATCGAACATTATCCGTTATGGTAATAGTAGTTATCTGTTCATCCATACCAAAATGACATGGGAGGAGGCAAGGAAAAACTGCAAACAAAATCAATTTGACCTTTCCAGTGTCTTAGACCCCTACAGTCATTCATTTCTGTGGCTGAAGATATTGAAGTATGGCGTGCCAATGTGGATTGGTCTTAACAGTAATGTGGTAAGAACATTAAACTAATTGAACATGATGCTGCTTCTCTCATGGACAAATCAGGAACTGAAAAGTCTTATTATCTCTCTTTACTTTAGCTTATTTGTTTATATCTTGGACCTAAATACTTTTTTTGTGCTGGCAGAGGAATCCATCCTCTTCTGTTAATCTGATTAAATTGTGTATATTGCACATGCTTTTCACACTTTTTCTATGATGTTCCACTCTATGCACTTCCAAATAAGACAACTTAGGCCAGCATCTTGGAATATCTCTTTATATATATCTCAGGTATAAATGTGATATGTATGTGATATAAAATCCTCAAATTTTAGAATTTACAGAAGAAAGCATTGGTTCTAAATAACAATACCTAATTTTGAGAATTATAAGAAGGTGCTATTACTATAAATATTCAAACATTTTTGAGGATAGTTAGGAAAACAATTAATTAGTCTACCTATTTTAATTTTTTTTTGTCTCCCCTTTCCCAGTTGTTCGGTATTTTAATACTTTCTGCATATTTAAATACAATTTTTGTTCTTCTTGGCACAGACATTTGTCCCACACTCACTCCATTTGGCTGAGCAAATGAAAAAACCCTGAATATATGAACATAACACACCACTTCCTAAAAGTCAAAGGAACCCTCTAACATTAATCACCAGGATGAATCACTGAGTTAACCAGCTTTGGTGGGAAATGATTACGGTTTTAAATGCATTTCAAGTTAAAATAATCTATGTGTCTTGAAACTTCTGGGGAAATGAAGTGCAAAATTAGTCATCAGAATTTAACTCCTACAAATTATTTTAAATGAAATTGTTATCAGTCCCAAATTAAAGGTATTGTTAAGTTCAAAACTAACTCAATGTCACTTTACATTTGCTTGTGCTGAAAAGTACTTGTTGCACTGCTGTATTTCTCAATAAATAGCTGCTTGTCACAACAAAAATTTCAAAGTTTGAGCCATTAGTATTTGTTATTGGTTTCTAAGAAAAGCTCCAATCCTTTTAGCACAAAGTACTACATAGACAGAGTAGATAGGTAGAGTTTAATCATTCCAGTTGATGTGTTTTTCTCTTAGACCAATGGGCATTATGAATGGATTGATAACTGGAGAATGAAGTACACAAAATGGGCTGAAGGGGAGCCAAAGCAGAAAATAGGCTGTGTCTATCTTGACATTACTGGAGCCTGGAAGACAGGATTCTGCAATGAAAGTTACTTCTCTGTTTGCAAAAAATCTGATGGTAAGAACTTCAATCTGACCATTGCAATTACAACCAATACCTCTTTGGAGATGCTGAGTTTTATTTCAAGAGCTAAATGGATGAAATCATTAGAAGTTACTTAGGTTGAATTGGGCTACTTTAAAATTAGGGCAAACACACAGTAAGAAAGGGCTAGTATGACTGTGAATAGCTATCACTTTATATCAATAATGTTAGACAAATTTTGCAAAGCTTAGACTCCCATTACTTGCTGTTTATTCTGCTACTGAATAAATTTGCAATATCAAAAACCTCAAAAATCAAAAGGCAATGAATGTTAGGGAGTAGTCACATGGTATTTTTAACTGTGTTTAATCAGTTCAAGCTCCCACCGAGCCCCCTCAGCTTCCAGGAAAGTGCCCTGAATCAGAAGGACACAGATCTTGGATCCCTTTCCGAGGTCATTGCTACTACATTGAATCCTCATCTTCAAGAAACTGGGCCCAGGCATCTTTAGAATGTCTTCGACTAGGTGAGTATCCTACTTTATGAGCACATATTCCTGACTTGTTTTCCTAACTCTGGAAAGCTGAACATGTGTTTTTGTGATTTCAAGGATGGTCCAAGTGTTGGACAAGACAATTGCATCCAATTATTGCCTTAATTTGGGAGCAAATGGAAAAGAGCTCTGTACCAATGGCACACACTGTGTCTCATGTGTGGGACCAGGCACGAGAGGAGCTCTGTGGCCTGGAGTGAAGATCATGAAAGTGGAAAACTTGTACTTTGACCCTGATAGGAGATAAACAGCTTCATCCACAGCAGTCACTAAACCTTATTTTAATGGAATTTATATCTTTTGTATTCTTGTTCTAATTTCCCCCTTGATTATAGGAATTTTATGCCACTGGAGTGAAAGTTACAGCTCTTTAGTCTGGATAATACATGAGTAACGTAGGGCTGTTGAGCAGTTTCATTCTCTCAACTTCCCTCTTTGGGAAAGGGATGAAGATTGATTATGCTGGACTTCATATGTCTGTAGCATTGCTGTCTATAGCATTGGTGGCAATGGTGTCTGGTCTCCCGTTAGATTATGCAGAGATCTCATTCACTCTGCCAGTGGAACTGATTAAAGCTTTATCTTCCGTGGAAGTATATATTGACACGTGGTCAGGTGAATTGCACCCTAGGCCTTCACTGATAGTAAACCTACCAGTGAAACCCATGGCAAATATAGGCACCTGGTACTGGGTGAGAAGACTCCCTCTCTTTTCTGGCACTCAGGTTGGTTCCTGGGCTCTCATGAAGTAGTTTGTTGACAGGACAATGAGAATGCTTTCCACTGTGAAACATTTCTAAGAGATTTTTCATTCCCTGTATCTTCCAGGTGCCACTTTGGTCTCGGTTGAAGACCCAGCTGAAGCCAACTTTCTGACCTACAACCTTGAACCACTTGAAGGGAAAACATCAACATTTTGGACAGGAATGTACAGAAATGTTGATGGTACTTTCTCTACTTTGAACATCTTTTTCCTTATTGAATAATTACTGCAGGCTGTTTTACATGAGTGTTAAAAATTTCACATTATACTTCTGCAATATGTATATAACGAAATTAGAAAATTTACTGTATTATCATCAGAGGGGAAGCTGCTAAACTGCAGTCAAGAAATAACCAATAATACATAACAGAAAGACCAGGCACAGAAACTTCACCTTAGAGGAAGAAAAGTAATTCACAACAAAGTAAGGTACAAAGGTGCATATAGCAGAGTGCAGACAGGACCGTGTCTGGAGCTGAGCCAAAGTCAAACGGTTCTTCTCAAATGTGAGTAGGCCAGCGATCCATGCGCCTTTCACTGAGATGCTCCAATTTTTGAGCTGGAGAACAATGTGGCTAACATCACTTTTAGTCTTTGGAATCACCATCCTAGAATGACCAGTCTCTCATTTTAGTTACAGCTGGCCCTCAGAACAGCTTCAATTGAAGATTGTGTCTTTGGAATTGTGTATCACAAGTTTTTCTATTTTCTGCCTCACTTACAGGAAGATAAAGCAAGACAGAATAGGCAACAGACTGCTTTAATTAAATCTTAAATTTGATAACTATTGCTTTTTCATTAATACAGTCAGTATTTAATTAGATAGATCTATCTTTATGATAAAGTTCAGTCTTGTACTGTTCAGGTAAAAAGTCCCAGTATAACTGTCAGCGGCAGGGTTGCAAAATAGCTCAGGTGACTTGAGATGGGGTTTTGAGTTCTGGAGGATTTTTTTTACAACTGCCTACCCAAGCACTTGAATGATAGACTTTTTTGGAGAAAACAACTTTTCAATTACATTGCTTGAACCTTAATCAGGAATAGTGAAAATTTTCAGAGAAGGAAAGAATTTCAGATTAGTGATTTATATGCATGACACATAAAGGAAAGCTGAGGTTTACTCATGCGGTCAATGGACACAAAAAATGGTTTTTAAGTGGTTCTAGAGAAGCTCTTGATTTTTGCACTGGGTGTTAGCTGTAGATAGTGATTATAGCGATTTCAGCATAACTGCATAACTAAATTTCATACCTTTTTGTATGTATCCAGATCGTATTCTGATGCCGTGTCCTCACACAAAGGGTGTCAGGAATTATAAAAAAAAAACCTCAAAACAAATGCAAAATATGTAGAATCTTATAAGAAACCAAAATACAACTTTCATGCTGAGTCTAACAATTTGCTTGAGTACAACTTATAGTCACAAGGGAAACATTTATTCTAAATAAATACCACTATTAAAAGAAAGAAAGAAAAAAGGAACAGGAAGGAAGAAGCAGAAAGTCCCAAGCATAGCTGAACAACAATGATCACAAGATTTTGGAAGGAGATCTATAAAAAGGAAAATCGTCTGTGTAAAGCTTGTTGAAAGGAGCAAGAACTGGAAAACAAATGGAATAAAATTTGAGTTAAAAAGACTTCGGTGCGGGCTTTGAAAAGAGTAACACAAAACCTTCCTACAAATTACTGAAATAAGGAGCATTCTAGTGAAGTTAAGTTATATTTTAACATAATTTCTTTCTATAAATGAAATAAATAATTTACACTGCACCATTGCTATAATTTGTGGAAGATTCTTCTTGGAACTGTCTTGCCTTTGCAACACCATAAGCCAGATTCATCTGCCATTTCCCAAAAATTGATATTGTATCATTTACATAAAAACTTAGGGGCAACACGTCGTATCAAAAGTAAATAGTTTAGTGGTCTGTCTCCAAAAGTGGCGACAAATCATTTTCTCACAAAGGCAATAAATATGGAGCATGTGAAGGTGTCAGTATGTAAATTAATATTATCTTTTTTTTCTATATTCGATGTTTTTTCAATTAGGACAGTGGCTGTGGCTAGACAACACTGTAGTGAATTTTGTCAACTGGAATGTAGGAGAACCTTCTTCTCAACAAAATGAGCACTGCGTTGAAATGTATGCAAACTCTGGGTATTGGAATAATTTCTATTGCTCTTCCTACAAAGGATATATTTGTAAAAAGCCAAAAAGTAAGTGCTGCATTTATGAATTAGTTTTATATATGGAGTATGCTCTTTGTGTGCTAGTATTAGTAGGTGGCCATTACACACAATGCATTTTAGCTGGGGGTTCTGAGTTTTTATAAATGCCAAAGGATGCACACTTCCTTGCCAACAAAGAGATAGAATGACTCTTATCAGAAAGTAGAAGTTCTGGACAGTGCTCAAGTTCCTTAAGAATTGCTTTTAAAAGACTGTGTTCATATCTTAACTGTACCTAGTGTATACACTTACAAGTTTGCGTGTTTTCTATTGGTAATTGCTGAGCAATCACAATGTAAGGACCATGCCTTGCATACACAAATTTGTCTCATCTATATGCAGACACATTCCTTAGGGTATCCCCTCTGCTCTGCCCACGGAGTAGCCGTTGTTTATTTCCCTCTGCCAGTCTCATGTGCACGTTTTCTGAGTATGACATAGTGGTTCTATGAATTGAGTATTTAGGAAGTGTGAATTAATTAACAGCTTGAAATTTTTTGTCTCTATGTCCTCCTGTTGTGAAAAGATGAACGAATGAAAAGCAAAGCAAATAGCATAGTTTGAATGTGCTAAACTGAAAGTGTCCTGAAACAACTGAATGTGCAAATTTGACAGTAGGGGCATCTAGTGCACATGTATTCCTAAAAGTCATCATAAAAATTTCTTTCAGCATGTGTTGCGATACCAAAATCTCTTATGTATGCTTTCTAAGGTGGAAATGCATGTAGTAGCTGCAATATACTCACTTCCTCTACAATACTGGAAATGAGAGAAATTCTGCTGTCCTTTCTGTTCTCATGCAAAATTTGTTCTCATGCAAAATTATTCTTACTTACTCAAATGCTTGTAATGATGACTGTATCTTTTACAGGAAATACTGCAAAATCTCAGTATATCCACCCTTTCAGAGTCTATTCATCTATCTTTTTGCATTGTCATCGATAAAAATTCATAGGCGTGGGTACCAAGTGTTAAAATAAATGGCCTTTTTGACCATTCAATTCAACTATTTATGCTGCTACTGGCATTCGCCTGTTTTGATGCTGAGCCATTGCAAAGAGCTGAAGCAGATGAAAACTGGTTACTTTTTTCTAGGAGTAGCTTCAGCCAGTCTAGTCTACTGATCTGGAATGCCATGGATTCAGCCTAATTCCAGTGTCAATGCAAGTATTATATAGACACTGACAGCACACAATCTAGTCCTACTTTGTCATAGAAATGCAGCTTTTCTTGGCATAGTTTTTCAGAACTGTGACTATGCTCCATGTGCAGAATTTAAACTATTAAATTGCTATCAACTAATGGAGCGTTAGAAGCATGGTTTTACTGAGTTGCACTGGCTCTTGCTGGTTATGTTTGCTGTTTTCTGAAGAGACTGAAACACAAAAATGTGACTGAAGTCTTCCCATACAATAGATGCTGTTTACTGTTCCATTTATTGGGGTAATTTTTACCCTAGTAATTTGAGAGTTCTGTAGAAGGCCTATTCCATAAAGTATCTACCTTCGTAAGTGAGGAGGTGCTCCGCCTGGAGAAGAGAAGGTTCTAGGGAGGCCTTAGAGCATGTTTCAGTACCTAAAGGGGGCTCATGAGACAGCTGGAGAGAGACTTCTTATGAGGGCCTGTAGTGACAATCCAGGGATGGAAATTCACAACCTCCCTGGGCAGCCTGTGCCAGTGCCCAGTCACCCTCACAGTGAAAAAGTGTTTGCTGATGTTCAGAGGGAACCTCCTGTGTTGCACAGTGGTGCCCACTGACTCTGTTCTGTCACTGGGCAGCACTGTGGAAAAGATATAAGTGGGGACAGGTAAAAATAATTTAAATTTCTGAGCTCACCTCTTCCGGAACGAAACATGATGCATTGATCCAAGATTTAGTTATAAACCAATGATTTTATGTCTACTTGGCAAAATAAAGACCTTCATCTTAAAAGTTGGCCCATTTACCCAGCAAGCCAGATTTCATGGTCCAGATGTTAAAATTTAAATGAGCTACAAACTTTTTAGTTTGGATGTGATGCCTGCTAGGACACTTTGAAGATCATGAGTGATTTCAAGTGTCTATGCAGATAAGGCATCAAAGTCTCTTGGCAAACCAAATTTAGTACATGTGCTATGTTTGTATAACAAGTGCTGCAAGAAATTTTAATTATATTGAGGATTATGTTTGACCATGTCTATCCTCAAGACGCTGTATAGATTTTCTTGTGGTTTCACTCTGATGTCTGGATCAGTCTCCATGGAGCTTTTTGATATTTTTTGTTTTCTGCTAGTTTATGTAAAAAACTACATGTGAGACCAGAATACACTAGACCATTGTGCTATGCCTTAAGTGTATATAATTTTGTATGAACTAAACCCAAGTGTTTTAAGTATTTAGTGGTTTGTATTACCATATATTTATCTGAACATGATTTTCAGTATGTTCCAAATATAGCAATAGATAATAAATAATGTAGAAATAAATAATATAATAATAAAAAACCATAATTATTTTTCAATGTTTTCAAGTTCCAGCAACTGAAATGCCACCAGCATCTGAAATGCCAGGAGCTGAAATACCTACAATGGGTAAGAATATTGTCTTTCAAGTAGCAAAAACTAGTCCCACATTAGATCATAAACCAAAAAAATTCTATTCTGTATTATGTCTCTTAAATTTTTTGATACACCCAAGTACTGTACCTGTTTCCTAGAATGATACTGTTGCCTAGTAGTATACAATACACTCTATTCGGTATCCAAATGCAGATTTTAAAAAAATAGTTTGTGATATAGGATGCAAAGTTAGAATTTAAAACCAAGTTTTTTATGTTGCTACCTTTGTCTCTTGTCACTTTGAAACAAGTGAACCACTTTTCCTTTAAACATCATGCATTCTAAAGAACTTGTTTCCAGTAATAAGATAAAGAGTATGTGGCATTCTCTTGATTTCTTCCTATTTGTTTTCAGCAATGACAAAAGATGAGAAGGCTTCTACCCTGAACCACAGCAAAACAGGAATTGTAGTTATTGTTGTTGTCATCATCCTAGTTGGAAGTGGCCTTGCAGGCTATCTCTTGTATGAAAGAAGAAAGAATTGCTTGCCAACAAATGACAGCTTTGAGAATAATTTGTATTTCAATGGTGATGCAGTTCCTGGAATTAGTGACACAAAGGATCTTGTGACCAACATAGAACGGAATGAACATGCAACACTGTAATGTAACAAAAGGAAATGTAATGTAATATGTAATATAAAATGTAATGTAATAAAATAAAATGTGCCTTGCTTTATTAAAATTATGCAACTAGAATTAAGCCAAAGGTATTTTCTCATGTGCAATTACTGTAATAGTCTGTTTCTCTGTGTGTGTAATGTCATACACTGCAGTTACTTTATTTTGTAGCCATTATATAAGGTGTAAGATTTCAGAGCTCAGGATGCGATGATCACACTGGTGAATGCGGGTCTTAATAAAAGTGATAATGTTGACTAATTATTAAATGGAACAATAGAAATGGATACAATAAAGGAAGTAAAATGTAGATAGATCCACTTGAGGAACGCACACAAGATTTGAAGTTTCTGCATCAGATTCATTTCAAACCATGCTATTGAACAGACACTCAAAGCTATTCAGTAAACATCTTCTAATTCTACCATCTTTCAAGTATTCCCATGGACTTAACTACAAGTATACTTACTAGATGATAAGTCTGTATTTGGGCACATCCTCTTTGAACCATGTGGGGAAAAAGAACTTTATTTAAGTTCCCACAGCTTCATACAACACAGAAAACCAATAATGTAGTTCTTGTAGTTTGTGTAGTCTAGGATTTAATCAGGTAAAATCTGGAGGCAGGCCTCTGGAGTGGAAAAATGTGGTTGGTATTAGCTGCCAGATTTGGCTGGCCACAAGTGGGTTTGTTGGTGAGAGGTGATGAAGGTCATGGCAAAACATCCTTCTTATCAGGACAACAGTTACTGAGGAGAGGGAGGAAAGTTGCCTGTGCATGTTCTGAAGGTCTCTAGGAGCAGAAGGTTTCTGGATAGCTGTTTTGGTGATCACATTGTGGTACTGCTCTCTACAGATTCTCAATAAGTAGCACAGTTTTGTGGGGTGTGTGCTGCAAGTCAAGAACAATTTGTCTTTATCAATGTAATAGTTACTACTGATTTTATTTACTTTCTAAAAGGGTTAAATCAGCTACTACTTATGGACATCTTAGATTCCCCCAGGAGTTTATATTCCTAATTTTTGTAGATCCTGTAAAATGTAAATCATGCATGATTCCTCACTTTCATACAAGGGTTTGCAAGGATTGAATTGATTTTGTGGTTTCAGATTTTGCTCTGTGAAATAAATGATAACTATATTTGATTTTTAAAATAGGTTTTCATTTTAAGGTCTCATCTATATAAGACACTGTAACATGAAAAAGGAGATGATACCACTGTGGAGATACTCCATCAAATGTTGTGATCAAATATTATATCAACCATATTTTCCTGAATCTGTCCCAGGATGATCTGCTTAAAGACAAAACAAAAAATGTGAGCTGAGGGATTTAGTAAAAATCTTAAATTACAGACATATGTAGGTAAAATGGGATAAAGGAACTCCTTTTCTCTGGCTCCACTTGCTTTCTCCCAGTTATTTCCTTGCTCTGTTCCTACTGCTGGATCCATTTTTAATGCACAGTTTTTAAAGCATGTTTTTTCAAGGACCAGTACCTCTAATGGTTTTTTATGCCATCTGATGTGGCTCATGACAGAAAGCTCTTGACTGACTGATTGATGATGCTAAGGGTCATGTTGTGTCAGTTATACGGAGAAGTGGTGCCAGGTAGAAATTCATATGAAAGGCACAATGGAACGCCAAGAGAGCCTGACTGGAATCCCAGCCTCACTGTGCTGGCTGTTGAGCCAACAACAAACAGGTGCAGACTCTACCTAAAAGAAGTTCAGTCCTGTTCTGGGGCCCTGCACAATCTTAAAATGGTATCTGTGCACTGAGTAGTTCTTCCAGATAACCTTTATTCCCATGCACATACGCAAAGATACAATTGCAAGGAAGATAAAAACAGAGGGGATGTCTCATTTCTGGTTCTTTGCCATACTCATCGAGTACATCACTGAGAAGTGTCAAGGAGGGAATCCTGCTAATGGAGCCTGGATAGTTCTGAGCTCATTCAGCCATTTATTGTTTCTTAAATCCAGCATAATCTCTGAGTTGAAGAGAATTAAAAATGCCATGCTAGTTAACAGCTGGCAGTAGATGTAGCTGCTTCTGTGAAACGCTGTGTCAGTTCTGCTCTCCTGTCCAAACAGGCGCAGAAAAAATATAGAAGGTCCTGAACAGGAAGCCCTACTCTGAAGATGGAGCTACTTAGCCTGCTCGTTTTAGAAAGAGTGTGAGTGAAAAAGACTTGAAAGATTTTCAGAAGAGGAGAAAATTTAAGCTGCATAGTTTACAGTCCCTCCTATTTCAATATAATGGAATTGAAGAAAATTCCCCATTAAAAAGATTAATATGGAAACAGTAGCGTTTACAGCACAGGAAATCATTACAGTTCCATGTCGTAAGCAGAAGATGAGCACTGATACTTTATACAGAAACTTTAACAGAAGTTTTTGAATAGAAAGTAGAGAAACAAACAAGCTTGAACACTTTAAACAATATCTAATTAATACAGGATCAAATGGAAGGCTTTTACCTAGGAACAGAGATAGGTAAAATATGCTTCTCTTTTTGACTGGAAAAAAGAAATGTGTTTTATTGGAAATGATTCATGTTCATACAGACACACTATAATTTTATATTATCTATATTCTGATCCTTCACTAAATCTTTCAACCATTTTCTACTACTGACTGCTATTCATATTGGGGTTGGTCAGGTGCCTTAGAGCCAAACTATCGCTGTTGTGATCTCTTACTTTGTCTCCCAAGCAGATGACACTACTTAAGGGAGGTCTCAGGCTGTATTTTGCATACACATATACATGTATATACACATTCACAGAAATATTGGGTTCTTGCTTTTCTGAAATATACTTGCTGTAAAAACAAGAAAAATAATTCCTTGAAAAACAAGATCATGAATAGTATGAACAAGTGAATATGAATAGAAAAACAAAATTTTTAACTGAACTCTAGTAGTTCGTATCTATAATCCTCTGATACTGACAAGATTTCTTATATTTGATCAGGAGGTTTAGAAAAAAGAAAGAAAAAATCATTGATTATGTAGCATGAAAATAGAAAAATGGAAAGGTTGTTAACTTTTTTATTTTTAGGCTAGAATGTTTCTGCTGAGGTTTAGAGTATGTATTTTTGAAAGAAATAAATGTTTATAGTTTGGAAACTGTGACTGTGCTATGTGTGGGGATTCTGGATTGAAATCTTACATCAAGTTATAGCAGGCTAAATGATCACAAAATGATCATATTTTAATACAAGCGGTTTTTTGAAAATGAATTATTTAGATTCTGTAGGAAAGCATCTAGTTGAACCTGGATGGGCTCACCCATGCATTTCTGTGGGCACCTGAGGAATGACTTGATGGCAATATTCAATAGCATGTAAAGTTTTGTCTCTTCACATTGCTATGTTTCTTGATACCCTTGCGTTTAATTCTCGTTTCCCCTTTTCTCTGAAAAAGTTCGGACTTCAGAAGAAAGGTGGTGAATGTGCACACTGTGAGTGTAACTTCCTGCCCGGGAGCAGAGATTGCCAAAGGAACAATGCTGACTCAACACAAACCCCAGCAGCTTTTGTTCCTCGCCACTTTTAAAATGCCAGGCTGTGCCTTGCCAAATGGCAGATCCTGGAGCACATCTTCGCAGTCCTCTGGTTTTCTTTCCACTTTGTGGGCTGTGATGCAATCTGCTCAGACAAACACATAAACACTTAGGTAAAGCCGACTGTAATATGTTTTACTCTTTTTCAGCCTCTCTCAACAGATTATCAGTACCAGTCCTTCACCAACCACTGATCTTTGTCCAGAACAGAACCAGTTTCTTTTTCTCTGTAATTGTAATTGTACTTGTTGCCTCCTGGTAGATTTGGATATTCTGAGGTGTTTTATACAGCAGAACCACAAGAAACATTTCTCTTGCTCCTGAACAAGGAAGGAAGGAAAGTTGGAAAACTGAGGTTTCCTATTCAAGCACTCCTATGTTGGGGAGTACCAGAATGCTTGACTCCAGACTCAGTGCAGCCATCCTTACATATGGATCATAACTTACTGAGTAATTGCATTCTGGTGCTTTGTGGAGCAGCCCTCATTTCTTCCACTTTCCTCAGGTCTCAGGGCTCCCTTCTGTGCATGGCTTTGCTCCAGCTGTGTCTGATGGCCTTCAGGTCCTACTGTTCTCCCTCATTGTCGTGGTTTAGTTCTACTCTAATTCCCTGTATACCTTTCTAGACCCAGTGGGTTGTTCATCTGCATCTGAGTCAGAGTAATAGAAGCAAAATTCCACATCCTCATGTGAGTGTTCAGGGTTTTCAGTAACTGCAACAGCAGCAATTTTGCTGCAGATGCAATATTGGGGAAGGTATCCCACTCCAGCTTCTCCTGCAGGTTTCAGAAATGAAATTTTTCAAAGACCATAAGCAAAAACTGACGTAAAGCTTCCACAGGAGTCCCTTTTCTCTTCCCTGCCTTCTAAGTTTTTTGAGCTCTTTAACTATCATGGAGAAAGGTTTATCCAAGTAACCACCAGAATTTTGTCAGAATGCTGTAGGCTGTACCCTTTACGGGGTGCAAACTTTCACAGACTAGTGGGGTGAAAAATGAGGCAGTACTCCTCATCAGTTTAGTTTTCCTCACTAGCAATAATTGAAAATCCAGTATTTTCCAGTTACAGGTTCTCTTCTTCCTAGAATTGTGTGGTTTCTTTCCCAAATTTCTTCAGGTGTTGCTGTCCATCGGGTAATTACTCCTGCATATAGTCAAGAATGGAGCAAAAGAAAGAATAGGTGTCTCCAGAAGGATACAGATTTCACTTTCTACAGCTTTTTTCTTTTCTGTGGAATTGCAGGCATGGAAAATTCTGGTCCTCTCTGAATGCAAGGTCATAGTTACTTGATTTGCATGGTGTCCCAGGTGATTTTTCACAGTACTGCATTGTACTCTGGCTTTTTTAATCATGTATTTATATAGACAAATCTTTCTCTTCTTTTTTTCTTCTTTCATTTATTTCTGCAAATGAGGCAGTAATCTCACCTTTTTGTAAAAATAATGATTCTAAGGTATGTCTTAAAAAATCCACACTAAAATGTTACCTGTTAGATCTCATATTTCCATGGCAAACTTTTATACAGTAGAAAAACTAGCTTAGAAAGCAAAGTTCACTCATTAATGTATTATTTCAAAATTACTCATGTGACATGACACAGTTCCTTATTTGAAGTTCAGAACTTCCCTGTATCTGTTGGGTCTTAAAAAGAGTTTGTTAATCCACTTCAGTGCAGAGGGGTATTCTTGCAAGGCACTGATTTGGTCTTTAGCATCAACACGAGGTGAAGGGAAGAAAGGAGTGAATTATTTGCCATGTCTCTCTACTTGGCCCTGATTTTTCTTCTCTCCATTAGTACATCTCTTCAAATGTCTGGTAAGTCTTTGTCCTCTGCTGAGTGTGGAAGTTTTCAAGTTCTTTAACATGAGTTCTAGATATCTCCCTTCGTGGGCAGTGAATTTAGGTCTAGTCACAGCATGTAATTTGAAAAATTTTTCTTCAGTTCTGAAGTTTGGTGGTATCTGCATAGGCATTCTCTTTCCTTAACTCAGGTTTCCACATGAGGTGTATGAGTGAAAGGAATATGCCAACAGCTGTGGGCATAACCTTGGCAGCGCTGATTCTCTTAGAAAGCTGAATGCAGGCAAAAGCTGATTTCACTTTACTCCATCAGAGGCTACAAGAGCTCAGAAGTACAGGGCAGTGAACGCTCAGCATGCACAGAGCTACTGGCTGATGTGTGCTTTGAGTTTCTTGGCAGCTCATATAGACCATAGCATACTGATCAGCGCACACCGAAATCCTGTTTCCAAGCTGAGAGCTTTAGGAAGGACCTTAAAATCCCCTCCATCTATTAGACTTCACACCCTCCTACTGCTGAGAGGAAGAAAAATGACACTGGATCTTTTCCACGGGAAGCTCCCAGCTAGAGAAGTCTGGGAGTCCACGGCTATTGCCTGAATGGCAGCAGGGACCAGCTGATGGACCAATGGTCTGAACCAGCACAGGACAATTTCTTCTGTGCATGCTTTTGGGTGAGACCAAGCCAGCTCTAACCTATCCTCTGCTAACCTTCCTAAGAACCACTGCAGCAGGAGAGCTCTGTCAGGGAAAATGCTATCTGGCTTGCCCTGGTCTGTAACCTTTCAGAGCAACAACTTCCTGGCAGCTTTGGATGGGAGGGTTATGAAAGCCCACTTAAGTATTCTGGCCTTGGCGAGAAATCTTGGGTAAAACTCAATGGCACTGCTGAGGGAGCTGGATGATGTTGTTTGCCACTTAGAAGGAAGCAAAGCAATGCAAGTTGAGCTGCAAAAAGAGTGAAGATTTGGAGCAGGCTTTTTGTTGAATCTGATCTTAAGAAACAAAACTCTGATGTGCAGTGTCTCGCATTTCTATTTACAAATGTAGTTATTAATAGCACTTAGGATACTGGCTTAGTTTAACTGTGCTCAGAACTGATGATGCTGCAAGTTGTCGCTTCCCTCCTGAGAAACCTACAAATAAAACTTTGTGAAGAAATGACTTTTTGCACAGCTGCTAAAAATTTCCAAGATAATTGACCAAAAATGAAAAATACACCACTTTGTTGGTGAGCTGAAAACCACAATGTCATTCTGGCCAATTATAAAAACTATTTAATTTTGAATATGTAAAATGTTTTTAATAGCTCTAAAGCAAAATAGTCCTTTTACTTGCAGAATTAAAGCCCATTTAAATATGATATGGTGGAACTTTGAAGAAATGATGAAATGTAATGTGATGAAGGTCATTTTTGACTTGCATTTTGAGACCACCATGGTTTCAGGAGGGATATGAAGAAGAGCAATTTCTACTGAAAGAGCTGTATTTTCAGCTTTTGTGTTTTTTCAGCTTTTTGTGTTTTTTCATTTTAAGAATATTTTTAAAAATATCCTTCATACCAATGGTTAACCTCCCTTGATTTCTTTCTCCATGAACTACATATACTCTTTTGGGGTTTTTTTTTTTGGCTTGGGTGTTTTTGTTTTGTTTTTTGTTTTGTTTCGTTTCGTTTTTGGTAGCAGACTCTTACATAGAAACTAACTGACTTTATCTCCTACGAAACCTCTCGTCAAATGTTTGCATTATCATTTTATTTTATAGGAAGGGGAATATTTTCAATCTACAATGAAGACAACAAGCTCTGTGCCCAAGCTCAGAACTCTAGCTCAGTCATAACTACCACTTGCGATGAGCATGATGAGTTTCAAAAGTTCAGGTGGGTGTCTCCCACACAGCTGCTGAGCATGGCACTCAAGCTGTGCCTGGGAGTGCTCACCAAGGACGATGAGGCTGCCATCACGTTGGAATCCTGCAACAGGACAAACGAACTCCAGTGGTGGGAATGTAGAAATGAGACACTTGCAACCCATGGCAAGGATTTATTTCTCAGCTATGGCAAGGGGAAGGGGAAGAAAGTCAGGCTGTCCAAAGTATCCAGCAAAGGGAGCAGGTGGAAAATCCATGGAAGTGCAGACAGCGTGTGCTCTCAGCGCTATGAGGGTGAGTACTGAAATTTCATCTCTATGTTTTGGTAACTTGACTGCCCTATCTATAAAGCATTCCACTGACTGCTTGACAGGCAGCAAACATCTTCTTAGAGTGACATCATCAGAGCAGCTAATTATAAATAGGGTGGAAATGAAATGTGAATATATCTGTATATTTTTCAGCAAATATAGCTGTATACATTTTTGCATGACTTGTAAAGTGCAATTCTTTCAAATGATAAAATGATGAAGTCCTATGATGTAATCATAAGGAAGAAAGGGAATTGTGTTTGTACAGCAACAGCAAAAGGAAATCTAGGACTGTTTTAAAATATGTCTGATCAATTTGTAGAAGGGATGATTGTGCTATATTTGTTTTTATTGTTGCTTTTATTTGGTTTGACCACTAATTATCTCTAAGAAGTTAATTTCTAGTTTAGAGAGATGGAATCCCCCATTAACATTATTTACCTAGTGTTTCCCAGGCCTAGTAAAAAGAAAAAGTAGAAAAAAGCAAAAGGAAAAATGGTGCCTAATGGTTCAGGATGCAATGTTTTATCACCCTGGAAAAGGACCACTAGAGAGCAAGATCACCTTTTCCTACAATTTCATGGCTCTTGGGCTATGTAGAGGGGGCTTTCAGGATCAAGTCATCAATCTCCTTTCTGTTGTGATACTGGTAGGTTGGGAATTTAAATAACAATGGAATAAATTTTTTTGGACACTACAGCTGTTCCACAGGAATGAAGTCAGTCATAATTTTGTACAGACAGCAGCAAATTAATGATGGATAGTGATGGAAGCGTCACTTCCTAGCAGAGTCCTTGCAAATTTAAGATACAACTTCCTCTCATGAAGATTAACAAAAATATGGTGATACCTCCTTTCCAAGTTTTTTCAACCATGCAGGGGAAAAAAAACCCCAAAATATATATATTATCTAAGGACAGAAGTGTGTATGCCATGGGAGAAGCTGAGTCACAGGGACCTCTGACACAGTAGTCCAGAAAGCAATGGCATGACAAAGTTAAACAGAAATTAGTTTGAGGCCCAATTAAGTGTTTGAGAGTCTTAATTCTGAATATTTTGCCATAGTCACTCCTGATTGGCACAACAGCCTTATAAAGGTTCGGGGTAACAAAGTCCTGGTGTGTTGAGCCCTGCATGACTCAGCTTTGTCCATGGAAAACTGCCTGTGAGTGTCACTGTGGTGAGCATCTGATGCCAGCTGATTGCTGAGTATTGATCTCTGCTTCTCTCCATAGACATCTATACACTGGGAGGAAATGCCTTTGGTGCACCCTGTGTGTTCCCTTTTAGGCACCAGGGGAAATGGTATGCTGACTGCATCCCTCGGAGGGATGATGCAGACTCTCTCTGGTGTGCAACTTCTTCAGATTTTGATAAAGACCAGTTGTTTGGAAACTGCCCACTAAAAGGTAATTTATTTATAAAAATCTTAGGAAAGCTGTTAAGCAAAAGTGTCATCCACTGTTGTGGTCAAAACCTTCTTGGGATGTGGAAGTAGCACTGGACAGTGAGCTGAATTCTGGCTCGCCTAGTCCACTGGTGAGCTATGCAACGAGGAAATGAGGCATCTGCTCCTCACTCACTGTCCTACAGCCTTCCCAGGACTGGTACATAGAGGGAGTATTCTGAGGGTGGTGATTGGGACTGCTGGATAAAGGAAGAGAAAACCCCTAGCACTGGGTTTCAAGACAGAAGGAAGTGCAGTGGGTGAGGAAAGTGAGATATATCAGGAGATTGTGGTGTATTATAGGATGGAGGAGAGAACAGGAGGGCTTGAAGGGAAGGGTGCAGGACACAAGCAGTGAACTTCCCCTGCACTCGGTGCTTCAGTGCTTCCATACACCTACAAATCATCCAACACGGATTTCCAGTAACCCCAACACAAATTCCCTACCTCTTCATCCCCACTTCACATGTGATTGTGTGGAAACTGTAATTTCTGTCATATTGGACAGTCTGGAAGAGCATAAGAGGGGTCTGAATGTAAGAAATGGGTGTGGAGACCAAAACTTCTGTATGGTGAATAGAGAAATACTTGTAGAGGGAAAACATGTCAGTGAGTGGGTCAATGTGGACTGAAATGTGAGAGAAGTAGATAAGCAGTATAAGTAAAAAGGAACAGGATCAATGTAAAAATTAGGTTTGTAAGGATAAATAATTCCTTATGTAAATGACATTGTTAATATTGAATGGACAAAGTATATTTAAGTGAGGCCAAATGTATATAAAAATTATCAAATCACACAGTTACATAGTTTTAGTATGAAGCAAAGATATTTTCTGGGTTAGTAAATATGATTATCTTGTCAAATTACTGGTATCTTTTATAGACACGACCCACAATAACTTTTGGAAAACAAATCCTGTGACAGAAACTCGCTATCAGATAAACTCAGAGTCACTTCTGACATGGCACCAAGCAAGAAAAAGCTGCCAGCAGCAGAACGCAGAATTATTAAGTATCACAGACCTTCGTGAAGAAATGTATTTATTAGGTAAAGTAAAAAAAACCCCAAATATAAAAGAAAGTAATGCATTGTTTTTATAATGTAAGTCAGCTCAAAGTCTTTAACATCGATACTTACATTTATCTCATAAAAATATACCTCAGTGACATTCTTAGAAGAGTTGTCCCTTTCTCACAAAAACCTGTATTAAAATAATGGAAATAATCTAATCTATATTAAAAAAATATATCCCTCATGCTTTAAAATATTATTTCCAGTTTTCTTGAATAACTTAAAAAATCAGAGGCATTTAATAACCTGACTGTTTGTTTCTTTTGGCCATTTAGGACTCACTAGTGACCTGGGCATCAATGCAAAGCTCTGGACTGGTCTCTACAATGCACTTGACAGTGGCTGGCAGTGGACTGGGGGAAGCCCTTTCAGATACCTCAACTGGGCTCCCGGTAAGTGCACTTTTCTTAAATGATGACCAACATCTGGGGCAAAATTTCCTCTCCTTCCCTCTCCTCTCTTCCCCTCGCATCCCCGGCAATGCCCCCTTGTCACATCTCTTGGGATTCATCACTTTAAAGAGTAATACCCCAGTGGCTTTAGAGCTGCAAAAGTCTTGCACATTCCCTCCTGTGAAGAGGTGAAAAGTTTCACTGTTAACAGAAGGATTCTCTTCCTCTTTTTTAAAGGAAGTCCCTCTGTGGAATCTGGAAAAATATGTGGGACCTTCCAAGGTAGGAATGGCAAATGGGAAAACCAGGTGTGTGATCGGAAACTGGGATATATCTGCCAGAAGAGAAACACCTCCTTGGATTCTTTCACCATCTCCTCAGGTATATTGGTCAAAATCTAAGGCTATTTTTACAGTCAGTGAGAAATACTGTGAGGATGTCATATATGAAATGGCATCATATTGTCAAAACAAAAGGACTACACTCTTTGACCTGGGTCAAATACTGAGAACACATTAATTTTCTGGCCCATTTTAAAGATGACTTCTAAATGTTGTTCATCATTTGGAAAAGAGCCCAGGGTTCCAAAGAAGGCAGGATTAGGTATTTAGCCATGTTATCCAGATCATGAAATACTGATGAATATCCTCTTCTCTGAAATATACTCTAAACCTACGTCCTGCTAAAAGATGCGAGTGAGAGTTCATGCTCCCCTCCTCTCTGAGACTCGTTTTATTCTATTCTCAAAGGAAGAAAATCAGAATATGCATCTGGAACCTTTCCCCAGTTGAATTCCCTTTCCACTTGAGGCAGACTAGGTCTTATGTATGTGAAGAAATAGGCGTGCAGTTGCTGGAATTTCCCAGCATGCAACTTAACTTTACACTCCACTTAAATATATGAGTATATACAATCATATAGCTCAGGGAATGCATGACACATGCATATCCTGTATTTCTGGCTGCCTCCAGGCAGCTCACTTGGAAAGGCTTCTGACCCTGCTAACCTCCAAAACATGTCTGGATGTTGCTTAGGGGAATGCAAGTTTGCCCAGGTCCAAACCACATCCAGGGAGCATCAGACAAACAGGCTGACCGCACACCAATCCTGGGCACACATCCTCCCCTCTTCAGTTTGCTCTGTAGGTGCAGAGCATGTGAACACTTCAAGCAAGGGGAGGTGGGCTGGCCATACTAAGCTTATACCAAGAAATAAGTGCTGAAAAAAGTGTGCAGCATTTCTGTGCAGTTGGAATTCCTGGTATAACATTTCTGGTATAACATGATTGTGTCTGGACTCTTTGATATATGATTTGGACTGTGTAGGAGCTCCAACCGGCTCCTGAACAGCTGGTGTTCTCAGAGAAAAAAATACAAAAAATCTACAAAATTCACCAAGATAGAGTCCCTGCGTAGGAAAAGAGGCCCTTTTCTGTAAAACATGGCTGTAGCCTGAGCCTCACGGAGAGAGATTTAATATGGAGTTGTGTCCTGTACATTTGCATGCCAAATTACTCAGTATTTACTTAATCCTGTAAAATAGTTTTTTGGGAGCTCCAAGCAAGAATGGGAGAAAAATTTGTTTCGTAATCTTTGTACCCTCAGACTTTGGCTTGTCTCCTCTTCCAGTATGTGCTCCAATATTTCAAATTCATATCAGTGCAGGTTTTTCTTTTTGATGCAAATGAAACACTGAATAGAACTGGTCATTAATGACATTATTTTTTTAGGTGATTCAAAGCATTTTAAGTGCCCCAGGCAATGGGTGCCCTACGCAGGACATTGCTACAGAATTTATAGAACACCAAAAATATGGAAAGAAGCTCAGTCTTCCTGTAGAAAAGAAGATGGAGAGCTGGCGAGTATTCATAATGTTGAAGAGTACAGTTTTACAGTGTCACAGCTTGGGTACAGTGAGTATTCCTTCAGGTCACTTTTTTTTAATCTGGGATTATACTGCTGCTATTATTCATTTAATCATTGTAACCATGATTTTATTTTTTCTTTAAGTTCTTCAGTCAACAGTGGGTGTGAGATGTAATTATCCCTTTATAAGAAATATCCATGCCTACAATTAATTTTGTGTTCGCAGAGCCAGATGATGAGCTGTGGATTGGTCTAAATGATTTCAGGGTTCAAATGTACTTTGAATGGAGTGACGGCACACCTGTGACTTATACCAAATGGCACCATGGAGAGCCAACCCACACTTGGAATAAGGCAGACTGCATCCTTATGAAGGGAGAGGTAAAAATCCCTTCCCCACTCTCATGCTTTCTTCTGTCCTTTTGCCCCCCCAAATGAAAACATCTGTAATATTAAAAAAAAAAAAAGACAAAAAGAGGAATGCTGGTTTTAAAAATATTTATTAACTTGGTTTAATTTAGGATATCTTAGTGTGGAGGAATACTTGAGACCAGATCTAGGAAGGTGTGTGATGCACCAGAAGTCCACTGCATGGAGACTTAGTCTTCTCTGAGACAATTCCCATCTGAAATTGGTTGAAATAACTCATCATCCACATTGAACATGACTGATCACAGCGGAATAGATTCTTGGAGCAGGAGCTTTCTCATTTTTTCATTAAAACTACTGAAATACATGGGTTTTAGAGCTACTTTGGAGGCTCATATTACGGGAGGCACAAAACCAAATTTTATCTTGTTTTATACTCATTATAAAAAAAGTGTAATGTTGTGGAAAAATACTTACACAAGATGTTTTTTCATATTTTATGTTTGATTTATCCAGCATTTCCTTGTCATAGTCATCTGGCTATATGAACATAAACGATGCTATGCTGGTGAGAATAGAGAGGAATAGAACGTTTCCTTTCTGCTCTCATCAGTCCCTGAATCTTGAATACATCCAGCCCTCATTCTCACACGTCTGCAGAAATGTGTCCCTTACTGTATGGATTTGGGAGTTCTGGAGAAAAACCAAGGCAAGGAAGAGAGCTGAAACAGTCTCAGCCACAGGAAGAGAGAAAGGTTCTTTCTGAGGATGGTGAATATTCTTTTTGGATCTGAATTGTCTCTATCTTTCACTTCTCTTTGTGGTCTCTTCTTACCCCACCCAGGATGGATCCTGGGCTGACAGTGCTTGTGAAATGAAATTTGGCTATATCTGTAAAAGGAAACCCTTGGCTGAAGAACGAGGGGAAGCTGAAGTTACCTACCCAGGCTGCCAGAAAGTAAGTGTAAAACAAAAGCAGCAAAAGATGATTGCATGTTACTTTCACTCCCATGATAATAACTATGACAGGAGTAAATTATTTTGACTGTTCTTGGTGGAGCCTAGAAAACTGTTAATTTCACATGTTTTGATACTTCTTAGACTAAAAGGGAAACTTTTGCTTTATTTAACTGAAATGTAGACTGACTTTTTTTTTTATCCCCTTACAAGTGCACTTCACTCAGCTCTCTCCTACTGCAGAACTGGTGACTGCACCCATAAAAGCCACCCTCTGCAGAGCAATCTTTTCAGGGTGTAACTCACGTGTTATGGGTTGCATGCGTTCTCAGCTCTACCAATCTGCCACAGGAATCAGGAGTATTTGAGTTAACTGTTCTGCAGATTGTGAGCTCTTGCTCATTGCTTATTATGCAATGAGAAGGCAGAGCAAGCTTTACACAGGGAGCTGCAAGGGGCTGTGACTGCAGTTGCCAGCCCCAAGGCATAACCACAGCTCTGCAAAGACCCCTTGCATGTCCTGTATCAAGGGACAAGACACAGAGTTATGGTTACAAAAGCTGTTTGATCAGCTTCTTGGTTTCTTTTGTGGCCTTTGAGATCAGTTTTTACTTGGGATGTGGTACTAAGGTGGCTTTTGGAAGAGCACAAAGCTGTGCAATCTGACAGCCTCTCTGCACATCTCTGCTTCGACACTGACAGGGCTGGATGAAGCACGGTTTTTACTGTTACTCCCTGGTGCAGCTGCCAGCAACATTTTCAGAAGCAAAAAAAGTTTGTGAAGAAAACAAAGGTTACCTGGCTACTGTGAGAGACAGGTATGGAAACATAATTCATGTCCTTTAATGTGTGTAACCAGGATGGAAGGGTTAAACAGAAATTTCTGCTTACTTAACAGTTATTCATATCTAGTGTGACACCACTCTTTCCCAGGAAAATTTAAGGTAGAGATAATGAAGTATTGCATAACACAGCAGAGGCTTTTAGGTCATCAATACAAACATTCAAGACATTGCTACTACACACACTGTTGTTGCCTTGAGGAATTAAAAAACTGGGTCAGCTGCACAACAACCCCAGATTGACAGATTGTTTTAAAACTTTTTGAACAAAAAATAAACAGATGAACATGGAACTATTTATTTCTCCTGGAGTCAATCTTTTCAGGCTTTTTTTTCTTTCTTTGCAACAGACAGATATGGAAGAGTTTTAGAAAAAAAATAGATTTTTTTTCCCCACCATAATAAAATTTAAAGATCTAGACCTTATCATAAAGCTCAGTAAAACACTGTAGCTGTTGTTTATATAGAATGAGAAATACATACACATTAACTCAAATATAGTTTGGCTTTTTTTGTTCATTGTGCAGTATAAAAGGTGAACAGATTCGTTCTAAATTCTACACATAAGAGCAAAAATGTAAAATAAAAGTTATTTTGTATGATAATTAGAACTACAGAAGTAAGATAATTACCCTTGCTTCATTTCGTACGTATTGACAAATCACTTTAATGTTACCAGATTTCCTGCTATGAACTGTTTGAAGAAATGAATAAATGCTGATAAAATGTGATACAACAGTTTGGTGCTTACTCTTCACAGATACGAACAAGCTTTTCTGACCTCCTTAACTGGATTCAAACCAGAAAAATACTTCTGGATTGGTCTTTCAGATGTGGAAGAGCACGGGACATTCAGGTGGGCCAGTGGAGATCCCGTCACCTTCACTCACTGGAATGTGGGAATGCCTGGTAAGTGCCATGGGGGCCATTGAGTTCCTGCTCTGGGGAATCACAAAGTGAAGGTTTGAAAGCTAAAAAGGGGTTTAGAAACTCTTCTGGCATAAAGTAGCAGAAAGGGTAATGCAACTTTCCATTTGTGCTAAAGGGATTAGATCAGGCATTGTGGTAACTCCATCCAGAAGTTCACTTGGGACTGCACATGTCTGTTGGTATCATTAGGTCTTTGTTGTTTGATGGGTACTTTTAAGTGATTCCTAGCGTAATGTAAAAGGAACTTACATTAAAAAAAAATCTTTTAATGATTTAATAGGAATGATTATGAGCTGTTGTGAGCTATTGGTATCCAAACACAGTGGGAACAGGTGGCTATTAAATAAGAAGCAGATATTTTGAGAAGATGTAGTCATCAATAAGATTTAACAGCTCTATGTTTTATAAAGGAGGAGAGTCAGGCTGTGTGGCCATGGCAACAGGAACTTCAGCTGGACTATGGGATATTTTGAACTGTGAAGAAACAAACACATTTCTCTGCAAGCAGCTGGTGGAAGGAGTCACCCCCCCTCCTCCTCCAACAACATCCCCTCTCCTGTTTTGCCCGGATGGATGGCAGTCTATTCCTCAGAGCAGCTTCTGCTTCAAAGTAGGTGTTTCATTTCTGAATGCAAATGTTTGCCATTTAAATAAGAATATGTTTTGTGCATGCATGGAAGATGGATTTTACCCTGCCTACCTGATAGAAAGTCTGTGGTAACATGTCTCCAGCCATCCCCAAGTGGTAAGGCTGGGAAATGTTGGAAAAAGCTGTATATGTATGGAACTGGAGTTTGGAGCCACAGGAAGTCTGAGATGATAGGAAAAGCAAAGTTTCAATAATCAAATTTGATAGATGACCACAGGTCGAATGGTTGATCAATTAAATAGTCAGTGATAGAATTAGACCAAAAGATCAGAAGAAAGATAGAAGCCTGTTGTGTTTCTAAATATCTGTAATACCCAACACAGTGTTTAATTGCCCACTTTCTATAGATTTTTCAGGGAGGAAGGGAAAAAATGCTAACATGGTTTGAAGCAAGAGATTTTTGCAGAACCATTGGGGGAGACCTTGCATGTATCCACAGTGAAGAAGAACAAAACCTAATAGCTAGACTGTAAGTATCTGCAAAGTCCATCATTTAAATATAAGAAAAAAAAATTAAAATTGCCTTTCTGAAAAATACAAAGGATTTCTGGTGATCAATTTCTTCTCTACAAAGATGGTGGAAAAGGTGGCGGAAAAAAATGGGTAAAAAGAGGTGGGCAAAAGGTTTTCTTGACACGTCTCTGGGAACGTGGTGCCATGCACTAAAGTTGCCTGTACATAAACAAAATTGAGACAAATATGATCAAAATTGGTTTTAACTGAAGTTAATTCAAAGAGACAAAACTGATCTTTTTACCTCATTTGTAGCCGATCAGTAGATAAAATACTCTTGATTAAAAGAATGTTTTGTGCTGGTTTCCCACCTTAAGTAAGGGGGAAAATTGGAAGACTAAGAAAAGCCTGACCTATTTCTATTGATGTGCTTATAGAAATGTTTAAATCAAGCCCATGAGTGCAGACAGGTCTGAATTTGGATGCCTAAGCTACTTGGTGGAACCCAGATCTTTAAATATATTTTCATTTAGCTCAGTATCTGTGGACTTACGGCATTTGTGATCTTTCCCATAAAGTTCTGTGTTTCACTGCTTTCTGCCAGGTGTAGTGCCAGGCTGTTTTCCCCCACATGACAACTGAACGATTACTTTATATGATTGTGTCAAATTATACTTGAAGTATCAAGTATACTGAGAATAATGCAATGCTATATATTCCTCTTTGTTTTTTCACGCTGTGTCTGATTGTCTGTATTTGTAATCATTCAGAGACAGAGGTTATATTCACTATTCTTACTGGATGGGTTTAAGTGCCTTGGACTCTGATGGTGGATTTACATGGAGTGATGGCTCACCAGTGAGTAAATAATTTGTTATTCCAGCTTTTTGACTAGTTTTTTTATGTATCTCTTGGTAGACAGCTCTCATAACTCCTATATAAGATGCAAGTGATCTTAAGTCTTTAGTACCTGATTCCTCTGTAGGAATTAGTCTTAAATCTTCTGATAGTTCATAGTTATAGGTAAAAATACAACATTTACAGTAATGAAACGTGATGGAGTATAGCTCCTGATTTAAGCAAGTCTGATTGTGCTAATCTCTACATTCCTATTTGTCATTTGCTGCAAGAAATAATTTCGTACATCTACACAAACTCAGCTTTGCTGCCCTCGTTGTCTTAAGTTGATCAAGATCGCCAGGCCCAAGGCCATATGGCAGCACCAATGGATTGTCTTGGGTTGGAACATCTGAGCAGGATAAACAATGCAGAAATCAGAGAACACATTTCTTTCTAAGGCTTGACAGGAGAACATCAACTCTCCTGGTGACAAAAGGGGCGAGAACCTTTTGGCTTACTCATATGGCTTATAAACACACAGATAAATTATTATTTTATTCAAGTGTCATGCACCTCTCCTTACAATGTCTGGCATCAAAGAACAAGATGGGCCATGAAATCAAATGAAGTACATTCTTCTTTAAGAGGATGATACAAGACAACTGTTCCCTTTTAAAAGAAAAATAGTAACAAAGTTGTGTTTCCACTACAGGTAAATTTTGAAAAATGGTCACATGGAGAACCAAACAATTATGATGGGAATGAAAAATGTGGTGTATTTACTGGCTACCTCAATATGAACTGGAATGATTTATTCTGTGAACACATGCTGGACTATGTTTGCCAAATCAAAAAAGGTAAGATAACTTCCTGCCTTTAGCAACATTTAGAGGTAGATAAGAACATCCTTCCCAGGTCAGATGACATTATCTGTATCTGCATGTATTAGAGACAGCTGTGCCATCAATCACAGTAAAACAGTTTATACATTTAATTTCAGTAAAGGCATTTGAAAACTATTAATTAATCCATGAAATACACAGGCAAGTTTGGAATGTATATGCAGTATGTCGAAAAAGAGAAACACAACAGCCTGAAGTCGGGCATAGTTACTGTAAGCTTGACTTATGATGAGTTCTAAGGTACTGTTTTGCTGAATGTAGCACTTTTTTTCAGACACTCTGAGAAATTCTGTGACAAAAATAAGCATATACTGAGTAACCCTTAAGATTGTTACTTGGAATTAAAATGCTAACTACTGTATAAATATAATCGAGAGAGAGCTGAGAAACAAAATATACTCAAATACTGATTTATATTGCAGGAGCCTCAGTGAAGCCAGAGCCTAATTCCACATTCAGTAAGTCCTGTACTTTCAATAAAAAAATTAATTAACATGTAATGAAGTTAATTTCTATTACAGGCTAATTAATGTTTTAATTTGCAGATTATGAATACGTTGTTGGTGAAGATGACTGGATAATATATAAACACAAGGAATACTACTTCAGCAAAGAAGCAATGCCTATGGAAAAAGCCAGAGGCTTTTGCAAGAAGAATGGTGGTGACCTTGTTGTCATTGAGACTGAAAGTGAAAAAAATTTTCTTTGGAAATATGTAAGAAACATGTTTGCTTGAAAAATGCACCATTTTGTTGTGAACTGAGGCACCTTTTTTCAGCTGGTTCGTGAAATATTAGAAAGTGGTCCCCATCATAGAAAAAAAAAATCAGTGCCACCTTTCATCCTTTCATGGGCTTATCTTCTTAGAAGCTTTATTATAATCATTATTTTGATAAATTGCTGTATGTAGACAGATTCTCAGCTTCCTTTCAAGAATGCTCTCAGGGTGGAACTTTCAAAAACTGCTCTGTTTAGCTGAAAGCTGCAATTACTAATTAGGTTGGTTTTTTTTTTCATTCTTTTCACAGAATTCAGTAAAAGCTCTTTGTCAGAATAGATAAAGTAAAAGGTTTAAGTAAGAATATTTTCTTACAGGAAGAGAATGGTCTGGTGATGATATACTGTTTTGGAAATAGTTTCCTACTATTAAAATAAAATTTGATTACATTCTTTCTTCTACATGACTAAGTACAAACCCCTATGATTTACTCGCAGCCTTTCAGCAAATTCTCATTAAGTTTTCCTAAGACTCTCAAAAATATTGCTATAAGCCTGCTTAAGAGGTCATTCTTGCCTTCTTAACACAGCTTTTTTTTCCATTTCTTTTTCAGATAATTTGCTTCCTTTTTTTTTTTTTCCTAATTATATACTGAAAATTGGAGGAAAATTTTGCATTTTGCAGTTCGGGCACATAATTCCAGCAATTCCCTGCACATTATATACTATGCAACTGTGCAACTGAAATTACAGCATTTTTTGAACTTTTTTTGATTTTATTTGAAATCTGTTTTATTACAGCTAATTAAATTTGTTTGTTTGTTTTAGGTTTTCTATAAAGACTGGGGGAATAACTTCTATATTGGCTTAAGTGTGAGCCTTGACAGAACATTCCGGTAAGTAAAAACAAATTAATTTTGTCAGACTCATAATGTATTTCCATTTGACATGGTTGGCTCTAGGAGACAGTTGAAATTCAATGACTGACACAACCTACAACCATGTCCTGATATAAAGTTTTAAAATGGGATTCTGCTCCTCATCGAAGCACTTCTCCCATCATAATTTCACTATTTCCACCTCTTTTGGTTCTTTACCCCACTCTTGTGTTCTGAGGCTGAGTTGTTTGATCATAGTAAATGAGGCATCATCCTCTTTTCTTTGTTAGATTAAAGAAAAGTTGGGTGGAGGTCTCCAGCATATTCCAGATTGTACTTGCAGGCATTACTTAATGTTGAAACGATCAAAGAAAAAGAACCCCAGAAACCTGCAGTGAGAGGCATCAAAGTGATTTTGAGAGGTGAAATATCAATACTGGAGAGCCCTTGTCTGGATTTGCAGACGGTTGTACTCTCAGAGTTCAGGGCAGGACAGTTTCAGGTGACACGGAGTCATTACTCTTGTAGAAATGTCTTTGGAAACAAAGTGCCCTGGAATTGTCTTAAACATCCCCTGGGGCATTAGGCGTGTTGCAGACATGTCTCCTGTGGCACTATTCTCTCATGCCATGTCTTTTTCTAATGCATTCTTCTGAGATTCAAAGCTCGGTCAGATGAGTCTCAGCGTCTTCATTTTAGTCTTTCTTCTGTTGTCACAGGTTGCCTTTGTTGGCCACAAACCACAGAGACTTTATAGTCTCAACTCCTGGAGCTTCTGCTTTCTGCATCACATTCACTGCTCAGATAATTGTCATTTTCCCAGTCCTCCCTTGTTCCCTCACTAGCTTCATTCTCTTCCCTGTTGGATGATGGTGCCACTATTTGCCTTTTATTCTTTCTCCTGGTGTATTATTTACTGGTTTTTCCAATTTGACTCAGGAGGTTTGCAAGCAGCTAGGCATCCTGATGAATTCCTAATCTGCAATTTGCTTGCAAAAACACGCATGCAGTTATTTAGTCTCCGAAAGTGGAAAAAACATTGGATTGTCCTGGAGCTGTTATCATCTGAAGATTGTCAGTCTTGGCTGATTCATAACTTGACTTCCAGCACACTGAGGCTTTTTCACTTTTTTCTTGGCTACTTTTTGAAAATAAATTTGTGACTCACCAAGCTAGGAAATGATTGATGCATAATTTAAAAAAAAAAATAGAATAGGTGTATAATATTAAAGATTTCCTATGCTTAAAATGGTTCCAAGTGGTTCCCAGTACATGGTTCAAGACTCTTTCTTACCCTAAAAGACCTTATATTACTGCTTTTGACCCAGGAAATGGCTAAAATAAGCTCAAGCGTCTGTTTCTGTGCTCCAGAGAAATCCAGGTCCAGTGCTAGACTGGTGTGTTTCCAGCACACTATCAGTGTTCAGAGACCAAGAGAAGCTGGGACCACCAGTAAAGATTGTTCGTTCAGACCTGGTCCAAGTCAACACTGTAGGCAGTTGGTATGAACATATTTTTTACTAATTCCAAGTGGAAGGTCTTGGTTTCCTTTTAGCAGAGAACAACATGTGTTCATTAGCTAAGATACAGGAAACTTAAAATACAAAACTCAAATGTATCCTTTGCAAAGAAATGTTAACTAATTCAACTTAGAATTATAATTCCCTCAAATTACTTCTTTCAGGTGGATGGACGGAACATCAGTGAACTATGTTGCCTGGGCTCCAAATGAACCCAATTTTGCAAATAATGATGAAAACTGTGTGGTCATGTATACTCATACAGGTGGGTGCTGTAACAACATTCAATCTGCAGGAAGTGCCTTAAGCCTGGGAGGGCTGCATGGGCAAGGCTGGGTGGGTTATCATACTGAGCAGGCTGATGTTCCATATTGTTCAAAAAGCAAAGGAAAATAAATTGTAGTCTCTTATTTATGTACTTTTAAAAATTGAATGCTATGTTGCTAACACATTGAATTACACCTACAATTTTGTCAGAAAATTTCTAAGTGAACAAATCAGGTAAGCATCAGACAATTGGCAGATAGAGCCAGTATTGTTTCTCCTCTAATCTCTGTCCATTTTATGCCTACCTCTCCAGGACATCAGCTATCTGTTGTCATTTGTACAGTTCCTAAAAACTGAGAGTTTGGGCATGGCTTGGATTAGTATTAAGCAATGATATACAATATTTTAATTAAAATAAAGTATTCTTTAAAATCCACTAATACAGAGAAATGGAAGTAATTATGTGTTTATACTAGCCAAGCACTTAATCTTTTTTTGGAGCAGTAAATCTCTTCTACTTTTAAACATTTCTAGTCTCAAAATCTATAGCTGAGATGATCTTCCCAGGCTCTCTTAGAGGTGAATGGAATGACGTGGACAATTTCGGGGAGTAAATATTATATCCTTTGGGAATCTTCTTTCAGATAAGATGAATTATGTCCCTAATGTCTCTGAATTAAAATGACAATATCTCCATTAAGCATTAGGTGTGAATAATTACGCTGTAGGTAGTTATCTTGTAACTGCAGCTAATGAAACATCTGTCATTTTCTTATTCATTCCTGATCTGTAAGATGGGGATGATGATGTTAATGTTATCCTCTTAGATCACACTCCAATAGGCAGAAAAGATACCAGAAAACTCTAAAACTGTGAGAAGCTCAGTTAGTGAGGTAACCAGGACTGAGTGCCTTATACAGACAGAGCGGTTCCAGAGACATTACAGATCTCAGAGATTTAAGCATTTGAACTAAATCTCCCCTTTGCCAATGCTGTGGTTTTGCAATACTGAAATATCTCTGTTTCTAGACAAACTATTTATATTCTAAATTTTGCTGGAAACCTGAATATTTCAAAGAAACAGACATACAATTACTTATTATTCCTGGGGGAGACAAATAGAAATGCTGTAACCAGTTTTACTTCCTAAGATAGATTTTCTCCAGGAAAGGATACTTTTTATCTCAGTCTCAGTTGCATTTTGTTTTGTTGGTTTTTTTTTTAAATTCTAATCTGCTTTCAGGAACATGGAATGATCTCAACTGTGGCAGTGTTGAGTTATTCATCTGTGAAAGGCTTAACAACACTGTTCGTCCAACTGTTGCTCCCACTTCATCACCACCAAAGGGTGGGTGTCCGGAAGACTGGCTCCTCTTTGATAACAAGGTGCAGTACAAAATGTCAATATACTGTATTTTTAAAAGAGCAGAATTAAAAATATCTTTGAATGAGTTTTTCAATTGTAGCAGGGTTTTTAGTTATCGCAAATTATGTTCCATTTGTGTTAAAGACCTTAAAATTACAAATCCTGAAAGAGAAATTAAAGCCTCTGTTGGGATCACAGCAGTTATGAGGGAGATCTTGAGACGTACAAGAAGAAAGTTTCATCTTACAACAACTCTACACGAGGGAAGTTGCTCATCTGTCTTTGGCAACACAAAACTCTAGCACAACTATATGTTCTCATTTACTGTGCTGAGCTTATCTGGCTCTCACATGTTGCCTGGACACCTACTTATCCCTTGCCTACTATGCACTGGCTCTCAAGCCACCAAGGCACCTTCCCTGGAGCAAATTTATCATTTTTTTTCTATAACCAAACAATTTAAGGATTTTAAATAATCCAGTCATAAGATTTGCTGCACTTTATCACGTATAATTACTCTTAACCTTCTCAAAAGACAAAACTTCAGGATGCGAGACTGTATGTAATAAAAATCCATAGATTTTCATGAATGAAGCTATAAAAGGTATAAAGCAGGTACAATACTAGTAATTAGAATAATTACACCTAATAACAAAGATAATTCTCAATAACATTTTTTTGTCTAGCTCTGTCTGTCTTCCCTTCGCTTGAGCAAAAATACTTCAGTTTGATAGAGATCCTTTATTTGAGACGCAGTGGCTGTTGTCTCCCTTTTCCTTCTTTCTCTCAGGCCTGAGGAAAAGTCACAAACTCAGTGTCTTCCATTTCACGGTGCTCTCTCAAGCTAAAATCTCTCTCTCTTCCTCTCCTCCTGGAGGAGGAGCTTCAAAGGCTCTTCCCTTGACTCTTTCCTAAGTGTTTATATACAGCTTCTGGCCACCTTCCATTTTCTCCAATTTTTCTGCAAACTACCTGCTTAACTTTTCAGTTGCATGTTTCAGGTAGCACATTCAGGTTGCTTGACTCTGACAAAGCTGTGTAATGACTCAAATCTCATAAGATCATATTACAAGAAATGGTAAATTCATGGCTTTCTTCATAATGTCAGAATAATTTTCCTTCTGTGATTAACCTGTGACAACCAAATCTGGTTTGACAAATAGGGCAACAGAATACGAGATATTTTGCTCCAATAACATATCTTATCCTTTTTTGTTTTGTTTAAACTCAGAAGGTTTAATGCAATTTCTGCTGAGATCAGTAGACTGACAAATTCCTTCTTTTAAGTGTATGCTAAAATATTGGGCTTTATACTCATTTTCTAGTACAGGACTTCTCTGTCATTTAAACCTAAAGACAAGCTAGGAAGTACTGTTAAATTAGCTAACCGCCCTTTTTACATAAAATATCCAGCTTATCTTGTTTGTTACAAACAGAAATGTTTTCATCAGAAATTAAAACTGCATCTAGATTCAGATTTGGCACACTTCTCTTTTTCAGTGTTTTAAAGTCTTTGGCCTGGATGAAAATGATACATTGTCATGGCATGCTGCACGGAACAACTGCATTGATCTTGGAGGAAATCTGGCTACTATATCAAAAAAGGAAGTGCAAGGTATAAAGTACCAATATTTTGACACTGATGAGACACCATGTAATTTCTGATAAAAGGATTAAAAATATGTTAGAGCTCCTGCCATATATGCTCTTATTTATTCCATATTAATATAAATTTATGCTGAATGAGAAATTGCACCTTTGGAAAAATGCTTGCATACGTTTTAGTGTCTTGATTAACTTTTAGAGTCATAGTTTGGAGGTTAATATGGGATGTACGGCTGAAATATTAAATTTTTTTATTAGAGGCTTGTCATATAATTAAATGTCCACATTTCCTTTTTTTAGAGGAACAAGATGACCTTTGAGGTCACTTCCAACTCAGGTCAATCTATAATTCTATGATTCTATGTACACAAAGCATACAGAAGGAGTAATATCCAAACCCAAGTCACTGGGCACCTAGCTGCTGAGCTGAATGCTGCGGGTGTCAGTGGAGAACACATCCTCAGGCAGCAGCAGGCTCCAGTGCTGGAGTCCCAGCTTCCCCCTGTTCCCCTTGTTGTGCTGGCCACCAGCACCTGCTGGTCTTGCTGCTCAGCAGGTTGCAGATGTTTTAAGAGGCCTCATGTTTGCTCGGGAGATGCGCTGCCTCAGGTCCTGAGGGACACGGACCATCTCCTACCTCACTCCATCAGTGCTTGTGGTTTATACTTCCTTTCTGTAGCAGAGCAGGAAACTGTTTTAGTGGAAAGTCTAGGCAGGAGGTAAGGAGAGCAGCATCTGGCATTCCACAAAGCTGAGATCCCTGTTCATACATACTTGGTTATTAAGTAGTTTTATTTGTTTGGAAATGAAATTATTAAGTCAGGTTAACAAAGAAGTTACCAAAAAAGAAAAGAGAGTGCACAGTCTGTGGACTCATTTTCTACATGCCAAGGCTTAGTGAATTAATGTTAATTTCTGTAATACATTAGAACATTTTCCATGCTTCCTCAGATGATGAACAACATAGAAAAGTGCACAAATAAATTCCTGTTATATTAAAAATTTGCCCATCTTTGAGTTTGTAAATACTTTTTTCCAATTTTAACTCCAGATGACTGATATTAAACATCTATTAGTAGCTATTTATTTTATTTTTGTCATAAGATTGCCACCTTATTATAAAAGAAAACTCATCATCCTGGTTCCAGGCACTTTAAAGTCAGTGGTGTTGGGGAAGAGTGCATTCAGTTTCCTTCTTTATACAATTTTTCTTTTTTCCTTTCAGCTTTCCTTATGTCCCTTTTAAAAGATGCTGCAACTGATGCTTGGATTGGACTGAATGACATAAACCAGGAGCACACATACTTATGGACAGATGGAAGCCCAGTAGACTACACAAATTGGGCAAAAGGTTCCCGAAGTTATTATAGTATGGTAAACATCAATTTCTGTTTGTCACTTAAACATTACAACTTTGGTAGATGAACAAAATGTATGTAGCTTCTATTGTATTTTCTGTCTTTTCCTTTATGAAGATTTTTAGTGGTCTTGTTGCTTTTTAAAAGCAGAGTAGCCATGTGGGAGATCTATCTACACACATTTTTCCAACTTCTGTATTTGTCATGGTTCTGTATGAGTCCAGAGAGAGGTTTTGAAGCATTATCCAAAACTCAGAGAAGTGAGCAATTTCCCTCACTTTACCATGACTCATCAGGGTATTCATAACATAATTAACCATAGCATAAACTATATAATGTTGGGATGTGGTGAATGTTATTTAGATTTGATGAAAATACTCAGATGATTGCATGCATTGACAGTCCTTGGCACTGAGCCTGTCAACATAAATGCATTGAACAAAATACTCTAAAGAGGGAGTCTGGGTCTTCCTTTCTAATTTTTATCTTCCCTTAATCTTCATTCTGAAAAATCCCTTCTATACACTTTGAAACGTCTGGCATGTCTACACCTTTTTGTGTGTAATTGTAAGACAAAACTCAGTTTTACTCAGTAATTGTGAAATGGCTAATGTAGAATTCTGCCCAATAGTATTATTTCTATACTCCTGTGCTAGCTTCAGCAACTTTCTGTCTTTTCCTAAGAGAACTGCTTCACATTCAGCTAAAATGGAAAGAAGTTTTTCAGGTCCAGCTGCCATCAGGCTAGAGCTAGGTTTTGGGCTCTCCAGGGCGTCCCCATCTCAAACATGCTGATGCTTTCTGCAGAAGGCTGTGACTATTCCCTTCCAGAAATAGCTTTACATACAACTTCCTTCTCTTGCAGACAAGACCTGGGCTAGTGCCAGAAGGGGTTTTGGAGGTAGCATAAGGTTATACTGATGTGAGGTGGGGACAGCTACTGCCTCCTCCTGCAGGAAGCCAAGCCACATCTTCCCATGCTGTGGGAGGAAAAGGAGGAAGGTAAAGGGTCCAAAGTGCAGCTGAAAGGGTGTGGGAGGTGTCTCCCACAAAAGGTTGTTTCTGACAAACTACCTCTATATTACTGCACTGTGGTGACCCCTTGGCTTCCTAGTCCTGAATTGGGGCAGAAGGAGGAATTCAGCTCTCCAGGTTAGCATCAGTGCTGAGGAGAAATTCCCCATAACCCCCAGGAAAACAGCAACAGAGCTGTGGGCCAGACCTAGCACACACATATGAACCTGCACACGTGTACACACATACAGGGCCATGCACAGTTATGTACATCCAGACAGTCCCAGACACATCCTCCTGCCTCTGTGCTGTGCTTTGCACCTCCCTCTATCATCCAAGTGCAAACCTTCCTAGGGCTGAGTTGCAAAGGCTTATTGTCATATTATGTGCCTGGCCATTGTTTGTATGAATTTTATGACCTCCATATTCCTCTGTATGTGCCTGTATGTGATACATGAATCTGTGCATCCAGGAGGAGTAGGAATGCTTCCTACCTAGCCACATCTTTTTTCTTGTTAATCTCATTTGTCTTGTAGGATGATTGTGTCTTTATGATGAAGAACCCTATTGAACAGGCAGGAAAATGGAAAGATGAAGGATGTAAAGCAAGCAAAAGTCACATCTGCCAAAAAAAATCTGGTGAGTTTTCTTTCACCACTTTCTAGTAGACCTGGTTTATTGTGGTAATTTCAAACTGGTGCTAAAAGTGACTTTCCTGTGATTCTGCCCTAACCTAACTGAAATGAATGACAGTATCACATGCATTATGGACCTTTTTAACAAGATGATCACACATTTTATCTTTTTGGAGAAAATCTCTTAACTTTTTCTATTTCAAAGACCAGACCAGAAAATAACAGAAAAACAGATCTATGTATCATCATGTATTTTACTACTTTTGGCAATCAAAAGTGGCTGAGTGCACTGTCTTTACATCTTCAAAACTGGAATTTTTAATGTTATACTAAAACACTGCAATTTCTTTATTTTTTAAAACTGCCCTGCTTGATTTTCTTTACATTCTTTCTCAGACAATTTCAGCAGCAGCAGTTACATCCTTCTGCTTGCTCGTGGTGTGTTTATCATACCCTGTTCCTTGTCAGAAATACAACAAATGCCAGTATATAATGGAAAAAGGGAAGGAATTGTTCCCTTTAATGCCCTACATTGGTACAATATGGTTTGGGTAGGTCTGGTGCTTACAAGGCGTATATCTGGGGATGATACAGATATTTACTCTACAAGGTCATTGTGGAAAGTGTTAGAGAATTTTGTCATGGTACAAGAAAATGTGGCTTTCATCACTCCAGGAATTGTTTGGACATATCCTAATTTGTTATTGCACTTTCTCTTAATTACATGACAACTTCAGTACACTAGATATTCTCTCAGTGTTATAAGTCTGAGCCAACAGAAAGTTAGACTTTTTGGCTGTTCTTTTGCTTGTTACAGACCCCAAATTGCTGAACTCCCAACCCACAATTCCGGTGTTTGGTTTCAACAATTATGGTGATGACCGCTATGAAGTCATCAACTACAAAATGAGCTGGGAAAAAGCAGAGAAGAACTGCAGGGACCAGTCTGCAGAACTGGCCAGTGTCCTGGATCCTTATGCTGAATCTTTCCTGTGGTTACAAATACTAAAGCATGGGGAGCCTGTGTGGATTGGCCTTAACAGCAACATGGTGAGTCCATGAAACGCTCGTAACAGTCATACCAATACCTGAGATGAGCTACTGGTCAGATCCACAAACGTGTGGCAGGATTCCAAATCTTGCAGAGGATTCTGACTTCCCTCAACTTGAGGGACGTTTAAATGTTTGTCCATAGTGTAACCAAGAACTGCCACAGCCCACAATTCAAAAGCCACCAACGATGCAGCTGCAGCACTGAGTGGCTCCAGTGGTAAAAGCGGTGATGAAGTTCTCACTTCCTGCTCCATGGTCTACCACATGCTCCTGTGGTGGAGCAGTGCTGTTTCTGAAGGCACACTGTGGAGCACACCACAGAAAAAAAATATGCTAAAACCAGTTCTTTCTTTGTGAGTTTAAGTTTTTGTTTCAATTCACAGCCCAGCAGTACAAGAGCTCGTGCTGGGCAATAGTGGAAAGAGCAGGGCTCTGGCAATGGGGACTCATTAGGCTGGCTTTTGGAGCTGAAGCCAGTGCCTTGTGTAAAACTGCCAAAAAACTCAGCTGAGAGTGGAAAGGTCTGAAATGGGAAGTAGCTAACAGAGGCATGTAAAAAAGGACATGGATAAATATAATGTAGCTGGATATTTTTGGAATTGAAGCTGGGGGGAAATCAAATGGAGAGAGGTAGAGCAAGAGCTTGGTGGGACACAGGTCTGAGAGAGGACACAGGTGCTGAGGTGAGGGGAACCGGAGCTGCACCTCAGTGAGAGCACTGGGAAACCGGGATTAGACAGGAATCCGGAATGAAGCACGGCCAAGGGTCTCAAAGCAGACAGGAAAGGAAATGGCACAAAGAACAGGATGGGAGCCTGCCTCCAAAGATCACAGGAGGAAGGATCTAGGCTGCACAGGATGGGGTGACAGAGGCCATGGATGTGACTAATGCCAGTCATCCTCTGCAAGCACTGGTGAAATCCACTGACAAAATACGTGCCTAGCTCACCCCTGGTAGCCGGTCCATGCAAGACCCACAAGCTTACCACAAGCTCAGTTAACGTGGGTGGCAGGCATCTGTGGTCCAGCCCCAAGGAAAGCCTCATCAGTTCTTCTCTCTCCAATAAAACCTCAGATATTTCTCTTTGCTTTCTAAATACGTAGAAAAGCCTACGTTAGAGGAAGGATGACATTAGCTTCTCTGCAATCTTTATTTGATCCATGTGTATATGTGGACACATTTGATTAAACCTTCATCTGTGTATTCACATTTGTGACCTCAAGGCCCTTAGCCCATTTAGGGCATGAGACGAATGGTGTGAATTGAATAATGTAGGCTGTGTGCTAAACAAACATCTGTAGGACCACTGCCCTACCTGCTGTGGAGAGTGGGAGTCTGGACCAGTTACTTATGTATTCATGACATAATCTTGTGCAAGAAACCATGATTCTCAATTTTTCCTAATTTTTGCATATGTTCAAGTGTAATCTTAATGTTCTTCCAATCTAATTCTTGTATATGACATAATCATAATTGTCATTTGCTTTTAGAGTGCTGGCCAATATGTATGGTCAGATAGAAGGAGGAGCAGGTATCATAACTGGGGCAGTGGAGAACCAAATAAAAACAAAGCCTGTGTCTATTTAGATTTGGATGGTTTTTGGAAGACAGCATCTTGCAACGAAACATTTTTATCTCTCTGTAAGCAATCCAATGGTAAGTTCTGAATAGGAAAAATGTGATTTGGGAGGCTGGAATTTAAATTAATGGCTTTATTTGAATTTAGGTTTTCCACATATGCAAAGGTTGTGATAGACAGTGTATGGCTTGTGATAAACTCTTACCTTTTTTTAAGGAGTCAGATTCCGTCTGTCTTGTGTGCTTTCCAGACATTTCATTTCACAGGCCAGTCAACACATGCACATCATAAAGACAGCTGCAATATTTCATGCCACATGCCATAGTGGCTTTCTGCATCCTTGTTTGTCAAGAACTACAGAATCGATCAACTTCAGCCTAACTATAGTCTAAAATATAAATATATATATAAATATAGCCTAATTATAAATATATTCTATAAATATATAAAAGTATATGATATACTTTTACATTTAAAAGTATCTTTTGAAATATTGTGAGTTAAGAAACTTCCGTCAGTGTAACAGCCAAATCAATTAATTTGTTTGTTGCTTCTGCTCAAATACTTTAGCGTTTAAATATCACATCCAATTTTCATACATTTCAAATTATAGAAGAAATTCATAATTTCTGCACCATATTTCACAACACATTTTATACACATTTAAGCTCTGTTTTGGCTTTAATCAGGTGATGCAATAGGCCATAAATTCTGCTTTTACATTGATTAGGATGTATGATGTACAGGGGCAGGTACAGACAACTTCTCTGACTGACCTTTCTAGAAACTGGCTAGACACAAGGCACAGACTGTGGCATCGAGATCCCTTATGTATGCTGACCCATTCCTTATTCTGTTTCACAAGTTTTAGGTAAAAATTGCCATGTTGAAGACCATTGCAGTTAGACTGGTGTAAGCCTCATTTAGCAGACTAGAGAACCAGCTTCAACCAGAATAGTTTATTACTTGTCATGCTTAATTCAATACTTTATCATTAGTTAAGTCTATGGGATATTCTTTTTCCTGGAATAAATGTCATATTTGTAGAGCAGATGTGTGGTGCAGGAGTACATATTTCCCTTGGCTTTTAGACTCCACTGAAACCTGTGTGTGTTAATAGAGTTAATCCCTAGTGAACCACCGCAGCTTCCTGGGAAGTGTCCTGAACCGAAGCGTGGCAGATCTTGGATTCCCTTCCGTGGGCATTGTTACTATGTTCACACCACTTCTGAGGAAAGCTGGCCTGATGCTTCCATGATGTGTATTCAAATGGGTAAGTGCCCTTTTTTTATTAGGATATTTTACAGGTTGTTTGTGTGTTTGGCTTTTAAATCCAGAACCAAATGATAATATGTGATGTGTGTATCAATTATAAGCTACACCTAATTTAATTTATTATCAAGCATTCTTACTATATGGCAATGCTGGTCATGAAGCATGTAATGATTTTTTACTGAGATAATTAATTCATAATGAAAAATCTCACTGAAGTTGTATGTATTATTTAATTGATATTTTTAGGTGCTTCTCTGGTTTCCATAGAAGATTCGGCTGAAATGAATTTTCTCTTACTCTACTTGTCTCCACTTGCAAGTGACTTCAGGAAGTTTTGGATAGGATTGTTCAAAAATATTGATGGTAACTATTTCACAATGCATACTGAGACGAAAAGAGATACTAAATAAACAGAGCAAATATTAAGTACTACTAACATACTAAATAATAATACCAATATGCAAAATACTTAATAAATAGTCAGGAAAAAAATAACTAATAAATATTTAATAGCTTTTCTGCTAAAATACGTAAAACATAAACCACCAAGAGGTCTATGCTTTCTGCATCTTTGTTGCAATTAGAGTATACTTGTATGTAAAAGGCTTTTGTTAAGCACTGCAGTAGTTGTCTAGAAATGTTTCTTACCGCCTTTTTTAACTCAGATTACTTGACATTTAACCACCGCAGTATTTTAAGCAAAATGTTATCTTGTCATTAAATGCTGAGTTAAATTAAATTTAAATTTATTTCTAGACAACACAGGGCATAACATCTCATATGAGCTGCAGAGACAAAATTATTAATCTAAATTTCAGTGGTTTTTTCCATACATTTTTGGTGGAACCTTTCATTTTAATCCAAATATATTTAATGAGGTTGTTTTGTTTTCTTTTTTAGCTGCTGTAATTGCAAATTTGATACTGTATTCTATATCACTGTAATTCTGAAGCCAGTTTTTCTTGGCAAACTTTGAGGGAAAACCTCCAGAATGACTGTAGACTGGGCTCCAGCTTCTGCTCAAGTCTGTGTCTCTCACCACCAGCAATGGTGGGCCAGGTTCATCTGTTCTAGCTGAAAATGAACAGCACAAAAGCAGTGACTTGTTCCTCACCTGTCCCCTGCAGTGCCACAGTGCTCCACGCTGTGCAAGCAGGGGCAGGAGGGAAGTCCAGCTGCAGGGGAGGGACAGAGGAGGTGGCACTGAGGCAGCTGGATATACCAGGATATGCTGCCATGAAAGCACACCCTGAGGGAGAGAAGATGGCTATTATTCCTACTTGATGGGAGATGCTTGACAGTCAGCAGGAGATGAGATGATTAAAGAGAGATCTGATTCAATTTGCAAAGATAATTGATTAATCCAGCTCTAATAAAGTAGTTAGTCGCTGATCTCGAACACACACACATGAAGAAAACCTCCTGAGCGTTGTGTGTGCTTGCACTGCTGATACTGGCTTGTACAGGTGCTTTGCTTTTCTTAAGGCTCCCAGGCACAGTCCTGGGCACAGGCTCCAGCTAAAGGTCCTTGAGTAGCTGGACAAGTGTTCTTTACATCACTGACAGCTGTGAACATTAATGAAGTTAACTTTGTGAGCATTCGCATTTGGTACACTCCCACCTGAATAGCTCTGGCTGTTAAAAGAATGAGAAATTAGTGCTCTAGAGTGAGAAATAGGTGCTCTGTGATACCAATTTAATCAACTAAAAAATCCCAGATCTGATCTGATACGTCATTGTGACTGGTAGATTAGAAGTTATTCTCCACTTCATTCACTTACTTGGTAATACATTTGATTTTAGGAGAATGGATATGGATGGACAGAAGTGCAGTAGAATATGTCAACTGGGAGAAAGGAGAGCCTACAGTACTTTTTGATGAACACTGTGTTGACATGGATGTCTCAAGCGGAACCTGGAGGACCTATTACTGCTCTGTTGACCAGAATTTTATTTGCAAAATCCCCAAAAGTAAGTTCTGAATTTCTGTGCATTGGGTTATTTTAAAAGTAGTGGTTAATATACATCAGGCCAAACTGTTTAGGCACTGAGTACACTTTATGCACTGATGGTGATGCATGTGCATCTGAACCAAAGCCAAGAGTAATTTCTGTTAAAGAAATAATGTTGGAGAATAACCTGAGTCACTGTTCTCTCAGTTTAAAAGCATTGATTTCTGGGCATTTACTGGACCCTGGGGTAGGGAAGAACACATAAGCTGTTGAGAGTGCAGAGAACATTCATAGACATTATGGTTAGAGTGCAAGGAGCAGTAGATGATGAACAGATGATTAAACTAGAGAGTGCTGAGCAAAAGGCGGGTACTCTCCCCGTAGGTAAGCTGAGGGGAAGCAGTACAAGTCACAGAGCTCCTGCAGAGGGAAGGCAGGTGCTGCTGATGGGGACAGTACCACCACAGTGCAGTATGCTGGGATCTGCTGAACAAGCAAGCAAAAAGCATCAAGTGAGGGTGGGAAGTGGGGCCCAATTCGTTTCTCTGCTGACAGAGGCACAGTGAGACTTGCCAAGACAACCAAACAGCATGGTATGCTTAATTTGTAATGGTTACTTGTGGCCCTGTGGTTTTTTGGATGACAACCCATGAGGAATCTGAGTGTCACAGGCTGAGGCGAGTCCTGCTTGCGTGCACAGCAGTGCTGCATAAAACATGAAGGATGTAAATCTGCACACATGCAGCTGTCATGGGTCACTGTATGTGCACAGACCCAGCTGTGTTTGCACATATCAGCTTGGAGACACTTTGAAATAGGTCACATTTGCCACTAGCAAACAGACCCACCACACAAATGTAACTGATGTACTGGAGAACCAATCCTGCCTCTGGATCTTCACATGTTGGCAGGTTGGCAATGGAGTCATCCATGAACTTTGTAGGGCCCAGACAGTCAGTCCTGCAAACAATTAACTGAATCATACTCCACGAACAATGGAGGGAGGAAAAGGAATAAAAATACAGCTAGAGTGCTGTTAAGTACAACTGTGGTTTTCATTTTCGCAAGTGTAAAAAATGGAGTTCTTTAGTGTGAAGTGTTAAGCTTTACACTGTGGAAGAGTAAAAACTTTGAGCACCATCTACTTTACGAAAAAGGGGATCGAAACAATGAATAGTGAGATGACAGTTAGTCTTGGGGTTTTCTTCTTTTCCAAGTGTTTTTAGCAAGTGTATTTGATGGATTCAGCCTCAATTTTCAAAACATATTTTCATCTATTTTTTCATGTGCACATACTTTTTTCAGCTCTGGGGCCCCCAGCATAAGAAAGACTCAACTGGGTTGTTTTAAACCTTTTAAAATAACCTACCTTTAAAATAGCCTACTCAACCCAGTTCAGAGAAGGACTATGAAGATGATCTGAGAGCTGGAGCATTTCCCACATGAGCACAGGCTGGGAGAGATGGGATTGTTTAGTCTGGAGTAGAGAGGACTCCAGGGAGACCTTGTAGCACTTTCCAGTACCTAATGGGGGCCCACAAGAGAGCTGGAGAGGCACTTCTTCCAAGGGCATGTAGTGACAAGACAAGGGGCTTCAAAATGAAAATGAGTAGATTTAGATTATATATTAGGAAGAAATCCTTTACTGTCAACGTGGTGAGGGACTGGAACAAGCTGTCCAGAGTAGCAGTGGATGCCCCAGCCCTGGAAATGTTCAACACCAGATTGGATAGGGTCTTGTGAGCAACCTGGTGTCTGGAAGGTGTCCCTGTCCAAGACAGGGGGGTTGGAACTAGACGATCTTTAAAGTTCTTTCCAATCCAAACCATTCTATGATTCTGTGGTTATTTAAAATTTGTTATGAACACGAATTAAAAATTACGTACGCAGTATTTATTTCATTGAACAGTTGCTTTCAAACTGTATAATGTACATATTTTTCAATTTTAAAGTTGCTGAAGTTGAGCCAACCCACGATTCACTTGTCAATAATGGTAAGTTGGTTTCTTTTAAGCCCATTAAACAGAAATTTCAATAGGTTTATAGGCATTCATTATTTACAAGTGGAATTTCCTCCAGAAAAGTTTCATTTGAATACACATTTAACTGTCAAATATTATTTTATTTTAAAGCTGCTTAAAATGAGAACACTTCCCTCAAATTGAATGTCTATTTTTTCCTTACAAGTTGTATATGTAGTACAATCTAATGCTCCTTAGAACAGATTAAGCCAAATTTTGCATTATCTACCTGAAACATGCATCAATTTTAACTGCAATTATGATTGTTCAGTACTTTTGTTTTTACTCTGTTGCTTGCTTAGGGAGATATTTGTTGGACACAACAGCAGTCCTTGGGCATTTGTAGCAATTGTTCTGTTTTGTCTTCCACAGCATCACAAAACAAAGCTGCTGCTTCATCGTCAAGTAGTTTAGGTGGGATGATTTTTATACTGGTCTTCCTTCTGCTAGCTGGCACTGGCCTCACATTGTACTGTTTCTATAAAAGAAGACGCGATCGACAAATGTTTACAGCTGGGTTTGACAATGCCATATACCGTGGTGACATCGGAACTTGTGAATCAAATTGTCTTGTGACCAATATTGAAGAAAATGAGCAGGCAACAATTTAATAGGCTGGGTAAACCTGGGCCTGATTTTGAAAAGAATTAGTGTTCGCATATGAGAATTTTTAAGGAAAGCAATTTTCTCCTATGGAAATTCTACTTAATTTTGCATAGGGTGCTTCTTGGTTTCTGTACTAGCAGGAACAAGCGAAATTGCAAGGCAGATGCAGAGATCTGCTCACAAACCGTAGTACCTGGGAGGATTGTTGAGCTTTCACATGGACCTGGAGCTATGTTGTGTAAGTCGACACTCAGGCAGCTCCAGTCACCGTGCGTCCAGCATCATCTTTAGGCACAAGAACTGCGTTCACCATATTCAGTTGTGAGAATATGGTCCTTAGCATGTCCCAAAAAGTATATCCAGACCTGTAGGTATCCTGAAAATGTCCTGTTGGTCTCCAGCACAGACTGGCAGAATTGCTCAGGTTGGACAGGATGTCCAATCTCACCTGGTGCAGATCCCTGTTTGAAGCAGGACCAGGTCCCAGCCTTGGCCAGGCAACCTGCTCCAGTGCTGTGGGTCCACATCTTCTTTTTGCTACTGCGGTACCACAGAAAACATTTGTGTTGCCCATAATATCAGAATTAACATAATTTGCTCCTCTGTTTATGACGGATGGAAAGCAAAGTGTAAATTGAATTTTTTCTGCTGCAGTTCTGTAACATACGCATTGAAAAATCAACTATGATGAGAGGTGGGAATGTATTGTGAATAATAGTGGTTTATCATTTAAACAGTCAAATAGGGATCTCAAAGGATGCTGCAAAAGAGCGGGAAGGAAAGAGGAATTATACTTAATTCACGCCTGGACATTTAAATAAAATGTATTCTTGATATCTCCAATGCCAGTGTAGATTTCATAAATTTTTAGGCCATTTTTCAAAGCCTAATGAAACTTACCATTAGAAAGTCTGTTCTAATTTCTAACCAAATTCTCCCTGTCCAAGTCTGTTTTAAACCTTTGAGTCTTATTCTAGACTTCCATCATGTTGGAGCTGATGGCACTGCATCTCATACTGGTCTACCGGTATATTCTCAAGCTTCATAAACCCTAAAATAGGCTCACATACAGGTGTTTTTTGTTTTCACTTTCCGAGTGTATTTTATGCCAAATGCAAACAACCAAATGGCTCAAAACTCTTACTGCAGTGGATGTCCTTATTTAATTTGATACTTTTTGATATTTTAATCTTTTGACAGATTTTAATTGTGTTTAAGTTAAAATATTTTGTGTGTGTATGAAATACGTGTAAATAAGTTTTTATTCTGCATTGGTTCACTAAATGGGAATTAAAAGGCTAATTCTAAATAAAAGTGTGTGTCTCTTCTTAAACAAAACAATGTATCATAACAGTAAATAGAGGATGGGTCTCTTAAACTTTTATAAACAAATGAACATCCACTATTCCTAGTCTAGCATGTTCTTAAATGGTCTTTACCAACCTGTGAAAATGTGTCTCATTGCTTCTTTATCCATAACATTTGAAAATTTACCCTGTAATTTTCTAATGAAAATGTTGTAATTTAAGACCACTTATGTGCTGTTCTGCTCTAGCAGTTTCTGAGACAGATTTTATATATTGATAGCTCTTTCCTATCTCCTCTCAGTATTTGTTGATAGCAACACTAGCTCTTCTTTTTCCATTTCACTGGCTACACCCTTCTAGATCTCCAATCCCTTCTGCTGTTCCCTTCCAGACCCTGTGCTATGTAGGTCCTTCTGACAGTACACTGCACAGTAGATAAGGTATTTCAGCTGAGATTCTAGCAACCCTGAGCAGATTAAAAAAGATTTAATCCACTCTTGTAACACCCTCCATAAAGAATCCTTCTGTCTGACTTATCTGCATTGGTTCCACAGGATGCATAGTTTTGGACAAGGAAGTGGCTACCAGAAAACAATAGGCCAAGCCCAGGAAATCTGCCTAATGAGAAGCTAATTAATGAAAGTTTCCAAGGACTGATAAGCTTTAGCAGTCCTGTTGCACTTGTGAGAACGGAATCCAGAGTTCACTGGGGTTGTACAGGGTTTCTAGTGCCCACGAGCATCAGCAGAGAGAGGAGTGTGTATCTTGGACCATGTCGGAGACAGCAGTGGCTGATGTCCGGTAATGAAGAGTAAGACCTTCTGAGGAACTTTCCAGACATCTCCTGAGAACTCCCTGGAGTGCAGCATGGCTCTTTAAAACTGAGTGTACAGCTCGGATTAGTTTCAGAATATTGCTCCAAACAATATTGGTGATTGTCTGTGAGTGGACTCTGTGAGTGAAGAAGTGAATGTGCCATGCGAATATTTATTTGCTCCTTATTATAAGAGGTTCATTCTATTCTTAATAACAGCTTGTTAAAAAAACCTCCAGCAAACAGAACAACTTATTTTAAGAAATGCAGTTTATGATCTGCATTTCTTCCCTATCAGTGAAATGGGAATTTACAAGAAACTTTAATTTTCCATACATCCTAGTATGATGGATTTTCTTCTCAAACTTAACGTTTGCTTGTAGAATTTTCATTCCAAATTAGTCTCCTGCAGCTAGATTCCTGAAGGAAAGCTGCCATTGCCACTGTATTTCATACCAAATCCTTGCTAATAGGTCAACCCCAAGAATGCTCATCAGACAAGACAGATCAGTACCTACTCTAAAGACTGCTTGTGTGGAGGTAGGAAAGATATTCACCAAGATGCTTGGACACTTAAAATTTAGTGGTAAAAGCAATCTTTCTACCAGGCCTAGGAACCTTCAGTGTTACACTGCTGTAAATAGAAGTGCGGGAACCACGGTTTGTCAACTTGTCCTGCTTCCACATAGATTCTGTATTTGGTCTTACATGCAACAAAAGAGCATTTATAAAATGCCTCTCCACATAGACAAGATGTTGACACCTACTTTCTCAGTTGCTTGCTCTTGCTTTCTCTGTATTAGGGTGGCATTTTAGAGAGAATGACCTGCCTTTTCTCTCTATTTTCATTATATCCCTAGCCTATAACATGCATGAAAAAGTAATTGATTCTCTACTTGAACTTACTACAATGTAAGAAGTATTAACTGCCTTTAAGGAAGGAAAAGCAGTGGAAAAATTCACCATTGTAACTTTCTGTAAGGTCAGACAGTTACAGAGCCATAGAAGACAGATGTACAAAGAATGGAACATCCTCCTCCTCCAAAAGAATTCCCATTTGCTAATATCAGTATCTGTACCTATTAGATTCAGGCCCCTGGCTAAACAGAATTCTAAAAAGAAGCTGTTGAATTACAAGTCTTTGTCATTTAATTTTCTGAAACTATGGGACTGAAAAAGGAAGTGAAGAGTAATTTGGAGCAAAATGTAAGGAAGTTCTATAAATACAAAGAGAATAGATAGATAGTTGTGAAATGAACTAGCACCTTCAGGCCAGATACCAATGGGCAAGAGCCAGATTTTCCGGGGTCAATAGGAAAGGTGTAAACTGCTCCATAAGCATACAGCTGTCCTGATGTCACCGTATCCGGACAGAGGAAGAATTAGTGTTCATTTTGATTCTCCTTAGCTGTGTCCTTATCTGACATATCCAGCTCTCTGGGCACGAGTTTTTGCTATGCACAACTATTCACTATCTGTTATATAATCTTTTGAAGAACTTGGTTAGTGTTTTAAGGATGTGGTTAGTGGTTCTGGTTCCTCTGAGGAAATATTTGCTCTCATTTCTGGAGAATGCATACAGCGCAACCATTATACCAGCTTTGTACCCACCCTCTTGATCGAGACATCTAGATGAAATCCATCTCACCTACTTTTAGAACTGACTGATATAATTTTGCTTTATAGTTGATAATCAGGTATATATATGGAGGACTTGCAGTTGTTTCATGGTCCACCAGGAGAGGCAAATGATGACATAGAGGTTCTAGACATAGGAGGGAATAATATTCGGTAACTGGAGGAATAAGAGTTTGTGCGGTGAGAAGCATTGACTGAGGCTGGTGAGAGGATGGCAAACAAAAATACAATGCAAAGTGCCCAAACGAAGGAGATTGAAGGGAAAGGTCAAAGTAGAAATGAAGGAGTTTGAATTGAGCCAGAAGTGCTGACCACACCTAGGAGAGAGAGGCAAGGTTGAGCATGGCAAAGCAGATGTCTGGGAAATGCAGATGCTGCACGGAGAAGTGCAGGAGGATAGGACTCCTGGTTGTGGGGAAGGAACAGAGGGTTGAATATGCTTTGCATATGAGAATCAAGAAAAAAAGCTGAAGTACCTGAAGTGAACTGTTGCCTCAGGAGCACCGTTCAGACCAGGAAAGAGAGTGTGTGTGTGGATGGGGAAGGGCTGGACATGTAAGATATCTGTATGTTTGTTCCTATTTGCCTGGGTATTCTTGTGCTCTTCAGAAAGGCCACAGCTGGGGACCAGGAAAGATGGCAGGCTGCCTCTCCACCTTGCCCTGGCTGCTGCTACCTTTCACAGGGCAGAGCCATCTAGAAAGATGAGGAGATGGTTGTGAGTGTGCACGGGGTGGGGGTGATGCTTCAGAGCATCGTGCTAGAGTGCAGAGGATGGGGTTTTCCTAAGAGGAACAGAAAGTGGACCTGTGGGGAAGCCTCTGGGGCAATGGAAAGGAAGAGGTTTCTGCTAGAGTGCTACAGAGGAACCGCGTGGGCTGTTTTGCAACCCATGAAGCCACTGAGAGAAAGCTTACAGCAAGCACTTTCTCTGCAAAGATACTGTGGAAAGTGAAGACACTTGTTTTTAAACAACTTGTTAGAGAAAAAACACCCCCTGGTGTCCTGGAATATGTTCAGCTTGAAAAAAAGGCGCTGATAATTCAACACGCTGGATCTGGCCACGATGGGATCCACTCTCAGTGGGTGTTGGGAAGCAAGAACAACAGGCAAAAGAAAACGTGTATTAGCCTGTAATTAGTGGGAGGAGTGAGGGGGGTAAATAATCTGTCAAAGGGCAAATGGAATAGTAAAAATGAGGCTTGATTACACATCTACCAGCAGCACAAGGATTTCTCCTCCACCCATGTTGCCAGAAAATTTTTGTTTGTTTGTTTCTGGGCAGTGGGAACAGCAGTCTTTTCTCCCAGTAATAGTACTTTTCATTTCAGAGCTACCACATGAGACGGTCATGCTTGTCAGGCTGCTTTTGAAAGTAAGCTTCTGTCAAAGACAGTTTGCTGTGTACGTTGACTTAATGATGCATTTAAAAGTACAAAAATTTAGGGTCTATTCAGAGTTAAATCTGTTTGCAACGAAATTTTAACAGGAAATGGGAAATTAGAAATATGCAATCTCCACGTGTTGCAAAGATAACAAAAGGCTGGAAGAGACCATTTATCTCCTTGACTGTTTATTTGTCAAATCAGGTTCAGTTAGTGCACATAACAGTGAAACTGTTCATTCTTAGTTGGATTATAAATGAAAGGGCATTGATTATGCCACAAAGAGACGGCTACATTATAATTACTTCACTGAATATGTGAAATTCAATGATATAGAAACTTAGCATAGTGACACAAATTAGGAAGGGATTTTAAACAAATGAGGAAGCACGATAAAAAGGAAGGAAATCCTTAAATTTTGCTTGAAAGCCATTTGAGTTCACCTAAAGAATCACAAGAGAAAACCACAGTCTATGAATTTTCTTCCTTTAACAATTTCCCAGTGCTTCTTGTGCACTTTTATAATTTGACTAAAATTTCACTGGCTACCATAATCATTTCAATTCCAGAAATGTAATATTTTCTTATAACTTCAAATATTCACAAGTTGTTCTTTTCCCCAATTATTCATGTGGTGTTTGATAGTTCAAACAACTAAAGCGTCATTCAGAGTAAATTTTGTAAACGGTATCTGCCTGTTCTCACATTTAGCGTGTTCAACAAAGATACATTTTTCTATGAAAATGTCATTCTTGGTTGTGGAAATACTCAAAACCCATCTGGAAAAGGTCCTGACGAACATTTAAAAGAGTAAGTATCTTTAAGGCCCTGCTTTGAGCAAGGCATTCACTTAAATGACCTTCAGAACTCCCTTTCTGTGTGAACTATTCTATAATCTGTGGTCAGTAGTGGTGTACAGGATTAAGAACTTTTGATGAGCTAAAGCAGAAAATGTGGCAAAGGCAGGGAAGAGACAGGGCCACCACCTTAGAAAGCAGCACCCCCGTCCTGGCTACATGACTGGTGGCCATATGGTCAGTGCTACACCCATGGCAGGCTTAAGCTTTCCATTAATATGAGATCAAAGCACAGACACCACGAGTACCCTCCATCAATGTTATTTCTGTGGTGTCAAATCAGGTGCTACAGCTTGAGAACTGTGGTTTACTCTCTCTGCTGTCCTCATCCCTGTCCAAAATTGGACTGACATCACTGTCCCTTGCCAGCCCTGCTTAGAGAAGTGGCAGGAACTGTCCCAAAAGCAGCAAGAAGACGTGCTCCAGAACTACCGAATCACAGCCATCATGTCCCTGTACCACCCCATGAAATAACAAATTAAAAAAGACGAAGGGATAGGCTCTACCTTCCAGCTATAGGTGGCCACAAAATAGGCTCCTGGATGTCGCTGTTTTCCCCACGGACGAGTAGAGAAATGACACAAAGTCCAGGCTTAGGGATAAATGGATGATGATTTAATGAATTTTCAGAAGACTTTTATATGTTAGTTCGCAAAGTGTATTAAGTGGCATAAGGTAATTGGTTTTTGCCATCCACCCCCTAAGGGGATTGGTTAAGTTCTAAGACACACAGAGTTTTGAGTGTTTTTCTAGTTAGAACTATAACAATTCTACCAAAACAATCCGCACCTGCAAGAAGTTTACAAAACAGTAACATTGTTTTGTCTTACTTGCATGGGAAAGACAGAACTCTCACAAAATGCTGCAGAAAGCTGGAAAATCTCTCTGCTAAAGCTTTTCAGTGTCCACACCTGGATCCAAGCAAATCAGAGAGTCTCTTTGGTCCTGCTCTCGGTAGGCATTTGACAAAGGACACAAGACCTGGGCCAGAGGAGCTCCTACTGGCGTAGAGAGGCCAGAATCCCAGCTGCCTGGGGCAGAGGGCCATAACCTACTGCAAATAATGGTAGGGAAGGGATGATAATGTATCCCAGGCTGCTCAAAACATTATCGGAAATGGCAAGTGCCACCTGCAAGTTCGGTTTTTTGTCCTGCCCTTTGAGGATGATGGCTTCTGCCTTGGGTTTGTGAGACTAGTGTAGCTGATTAGGCAGTTTTGGCCAATCAAAACCCTTAGATTTTATCTTAGGGGTTAATTACAGTGCCCAAAGCAAAAGGAAGAAGTCACTTATGACCAAAAACTTCACCTTTGAAGGTCCTGCCTGAAATTCAGTTAGCTCTTGGTATCTGTCAAGATCCACTAAAGACCATATAAATTCAGTAATCAGAGAAGCTGGGAGGTAGATTTTGTTTTGAAAACAATACACACTGAAATTAGTCTTAATGCTGCATATTTTTATACATTTTAAAGTCAGATATCAAGTTCAATCATCAGAACCCAGCAGTCCTACCCATCATCGTTTTTAAACACACTTGGAAAAATTCTAATATCCTGAACAGATTTCTAAACTTTATTGAAGGGTGCTTGAAATGGCACCTGTAGAGGGTCCTGAAGTGACAAAGAACAGCAGAAAGGACTGATGGAAAGTGTGCATATGACACGTGTTTTGTGAGAGGTTTTCTCCAGCCATGACCACGTGGATCCCTGCAGAGTCCTGTCAAACCTACACAATGGGATGACAGGGATGTCTACTTGAATTAAACCAGTAAATTTGTTTTTTTTAATCAAAACTTAAAAACAACTCATATTGAAGGTTATATTGGAGGTTATATTGAAGGTTAATTTAACCTAGAATCCTATCCCTGATGGTGTCCAAAAGCAGGTGTTTAACAAAGAGCACAACAGTTGACAAACATCAAGGGGTCACTCCTTATTTACCTCTCCTGGTGTCATCATTTGCAGCTCTGGGATTTCCTGAGCCAGATGTAGAGGTTTTGAATTTGTCTGTATATGGAAACTGGCATGCCTTGGGTTTGAATTTTTTCTAGCAACTCCAGAGTAAGTCCTCAAATAAACAAATTTTAATGTGTGATAAATGTAAGATGATTTGCTCTGATTTCCATGGAAAAGAAAACAAAAAATCCACATAGACAACTATCAGGCTAGCTAATAGACTCAGTGTATACTGTTACAAAACTTTCCTCTATACATAAGCCTCCAGAAATCCAGCAGTGAAAGAATATATTATTGTGATATTTCTTGGAAAAAATTAACTATTTTTTCATCAAAGGCTTATTTCTTTTTTCTTCCTATTGAATCCCTTTGGACATTCTGCTATTTCACATGTATCAAGACAATTTCTGACATGAGTCATCTTCACTGTGGTTTTTTTAACATTTCAAAATTTTAATTTCTTTTCTGACTAGTCCATCCTATTAAATGGTCCATGGAATGAACAAATTAGGGCAGTGTAGTGTAACTTACAGAGTGTCAAAATATGAAAAGACTTTCTAATGGTCTGTACAGCAGAGGGCAGAGATTTGGTTTACTTGAAGAGACATTCTGCTTTTTCCCCCAGAGTTTAAGACATTCTATTCTTGTTCTCATGCCAACACAGCTTGACTCACGATTTTTCAACTGATGATTTCTAAAAGAAACAACTCTGAAGAAAAATACACTTATCTTTTGTAAATAGCATACTGATAGACTATTATGGTTTAGTTCAGAGAACTAAAATATAGGTTCACCCCTTCCCATGAAAAACAATGGTAGATCTGCATGTGTATTAACTTTTACTATTACTTCCATTAAAAGAAATTTTCTCTGATCAGTTTTTTTCTTCCTTAAGAATTTTTGATTTAATATCAATTTAATATCTCAAGCCAGTTACTCTATATTCTTTATGAAGTTCCTTCTTCATTTTGGTCTTTGGATGTTTCCTGCTGCCACTCTGTGCCCCACTATTTGGACTTCATCAGGAAGTGTACATGCCCAGAAACTGCAGGACTGGGCGTCTTCTAAACAGTGGTGAAAATAGTCCACATACATTTTCATATGTAAAAACGCCTGAAATGAAAAGCCACGTTCATGCTGGTGTGACTAATAAGTACAGTGATTGATAAAGAGTAAGAATGAAAGAAATTTGGAAGATCTGGCCTATTTTGTACACAACACGAACTAAAGGTCCTGTATCACTGGTAATGCTTTAGGAAAAGTCCTGCAATTGCTGAAAGAGGGAAAGAGATGGTCGTGAAAGAAAGGAATTCCTTACTCTATGCTTTGAAATACACTCATGACTTTTACTGTGTTCAGGGAAAGCTGTCTGTCTGCTCTTCATTAGTGAGTGAGTGACTTTGCTGTAGCTCTGAGATGCCCATGAGACCAGTCACAGACATTCCCAGCCTCTTCAGAGGCAGAGCAGGTGCAAGGACAGCACACAGGTATTTCTGGCACCTTCCTTGTCCTTTGAAGCAGGTCAGCCTGGGCACAAGGCTTTAGCTGCAGACAGGAGTGAGCTGATCTCAGGCCAGCTTGGGTCGATACCTCTGGCATGTGGACCACAAGCAGCTTCCCTGACATGCTGCTGCACTCTAGAGATGCAGCATCTTTTATTTACCACTGAGGGGACTACAAGATGTGCAAGTCCAGATTCCCCAGTTGCTGTGTGACATTTTGCTCAGAGCAGCTTGGCAGTGAAGTTGTGCCTGGCACCACAGCCAGATTGTTCAGGGCATGGGTGAGTACTAGGTTTGTAATCAGGGTGTCACAAATAGAGGATTACCTTTTGGCACCATTGTCAAATGCAGAGTCTACAGAGTATTTAATACAGATTTTTGTTTTGTTAGTTTAACAACTGAGAGAGATGCTTATAAACAATATTAATTTCAAAGTGTGTGTATCTTTACTCATTATAATTCACTGGCCCTTTCTCTGGACAATGTCTTAGATACTCACCCCGAGTCTCTTCCTGTGGCTGTGATTACTACAATAACCCACTTGGAAAGCTAAGTTGATGCTCCCATGTATTCAGCTCCCACAGTCAAGTAGATGAGTGCTTCCAAAGTAAAAGTTGCAAAGTAAAAGTTGCAAGTAGAAGTTGCATTCTAAATCAAGGTCTAAACCAGATACGAGGTTTCAAGAAATTGGGGTCCCGATTCTCCAGGAAAATAATTACATTGTAAGTGTGAAATAAAACCACAACAATCAAACAATCCAAAGAAATCAGTTGTGAAAAGAAAGTAAGGAAGTAGGAGCTAAAAGCAACTATTTTCCTTATCTTCGTATTTCTGAGTGGCTGTGGGTACCTGTTTGTCATCCTGCAGTCACTTATATTGTCTCCCAGTATCAGATTCTCTTCCAGACTACTATCTACCTCTCAGTACTCTTAAACCCTGCAACTGCCTGTTTATCTCAATCTCTTCATCCTGAGACTGATGTGCAGGGTCCCTCAATGAGTGCCCACTACTGGTCTCTGCAAAAGCAAATTGCCATGGAGGAGCAGACATGGATCCGGTCTCTTCCTTCATATCACTCCTGTCTGTGTAAATAGACAGAGCAGCAGAGGAGAGAAAAGCACAGAAGATGCTTCACCTGGCTTGTACAGAGAAGTTGGTGATGATGCCACACATGGGAGCATCCTTCCTCAGAGATACTCAAAATGGGAAGTTCAGCAAGGCAATTGCAAAAATAACTATTATAATTCCTAACACACAGCATTGTGCAAATCTGTTGTCATGCTGTAACTATCAAGTTCTTACCCTGCATTTTACTTCAGTTTATAAAAACAAACAAGTATTCTATAAATCTTCATTACACAGACACACTGTTTTATGTTACTGGAATGTGTCACTTCCATGTCGCACTAACTGTATTGAGAAAAAATGTGTTATTTCATGTTTTATACCTTCAAAATACCTTATTTTCTATTTAGGAGGGATTTCAAAGATGCTTGAATAAGCATGTTCTCTATGGTTCTGAATGCCACTGAAAGAGAAACGCAAATGCAATTTCTTTCTTCAAATGCTGAAGCAAACAATAGAAGGCATGATGTAATTTAAAGCTTAAAGATCTCAGAATTTTATATATTCTGTGAATAGGAACCTATAATCACATATATAACAGAAATAGGGAACTGAAAAGGTCCTGCCCCAAAGCAGTGTCAGCTAAAACTGATCAGCTGCTGAAAGATCCAACACCTCTTTTAGTATTTCCAACAGCAACCATGACTTCACCTCTCCTGGGCAGCCTTGCCAAAGCTTCTGTACTAATAATGTTGGTGTGCCCTGCAGTGTCTCTGGCTCCTCAGGACAGCTGGGCTAGAGTGGCTCTTGGTTGCTCCAGAACAGGCTGGCTATGGCTGTGTTCAACCCATGACACTGCTGGGGCTGTCCGAGGCAGCACAGCATCCAGCTGCAGACATCCTTGGTGTCAGCTGCAGCAGGCAGGGGTCGGCTGCAGCTTGCAGGGAAAGCTGTCAGCTGCAGCTCGGAGGGAGAGCTGGCTCCTTCACAAGGAGCGAGCCCCAAACAAAGGTGGTGTAAAAGCATCGGCAGAGGCAAAGGATGAGAAAAGGGTCTTTTGTATGGGTTCCAGCTGGTTTATTGCAGGTAGAGGATCCAGAGACAAAAGACCAGGAAAAAGGAGAGAGCACAGCATTTTATAAGGGGGTGGAACAAAGGGAAACAACCAATGGGGATTGACTGAGGAAGAGGAGACAACAGAGGAACATCCAATAGGGATAACTTAAGGTAGGGAATTACATGAGTAGACCAATGGAAGGCATCGAAGAAGGGACAACTTTCCAGAACTAATACATAAGCAACTAGGGGAAATATATAGACATGAACTTATACATAAAACTGGGTGGAGAATTCCTGAACCAATAAACTTAAAACATGTAAACTAAGAACCACTAGGAACATGGGAACTTGCCATAACCATGAGGTGAGAATCAGACCTCTGTGCTCTGGAGGCCTGTCCACCCATTCTCTGAATGCTTTGCTGCAGTGGCCCTTCTCAAATGCGCTGCAACAAATGTGCTTCATGGGAATGGTCCCTGGAATGCTGGACAAGCCAAACTGGATCTAGAAATTCCTTTGGGGAAGTGTTCAGTGTCATGGGTGAAAGACACACGCTTACACTCATTTACTGAATAGACAACTCTGCAATATTGCCTTTCCCTCAGTACTATTTAATTTAAATTAATTAATGGTGCCTAATTACCAGCTGGGCTTATACCATGACACAAAGTTTAAATTATTTATTATTACACTTTCCCATTATTTGAGCTGTGAACATACAGAATAGCGCCAAATCTTTCCATAAAACCCTTGTCAGTACATCTACCAACTCAATATAAGCTACTAATTACTGTTCTTTTTTTAGGACTATGATTCCTTATTCTCTAGTCATCGTCTCATGATTAGCAAATAGTACTGCTTTTTCCACTACTTTTCTAGGAATTCAAGTTAGTCTGCCTGACTTATAATTCCTTGACATTTTGATACGTTCAAACCTCGCCTAGTTTCCTCCAGTGTTTACTGAGAACTGCAAATTTCTCCAAGTATTCCAGCTTGTCTCTAAGAGTTAAAAATAACCAAATTCATCTGCTTTAAAAAAAAAAACCCACCAATTTATGGGGTCGTCCTGTAGCCCAAACATCACATTCAGTGTTCATCTTTAATCTATCCTGTTGTTTTATGCAGAGTTGGACACAATTTGAGTGAGCTAAACAATGTTCATGGTATAGGAAATGATCTTGCAAATATTTCCTTATCTTCCATTGTTTCCATGCCTCCTAATGAATGTCTGACAAAATGCTGTGGAAATGAAGAGCAGGCTTTAAACATGCTATGTTTTGGTATGAAGCATTAGGCTCATGAGTGCAGCGACACTGCCTCATGTAAAATGAGAAGAAAAATGTATTCTGCACTGAAGCTTTCCAGAACAGACTTAAGTGTGATAGACTATGATGCTGCCAAGAAAAAGTGTGAGGTTATTGAAAATGTGGGCAGGAGCCCCAACTCATTTTAAATGCACATTGGCTTCGTAACATGGAAAGTCAGCTAAATTAAGAGTACTCTGTACATGCAGTGATATGAACAGCATCCAAGAAAAAGTGTGCTTTGATGGATGATGTGCCTGCTTAGATGAATATTTAGAGAAAAGCAGTAATTGAAAAAAGCATCACATTGGCTGCAGAGAATGTGGGCTTGGATAGTCCTTTAGTTGGGAGCTGGCTCTGACTTGAATCTGAAGCTTTGACCAAGGCTCACCAGCTTTCTAGAGGCAGTTCAGATCATCTTGGCAGTTTTTAGTGCAGTGTACTGGCAGTGTATCTGAAGAACTGAAAACATTTTTCTAGATGTCATATAGACTTCACAACACCATACTTTTGTGCAAAAATTAGAGGACATACGATTTGACTGGAAGGGAGGAGCACCTGGTAGGTTGAGCAAGGGCAGAGCTGGGAACGGATACATGAACCTTTAATTGTGTTCTGTTCCTGTACGTGTTCAAAATCAGGACAGGTTCGGGTACTGTTCTGCTCTGATGAAGTATTTTTTAAGGTGGTTACACAGTGCTAGCAGTGGCTGCAATTTGCTGACTGTCCTGTTCACAGCAGTCAAGGTGTTGTGGAGTACTAGCAATGGGTAAAGGAAGCTGAATCCAAACCCTTCAAAGTTTCTAAATCTGGTGCCTGGTTTACCTCGAGTGAGATCATTCCCCACCCCTCTTTTTGTGCCCATAGAGCAAGGAGCAGGTGAGAGGAGACAGAAAAGAGAGAGAAGTCATGGGGGAGGCTGGTCTCGCTGGATGCCCACGGCTGGTGGCTGGGCTGGCACAGACATGGAGCCCTGGCCTCGGCTCCCTGCAGCATGTGTGGTTTCCATCGTCAGCACTAACTAGGCAAACAAAACTTGTCCTGAAAACGGGATCTGAACTATAATCCCGTTCATGACCATCACCCTTGTAGCTCTTTACAAGCTCAGATGACTATCTGCCTAAATATGGATTAATTTAGGGAAGGGATAGGTGCTTTTCTCTCCGAAACAGGCAGTTCTGCACAAAAGGTGTGACCAACATAGTGTGCCCAGGGCATGTCCAGACTAAGTAAGGTGATAGTTTCAGCATTAGAGAGTCCTGAGAAGTCGGTAAACTGAACTGATGACTGAGCCTTAGGCAAATCATTTTCTGCTCCTATAGAGTTATAAATTCAAACCATAAAAAGAAAAAAAAGTAGAAAATGCACTGCAGTGATGTTACAATGCTCAGACTATGCCTGGAAGAGCTGTGAGAGATTTAGATGCCCTTTGTAACAAGGAAATCTGGAAACTATTTCATATTAAAGCCAGCCCTTACAGCTATTTACAGAACTCCTTTTGCCATTTTATTTGAACCAGTGTGTGTAACTTACCAGAAAAAAAAAAAAAAAAGAAAGAAACCAAGCCCTACAGATCTTTTTATAGTTTTGTAGTTAGGAGATTCCTTTGGTAACAGTCCATGTGAATGTCTGCTCTCTCTATCTCCTTCTGTACTGTTAATTATGAAATTTCCTTCCTCTTTCAGAAAATAGGTTTGATATAATTGTAGTTGGAGGGTTTGTGAGGAGGGGAAGAACTCCAGTGTCTTCTTTGCCAGTGGATGCAAAGAAACTTCAGTCACCACGTGTCTCCCCCCACCCCAGAGACTGCCAGATAGGTCAGGCCATGAATCTGTATTGGGCATTAGGACATTTTTCAGACACGGAATTTTTCACACATCCTTGTTTCTGATATTTAAAATCATGTTCTGGACCTCACCAATCCACAAGTAGTGGGGGAAGAAAATGTTTTAAATACATTTTTCTGCCAACTTTCCTGCTTCAGCATGTTTCTCTAAGGTATTCAAGTCAAATGTGGCATTTAGATTTGGTAGGGAATTTTACAAAGAGAAAAGTACTTAAAATCTTAAAAAAATTATCACAGAATCATAGAATACCTTCAGCTGGAAAGGATCCTTAAGGATAATCAAGGACAATTCCCTGAACACTACACCATATGACAAAAGCATTGTCCAGATGCTCCTTGAAGTGTTTGCCCATGGGAAATATTTTGAAGTAAAACTTTCTGGAAAGTGGTATACATTTTTTTTTAATAAGAAAGGAAACAGTGATAAAGCAAAGGAAGAAAACAAAGACTAATCACAGAGATAATATTAAGAACAGGCATTTTTCCAGTTATTTTTAAAACTATATACTGTTATCCAGGAAGTATGGCTGGACTAATTATTTTTTTCTTACACTATCCATTATTTAAACAATAGTCCAAAAATGCATGTTGATTATTTCCAATGATTGCTGAGGCTCAGTTACCAAGAAGCAGTTAAAGGGTAGTACAAAAGGTTGATGAGTGTATCTGTACACCAGCAGTCATGGAGCATATGTTGGTCTGCTGTGCCTCAGCCAAAATATCGAGGTTCAGATGCTTGTGCCATCAGGCAGGGCTATGCAACATCTGCAGCTGTGACGTGCACTCTTGGTGCAATCTCCTAGATGGGGGACTCTTCCATCCCCTGAACGTGTCCCCTGTGGCCCCATCGCAGGAAAAAAGGGCTGAGACCTGCTGAACTCCTGCTGCTCACTCCGATATTTATCAGGGTGGTGATGACGTCAGCTCTGTGGTTCACTCTCTGGTTTTAGCATGCTGTTCTCATTTTAACTCCCTACTCCTGTATTGTGGAAAATAAGAGAATAAGAAGTCAGCTGCTTTTTCTCTCCAAGGAAAGCTTGCTTGGGTCTCACCTTCCCTTTCAAGTCTAAGGCTGATGTTGGATGATGGACTTTGAGATTTTTTCTTCACACCAGGGCTCTTCAGGTCTCACTCCCGCTGTCTCTGGCACTAGTTCAACCTTGTATCATGTCTTTCTGTGTTTTTCCCTCCTGTGCTCTGAGTTCTTCCAGCATGTCCTCAGAAGTCATGTAATTCCTCTGCATCTTTCTGGGATTATGGGATTCCTCTAAAGGAGAAAAATTAGCCAGTTTGACATTATTTGCACTTGAAAAGTATTTCCCCTCTATTGAAAAGTATTTTAATTACAAAAAGAAAATCAATTTCTGAAAGGCACAGATAATAAAGAGTCTTTTTAGTTTGTTTAGAAGAAATAGGAGAAGAACCTCAAACACAGAAGATGACACACGTCTTTATTGATGGAAATGAAGTGGCACCGATTTGGGGTGTTAATTTGCAGTGTGTTTAGGTGCTGCTGTCCCTAATATCATTAATGAAAGGAGGCTGAACTAATACTAAACAATTTAAGGAGTCTAATAATGAGCCAGTGGCTTCCTGTGTCAAATGTACATCTCATTCAGCAGAATACATTACTCAACAACGTTTTGGAGTATATCAACTTACAGAGTTTAAATGCAAAAATTATAAATTAGATGTCTCTATCAAATAAAGATAATTTTTTGGTCTGGAATTTGTTTCCTGTACTCCTGCTTGAGATGAGATCACTGATATTTCTTGATTGCACGTGCAACATGGAAAATAAGAAGATTGTCAGGATTCTTATTTTAGTAAAAAGCTCATTTGAGCAATAGTGTTACATCTACATCTTGTTCTTGCTCTGCAAGCATACAATGTATAATGAATATAATAATGTTCTTCTAACTACAAACCAATGAGATACCAAGCCTAGGGATAGCTCGGAGGACGACACAGCGTCTGGCTGGTGACAGCCCTTGGCAGGCAAGTCACAGGGATTCTGAGGGCGAGCCCCTCACACTGAGGAGCAAGCCCCAGGCTAAGGTGGTAGAGGCGTTGGCGGAGGCAAAGAAGCAGGAGGGACTCTCCGTATGGGTTCCACATGCAGGGTTTATTGCACGCGAAAGGTCCAGGAACGAAAAGCCAGTCTTTCGAGAGGGTCCAGGGATTTTATACTCAGGGAAAGTAAGGCGGGGATAAGGGTAACAGCCAGTCGGGTAAGGTGATAGGGGAGGGATTAACTAGGAAGTAGCCAATGGGAGTAACTTGTAGGAGGGATCACAGGGAATAACCAATGGAACATCGAGTAACACAGAACTTTCCAGAACTAACACATATTCAACTAAGGGAATACATATTTCTAGACTTATACAGAAAACTAGGAGGGCAGAACAATAATCAATCAACTTGTAATACACAAATTAGGGAAACTAAGGATTATGGGGACTTGCCATCATCATGGAGGTGGTCCTAGACATTGGTGCCTGACCACCAGGACTTGGATGCTGTTGTTCTCTCTGGGGTCATAGTGGCCACAGCCACTTGCACTGCAGCAAACCAAGACCATTAGCAAAGCAGGTATTAAAGGAACATCTCTTAATGTGAGTCAAAGTTCAATGCTATTTTTCATGATCTTTTAATTGAATTATGTGATCCACAACCTTTCAAACATCAAAAAATTATATTTATTGTTAAATATGATTTAAGCATGTGTAACATTCTAGGACATTACACAACTTGCATACTTTCCAGGAGATTACATTAATAATTTAGCACTGCTACATGGAATTTTTCAAAACTTCAGCCTGAAGATAAGGCAAAGCTGATTTAATCTCAATACACATCCTTTCCTTGCTGCTCTTTCTCAAGTTAACATTATTGACACCACAAAAGGCTCATGGATTGAGATAAGAACAGGGAGAGATCACTCACCAGTTACTGTCGCAGGCAAAACAGACTCTGCTTGGGGAAATTCATTTAGTCTATTACCAATCAAATCAGAGTAGGATGGTGAAAAATAAAAAATCTTTCTGCTTAATTACTACATGCTTTGTAGTTGCTTTCACAGGTATGTTCAGAAGTCAAGCAAATTAATGCAGTAGCCATAGTACTTTCAGTCTCATGGTTTATTTTCGTAAATTAGTTATTATTTTGATCTGTGTGGATTTCATTTGTCTGACCTTGTCACAACAAATTTAAACTGTTGCCTTTATCAGGCTGAATGAGAAGGACTATGAAGTATGGCAAAGAGTACCTCTCCCCCTTGCTAGAACCTGACCAGAAAAATAGAAGGCTCACCAAAATATTCAATGAGATTTGGCAAAGCAAGACCAATTAATGCCATAACCCATGAGAGCAATGACTTTGCAATGAGCCCCCATGGCTGGGGCTAGTCTGAAGGTGCAGGAGTGCAGGATTGCCTCAGCTGCTCTCAGCCACTGCAGCTGCTGCGTGGGGCACAATTACCCTGCCCATAGCTGCTTTCTCATCACAGCAGATCTTGGATTGGAAGGGATCCCAAAGCACTGTATGGGTCTTTCTGTGTCGCTGCAGCAGTCTGGGAACACCTGGTATCAGTAACTGGCAAATTATCACCTGCAAAGCCACCATGGCCTGTTACCTCCCATCTGCTATTCATTCAGACCCATCAGACAGGTGGGTATAAGGTGCTGTTGAGATTGTGCTTTTCCCCTCTGTCTTTGAGATAGTAGAAGTTTAATGTACTTAACAGGTCAGCTTTTATGCTATCAGTAATCTCTATAAGAGACTAGTGTTCAGGATGTTGGCATAGCAGTTGAATTTGAAATAACAGAGAATTGTCTAAATTCATGCCAAAAAGTACAACTTTGTTGTTAGCCCAAATCCTGACCTTCCAGATCAGGACTGGCCAACCTGCACTTCATGTCTGGATGCAGATTTCACCCGTGAGCAGTGGATAGAGGCAGGTGCCTGACATTGCCAGATTTCACAAGTGCAAAGGAACAAGAAGGCAGTGCCACCTCCTGCCTAGCGCTCCCCAAGGTATGTGTCAGGTGCAAGTGACATCGTGAGGTTGGCTGTTCTAACTTTGCTCTTCCTCGGAGTCTGGCCTCAAGGATTTCAGCAGCCTTGAGCAGGTACTGCTTTGTGGGAACCAGCAGAGCACCCCGTAATTCACAGTACTGGCCATAGGGGGAGAGGTGCAAGCGCACCAGGTGTGTTTGGAGTATCAAGGATTCAGTGTGATTGTTCAGGTAGCCCTAAAACTTGTCTGAAGCCTGGCTGAAGGCAAACCAAAGTTTGCTTTACTGCCAGGATGCAGGTGGCACTTGTGTGGCTTGAGATGCAGAGGAGACTGAAAAAAATAGATCCTTTCCTTTTTATTTCTTTGTTATTGCAAAATGTCCAACTCAGAAGAAAATGGAATTCCTCTGGGACCTTATCCTTGTCATTAGTGCATTTTTTCATCATCTGGAAAAGAAAATTCAGTTAACTTTGCCCTAACATCTGTACCTAGCATTTCCTTGTAATTTCTTATTTCACAATTCAATTTCTTCCATTTATTTTAATCCTATATATTTTCTTAGGAAATTAACCCCCTTTCTTCCGTTGTCTTTCTGCTAAGCAGACAAGCAGGATCAAATCCTGTGTTTGGGAAATGCAGTCATCTTGGCTAAAAACAGGAGAGGATAACAAATTTTCTTGATAACGTATTTTTGCTACGGGTGCCAATCAAATATGTTACTGTGCTTCAAATGGTATTTTTACATCAGAGACTGGTTTTTTTCCATTTAAAAGTTTTTCTAAACAAAGTATTTCCACTGTGAAGATCTTCTGTGATAAGGTCAGGCCCTTATACATTTATAGGGACAGTCTATAGTGGTTGGGACTGGAGTATTGGGAGTGCTGTTTTTCTCAAGTTTCCATCTTTAAGTTTGGAAACCAAAGTGCTGAGTGCTGGCCCTGGGTAGGATTTGATCTGGGTAAAAAGCAATATATGGCATTTCCTGAAATTGTGACTGACTTTTCATATGGCTCTCAAACAAGACTTACCTGCTTCACAAGAAAAAGAAGCATTGATTTTACAACAAGCCATTTTTCAAGTAGTTTTGGGTGCTTGTTTTCTGGATGCATTTGTGTAGAAATGTAGGATAATGGCAAACTCATGTAGAAGGGCAGAAATTTTTTCTAATGTCCTGCAGAATGAATTTCACTTAAGTCTTCTAAAATTCACTTCTGTCCCATCTCACACATGGAAATATGAGACTTCTGTGTTTTCCTGATAGTATTTTTTTGTTCTGCATAGGTAACATATAAGATTTAAAAGCTAAGGCCAAATTTCTCTCTTTAGTGTTTCACTGTTGATTTGATCCCATGAGCTCCACACGTTTCCTCAGGAGAGACAGTGGGAAATTAATAAGATATAAACTTTTGTGACCACCTGCTTTCCCAAGGAAGCATGGTTTGCCCTCAGTGAGAAGTCATTCTTGTTTGAGTGTAAAATTTGTGGCTAGTGGTCTTGTTTTTTTGAAACGTGGCATGTGACAGAATGTTTCCTTATTTAGCAGAGTTTTTTACCCAACCATCCAGCCTGCACAACTGAGGAGGACCGGCCACTGTCCTCTCTTCAACAGGACTTTATTGCCAGCAACTCTCGCCATCCAGGTTTTGCTGAAGGGAAGAAAAGGAAACAGCATTTACAATTATGTTTTTCGGGTTCTTGCTTGTTCTGTCTCTTGTTCACAGTGCTTTGCAGCTGGCGGGTAAGTGCCTCCTACTTGCTTCCTGTGAAGGTTTTCATGAAAGTGCTTCCGATCCTCTGGCTTTTCTGGGTGATTGTGGTTCTGTGGTACTGCCAATATGTACATTATTAGTTTGGGGTTGGGGAACCTCTTAATGGCAGGCAAGAGGCAGGGGAATGATCTCACAGAAAAAAAGAAGTGGTTAAAGAAGGTTGCGGAGACTCAGTTCTTAATGGCTTTATTCATATATAGTGGCACTATCATTTCAATAACCCCAGAAGATCAGACCTAAGAAAATAATGAGATATGCTTAAGTGCCTTTTTTAAAATTTATTTAATTCTTTACTTCTGGGTTCTGATTTTTGAGCTGTTGGTGTCTGGGTAATGGTTAACAAAATCAGGCAGGGAAAATCTCCCGGAGTGGTGAAATGTGGAAATATTTGTAGGACATTAAGATGTTCACAGAAGATGGCTGTAAATGGGGGTTTATTCGCTGTTTTGAACAGACCCATTGAATTCACTGGCATTGACAAAATGGATGGAATATTTTTTTTTTTAAATAAAATTGGATTAAGTTTAGGAAATATCTTACGGAATTGCAGTGACAACACTACTGTTATCCATTTAGCTGAACTTCTCTTGTAGGTTTTAAACATGTGGCTTCTGCAGACCTGAATGTTTAAGGTTAAATCCTTTCACCTTTTTAACTCCTGAGGAAAACTGTCACAGATTATCTCAGAGTATATAGTATTTTTTAAATCACCATGGTCTGATTGGAGGCCAGAATAATTATTTTCAGTGTACTGCATATTATCAATTACATTGATTTCAATGTTTTGCAGGCTTTTAATGAAATGTCTTTAACCTCTTAAATACATTTTTATTAAATATTATACCCACTGATCAAGACGTATCAGGGACCAAAAGTGGTTGTGAATCCCACAAGCTTTGGCAGGAAATACAACTGGATGGGTCACAAAGTATGAGGCAAGGCAGCAGAGAAAACTCATAGGCACAGCTCACAATTGCTGCTGATAAACTCACTGCAGGACTGAAATTAGCTCCCCTACGTCTACCTTACCTTTAAGCCAACACTTTAGGCATGATCAGACAAAGGGCCTGCAGAGCTAGGGACCCAATTTCTGGTACAGGTGTACCTTCTAACTTCCACCAACCTTTACACACTGGCAAGTGTCAGATGCTGCTACTCCTTGGTCCTTGCTCCTTCCTCAGACTGCGATTGGCTTCCCAAAGTCACTCCTAGTTTTATAGTCTATGGCTTATAGTAGGGATGGCAGGTCTTGTAGGTCAGCAAGGCCGAGGAGCCCAGAGTGACCCCTGAGAAGCCTGGACCAGCTCACTCACGTTTATGTGATGAAAAGGAAAGGAAAGGTGAATTTGGGAGTGGGGAGGCAAATGGCTCAGCAAAGATGGTTTTGTACCCACTAGGAAACCTGTAAGATCTGGCAAGGTTAGAAAAGTTTGTAGAGGTCAGAGGTCTACAAGGCCATGCATGTGGGGATAGGTTGGAACAAGGTAATCACAATAGCAGTGTGGTTGAAGGAATTCACATGACTGACGTAAAACCATCCAACAAGCTGTGCTCAGCTCAGCTGCTGCTGCTGACCTCCACTGATCCACAGTATAGTGACATATAATCATGGCATTCCTTTTCTATTGTCTACTTTATTTTTAATCAGTAGAATTGATGTTGCCCTGGACCCTGTTGAAAAACATAATGTTTTTATCTGATATGAATGAACTTCTTGTTCATGTGAATGGGAAGCAGAATCATATCATATATCCACTACAAATATTCTGTATTAACTATTTGCTATGTGTTGTTTTGTTTTACAGACATTGAAACATTTTTACTATATAATAAAGTCAACAAGCTCTGTCTTGAGGCATCTGTTGCACAGTCAGTTAGAACTGCCACTTGCAATCAAGACAATGAATCACAAAAATTCAGGTGGATCACAGATCATCAGCTTATGAGTGTGAAACTGAAACTATGCCTGGGGGTGCCATTGAAGAAGGATCAGGCCATGGTCACCCTGTATCCCTGTAATCAAAAAAGTGAGCTCCAGTGGTGGGAATGCAGAAATGAAAGCCTCCTTGCAATCCAAGGAGAAGATTTGTTTTTCAGTCCTGGTAACGAAGAGCATGAGAACGTTTTGTTAAAGAAGGAGCTGAGTGCAAAGAATAAGTGGAATATCTATGGGGCCATGGATGTTTTATGTTCCCAGGGATATGAAGGTACAGAAAATTGATTCTTTCATCCTTTGCCTTAATTCCTTCGTGGGTGTTAGAGTGTTTAGGATTTTTGGCTCTGATTATTCTGACTCCTTCCATGACCACCACAGTTTTAGAAAATCCATGCACTGAGGTAGTTAACCTTGGATTTAATGCTATATTTATGTCCAAGCATGTATTATACACACACACACTTTTTTAGCGTATGTATTATAGTACATTAGTATTTCAAGTATTATAAGTATTACATGTACTCTCCATGTAGTCTATAAATATATATTATTAGTGTGTATGTATATACATGCTTACCCTTATACTATGTATAAGTATTCTCTAAAGTCACTATTGCTCACTGTACTGTGTCACTGCATTATTAACAGAGCACATAAACATTGGTAAGTTCCTTGTACAGTCACAGGGATATGAAATTACATCCCCATGAAACAAACACAATGTGGGTGAGCTGAGAAAGGTCTTAAAGCACTGATTTAAGCGGAGGAAGCGTGGCTTTTTTGACTCAGCAGATGAGGATGCTCACGGAACAATTATAATCACCAGTGCAATTACCTTTTTTTGATTAGCTGAAGTCTGATTGTTCAGAATGGCTTTCCCATATCCAGAATGAATGCTCTAAAAGCCACCTCACAGGATACTTGAACACTGAACTCAGCTTTGATGTGGGAAGCTGCTTCACTGCATGAGATACTTAAATGGTCACTGGAATAAAACCAGAGAAAGATAGTCCAGTATATGTTTACTTTTTTTCCAGGAATCAAGACTTATAAATATTCGTTCCTGCTCTTGCATATGTTATATAAATATTAACATTGTTTGAAATAGAAGTATCTTAGGGTAGAGCTCTGGAGCTTTATTAAGATTTTAAAAGCATCTTGGACAGAAATTTAATTGTAGACCTCACCTATGATATATTACCTTACATCAGAATAGCACTGCTCTAAAACATATGTAAGCAGCTTAAGTCTGAAAAAGTGTTGAAAGTCATTTTTTTTATGATTATGGGACAGGAACCATGGAAAGCTTTGAGATGCAGTTCAGCCACAGGCTTTACTTTTCCCTTAGTTTACATTCATTTGTTATTTTTCATATTCACATTATCATTTTGTCTTCTCAGAGACCTTCACGCTGCTGGGAAATGCTTTTGGGGCCCCGTGCGTCTTCCCTTTCGTGTACAAGAAGCAGTGGTGGGCGGAGTGCACGGCCGCGGGCCGCACGGACGGCTGGCTCTGGTGCGCCACCACCGCCGACTACGACACGGACCAGCGGTACGGGTTTTGCCCGTCCAGAGGTGAGGGACCTGTTCCCACGCAGCTCCCCTCAGTGTGGCCTTGGCAAACCAGCATGAGCAGAATAGGATTGTCTTCATAATAACACCTCATAACCTTCAAGAATGTGTGAATACTGAAAGCCTGGCTGCAGAGAGATTTCTCAGTTTTCTGACACCGTCTGTGTGAAAGCCTTGCTTTCTCACGGACGCTATGGGAAAACAGTTGGGAGATTTTGTAAACTATGGTATTGTTATGATACCAAGGAGAAAAATATCTGAAGTAAGTGTTGTTGGGTTCAGCCAATCCTTCTGGGGGGTGGTTGGTCAGAGAACCAATAACCTTATGTCAGTGTCCAGCATGCTAAGGTATATAAGCGAATTTGTAAATTAATAAAGGGTCGGTTTCTTCTCACCCTAAACTGTCCATGTCGCTTTATTCCTCGGTCTCTGCTCGCTAGCGACAGCAATGTACTTTAGTATATGATGCATTGCCACATCCTGCAGCTCGCTATGCAAGGAAATATTATTGCATAAAGATGTGAAGAGAGTGATTGAAGAGTAAAACAGCACTCAGTTCCCATTAACTGTGGGGGTGTTGTTGAGCGGCACAATAATTTTAAGCTCCTTACTGTTTCCCAGCCAGGATGTGTGCTGTCACTGTTGTACAACCCTTCTCTGAGGATTCCCATTGTGATGGATGTGGGCACAAAAGTGAGCACTGTAGGAAGATTGATGTTGAAGTTAATATTTCAATCTGCATGATTCTCATGTGAATATGTTTTTACTAAAGTGGAATGTGTCCTTTTATCTGTGCTGTTAAGTCCTGTTCATATTGTCCCAGAAGCAGCCTTTCCGTCCCTTTGACATCTGCCTGGCATTTCTCTGCAATTTCAATCACTTTCTTCTATTTTTATGGTCGCTTCCCCCTCTATCTCCCTTTATGGCTTTGTTCTTGTCAGGAGAGCTTTGCATTCATGACATTGAAATCTCCACCTGACACATCTTGTCTTTCCTCTATATTTCTCCCCATGGCCCCTGTTCAGCATTGTCTTTTATTATTGGAATGCCCCTTTGCTCCAATTGATTCTAAGTGGACTTTCAGTGTGACACACATCCTTAGTCAACTATGCTTTCCAGGTCCCTGCAAAGATACCTCAGACACTGAGCCCTGAAGGAGTGTGACATAGGGTCATTGAATAATTTTCAGTTTTTGAAAGCTACTCCAAGCTTTCAGTTCTGTTTTTTAAAATTTCATCTTCATACTGACTTTTGGGAATAATCAAATACATGATACAACTTTGTATTGTGCTTCACTGATCATGTATAAAGCTTCAGCAAATCAAAGATACAAAGGTAATTGGAGGAGGAGCATGGTGCTGCTCAGCACCACTGCTGTGTGACACACGCTTCCAGAGGCCCTTCGCAAGGGAATGGGATTTATCCAAGAACCTTTTTGATGCTAAATTCAGGTCCAGAGCTGGTTCTTACAGCTCTCAGTGGGAACTCCTGTCCAGAGAGAGAAGGAGATGTTGAGCATCTTTTTAAATTTTTCACATGGGATTTCTGCCACAGCACTCCATGCAATGTATTTTCCTATGCATTCACTTCCCTTTTGGTAATTCCTGACTTTTCTCTCTTCATGGAACACGAGGCAGTATAGGCCAGCTTTACCTGTCAGTTTACCAGCCTTAATTTTTTCCTTCCCCATCTGCTCGTAACATTCTCAGCGGTCTTGAAAGAGCAGCCCAGGTGACATTTAAGGAGACGAATGAGAACCTGCCACACCGAACAAGAACTGCAACTCAGTTTTCTCTTGGCAAGTTTCTATGACCTCTGTCGTAATTATTTTCTTCACAGGTAGAGACAGCACCTGGACTACAGATCTGTCAACAAATGTTCACTACCAAATAAACTTTGACTCGGCTCTCACGTGGCACCAAGCCAGGAGGAGCTGTCAGCAGCAAAATGCAGAATTACTGAGTATCACAGACATTCATGAGCAAACATACCTCAAAGGTAAGGCAGTAAAGCAAACCCTGGGTTACATTCAGGATCTGTTCAGGCCATCATAACAGCTAAGGATTATTTAGTATGAATTTGGCCATTGCCTTTGGACCTAAATATGTGTGGGCAAGAAAACAAAATATTTTAGAATTTTCAAATTCATATCAAAATTGCTGCCAAATTTACATAGAATTCAAAGTATTCCAGCATCCTGAAAGTGTCACAGTTTGACTTCATGTTTACAAATCTTATTTTATATTAAAACATCATTGATTTTTTTTTGATGGGGGGAAAAAATCCTGAAAAGTGAATTAAAGTTTTACTTTTGGTCAAAAGGAAACTTTTAAAAAAAATTGAAAACAGAAGAAAAAAATGTATCTTTATGCCAAAAGAAAGATGTGTTTTGTTTCAGATGTAATTCTGACAGCTGGTTTTTTTCATCCACTTGGCAAACTGAAAAATATCAGTTATTTATAGATACCAAATTGCAGCTTTACTGATCCATGTATAGCTGAGGGAATGATATGGAAGAAATATTTATTGTTGGTTTTAAGGATTAATTTAACTTCCAACAGATTTATTATTATTGTTTATACTTACACTTTGCCAATATTTCTTCCTAAATGTACAGAATTTAGCCTATTCTGCAGAAACAATTTTATTTTGGATATACTCTGTGGGCATGATCTGTGCTTATTTTTCATTAGTTGATAAAATAAAACAGGGAGTTTCTGTCTGCTTACCTTTTTACAGTATTCAAAGCTTTGGAATATTTCAATTTATCAGGTATCTCAGTATCTACAGATATTTGCGGTTTGATATTTAGGAATTGCAAGTCTTCCTAGAGACACTGTTAGTGACCATTGCTAATACAAAAGTGATTTATAAAATGGTTTATCTTCTTTTTGTAACTTAGATTTAACAGAAGGTACAGATTCTGCACTGTGGATTGGACTCAACAGACTGGACTTGAGTAGTGGATGGGAATGGATTGGAGGCAGCCCTTTCCAGTACTTAAATTGGGCTCCAGGTAGATGTGACTGTGTTTGATTCTGTATTTCTAAAGAGAAAATACACATTCCTCAAATACTGCTGTAAATTTCATTATCAGATAGATACTTCATGAGATAAGTATTTTAGCTTTTTTTGTTTTAGCTTTAGAAAAATCTCTTTTTCTATACCAATATAAGACAGAAACCTTCAATGTATTGCAATGTATTTTAGCTGTGAAAGCAACACTCGCTGTCCCAAAGTCTTCCATTTCTTGACTAGCAACTAAAGTATGAGTTTACAGGTTTGTATCCACTTACCTAACTTACTACATTTCATACAGACATTTCCCCTGCTAGAGACCTACCTTAGCTCTTGACAAAGCTGGGAAAGACATGACCTCCACCACTTCATCCAGGAGTGGTCTCTCATGTGCATTTTAGACCTTAGAGCTCTGTTTGTCTTTCAGAAAAGTTCATTTTTTTTTCTCTGTACTTTTCCCAAAGGAAGCCCCTCTCCAGAATCTGGAAAGCTCTGTGCGGTTTTGAATCCTGAAACAAAAGCTAAATGGCAAAATTGGGAATGTGATCAGAAACTTGGCTATATTTGTAAGAAAAGGAACTTTACTTTGGTTCCTTCAGGTACGTTGATATATGTTGATAATTAGGGTAGAAGCTGGTATCTGAACTGCTCAGCATATTGACAAGGATGAACAGAAGAATTTTATTAGAAATAGAAATGATTTCTTGTTTCTTTGGCTTGCTTTTTACAACTATTGAAACCTTTCTAGTCTGATGTCCAGTTCCATAGCATACAGAATGAAACAGATAAAAACAAAGAATGTCCAACTAGTCCCTCCTGTCCATGTTTCAGTGGCTAGGTCTCCTCTTTAAGTGCACACACTGCTAACCATCAAAAGGGAGAATGACCCAAAAATTATTTTTCAGAAGAGGGACATTAGTAAAAATAAGCCCAAGAAAGAAAGATGGAGAACTTAGTGTGGTTCTAAGTCATTCTCCAGGACTTGTGGTCAACCAGCACTCAGATTAGTAAATTCAGAGGTCTCTGCAGAAGTGGTGGAAGATCAAGACTATGAAAGATCGACACACTGAAGTGAGAAAAGTTATTTTGAGTGCATGAAGGTTTTCCTGTTGGTATATCCCTATGTATTCTTCTAGCTATAAATCTGTCTTGATGACTGTTACTCTACCAATATACTTAATCCTTTAAAAATTCATAAACCTTCTATGTTAGTTGCAGATAATGTCTGATTTCTCCAATTTGAAAAATAAGTACTAGGTGATACAGAAGCTGATAAAATTAATAAATTACAAAATTAATACCTTTGATTAATACATTACAAAATTAATGTATTTGTTCCAGACATTTGACTAACCTTAGAATTTGTATTAGATATTATTTTAATTGCAAAGCTTTCCTTTTCCAAGCCAAATTTGCCTGATTTAGAATCACATTTTTGTTTACTACATTTTGTGTTCATAATTTCCTTACGATAAGAGTTTCAAAAGAAAGTTCTTAGTTTGGAACTTTTGCACAGATTAAGTGGAAATATTTTGAGTGTCACATCTCTTGCATGGCAACTGAATTCCTCTAAAGCCTTGGCACATGTTCCTAGGTGACACTGGGCCTGTAACTTGCCCAGATGGGTGGGTGCCGTATGTGGATCACTGCTATAAGATCTTCAGGGACAGCAAAGGATGGGAAGGAGCTTTGACCTCTTGTCAGAAGGAAGGGAGTCACTTGGCCAGCATCCGAAGCCTTGAGGAGCACAGCTTTGTGGTGTCGCAGCTTGGGTACAGTGAGTATTTCCAGGGGGTCTCTTGCCATTGGCCTGTGTGGAAAACCAGACATCTGAATTGAGAGTTCCTGCTGAGTTCTGGATGTTGTCAAAACTCTGATTTTACTTATTGCCAAAATAATTGATCTAGGATGGGGGGCTGGGCTTAGGGGCTTTCTCGGTTTTTTCATTTTGTTGAAAGAAGCTTAAAACATTCATGCTTCAAGTTACATAAAACCAGTATTTTAAAATTTGAACGGTGCAATAGAGCTAAAAAGTAACTATTCAGACTTCTATCATACCATTATGGTGTATCAGCATCAGGCTGGTAATTCACACCCACTCTTAAGAGCAAGAAGAGCAAAATGTTTTCATCCAGTGCAAGGATTTCCTTACAGCCTAATTTTCCAAAGCATACAGTCTTTATTTTAATATCTATATGAAAATATTAATTTATAAAATGATCATAAAACACACTAAATAATTTTATGCTTCATAAATTTGTGAAAGGAGTTATATGTCCAAAGAGTGATGGTGGTGTGAAAAGGCTGGAGTGCTGTAAGAGGTCTTATCTCTGTTTCCATCTTTAGAGCCAACAGACAAGCTGTGGATTGGGCTGAATGACCGTAAGGTTCAAATGTATTTTGAATGGAGTGATGGTACCCCAGTGACATACACAAAATGGCACCTGGGAGAGCCATCCACCACAAACAACAGGCCAGAAGACTGTGTCCTGATCAAGGGCCAGGTGACATTACTCAATACATATTTTACTTCCATATTGAAACTAACTACTTAATCAAAGAATAAAATGCTCTGTTATTTCAGCAAATGGCTAAGGCCAGAAAAATGGAGATAGGGGAAAAGAATGAAATTGAATGTGACCTTTGAAAAAGAAAGAAAGCATTACTGCATCACTGGTGAAATTTTCTCTTTAAGCACATCTGAAAGTCACAAATTAAATTATTAGGGCTAAGAAACAGGTCTCTGAAGGTATTTTGAGTACATTCTCTCCTTTTCCTCTGGTGGTAATGATGGTATATGGGGATCTCTGATTCCTGCTGGCTCCTCTTTGCCTGCTCATTTGCCACCCCATAGCACGACTCCCTGTGCAGGGCCCTGCTCAACAGGTCAGGGAGCAGCTCCATGCACCCTTCTCCCTTCTTATCACTGCCAGCTGTGGCTGAACTGCTACAGCCCAGTCTACTATTTCACTGAATGTGAGCAGATTGGGTTTTGTTATGATGTAGGACAATTGGATAAGGAAAAAAAAATTCCATTTAAAAGTAAAAGGAGAAAGAAAATGAATAATTTTCATTGTAAAGAAAGACATTATTTATCTTCTTTAGATTATTCATCTTTAATTTCTTTTTATTTCAAACTTTTTCCTGACACAGAATGGCTATTGGGCAGACAATGTCTGTGAGAAGAAGGTTGGCTACATTTGTAAAAGAAAAGCTACATCACAAATAGCTGGAGAAAAAGAAATTACTGATGCAGGTTGCAAAAAAGTAAGTACGTGAGAAAGGAAAGTCAATTTCTCAGATGAAATAAGTACATTGTCTGAGAATCAATTAGAATTATCTGAATTATTTGTATTATTTACATGGAAGGGTTTTTGTTTTTATTTAATATGAAGTTTCTCCCTCTCTCTCAGTTACTCTAAACTTTAGAAAACCGTTTACAGAAACCGCTTAGGAGGCATCTGTAATTTCACTGCAAAAAGTTTCTAATTCATAATATTCATGATCATTGTGCTGCATTAATTTTGAAATGGCATATTTCACTAAATACATTATATCAGAATTATTTAAAATTTGTATGGAAATCCTAAAACCATGTTACAGGGCTGGAGAAGATATGGAACCTACTGCTATTTTATTGGACATGTTCCAGCAACATTTTCAGAAGCAAACACCACTTGTGAAGGAGAAGAAGGTTACTTAGCCACAGTTGAAAGTAGGTATGATAATGACTTTTTCTTGGCTTTTAAATAGCTGAAGATTTTATCTTATGAAATATTCCTAGAAAAGTTAACGCAGCACCAAACAGCAAAGTGTTTAAGTAACAGATAAGGCCTTTAGTTGAATAACAAAAAAGTCTTGCTTTTTTTTGTTGTTTGTATGGAGTCAGAATCCTATGGTAAAATCTTCTCCCCCAGCTTGAAGCAAGGAATAGGAGAAAAAATTTCATCATCACATTAGACAAGTAGGATTTGGATCAATGACTTTGTTTTCACTTGCATCTCTATGATCCCTTTTACAGGTATGAACAAGCCTATCTGACTAGCCTTGTTGGGCTGAGGCCTGAAGAATATTTCTGGCTTGGCCTCTCTGATGTGCAGGATCAAGGCACTTTCAGCTGGGCCAATGGTGAAGCTGTCTCCTTCACACATTGGGATGCAGGAATGCCTGGTAGGCGCTGTGATGGGGGATGGTGGGTGCTCTCTGAGACTCTGGTCCCTTTTTGGGTTTGCTTGGCCAATGTCCTCTGAATTTTATGTTTTAAACTTTCGGTATATTCTAAAAGCCCTCGCAGTTTTCAAATCCTGTATTTTAATTTCAAAGGGAAAAGTTTGAACTGCAATTTTATATTAGGACATCTGATATATTTACCCATAAGATTAACTTTTGCCCCATCTTCACAGGGAGGTAACAGGAGTTACAAACAGGTCCTGAGAATATTTCACACTTGTCCCTCTAGCAAAAAAGTTAGCCTGGGAGAAGAGTTTAAAACAGAGCAACTGTAATATGGATTTTAAGTTAGAATTACAAACTCAAAGTATCAAAAATTACTGTGCCATTATTATTTTTTATGTATGATACTAAGAAAACTGCATTTGTGAGTTCATACTGTACAGAAGCACAGAAAACAAGATTTCATAATGCCATGAGGAAATCTGCTCTCCCTGAGATATACTGTGTTCCTCATCGCAATCATTTGTCTGAAAACTTTATTGAAAATCTCCAGTGAGGTTATAAAATACAAAATAAAAATAATAAAAAATTACAAAAGACAAAAACTAGTAAAACCTTAGCAAACGTCGTAAGAAGAAAGCTTGCCGGGGAGTCTGTGGTGCCAGCAGATGATCAGAGTATGAAGAAAGCACTCGCAGGTCGTGTTAAACAATCCTCCCTCTCTGACCATCCAGGTGCCACTCTGGAGTCACACTCACACCACATGAGCTGGGACCAAGGTCCCTTCCCAGCTACACCCCCCACAATCACACAGTCAGACAAGCTTTCCTTACCAGCTTGACCCCAGGTTTCCCCAGATTTTTTGATCCCTAAAATAATTCAATCATGGTGCAATAATAAAATAACAGCTTGAGCTGGGTGCCTCCAAGGAGGGTCCATGAACAAAGGAAACCTGGGTTTTTTTACCCTTGCAGTCTAAACGCACTAATGCTAAGTCCTTGGCTCTGGCCATGTCTTTGGGTGTCCGGTCACCTGGCAGAGCCACTGGTGCCTGTGCCCTTTGCTATGCAAAGTGTCGGTGCCAGTTCACAGCCCTCTGCCTTGGCTCCCACCTCTCATTGGGCTCCTTGGCTCAATCTCTAGTTGGCACTGCAGCTTGCAAACCAAACTACCTGCAGCAAATGCATTCCTCAACAGTCAGCCTGGAACAGTAAAGAAAAATCTGTTTCCTTGCATCTGTGTTCACTGAGAAGAAAATGGACTTTCTGTGCTCAGAAATTTTTGTGAGGGTATCTATTGTTGGAGAGTCTATTCCAAGTGTAATTATCAAGAAAATAGATTATGGAGCAAATTGATGGCATGAAGTCAGGATTAAGCATGGCTGCAAAAGTATCCAGGAGCTGTTAATATTACATGAAGTGAACTCTTCTCTTTAATGTGTAGCTTCCTGCTAAAGCTGCCTTGACGTCTAAGCTTTGCAAAAAGACAAATTTGGTGCCAACATTTAAAATGGTTCCAGGGAGATAAGGGAAATACAGATGAATGAGTAATTAGTAAATTAGCTGAATCTCTGATAAATAAGATATAGTGGTAAAGATGCATAAAATCACTTCTGGAAAGGGAGGTTATAGATCTCCCAGAGCTTCCCACAGAAGGCGAAAGCATATGAATGAGGGAAATCTGTTAAGTGTGGTCTATCTCAATTACCAAAAGCCTTTCAGCTAATCTGACCTAACACAGAAAAGCTCTTACATTAATAAAAATATTGATCAAAAGGCACTGAATGGAAGGTGGATTTTTTATTATGGGGGCTATTTTTTTACTGGGGAAGTGTGTTCACCAACAGAGTCCCATAATGACCTGTGCCAGAGCCCATGCTGTTCAATATATTTGCACACTATCTGGAAAAGGTGAAATAGTGAGCTGACAAAATTTGCTGATGGTAGTAAATTATTTCTGATAGCAAAGTTGTGCCTGTGAGAAAAGTCGGGATGGTATCAGGAGAATAAGTGACTGAGCATGATCAGTAAAACAGCAGGAGAACTTTGATGCAGGTAAAGGATGTTCTTAGGAACAACCATGTCTTGAATTGACATAAAATGATGGAAATGATGGATCATTTCATTTCAGTTCTTGGCACGATGGCAGACAGGTCCATTAAAACAGCAGGTCTGTGCCAAACAGAAATAAAAAAAACCCCAAAATGTTAAAAATACTTAGGAAATTAAGAAAGAGCACAAATAAGCCATTGAATAAGCCTGTTTTGTGCATTTGACTACATCCTGTGGGATGTAGGCAGCTCTGTTTCCCTCTGAGAAAACCATCTAAAATTACAGCAAACATCATGGGATAAGTTTCATGCTGAAACTGTCTGGGTTTGCATGCCTGCCCCATGTATGCACCAGTGGGGTTGTTTCCATCTGTGTGAAAAACACTAGTGACCAAGGTAATGCTGTCTCATGTAAAACAGGCTTAACATAAATAGAAATGAGATTCTCACTTGAAAACACAAGATTTCACTTTAAGAAACTCTCACCCTACTTTCTACCCAAAGAATTAATTATGCAGGAGGTTCAAAAACAAAGGAAAAAAAGTAAGATTCTGATTGGATCATGACCTCAAACAGAAAATACCACTCTGCCTGTATGAAAAACATCTAAAATATAAATTTGCTGTTCAAATGTTATTGCAAGGCAAAAAGTGAGTGATTTTAAAAAGAATTAAATAATTCACACTTTATAAAATATCCAACATGTTTGTTTTGGGTTTGTTTCTCACAAGGAAATAAACCAGGATGTGTAGCCATGAGAACTGGGACTGCAGCTGGATTATGGGATGTTCTTGACTGTGAGATAAAGCAAAAATATATTTGCAAGCAATGGGCAAAGGGTGCAACAGTTCCACCTATTCCAACTACTGCTCTGGTCCCTGCATGTCCTGAAGGTTGGGTATCAAACAACCATAGAAGTTCCTGTTTTAAAGTAAGTGCCTAAATAGTTAAAAGAAGCAGCTTGGTCTGGGGGAAGAAAATAAACAAGAAAAAAAGAAAAAGGGACTGACATCTTCATTTTGCAATATCTGAGATTAGAATAGAGCAAAGAACAAAACCCCTAAAATTCTTCTCAGGAAATTATCCATGAGAGGGTAGAAACTAAGGAAGAAAGATGAGGTTGAAGGGAGGGAAGGGAAGGGAGGAGAGAAGGGCACAGGAAAGAAAATGAGGAAGTTTGTGCTTCAGGGGTTGAATGAACTGGAGCAGGAAATGGAAGAAGAGGAACATAAATATCAAGGCCCTAGAAAAACATAAAGAAAAGAGAAAAAAAAGAAAAACAGGAAACAACTTCATATTAAAATTATTAAAAGGAAGATGTCAAAATTCTGTATTAAGCAGCAGAAGCAGCAAAGCTGGTTTTGTCGGTGCTGCTCTTTATGTCTGCTGTGCAAAGATGTGGTATTTGTCTGAGACGTGTGAGAGTTCAGGGAACAAACAGGGAAACAGTGAAGTGTAGCCTCCAGCAGCACAATACCTAAGGCTGGACCTTGCTAAAATAAGCACATTACCCCACAAAATAAAGGATAAAAAAATCACATGAAAGGTTAATTAATCCAGTGTTTATGAAGGACATTTATTTGAGGGTTTCTGATGCAAAGCTACGGATAACTTGTGTTTGAAGTACAGTCAGCTGTATCTGAGCAGGCATTAAAAGGAGTTTGAACAAGAAATGAGTGGAATGTGCAAACAGTGATTTGGGATCATGCAAAGTTGAAGTGTGCTAAGTGTGACATGTTAATTTTTCTTATCATTTTATTGAATCATTGAGTCCTTCTCTTTTTGCTGGTTTTTTTTTCATTTCTTTCAAACTCAGCTGGAATACTATTTGCTTGGGCTCATTTATCCCCAAATCATAATTTTAACTTTGGTCAAATCTGTGCTTGTTGTCTCTTGAACTAGTTAGACATCATACTGCAAATGTAAAAGTGAGGGTTGTAAACTACCATGAGGTTGTTCTTTTGCCTGTATCTTTGGACTCCTCCCAGGCCATCTTGCCTCTCCACCTCAACTATTCTTCTTTCCCTTCATCTGGAAGGTGGCCTGGGCCTCCTCCAGATAAAAATGAATTAAAGGGAATTGTATTTCCTTCCTTCCTTCCTTCCTTCCTTCCTTCCTTCCTTGCTTCCTTCCTTCCTTCCTTGCTTCCTTCCTTCCTTCCTTCCTTCCTTCTTTTTTCTCTTTTTTTTTCTTTTGGTTTTTTTCTTTTTTTCTTTTTTTTTGCCACTATGCTAAGTAGATAGGCAACCCTAGTGTACAAATTCTACGAACAGAGTGGAAAATGCCATTTCTCTTACCGTCTTTTACTTGATTCGTGTGAAACCTCATTTATGTTTAAGCAAGACTATAATTCTTTTATTATTGTAACATGTATATAATATGTTTTAAAGTAATTTCTCCATAGTGTTTTTGCAGGTCAAAAATTAGAAAGAAATCATGGTTTGAAGCTCGAGATTTTTGCAGACAAATAGGAGGGGATCTGGTCACCATTAACACCAAGGAGGAGATACCGTTACTAAACCAAGCAATGCGGTTGGTATTTGATGTGTGTTTATCTTACCAGATTTAAAAGACTTTTCATACGAACTCTTATGAATGATCTTAGATGATTTCTGAAATGTATGGATTCCTCAAAAGTGAAACGACCTGTGATACTTTGAAATTTATCTATTGAGTGGAACAGTGACAACTGTTTTTAAGCTTTTCATGGAAAAAAAGTGTGATGTGTGTCGAGAAAAAATTTTAAAAACCTCCACCAGTATCATGATTACTAGATATAATTTAGAAACACATGAAATTAGTGGTATTTCTACAAGGGTAGAAAACTTGATCAGTGTATCTACTGTTGAACTAGATATGTATCTACCCTGCAGTGGCCAGTGCTGAAACCACTTTTTGAATCTGTGAAGGTTTTCCCTAAGTAAATAGTACATTAGGGAAATGCATGATCAATACTACTAATAAGCCTGATAACTAAGCTATTGACACTGAACCATAGAAACACTACACATTTCTATGAAGAACATATGTATGCACGTCACCAAAGGTCATAGGGAAATTTGCAACTTCTCTGCTTTTACAATGTGCTCTTTTCACATTCAACAATGTTAAAAGAAAATGTGGAAGTTCAACAATGTATTTCTGGATGTTTTTTGTGTTGATGTTTACACACTGCTCTGTCCTGTAATTTCTTTCAGTGACACTCGCTGTATGTTTGAAACAGTTTGGCTTGGTATATTTTCCTTGAATCCAGATGAAGGGTTTGCCTGGAGTGATGGCTCTCCAGTGAGTATTTTGATTTTTCATCATATTTGTTTGCTTAAGATACTTTGGGATTTGTACATATACTTTTTGGCTTTTTACAGTTATCCTCATCAAAGAAAACATGGATCCTGCAAATTAATCTGTAATCCATCTGCTAATCTGTATTGTCATGGTTAATATCATAGCTAAACATTTGAATGCATGGAAATTCTCTGTAACTCATCAGAATCTGTAGATTTTTGTGTAATTTATTTTCTCTTCCAATAAGATAATATTTACACCTAAGGTCAAAACATAAAAATTAATTATACTGCATCATGTATCCTGTCTCAGTAGCCATAAACTTCTTAAGAGCTAATCCAACAGCAAGCATGTTTCCCAGTATACTCCTGCATCCCCCAGTAAGTGCGGTCATAAAATTTTAATTTATTTATTTCCTTGAATTTATCCAGTCATCTCTTGAGCCCATGCAAATATCTACAGCTGTGAAAAACATTCCTGTGGGTTTCTGCTTTTATTGCTCTCTGTTTACTACTACTCCCTATTCTTTGTGTTTTTTTAACACGAGAAAGGACCTTTTCTCTTAACCTGTTCACGTAACTTTCCATAAAAGTTTCAGAAAGTGACGTTATCAAAAATTCTTGACAATAATAGGTAGGTTGTATTTTATGGGTCTCCCTTTCCATTTGGATGTCAGTTTCTACAGAGGCAACTCCTCTAGATCTGTAGGACGTGACTTCCCTCCCAGAAGTCACACTCCCATCCTCATTAACCACAGGGAAGGGAAGAAGGGAATGCTGAATTGATGCGTGATATGGTCACTGCCACCAGACAGGTGTCGGACAATGTAATTTTGAACCAGGTCAGACGTGGAGTGAAAAGTACCCTGTCTGCACATGATTAGCATGAGTGATATGTGGGTAAAGTTCATAGCTAGGTGAAGTTCATTAGAAATAGTCCATTTGCCTGTTTCTCTTCTGTCTGTGTCTATGGCTCAGGGCACAAACAAGAGGAGAAGCCCTCCGTGGCAAGACAGCCATGTCTGAATGCTGACATCATTGTCCCACTCTAAAATCCTTATACCTATTGCTTTCCCTGCATTTCCAACTCTTTTTAGCTAAAACCAGGATCTCGGAGACAAAAGCAATTAATTTATGTTTTCTAATGGAAAGTACAGCTACTGAAACAGATGAAAAGAGTAACCAAGATGATTTCTTCTATAGGTTAGGTACACAAACTGGGATGGTAGTCCAAGGAATTCAGGACAACGCACGTTTTGTGGCTCACTCAATGGTGCGAGATTTTCTCAAGTGTGGTCTCTTTTGGTCTGTCAAGTACAGCATAACTGGGTTTGCCAAATAAAACAAGGTAGATTTCTTCTTCTCTTTTTGCAAGAAGATTAAAAAACTTTAATTAGTAGTTGCTTTCTAAGTTAAGTTGCTGGAGAGAGACAAAATTTTGAAGAACTACGTTTTCCAAATGGAGGTCAAGAGCACTGAGTAACTTATTATAGGCTGAGATTTTTCAATTATGGATGATAAGAATAAACAGATTTTTTGACGTAAATTAGGGTGTATAAATAATCCATATATTTGCAAGATTATAAGATTTTTTAATATTAAGAATCTTTTGCTTTTATTTTTGTAATGTTGGAGGTAAGGATTTGTAAGGGTTTGTGTTTTATTTCTTACAATACTGGTTTTTATACTAACACAGGCGAAGCCAAAAATCAGGTGTAATATCTTTGTCAGATTTGTTGGTACTTCAAGTTTTCCTGTAGAATTATTCAGGATTCAACTGCTTTTGAAAAAGCAACGGTTCACAGCAGTGCCATTTCTTTTTCTATCCCAACCAGAAATAACTCACAGTCAGTATAGGTGTATATATACATATACAGGTACATAGAGCTGTATTTCCTTTTGCTTACGAATATTACTCAGAGAGTTTTTTAGTAGAGCTAAAATAAATCTAGTGGAAGTTTTCACCCTCTTGATGAACATACCCCCAGGTGAGTTCTGGAATGTCTGTTGATGGATCAGTAAAGGAGCTGTATGCCAAAGTTTAAAGTGTTTCAGATAAATCTACTGTGACTTACTGGCTGGAAGAGCAATTTTCCCTTGCCTTGCTCTGTGCAGGAATGTGATTCAGCTAAAGCTACGGCTTTGGCTGATGTGAAGCACAGCTTATGATACAAAGTTCAAGTAGATGACCTTGCATATTGAACAATGTGAAGCTGAACTGTGTGGCTAAGCCCACTTTCTAGTCACTAGCAAAAGGGGTGGAGAATCCTGCTCTACTCCTCGCTCTTCTTGCAGTCAGTCACAAGCTACATGATAAAACACTCTATGGAGATGCACATACCTTCTATTTTCTTTTGCAGGAGTGCCATTAAAATCTGAACCAATTGACACCTATGGTAGGTCTTCGTATACATTCTTATTATTCATATTTTTTTTCCTCAAATTGTTATTCTAAAATAGGCTTTTGTGTTCTACACATACAGAATATAAGGCTACCTTATTTATCTTCCAGAATATAAAACCACTGCAGATGGATGGGTCATATATGAAGATAAAATCTACTACATCAGCAAAGAACAGGTCTCCATGGAAAAAGCCCAAGAGATTTGCAGGAGGAATTCCGCAAACCTAGCTGTTGTTAATAGTAACAGTGAGAGAAGGTTCCTAAAGAGGGCATTACAAGAAAATGTAAGAATCATTATAAACAGGCAGCCTAAAGTAGAAATTATTTTGGCAATCTGCTTGTAAAACTTGAGTTGTCTCAGAAGCAGAGCCATCAGCATTTTCACTAATGAAATATCCCCCAATGCACCCTTTGATCCCATGGGATTTGGCCTCTCCTGCTCCGTGCCAGCTGCGCTGATGCAGTTGACAGGAGGAGCAATGCGGGAAGGTACCAACTGTCTTGGGAAGTAGCTGGTCTTTGAGGGAGAATAAAAAAGGAGTACCAGTTTCTGAGTCAAAATCTGCTTCTTTTCCACTCCATCCCAAGGGCCTTTCAGCACTGCAGGACTCGGCTCTGATGTCCCAGATAAAAGCCTGACTTCTGTGCCTGGGCATATAAATACATTGCTGTGCTTAACTGCAAGCAGGTGCTTTACTGCTATGGACTTCAGTGGCTGCTCTGTGAACCTAATCAATGGTGTATCAATTTCTGCCTGTTTTGCTTCAAAGATTTATGTTTTAAATTAAAATAGTGTCTTTCTGCCTTAGGAGAGCTATGGGAGCAGGCCAATAGGATACTTCATTGGTCTAAGAGTGAGCCTTGATAAAAAGTTCAGGTAAGTTAAGATGATCAGTGCAGCTCTTAACATGTAGAAACAAATCCAATACTTTATCCAGCTGGAGGTACTGAATATGTTCTCTTCAAGGTCTGAAGGCTGTTCCACATACCGTGAGAAAAAAGAATGGGATAGTCCTAGAATATTCTAAAGTCCAATAGTTTTCCCCAAAAATAAATAGTAAAAGAACCCATTTTCCTTGAGTAAGCACTTAGCCAAATAAAGGCTTGGCAGATCTATTCTCCATACACACTTTCTCAAGTTTCTTTCAGAGATTTGCCCCATAAATTGGAGTGATGCTCCAGCATGCTGAATTTTATACCTATAAACATACACACACACACTTAAAACATGCCCTATATCATATGGTTTGTCTTTCTAATGCTTTTTATCTATATATCATACCTTCAGAGGGGTTCTCCAGAGTTAGGAAGACACAGGCAATGAGTACAAGAGGCAGTCTCTGCAAACTCCTGTTCCAGGAGAAAAGTCAGCAGAAATTCACAGTACAGAAACATTAACAAGTATTCTGAAAAGACCAACGCACAAATCAACTCAAAACTAGACTAAGAGATACTGAAGAGCGTAATACACTGCTTACCTTCCTACCTGCTAGTTAGGACGTGTCTGGGAGGTGAAAAAATGTGCTTCTGAGGCTGACCTGAAAAAGGTTAGAGGAGATTTGAATTTAACCTTTCTATTTTAATGCCACTGTTGAATGCATGTAAATCACTTACCTTGGGAAGAGCAGAAGAGGAGTGGGGAGGGACAAGTTGATAGTGACTGAGTCAGTAGATGATTCTAACCTCCTGATTTAGGAGAAAAATTAGGGGCATAGAGCATTCCATGGGTCCAGTGAGAATCTCCTTTATTTAGATCAATTGTATCCGCCGCAGCAAGAGATAGAGAGAGCTGAATTTCTTTCCCACTTCAGGCTTACTGACCTAAATTCTGAAATACTGATTAAAATGTGGAGACAACCTCTTCTTCCTTCAATAGCAATATATTAAAGTAAAAAGCATGTATACATTGATGAAAAAAATTCAATTTTGGTACTTTAGGAATGATGGTTTTAAAGCTGACAGAATGTACTTTAGTTTGGAGAAAAATAGAACACCACCCTTCATAGAGCAGGGTAAAATCCACAGAAAAGTACTTTCATTCTTGTTTTCATCTGTGAAAACATCAGCAATGCTCAGACAGAGAAGCATAATATTAACTAGGAATATAATGGTTATTGTAATAACTTAAGATAAAATTTTAATATTCTTCTATGTATTATGTATTATGACTAACTGATTTTGATTTCTCTTATTGAATGTCGTCAAACCAATCGTGGCCATTAACAAAAAATATGTTTGGTATATTCTTTTTCTATTTTGCAACCAGAAATATTTTACAGAAATTTCTTCAAATTAGAATAATCAAGTAGAGAAAGGCTAATCTCTGACAGTCCCTCCTGTTGTAGCCAGTTTCCATTAATTCTCATAGACATTCTTAATTGTGAGGTGTTCATTAAGACTATCATGTCACAACTGAAGGTATTAATTAATAACTACTTGGATATCTTTTCTTTAAGCTGGATGGATGGAACTCCAGTAACCTATGTGGCCTGGGCTCCTAATGAGCCGAACTTTGCAAATAATGAGGAAAATTGTGTGGTAATGCTGTCAGAGCACGGTAAGTAGCAATGCAAAACTATTAGATTTTATTTGTCTCTTCTCGGATTGTAACCAATGCTGTCAAACTTCAGCTGTCAACTGTCACACAATCTTTGGTAGCTGTTTTCTGCAATTTTTTTCCAGTGACAAACCTACACAATGCTGTAACTCTTCCCAGTCATGGGACCACCAACCATGTCCTTAGAATGGGGAGATTTCAGTACCATGTGTAATTTAAAAAGCAGATGTTTCTTTCTGGGTTTGTAAGATTGATATTGCACCTTTTTACAGGGCTTTTCACTACTTCTTTTAGTAAAAAGTTGAATGGTCTGTCTTCTCTCCCATGAACTTAAGAAAACATTTAGCAGCTACAGGAAATGGGATTTGAAGGCACAAGTCAATGAGGAAAGAAAAAAGTACATCTAATGTTCTAAGACATTTACAAGTACACTGAAATGCAAATTTCTTGCAAATCCTAGGGCTCTATTTCCTCTTGGCTCTATTTCTGTAACTTAACGGAGGCTAATGGGAATTTAGGATATATGTATTGATCTCTCAATTTATGTTTTACAAAGAATTCATGCAGTATGTTTGAACACTGTACTGTGCCATTAGATTGATGTAGTATTTCCTATCTCATCCATTTCTGATCCATTTTCTTTTCAAATTTGCTTACTGGTGTGTTTCCCCTGCTGCCTGCAATTTGATGGTGCCAGAGCTCAAAAACGCCATAATCAGGTTTGTTTTAAACCAAAACACAGACACTATGGAGAGAGCCCTGAATGAGGAGCAGATGGGTCATGGAGCTCAAATTAACTACAAGAGGCTACAGTGGTGCTACTGTTGGAGCTTATTTGAAGGTGCCACGGTTACTTTACCTTCAGATCAAGCTGCAGCCTGAAATACAAAATAGAGAAAATTGTGTTCATCAAAAAAGAAAAAGTGATAAATTATTATTACAAATACCATGACATCTTGACTTGTTTATTTTTTTTTTAATTATTTTAGGCTTGTGGAATGATGTAAGCTGTGGTACTGCCAATAAATTTGTATGTGAAAAACATAACAGTTCTATTAATTCAACATTTGCTTCTCCATCGCCTCCCGGAGGATGCCCAGAAAGCTGGATTTTTTTTAACAACAAGGTGTGTCAACAAGTATCTTCAGTAAATTGTGTTAAGCAGTAAAACTGAAAAGAAATTCCTGCAAACCTCGCATTTTTTATGAATATAAAGTAAATCTGGAGATTACTTAGTCAAAATGTGCAGGCTGCATGGCTGGGCCTCTTTTGAGCTGACTATAGACATTTAACTTTGCAGAGAAATACATTAAAAGTAGATGTGTGCTGAATACATTTCAGAGAGCATCGTTTGTGCAGGCTTAAAACACACTGTTACTGTTTAAGAAAACCTCTCCTCCTCTCTTCATGTATATTATTTTGTTTAGAAATGCAAATTTGTAATAGTCAATCTTGTAAAAAAGGTGGAAAGGTTTAGAAAGAATGTATTTGAGCAATCCCTTTGGCTTGTACGGGCTTCACAAAGCTTTGACCTCAGAAAGACGATGCCAAACTACAATTGTTTTGAGTACAGCTTTGCATTCAGACACAGTCTGGAAGTCCTCATTGCTGTAACAGAAGAGTTTGTACCAATCTGACTTGAAGATCCATCCCCCAAAGGTTATTTTGTCTACTTTACATGCACTGCACTGTTATTGCATCCTCAGAATGTTAGGTCAATGTGCCAAAGGGTATTTCATACCCTTTGGCAGGATGAGCAGTTGTAACCACAGTCATTGGAAGGAAGACAAAGCACGCTGGAGATTATTCCCTGAAGCTGTGTCACCCAAAGCCACAGTTTCTTGGTTTCAAATGATGCCTCTATTATTGCAGGAAGAAGGCAGATGAAAATGTGAAGAGTGATTATGTACTTGAGCTCATTCCATTCAGTTAATTTGATACCAGACTCCTGGATTACACCTTGTGCTATGAGGGGGGATAAGTGTATGCCTGGGTAGACACACACACTTTCTACTCTTGAGCTCTGTCACTTATTCTAGCCCTGATTTCTTTTTCTGCAGAAAAGTATATCTTAGAGATAATTGATATTATTCACATACCATAGTTCCAGTCTTTGCTAGTTTGAAAAAAGTGTTTGATTTGTTTCCAGTGTTTCAAAGTGTTTGCTTCCAATGTAACAAGAAATCTCACTTGGCATTCTGCACGAGATGTTTGTTTCAAACTGGGAGGAAACCTGGCTACTATACCAAATGAAAAAGTGCAAGGTATGTATATGGGCTCTATTGAAAGAAAAACAATCTTAATCTCCCATTAAAGAAACTGCTATACTCTCCAATGTAGAATATGGGATTAACTGATGAAAATTGCTTATTAGCCAGGTCAGTCCATGGTTTTTTTTAACTCAAGTGCAAGGCAATAGCTAAAATTATTACATATAAGAAATAAATTTTGTTTCTAGTTCTTTCAGTTGCTTTGTCTTCGTGAAACTTCTAGTCTGTTTTGAGTGTGGTTGCACAGATCTCTCATACTGACAGAAATCTGTATTTTCTGTCTCTCTCACTGGCAGTAGGATTTTCTGAAACACTATGTGTGCATACACAGTGGGGAAGGGATGCTTATCTAAACATTTAGTTAATGGCAGATGGGGTCTGTAGTGGAAAATGTTATCCTTTTATTATGGCCCCCACTCTTTTGCACTTTTTCCCTCTTTTGGGCAAGTCATGTCATGATGAGCTTTCCTTAATGAGAAATCTTTGCTTCCTTCCAGCTTTTCTCTTCTATCACTTGAAGTATGCCACAACTAATGTTTGGATTGGGATGAATGATATAAACCAAGAGTCCACATTTCTTTGGACAGACGGAAGCACTGTTTCCTACACCAACTGGGTTCATGGTGCACCAGAAAACAAACAAAGCTACTTTGACTTTTATGAGTATGAAACATTGACAGATGATGCTCTGGAGGTACAGGAAATTTAAGTAACCTGTATATCTTGGGCAGCTAGATGATTTTCCTAAAAGAAAAGTTACAGCAGCAATAATAGAATCCTGAAACCAGTCCTTTTGTAAGCAGAATGGGGTTTAGCAAATCATCTGATAATGATTCCAAATACACCCAAATGTTTGGCAAAGGTTCTGTAGAAGAGGGATTTTGTGCCTTTCATCTGAACTGTTGCAAAAAAACAGTTATGTAAAAGAAGCTTGGAGAAGCTTATATTAGATCAGTTCCTTCCCAAACCGCATTAATGCAAATACTAAAGTTGCAACACCAAACAGAGAGAGGGTATGATAAACCAAAATTAGGACTGTTGATGCACAATAATTTGTTTGTGTATATGTCCTGCTCCAGTCCTAATGTGCTCCACACTGCTTCACTCATTTCTGATGGTACAAATTGATATCACCAATGAAATTACTGTTCCTCTGCTGAAACTCAATCACTTTTCCAAAGGTGGTAATTTCTGAGGAAATGATTGGCTGTTAGTCACCCAAGATTTTTGACATCTACCATCACTCAACTTGCTGATGACTATAACTTATTTGAATCAGCATAAAGGAGAATCTTGGATGAAATGCTGAAAGACTGTCATGGCCAGTCTTGAAATCAGGGAAGTCATGAAGGAAATATTGGAGCAATCAAACATAAGGAAGTAAACAGAAAACGTTTTGTTGTTAAGGGCATCTGATAACGAGAACTTGACAATGACTATAAAAAACCCAGCGAAGAGTGTCTCCTTTCTGCAAGAGAGTCTGCTTCAGCTAGACTAGGGCAGACTAGTGCTTTTAATACTAGTTCTTCTATTGTTTTTTCTCATTGATGAAAATGTTTTGAAGCAGATCTACATAACTATAAATCAGAACTGAGAAGTTTTATTATAGGTACCTTAGTCATTTCTACAGTCATTAAAGGGTTCTTAATAAAGCTGGTAAAATTGGTTTTAATTTACTTCTTTCAGACCTTTACTGGCACCAGTGGAAGCCTGGTTCAAATTTACGGGGTTACTAATAAATACCAGGCCAAGCTGCTTGGCAGAAATCTAGGAAATTTGAACTAATTACACAGGTGTTCAATGAGCTCCTCTCCTCTCTGCCATCAGGCCTGCACTAGCAGTACAGGAGCTTCAGCTCACCACCTCCTCATTACCTTTTGTAATGGCTGTGTCTCTTCTCCTCTCCTTCAGACAGATTGTGTCTTCATCATGAAGTCAGATGGGAGGTGGAGAGATGATAGCTGTGACAACGAAAGAGGCTACGTGTGCCAGATGAATTCACGTGAGTTCTGTTCAACCCAGTCTCCTAAAGACAAAGAGTATCTTGGCTAGATAAGCTGAATATATAAACTGAAATGATTTCTTCCAGCTTTGAGTCTCATTCTGAGTCTCTCAGGCTTTCGGAGCTCCCTCAGTGTTAAGCCAGTGCTATGTTTAAAGTACAATTTGTTTCACAGAAATTGCTGAAGAGGAACCACTATCTTAAATGGAGTTTTGTACCTAATCATAATAATACTAGAGAATAATAAATGAAAATGGATTTCTTCTCAGCAAAGTAGGAGGGGTTTAGGCATCCTGTTTAAGTGCAGTATAAATCATGTTCTTGCAGTGATCTTCCCATTCTCCTCGATGTCTCTGAGCAGAGCATTTAATCCTCTCACAGTATTTTTACTGAATGACATATGATGTCAATCAGAATGTACAGCTTCTTGGATGTGTCTCTATTGTAGAAGAATATTGTTCTTTTTTACACCAAAATGAGTGATGAATGTTGACTCTTCTCCTGTAGAATTACAATTATACAAATCCCAGCTGCCCAGCCATATAATGCGAGTAGAGAAGGCAAAGCACAGATAACAAAACCATTTTGCCTCAGCTTTATTAAAGTAAAAATTCTTCCCTGACTCCTCACTTCAGCCAGTGCCTGTGGCCTGTTCACTCTCAGCACAGCTAACTTGCTTGTAAGAAGACCCCTCCCTGCAAAGCAAACATGTAGTTTTATGGAGGCATTTTTGATTTGCTTGATCCCAGTTCCAGCTCTTCTGAATACATTTACAATCTCGAGATGGAAATATACAGTGCCTGACTCAAACATGCAGGCAACGTTCTGGCAGCCCTTACAAACAGGCCAACAACTTGGAGTCAACAGCAAGTGCTGATCAATTAACATCAGGTATCAAAGTCTCAGGTTGAGACTACAGATTACAACAGTTAATGCCTTAAATGCCTTGTCCTAAGTCCTATCCACCACATTTATCTGAAATTAATGTATACTCGGATATTCAGATTTAGTCAAATAACTTACAGCACAGAATCTGAAATATCCGATTTAGGAGTCTTAGTCTGGACCAGTCATGTCTTTAGCAAGTATACTCTATTTCAGGGCATCCAGGATTTCACTCAGCTTATTACATGAACATATTTGCTCCATGTCTTGAAAGTTATTTTTGGTCCTTTTTTTGAGTTTGGGAGTTTTGGGGATTTTATTTGGGTTTTTTGGGTTTTTTTTGGTTTGATTTTGGTTTTTGTTGTTGTTTTGTTTTGTTCATGAGCTTAGAAAAAGATTTTGACTTATTGACTAGGACCTTTTTGACCAATTTTTTATAGCTTCCATACTGGAGAAGAGCAATATGTTGTAAATTCATGCATTCAGTTTTTTCTCCATAGGTCCCTCACAGCCTGAAGTACCATCGACAAATCCAGCCTCTGGCTTTACTCATTATGGTGGCAGTAGCTTTTCAATCATTTCATCTGAAATGCAATGGGAAGAGGCCAGAAAAAATTGTCAAGACAAATCTGCGGAACTTGCCAGCATTGCAGATGCCTACATCCATTCATTCTTGTGGATCCAGATGCTGAAATATGGAAAACCCATATGGATTGGTCTTAACGGCAATATGGTAAGTGCTGGATAGATGGGAGGTGCTCAGGGAGCTCTCCTGCTCCAATACTCCTCTGGATGACCGGTTTATAACAGTGGAACAACTCTATTCTGCATGGCTTCACTGTGTAAGAATTAGTTAAGATTCTGTTAGAATTAGTCAAGGATTTTCATCCACCAAACCGGAGTGAAGAATCACAGAAAAGGTTACGCAAGAAGCAAAAGATGAAAGTAGAAAGTTCTAGAAACAGTGAAAGAAGTCAAGCTGCAGGCTGAGAGTCACAAGCCAGAAAGTACAGCTGTCATGAAGTGACTGTTGGCCATCCTGAAAGTCAAACGCCCTGCCATACAGGGGGATGCTTAGAGCTATTATTATATTAATAGAAGTTACCATGAGTATTAGGGAAATATTTTAAGATTTAAGGTCTTTAATGCTTAATGTCAAGTAATCTTTATGCACAAATAGCTCCCAATTTTAATTTAAATAAAGCAGAGCAGAGGGGACAAATTCTCTGTAATTGCTTCTCTTGATATAGGATTTACTAAATGACCTAAGATGGCCTCATTTGACTTTCTCCTCGCCATGTTGTAGAAGTTTGTTACTTCAGAAAAACCCTCCCAAAAGCAATGCAGTGTTGAACACTGTTCATGTGTGGTTCTTGTGTAACTCAAATTGCCCAGTGACATTGCTTAGAACAGGCTTAAAAAAATGGCTTTTTTTCTGAAAAAATCAAATGGGCATATGATTATATTTACTCTATATTTATGTGACAGAACTTTTTATGTAAAAAAAAAAAATTAAAAATCTATTACCAGAATTTCTGTTTTTTCAGACTGGTGGCTATTACAAATGGACCAATAACTGGAAAACCAGATACACAAAATGGGCAGCAGGGGAACCAAAGGAGAACAGTGCTTGTGTTTACCTCGATCTTGATGGTGCTTGGAAAACAGCATCTTGCAATGAAAGCTACTTTTCAGTTTGCATGATATCAGATGGTAAGCAAAGGCATGTAACAATTTTAAAGACACATTCCTAATTCCATGAGTCTGCCTAATCCCAGAGACTTTGCTCTAGCTTGGGCTGCCCCTGCAGAGGACTATGCTTGAGGGTAGCACCTACCTCCCTGCAGAATGTGGATGTTTGCTGTTGGATGATGTATGAATTTAGGCACAGGAAAGGCTCTCGTGCAAATCCATATGGCTGCACTGCTTTCATGGTAAAACTGTTTCCATACAATGAAGCTCTGTCTTCAAGGTATATCTTGCTCTTTACAAGACATGACCATAAATCACAAGTCTGTGTGTAATGTAAGTAGGTGCTGGGATTGTGCACTGACTGTATGAAATTCAGCTGAGGAAGCTCAAACACAAATGTCACTGAGCCAAAACACAGGCAAGAGTTTCACTTCCATCCACTATTGCTAGAGCTACAACTGTAAGAGCCTTGGAAATGTAAATGATACTTTAACTCTTTGCAGATATATGCAGAGGCGTGTTTGCATCTAGATTTTGTAGAACCGTGCTGTTTTCCCTCCTTCCTGTTTTAAGGCTGCATACATTTGGTCTGCTTATGCAGTGCAAGAACCACAGATCCATCAAAGTGAATTGGAGCTGCACCCACGATCACAAACAGAGTCTAATTTGGCAGAGGCATGCTCCACTGATGGCTTTTTTTCCTAAAAAGTGACAAAATGAAGAGACCAGGCAGCCAAACAACATAGGACTGTAGAATTAATGATTCATTAGCCTACAACAGCTTTCTGTGTTGTGATAATGCAAATTTGAGATTTGTACCATCCCTCAGGGTTTGCTTTCCTCGCTGTACTTCCAAGGCAGTTAGTTAGGTGTTGCAGCATGCAGTTTGATTCCTTGTCCTAAGAAATGTGATTTGAGAAGTAAGATGTTTCACACTTCTGACTGCTTGGCTCTCCCTGCTGTCTGGGTTGGGGGAATGTGGGAATAGTCAGGAGTAGATGTCCAGATAGATAAAGCTGGGTGAGAGAAATCCCACACTGTTTACACACATATCATAGAATCACAGATGACTCATAATGCAATACCAATTTCATACCATATGGCTTCTTTAGAGATAGCTCCTACTGACCCTGCTGAGCTGCCTGGAGACTGTCCTGAAGCAGATGAACTCCAAGCTTGGATCCCTTACCACGATCACTGCTACTACCTTGAAGCATCAGCTGGGAGAACCTGGGCGCTGGCCTCCCTTGAGTGTGCTCGCTTAGGTGAGAGCCTTCATTATCAACTAACAAGATTTGTACCAAGGTTTATACAAAACTCACATAAAAGTGTAAAAATATTGATTTTTTTAAAATTTAGAAATATTTTTCCACCTCATAAGCTGTTCTAAGGCTGGCACAATGAAAATAAGCTGACACGAGTGACTTTGTGCAGCATTCTGCCCTCTCAGTTCTGCAGCTTTCCTGTGTATGGAGTTCCCCATCAGCTCTTGGGTTCTGGGATACCATCCTGGGGGCAGCAGTGGGGGGCCACAGCCTCTAAGTACCTCCAGGTCATTCTCTTCTGCAAGAAGCAATGGAGAGACCAACAGAGCAGCATTAATACTGCCAGAAGCTATTCTTTGTACAGACTAGAAAGAGGAGGTCATTACAGTGGTTGCTCTTGTAGGTTATGGTTATTTGCTCATTAATGCCTTTCAGGAGCTACCTTGGTTTCAGTAGAAAACATGGATGAATCTCACTTTCTGACACATAAAATTCAACCACTTGGAAATAAAGTAGGAGGCTTTTGGATAGGACTTTACCAAAATGTGGAAGGTATGTCTTACTTTCAATTTTTAATGGAAAAATGCCTTGCTAGAAAATTGAGGATTACTGTACTTTTACAAAAAAAATGTGTTCCTGCTGAGAAGTGGCTTACTATAGATTTTTAAAGTAAGTTGCTGAGCTAAGGAGTTAAAATATTAATGAGATAGGTACATTTTAATTTTTTTTTCTGTGAGTTGCTCTGTAGGCCAGTGGTTGTGGCTAGATAATGCTGCCCTGGACTTTGTTAACTGGGAGGAGAAAGAGTTCAGTGTGGAGCATCAGTGTGTTGAAATAACTGCACCATCTGGTTATTGGGACAAAAGCGACTGCTCTTCTGAAAAAGGATTTATCTGCAAAAAACCCAAAGGTAAATCCTCAGTGTGTCAGCCCTTAGTAACAGGGCAGATCTGTTCATGAGTAACTCTTACAGCCCTTCACCACAGGTCTGGAAGTAATTTCTGGCCATTTTGTTTGGCGTATCCCACTTCTCTAACCGTTTGTAGTTTAGCCTGCTTTTGTAGACTGAAAGCTCTTCACATCGCTGTCTACAGTCACATGGAAATACAGTAACATCCTGTACAGCCTAGGTTGAGAATGAAACTTCCAGAAACTTTTGAGTACCTAGCACAGGCATTGATATGGCACCTGTCAAACACCTGTGCAAGGGTATGGCTATTCCAAGAACTAATTATTGTGACAGTTATTATACCCTTGCAGGGAGGAATCAGTGTGAATAATCAGTCTTCCAGCTTGTTATTCTCAAAAATTATATGACTTCCCAGCATCTCAAACTGGCTTCATATTGTCCCTGATTCAACAACCTGTAAGTCAGTAATGACTCAGGGATTCTAAAAGTCACCTGTTTGTATTGCAATAGTAGTATGAGGAACACTTCCCTTCTAAATGAAAACCTCAAGTCACTAGAGAAGCTGTCTTAGCAGCATTTCTGGAAAATTTCATGCAATACTGTGAATACCAGACTAATGCTTTGGAGGTACTACATGAAGTATTCCCAAGTGGAGATACAAAGGAAATTGTCTGAAAGAAAGCACTATCATTCTATTCTTCTTAGATGTTAAAAATCAATCTTATCTAAAAAAATGGTAGGTAGCCATCGTTAAACATTTGCACTTTCTGCTGTAGTAGCTGTGAGATCAGATTTAATTTTCCAGCTTTTGCATTGTGCATTGTTCCCAGTAAATCATGGGGAGCATCTCTGTCCTATGTTGAAAACCTCAAAAAAAGTAAACGCTGTCTGCATAGCCAGTTTTAAGGTTCTGTTATTTGGATGAAAAGTTAAAATAACTTGATTTCAATGCTAAAAACATCTCGAGACATGATAGGTGGTGAAAAAATAACTGAAAATTTGGAGTTAGCATTTACTCATTTTCCAAGTAGTCTTTAATTAGAAAATAACCCTGAAGTGTAACCAAGAAACAGTCATCTCCCATGCACTGTTAATTTCTGTGCTTAAATCAGCACACACCCACGGCAGTAAATCAGTTAATCCCTATTAAAGATTTACTAAAAACATCCAAATTACATTCCATCCTACATAGTACCAAAATAATAAGGAATCTCTAAAGTCCATCCATTGAATCATAACTATTTGTATGTAACTATTTGTATGTAACTATTTCCTGCCTTAGTAGGGGTTACTGTTGATTTGTACCTATTCATTTTGCATTCTGCTTTGCTTTCACTTTATATCTTGCCTTTGTAAATTCTGCTCTGGATATCAAGGGTGTTTGCAAGCTGTGACATAAAAGAGCCAAGAGGAGAAATATTTTCATGATAATTTAGAAATCTTTAATTCTATGTGTGTAATTCTTCATTTCTGAGTGCTAAACTTTTTTTTTCGCACTTCTTCAACAACAACAAAATTTTATAAAGGTCTTTCATTTTTCTCTGTCTCGATCTTACACAGAGGCAAATAGGAAGATTACTCCTGTGATTCAGTAGGCATTTTTTTAGGAAGACATTTAGGAATCAAAATTTTTGTAACAGCTAGACTGCAGATCTTCCCAAAATATGCCATGTAAAACTAATCTGCAGAGTGGTACATCATGTTCTTAGTACATTAAAATTTCAGGAAAAATGTGAAAAGGTATTTTGAATGAACACAGAAAAGAGTCAGTATTTTAATGTTGTAAATATAAAAACAATATAAAGTTTTAAAAGTGGATAAGGTTAAGTAGGAAGATAAAAGCTTAGCAATGTATTTTTTGCCTCAATTTGTTGCCTTTTGTAGCAGACATATATGTTACTAATGCAATGGTAGAACTTCAGGGGTTTTTGTTCCTGCACTATTTTTGCAAAACAGTCAAATGTACGGATTCTAATGAAGTGTCATATCATTTCTCTCTGATATTCACTGAAGTTGAGCCGAATGGGAGCCCTATAAAGCAAAAAGGTAAGAGCTTTCATAAGAAAATTAAGAAAAAATCTAAATAGATGAAGAACTTAAAATGAGTTTTCCCCAACCCCTGTCTTTTAGACAACAAGTCCTACTGAGGGTTGCACGGTTATCAATCACTTGGGGTAACCCCAAGGTGCCTTCCACATGCACAAGAGCACTCGCATGTTCTTGGCCAATGGGACTGCTGCAGGGCTAACCCTGAGCTGACCAGCTCAGCACTGACCAGAGTTGAGAAGAACTTTGAGAACAGCTACAGAGTGCTTCATCTAGGCTGTTGGAAACTATGTGGATGGATATGAAAGTTTCTTCTGAAGATATTATTGTAAATAATGTAACATAAAAATTTTGTAAAACCAATTTCCAATAATTAGCATCCCATATCCATCTAAAGCATATATTTTCATTAAATTCTTATAAGCATCCACCACATGCATTGTATGTCACTGTAATCCAGATCCACTAAACCATGTTAGCTTTAGGAACAGAGACTTGGCTACAGATTAGCAACAATTCAGGGCTCAGTTTACAACCTTCAAGTTCAGGCAGGAGAGAGCATCTCCCTCATGTTTTTATGTTGTATGTGGAAATAAAAACTACTATGGTTTCTCACAGTTATATGGATTCATTTCAGGTGAGGAAAAGAATGAAGAGACTCACCCACCTGTTCATGTCTCTGTTTGGCCACTCATTTTCTTGGCTATTTTAACTGTTTTTGGAGCTGGCATGGCAGCCTATTTCTACAGAAGAAAAAGACAAAACCAGCTCTCAACAGATTCTGGCAATGAAACACTATTAAAATGATGTGGTGACTGAAGAGTTGGTGAGAATGGGTCCTGTGGCATGTTACTTGGAGCAGCAAGTTACTCGCTGAAATTAAAGCATGTATCTCTTAAAAGTCATAGTGAGATCTTAAATGAGATCTAGTGTGAACTTAAATAACTTTCCTCTTTTTACACCAGCTGATTTTTTTAATCATGCATATTTTACAAAATTAGAATTATGGTTTGATGTTATAATTTTGTAATGGTCAAGATGTTCTCAAGTGCCTTAGCAAGGACAGTAGTGCAAAACACTTGTCAAAACCAATTACATGTACTGAAAAAGGACTATAAAAGTCAACTAGTGAGAAGGAATGTCCAATAAAGCGTGAATGCCATTTAGAACTGCATTGCTGTGACTTTGTGGACACTAAAAAACCTCAAAAATTAGAACCTGACTAACTCTGTTGCAAACTTGAACTCATTTCACCCCACAAACTTCACTGCATCAGACCAGCACTTTCATTGTTCCTTATGGCTATATCCTATTACACTTACAAAACTGCTTCGTATTCTTATCTCAGAAAACTTTGGGATAGAAAACCTTGTCATGTTCATTTTTTGCTATGGAAAACACAGTTCATGTCAGTAAAGAATATTAAGACCAGGTATAAGTTGTAATCATTTTTCAATTCAATAATGTGATTGTTAACTGCGTTATGTTCACTTATATGAATTAAAATATTTTTACCCTTACATTCTTCCTTCTTTTTGTTAATGCTTTGAAATAAATAAAAGTTTTCTATTAGTATAATTTTCAGCTTCAGCATTCCCTGTGAATCAAGTGAGGGGAAAGGGGAAGGGAGGTGCTCCTGCCAGCACAATAAGTCTTTTGTCAATAACAAGGAGGGCTTCTCTCCTCACCACTTTGAATTCAGCTTGAATAAGCACCAACTTCCCATTTTTAAATGCAGGAAAAAGGAACTGGAAACTAAGGAATGCAGCAGATGGTTCTGTACTAGAAATCTGCAAGAGACTAAGTTTTAGATGTCAGAAAAACAGTAGAAAGCACTACAAAATAGTTTTTAAGTGAGCTGTAAATACAATTACAACACTAAACACTTTATGAGAAACGGTGCTTAGCAGATATCCCCAGAAAACAACTTGCCTCCCCCAGGCTGCACAGAGTCTATTGAGCAAGCTGGAAAGTTGGAAAAATAAAAGAAAAAAAAACCAACTAATGAAGTTTCTTTCCTAGGCACTAAGAAACTTTCAAGTTTTCTTGGTGTAAATACAAGCAAGAGTGTAGGGCACTGCTGAGAACAGGTTATGGCACGAGGTGCTATGCAGCACACAGGATACTGACCCCAAAAGGTTTGCAACCGGCATGAAGCTGGTTGGTCATGTGAAAGGGCTCTGAAGTACTCAGTTCCTCTTTCAGCCTACTCCAGTGTCTGCACTAATCTTTCCCCTTCACTGTAGCCCTGGAAGAATCCTCAGAAGCATCCATTTACAGGAGAGGGGGAAGAAAGCCCAGTTTGAACTAGGTCCAGGCTACCACTTTGTGAGGCAAAAGAGAGAACTGGGCAGGAATTGTGTCCTCCAGATATTTTGCCTTGGGATTTCCTACATCAAAGGGATTTAGTTTTGTTATTTTAGATGTATCTGAAATACGTTTTCACTCAGGAAACTCAGCTTCTATTTGTGCCCCACCACGTTGGTGCCTGTGGCACCATTCAGCTCTATGACTTAGAGCTACTCTTGCAAGCCTTGCTCACACTAAGCCCTCCCTTCATGTGACCTGCAAATAGAATAGTTATTATTAAACAATTTGTTTAATTCCTACTTTTGCTGTAATCCACACATTTTCCTTCAGAAAATATTTTTCTCTCTTACTACTTTCTACAGCCAAGTCAACAAGTTTGCCTGGTTCTTGCAATAATTTTCCACAACACTCTTTTAAAAATAAAAGCAATGATAGTTGCTCCTCCTATGACATCTACTGTTCAGCTTCTATATATATCTCACTACTAGCTATTTCACTTCTTGATTTTTCAATTTTGCTATCACAACCTCTTTTAATTTCACTGGTGTAAATAAACAGAAGGAACAGCAGGACTTGTGAGTGTTTGCCACTGCGGCTTTGCAGCATATTTTTACAAGAATTGCCATGCCAATACAAGTCTTCAGATGAGCACTTTGCTACCACATTAAAAGGAGCTTTTCCGATTTAGCTTGTGTTTGGCTTTGTCCTGAAACAGCCTCGTTAGGAATTTCTCATCCTTTTGCTTGATTAAAGTATTCCAGGCAAAAGTTTCCTTTCTGTTGCAGGGAAGCTTACCACTAGCCTACAGTGTTGAACATCTTCGCTTTTTTCAGATCTTTTGCAAGCAATTATGAACAGCCCAGCCCCAAACTGGGATCAAATAAACCAGTGTGACAATGCTAAATTTGCCTCAAAGTGAGCAAGAACTCATAACGCACTGAAAACTGCAGATCCTGTAAAGTTTGCTCTCTTTCTTCCAGGTACATTGTGCTGTGACATTGTTGCAATGTATTGAAGCGCTGGAATTTTTTCCTCCCTTTGTTTCTGAGATGTAAGTGTTAAAACTGAGGGTTTTAGTTGATGATATTTCACTGCAGGTTTCTTGTCCCCAGTTCTCAGGTTGCTTTTCCAGGTCCGTCCTGTGTAGCACCCCAATAACTAACCTGTATTAATACTAGCAATGTCACGGAAGAAGACAAAAGTTACACCTCTAGTTACAAGGATGGAGACTTCGGTTTTGGAAGGGACTTGCTTTTCAAAGACAGCAGTGTTTACAGTGTGCACTCCAGTTATTTCAAAATACCATGTGACAGGACATTTCCTTATTTAGAGTACAGATCTTTATCCCTCAACCCGTTGACACAGAGAAGGACCCATTACTACCCACAGAGAGAAGGATTTTTATGTATTGCCAATCTTCTAGTCCAGCTTTTGGTAGAAGAATGAGAAGCAAGTTACATTTGCAATGAGTTTCTCCAGGTTTCTAGTTTTCCTTTCCCTCGTGCAATGTTCACTACAGTCATCAGGTAAGTTTCCTGTTGGTTTTGTATTAAACTAGATATGAAAATGCTTTACCTTGGGCAGCTTTACAGTTTTAATGCATAGATTGATTATTTTGTATTTTTTATCAGATTTGATACATGATCTAAAGAGTATGTTAGGTACACTGGCAGTTCTTGATTCACAGAATAAAAGAGGGGATGTGTAGGGATGTTGGGAAAATGGAGGTGGTAAGAGCAGGATCTTTAAACTGGAATTCCTTTCTGTGGAAATATTAAATCAGATGGCACTGTGTGGGAGGGAAATGAAAGATGAGGGAGCAGGGACCTCTTTCCTTTTACCCTCCTCATCACACCCATGGTGCAGTGATCCGTCAAGGGATTTATATGTTTTCATGATAGCTGTGTGGGTTTCTCTTTCTGCCCCACGACATGAAGTATGAGAAGGAAAAACTGGCTCCTCCCCTCCAGCCTCACCAAATCAGAAGAACAGTTCTACTCTGAAGATGTATATCAGTCATTGGGTATAGCTATAGAGAGGAATGGTTAAGCAGTAATGTGTGGAGAACTAAGTGGAGGAACGAGTTTGCATGAATGTGAGACTGAGAGTCTATATCAGAAATTTCAGGATAAAAGAACATTCCCATTATACTGTGATAGTTTAAAAATATGGAACATTGCTAACCTTAAAGAATCTGAGTTCAGGATGAATCTGCAAGACTTCCCCAAGCAGAGAAATGTGTAACTGAAACCTAAAATTTGTACTGTGTAAATATCCTTGTGACAACCTGGTCTGTATTCTCTCTGGTCAGCTACCCTTTTTCTTTCAACAGTTAAGGAATGATGTGGTGAAAAAGTGGTAATGGATAGAGTGATCAAGCAAATAAAGCAAACCTATTTAGCTGTGAACAATGCAGTGAACTCACTGTTGTTTCACTTCTACTCGTAGCTTTTCTCTCTTCAGGAACCACAATGTATCACTGACTTTTCATCACAGAATTTGACTTGCCTACAGTGTATATATATCAAATTCTAACCACAGGATTTAAACTTCTCATTTTACTAAAACATTTTATTTAAAATATCTAGCTACTATCTAGCTACACGAGGGACGAAATGATAATAAAAATTAATTTTAAAAGATTAACGTCTCAATTTAGATAGACAAATATATGATAGCTGGATCCATTACTAGAAAGTTAGATTTATGATTTTATTATTATTTTCATGTCCTCTTAACACTTTTCTCCCCCTAGTTACTTTTACATTACGAGGAAATGCCAATGGACAGCCTTGTGTATTCCCTTTCAAATACGAAGACAAGCAGTACAATGAGTGCACAGATGCTGGCAGGTCAGATGGCTGGCTCTGGTGTGCAACAACTGCAAATTTTGATGCCGACAAACTGTATGGATTTTGCCCACTAACAAGTAAGTCCTGCATTTTGTTTATTAACTTGTCATGAAATGTTGTTGAGGAAACCAACTCTTGAGCTACCAGGTTCTTTACGAGCTATCAGCTGCACACCTGCATGACTGACCTTGTTAGAGCAGCCCAAATGAAAATCACCTGACTGAACACTAGTCCCAATGGCTGAGAGCTCTCTCTGTAGTGAATGGAGAGCAAGAGGTGCCACCAGGTTCCTGGTTCAGCCCAGACAGGTTCTGACTCAACTGCTGGAGGTGACTGTTTCTCTTTGTGAACCAGAGGGGTGAAGACGCTCTTTGATACCTCATTTTATGGGACTTAGGTGCATGGCATGAACAGCATGAATTCAGACATCTCTTTTATTATTTAGACATTCACCTTCCTTTCAAAAAATTCCTTTCTCTTCATTCTTCAGGCATTCCCTATAGTCAATCCTCACCTAAACTTCTATTTTCTAGTTTTTTCCCTTTAATTTTTTATCTTATTCTAGTTTCCTATTGCCAGCCTACACGAAAATGCTGCTGCAAAAATTATCCTCCTCTCCCACCTGTGTGCCATCTTCTGCACTGAACTTATGTTTGGATCCCTCCACTTCAGGAGGCAAACATTGGTCTCACCAGTGGCCTTCCCAATAACACAGCAGTTTCACCAGGTTTCCTGAGCTGCTCTGCAAAAACAGCAGCTGAGCTATACATTGGTGCTCACAGACTTCTTTTATTGTTTCTCAAGCTGTCAAGGGCCAGGTTCTGCCATTTTTGGAAAAAGTGTTTCTCTTGACGATGAGTTAAGAAGCAGTTCCTGCCCATCGGGCATGAAGAGCCTCCAGGGTCATGATTCACCTACACACTTGCTTTACACTGGAATCTCTTATTTTCAATCCATAGATATGTCTGGGTTACCTAGAATTGCATTTCCAGTATGAGAAAATTCAAAAGCAAGTATTGGGAAACAATTCAATCCTTTCTAAAAACACAGAAATTTAAAATAATGTTTTTGATTAAAAAAAACCAACAACATATTTTTGTAAATTGATGCCTAGATTGATTTTATTTTTTTCTGATACTGACAGCTAATAGTGTGCATCTTTAGAGAATTTGCATTATTACACACTTTATTTTGTTACAGTTGGTGTGTGTGAGTCCACTAGAACAGTGCTCTATGTCACTTCTTCCAGATGACACAGAAAGATTTTGGACAGAAGATGTTTCAACTGGCATTCACTATCAGATAAACCCGGAATCAGCTCTAACATGGCACCAAGCAAGGAAAAGCTGTCAGCAGCAAAATGCAGAACTACTGAGCATTACAGAGGCTCAGGAGCAAGCATATATCAGAGGTAAAAGGATAGAGAACAAAACCTTAAAATATGCTGTGATGAAGTTGGCTGCCTCGTCATCTGCCTCAGCAAAGAAGAAGGCAGGGTTTCTCGGGTGGTTCAGCAGCCACCAAAAGGGAGATGGTCTGAACTGCCTTTCCACTCCCTGGGGTTTTTTATGAAGGGTTGGCCACAAACCTCTTTGGGAGTGAAATGTCCCCATGCCAGCGTTGTGCTTCAGACAGGAGCTCCTGCAGCTCCTGCAGTCTGTCCCAGGTGGAGGGTTTCCTCTGCTCACCTCTGTGCAAGGGTGCTCACTCCTGACCAGGGCTATGGGCTGGTCCTCAAATGTACTTTTTTCCACTGTGTTTCAAAGATTAATAATCTTTTCAGGAGAACACATGATGATGGTTAGATTCGTCCTAATATGGGTACATTGGCATAGATAAATTACAAATAACTCCAGTGAATTTCAGGTACAGACGGTATCTGTTTCATTATGAATAGTATAAAGGAGGCTTAGAAAGAACTCACATAGAAAAAGAGCTGGAAAAAACTTATTGACACATTGTCCTTTTGTTTTACTCCATGAAAGCTGTTACGGAAAACTTTTGGCAAAATTACTCAATGGAAAACAGGGATTTTTTAGATGTCTTATGTTCTAATGAAAGTAAATGAGAAAAAACATCTTATTTATGTAGTGAAATAAGATGTTAATTTGCCCTGCTAAGATCTCTGCTAAATCAATATAGATTAATTTACAAATTTTACTCTTTGTAATCAGTGCATCTCAGTAATGAAGAAAGTACTAGTTGGGGGCTGGTTTAAACTAAGAAATGTGAATTTCTTACTTTACGCTTAATTTCTTTTGATGATCTTACTATGAATGAGAATAGAGAGATACAACTGAGGTTTTTTTTTTTCTAATACAGAGCTAACTAAAAAATTTGGTTTTGCCTTCTGGATTGGACTGAATGCTTTGAATTTCAACAGTGGATGGCAATGGGCCGGGGGCAGCCCTTTCAGTTATTTAAACTGGTCTCCAGGTAAGAGCTGTATTTGTTTTGTAATCTTTGAATGAATTCTGATAAGACACCAACTAACAAAAACTGCGCTAGCTAATTTTATTACAGGAAAGCCCATTCTGATTTACAACAGCTGAAGATCTAGATCCCTGTTTTAAGACTAACACTTTCGAATTACAAAGTTCACAGGGGATATCAGGTATAGCATATTATTCTATTTTCTTATCTAAACAGAGAGCTCGTCTATGAAAACAGAGTGTTATTTGGAGTGATACATAACCCTACACATCAAAGATCAGAATTTTCCATAACACGTTGTCCACGAGTGTGAATATAAGTCAAATCTTCCAAAGGCAGCAAAATATTTAACAAATAATGGCACTGTGTTGTTTAGCGAAATTCTAAATACTATTGAGAAGCTTTGGGAGCTTAATTCCTCAACAGTGTGTGCAAAATTGCACTGGACCACTCGAGGAAGAGAGACAGGGTAGGTTTGTGGCGTTCCTCATACATAGAGAGTTCTTCTCTTTGCTGCTTGGGTTTTTTTTGGTTCTGTGTTTGCTTTGTGCCATGAGTTTTCCAAGCTGTCTCGTGATTTGGAAAAGTTACAAGGTGTCAAAGGAATAATTAAACTGTCCTCTAAGTTTTCAAAATTCTGTACCAGGAAATTTTCTTTGCTGCTTACAGAGGTTTGTATACACTGCAACAGAAAAGAAAAAAGCTATTTCATAGGAAAGTAGAACTGTGAAACTCTTGAAATATACTGGAAGGATAATCTAATTTAAAACTCAATATTCTAAAGTTTGGAAGTTTTTGACACAAGATAAAGGTCCAGTTTCAGCTGTTCTTCTGAAGCACCAGGATGTCAGGAAAAGAATTAGACATTTCCCAGTACTATCCTGATAATAAAGTCAATGGAGGGTCATTATTTCACTCTCAATGCATTGACTAAAGGTAGCATCCTATAAACTACAAGGCAGTTATCCTGTAGGGGAAGTCTTCTTCCTATTAATCATTTAAGGAATCATAAAAATCAGATGTTTCCACTGGCAATATGATGTTTCTGTTAATATTTTTTAGTCATTTCTTGCTGTGAGATTCTCTTTTCTCTCTTACTTAAAGGAAGTCCTTTCCTACTCCCTGGGAAAATCTGTGGAGTGTTGAATCCCAGAAAGAATGCTAAATGGGAAAACCAAGCATGCAACCAGAGACTAGGCTACATTTGTAAAAAGAGAATCATCAGTTCAAAGCCTGACATTATGCCCAAAGGTAGGTTAGTCAAATAAAAAGAAAGGTTTTTATCTGACTTCTAGACAGAGGAACTTGAATGCAACGTTATTTTTCAACCAAGATGCTAGAAACCTTCGAAAAGCACAGCTATACATGACACACAGACTTTTGTATCCTGCCCTTTTCCTCCCTTTGTGTATTAAACATTCATAGGAGAATATTATTATTTTGTTCCATCACTCTATCATTCAATCTTGGAAGACAGATAGTAGCTGCTCTGTCATGGTAACCAGTGCCAAAAGACATACTTGCATAAATGTGGTAGAAATATTATTCACATTTGCTCCAGATGAATAATTGCAATTACTTGTATATTCATGAAAAAAATCCTCCTCTGTCTGATGTCCGCAGTTTGCAATGCTTTGGCTTCATATAAGCAGAGCAGGAGCAGCAACAACACTGACACAGACCTTGTTGCATCCGTGGGCCCCCCCAACACACCAGCATGGCCATGAACATGCCCCATGCAAGAGGGATCCACTGGAGACTGTCACATGGGAATGTTGTAAAAGCTACTTTTAAAGAACGAGTCATAATAAAGAAAGTAGAGAAATAATTTCAGAGAATATTTATTTCATTATTAACCTTAAAAATAAATGCAGGATTCTATTTTAAAAGCAAGATTAAGGTACATTTTTAAGAATTTAAATTATGAAAAAGCCACTGAGAGAATATGCAAAGTCTCCACTAATTTGCAAGGTTTACTGACCTGCAGGTATCAAAGAATTGCTTCATGCTTTTCCATACCTGAAGAATATGTTTGTTTGCAAGAAACCATAGACCAGCAAGCAGAGTCCAATGTGAGCCACCGCAGGCAGCATGAGACCAGGTGCCTGTGGGGGACAAAGAGAGGAGAGGCTGATGTCAGCTTTAGTCCCTCTTTCCCCACAGATCATTTTTTCAAATTGCACTTCTGACACAATGTGGTTATTTTTCAGTGGTTGTCTGTTTAAGGATACTTCATTCTATTTACATACTTAGCACACTGTGCCTTAATGATATTTGCTTTTAATTTGAATGTATTTTGCATTGCCAACTACAGCTTTATGCTTATTCATATAGTCCCATTTTTCTAAAGAGTGCTCAAGAGACGTCATCCTAGTGTCCTTTATTTTCCTCTTGTTCTGAAAAATTGTGTTCTGATTTTAGGGGAATTGAGGCCTGTTCAGTGCACAGATGGCTGGTGGCCATATGCAGGTCACTGCTACAGCATTCACCGGGACCCCAAAACATGGGAAGATGCTCTGTCTTCATGTAAAAAGCAAGATGGAGATTTGGCAAGTGTCCACAACATTGCTGAATACAGCTTTCTGGTGTCACAGCTTGATTACAGTGAGTATATATGTAGGCCTGTATTGTGTTTGCTCCATCTGTGACATAAAAGCTGAACTTCAAATTAAATATTAATGCTTTCTCTGACATATCACAAGTGAAAGACCGAATCCACCTTACCACGCTCTTTTATGTTGTTGCTGCTGCATAAATACAGAACAATATCTATGTTTATCAAGAAATAATGCACATTGTAAAACATTATAAAGGAAGACAAGAAAACAAAAAAATTGTGTTCTTTCCAGAGACACACAAAGATGTCTAATGATTGCACTTTTGGCACATATATTCTGTGTTCAAGGCTTTAGAACTGAGCTACAAACCTAGAAGATAAACTTCTCGCTGAGGTTCAAACCTCTTGCCGATGCTAACCTCTTGCTATATATCCTTCTAAGAAAACAGTATCTTTTCACTTCTGATACTCCTTGGATCTGTGGTAACCAGTCCTGACACTTGTTGCAGATGCTGGCCTTCACACCTGATGGGCCAACACCAGTCCTCTAATGTACTGGAAGGTGTCTTCACGCCTTGGACTCAGTATGATGTCCTGAGAGGTGGGACACTCATAGCCACTCAATGTCTTCATGCTTGGGATCATTCTGCTGTTCTGAATCACAGGAAGTTTGCAAAAATCTTCTGCCAGCTGTAAACAGCCTTATGTTCATTAAAATAAGCATTTCTGAATGGAATCTGATGTTTTTTCCACAGCACATCTCTTGTAGAGATGTGAGAGGAAACAGCATTTTTATAAAGGCACAAAGACAACCTCTTGGGTACCACATGCCAAATTTATCAGTCCCTGCTTGTTGTGCATGTGGAAACGTTCACTGCACAGTGGACAGTAACCAAATCTATTTCTTGTCATGCTTCAGAGCCAACAGAAGAGCTGTGGCTGGGTCTGAATGACGTGAAGGCTCACTTCTACTTCGAGTGGAGTGATGGGACTCCTGTGACGTTCACCAAATGGCAGCGCAGGCATCCCACCTACACGAACGGCCTGGAGGACTGCGTCGCTATGAAGGGGCAGGTATAACATGCACTCATTTTACAGCTATGCAAATTAATAACGGCATCAACCCAAAATCACTTACTTACGTGCTTATTAAGGTACCATTTGTTATATTGTCTTGAAATAGTTTTGCTCCAAAATTTGATATCAACCACAAGAGACGTTCAGAGGTCAGGAGACATCAGAAAGGGAGGAAATATTTTCCTAGTTACTCCCTTCTGAAATTCCTTGTCTGGTGAAAAGTTTCACCAGAAATTTTACATTAAATTCTTTCCCTTGGTTTCAGCAAAGTTTAAGCTCTTTTTTTTTTTAAATTAGTCAGTCATATTCAGATTCTTTGATGGATAGAATAGTTACATTTACTGCAGACCTATCAGATATGCATTAGTTTGGTTTAATTAATCTTTTTTCCAGAAGTGTAGTGAAATAATCCTGCTCCAAAAGCAGATCCATTAGCCCCAAATGAGATGGAACTTTGCAAACCCTTTCATTTAAAAGTTATGGTAGGAAGTAATGCTGAGACTTCAAAATGTTAATTTCCTTCTTTCACCTCAAAACAGCATTAAATGGATCTTAAACTAGTACTTACAGATGTGTACAATTTTTTTAATAAATCTCCAGTTGGCCTTGTGAAGAAAGAGAAAAAACACTAGTTATGCTTATGAGTGCCCTTTTTTGACATTTGTTCCTTCTCCCTGCTATTCTAGGATGGATACTGGGCAAATGATGTTTGCAATAAGCAACTTGGTTACATCTGTAAAAAGAAGCCTTCATCACAATCCTCTGAAAAAGAGACAATTGAGGACCCAGGCTGCCAGAAAGTAACTGCTCTCTCATTAATAATAATCTTAAAAAAATGTACAGGATTTAATTTACTAGTTCTTGCTTCTTTTGGATACTGTCTCTGTATCTTATAGAAAATCTACTGTTGAGGCAACCTTGTCGCTTCCTGCTAGCAATTTACTAATATATGTGCATTTTCCATTTTTATCTGAAAATTCTCAAGAAAGCTGAGGTTCACTTACATGGACGTGAATAGTGCCTTGCCCTCCATTCCCTGATGAACCACCCCGTGATTCGGAAAACCATTCTATCTGTGTTGGTCAGCAGAGATCTCTGTAAGAGCAGGAAGAAGTGGGGTTGTTTTACTGATATTCCTCCTTTCCACTCTCCCGGAAAACAAGCCTGGATTCCTCTTGGCTCAGAAAATGTCCTCACCCCTTCTACTTGGGAGTGACAGGGGCAGCTTTAGGGGGCTGTGCTTGTCTGTGAATTCATTTCCATATTGCAATGTTTTGGTATTTCATTGTGTCTGATTGTGCAGCTCTGGAAAGCAGGAGCTGCAGGTCCCCCTAAATGAATCACAGGCTCCTTATAGACTCCGTTTGCATAATCCCATCCCTACAGAGCACTGGAAAGCCACAGCAAATAGCACAGTCACATCTTCCTTTGAAAAGTCATGTACGCATAAAAGACATGAAAACTAAGATCTTAATGTCATCTCTTAAACAAAAAGGTCTCCTGTAGGAGTGAATAGCATAAAAAAATAGCTTTTATTTATTAACAGAGCAGCCCAGTCTCATCTTAGTTTTAAATTCAGCTGCAACAAATTGAGCATTGAATATTTATAAACAGAAGAGCAGAGAAATTTCTATATTGACGTGTCTTTCCATTGCACATTAAAATCTTATGTTTGTCACAGGGTTGGAAAAGATACGGTTTTCACTGTTACTTGGTGGGTTCTGCACTTTTGACATTCTCAGAAGCTAATAAGACGTGTGAACAGAGCAAAGCTTATCTAGCTACCGTGGAAAGCAGGTGGGAAAATTATTTTCAAAAAAATCAATGCTTTTAATCTAGCAACTTGCAAAACATTTCTGTTTTTTGAACCTGTCAAAGTGTTTTATCAGTGCTTTTCAAAAAATTTTATCCTAGAAAAGCATGCAAAGATTATCCATGCAGAAAACAAACCAAAACCAAAACAAACACCTCAATGTTTTAGGGCTATCTACTCAAACCATTCTAGCAAATTTCAGATTTGACGGGTTCTTGAACTAAACAGTTGTCTCTTATCTTTCAATTTATAATTAAAGCAACTTCTGGTTTTGGTGGGGTTTTGGGGTTTTCATTTGGTTGTTTGGTTGGTTGGGTGCGTGGGTGGGGTTTTTTGGGTTTGGTTTTGTTTTGTTGGGGTTTTTTTCTGTTGGAAAGTAGACACTACAATTTTCATCTACTTATTGACAAGTGGTCTCTCATTATGATAGGAAAGCTTTAATAAAAATATTTTCCCAAACTACCTTCTAAGCCAAATTCTGAAAAAATATAGGAAATCTTCCCCAGAACCTGCCCTCTCCCACAGCCAGAATGTATCATCTCTCATCTACCTACATCTCTGTCAGGCTTCAGAGGCTTCTTGGCCCCTCAGGAACATGACTGCCTTCAGAGGTGATGGGTAGCAAAGCTGACAGCTTGGTCTTATCTTGGTGGTCTGCTTAAAGCACCTCAAAGGTTTGGCAAGAGAGTGAAAAGAGTAGAATACAACTAGAAGCCCATGTGAGCAGTGATTTGTGACTTTCCAGTTGCCTTCAGCTGAAAGGAGAAAGTTGTCCCTCATGATTGCAATTTAAAGACTACCAGGGGTTTGCCTGAACTTCACTGAGGAGCTGTTGTTTTGGGGTCATGTTAACACACCTGTCTGTATCACTTAGATTAATATTGCAGGGTAACAGGCTGTGAATGAACACTGTTTCCCACTGCAGAAACGAGCAAACCTTTCTGATTAGTCTGATGGGGCTGAGGTCTGAAAAATATTTCTGGATTGGTCTCTCAGACACAGAAGAACGAGGGAGTTTCAGGTGGACCAATGGAGAAACTCCTCATTTCACACACTGGAACACAGCAATGCCAGGTAAGCTCTGCGTGGGCTCAACCCCTGTGACAGGAGTGCAGCTGCGAGTCACACAGGTTCGTGCTTTCACTCCCCTGGTTAGAAGTTAGAGCTGGCACTATGTTTTGTGCCTGTAGCTGCAGGTGGCCAGCACCATCAGACCTGTGTCTGACACCAGTGCAACCAGCACTGTCAGAGCTGAGCTACAGGTGCTGGTGTAAGTCAGACTCCTGCCAAGGTGTACAGAGACAGGTGCTGACAGGTTAGACTGAAGGCAATACTGTGCAGGAGTTAACAAAGTCCATGGTCTCATTTTTTTCACCATTTTTAACACCAGTAAACAGCAACTAATCAGATTTAGAAAAATTATTCTGGACAGGTTTTTGACCCACAGCGTGCATATGTGAGAAATGAGCAGTGAACCTGCAGCTGTGTGGCATTTCAGCAATACAGCTTAGCAGCTACCTGTGAGCTCTTGCCTTCACACAGCTAGTTATGCCTTAAAACAAACCTGTTGTACTTGACATCACCCTTATTGAAATTGAGTTACCAGGATATGGAGAACTCCAAAGTACTTGTCAGGTCATCTATTACATATGTAAATACAATCAAGAGCCATTCTCCCTGTGATTTCCCTGGGGTGGCAAGATAAGGAAGGTTTGTTTTCTGAAGGTGCAAATCTCTGGTTTTGGCAAAGCTGTGTCTGTGAGGCTCATTGGCCCATATCTGGCCTCTGACAGGTGGTGTTAAAAATAGTTTTATATCCAGGATATTTTTTAATCTGCATAATCTGCATCTTCATTTTCATAATCTTCTATGAATAGAGACAAAGGTCTCATTCCTTAGATAGCAATTAAGGCTTTGGTTTTACTAATTTCTTTTCCACATCACAAAGGGAAAGAGCAAGGCTGTGTTGTCATGGGAACTGGAATTGCAGCTGGATTATGGGATGTTGTTAGCTGTGAGAAGACGTCCAACTATCTTTGCAAGCAGCGGGCAGCAGGAGTGCCACCTCCTGCTCCTCCAGGACAGGTCCCTGTGGCCCCCTGTGCCGAAGGCTGGGACAGAGCCTCCCAGGCAGACTCATGCCTCAAAGTAAGTGTGTGCCCACCTTCACGGGGAGTCTCAGCATGGGGCAGCCCAGGGGACAGTGCCCTGGTCACCATGATGCTGGGACATTATTTGGGAATGATCTTTTCTTTGGTATTCAAGGGCAAGAAAACATAGGGAAAAAATCCACCAAATATAACGAGTCAACAAGGGAAAATGTTGAATGCAGAGTGCTAGAAATATGCTTTCTTTCATCTAACTGCCACGTGAGAACCTCACCTAATTTATTTGCTTCCAGGAGTTTGGAACTTCAGAAAAAAACATAGTACTGCATCTCAAGAGCTGGCAGTGTCATTTGCATAGGACAATGTTTCTGAGAGAAAACGTGCCCCTCTGACAACCTTTTCTCACACAGCCTGTGATACTCATAGTGGTACTTTTGGCTCTGCATTTAGTTGGTAACCTTTCAGCAAGTAAAGCTTTCGAGCATTCTCTTTATTTAGCTAAAAATGCCTAAAAAAGCTCTGCTTTTTGCAAAGGAAAAAAGGAAAGAAAAGGCAAAATAAACCAAGTAAATAAATATGCAGCATTGTTCTTCCATGTCTTTATATAAGTATGCTCTCATTTCCTTTCTGAGACTCTGCCTGTGGGGAGACCAGAGATGATTTTAGTCCTGTATTTACAAGGGTCAGAGCTTCTATGTTGAGGGTAATTATCATTATATTGGTTCTGCCATTTACCAAATTATTGATTATCATTTCCATAAAATGTCAAGCATTTAGTCTTGTTAAACATATCCTTAGCCCAGGAACGTATGTTCTTCATGGCAGAAAGTGTATTTTGTATGTGTGTGCTTGCACCTCAATACAAAAACCTCTTCCTCAGTTGGGGTCCACGCTTTGCCAAACAGCTTTCTGCATCCATATTATCTTTTCTAGTCCAACGTACTGACTTACCCTTTCCCTTCCTTTTCTCAAAAATCTCCTGCTTTCTACTGTGAAACGCCATGCTTGAGCTTTTCCATCTTTTTTTGAACATTTCAGTGGTCAAAGTTCCAATTAAGTTATAGATTAGTTTTTTCTCCTCTGTACATTCTGATACCTTTTGTTCTCCTCAGATGCCTATATTACTTTTGCCTTATTTTAAAATAGATGATGCTAAGAAAAACGTATTTACACTTAACATTTCTAATGTTTAATATTAAAGGCTTGGACAGCTGTCATGTTGTCTCAGTCAAGGATAAAGGGGTGCTAAAGTGATGCTGAATTTAATTACATATGTTTTATAAGCTTTACAAATTTACTAATTTATTTTTACTTTTTGTTCTCAACAGTTTTTTGTGAGAGAGGGAAACCAAAAGAAGTCTTGGTTTGAGGCTGAAGAATTCTGTAGAGAAATAGGTGGAAATCTGGTCACAATCAATACAAGAGAAGATCAAGTTTTATTATGGCAATTAGCTTCGTGAGTACTTGCATAAGAATTATTTTTCATGTTCCCGCTATGTTAAATAAAAATTACCTAAAACATATCTGGAGCTAAACAAGTGAGTGAATAAAAACAACCAAATTTTAAATAATGTTGGAAAATTTTCTTCTGGAAATAGCATACTGTAACATTGCTTAAAAAACCCCCAAACTTTAGTATTTCAAAGAGGCTTTAATATTTTTGAAATTTTCATCGCAGGTTTTAGCAAGGCTGTTCTCTAGATCTGATCAACTTCTTACATGTTAGTCCCTCTCCCAAAAGGGACAAAATAAAACACTCAGCTCTAACTGGCATTTTGTAGATGTCTGCAATTCTTGCTTTAGCAAACTCAATCAAAAAAATCCCTTGAGTTACTGTGTAATGTAAGCCAAAATTTAAGGACTTAGTGTGGAATTTTTCTGACTATAAACTGAAGACTCCTAAAATCAAAGAGTAGTTCATTGTAATTAACCTTTGGGAGCACTTTAGATGGCTACATCTTGCTCATGATGTATAAACCGTGACATTATTTTCCCCTCAAATTAGACCTATATTCTGATTGTATTTCATAATGTCAAGACATGTCAATGACACATAATGTACAGCTCTTTAACCAAAACTGTTTCCCATAGTGGAGAATTGAAGTTTACTTTCTCAAACAGATTTCAAACTTTCATATTAATAAGTTTTTGTGATCTCACCCTTCTTAATTTTAAATATATTTTAGAATTGTGAGCAGCTGAATGTGGTTTTACTAGTCTGTTAAGTCTCTTTGCTTTAGAGTGTAAAATCTTTGTGGAAGGAAATCTTTGTATTATGCAGTGAATGAAATAGGACTCTTCTATTTGGCCCATAGGCATGAAAAGATAAATAGCATGAACTATAATATAAACTTCTTAGGAAGGGCTAAGAAGTAAATGAAAGCAGTTGAAAATCAATTTTCGCTATTTTTTATTAGTTAAATAAACATTTATTTATGATTTATTTTTGCTAAAGCCTCTGTCTTTGAACTCATACTACAACCAAGAGCTGTGCTGCATCCACAGGGATGGGAGCCTGAGCTGGCTTTGGGCCACATCACTTTAACTTATCTTTAAATATGAGAAGTCTTCGCCCAACACAGAGCAGTATCAAACCCCCTGACAGAGTGCAAGGGGTGAGCTTGGCTTTGGGCCACAGGTCCCAATTGAGGTGTGACAGAAAGCAGCATGTTTCTATGCTTTTCAGGATTTATGTCCTGGCCTCTCTTTCTACACTCATGTGTCTCTATTGTACGAATTATTTTAGGGATAAAGGACTGAACACTCAGGCTTTCTGGATCGGTTTGTTTCTCTTAAATCCTGATGAAGGATTTGCCTGGATTGATGGCTCCCCTGTAAGTATTTATTTGCTGGATATTAATTGACCTTCTGTCTTTTAGAATATATATACTTTTTATTTTTTATACCTTTTTTCCAATCTCTTTAAACCTTCCTCAAGTGCATGGCTGCCCTTTATCCAGCAGCTGAATAGCTGCAGTGCACTGTTTTAGCACAGCACTGCCTCTGTTTCATCCCTGGTACCATGTTTTATCCCACCTTCGGCAGTCCGTGCTCCTAGACCTTCAGAGCACCCCAAAACGGGCACTGCTGTACGGCAGTACAGGGAAGCCCAGATAACAATTTTCACAAAACCAGAAAAATGTGCCTCCCTCTGCCCATCAGTTTTTCTTTCATCAGACACAAGGTTTTCTATACCATATAGTCTTTGCACCTTCTTCAGGGAGTGGTGGGGAAAGTAACCTGACCAGCATGACTTTCACAGCCCTCTCAGATTTGTTTGAACTCCTACTGATCCCATAAAAAAGGTACTTGAGATGATGAGATACTGAAGTTGTGTCACCATGGCAATCTCAATTACTTCTATTCAGCTCAAATCACTCAGTAATTGATATGTATTTCCAACACAGGTAATTTATGAGAACTGGGATGAAAATGAACCCAACAACCATGAAGAACTTGAACATTGTGTTATGTTTAATAGATCACCCCAAATGCGCTGGAATGACTTGCGCTGTGAACATTTGCTTAATTGGATTTGTGAAACAAAAAAAGGTATTATTACTTCCCCATTTAATTGGAGCAATAAACGCACGTTTAAAAAGCAAATTTTATGGATTTAAACAAATTGAAAGGAAGATAGATACTGGGAATTGTTCATTTTAAAACCAGTTGCAGTGAAGGCAACACATAAACCAAGAGGAATGAATTGAGATATTTCTCTTGTCCTTGGATGCAGGAAGTTAGAGTGTCCTTATTACTTCATCTCTAGTTTTATCTCTTTCTGCCATGGGTTGAATAAATTTGCAAAGCAAAGGTACTTATCCCGTCTCCTTTCATCTCCTCCCTCTATTTCTATCTGCTTCAGGCTTACCCAGGATAGTCATAGTTGTAGGACACTAGAGTTCTCTGTACAAAAGGAAAAAAGCTTTGCTTCCCACTGTGAGACAAATTATGGGAACCAAGAGAGAGATCAGTTGCTATAGGAACCAGCAACTCTGAAAACCTAATATAATCAAAAGTGGAGGCTGGTGTAACCTTGATGAACTCCTGCATCCACCAGCTTTGCCTGGAAAGCAGGGTCCCAATGCCAAGACTCCCACAGCTGGTGCCAGGCCCACAAAATGGACCTGACACATGTCAGGGTGCCCACCAGCAGGAGATGGAAATGGGCTGAAGAGCTCAAGTGAGAGCTGATAGTGAAAGAACTTGTTTTGCATACTCAGTCCTACTTCTACATCCCTGCTTCCTGGTTGTAAACAAAGTGTTTGATATTTAAAACCTTCTTGAAATGAGAAGAAAGTTGGATGCACACAGGGAACTACCAGGGCACGCAATAGGGAGGGGAAGGGATAAGCAGTTATATAAAAACACTGAGTGTATCTAATATTTGATGACTCTGCCAACAAAACCCTTGAAGGGTGAAGGAGGCACCATGGTAACATTGAAAAATTGCTTATCCAGAAAGGAAGAATCACTGTTCCGTTTTGGTAGATTAGTCACACAAGCACACCATCCAAGCCCTGATTTCTGCATACCAGCGCGAAGCAGCACATCCTGTGCAGCCCTTTCTGGCACACTGAATATACTGCTTTGTACAGATGTGGCTCTCTGCTCTTGGTGAGATTACTCAGGAGTTCAGAAACCACAACACAAAGACTCTGATCAGCTTATCTTGATCCTAGATGACCTTTCAAAAGCAGGAAAAAATCAAGAAATTGATCTTGTAATCGTGAATCTAGATTATGTGATGATCAATATGAGAGAAGACATGCTCAGATGCGAATTCCCTCATGTTCTCTTAAGACACATATTTACAAAAGATATTCCATCTTTTCAAAAACAATGAATGTCAGTTATGTTAACATTAAACAATAAAATCAAAATGATGAGAAGTATGTAAATGAATAATGAAGATATTGAAATAATTTTAGTTCTATTGTTCACTTATACTTAAGAAGAAAGTGTTTAAAAGATCCCAAAATAATCTTACTTGATTTTCCTTTTTTTTTTCCTTATTTCTCATCAAACTCTTTCTGTCATTTCTATAACATATGTTTCTCTCCATCAAACCACATTAGAAATAGAGCAAGCTAAGAGGAATTAGTAGTCCAGAAGTACAAAATAACAGGCATTCATATGAAAGCAGAACTTCCTTTGAGGGGCTATAGCTGGCTCTGGGAATAGCAACAGCTAATTGCTTCCTCCTGGTCCAACCTATAATCAGAAACTTGGGTTCGATATCTATTGGCTCTCCAGGACTCTTAAAACCAGACTGTCCTAGTAGACGCCAAGTCATCAGCAAAGGAAGAATTCATTGAGACACTGGAAGTTACACCTGATATTAGCAATAAACCAGCATTAAGTTTTCAGTACTTGTGCGTAGTCTACTACTATGTAGGTAAGATTTAGAATTTACTATATTGGATTATGTTGTTTGGCTCTAGTCCCAAGAATATATAAAAAAATTAATCATAGCGTGTCAAGTGAAAATACTAAAATAAATTTTCAAAGTAATATTTGTTCAACCTACTACAAGTTTACTGTGAATCCTGGATTTTTTGATACAGTGCTTTTGGAGATACGTTACTGTAAAGTACATATTTTTCACTAGCTAAATGTTTCTAAATTACACACATAATTTAATATGGCAGTATGTGCTCTAAATTCTTGAAAATGCATTAGCTAATTCATAGTTTGCTTGATGGGTTTGGTGTTTTCCCTCTATTTTACAAAGCATGTGAAACTACATAAAGCAAATCTCTCTGATTTTTTTTTAAATTTAGGATGTTGCTTATGACAATCTTCTATTTTACAGGTACACTGGTAAAGCCTGAAGCAAACTACAGACTTGGTAGGTTTCTTTCCTCTTTCACAAAGATTACTGTACAGTTTTCAGACTTTGTACAGACCAGATAGGAAAATATTAATTTTGATTCTTTATCTTTCAGACTATCAACTCACCAGCGATGGATGGATTATATATGAAAATAAGCAGTACTATTTCAGCAAAGAACATGTCCATATGGAAGAAGCACGGAGAATTTGTCAGAAGAACTTCGCAGATCTCGTTGTCATTGAGAAAGAAAGCAAAAGACGATTTCTGTGGCAATATGTAAGCAGAGAGCCTATTAATTATAGTTGAATTTTGAAGAAGAGCAGATGATAAAATAAAGGGAACATACTAAATATTTAGCAAGGCTGGAGTCCTGAGGTATTGTCCTACATTACTTATTTATAGAGCAATAGATTTGTTTAGGACCTATCAAAAAATTACTATTGTTTTTAATAGGAAGAGGAAAATTGCATGCAAATATCAAAGGTGCAGTGAAGGATAGTTCTGGCCTGGGTTGCTTATCTCTTCTAATATATGCAGTGTTCAGCACAGTGACAATTGCTTTCCTGTCCAGAGGGTTCCTCACTCCAGGATGTTCCACATATCCCTGTTGCTTGCTTGAAACCTGAGTCTGAACCTACAGTATGCTTACATGAGGCTCAAATTCTAAAAAAAAAGGGGAAAAAATCACAGGCATGGTTAATTGGCTTTCAGATTTTTGCTTGACATTGAGGAACAGTTTAGTGCTTAACTATTAATTACTTTTATTTTAGATGTACACAAAACACAGAGGAAAATCATATTTCATTGGCTTAGTTGTCAGCTTTGATCAGAGATTCAGGTGAGTAAAGGAAAACGTAATGGACAACAAATGACGGTAATTTCATCTCACTCTTAGGGAGCACTTCTGTGTGCTTTCGTTTTACAAGTCAAACAAAACTTGTTGTGCAACTGACTTCTGGATAGTTTTCAGGGGATGTCTCAGATTGGAGACATTCTTTTACATTTAAGCAGAGAAATGCATTGTCCTTCCAAATTTGGGAGTGCAAACCCAATAAAAATTCATGGCTAAGATGCAGCTCACTTAATGTCTTACACTGAGAGAACTGCAACCCTGCATAGATAGTGAGGGGAAGCAGCTAATTTTAGGATATTATTTACCTGATCCACTTTTGACATCAACCTAAGGGTGAGATTTACTCTGACCAGACCTCCAATGGCTACAGAAAAAGCCCAGGAGGTTTTGATAAAATGTATATGTAAGTGTTAAATCCAATTAGTCCTAAGTGGTTCAACTTACGTGAGCTGGAAGCAAGAAGCATAAGCAGTGTATCACCCAACAGCTTTCTGAAATTTCTGTCAGGAAACTTGTTTTAACAATCTGTTTATAGAATTCTTTCAGGAGGACACCTTTCTGGGATTTAAAGGATGTCCATGCACTGCCTGGAATATGGTAGTACTGAACAGATGAGAGGCAGCAGTAGTGCTGCGGCTGTGTCCTCTCCAGGATACACAGAGCCTTTGCCCTCTGGTCGCTGCTAATACCTTGCATAGCCCTCTGCCCAAACAGACCTTGTGACTGGCTGATTGCTGAGATGTCTGTCTGGCAGCCACTGTCCCCTTGCTTCTTCCAGATGGCTGGATGACACCCCAGTGAATTATGTTGCCTGGGCTCCAAATGAACCCAATTTTGCAAATAATGATGAAAACTGTGTGATAATGTCAGAAGATTTTGGTGAGTAAAATAGCAACAAGAAATATTTGGGTAAAATTTAGCATCAAAATCCAAAATGTTTGGTACAGACTTAAATTTGAGGCTACCCCTCAAAGAGGTAGTTCAATAGTACTGACATTTTTTTGTAACATGCTCAAATTTAAAACAGTGCCATCACTTTTAGGAAACAAACATATTGCAGAGGAAGGAGGAGTGTATTTGGGTAAATGTGTTTCATTTGTGCTTTATGAATGACATCTGGGCCTGACTGCTGTAGTGGTTGTACAAGAGTTTTCCTGTATTCTGTAATGTGTTCAATGATTATATGTATTCCACTTCTTTACAGGCTTTTGGAAAGACATAAATTGTGCTGTGAAAAATGCCTTTATCTGTGAAAGGCACAATTCAACTTACTCAGGATTTGCTCCTACTGTACTTCCACCTCTGGGAGGATGTCCTGAAACTTGGCTTTTGTTTAACAATAAGGTGCAGTAATAAATCTCAGCCATATTTAGCAGATTTGCTATAGGTTAAGAAAACAACCATCGCTTTTATCTCATTAAATAAATTCTCTCTATACACCAATTTACTAAGTGGTATCCTAGTTAGCAATGCAGTGAATTTTCAGGTTGGCAAATTTGTAACTAAATCTCAAATGAAGGTGATTTTTATGTTTGAAGTTAGAATTTTTGTAAATGTCTGTGTGCCTTTAGCCATAGTTACTTTTCCAGTTTCTAGGTATTTCTGCTTATTTTAGGCATACTTACAGCATGGAAATCCTGATACATTAGCCTTATCTGTAAGTGTAACCCCATTTCTCTGAGTAACACAGATGAAAAAATGAAAGGTCACACTTTTCATAAGTAATCGGCTATCACAGCAACTCATCTTAAGCTGAGTACCACGAACAGCAATAGGTGTCAAATTAAATATAAAAGACAAGCAAGCATTGCTTTCTGCTAAGTTAAGCAAAAATCCTGGACATATGAACTTTTAACAAACCCCAACAAACAGACTAACAGAGGAAAACCACAAATCAATTCCACAGTGCAATCAACAGGAAAAGTTTTTATGCATTCAAAGGGCATGAAGAGGGACGAGCCATGTCTTCTGTCCCACAGAAGATACACAACCACACAACAAATACTTCACACTGGTATTCAGGGAGAAGCCCCATACAAAAGGGCACTTCTTCCTGACACTGTTCCACTCATGTGAGTTCTCATATGAGCTCTGGTTTTATCACTCCATCTGTGGTATTTAACTGAAAAAACTTGACCTGAGAGATTATTACCTGCTTCAAATTAGGTTCCCACTCAGGAGATAGCTCCAGTCCCTCAAAAATTCTAATTTCCAGTAATTTAATTCCTCAAAACCTTTTGACAGTTGTCGGCTCTTTCCCAGCAGTGACCCCACAGGTTTGTAAGTACTGTGTACGTATCTCTGGGGTTGGCTGGGTCTCCTTCTTTCGGGCTGACAGTATTTGAGTTTCATCAGATGCCTCATCTGCAGCTCTTTGCATGCAGGGACTAGCACAGAATTAATCCAGATCAATGGTTTTAATATTCTTTGCCACATGTAAGTCTGTCTAATCCTTTACTCTCTCCACAGTGTTATAAAATATTTGGATCCAAAGAAGACGAGAAACTAACTTGGCACTCAGCAAGAAGTGTTTGTAGAGAATTAGGGGGAAATTTGGCCTCTATACACAATGATCAAGTGCAAGGTATGACATCTTAGCCTTACACCACTATGTATGAAGCCACACATGTCACCATCTAATGATGAGGGTGAACCAACCCCCAGATCTAAATAGCATAATCTATGAGGGAAGATCAGGAGGTGTTTGATCCAGAGCGAAGGCTGGAGTGAGATATTATGGCACTTCCCAAGTTTTGGCAAACATCTTATGTGGAAGGAACAGAATAATCTGTTCCCCATGGCCTCGGAAGATGGGATAAATTGTAATAGTTTATAGTCATTAAATGCTCATAGCTATTCAAGCTAGACATTAAATAAACATCCACCAGAAATTACATATCTGCAGGTGATGCTACCTTGAGAAAGACAATAGTTTCGAAGTCACTTTTGGCCCTGATTTCTATAATATTTTCATGCAGCCTAAATAATTTTAATCAAAAATGTTTTCCTTTTTTCTCCTCTTTTTTTCCTGAAATCAAACTGCTTCGGTTTGATTACCCATTGTAATTTTTTTCTTTTACCGTTAGCTCATAGCCTAACAACACTGAAGTTGGTATTTCCAATATATTTAGAAGATGATTAGTTGTTTTATTTGAAATTTGATTTACATGGAATTTGAAGAGAGGAAACTCCTCAAGTATTTTTATTTTATTTTTAAAATCTATTTTCTATCAGCCTTCCTCACCTTCCACATAAACGATGTTGCCAGTGGAACATGGATTGGGCTGAATGACATTAACAGTGAGGATACATATCTTTGGACGGATGGAAGCGTTTTTGACTATTCAAAGTGGGCGCGAGGATTCCCATTCAGAGATAAATTCACGAGGGTTGACTGGAAGTATGTTACAATACAGGTAAGGAGAAATAAATCAGAAAATGCATAACACAAATAACATACTCAAGGTTCGAGTACCCAGCCTAACTTCTGTCTCAGATAAGATCTTATTTTCAATAGCTTAAAGCAGAAAATAACTGAATATTTCAAAGATCAAATTCTTTAAACCTGTACTCAGGAATTAATAGACCTGTTTAGAGTCTAGGCTTAATCTCATTCCTTTGTCAAAGTATAGAACTGCAGAAAAGAAATGCTTTACTATCTTTACTGCTAGAATTAATTACACTTTTTATAATTATTATATTTTACTGAAAACATTCAGTGTTACTAGTTGTGATTTTTGTTTTGATTTATTGTTTTTCCTTGCATGATGAGACTCCAAATGAAACTTCAACAAATTTAGTACAGATTAGCATTAACTACATAGTAAAAATAACTTCAATACATTCCAAGGAATTTTAATAAACTGACAGAAGTTCTTGCAGCAATCTGCCAATGAAAGTACATTTGCTTAAGATATATAATACAATGCATTTAATTTCCAACAAGCAATACGTGAAAAGAAGAGGCAGAAAATTAAAAAGAAGGCTATTAACTTTTTGTCCTCATACCTATTTCTATTATTTTGCTTGGAATTTTGCACTTTATCAGCAAAAAATTTATTTTTTATTTTTTCCCTAGACTGATTGTATTGCAATGACAAAAACATCTGTAGATGATGCAGGATTATGGCAAAATACTGACTGCCAGCATAACAAAAGCTATATTTGCCAGATGGACAGTGGTAAGTTTTATTTTTCACTTTTTTTTGTTGCAAAACATTTACCGAACAATCCAACCATTTAAGTCCTCAGTCGTAAGTGCACAACTGTGGCTGTAGCAGTCAGGGTGAGAGAAGCATTCCTGGCTCAGGAATTCCAGACAAAAAGGCACTCTGGGATAAAGGACTATAGAAAATATTTTGCTTTAGGACTTCTCCCCATCAGCACACCCACCACCACTCAGAGAAGCCGACATTGCCTACCCTGCAGGCATCCACACTTAAATCAGATGCTTGCACATGGCACGTAGACATTTTGAAGACAGGATTCACCAGCTTCATCGTAAGAAAAGTGCCCAAACCAGGTTCCTAGAAGGGCTATGCCTTCAAAATGCCTGTTTTCTCTATTAACAGAAAAGTTTAGTCATCTGTGCTTTACCCAGCTATCGTAGATCTAGGTGCCTGAATCCAGTTATTTTGCAAATACAACACAAAAAGACAAATCCCTCAGTGACCTCCAACTGGGGGTTAACCGAGGCCAATTAAACTGATTAGTTTGCTCATCAGTCTCTAGCAAGGCCTTCATAACACAAGAACAGCAATACTCAGAAGGGCAAAAGTTCCAGTTTTCTTCACGAAGCCTTAGGGTGGGAGACACATCCGGAGCAGAGCTACACTGCAGAGTCCGCAGGAACAAAAACAGGGAAGTGCTGAGCAGCAAGTTAAAATAGAGGAAGAAGGCACAGCTGGGTCAGATGATTCACAGCTCTGTTCCATGCAAGGGCAGAAAGCTGCATGAGGATGGCACTAGCAAAAACAATTGCCAGGGCATCCTCACCAGCGACTGAACACAAAGCCAGTTTTTGTCTTTTCTTCTGTCCCCATCACTAGTCCTAGGCCTTTGCCTTCTACTTCTGCATATATAATTTAAGGTACAAATACAGTTTCCTTTTTCGCTTCATCCTACAAGGGAAAGATGTAGCAGCAGGGCCACAAACTTTGCTTAGAAAGAAATTATTTTGAGACTGAAGTGGTGTGGAGATAGTCCTGTGCTCGTGCCTGGGAAGAACTTCACCTGCACTGAGGTGGGGGGACATGGAGAGCTCTGGGGGAGGATCACGGTGGAACCAGTATTCACATCATCTCATCTGGTCAGTTTATGTCTATAGGTACACACAGCTCATTCTCTGCCTCTCTCTAATCCCTGTATGTGTTTTTATACCACAGTTTAAAGAAATTCCAAACTGCCATTAGAACAAACCTCTTTGGTTTTATGTAAGGAATGCTGTTACTTGATGCTTGTGCTGCCACAGTATATCCATCTGTTACTCAAAAGCAATACTGCTATCCAGCACCTAGTAATTTTTCACTGTTTTCTCCTCTTCCTCTCAAATTTGTACCTCTTTCCTACAGAGCCTGAACTGTTTCATCCCACAAGTAGTCCAGATTCTGATTTTGTCCATTATGGTAACAGCAGCTATTTAATCATTCCTTCTAAAATGGATTGGGAAGAAGCAAGAAAAGCATGCAAGGAGAAATCTTCAGAGCTTGCCAGCATTTTTGATTATTACAGTAATATATTCTTGCTGCTGCAGGCAGTGCGGTATGGAGAGCCCTTATGGATTGGGCTCAACAGCAATGTGGTAAGATTAATTAATTAATATTTGGTAAAGTTAAATGTTGTTATTATTAGCAGGAGAATTGTAGCATGAACACATTTAGAAACCTAGGACTGGTGGACAGTCACATCTTTTGACTTCATCTATCTTAAATCATTAAACTCCATTTTAGGCAATGGAGAAGGATGAGAACCTTTGGCGGTGCTGGACTCTCTTTACTAGTTCTGTGTGCATCTTGGACACCTAGGTAAAAATACCTGGTAAACTTTCAGATTGCCATTTTTAGGACAAGGTGACCCCTACTCAAAGGATCCAAGATGGTCAGTAGGGCTAGTGCCTCATGATCATTGGCAGCTGCAGCTTTTCCATTATGTTTTGGTTCCGAAGGGTTCCTAGGCCAAACCACACACCTTTGAACACACTCTTTGTTATACCTGCTAGGAACCAAAGATTAAAATCAGTAAAAGCTATACTGTACCAGAAGTAGTGAATACTGAAATCCAGGTCCACCACTTGTCAGGGAACACCCGAGTGAGAATCAGTCTTACTACCTCTGTGACTGAGTGACAAATTGAGCTTCAGCTTCCCTAGTGAATATGCAGTTGCTAAATGCACTTAACTATCATGTATCTATTGCATTGTTCTTTGATCTGACTAAACCATTTTGATAATAAAAATGAGCTTTTTCATTTGGAATAATCATCTTAGCCATTCATTGTTTTTACTAATTGTGATTACACACTGATATATAACACAGCGAAACATGTCTGAAATTCAGTATACCTAGGGATACTTGTAATAAATATTGTGTAAAAATAGCATTTCCAGTTATATGATGCAGCAACACTCTGACAAAGCCCCTCAGAAGGCTACATTGTCTGAAACAATGAACTTGTTGCTGAACAATACATATTTCCACTGTTCTAACAGTATGTGTCCCCCCACCAGACAAAATGCTCACATAAGTGATGGGTAGTCACCAACTTTAAAATAAATCCTCCCACCTGCACAAGTCCACAGAGCATCTCTACCCAAACCAAAATAATAGTGTTAAGTCCACTTGATATCAAAGTTGGTTGTTTTTACAGTCATAGAAATATGATTTAGAAAGCAGCTAAAATTCCATTTTGACCAAGTTTGAATCACCAGACATTCCTCTGGTACTTATAAACGAGCCATCCTTGATCTTGCAGAGTGAACCTTTATGGTTCCTCCTGTTGCCCAGGCAGTGAGTGACCTTGCCCTGATGATGCCATGCTCAGTATGACCTTGTGTACCTGGCATCTCTCTTGACACAGCTATACACTGGAGTGAGACCACATCTTATCCCCCTCTTCTTATTGGCAGCAATATATTGTCTGTGTCTGTGCGCTTTTCCTTGCAATTCTTCTGATTCTTCCTGGAAAAGAAAAAAGGGGAGGAGGGAAGACTAAACAAAGACTCAAGAAGTCCTGCTCAGTGTATTTCTCTTTTGCTTCTTACAAAGTAATATTTTTCTCAGGTTTCTCATAGTGATAGCTGCAGTTTACTCCTGAATGTTTTTCCTCAAAACTGCTGGAGCTTAGAGTCCTTGTTTGATAGCCAACTCTGAGACCCATTTCCACCTGAGCTTCCCACAGGTTTCATGTTCCTGTGGTCCTGCTGCTCTTCATGGAGATCTGACTCCTCTGGGATGGTGATTCCACCTCACAACATTGCCTGACAAGGGACTGAGGCCCCAGGGAGCATTATTTAGCCTTCTAAACACTTCCATGGGCTGTTCCAGCATGGGAGCCACACTCCTGTGTCTTGTTTTTATGTTGCTGAGTCCTGATTCAACCAGTATTTTGACAGTACTAGCACAGTACAAACTGAGCTCCCTGTATCACTTTGAAAATGTGCTTCTGTATAACTGCATTTATCTGAAACAGCAGATGAGAGTGTAGAACAGTTATGTTAAATGTCTGTTTCAATTTTAGAATGATGGATATTATAGATGGACCGACAAAAGGAAAATAAGTTTTTCTAAGTGGGACTATGGAGAACCAAAAAAGAAAAGAGCCTGTGTCTATCTAGCACTCTCTGGGAGCTGGAAAACAGCATCTTGTAATGAAAAACATCTTCCTGTCTGCAAAGAATCGGAGAGTAAGCAATGGCGATGACTTTTGGTTTTATGGCAGAAGCCCTGCTTTATCTGCTTTGACTGAATTGCAGATTTCTAAGTATATATTGGGGGATAATAAGCCAGAGTCTGTAATGTCAATACCGTTATTTTGCATGAAAATGTTTTATTTTGATGGAGTTGACGTTGACTAGCCAAGATCCTTCCATTTTACTGGACTGGAGTGATTGCTGCCATGGGAGCAGGCAGACAGGTCATAGAGATTGTGGGAACATTAGACATTTCATATTGAGTCTAGAATGTAAAACTAGTCCCGCTGACAGGGATTTTATGGGAAGGTCTATAATCAATGAAGTCCACTGAGTATAAAACAGATTTTGTTTCTTCGACATATACACATCACTCCTACACTGGTTGTTACTTCATTACTATTAGATTCCAAAATGTGTATAAAGGAGAAAGAGTTGTATCTTATTAAAAAGGGTCTGTTATTGGCCCAAACAGAAGTTCATACTTCATAGGGTTTCTGTGGGTAGCACTGAGGAATACTACACAGTAAAAATTACAGGCAAACCTCAAGATGGGACCAAGCTTTTTTGCTTTCTCGTTTGTGTTAGAGTAACATCTGTTAGCTCTAGTGACATACACCTAATGGAAATTCAGAGTTTATCTGGTGGTTTGGCGGTGGGGGGTGGTTCTTTGTTTTTGGTTTGGTTTGGTTTGGTTTGGTTTGGTTTGGTTTGGGGTTGCGTTGGGTTGGGTTTTTGTGGTTTTTTGGTTGGTTGGTTGGTTGTTTATTTTCTTTTCTAGGCCATGCTCTGAACTTCATAGCTATTAATTTGCAACTTTTGTTTTAAAAACACATGTACTAATTGACAGTGTTGCCGTTTCTTTCCATAATGTTGTTGCTTGTAGGAAAATGAGGGGTTACTACATAAATATTCAATGAGCCTCAGATTATTTCATGCTTTGTCAGATATAAAGATGTTCAGAAATTTTATGTAAGGATTTTTATCTTGAGGAAAATATTAAATGGGAGATTTCTACAGTAAATAGGGTTTATATGATATTTCATTTAAAATAAAACTTATTTGAACTTCTTGAGAGTTTGGGAATTTTCTAGGGGGATTTTTTTCTGCTTTTTAATGCTTCTTTTATTTACATAAATTTGTTGGTTATAACAAAATAAACTAGAGCCAAAATCCTTGAACACTCAAATATCCTTGAGACAGTGCAAGTTTGATCTAGTTAGTAACACAGAAGAGCAGAGGTTCACACTGAGTCATCCTCTCATGGCCGACCAGTCCTGATCCTCATTGTCACTCTTGACTTAGACACTGATAATTCTAGCACTGTGTGCCAAAGAATAATTCAAGTACTTTAAAGAAAAGGTGGTTTTAATACTTGATTTCATATATGAAGAACTGCAATCCTGACTGAATGAAAGCATCTATAATATCTCATTTCTTCTAGATGTACTTCCTTCTGATCCCCCCCAGGATATTGGAACATGTCCTGAATCTGATCACATATCTTGGATTCCTTTCCGAAGCCACTGCTATAACTTCAATGCCAATGAAATGAGCTGGGCTCAGTCTGTGACTCAATGCATTCAATCAGGTAATTATTATTTTTACCCAAATATAGGACTATTTTAAAAAATCTTGGAAAGTATTGATGCAAAATATACAAATATTAAAAATTAGGAATAAATGTCTCATTTATTTTTATTGTTATGTGTTTTTTGGTTATGTTGAATTTAAGGTGATCAGATTTCCTAGTTTTATTTTTCCAGCTGTGCTTGTTTCTTTTTATATTTCTTCATTCACAAAATTTCTCCTTTTAGTAATATCTTAAATTTTATGTGATTTTTAAAAACCCCACTTGTTTCTGACCTTATTCCTTCTTTTCCATATCTCTCTCCACACAATAGGTGAAGTAAATATCACAATAACCATCACTCATTTTTAGCACGGGCTGTGTGATCCGAAAGGGGTTGCATGTGCTGCCTGGTAGCCCTTGCCCTATCAGCAAGGCTCCCTGGCAAACTGCAGAGCCCAGGGAGGGAAAATGCTTCCCTCCCTCTTTTTGGAGACATCTGTTCCTGGCCAAGACAGGAGCAGCACCTTGGCACTCTTTCACCTTTGCTGCTGAGTCATCAGCTATCTCATCCATCTCAGGAGGCCAGGAAAGAGAAAAAAACCAAATCCTTTGTTTCATATCTTTTTAGATCCTCTTAGCCCTCTTACTCTACCACCATTGCCAGAAAAATTAATACATCAGTTCGAATTGCAAATTTGTTTGTTGCACCATAATATTTCATGCTATATGTTATTCTGTCAAACCATGAAGAACAAACAATTAATCACTCATAATTCCTATGAAAAATATCATCTAATCACTTGAAAATACAGTGCACTTTGCCTAGTGTTTAAAAGTCATCATCTTCACTGTGCTTTTGTGTCTTTCACTTCAGATGACCTCTCTCATTGTCTGTGCTGTTCTCCTACAGCTGGACACTATCTTGTTGTCTCTATTTAAATTCTTGTTTACTCCCTACCAGCAGAAGAGGTTTTTTTATTAACCTTAACCTATCTATAAAAGTGTAAGTATGTTGGGGATATCTCCAATCATCTTCCATTGGTTTTTTTATAGGTGGTGTGTTGACTTCTGTAGAAGATCTGGCTGAATCAAACTTTTTAATAGAACATGCAGACTTATACAGAAGCAAGACAAGCGGCTTTTGGATAGGAATATACAGAAATGTGAATGGTAACTATTCTAAGTTCTATAAATAACCATAAACAGACTTTATTAAATGGACAAAAAAATTAATAAAAGAAATAGGTTTTAAGTAACCAATTGAAGTACAGTAGAAGTTCAGACCTCAATCCTCTCTGAGGTTGTCTCCTATTCCTGGTCTCTGAGAAAGCTTTTCCTGTTGGGAACACGTCCTGGCTGGCTCTCATCCTCTCATGGCTGGGGAACACTCGTGTGGGACCTGTGGGAGTCCAGCCAGAGCCCACAGCATCAAGCTCCTCTGTGACTCTGTATGGAGAAAATTAGGCTGCTTGCTAAAGCATGCAGTAGAAAACATGCATCTGGAAGAAAACACTGTTACCAGACTAAAAGCAGTCAGAAAGTGCTTTATTTTAGATTATTTTCAGCCCATTGAAACATCTATTTTTTAGAGTCTCTGAAAAAAGGTTTAATTTTAACTAAGCATATGTTTAAGCATTACAGTAAAAGTTGCTTGATTTTCATTGAGTGCTGCTGAAATAATAATTTAGAATTTTTTTATAAAAAGTCTGAATTAAGCTTTTTTCAGTTTGAAACTTTAATATCCTAGGCAAAAATATGGAGAATTATAAATGATAAATCTGCAAATCATAATTTGGGAAAGCAATTATATTGTTTTTGAGACAAGAATCAAATGAGATAAAATGCATCAAAAAACAACCACAGGTGGAATTTTTGGAGAAAGTAGTATTGCCTTATTAGGCTGAGTAAAGTAATATTATGTTAATATTCACTAAGGTGAAAACTTTTCCTGTGGATCTGTTAGTATTGATACTAACTTTTGCAACATCAGGGCAGCTGCTTTGGCAAGACAACAGTGCCTTAGACTTTGTCAACTGGGGTGAAGGGCAGCCCTCAGGGGACGAGCTGGCTTTCTGCGTGGAGCTGTCTGCGGCCACCGGCAACTGGAGTGTCCTGCCTTGCTCTTCCCAAAAGGGTTTTATTTGTAAGAAACCAAAGAGTAAGTGAATTCTTTCATATTTGCTCTTTCCATTTATGGTTTTATTTCAGCAGTAATAGCACAATATGATCATTACAAAAGACTGACACAAATGTTTCAATGTTCAGACAAAAATAATACGAATTTTTTTTTTGTTTGCCTTGTTTATGATTTCTTGCTTCATAACCTCAGATTTTCTTACATTCCGTGAGGAATATTCAATTAATAAGTAAAAATCATAAATAATTCCTGAAAAAAAATTTAAACTCCTTTGTTGTTTTGTTCCCCTCCAACATAAACCCATTTTTTTTCTACTAACATTCCTAGTTTCTTTCTATGGAACAAGAGCAGCATCAATAATTTGCTATTCTTTGTCTTGCTGTAGTATGATACATGCTGTTCCTGCAAGAGATGGATGAAGCAATTCTATTTAAATAGGAGCGGAAGTGCGATCCAGAGAGCACACAGTGACCTTTGAAAAGACTAGAAGTGTTTTGGTTAGCTTTTTTTTTTTTTTAATATTTTGTTTCTGTATAACTGAGCACCATCTGCTTTAGTCAGGAAGTAGAAATATCAGAATATTGTGAGCCAAGCAACCATGTGGTATTTCGGAGTTTAACTGTTAATTCTGCAAAAAAGTCCAATTTCCTGCCCTATTTCACAACCCCAAGGTTCAGGATGTTTCTGAGGTTCAGTCCTTTCCCCACCAAAGCAAACCTGCAGCTGGTGGGGGAAGCAGCAGTCACACCAGTGTTGAGGGCATGTTCTCAAAAGGAAAATTCTGCTTTTAGGAAAATGCCTAGTTTTCTTTGCAGGCAACAGACACTACCGAATGATAGTACTTCTTTACCAAACGTGTCAGAAAGCAGAAACTCACTATCACCACACAGTTTATTTGATGGGTTGGACTGTGAGTGGCCCTGAAGTGCAGTGCCAAAGTACAGAGGCTATTCCCTGGCACCGGGTTCTCCAGCGGAACAGCGTTTCAGCACAACCAGATATTTATTCCATTGCAGCCAGCTCTGCGTCCTTTCAAGGGACAAATTTAACAGCTGCCTTTCCTTCGTGCCCGCAGTCACACCAGAGCTCAGCGCACTGCTCTGGTTCTGCTGCAGCAGCCCGGCTCCTGGTGCATCCCACACTCTCTGGGGTCCCGCTGCCCAAGGATGGGGAGATCCATCCTTGCCGGGGCCATCACCCAGCAGGTCCCAGCAGGTCCCAGCAGGTCCCAGCAGGTCCCACCCAGCCGCAGGGAAAAGCCTTGCAGACGGCGCCCTCTGTGCACAGCCGGGAAGAGCTGCACCAGAAAGCCTGAGCTTATGCGTGTTAATTCTAGATGCAAATGAATGATGGTAAATTAAGACCTGCTGGGTCTCAGAAGAATTGTGTGTGACACAGGCAAGCTCAAATATCCTCCGCAGTCGATCAAGTTGTTCCCAGTCTCTGCAAGAAACAGGCCCGGTGAAAAGGGCAAGGTTAATTAATCAGAGGAGAAGAGAGAATCCACTTAAAACAGTCAGAAACTATCAGTGCTTGGAGATATTCTGGTTATTAGAATAGGCAAGAAGGGGGCCTTAATATGCAAAACACTGCAGTTTTATTGAAGGGAATATGGGGTTAAAAATCTTTCACACCTTTTCAGCTCTCTTAATTTAGCAGATGTACTTCCAGAAGAGATGGTGATGTGCAGGTTACCAGACCTTTTGCTAACATGAAACTGTCAGGAAGAAAATGTGACCTTTTTATATTTTGACTAAAAATTTGTCTTTATCTTTCACAGCTATTCTTAAAGCAGCTACAAACATGGAAGGTAAGATTTTTTTTCACCTTCCGAATAATTTCAGATAAGGGCTTGAATTTAATATTATTTATTTAGTATATATTTTTTTTAAATGTGAGCTTAATTTACTTAGTTGCCATTGAATTATTTCCCAGCCTAATTTATCATTATCTGCAAGACACTTAGGGAACCCCAAGATAATCAAATGCTTTGGTAAATTGATCACCCCCTTTCAGATCCTCCTTTTGCCTGGTAAGATCTATGAGGAAGACTGACACACAGACATTATAATAGATTTCCCCCGAGTAATTAAGGGACAAATTACAGTTTTCAATATTCTTATATTTATTTGTGGCTACAGTTCATTCATTTCTATTTACTTTTTATTTATTTAGATGCCAAAAAGGACAAAGCCAGTCGTCACCTGAATATGTGGATACTACTTACTCTGGTCCTCATCATTTTATTAGGGGTGGGCTTCATGATTTATTTTTCATTCAAGATGAAAAATGGAAGTGGAACTGGAAGAGAGGTGAGGTGGGGCAGCAGGCAGCTGGAATACAGCCGTGCCCAGACTGCAGGGGACAAGGGAAGTGATGCTACCAACGACAAAGAAAAAAATGAACACAGTGTTGTCTGATGGGATAACACAGCCAAACTAAATGGTTAAGCTGAAAAAAATATATCTGAACTAAAGGAAACCTTAGTCTTTATTAGGTGCATGTAACTTTTACCGTGAAGTAAAATTGGCAGTTATTCCTTTGGTAAAGATTGAGAAATATTGCTGTATGCTCTGCAATAAATACTCTCAGGTATAATTAAGTCATTTGTAGAGCATGGAAAATAACAACTAGTGGGAATTTAGATTTAAAAGATATGGGTCAATTATTTAGGAATTTGTGACAGCATCACATACAGAGTCAAGACTAACACTGAGCACTCTGCAGTGCACTCAGCCCTAATGCCTGCACTTTGAGAGTATCTCACCATACTGTACTGAAGCACGCACACTGTTACTCAAGTGGTGTTTGGAATAAACAGAGATTTATATGAATTTTTTGTCCCCATTGCTGCCCTTGTCTTACACCCTTTACATAAATATCTTCCTTGCTACAGTATTATAAGTGAAATGCAAATACTTGTCCTTCATTCATGGCTTCAACTTGGATTTTGCAAAACAAATAAATCTTTGCATACAGTCTTATTCTATGACTTTGAATGTTTTTTATTAATTATGAACATGAGACTATATCAATAAACAATCTACATATTGCATAATAACACTTCAGTGTTTAATTAGCATGTGCAGGTGATACATGGTTTGTTGATCTAATGCGTCTTCTTCCCTAAAAGAGAGGCTGACAGGAGGAGACACAGAAACATGAACAAGGCATATGACTAAAAAAGCCATAAATAAACTATAAAATAAAGTAGTTGCCAAATAAATTTTGGAAGAAATCCATTCCTGGTTTAATTCCACTTGATCACTCATTTTAGGATACCTTTGCTTACTATCCTCCACCTCTCTGGTAAATGGACTGATAGCTGGGCACTGTGTCCATGCTACAGGCCAGTGAAACAGTGGGGCACACAACAGTGCCTTGCTAGTGAAATGTTTTAGAGGTTTACTGGGATGTTTAAGTTTTCTATGAATTCTCTGTTGTCTACGACATACTGCAGAAATACAGACCTCAAGGATCTCTGGGAACAACAAACCTTTAGAAAGTGCATAAGAATGGCAGAGGAGGTGTCACAGGACATTGGATTGACACTATGTAGATATGGCAATTAAACAAAACATATTGCAGAGGATAAGGAATAAAGGGCATTTTGTACTCAAACTACTTTTAATGACAGTCCTCTTGATCTTAAAACTTCTTTTTTCCCCTTCATAGAAGTCAGAAAAAATACACATATTCTTCTTTTTTTGTAAATATTGAACTGGATTCAATGCTATTTGATGGCTAATGATAAAGGCAAAGCAAATGAAAAGAATAAAAGGATTTAAAAAATCCAACAAAATATCATTGTTTTAAATTTTTATATTTTATATTGATAACACAGCTCCAAAGACTGTATTGTGTGAATGAATTTCCTCCATCTTATTAAGTGATGCTTTGGTCTTGCAGAAAATACTGTGTGATTTGTCTCCATAATTAAGCCAAGAAAAATGAGACAAAATTTGAAGGGCAATTTCAGCTGAATTTCTTTCCTCTCTTTTTTTCAAAATAACTAAGGGATTGTGCATCATAGCTGTAGTTCATTTCCACTTAATAAATGACTGAAGCTCACTTGTAAAATCTGAAACTATTACTCTTTCCTTGTGTCATTTACACTTGGTACAAAGAAAGAATAATGTATTAAAATTCATTTGCACTTTATGGATGAAATAATTTTGAAAGGCAGTTTTTTTGCCAAAATAAAAAGAAAGATTTGTAAAGATTTGGCTAATTTGTGTTGGTTCTCCTAAGATAAATTCATATGAAATAACAGCACAGTAGTTCTACTAGCTGATACACCAGATAGATAAAAGGCAAGTGTATACACAATACCCAGTTTATCAAGTCACCAAGCAAAACTAAATTGTCTTGTGTGGGTTAATTTTTCACACTGAAATAGTCAACATTGCTCACTGCAGTAAATTAAATCAATATATCTTTTGCAGCAGTGAAGACCTATCTGGCTAAGAAATTTGCATATATTATTCTCTGAGTTTCCCAGGTATATATGTATGACATTTAAGGTACGTCCATTTAAAGTGCACTCCCTGCTTCTTTGTCTTTGAGGGTCAGAATGTTACAATTCCGGCACAGAACCAAGAAAGTTAAAAATAGTTCAGTGGAATGATCTTGAAATGTTCAAACTTTGCCACTTGCATTTGAATGGATGGAAACTTCACTTTAAGATGCAAAGTCTGAATTTTGTAATTACTTATAGATTTCAAAATACCACATGTGACAGGATATTTCCTTATTTAGAGCACAGTTTTCTCTTTCAACTAAAGATCTCCAAAACTGAGAAGGAGCCAGCGCCAACTGATTCTTTAAGGACGTCTACTGCAGCAATTATTTCATCTCATCTCTTCGTGAATAAGAAGACAGAATGAAACACTTGACCTTTTCTACAGTTTTAGTTTTCCTCTCATTTGTCCACACTACTTTTCAGACACTCGGTGAGTCTATTTTTTCCTATCCCCTGCAAAAGTGGATGTGAAAGTGGGCATCTTTGTTGTCTTGCTGGTTTCTCAGGATCTTTAAGATTTTTACACAGCTTTACAACCCTGCATTTCATATTTGTCGTAATAGGAGTGGTCCACAGAAGTTTCCAAAAGACAGATACAGACATGTTGATTTACTTTTAAAGAGAGGGGAATATTCAAAATGGGATAAAGCTGGGAATCAGAAGGAGAGAGTCACGTATGTGAATAAAGATTGCCTTTTGGGTGCAACTTATTTATTGGTTATGTTTGCTACTGTAAAGTAGGTGGACTTCACAGTACGCTCCATAGTCCTTGTCTGCATATGTGACTGACTCACAAAAAATGAAAAGGATGAAGGAATTAAACAGAGTGTTGTATGTGTTTCTCCTAGCCTTAGCATGAGATTGTGTGGGATGAGATGAAACTTGTGGATTGATGTAAGGATGTGGCTTCTCACTGTGGCTGAGAAGATGCCAGTGAAAAAAGAATATTAGAAATATATGAGAGTCAAGAACAACTGTGGAATAACCACCACAGCAGCAAGGGTAAGGATGAGAGTGATAGTTAAGGCTCTAGTTGGCCAAAGACAGATCACAGCTCCCTTTTGAAGTAAATATGATGATAATGTTCAAAGATGTGTTTTCTTTATCCTTCAGTTCATTAGATTTGTGGAGTGGGGTACATACCGCAGCTTCCAAAAGCAAACACTGTTCCATGTGAGCAGTGACAGCACTACCCTGTGCAAAAAGAGGGTCTCCCACCAGCTCCATGAGCTGGGAACCCAACCCAAAAGCAGAAACCTCACAGTTTCCAGCAGGAACTGCTATCATTAGACACAAAAATTCTACGAGGGACAATAGCTGGTACTTAGGGGACTACACTAAGCACTTATTTACTGAGCAGTAAGAAATAAAAGATTTAGTAGTACTTAAAACTTTTTGCCTAAATGGACAAGGAAAGAACAAACTAAGTCTCAGCTTCAAATTTAGATTTGCAGAAGTGAAACTTCTATATATTACTGAGCTGGTCACAGTAATACAGGGACTTTCTGGAAGAGCTCAAGAACTATTCTTTCCATCATAACCTCCCAGAATTTTCCCAGTTCACTACCCGACATTGGCTTGACCTAACATCCTGCATTTGCCCTAGAAATTTACTTCAGTGTTTGGAGGGGTAACTCGCTGCCTCTTATGAGTTATTCTCTCAGATGGGTATGGCAGTGATGCTGCATCTCTGTTTCCAGGTGTGACTTTGAGGCACAGAGGGCTGAAGGGCCAAACTTTGCCCTCCTGTTCTACAGGTCCTTGAATATTCCTTGTAGTCCAAATTTCAATCCCTCATTACCCAAAGCCAGTGAGAGCTGTATGCTACCTGACATTTTGAAGAGCATGCAGCTGTGTGCCCAGGCAGACTTGCTTTGTGTGTCACAGCACAGCTGCAGTTCTGGACAGCCCTTCCCAGCAGGGCCTACTTATCTCAATGGATTACTACATTAGGCTGCCTATAACCTTTTGGGAGTGTTAACTATGATGTGTGGCATTTACAATGCACAGGCATGCAGGCCCACACCTATAGAATCTATATGCTCCTCAGTGTTGGTTCTTGTGAGAATGTTTGTGATTTATTGTGGGAATTATGTTGACTTCTTACGACAGACGTACTGATGAAAGGATACTGGATCAAGGCAAGATAACAAGTCACCATTACACGGTTTTCAATTCCAAAAAAAATCCCCAAAACATAACAGAACATGTTAATTCCAGAAGGAGCAAGAGTCACAGAAGGCTTACTCACTAACTGTATTAAGCACAAAAGCGACCCCATGGAGATGTATGTAACAGGAGCTAAATCTATAATGCATAAAAGTGATGGCCAACTTCCAAATTTTCAGTAAAGGTCTCTTTTGGAAATCTTTAATGAAATGTACATTTCAGGAGAAGATGAAATTCCGTTATTATGATCACAATTTTGAAGCTGTCCTAATGCAGTTTATGTGTTCTTATTCCTCCATATTGTGTTTACATGTATTTACTGAGCCGTACTTTTCCTTCCCAGAATGAAGTGTCTTGAAAATACCATTTGATCCTTGTAAATATTTGCAGCCTCCTGACATGAGTCAGATCAGCATAGAACAAACAGCACATCTTTCTCCTCACAAGCTCCTCTCACCATGTGCTCACCCTAACCTCTTATTCTGAATGTTTTGCTTTACAGACAAGGATATATTCTTAATATACAATGAGGATACCAAGTTCTGTTTAATTGCTCAGAGTTCTGAGGCAGTCACAACAGCCACTTGCAAGAAAAATAGTGACTTACAAAAATTCAGGTGGGTCTCTGATCGTCAGCTAATGAGCGTGGCATTTGCACAATGCTTGGGAGTGCCCTCCAAGAGAAATCAGGCTAAAATTTCTCTGTACCCATGCAACAAGAAAAGTGAATTCCAGAAATGGGAATGCAAAAATGCGGCCTTGGCAATCCAAGGGGAAGATTTATTTCTCAGTGCTGGCAAAAGAAAAGAAAATATTGCACTGAAAACAGGATCAGAGGCAATGGATAAATGGAAGATCTATGAAACCATGGATGATTTGTGTTCTCAAGGCCATGAAGGTAAAGTTTAAATGTTAATCTTGATGTTTTATTGAATCCGCTTGTTTCCCATCAGAGATAGGATCTTTTGATTTCTGCTTCCCTTAGTCTGATATCAGCTGTTCCTCCTGAGGCAATGGTTGACTAGAGAATGATTAGCTCACCTATTGAGGCCTGTATCCCTCCATCCTGGAGAAACACAGCTGGTTGGGTGCAGACAGAATGCAGCTTGTGCAAAAAATGTGCATATTTTTTGTTCTTTTCTTTTAAAGCAAATGTAGATGTAGGTTATTTTTAATTGTTAGTGTTAATCACTCTTCTCGGTGGTGCCTAGCAATAACACAAGGGGCAGAAACTGAAGCACAGGGAATTCTGCTTGAACACGAGGAAGAACTTTTACCAAGCACTGAAATAGATGGTCCAGAGAGGTTGTGGAGTTTCCCTCCCTGGAGATATTCAATAATGGTCTGGACACAGTCCTGTGCCACATGCTCTGGGATGGCCCTGCTTCAGCTGGGAAGTTGGACCAGATGACCCATTGTGGTCCCTTCCAACCCAAACTGTTCTGTGATTCTGTGACTCTGTAATCAAAGCACTTTATTTAACTGCATACTATTACTACTGAAAATGTATTAGTATTACTGGATGAAAGGGAAAAATCTCTACGTTTAATACATCAATATTAAATGTAAGGAAATAATGCCATGCATAATACCTTCAGTTGCTCTATGAGATTTCACATGCCAAAAAATCCCACAACATTTAACAATTAAATCAGTGGTTTACTTTCAATGAATGATAGGAAGTTAAGCCACATGATTAAAAAGATAGCACTATTTTTAGAAAATCATATTTAAATACATGAGATAAAAACCATTACAGTTCTTTCATAGTTGGCTACAGCATGAAACTGCTCAAGTTCCAGCTGGTACAGCTAATGATGTACCCCAGAAGCAAACAGTAAATTGCAATATCTACCAAGAACTTCCATGAAAGACATTGCTGGTGATAGCAGCTCCCCAGTTACGCTTGTATAACACTTGTAATGCTTTCTCCAGGCAGTCTTATGGAGAGTACAGACACATATACTCACATAGCTATATTCAAATTTCTCTTTTGCCCCCTCAGATCTGTTTACATTGTTAGGAAATTCCAACGGAGCTCCGTGTGCCTTCCCCTTCCTGTTGAGTGGTAGGTGGTACGCTGAGTGCACGGCTGCTGGCAGGTCAGATGGCCTGTTCTGGTGTGCAACAACGCCCAACTTTGATGTGGAACATTTGTATGGGTTCTGTCCAGCTGCTGGTAAGTCCCACATGCTGACATAAACCCTATAACACAACACTGTTGCATAAATATATCAGTATTGAGATGCTGTTAATAATACGGAAGGGAAAAACCTTGAAATGACCTAATTTTACTCAAAAATGTGTCTTTCACTCAATAACATTCCTGACAGAAGTAACAAATCTGCTTGCTAATAGCTTATAGTCAGGCTGAAAGTTATCTGGGTGTGTCCATCTGTAGTTAAGACTCAGGAAAGAAAACAGTGTGCTTTAAATATGACTGTCTTCAGCATAGAATCACCTGAAAATTGAGATGTTATTCACAGTCTAATACTCACTGATATTTGTGATAGCAGTAGTCTAACCTTCTCTACCCAAGAAAAGTCCTGTTCTGTATAACAAGATTGGTCTGAAGTTCATGGGAGAATGTTGTTTGTTTTCTGAAAGATATAAAATTAAAAGATTGGCTCAAAGGTTTTACTAAAATATTAGCATCATCAGCATTTCCCTTTTAATGTTTCAGACTACATTACAAAATAATCTTAACAGATAAAAGTATGGTCATTGGAGTGCAGGATCAAGAACACCAAAATACATGTTAATGAAGACATTAAAAATGCTGCCTCAAACCTAATTTTTCAATGCAATACCACAGAATCAGAAGCACAATTTGTCATTTTGACAGGAGCATTGCATTGGTAAACCAGGTTCAACTCACTCCCAACCACCAAACGACCACCATCATTCTGACTGATTTGGTGAAAATTATTCTCTGGTGCAATATTGCAAGCAGTATCTTGAAAAATCCCATGACATCCTCATTATATAAACTAGAAAATAAGAAGTGTTTGGCATTATAAAATTCTTGGGACATTATCAGTAATACTTGAGTCTACGGTAAAAAAAAAAGTTAAAAATCTCTGAATCAGCAATAAAGAAACACAATAAGAAATAGAAAACATTTCTCTAACAAACCATTCAATAAATTTAGTATTTTTTTCTCAACAAAAGAGAAATTTAGGGCAAGTTGTAATCACAGCTTATTTTGGTACTTGCCCAGGGACCAGTTTTGCTAACAGTGAGCTCTCAGAAGACAATTTCAACATTCCAGTTATCTAAAACACATGCAGACTACAAATACAGCCTCAATTCCCTCAGCTGCTCCTCACAGGGCCCTTCACCAGCTCTCTTGCCCTCCTCTGGATGTGCTCCAGCACGTCAAGGTCTTTATTGTAGTGAGGCCCAAGACTGAACTGAGTATTTGAGGCGTGGCCTCACCAGTGCCGAGTACAAAGGGACAATCACTGCCCTGGTCCTGCTGGCCACACTGTTGCTGATACAGGCCAGGATGCCATTGGCCTTCTTGGCCACCTGGGCTCTTGCTGGGTCATGTTCAGCTGGTTATCAGCCAGCACCCCCAAGTCCATTTTCACTGGACAGCTTTCCAGCTGCTCTTCCCCAAACCCATAGCATCGTAAATGTGCTTATTGATGGCATAATTTCACAAGAAAGGTTTCATTACTGGAAATGTTTGTATTTTGGTTGTGTTTCAGCCAAAAATAAACTTGGGCATAGCCTATGGGCTGCTGAACAGGTTCTCAGGGTAGACAATGACCAAGATACAGTTTTGATTTTTTGACTTCTTTACAATGTTTTTTTTCTCCTGGAGATTATAAAATTTGAAGGGGAAAGTGCAAATAAAAGATGAAAGGCTCATCACTGCTAATGTCAATGACAAACCCTCTTTTCTTAACAAAGAACGAGATAACTTGTGGGTCTGAGCCTTATTTGCTCCAAAATGTTATTTCTCAAGTAAGCTTACAGTTAAATTTTGCCATAACATTTTGTGTAAAATGTTTATTACAAACTCAGGTACTAAATCTCCTTTCTTTCACACAGACAGTGACAGATTTTGGAGTACAGATCCTTTGACAGGAACCTACTACCAGATAAACCACCAGTCAGCTCTCACATGGCACCAAGCAAGGAAGAGCTGTCAGCAACAGAATGCAGAATTATTAAGTGTCACGGAGATACATGAACAAATATATCTAAGAGGTGAACTAATAAGCAAGATTCAGAAAAAAACTGTTTCAAAAGGGTTTTTTGAGTGATTACAAAAGTTTCAATGCTTTAATCACATTACAATGAATAGCTGATGTAAAAAAATGTACTAATATAAAATACATGTACTAATCAAAAATAGCAAAACTACAGTATATTAAGCTTTTTATAGGTGGAACTTCTGTAAGTTGTGGAATTACCATTTGAAATTATTATTATTATTATTATTATTATTATTATTATTATTATTTTATTTTAAGAATCTAAGAATTTCCATCTAATTAAACAAAAGTTGGCTCAAGCTCAGAAAACACCAGAAAGGTCCCAGAGAGGGATCTTAAAAGCAGAAACAACATTTTAGGAGGCAGCCATTATATGACTATTACATTATATGACATGTTCTATGATTTTATTTTGTGTTAATAAATCAGTATTCTTCACGTATATCTAATGAAATAGTATTTTGGAAATACAATACAAATTTTATACAGACTTTATAGATTTATGCACACTCTGTGGAACAAAGGTCCTATATCAATTGAACCACACACAAGAAAACTTGTAACAATATTAACAATAGCAATTCCGTTTTCAAAGTTTATTGTTCACACATAACTGTAGAATAGCATTAAGTTCAGATAAAATAATATGTAAAATAATGTTTTTCAATTCTCTACTCTTTATCTACAGAAAAATCACTCTGAATTTGTTACCAGTAAACATGAACTCTGTACTGAACTTACACACCACCAGGCAGACTTTTACTATCTTCTTCTAAACTTTGGAAATGCAGAAGTTTTCCTAGAAAATCTCATTAGAATTCAATTCTTTTGGTTACCTAGATTTGATTGACAGCAAGAGATCCTCTCTCTGGATTGGGCTTAACAGTCTGAATCTCAACAGCGGCTGGCAGTGGAGCGGTGGCTTTCCCTTCAGATACTTTAACTGGGCACCAGGTAGCAATCCTTTTAAACAGTTTTTGGAATTAATATTTCCCACCAATACGATGAATGCATAATAAATGCAGTCCTGCGGTTTTCCACACGAAAATGAGGAAAGGGAGCTGAATGGCTTACGGGACACGTATAACAAAAAATCCGAGAATGATGCTTTTCTTCACTAGATATAACTCACGGAATTTCAAGCAGAAGAGCTAAATAACCTCATCTCCTATCAGAGGCAGATAAAGTAAAAAGCACTAGTTGAGCTGTAGCATACTGGGAATGCCTTCAAGTCAGTGAAATCCTCTGTGTCTCTACAACTCTTACAGGGTTATCAGACCCTGCATCCTGCAAGGACTCAGCTGTCAGTGAGCAGTGCTCTTGCAAAGCCTTCCTCTTCACTTCTTATGCTTTTTTTGCTCTTCTTCTCTCATTCAAGAGGCTGTAAATAGAGTTCATTGACAGTTTATCTTTGCAAGTCATTTAATGATTGCCATGGCAACAGTCGATTGAGGCAATTTCTGAATAAATGCAAGCATAGTCCATCTTTTGGCCTTCCCAAGTCCCAGAGGTGGCTCCTGCTTTTATCTGGCACAGAGGATGAAGGGAAGGCCCAGAGCTGCTGAGTCTGGTAGAAGATTTTCTGCCTTCTGCCAAGCTGGTCAAATTCCTCAAGCTTTGCAGGGCCAAGGAGCTGACTCTCAGGTCAGGCAGCCCACGCTCCCAGAGCTCCTGTATCCCCACACAACGGCTATGATCATGAGTTAATCTACACATTTCCAGTTCACAGCAGAATTGTTTTAAGTTGTACATTTTGTGGGGAGAGGGAAAAAATGTAATTCATCACACTATGGGCCTCCCTGAGAAGAAAACACTGACCATTCCCCAGGGATAGTGGTCCCGGAGAAACTCCTGGAGTGTTGGTTGAAGAGGCAGGCAGAGGAGAGACACTCAGCAATTGTAGGGAATGTCAGGAGGTTCTGCTTGCAGCAAGGAGCAAATCTACATTCACTTTCCAAAGGACATGCAGAAAGGACCACTATTCTGTAATCAAATGTGGCAGAAAGTGTGAAGTATGCAACAAGCATCAAAAGAAATGTTTTGATGGGTACTTCTAAATTACATTTCCTTATCTCTGGCAGAAAAATAATTGTAGGAGTGAAATCATAAGCCCATAATTTACACATGAAAAGGCTATAAGTAAATTTCTCTTTTAGCTGCTGACATAAACCCTATGTTACATAAAAATAATTTGTTTTTTATCCCATGAAGGAAGCCCTGAGCCTGAGTCTGAAAAACTCTGTGCAGTACTAAATCCCAGAAGAGATGCTAAATGGGAAAACCAGCCATGTGAGCTGAAACTTGGCTATATCTGTAAAAAGGAAAACTCCACAAAGGATCCTTTAATTCTTCCAATGGGTATGTCAAGCAAATAAAAAACCTTTTGATAAGGGCATAATTTGTGTCACTAAAGTTAAATTTAACGGCTATTTAAAATAAAAAGAAAAATCAAGCACTGAAATTTGTTTTTCTGCTACGATGACTGGTACAGAACAAAGCATATTGTTATTTCTTTAGCACAATATATTTAAATACTGAAAATATTCCTGGAGCCCAGTAACCACATAAGCATTTTTTACTTTATGTTATTATTCACAATTCCAGAGGTACTGGGTTAAGCCAGACACTATCATGAAAGTATCGTGGTCTGCATGGACATGAAAATAGAGTTAGAGATGCTCCATCCTTCCTGCAGTGCATTCTAAGGGAAACACTGAGGTTTGTCACAGAAGGCTTGGAAAAATGGCACCAGTAGGCTTCTTGATGTAGCAACTTCTTGATGGGGTTGCCTGTAGCCTAGAAAGATGGCAAAAAAAAACAACTTCCTTCAGACCACTTTTCTACTATACTTCTTTCTGGTTTATTTAATGAGAGCTGGCATGGAAAGCCATGTGTGCAGAGAGTTACTTGTGCTGCAGTAATAATGCCTTTATGAAAGATAAAAACCATAATTGGCTGGGGTATATTGTGTGGAAATACTACATACCAAATTCCTAAATATTCCTCTGGCCAGTGAATACTTCACACTAGTGAAGCCCAGTAACAACTAGCTCCAGTCTTTTCCTCTTTTGTTTAGATGCAGTGTGGTTTCTGTAAAAGTATAGAGATCAACAACATACAGACTAAAATACGTGTGTGAGGAATGAAGTACTGCTTATTTGTTACCACTTCATTTTCATTCTAATGTGTTAATTAACTGATTTTAAATGTAATTGCAGTTATTCTAGACTTCAATTTGCACGGTTTAAAAACTTGAAATATCTATTGATTTTGAGGGGATGTAGAGCCTGTTAAATGCCCAGAAGAATGGTTGTCCTATGGAGATCACTGTTTCATGGTTCATAGAGACCCCAAAGTATGGAGGGAAGCCCTGATTTCCTGCAATGAGAGCAATGGCAACCTGGCCAGTATCCACAACCCCGAGGAGCACGGCTTCGTCCTGTCTCAGCTTGGCTACAGTGAGTGTTTCTACAGGGCAGTGTTTGGTATAGATAGGGAACTATATTGTGAGAAATCTTACAGCATTAAAACAAAATAATTCTTGCTTGCTTATTACGAATATTTACAGGGAAGGCCACGGATATATAGGTTAGAAAAAACCTAAATGCCAAAAATCCACAAGAGGAACCATTATTCTCTCTTCTTTTTCATTTTAATTCTTTTCATTTTGATTTTCATTTGTTTTTCATGGCACAAAATCACTTGAAGGAAATAACAGCTCTAGTTAGTGCAGCATTTGAGTGGATTATCTGCATCAGACACCTTGTAGCTGTAGATACAGTAATGGCCTTTACTGATAAAGCTGAGGAATCTCATTTCCTGCTGGTGTCTCATTTTTAACTTCTTGAAAGAAGAATGTGAATTACATTTTAAAATAAACTCCTTCATCTTTTAATGCAGATGAATTTGCATTGCAACATTGCAATTTCAGCTCATCTCCATAAAATCTTGCTCCTCTGGACTGTTTCAACTTGGGTAATAACACAGATGCATTTCTGTCCTTAGAAGCTGTGGATGAGCTGTGGATTGGCCTGAATGACCTCAAATCTCAAATGTACTTTGAGTGGAGTGATGGGACTCCTGTGACATATACCAAGTGGTTGCCGGGAGAACCAACCCACGAAGTCACTGGCCAAGAAGATTGTGTCATTATGGCAGGAAAGGTGAACCATTCCACATGTATCACAGTGTGGCACTGTACTATTTGAGTTATGGTTATATTTCTAGGGAGACTTTCAATACAACTTAGCACAGTTGCTAAGTTGCATAGAATCAAAGAATGCTATCTTTATTCACTCAGACATATGGTTGTTCTAAATGAAATTTAAAATGAAATTACATATAACTAGTAAATGTTCGTATCTGATTGTGAGTGTACACTATATGCCAAGCAAACCTTAACAGGCTGGCCGTGCCACTTAGCTTAACATAACCTCACCTCCAAGCTCAAATACTTGGAATCCATTAAAAAGTACAGATCTTCACATTGAAACAATATTTTCAAAAGAATGATGATGTTTTTAAAGGAAACAGGTTCTGCCTCACTGTTTTTCACCTCTTCCAAAATGGTAACTAGGATGGATACTGGGCAGACAGTGCCTGTGACAGGAAGTTAGGCTACATCTGCAGAAGAGACCCACTACAAGGAGTTTCTGGAACAGCAAAGACTGATCCTGCCTGCCCGAAGGTAAGAAGAAAGCATAACCAAAAATCTGGTTAGAAAAATTTCACAGGCTCCACTTGACATTGAAACTATCTTTTTTTTTCCCCCTTTCCTAACTATTGTTGTTCTACAACAGATTCAGGGTGATAATTTTCACTACGTTCCCATATAAGGAGTAATAAGCAGTCAGGCCTATTACCTCTCAGAACTGTCTGTGAAAGGGGCTAAAACCATTCCTGTGGTTGTCTGCATATTTGTTATATTGTTCTGCAGCCATCTGTGGTTATCGAACACGTAGTAGGGACTGGTAATAATTTCTGGACTATGTGGCATGATGCAAGATGATGACAAATCTCACTGCCGAAGCCAAATCAAAACAATAAAATCCTTTTTATGACTGAATTTGTTTTGAGCAAGTTATTGTATCCTACTACTTTTTTTCCTTCTCTTTTCCCTCTTTTTACTTTCCTATTTATTACTATTCTGTATTTAGTAACCTTTCCCACAAGCCCATATGGGGAACAGAGCTGAGACTCATTGTCCTCGATGGAGCTAAGGAGTAGCCAAACATTGAACACCGAGTTTATTTACCTTTCTTGAGTGCAGCAACCAAATCTTGAGTTATCATAAAAGGGAAAAGTGACCTGGAATTCAGCTGTAATTTTGAGGATTTTGTTCTTTAGTGGTCTCTATGTTACCTCTTTAGTCAGACTTTTTAGGTGACCTGACGAATTAAATCAATTAATTAATCTCTTTACTGTTCCTTTAGCCTTGAAACATCAGGAAACTTGAGTCAGCATCTCTACTACAACACAGACTACTCTTTTTGGTTCTAAGCAAAGAAGTATTTTATTCACCTGATTCTGAATATACTCTCCATTCTGTGTCTCTCTTTTTTACCAGTAAAAATTTATCCATTATTATGAAAAAAGTGAGACTCATAGGTACTTGAGGAGATTGAGACAAAGGACATGGACCCTGCTGGATGCAAATAAAGCAGCAAGCAAAGCCAGTTTATTACAGAAATCACCAGCATTTATAGTTCTTTAACTTCCAGACAAATTCCCCTACTTAGACTTCCTTTGCCCCTGTTCCCACAGCAACACTACCGAGTCCTTGCAGGCACCCCCTGTGCCAGCGGTGACCTTGTCCGCACCTTCTTTGCCAAAGTGGTCAGGTCGTGGCATCCTCTTCGTTCTGTCTCTGCTTCTTGTTCTTGCCTCGAGTCCTATCTGTCCCACGGTTTCCGCTGAACCAGGGCTAGAAGATCTGCACAGCTATCAGCTCCCGTCGCTCTCTGGTTCCTGACAATTCCCCCTCTCTTTTTAACCATTATTGTTTGTTTTATTGATTTCTTAATTAATATCTGAATACATTGATTTAAGTAAGGTAAGCATATTACTATAATTAATTAAAATTCTTAGTACAAACATTCTTATTTTGATCAAATTTTTAATCTATTTAGTGATTTTCTAGTTTTTAAAAAGACTGTTAAACTAATAAGTTTTATCTACTATTTTTAATTTGGTTACATAATTTTGTAAAGGTTTAATACTCTCATGAATTGATTGTGAGTGATTAGAAAGATTTATACAGTACATTTTATCAAAATCTTTACATTTATGTCTGTGTGTTAAAAGTAAAAAATTAATAGCGGTTCTATTTTGTAATGTAGTATGTCTAATTGAATTAACATCAGGTAGTAATCCTGTTACAGTAAGCGAGGTAGTATTACTTTGTAGAGTTAACTAGTAGTTTACTTTATTTAAAAATTTCAATATTTTTTTGGTTGTTACTTTTGGAGTAAAAAAGGAGTTAGTCTAACGCTGATGCAGTGAATAAAAGTCGAGGTTATTATCGTAATTAGGGGTAAACGTATGAATATTGTGCTTTTTTCTCTGTGGTAATCTGTGTTGTAAAATTATGGATGTGTTGGGTGTCAACAGCAAGAGTCATTTTAAACTACAAGGGTTTCTTTTTATATGTGATGGGATGGCAGTTCAAGTTCTATTTCTACAAATAAAAAACACTCTTGTTGGTAATAATAATGGAGTATTAGTAGAGTGAGAGATATATTTGGACATGTAATTATACTAGGCACTTTTGTTTTTAAATGTGGGTTGAGCCAGAGAAACATTTTACGCTTTGGATCAGTTGTTCCCAGAATAATTAAATTTAACACAAAGGTTTATTTTTACAGACCTCAAAAGTTGTACTTGCTGAGGTTCAAGGGTTGTGTGATTAAATCTCTCCTTTCTGCACTGAATGTTTGCTAAACTGAATTTCCATTAGTACACTGGAATTCAAATTAATACATAATCACATTAGGTTATATAAAAAAAGTTGTTTTATGACTGTTCACTGAAATTCAAGCACTAGAACATATGCTTTTTTTAATTGTAAGTATATTTCATGTGTTCTTGACAGGGCTGGGAAAAGTATGGTTTTTACTGCTACCTGGTTGGACATACCTCTGTGACATTTTCAGAAGCAAAGAAAACCTGTGAAAGGAGCAGTGGTTATTTAACAAGTATCGGAGACAGGTATGAAAAGAGTTTAAAAACTGTGTATCTGATGCAATAATATCAGAATTTTAAAAAATAGTTGAGAACTTTTTGAAAAAAAAAAGAAAACCAAAAAAAACCAGAATATCCTTTTTGTGAAGGAAAAAAAATAGCATAAACACAGTATGGCTTTTCTAACTAAACATAATTTACACATCAATGTTTCCTGTACTTTACTTTGAAAGAACAGACAACAGCAGCTTCTGCTCTGTAAGAAGCAGTTTTTCAGTATAGCACAGCTTCACCCCCTATTGCAGCTACTGCATCTGGGACCCAGTTAAACAACATATTCCCCAAAAGAGGAAACCTAATGGAGAATCTATTCATTCTAGCTGTGTGAAGTTTGGGATGCTGAGGAGTGGAAGATGAAAGGAAACTAGGCTTAATCCCATCTGACTCCTTTCATTTCAGATATGAGCAAGCCTACTTGACCAGCCTCATTGGTCTGAGCTCTGAGAAATATTTTTGGATTGGTCTCTCAGACATGGAACAGCAAGGGAGTTTCAAGTGGGTGACTGGTGAAGGTGCTCTGTACACAAACTGGAATGCAGCAATGCCTGGTACTCTACTGATGCCGAATGATTTTTCCTTTTTCCTTTTATATATTCTCTGTATTCTTTACACATATATTTGTAGCCCATTATTGTATTAGTAGCTAGTCCCAGTACTTTTCCCTACCTTTTCCTTAGCCAGAAAGACAAAACATATTCCAGAGCTCCAAGCCCCGGGGGGCACAAGGCCCCTATCTTTGGTTTTTTCTGGGAACCAAGGCCAAAAAACAGTGCTTCAAGACACGTTTTCATAAACAAAGTTTCGTTTCCATCTGAGGGGGGTGGGTTGAACTGGGGGAAATTGCCTCACCTCTTATATCTCTAATTGGTGATTTTTGTCAAATATGCTAATTTGCTAAACTGTATTCACCCCACGTGGGGGTGGGCATTTTGTGGACATTTTCCATATCCGCCCCTGGAGGCCTCCAGTAAAGACCAACCTTTATATTACCTCCTATACTAATATTACCTCGAAAGTGTGTTGTTTCATTTCTAGGTTCTTTAAGGTATCACTACCACTGGACTAAATCTATGCTACTAAGGAACTCTCTGTGTTCCCTAATTCTAAACTGTTTTCCAACTTTGATAAATCCATGATGACACATAGGAACATTTCTGCCTTTGAAACTGAAGTGTCTTTGATACATGTGCTTGGCACCAGTGGGGCTACAAATTGAATCCTGGGTTCAGTTTTGGGTGCCTCACTACAAGAAAAACATGGAGATGCTGCAGCATGTCCAGAGAAGGTCAGCAAAGCTGGTGAAAGGTCTGGAACATGAGTCTAATGAGAAGTGGCTGAGGGAGCTGGAGGCGTTTAGCCTGGAGAAAAGGAGGCTCAGAGGAAATTTATCGCTCTCTACAGCTGCCTGAAAGGAGGTTGTAGTGCGGTGCAGATCAGTCTCTTCTCTCAAGTAACAAGTAATAGGGGAAGAGGAAATGGCCTCAAGGTGCATCAGGAGACCTTTGGACTGGATGCTTGGAAAGATTTCTTCACAGAAAGGGTGCTCAGGTCTTGGAATAGGTTGCCCAGGGAACTGGTTGAGTCACCATCCCTGGAGGTATTTACAAGATGTGAAGATTTGTAGACATGGCACTGATGGTTTAATGGTGAGCCTGGCGGTGCTGTGTTAATGTTTGGACTCTATGATCTTACAGATCTTTTCCAACCTAAATTATTCTATGATTTTCTATGATGCCATGAAAATATTTATTTTCTGACTCCTCATTGTTTACAAGAGCAAAATCAAACTGAGAGGAAAGGATGAAGTCCCTTCCAGCCTTGGCAATGAGCTGCCAAGGCCTTGCCATGAGTGGCAGAGGAAAGAGACAGGCAAGGAGCTGTTCATGCGCTCAAAGGGAAGGACTCGGCTTGCTGGTTTCCTCTTTTCACAAAGCTCCTCCTCTGAGTGGACACTACACTCAATGTTTCAAATAGTCTTTTGTAAATTGGTTACATGAGCTGTAAAAATGTCAAGGCAGCCTCTCTAAAAAACATTTCAACTCTTTTTGTATCTCACAAAGGGAAGAAAGCCGGTTGTGTTGCCCTTAGGACTGGAAATGCAGCTGGACTATGGGATGTTCAGAACTGTGAAGTAAAGGCAAAATTTCTCTGCAAAAAATTAGCTGAAAAAGTCACTGTTCCTGTCGATTCTGAAACCATTTCTGATTCCAAATGTCCCTTGAGTTGGGATACAAGCAATAGCACTAATTCATGCTTCAGAGTAAGTATTGTTTTTTGCCATAATCCTACTCGTGAGACAGGAGAGCACTAAACAGATAGGTACTCTAAACATCACAGAATGGCACGTGATATCACAGATGCAGCCAGTTTTTACACAACTATTCAAATATCACTGCTGTTTTCACTCTATCAGTGATAAGTAAGGTTATCCAATTACTTTTGAATCCACATTATAATGGATAATTGTAATGGAAGGTTTACCTATTTTTCTTATGCAAGGCAGACAGCAGATTCATGTTTAGCACACTGAAAACACAGTGTTCTACCTGCATCTACAGGGTTTTGTGAGAGAAGAAGACCAAAAGAAAACATGGTTTGAAGCCCGAGATTTCTGCAGAGAAATAGGAGGAGACCTGGCTGCCATTAGAAGTGAAGAAGAGCAAACAGTGATAGAAAACTTAATAAAGTAAGCAAGTGAACTGTGTAATAATTGATATTTTGGTGTAACAACATATTATGTAGTAATAAATTATAATATTCTTGTGTTGCTCCTGAGATAATTAGTTTAAAAATCTAATTTTCATCAAAATAAGAAAAATAACTGAGAAAATGTCTCATATGAGTAATGTTTTCAAAGAATTTTTTGGAGTTCCTAAAATGTGTCATAATCTGCAAACATGTTAAATTCAGATAAAAACCAATCCAACAAAAAAATTTGTTGAATGCTTCTCCACAGGCCCTATTCCAAGTTTGTTTAGTGAACCATTTTGAAACTAAATTCTGTCTTCCAGTAGCCCTGAACATTTTATTTCTGAAAAAACACTATAATCACAACATCAATGTAGAAAACCAACATGCTGTGTTTTCAATACAACCATTTGCGAAGTAGAAAATTTTAAGGTGTGACCTTCATTTACTTGCCAATGGGAGTTTGCTGATCAACAGTACTTTATATTTTTAAAATTTCTGCTGTATTTGAAGTTCAGTAAGTGTCAAAGTTATTGTCCCATGTATCTTTTAAAACTGAGCAGAGCTAACAACATATATCCTCTTCCACTCTACATTTTTTTCACACTCTAGAAAGAAATCCCCATCATTTCAGCCTTTCTGGATAGGTTTGCAGTGTTTGGATCCTGATGGTGGGCTTTCCTGGAGTGATGGATCTCTGGTGAGTGTTTCACCATGCCAGTTTCCTTCTGTTCTGACACTCTTTCTGTTGGACAAGTTTCCATGACTGGTGTGTACGAAAGCTGTATAAGAATTTCCAAAAATGTCTATTTTGCAACTGGGTAACTCTGAATCACTATTCTTCATACTGGATTCAAAAAAAACCAAAAAAGGCCAATAAACCCTGAGGTTATACCATCATAACAGTGACAAGACAGAGGACTACTTGCAGCTACAGAGATGATATCCATGTCACAAATAAATGAGAAAGGTCTCTCCTGATTTTTGTTAGTCTCTGGTGATAAATTGCCATGTTCCTTTTTCCTGCTTTCGATTTATAATCTCATTTGATTCCTGGTTTTGTGGGACTGCTACAGTCTGTTGGATACTGCATAAACTCATAGCCTTTCTTTCCTCTTGCAAAGTGTTTGTAATTACTTTAATAGCTCACATGGGCTTCACAGCCAGAGGAGGAGAAAAAGGAGTGATTGGAAACTTCTGCTCTACTTCTCATTCCTTACAGAGTACAGTTTTTTCCCCTGTAGATAAGATTAAAAGCCACAGGTGTGTTTTCTCTGTAGGTGAATTATAAAGCAAGAAATTATTTTTACGATACTGCATTTCAAGATTGCGGAGCAATCAGTGAAAACCCTTCCCCGTCATGGATTAAGGAGCACTGTGAATACAGTCATAACTGGATTTGTGAAATAAAGAAAGGTAGGTTACTTTTTACTCTAAACTCACCTTAGGAAGAAATTCAAGCTGAATTCATTCTATCAAAACAGGAAGCTGTACAAGTTACATATTGGTAGAAAATTTGGTTGATTTCACAGGAATTTTTTACACAGAAAATTAGTTCAATAAATACCTTTGGAATAGAAGATTTCATCTGTTAATGATAAACTTTTTTATTGTTTCATTATAAAAACTTTTTCCACGATAAGCTTTACTGAAATTACATTTCTTTATGTAATTATGTCATAATAGAAAATAAGATGAAAGCAATCTCAAGAGCTTACCTTGCAATATTCACTGCTCTGCACAAAAGCAGATTTTTGTCAAAACAGTTCTGACTGACTGAGGGAGAAAGAGAGGACTACAATTTGAAAAAAAAGAAAAAAAATATTTTAAATTTCTATATCCTTTGTGAAGTGCTCAGATGTTGGTACACAACAACACATTAGTCTCCTACTCTAAGTTAAACAACACTACCAGCATCATAGAATCAGTCTTTTTGTAAGATGACATGTAAAGACAAGCCTGTAACAACAAGCCTGCAGTAACAAAAAGATGGTAATGAGAGCTTCAAAAATACCTCATACTTTAAGACAGGTTCACATCTTCCTCTTATGCTAGTAGAAAAATCTTCTCTATTTCTGTGGTTTTTTCTCAGCTACTGTTAGGAAAAATATCAGTGAAATTAGAGAAGAATCAATTATAGCTATGTGTTGGGCTACGTATTTCAATTCCCAGACTAACAGCAATGTTCCTTTGGTGGCTCCCCAGGCTCCTTCACACTAGTTTCAATTGCTACTTTTCTAAAAAACATAATTTCTGTGCTGCTGAATTATTCAAAACAATCTGATTCTAACCAAGGCACATAGTCTCAGCTTCTCATACTTAAAGTAATCGTCATAGACCTCTATCTCAAAGAAATGTTGTGAAGATACTTTTCCTCGTAAGTTCATTTGTGAGTTCTCACCTGCATGATCACTACAGCTAAAAAAACACTAGCAAAAGTGTCAATAGTAGCTGTTTACTGTTAATTATGAATAGTATTTGAATGGCAGAAATTACAGCCTGAAGAAATTGCCATCATTAGTCAGCAGTGCACAATGGCATGCTGAAAGATGCTGAAATAGACATAATACTTTGTACTTCCAGAACAGATTTATTAGGGTTTTTCTTTTAAGTCTTGTAACCATTTTCTTTTTAAGCTTGTAACCAATTATACAATAGTTTATTTTTACAAGCTGACATATTTCTCTTTTTAACTCAAGCATGTGTTCACACACTTAATAAAATGTAATTACATATACAGCAACACAAATATTGCAATAAATTCCTGTGGGAAGAAAAAACCCACAGAATCACAGAATGGTTTGAGTTGAAAAGGACTTTAAAGATCATCTAGTTCCAACCCCCAACCTTTGACCAGGTTGCTCAAAGCCCCATTCAGATGGCCTTGACATTATAAAGGTGACATTTGTCTTACATTTTTATACCTCTTAGCCTTGCATGTTTAGAGACACATTGCTCCAATATCACACTCCATGTGATGTGGAGGTTTTTAGTTTAAATTATTTTTTTAAAAAGTAGTAATGTAATTCTTCTCAAAGCAGCTACACAGAAAAAAAAGATGTTTCACAAACAAGTAAACACTAACAAAACATAAAATAGTTTAAAGCAAAACTGTTTAGTATTTGAATTTCTTGTTCAAATACAAGACAACGTCCACAAAGAATTGTTTAAAGTCTACCAATGTTGGAGTATTTTCATTATTTAGTGAAATAGTGAAGTATTTCCCTATTTCAGAAACACGTATTCATTCAGACTAACTTCAGCCACCCAATTTAGGCAACATTCAAGATGTACAAGATGCACTTATCAAAAATCTACCAAGACAGAGATGTAGGCCTGTAATGCATGTTTTATTCCCTGAACATCTATTTTTTACTTTGCACCAAAGATGCTATATAAATATATTCTGCATTGACTACATAAAATGTGAAAAGTTAATAGTTTCCACAAATTGAACACTTACACTGGCTCAATGTTTGGGAAATGTTTCACACGGTTTTTCTTTATCCCATTTCATTACAGGGACACCCTTGAAACCAGAACCTCTGGGCCCTTCTGCCAGTAAGCTTCTGTTTATTTTCACTTATTTCAAAGGTGGTGTGATGTAACACCACCAGCTTTGCGTAAGAACTGTGAAGAATGCAGAGATTTCTCCTCTGTGTTGCAGCATATGAAGTCACAGAAGATGGCTGGATTGTAAAAGGAGACAAACAATATTTTTTCAGCCCAGAAAAGGCCTCTATGGAGAAAGCCAGAACGTTTTGCAAAAACAATCATGGAAACCTTGCTACAATTGGAAACAATAGTGAAAGAAAATTTTTGTGGAAATACGTAAGGGGAGATTTTGTTATGTTATCCACTACATGGCTTATATACCCTCTGTATATATCCTGTTTGTGAAGTGCAGAAGAATGTGCTTGTTGTATAATATTACTACATTTTATTAGGATTAGGTTTAAATATTCTATGAAAAAATATTTATTCTACCAAATGAATCTTCACCTTAGGAAAAAACATGCGTAAGACTTAACTGTTTACTAGGGTGGGTATATTCTTGTCTATTCTAATCTGAATGCAGTTCTGCCCGTGACCAAATATATAAGGAGCAATGAAGAGGCAGAGTAGGTGTGTTCTCAGAAAACTCTCCTTCTGACAAGGTGTTACCTCTCACCTGAATATCGTATTCTAGAATGCAGTGCTGCACGTAGATGGGAGGCAACTGCCAGTGTGGCTTTGATGGTCCTATCTGATGGTCATGTTGCTCTCCAAAACAGCTTTTCAAAGAAAGTCTTAGCCTGGGCCAGGTTAGACTGATCATCCAAACAATCCTTCATGGATTAGTTTTCCTGCACCATGACTGAAGCACAGCAGGGGAATGCTGACAACTTAATAGCATGGATGGTGCCTCAAACCTCTGCTGTAATCCCGCTTGGTTTGTTAATACCAATATAGCCACACAAACACCTTTCTGATTCACACTATTAGATGTTCGCTTTTATTGTGTGAGAAAGGATATGACAGGAGGAGAGCTCAGACAGCCTGAGACACTAGAATTACATAGCTGCTTAAAACAACGAAAGTATCAAAAATTTTATACTAAATTGTTTTTCTCAAGCCTTCTTTGACTTTTTCTTTGTAAATTGAGAACAGAACTTTGAAAGCTTTGATCCTACCAGTAATGCAGCCAAATATGGGAATGTATCAATAAAAATAATAAATCAAAACCATAAGTTGTATGGTATCTCAGGTAACTGTACATAATCATTTAAACAATATGTATTCATCTCTTTGCTTCCACAGCACAAAATTTACACTTTTTTTGTATTAGATGACTAACAAATATTAAAAAACACTAATTAAAAATATATTTTTATGTTTAGATCTTAAAAAATGGCAAACTGGACTCATATCTCATAGGATTAATCCAGAATGCTGATCGACAGTTCAGGTAGGTAAATAAGTTACATCAAGATCCATAAAGAGCAGTTGTAGGAGTATTGTACTGCCAGAGTTCCTTCTAGAGGAACCACTGCAAAGGAGTTAAACGCAGATTCAGAGAGGGATAATGCATGTTGAAATGTGTGCTCTCCCTTGGTTAAACTACATTGTACAAACACTGTTCTAAATGCAATTTTTATAGGGCATATATATGCTATGAATATGTAGATAGTATCTGTTGAAAATAAAGGCATTTTGGTCTTTGACTTGATATTCAGGGATTTCATTATCTAAGGTCTTTTAATGCTAACAGAAACTCAATTTTCAGACAGACTCGGCTATAATTTTTTTTAAAATATTTTTAACATGTTAAGGACTTAACATGTTTCAATGACTTTGTCTGAGCAACCACTGCTGTTTTTCAGTTGGATGAGCGGAAGCCCAGTGCACTACTCAGCTTGGGCACAGGGTGAACCCAACTTTGCACTAGCTCAAGAAAATTGCGTGGTTTTACATAAAAAAGATGGTGAGTTACACAACTCTGGTTTTTAAAATAATGTTATGGCTGCTGCTCTTTTAATGTTTGTTTAAAAACCTCTTGTCAATTTTCACCCATTCTTTACCAGCAATTTTGAGAAGCATGCATAATAAAGAATAGTCATTATATCTGAGGTTTCTTCAGGGGCAATATTATCCATAAAAGTGGAGTATAAGATATTGATTTTAACAGTGGGAATTTGATCACTGATGTTTCAGCTGCACAAAGAAAATGTTCTATTCAAATCAACAGCAATCATTTCTTAAAATAATTATCATTAGATAATAGTTATTATAATATTATTATAATTTTTTTATAATTAGACAATTGTTTTAATAATAATAGTCTGCAAAGGAATAGAACATACATGGAGTTTCACATTCTACAGTGCTTTCACTGACAAAGCATTACTTTACACTTGCATCTTTCAGTGCAACAAAGCTGTTTGGGAGGGTTCTACTCGGAGGCCATCTCATCTGGCCACTTCCCCAGTCACAGCAGGACCAAAGTGCCCCTGTACACAGTGATATTGGGAGGTAGATGCAGGTTATTACACATTTCCAGGCAGACTGCTTCTGAACTCGTAAGCACAGAAACCAGTTCACTTTCCCACAAATTTCAATCTTATTCAGTGTCTTATTACCTAAACTTCAATCGATTTCAGGCTTGTGGAACGATGTCAGCTGTGGTTTTTCCAATGGCTATATCTGTGAGAGGCACAGGGGTTTTATAAACGCAACCCTCCCTTCAGCAGTACCTTCAACTCCTGGAGGATGTCCTGCAGACTGGATCTTATTTAAAAATCAGGTATGATAATTTCATCTAAACACAATGATATTACTGCTTGGGAAGGTACTTAAAGACAAACATGAGGCCTTTTGTCTCTCAGACATCTTTTGTCAGTTGCATTAAAAAAATGAACCCATTGGCTAATTACTTCAAAATGGTGGTTTTACAGATTTTTTATTGTTTTCTTGAGAAGTGGTCACCTGAGATACATCGGGAAAACTGTTACATTGTATATATGTTTCAAAAAATTGAAGAACTGAATTAATCTGAAAGCACCAGGCATAGCACAAAATCAGCCATTTGAGATGGAGCAAATCGGAAATAATACAAAGTTTTTCCAAACAGACTTCAATGTAACGCTTGCCTCTTCCCAAAAAGGACAAACTTGATGTGCTTAATAATCAAGGGTTCTATTTCCTAATATATGCAGTATTGTTACGAAGGCACCCACGGATATCACACCAGGTGAGTTTATGCCAGGTTACAGTCATCAAGGTTATTATTTTCCACAAACCTTGCAAGATAATTCTCTGACTGTGCTCCTGGCATGGCACAGGGCAGGGAGTTAGCTGTAAACATGGAGAGGGCACACGAGGCACATTCATAAATATCAGAAAGTTTTAGGGTGAATATGTATTGGTAATGCGATGGCTACACACTTTTTAAGAAATTAGTCATTCTTCCATTAATAAAAGAGGTGTACAACGAAGAAGGCTGAATAAACACGAGAGTACTCTGACCATAGACACTAGGTCAAAAAGGTTTTTCAGAATTTCCAGCGATTCCACACCTGGGCTGGGCTTTTCCTACAAAGTCAGCACTTTGTCTTTTACTTGTGGTGGCGTATGGCATCTCAAAATCTCTGAGTTAGTTAACACATTAGATTCTCATCAGACTCCTACCATGGTTTGTAAATAGCTATTTGAGTTTTGTTGTGACTTTCTCAGTCCCTTGCAGAAAGACAGAGAGCAAATTTAAAACTTGTGAACGGCTTTGACTCGGCTCCAGATACAAGTTAACTTCGAAAAAATATTTTGGGGGTCTGAGTTAGGCGAATTTTTACTTAAACTAGTGTAATTCATACCTAAATTCTTTTTGCTGTCACTCTAACAGCCTATACTTATTTTTCTCTAGTGTTACAAATTTTTTGGCTCTGGCTATGATTACTGGAGTACTGCAAGAAGAGTTTGCATGAGCCTTGGAGGAAACCTGGCAAGCATACCTAATGAACAAGTTCAAGGTATAGTGCAACAGCCCCTTAGGTAATAGAGAGCCTTTACTCGGTATACAGTGGACATTTCCTGCAAAGAAGGCAAGCATCAGTATGTAAATATACATTTTATAATTTGTATACTCAACATTGGTTATAGGCCAAGGCGTGAAATGTTTTTAGAACTGAACAATCTGTTTGGGGCATGCTAGTGATGCTAAGGATTGCTTCCTCATGTTTCATGCAAAGTGTCTTACATTATTTATAGGCATGAATTAGCATAAAATTAAAAATCCAGATCTGGCATTTGTAGTTTTAGATACAAAGAAAAAAAACCAGAATGCATGGTCTGTTTCTGCCACAAATAGATTGGGATATACTTCTATACCTCTGCCTAAATTCTGCAACTTAATTTAGCAGAATGTCAGAGAAAGGCATATTTTCACCTTGCCTTCCATTTGCAGCTGTACACAGCCACATATTTCCATCAGCCAAGTGGCTCATCCTGACTGTTGAAATAAGTGAACTCATTAGATATCATGGTGGTCAGACAGGTTTTTTTGTTTCTTTCCTCTTTCCAATCTTGCTTCATTGTTCCCAAATACTTTCACTCTTTGAGACTTTTCATGGGCAAGGGCTTGGCATAACCTCGAAATAATGAACTCAAATAAATTTCTGAGCAAATGTAATTAAAATGTTTTTACAAGACTTTAATGAACAAAAGTGTTAAGTACTTGTTTATGAGTTGATGTTTTGACTGATGACATTAATTTTTTCCTCTGTTGGCTTTTTTTTTCTAGCTTTTCTCACTTACCATTTGAAGGATGTTTCAAATGATCCTTGGATTGGCTTGAATGATATGCTCAGTGAACTCAACTTTGTTTGGTCTGATGGAAGTGCTCTCTCATATACAAACTGGGCTAAAGATTCCCCAAAACTTGTAGAACCGGTTTTGTATCCCAGTCTACATCCAGAAGATGGCCACAATCTGCAACAGGTAAATATTGCTTAGTGTTTGCCATCAAGTCTAAATCTTGGAGGAGCAATACCACTTCCAGTAAGCAGCTCACTTCACTACAGACATTGCCCAAGCCTCCTCCATTGGTTGGTCATCTTTATTTACACTGGGACTAGAGATAAAACCTTTCAATGTTTGAGTATTCTAGCTATCTCAGAGCATAAAATGGCACTGCTGTAATTTTGTCAAAGTATTTGGCAAAACTGCAGCAATGGGCAGATTGAATAAAGATTGGATATACTGAATAAAGCTTTCTTTTTCATAGTAAATTGTCAATTTTTCAAAGAATATAAATGCAAAATTAGAATTTTAGAAGTTAACACACAGATTTATTTTCATGTCTATGAAGGAAGGAGAAGACGATGCAAGTGGAAAGAGTTCAGCTTTTTTACTTCTTATTTAAAATTATAATTGAATTACTAAGGGCCAATAGATGTCAACTACTTTCTAAGCCCATCAAACCCTCTCCACTGCTAGCACTGAAATTAAACCTCATAATGCTGTAAATAAAATACATAATCATACCGATATAGACTGATTTGCACACCCACATTGCCTATCTTCCATTTATCTCTGTACCTTGCTTTCCAAACTTGCCCTTCACACTATGTCATTCCATTCACTGTCCATTCTCCCACCATTTTGGTATCTGCACCTTTAGAGAAGCCAGGGATCTGGACAACCAACTTAGTCTACACCTGAGCCAATTCATGTTGTTCTTGCCCATGTAGCCATTGGTCAAGGCATGCAGGAAGACATAAATGACACTGCACAATCCATAGCTCCACTGCAGCTCTAATAATGCTAGGAAATAACAAACAGGAAAAAAAATGTACAAAGGTACATCCTACTTTTCTCCTTCACCTTCAAGACACTAACAGCTCTCTCCTTCAGAGGATCCTTTTCAAAGGACCAACAATTACCCCATGGCAGCTTTGTAGAGGAGATTGCAGTTTGTAATAAACTTGACGTTTCAGCTTCTTAAGCTGATCTGGTGCAACTGAAAGAGAAATTCTGAGAACTAGAGCTGATGAGAGCTCTGCCAAGTACTGTAATTTAAGTGATTTTGTCAAGAATCACCACTATTCAAAGTTGGCTTTGCAAGTGAAATACAAAGCATGACCTTCATTTCATTCTTATTCAAAACTTTACTGATAGTAACCATTAGTTGGGATAGATAATGTGGAAGAAAGTTCTTGAAAATAATAATGCCTTTCAAGTATTTCTCTGGGAAAATATCCAAATGAACAAGCAGGCTGAGCTGAAAAGTGTGCAACAGGGGAACTGGCCACCACAAAGGAGGTCAGAAAGGACAGAAAAGGATAAATGAAAGGTGTTTCTAGGGTTGTGATACACCCTACAACAGCAAAACTAAAAAAAAAAAAAGAGTGAAACTACTCAGGGAGTCATAGTCCTTTGTTTTATAACTTCTAATATCCATGTACCCATATTCTTTGCCTTATTCCAACAGTTTGATTGTGTTTCTCTGAAGAGAGGTCCTCCTGATGACACAGGAAAATGGAATGATGAGGAGTGTTTTAAGTACAGAGGGTATATATGCCAGAAGGATAGTGGTGAGTTCTGTATTGTTAATCCTGAAATTGATAACACAAGGATTAAAATAACTTTTCTTGTTTAACATACGTATCTCAGTTTGGTTTTGGTTTTGTTTTGTTTTCCGTTGTTTAATTTTGTTTTGGTTTTTAGGTAAAGGATCAGTAAAACTTAAGGGCCCATGCTGCCTCCCAGTGTTACCTAGCAATGTTTTGAGAAAACATGGCAGAATATAGGAAAAGAAAATTATTTTGTTTTTTAAAATGTAATTGAATAGATGAAGCCCACAAACATTTTAATTACATATGTCCATAATGATCTGTAGGGTATCAAAACTAGTAAGTTTGATACTTATCCATATAAACCTGATAGTCATTAAGCTGCAAAGAGTATTTTAAAATAACAGGCAGGGCAGGTGTATTATTTTTGAATGAGGGGGTAAATTTACCTCTGCAATATAAAATACTGTGCATTTACTGATTCAAAATTGTCAGAGGTTGAAAATACATTTATTTTATCAGACCTGTTGTTTTGAAGTTATATTTAATTATAAACGACTAAGAAGAAGATGTTCCATTCCATTAGCAATTTTATACTAGGTTTGTGAATAATGATGTTACTCAGTTGCTCAAGTCAAATATGTGACTCCAAATTTAACTGTTCTTGGGGTGGTTTTTTTTCCTTTTTTTTACAGATCCTGAACTCTTTAAGTCACCAGCAACAGTGCTCAACTTTGCTTTTGACCATTCTAGTGGGATTAGCTATTCTGTCACCCATGCCAGAATGAACTGGGAGGAAGCACACAAAAACTGCAATAACAATGCTTCAGAACTTGCCAGCATTTTAGATCCATATAGCCAGGCACTGTTGTTCCTACTTGCAGAGGAATACGGAGAGCCTCTGTGGATCGGTCTTAACAGCAACATGGTGAGAACAAATGTATTACATACAAGCAGTCAAGCTGACACAGGACCTGATTTTACTTTATGCTCTCATCTTGTTGCCCATTGAGATTTCTGCCAGTGTAGTGCTGAAAATAGCATGTTACATCAATGTAACAGCCATTTGCACTGGAAATCTTCAATAAGACTCACACAGTAGAGATTTCCTTTAGCACAAGGAAATGTTCCTGCAAACCAGTATACAACAATGTAGTGTGCTGTTTGGAGTCGTTTAAAGTATCTCGGATATAAATTGTAAAATCTCCTACATTTTGAGTTGTTTTTAATCTAAAAGATATTCCAGGCACAATATCCTGCCCTCCTGCTACGTGTTTATGTACCTGGGTCATCAGTGACAAGGTATCGGAGGTCGCACACCTGACACCTGAGAAGGAACAATTTTTATGTGTGTGTTTATGCTCACACATCTTACTAGAGTGGTCTTATTTATGGTAGCAATAGCAAACTACAGCTGTGAACAGAAAGTGGGGTAAAAATTCGTAAAAGGAGTATGGAGGCTATATGATATGGTACATACTGACCAATGGCTATATTTTTTTAATTTGAAAATGCAATTGGCATAATTGCTCCCATTAGAAGTTAGAATGTTATGGAAAAATAATCCTTTCTGTTTGTGAGATGTCTACATCAGTTATATGACAGGAGAGGGTGAACATTTGGATGGTAGGTGTGTTTTGACATGCTACACTCTTCATCATGAATCACAGTCACGATAACTACAACAAAAGTGATGGTGATCACAGCTGCTTAAGAACACTCCCACACACTCCCATTTTCCATGCAGACGTCTGGGTGGTTACACCAACATGATGTCTTATCTGACCCCTAGTGTTATGCCCTCTCTCATGTCCCCTTTCTTTTTTTCCCTTCCATTTCCCAGTGCTTGAAAAATGCTCTGAATTAATGTTAGATAGTTTTTGGAGGCATTCACATTTGCAAATGACAGACACTGCACATTTTAGTCAGTTAGCATTTACGAGCTAAGAAGGGGCACTAGTAAGCAGATGATTCTACACTGGTTACGTGAGAGTCCTCTTGAGGAATCTGTAGAGTAGCTGTGTCACTGTAAGCAACCTTGAAATTACCATACAGATTTTACTTCCAGACCAATGGCAAGTATCAATGGATTGACAGGTGGAGTTTAGCTTACAGCAAGTGGTCCAGTGGAGAACCAAAACAGACATTAGCATGTGTCTACCTAGACACTGATGGCACCTGGAAGACAGCTTCTTGCGAGGAAAAGCTCTTCTCTGTCTGTAAAAAATCAGATGGTAAGTAACTCCATACAAGCATTTTGACTAGATGCTGTATAGAGCTATCAACTGTGCTAAATATAATAAGCCATTGGAAAAATACTTTGTTTATACACCAGTATAAATATAATACTTTGTTTATACACCAGGAAAACAGGAGTAGCTAGCTAGTTCGAAATACTGACATGAATTCTTTCAAAAAGTTAATTGATTCATAATAATTACAAAAAGCCTAAGAATCAAAGGATTGAACACTCACTTTTTTTTTTTAGATATTCATTCTATTGGGAAAAGTAATTCACTTGCTATACGACCTGTTTTTATTAGGCATTACATGAAATTCTGTATCCAGTTTGGGGTACCAAAATTTGAAAAGCTTCTCAGTCAACTAGGGTTTTCATATGACCAGGCAACAATAATTAAAAGAAAAGATTGGAGTTGCACAAAAGACTAAGAAACCAAAGACTTCGAGAAACCATATTAGCAATTCTAAATATTAAAAATGAGCCTTATGGGATGGAATTTAATTTTTCTATGTGTCTGATATGAATTGAAAAGGGGTGACAGACATATACAGCAAGGAAAACGTCCTAATTTTATCAGTACAGAAGTCTTTAATAAATACTCTGGACAGATCAGCAAATCTCCATCACTACAGCTTAATAAGAACAGACAGGACTAATATCTGTTAAAAACAATATATCAGCTTCATGTCACCTGTGAGCACAAAGATGAAGTAAATAACCCCTTGAGGAGCCTTCCAAGCAAAAATTTCTATATTTTTATATGGAAATAACTATAAGTATGATTTCAAAATTTAGCTATATTCTTGAATTTGTCAACATTATGGAAGATCTTGAATCACAAGCAAATTTAAAATTACATGCCCAATTATATTCTAAGATGTTTTAATTTGACAAAAATCCTCAGAATTCATATCTAATGTCTCTTTCCACTTTATTATTCTGGAAATCTCATTTGAGAGCGGAGTATTCCTCATCAGGGAAAGAAACAGACTGTAGAAGACTTTCAGGAATAAAATGTAATTAGGCAGAATATATAATTTATATTCCATCTGAATTTATCTACCCAATCCAAAATCTTCCTATTATATCAGTCCCTATGGAATGTATTCAGGATGCAGTTTAATAAAAAATTCTGCAAGCTATGTTTAGTTATACCAACACTTTCACTCACAGTCACAGTTTCCACTGTAAGGTTTTATAAGGTTTTGGTCCTGTCAAAAAATGAGACTGAAGTGTCAGAAGACATTTTAAAAATAGCAGTTTGAACTAATTAGGCAGATATTTATGGCAGAAAAGCAATTGTATATTTTATTGACTAGATTAATTACAAAAAATACCATTAGACAGAATCTATTCTGCTTATAGACTAGTGTATCTTCCTAATCACATTGATAAATAAATATGAAGAAAAATATTGTCTCAAACAGAAAATCAGAACCATATTCAAGCTCTTCTTAGAACAGGCTTTATTTCCACTAAGATTACAAACCTAACATAGTAGTTTAGTTTTGTCTTACTAGTATAATCGGAAAAACAAGTTACATAAAATAGCTGGACTCCAACTACCTGATCTCTCATCAGTAAGGGCCCCTACTGAGCCCCCACAACTTCCTGGAAAATGCCCTGAATCAAGAGGACACAAATCTTGGATACCTTTCTCTGGTCATTGCTATTACTTTGAGGCCTCCAAGAAAAGAAGTTGGTCTCAAGCTCATGAGGAATGTGCCCGACTAGGTGAGTGCTTCGTCTTAGAAAGATAGATGATGCGATTAAACACGTAAAATAATGGATAATATTGCTAAGCAAGTCTCAAATTAATTTAAAACTTCACATTTAATGCTTTTTTTGGTTGCTTTTCTGAGAATGCTTTTGTACAATAAAACTAATCTTTGTCAGAGACAGCATACGTCAAATATCAGGTGAAACATGAGTACCTCAAAAATATTAAATTCCTACTAGTTTTATGACAAAAAGTAATTAGGTAGGGAGATAAACACTTTTACAGACTCACTAAGGCACAGGCTGCAGTATTGGCTTTCCCTTCCCCAAACAAGCAGGGAATCCACACACAGTGTAAACTAGGAGACACAGTCATAGATAGCTGTGTTTGGTAGTTCCAGGGCACAGTTCAGTAAGTGGATCTCACTGGCTGGACAACAAATGAGTTGGAGGAGCTGCTTATCATTCATGAACCAGTAAAACACACCCAGCCATGCAGTTCCTGCTCTGGAACAGCCCCATGCTGCCCTCCTGGAGAGAAAAGCATTACCTTCATCAGGGAAGAGAAAAGAAATTTTGCTCCACATTTCTGAGAACTAGTGCGATGCAACACGTATTTCAGTGTGAGTAAGAATAGGAAACATCCTATACATTTCTAAAGGCACTTCCTCATATATTTGAAAGCACTGACCTATAACTGAGTAAACAGAAAAAGTTGCTTTGCAAAGGTGTTTTGCTCTACAGCTGTACGACAACAGAATTCCTGGAGTGGTTTTGTAGAAGATAAATCACATAATTACAACAAAAAGTAAACATTCCACTAATAACCAGGATGAAAGGTTACAATCAGACACTGCTCCATGTTCTAAATTCCTACACTTTTGCCTGCCTGTTACCCACTGGCCAGGCCAGGAAGGTGGTCATTTCCTGATGATCCCAACATAGCTTTGTGTACTTGCAACGCCAGGGCATATGGCAATTATAAATCAACTTCTGGACAACTTCTGGACTGCAACTTCCAGCTGCTGACACATCCTACCTAACCTGTTATCATCAGGCACAGCCAAAACTGCTGCTGAGCCACTGATGGGGGATGGAGCCATAGTGGAAACAGGCATGGTGGTGACTCCATCACATGTATCTCTTTCAGCCTACTTGCACCATAGTCTGGGATGCGGTCAGACCTGTCCAAACAGTATTGCAGGAGAGCAATTATTCTTCTCTAAAATACCAAAGACTAAAAAAATCCAGAAAATGTCAGAAAATCCGTATCTTTACACAGATTTGCATACATACAACACACAGTCATGCTCAAAAAAAATACAATACAGTGATATAATATCCACAGCAAGACTAGTGTTGTCTATATGGAAGAGTTGGTGTCTTTTATACATTTTTGCATATTATTTATATGTTTATTGACTTGACCTCTAAGAAAATGAGCCACTGTGACATGTTCCTTAATATTTTTTTCAGGTGCTGATTTGGTATCAGTAGGAGACTATAGCGAAACAAACTTTCTGTCAGAAACAATTAAGATACTCCATGGAAAATCACTGAACTTCTGGGTAGGGCTAAAGAAAGGTGACAGAGGTAATATCTTTAATCATATGTTACCCTATCATATGAAATTAAATGTTATCTTTAAAAGAAATCAACTTTGTACACTTGAAAGTACAAATATAAATAAAAATTACACAAAGTTCACTTCAAAGAATGCTTAAATATGCCTAAAATTATAACTGAAATATTTAACTAGCTATCCATGTTATAAATTTTTGTTTTCTCCACCACAACTGATTCTATTTGTCTAAACCCGTGTATTTTATGCATATACGTTTATTTTTAATATTAGGACAGTGGGTATGGACAGATAAATCTGCAATGGATTTTGTCAATTGGAAAGTGGGAGAACCTTCAAACAAAAGGCTTAAAAACTGTGGAGAACTATGTGCATTGTCTGGCTCCTGGAACACCAACCTCTGTTCTTTCAAAAAAGGCTATATCTGTAAAAAACTAAAAAGTAAGTAGTATTTCTAATACATTAAGGTTAATAATATCTGATATTTTCATTGTATACCATAGAAATGTAAAATATTCTAAGGTTGTGTGCAAAACCAATTGACTCTAATGGCAGCATGTGGCTGCCTAAATACCGACAAGCCGCACATGGCTTCTGACTGCCTTCTCAGAAGGCTGCATCTCCCCTGTGCCCTCCAGAACTACCATCTGCCCCATGCAGCCATCACAAATACTTCAGACCCCTACGTCTAGGTGAAAGCTAAGCTCAAAAGCAACACTTTGTTTAATTTCAGATGAATATATTCTCAAACAAAATCTTGTTCTGATGAGTGCAATGCAAACTGTCTTGTAGAAATGCTGGACTTGGTGATTCCTTTCCTTACTGACCACTGATCTGACAGATTACAGGAATACCATGACAAACATTCTCGTGGCACTCTTTATCTACAGTATGATAGAATCATGTTTAATAAAAAACTTGTAGTATCCTAATAGAAAAAAGATCACCTGTAAGAAAATGCATGAGTTTGATCACCAACTGAGATTAAATCAAAGTAGTCCAGAATATGGACATTTTGTTTGGTTAAACTTCATATTTCTGTTCACCTTTCTATTACCTGCTAAGTTCAGGAAGTGCAACTACCAGAGGAACCACATCCACATGGAAAGGCTATCTCTTTCTGACAGAAGGGGCTACAACAATGGAAAACTCTTTTCAGCTCAAGTAAAATGCTCATGATGCATCACTAACACTCAAGACCTCCTTTCAGGAAACACCTTAAAATGGCTAAGGATGATCCTGTGGGGAGTTTCTCAGAAATGAACATATTTGAAAACACTTTTTGAAATAACAGAAATCTGTCTCTACAAGTTGTTTTGGATATCTTGACTGAGATAGTCAGATTCTCTTAGAATGAAAGACCCAAACATCCTACTAGAGTTTTACACATGCTGAATTCCACCTCTCTGGGTTAGAAACTGTCACCAGCACAGGAGTTTAGGGGGAATTGTCAGAAACACTGGTACTTAGGAACTTGGAAATGCCTCTTTCTTTTTTTTTTTTTAAGCATTCAGAATAAACATTTTTTTTCCTTCCAAAAGCTCCTGAAAACAAAGAGATGTCAACAGAAAATACAGGTAAGCATACTTCCTTTTAAGCAGAATACTAAGGCATGCTAAATTAAAATAGGAATATAATTACATAGTTTCTCAGTATTAGTTTTGAGGGTGTTCAAAAAGTTCATAAGCTTTTACTCTGTATCTCCATATAGGATATAGAGGTTACCCTGAAGTAAATATTGGTTTACTTTTATATTTATATTTTTAATATTAGGCTTTGATCAGATTTAATTACATTTTGTTTGGTGTTCGTAAAAAAAACCCCGAAGCACATGTTGAACTGAAAATCTACATGCACCTTGAATTTTTCTGCTTTCTGGCTACAGAAGTCTCATTTATTACTAGATTCTGAAATCTTTTAACCTCAAAGGTTATTCCATTGTATATCCTTACAGAAGAGAAAATGGAGAAAGTACTTTCTGCTGGCGTCATTTGGCTGTTCGTTCTTCTAGCCCTCTCTATAGTTGGAGCTGGAAGTATAATTTATTTCTACCTGAGGAGGAAAAGAAAAAACCTGCCACATATTTCAACCAGAATGAGTGGATCAGAAGCAACTGTGGATATTCAAGGGAAAGACGCACATACAGACATGTAGTTTGACCAAATGCCCATGTGATCCAACTAACAAAAAACCAGGTTACAAATCAGTGAAATCTTACCCTGTCTTCTTGTTTTCCTACCCAGACAGTAGTCTCCTTTCTTCTCAAATACAGAGTTCATGGATTTATATAAATACACATATACATCTTCCAAAAATCCTTCCAAAGTGTTACAAAGTTGTTTAGTGTGGGGAGTGTATGTGTTTTTCATATAAATGGGCATGGCTGAAAAGTTGGCTCCAGAGGTATCGTGGGAAAAGTCTGACAGATATTTACTATGCGAAAATTACTTTATTTAACTCAGTGTAGAAATTCTCCTTTTTTACACACATTACTCATAACTTTAAATTGTTTTCCCTGGGTGTTACTTCAGTGGTATCTAGGCTATGATGGGAATCACAGAATCACAGAATTAACTAGGCTGTAAAAGATTGAGATCATCAAGTCCAACCACTGCTCATTTCAGGTCTTCAGCTTCATAGTTTATGATACTATCTTTTCATTTATGTAAAACCTGTTATGATATTTGCATCTGTGCATTAAGTATTATTTGCTTACCAAAAAAAAAGTACAAAAAGTTGTAAAAAAATTGAGGAGGCACATTTAATTTTACCTCTAGTCTGAATTTTTGGATTATGGCATTTCCTACAGTCTTGTACTATTCTAGTAGTCTGCAAATATCCATATGTTTCTGCAGTTCAAATTAATAATAAAGGTAGAACAGGAGATGATCTTGCCATTGGGTTTTATTTCAGTAATGATTCTTTCAGTACGCGGAGCTGCCCCTTTTTAAATCCAAGCATGTATAATAAATGGCTATCTTATAGTGCATTATGTAATTCTTTAGTGCAGAGATATAAAATCACTGATGTGCTTTTTGAAAACACATTCTTTTTTGTTGTGATTTCACTTGAAAATGTGCTGCCTAGACCCTTCTCAGCTTTTCTTCCATTGTACACAGTAGCAGGGTTTGCTTCAGAGGGCAGTTTATCATTCTGCATATTTTAAGAAATGCATCATTCCTCCTGAGGAATGGAAACACCTTTCCCCAAGCCACAAGAGGGCACGTGGCACTAACCGGCCTCACTGAAGAAGCATATGGAGGAGCAGGACTCGAGCAGAGGAGCTTCTACTAAATATGTGTACTGGGAAACAGATTCCTTCTTTGGCCCTTCTGTCAGGATTTCTCACTCACTCCACATGCTTACAGTCTCTGATTATCACAAAAAGATGAGGCCACACTAAAAATCTCTGCAAGGGAAGAAAATCTCTGGAATAAGTGGAATAGGTTTCTGCACCAGGACATCCGTGTCTCTGCCTGAGCAGCTTGAGAACACACTTGAATTACCTCTATTTTTTACATTTCTTCTCGATATCCATCAAGCAATAAAGGCTTCTAACTAAAAATGTTATTGATAGTTACTTAGAATAGAAGTACCCCCTTCCTCTAGGAATACTTATTTCAGATGTTTTAACAAGGGCTATCTTAAAACATGGGTCACCCCTGGTAACGTTTCCTCCTGAGAGTTCAAATTTTCCCCAGCCCTCCTTTGCTGGATGGACACACATTATTCCACACATTATTCTATACTGTTGGCTAAGCTGGTAAAGAACTCTCACCAATCATAGATATAGGAAGATGTCTGAAGGTTGCATGGCTTTCCCTTTCTTACTTAAGCAAGCAATGAAATACAGACATAAGATCTTTTAACCAAGACCTGGTTCAAAACAAAACAAAACACCAAAAAAACCCAAACCCAAAACTCCCATCCATAGGTTATTTAAAATAGAGTTAAAATTTAAGTATATTTTACAATTTATGTCATTTGAATACTTTGTAAAGCCCAGAGACAACAGCCTTCAGATAAAAGTTCCTTAAGTTACTTTAAAAAGTCCTGTAATACCAAGTCCTTGTGATAAAGACAGTCATTGCTGTTTTCAGGAGGAAATAGGAAATAGCTGGGAGAGCTTTGCATAAAGCTGTGCAAATGAGAAAAACACCACCTGCTTCCCATGGAGATGACTAGAGATAGAACTGTTTCCTGGTATGTACTACAGATATCTGGGAATACACAGTTCTGCTTGCCCTTTGGATGAGTGAGTAGGGAAATCACTTTTCCTGGTCTATGTTTGCAAACAGTACATGCTGCTGGATCCTACTATATTTATGCCCGGCTTAGTGAATCTGATAAATTAAAGTTACCTTTCCCAAAAGAAAAAAGGAAACATACAACAGAAGAGACTAATTTTTTAAAGGTATTTGTAAGTTAACTATAAAAATTGGGAGTCCATAACAGAAGTATTCTGGTGACCAAATTCAGCACAGCCTGAGACCTTCAGAAGAGAAGCCTGGCTGGTATCACCACCACGCAGGAAGCCCAGAGAGCTCAACAGTCAGGCTGCTCTGCATGCCAGCTCTATGTGTTACCACATGAAAATATTTTGATAGATGTATCTTTTTATGTCCAGCTACTCTGTGGTTGGGCTGAACACCATGACTGAACAAGAACTGGACAGTATCACAAGCTAGACATGAAGCATTGTTGCTGATCTCCCTGCAAGGTACTGAGAGACCACAAAGACTGATCCAAAATGCCTCTTACAGGAAGACAGAGAGCACTGTGGTGAGAACAGCAGTGAAAGTAAGTGAGTGCAGAGTGAGCCAGTGCAGCGGTGCTCACACCTGGGCACAGGGGCTGAGAGCCATAGCCCTGACCAGACATACTCACATCTGGCAGCCACTGACACCATTACCTTGTGTTTGCAGTGTGGGACGGCACTGCCAGAGCAAGGACACATCATTCAGACTACAGTCTCTCAAACAACTGAGCAGCCACTGGGAAGAGACCAATGCATCTGAGCACCAATTCCTTTGCATTTGTCATTTGGACCTGACACTACATATGAGCAAGACATTGCCCACATACCTCACACATTGCTCAGACACAGAAGAGGGCTGGGTTGCACTTGGTTAAACTCCACAAGACAAAGAAGGCCCTTACCCCTTTCAATGCTTAATCCCAAATCCCAGTGTTTCTGCTCAAGCTTGTCGTTTGCATGTTTCTCTTTTCAAAAAGTCCTGTATACTTAAAATCGCTGTCACTTCAGTGCTTGGAATAAGAAAAAAATTGTTTATTGTGAATGCTGCTGTTTAAATTAGATTCGGAGTGGAGAAGACACTGCAGCACTGATGTCTAATGTAAGTGTTTCATACTGATGTGTGTCATGTGGGATTTTTCCTCTCATTTTCATAAATAAATGGTGCCTGATTTTCCTCATTTTTAATCATTACCACTTGCAACGAAAACATAATCTCTTTCATATGTAGGCTCAGCTATCTAAGGCACCTGAAGGGGATGGAATTCATCCCACATAATGCAGATATCTAAAATGCAGCCATATTTAGCTAAACTGCTCAGCCAAGGTCATCACTGTGGTCAGCACAGAAGGATGGATACATTACGGTGCAATTACTCGATCTGGTCTAGAGACTGGTGAGAACTCTAGACTCTCTCTGGCACAAAGAAAGCCTAAACCAATTATCTCACAGTAAATGAGTTCTGCAGAATCCAGTTCTTAATTGATATCTTATGTAATTTGGTACAACACGCACTAATAGCTTTTTGTTGATCATATTTATCATCAATAGCTCCAGGCTATTCAGAAAACAGCTATCAAAACCCATCCTCATAGATTTTTCTTCCCCTGGCTTGAAAGTCATTACTTTTGGAAACAAAACATCTGTCAAATTCAAAAATTTCTGTTGTTTTTATTTTTCGTACTAATTCAGAATAGAGACTGAGCAGGCAGCATTTCTTAAGTAAATGTTAAGAACAGACAGAAGCTGACAGAAGCTCCTGTGAAATTACAAATAAACTTCCAAGGCAAGCATCTGCCTTTGTACCTCCACAAACACTTCCCAACCTAGTGCCAGGACAGGTGAAAAATCAGTGAAGAGTGTCTGCTTGTAGTCTTGATACAATCTCTGTGTTTAAAGTACGTCAAACTGTTTCCCTGAGCAGCTGCTGATGTGTTCACACCACTGAACGCTTGGGAAGGTTAAGTTGTGCAGAGCATCAGAAATGAAGGCTCTGCCACTTCTATCACTGAAACATAGAGTTAAGGAAGAAAAACTGAGCATAAAAGTCCTGTTCAGTCCCATACTGAGAGCTGCTGCTAAAAGTTCCCTCTCCTTTTCTGCACAGACTGCCATAAAACCACCTATTTTGGCTACATTCTGTTTATATTTTTCCCGGCTATTTCCTACTGTATCCATGATCTTCACGCTAAGCTAGAATAGAAGACTGGTATTTTTGGTCATCAGGCTGATAATTGCTGTTTACCAAGAATTGTTCAATTTTTAATTCAGCTAAATGTGTATAGAATTTACTTTTAATTTCTGTAACCCCATTTCTGTTCACAATATCATAGATAAATCTTACATCATTAATACATAATGTCATAGATAAATCTTAACTATCACCTAAACATCATTACTCATTAATATCTTGTATATCTCAGCCACTCCACCCAATGCTGCCCTCATGCAATGTATGAAACATTTCTGAAGCACATAGCATTATTTTCCTAATGGTTTCAAGTGATGCCATGTTCCACTGGTAAAAGTGATCAGAAACGGCTCACTACTTGAACTGTATTAACAAATAATTTTCAAATTCTTTGCACAAATACACAGAGACAGGTGGGTAGAGAATGGATCAAGAGCAGCCCTACTGAGAAGGACTTGGGGATTGTGGATAAGAAGCTGGACATGAGCCAGCCATGGGTCCTTACAACCCAGAAAGCCAAACATGTCCTGGGCTGTATCAAAATAAGTGTGAGCAGCAGGTTGAGGGAGGTGATTCTCCCTCTCTGCTCCTCTCTGGTGAGACCCCACCTGGAGTGCTGCATCCAGCTCTGGGGTCACTGGCACAGGAAGGACATGAACCTGCTTAACCAAGTCCAGAGGAGACCACCAAGATGATGAGGGGGCTGGAACACTTCTGCTGTGAAGAAAGGCTGAGAGAGATGGGGTTGTTCAGCCTGGAGATGAGAAGGCTCCAGGGAAACTCAGAGCACCCTAACTACAGGAGGCCACAAGAGAGCTGGAGAAGGACTTCTTACAAGATCATGCAGTGATAGGACAAGCGGGAGTGGCTTTTAACCTAAAAAGGGCAGTTTTAAATTAGATGTTAGGAAGAAATTCTTGACCACGAGTGTCCTGAATCACTGGAACAGGTTGTCCAGAAAGTCATGGATGGCCCATCCCTGGAAGCATTAAAGATCTGGCTGGATGCAGCTTTGAGCAACCTGGTCTCTGGAAGGCGTCCCTGCCCATGGCAGAGGGGTCCCTTCCACCCCAAACCATTCTAGGATTCTATGAAATTAACTTATTAATTCTCCTCCTTTTCCCCAATTTATTCTCTTTACTCTTTACCAAATCTTGCCATTTTTATAAATTTTGTCTCAACAATTATTTTTTTGAAACATTTTCAAAGGAACACTGGTTACTCACCTTTCACCCTCCAAAATACATCCAAGATAACTTTTAGCAGCCAACTGCTTCCAGTTACTGGCAGTGGTGATTAACACCAATATCTAGGTTATTTCCTTTCTATTTCAGAGCAAAGAGCAGACTATTTTAGTTGGAAGGTTCTTACAGTGACCATCTAATCCAATTGGATTGCCTGATCAATTCAGGTCTGACAAAAGTGTGTTGTTAAGGACAGTGTTCAAATATGTCTTAAACACTGTCAGGCTTGGGGCATTGACCAACCCTCTGTGAAACCTGTTCCAGTGTATGACCACCCTCTCAGTAAAGAAATGCTTCCTAATGTTCAGTCTGAACCTTTCCTGGTGCAGCTTTGAACCATTCTCTTAACAAGCACCTCTCTTATCTCCCTAATTTTTTTCCCTGTTGTGATTTTGGTATTAAGTTCAAAATTTAAATGTTAGAAGGAGATCAAAGTATTACATCATAGTCTTTCAGTATCTCTTTTTACTGCAAGGAAAGTGGACTGGTTACTGCGTTACCTACCCTAGCATATAGTTGTAGGATTCTCTAAGAGAAAACTCCATTTCCCAAACTTCGCATCTACCATACACAAGTTTGGAAAATACATTTACAATGATATTTAAATGTAAGTTTCTCATGTAATAATCTCAGCACTTTTGTTAAATACTTTAGAATATTTTGCAAAATGTTATGGTTGAGAAAAAGTATCTGAAATTAAACATATGATACAGTTTTATGTTCATTTAGCACTCAAGCACAACTAAACAAGGGGTTTTTTTTCCTAACTGAAGATTAGTTTTGTCCAGTAGGTTTCCGCAATTCCTAGCTGTTCCTGACTTCGTAATTTCTTGTTCCTAACTTTGGTACATATTCAGAGGAAACTGTTCAACTTCATGACTTAATCCTTTTTTAAATAGAAACAGAATTTGAATGGTTTACATTATTCTGGACTTTGTCTGAGTCAGGTTCCAGGTATTTCTACAGAAGCTGCAAAATGGAGAAATGTTTCTCCCACACAGGCATTCAGATGACAAGTTGGCATTGGCATCCCAATATTCCATGATCCACGCACTGAGGACAGGGCTTCATCGAAGACCAGTTGACAAGTACGCTTTTATTGTTACCTCCGGGAACTACATAGCAATTGAAGAAGGATCCTCGCCATCCTGGGGTCCTTGTAGATGTCTCTTATGACTCCGGTTATTGGGCTGAGGAATAACCATTGGAGAGTGTGTTTTCACACAGTGAAAGAGCCCAGGTTTGGTGTGTGCCTCGACGACTGACACTGCCCGGCACTGCGGGCTTGTGGAGTCTTCAGGCTGGGAGATACTCAAAGCCCCACCAGGTGCCAGGGGCTGGACTGTGATTTCTCTTCCAATCCCAGCCTGGGGTGACTCCGTGGCTCGGCCATCCCTCCCTCTGCCAGGGCAGCCACACCGGCGTCCGGGGTGGCCAAGCCTCACAAAGGAAGAGCGCCGCAAAGCGAGGGGAGACTGCCTGAACCCTTTTCTGTCCCTTTCCTTGAGCTCCGGGCTCAAAGTCCCGCAGCCCTCCCCGACGCGGGGGATCATCCCGGCGGGGGCCGCACGGCCCGCACCTCACACCCGCCCTGGGCCGCACCGCCGGCAGCGGCCCCGCCGCCCTACACGAACTGCAAGCCTCCCGTGCCGCCTCCACGGGAGCTGCGGGGACCAGCGGGGCTGCGGGGGGCTGGGGGTCGGCCGGGAGGCGGAGGGCGGGGAGAGCGGGGGAGGACAGGGCAGAGAACAGGAGGGCAGAGGAGGGGAGGATAGGGTAGGGGAGCGGACGGGAGGGCAGGGCAGGGCAGAGCGGGGGAGGGGAGGGCAGGAGGGGAGGGCCGGGGTGGGCGCAGGGGCCGCGATGGCGGCCGGGGCCGGGGCCGGGGCGCGCGCCCCGCCGCAGCCGATGGCGCCATCTAGCGAGCGAGCGCGCGAGCGGCCGCAGCCCGGGCCGGGCCCCGGCGCGCAGCGTTCGCCCCGGGGTTGTTTTTGCCGCTGTCCGGAGCCAAAGGCGGCCCCTGAGCCTTGGCGGGGGCGTTTCTGCTCTGCCGGCGCGAATCCCCTCAGCTCGAGGTGTGCAGGACGTGCCCCAGCACGGGCGCGCTGCGCTGCCCCGTGCGCTGATCCCAGCGGGATCAGCGTGAGGCCCTGGGCGGCACGGCCTGGGGCTGAGGGAGTGGGCTGCCCTGGGGGTGGGACGGAACGGCTTCAGACCCATCGTTAGTTTTTTAGATGACGAATGAGATAATGCCCTGGTTTTCTCTGTCCAGCTAAAATTGTCTATTTTTTTAGCTCAAGGTTGTATGTACGATTTTTTTCTTATGTTTGACTTGTAAGTGAAGCAGAACTAGTAAAATAACGATAATTTTTCTTCAGTTTCTCTTTTGTTTCCATCTTTTTTTTCCCCTCTTCTCACAAGTCTTGTTAGGACTGTCGCTGCAGTGTTCCGGGTAGGCATTTGTCATCATACACGACATTAGGGTCAGTTTAAACCATATTAGCAACAGAGAGAGGATATGTGGGTGATTCACTGGTGGTTCTGGTAATCAGCTCATTACATGGCAAATAAAAAACTGTGTGCCTCCATCTCCCTTGCTAATAAAGGGATAATGTGTGTTTATCTCATAGAAGCATTATGAAGATCGGGTAATTGCTTTTAAATCTTGAAATTGAAAAGTCTACAGAAATGCAAAGAACATTAGCTTATTATCATTAGAGATACAGAACTGACAGGAATTCTCCTGGCTCAATTTCAGAAACTTGTTTACACACCAAACTTGCCCCTCTTGGGGATATAAATATGGTCACTTTTATTTCCAACTTTTCTGTCATAATGTCAGGATGAAGACATTTCACTGACTGCGTCACTTGTCTTTCAGTAAATGTCCATTTATTGTCTTTCAGTAAATGTCCATTGTGCTGTTTTTATGGGGTTTTTTTCAGACTTTAATGAGGTACATTTATTTCTTTACAGACTTCTGAGGAAGTGAAATGGAGTTGCAATTAGAAGCAATATGGCTTTGACACATCAGAAAGTGTCAGTGTAATTGCTGACAGTACTTCTGTTTTTGTTATTTCTTTAAACTGTTCACTAAGATGTAATTGACTACAACAGATTGAGAGACTTCAAATGAAGAAAGAATAATGGAAAATTTCAGTTATCTGCCCAAAGAATTATATTTATCATATGGGTGGGTAGTCATGCAGACAGCACATGTGCATGTCCATCACTGCTTTTTGGAGCAAAAGCTCACAACAGAAGGCTAATCCATCCTAAGAACACAAGGCTGTGGTAGTGTTATGCTGGGTAAAGGTCACTGTAACATGAATTACATTCTCAAATTTTACATATGTTAAGAAAAAAATTTTTAAAAGTATCCTAGAAGTTGTTCTGAAAGAACTTGAAATTGCTGTTTGCTCTGTTGCATAATGTCTTCTTGAAAACATTTCCAGTGCCAGAAGAATAGCAAGACACAAATACTACATCAGTCTCTAAAACAAGCTCTGTGTTTCCTGAGTACTTTAAGAAAGCTAATCTAATTTTGTATAAGGTAGACTGATAGAAACAGTAATAAGGAAAGAATTAGGAGATACTATGATAACTTATAGAAGAGTAAATGTGGGATTTTTATTGGAAGATCAGTCCTAACAACTCTACTAGAAGGATCCAGTAAATGTAGAGAATGTAGATCATGCCCTAAAAATTCCTGAATCATCTGGAAGAAAGAGGTAGTGATGGTGTTTACTGATGACTCACATGTATTCATGGTTGTCAAAACTCAAGCTTGAGTATGGATACCTGCAGAAGATTTTTCCACTGCTGAGTTATGATGTAATAAAATGGAAACTAAATTTAGTGCTGTGAAGGTCAAACTGAAATACAAGTTCAGTGACAGCTAAAATTAGCAACATTGTTATGGGGTTACTGAGTGTGATGAGGTTAAATGCACTAAGAGTTTAATTATAAGACACAGTAATTAAGGATAAACATTATGGAAGGCTATAAAATCAGGGGCTTTGCCATGGGATGGCCTATTTTCAGAAATGTATTTGCCATGTTTCTGGAGAATAGGTTGACAGGGGCTCTTGAACAGTCATCCAAATGTCACCAACCACTGGCTCGGGAGGTTGCTAAACCTTTAATTCAAAGAAAATGGGGTGGTATAGCAAGGAAGAATCATTCATTATATGCTTATTTGTACACTCCTGTAAGTGTCCATTATTAGCCTCTGTAATAGAGAAAGCAATTTAATACATGGACTTCTGGTTTGAGGCACTGTAGTACTTCTAATTCTTTTTGTTACTAGTGACAAAGTTGAAAAGAAGTGAGCTTCACCCAGTTAGAGAATAATCTTCAAAATCTTGGGTATCAAATATGGCTCTATGACATATCTTTTAAATAAACATGTCAAATGCTTGAAATACTTCTAAAAAGTAAATGACTTTCAGCTACTGCCTGTGTACTCTGTTGTTTTTGGAAATAACAGTGTTGTTTAAGTAACACACTGTTGTCTTCATAACTGCTTTCACAAAAACAGGTGTAGTGTCCTTTCAAAGACATGAAGGGATTAAATACATTACACTATCTCAGAGGGCTATGAAATGTATTTCTCTGTCTCACATGTATCCACTGGGGTGGTTTCTTTAAAGTGTTTCTTTACTGTCTAAAATACTCAGCTAACTTTCCTTCGTCAGGAATTCTGACACTTAATAGCAATGTTTTATTTTGTCTTGGAAAAGAAAATATATGTTTTCATAAGACATTGCCAAATGTGTTCTACTGCACAAAATATTCATTCAAGTTCCATGCTTGCTTACATGATGGTTTTCCAGCATTTGAAAACAAGCCTGAAACATAACCTGTTTATTTGTATGGAATCATTCATGGAGATAGATTTTACTGTCTATCAAGAATACACTTTCTGTAATACTAAAAGCTACATATGTACTTCATCTGGGATGGCTTCCAGCTCTGTTTACTAAGATACTATCTTGAGGACTTACAGACTAGTGCTTTAATAGGAGCTCAGAACATGAGTAGAAATCTGTGTGTTTGGAATTCTGAAGATGTTGAGTGTTTCACGTGATCTAGTGCTCATGATGGGGCACTTGGAACTAGATGATCTTTAAGGTCCCTTCTAGCCCAAAGCATTCTGTGATTCTATGATTCCATTTATTTTAATTTTGCATTGATTCAGATGCTTAGCCAGTATGTAGGCCTATGCCAACTTGCTTCTATTCGAATACATATTTATATAACACAAGTGATTAATAGATTACAAGGTCAGAAAACAGCATGATAATTGCCTTCTTTAATCAGAGACCAGATTGTTAGACTTAGATCTGAGTCAATTCATGTCAAGCTATTCTTCTGCCATATCTTTTGATTATTTTACAAAGAGATTACGTATTTTTCCACTACCATCAACAACAGAAACATTTAACTGTCTCCCTGCTTTGTTCTTGTAATATCCACTTTGTTTCAGATATATGCTCTTCTTTCCTGCGACATTTTCTTCATGGGCCTGTTATTCCTTCTCAGGTTAAAAATATCCTTTAATCTTGCTTTGTGACTAAGTAATGAACTTCCAGCACTGTCTTTATCTGTGCAGCATGCTGGAATTACTTTTTCCCTCAAATCTTAGGGTGCTTGGAATGCCAGTTACTTAACCTATAAAGACCTAGGATAGGGCAAATAATAATGGTTTTCAGAATAGCAGCCTTCTAACCACCATCCATTCAGCCACCTTATCACTTATTCAGAGATGTGTGCCTTCTGGACACACTCATATTCATTAAAATGTAACTTGACTTTTAGTCAGTTCAAAATCAAAAATGTGAAGTTTCTTTATATTACAATAAATTATACGTTAACATCTTTTTTTCTTAGCTTTAGCGAAACCAGTTTAAATATCACTTTCAAAACTGACATAAAAGTGCTACATGTAAACAAGCCTGTAGTCATGTACAGCTGCTTCCTGAGAAATTTGTTTGAAACTCACTGCTGCTGAAAATGTAGGCTGGTTATATTGTGCTTAATGAAAGCTGGATTTATTTGTGCTCCTGTGTAGGCTCTGCTCACTCTAGGAAAATGCTGTATGCTGCACATCGTGCAGTAACTGGCAGGACTGGAGCCTTTCAGAAATATGAAAGATGAGGTGAATTGGTGGATTCAAGTCCAATAATTTGTGAGCGTCTAGCTGATGTACTTTTTCATTCCTTGCGAAAGTGTCTCAAGGGAATTTGAGACATCTGTTGTGATGGATTTTCATGGCAAGTATCAGTCCCAACCAGTGAGTTATTTTCTGTATTTGAATTGGTTTTGGGATGGCATATATTGCACTTACGCGAATTTTGTCAGGGAAATGCATTATGGTCTTATAAATTCAGCAAAGATTTCAGTAATTTTATCTTGTGTGCATATCCCACAATTTATTATTAAAACAAACGTTGTAGAAGTCTGTGGTAACAAGCTAAAATGACTTATTTCGCCGATAAATAACTTCTGGACATAGAAATATTTTCACATTATACAGTGTAAATCACTTATTATCTAGTTGTACATTTTTATTTTTGTTAGAGGGGCTTTTTTTCCCCTATATTAAACATTAATTCAGCACTTTATATTAAACTATTAAGGAAGTAATCAAGAATTATTGCCAAGATTAAACAATCATTATGCAAAGTTATAGGTGCCATGCTTGGAATGTTCAGTAATTTTACTGTTTTATCTTAGTTTATGTCTGTAGTAGATAAGTTATGGACAATTGAAGGTGCCATCTTTTTAAGCAAAAAATTTAAAGCCAGTTCTCTAAACTGTGATGAATCAGAAAAAAGTACAAATAACATAGAGCTCTAAACGATAAACTTCTCTTGTGGTCTGTTCTTTCCCTATTCAAAAGGACATGAATTTAAATCTGATCAGGATCTTCAGTATAGTACTTTACTGCTGCATAGGAAGTAAGAGACAATTTGGAAAGAAGGGAAATTTGCACAGTCTGTTAGTTTTCTTTGACGTTTTCTACTAGTCTGGATTTTTATGGCAATGCTGCAAATCGCATAGCTGACAAATGAAATGTGGAATCACTACAAGTTAGAGTTCATGAATATTTATTGGCTCAATTACTACATCAAGAATGAAAGCTTGGTAGGTTTTAGTGACAGTCTTGCAGCTGTCTTCCATATTTTTATAATAATATGTAATCAAACTAATGAATTCTTTGTCTTGATAATATTTTTTCTGTTATGCTGTTGTGATCCTCAATGTTTCACGTATGGTCCTCTGCAATACACGATCTAAGAGCTCGATTCTTACCAAATTAAATGGATTCTTTACTAAACCAACCATCTATGAAGGTGTTTTATACATCAGTTTAAGATTCTCAGCCTAGGGCGATATCCTGGATGAGTTCCCAATTTAAGTTATAGCTAAGGCTAGAAATTGAAATTCAAAAACGCTTACTTGACAGGAATATTCAAATAAAACATCATAGAACATGGGCAAGTGTATAAGTGTTCTCTTCCGTTTCCTGCAGTTGAATAAGGCCAGATTCCTCTTCAAGCTGCTGGAATTGTGTGCTATTACAAAGTGGTCTAGGTTGTAGCCACCGTAAGACATCAGACCTAAAAGCACGAATGCCCATTTTCTTGATGAATGGAACCTTAAAAATTTCATCAGTGATGACCCCAGTGCATCCCAAACAGCCAAGTATTTTCTCAGTCAACAGCCAAACCAACAATATTTTCTCTTACAGATGATTGAGAACAGCAGTACTGTAAAGGAAGCTATCAGCAAATGTCTTTATACAGGCAAAAACTGTGTTTTGGGCGGGCTAACAGAACAAAGGCTGGCTTGGTGCATACACTCAAAGTTACCACCTTCCAGCAGTGTTACCTCGCAGTGGTAGCATGCCCAGTGTTCTAGTGTGTAGTACTGCCCTTACTGTCACACCTGTGCAAATCCCCGGGACAAGGCACGTCTGCTCTCATGTGCAGCGCTGCCTCTGCAGCTGCCACTGTCAGTGCCTGTCAGTTCAACTATCCCGTCTGTCCTAAACAGAGCCTGAATTCATGCTGGAAAATAGGAAAATAATACCTCAGTCTCCAAAGGACGTTAGTATATTTATCTAGTCTTCCCTCACACTGGCTCTCTCCACAGCAGCTCTTTGCTGAACTGTGTTAATAGGGCAAGTAGTATGGTGGGTATATTACCCTGGCAGCCCTAGTCAACAGAATCAGCCAGGATTGACAAGATAGGATGTGTCTATAGTCCAGCATTTCCTAGTTTAGGCAGTTTCTATTTAGGTTCAGGTTCAGAGATCCTGAAGAGTCTTAGGCTGGTCTTAACCAAAGAAGCTTTGTTGGGTGCTTAGTGCAATGAGTAACAGCTCTAAACTGCCTTGGGCAGTGACTCCCTTATTCGTGGAGCATTTCTCAACCCTTTATCAGCATGACATGCTGTGTCGCTATCTTACAAATAAACATTCTCAATACATTATTCCAGTATAGTATGCTACTGGTGTGTTAACAGCACCTGAAAGCAGCCACTACAAAAACGAAGACAATATATTCATGTTTCACATGAATCACTGCGTAGACTGGTTCAATTTCTTTTTCTTTTAGACTAATGGTGTTTCCAATGCAGTTGTCTGTTGAAAATGGCCTGTATTGCTAAAAAAGCCAGAAGAAAACAAAAGCAGACTGTATCCTGTGTTTGTATGGAGCTAGCTGAAATCTGAAAGGCAGTAACATAAGAAGAAAATTATATCTTTGCGAACAGCATGAACATAAGCAGTTTAGATTAATAGTTTCATTTTGGGGGACATGATATTTTCTTAAGTGCAACAAGGATTGCATTTAGCTTGCAATTTAGCCATGGCAAGTTAAATGCGAGTCAGCAGTGCCCTGGCAGCCAGGAGGGCCAGCCATGTGCTGGGTGCATCAGGCACAGCATTGCCAGCTGGGCAGGGGAGGTGGCTCACAGAGAATGTGCCCCAAGACACAAAGAAAATGCTTAGAAACAATATTTCTTGAGGAATACAGGATGCATCGTTCGTGTGCAACTCTGGTAAATCCAAGCAACATTTATTTGTAGTTTGAGTAAATTCCTTTGAAATGCTTAACTAGTCACCAGGTGAATCCATAGTTAGAGCTTACTACCATGTCAGCAGCAAGAGGCATCTCATTTAACTTCTGATTGCAATGCACACACTGTGAGAGAGGACTCTTGGAAAGACAGATATATTTTTTCCTGCCCTCGTCTTCACTAGCCACAAACTTTAGTGTACATCATGCTGTACTTATCTACCCCCTCCCCACTTGAGCACACATTTTTCTTTTGATTTTTAGAGCGGGCCACCTTTCAGAACATGTAGAAGAAGGGTGAAAACTGCTGCAGATTACTGCCTTTATGCATCAGTACGAATGTTAAGATGACCTACAAAACAATGTGATTCCAGGAGCTGTGTTATATTAAGGTGATAAACTAAATCAAATGCCTGCTATTAGTACTGGCTTAGAAATACAGGCGGAAAAGAAAGGGTTCTGGTAGTTCTGCTAAAAAACCCAATGTAATTACATTTAATTTCAGCTATGAGGAGTGTTGTGTCCTACTCACATCTTGAGTATTGTTTGAAATGGGAAGGACATGGGGTTTGAATGGATGCAAAGGCAAGCACAATTATTTAGGGATAGAACAACTCTCTTATGAGAGAGAAACTAGAAGGAAAATACCTAAATCTGGACTGGAAAAAGCTGAGGAGAGATACTGGTAATTATTACAAAATCATGAAGGTTATGAATAAAATGGATACAGAACTGTTACTGATTGAATTTTACTGTATACTAAAAAGTTAGTGAGGAAAAGTTAGAGGAAATTGATTTTAAAGGGGTGAAAGAAAATCCTATTTTACATGCTAGGTAGGGAATTTCAAAAATTTTTTACCATAGAATCTTTCTTATGAAGGCAGTGGAAAGATGGATTAGCTAAATGTGTGGAAAACGTTTATAAGCATGTACTAAAGGCAACAATCATGGGTGTGCTGCCTGACAGCTCGTTCTAATGACTGCATGTGCTGGGTGTGAGGGGAATGGACCCCAAACAGTGTCAGGCTTGCATGCACTGTCTAAACAGCATTTTCTGCTGCTATGATGTAATGCTGAGCAAGGTAAAACAATGCTTACGGCCAGTAGAGCTTTTCTTAGCTCTTATGGTCCTCTGCTCTGGGTTATTCCTTTAATTTCACTTTCCATCCTTCTCTTCATACAGTTTGCCTTGGAGTTTGTTGTTATTCCAGTCAAAAAGTAATTAAAAATACTGACCCTTATTAAACAGAATAAAATAGATAAAAGCTATGGACTTTTGCAGGGTTTTCAACAAAACCATGGATCTTTCAGAAAATGCAAGTTAGAGGCTAAATTACTGATGAGCCTAAGCTAAGGTCTGTGCTGTAAAAATAAAAATGTTTCATTTTTAGGATATTGTTAAGATTCTGTGACTAGCATCACATAGTTGTCTATGCCTTTTATTAGCTAAATGCATAAGTAGTTGGATGTGTACCCATTTGAGTGTGTTTTTTCAAAGGTATGTTATGTCACAATGTAACTGGGCTACCCTGCAGTGCAAGTTACATCTTCCCAGATAAAGGTTTATTATTGTTGGGAGTGTGGTATGTAGGAGTAGCACTTCTTCTGGGATGTACAGATGGATAGATGGATTTAAAAAAAAAAAAGAGTAAGAAAGAGAAATGTTGGAAACAAACTGTACTGGAGAAGGATATGAATTCATAGACTGTTCATGTTGGATCTTCTGTTCTTACTGCCTCCTCATTTATAACATTCATTGAGAGATGACATTTTAAAAGACATTAACATTAATGTCATGGATATTTCAGCATGTTTAATTGAGTCAAAATATCTCTTGAAGTAAGTCATTCTACTTTGCAAAACAAATTTGAGAATACATTTCTTCTATATATCATATATCATCTTTGATAATCATTTATTTACTTTGACAACTTTAAGTCCTACTGTAAAATTCACATTCCTCTGCTGCCAAATAAACTTCATTTCAAGTTAGAGGAATAAGCAAAAGCAATTTGGCATATGCACTTAAACATCTATGTCCAAAACTAATCATTCACCAGCTTAGTAAGAAATACTCTTGGAAACTGTTCCATGCAGCAGATGGCAGCAGTAGTAAAATCGTGTAGCAAGGAGGTGATTGCAGCATGTCTACTTTTATAATCTTTAATATAGTGTAGGTCAAATAGTAAAAATAAAAACTATTAAAAGAAAACAGTTAAATCCTTTATTTCTGTCTTCTTGATGATGTTGGTGTCAGCATTTGTTGTCATTAATAAGAGAAAATTATTTTCATACATATTTTATAAATTCATGGCTTGAATTTATAAACTTGAAGTGGTTTTCACTTCATAAAAAGATCCCTGAACCTTCTACCCTGTAAAATTTGTATTTTTCTTTGAACAAATGAAATAAAATCTGGTTCTGAACTAGCAAATGGACATTTCTTTTCCTGAAATCATAAATTGCTGCTTCTACAGATGCATTTTATTAGGGATTGCTTCATTACATTCTAGTGGTCAACATCCTGTTTTATTGCCTCACAATCAGTGAATTCTTTTTCATGACTATAAAAATATTGGAAAGCCTTTATAAATTAAACAAGTATCAGATGCAATGAAGATGATTGTGTACAATGGCTTTGGATCTTTTCTTTGGATTCATTTTTAATAGCGTGGTTTATTGGTTTTCATAGTATTTCTTTTTGTTTATTTCATGTCTGTAGCTGAGTCCTATGTCTGCAGCTTTCCTGCATGCAGGTACTAGTAGAATGCTTCTTCTAGCCCTTGTTTTGCACAAAACTTGCAGAAAAAAATCTTTGAGATTTTTTCTTCTTCTGTCAGATATATTTGGAAGTGGTAAAATTGTTAATGACTTACTGGGGTGAAAGGAGTGGGGGAATTCATACAGGGACAGGGAAGGATTTAACTGGCAAAATGTAATTAATAGTACAGATGTGCACAGCAAAAGCAATCTCTCCAGGCTTTTTTAGCTGTCAAGGAAGTTATAATTACAGAGGCTACAGTGTAATTCCTCTCATCCAAAAGTTTGTTGTGGAATAGGCCTGACAAACTGCCTCCTAAAGTGCCTCAGCCTCCAATGACTGTACAGGGATCCTAGCATGACTGCTCCAGATACTTCCATATACTGCAAATTTAGATAAGATCTGTCCTAACTACACACACAGATCTTGTCAGCTTAAGCCTCACTTATTCAAGAGATCATACAGAAAAAAAGCAAAAAAGCCCTCATGCTTTAAGTAAGGGGGGAAAATGAAAATAAAATAAAGAGAAAAGATAAATAATTAAGACTACTCAATTATAAATAGTAAAGGTTGCGAAGTGTTTTAGTTTAAAAAAAAAATTGGTGAGAGAGAATTAGTGGTCTTCATGTATATGTTACAAGGCTTTTTGGAACTATGCTTTTACAGAAAATATTCAGATCAGAGACCAAAGAGTTGCAGGCAGATTACAGATGTTGGCTTTACTGTAAAGTTTGTATGTTTTTAAAGAATTGATTCGTTGACATAAAGCTAGAAATTTCCATTCTGAAAGATTTAATTCAGCTTTATTGATATGTTAAAGAAGAGATAACATAAAGGAGCCTGCCAAAGGGGAGCAGGGTCTATTTTTCCTTCTCTAATGCACATGTATTTTCCTCTTTCAATGACAGTAAAGGTAGTCTTTGGCAGGTATATCTCAGATTTCTTTCTGCAGTAAGAGAGTAAACTGATGTTAATACATAACAATGTGCAGGCAGCCAATATACCAGGGTCATTTACTGACTTTAAAATTGGCAAAATTTATTTGCAGCAGAGTTCTGTCCCTCAAAAGCAGGCATAGAAACAGTGCAATGAGTCATCACTCAGAAGATGGGGAGGAAAGCCAGTATATTCGATCTGTCCATTCTCCAGATTCATCTGAAAGTGCATACAGATTCACACTACCCTTTTTCTCAACTTTGTCACTTGTTTATGAAGAGTCTTATTGATCTTCCTCTTACATAAAATTGCCTCAGCTTCCTCTTTAGTTCTTTTCAAGGTTTCTGCAGAAAAAAATATAAAATTTTTAAAAAATAAAATTCTGGTAAAAAATCCTCCAACCCTCCTTGTAGGGAGTTAATTTTGAAAATTACTTCAATGCCCTAATGCTCTGCATACTAATCCACTTAGGCTTTCTTTTTCAAGCTTATGAGTGCCAGCCATTGACTTGTTCTACTTGGCTACTTTGAACCTCACACTGGGTTGCAGATTGTATATTGTTAAATGTAAGAAAGCATATCCAATTGTTAATAATTACTCACTTTAAGTTCATCTAAATAAAATGTGAAAATTAAGATTAAACTTTATAATTATGCTTTTCCAAATTCCTGCGTGGGAGTGTGTGTATGTTTAAAAAGGGCAGTGGGGAAAGGGTGATTAGAATAAACTTTCTTCTTGCATACTTCAAAATCTATTTCCAAGTGTGTGGAGGGTACCAGGGGAGCAAGAACTGCAGCAAAATCAGAGCTGCAGGAGGCTTTGTTAGTTTCATACTAAACAGGCCCGCAGGTCCAGGAAAGTTTCTGCTTTCGGTGTTCGCAAGCTACTCACATTGAGCCCTTCAGTATAAATCCATAACACACATGAGAGCTTGCTCAGCTGCTAAATCAAAGTACAAGCACTTGCTTAGAAGAGAGTTAGGGTGGACTGCAATTCAAGACTACCTGAGTTCTTTTTTTTCTGACAGCTTTTTTCTTATCTATAGAGAGGAGACATGAGGAGCAAAGAAGATAAATCCTGTTTCTGTACTTTTGGAAGAATTTGTTCAGCAGAAGGAAAGGCTTGAAAAGTCTTCACAGAGAGAGTATTGGTACCAAACTGTCACTGTTCTGCAGATTGCTGTTTTGCTTTTTAAGACATAACTTAACACTTACTTGTGTGGATTTCTAGCTCTTGCTCTCTTTACCTCATTTTAATCAATTTGTTTGCTTTAAGCTGAGCTTGTCTTTAGCGTAATGCTTTGAAGTTAGCATTTCGGGATTTTCTAAAATTATAGTTTCTATAGACCCACCAAAATTTATACAGCCTAATTCTAAATTAAAGGCCACTGTAACTGGTAGAAGTGGATTGGCCACTTCTAACAGTTGATATCTACAGACGCCTACAGCAATTCTCCTCTAGGAGCTAGTGATACAAAGAATTCTATGGCCAACACTGAGCAGAATGAACAGTGTGTCCTCTTTATGATAAAATAACAGTTGTTCCTAAATTGGGTAGAACAGTGCTACAAGGATATATGGTGTGTTTAACTCAAACTGTATTTCAAAATTAAAATAGAGGTTAATTTTGTATTTTCTGTATGTTTCTTAAAGGCTAGAACAAAGCAAGCATTTAATTTAGAATCTAATGGTTGCATATGTGTGTTTACTGTGAATACTGGTATTTAGATTAACTATGGTTATATAGAGAGAAACAATTATTTTAAAAGTGGAAAAATTTCTTTCATAAAGTACAAACATTTCTTATTACGAACTCCCTTCTCAGTACTCTTGTTATCAAGCCTTCGAACAATGAATATAATACCAGGTTATATGGGAGAGAGAGTAGTTTGTCAGTAGTTTTAATAAAGGTAGGAGTAAAGTCACTGTCATGCAGTGAAATTTGTATTTGGCTAAATTGTTTTCTATCAATACTGGTTCTTTCATTGTCCTTCCATTCTAGGTTTTTCCTTTTTTTTTTCTTTTCACCTTTATTGCTTCAACAACTGTTACTTGAAGCCCATCTAATCACTCAAATATTCTGTAAGCTCTTCTTACTGTTGGTGCCAGTTACAAAGACAAAGAGATGGAAAGAAACTGTCTTCTCTTGTTCTGGCTTGTATTCATGACTCAGAAACTTATATTTTTTTTCTTTTTTTTTTTGGATAGACTAGAAGACCTTGAGAAACATCAGTCGTCTCTCAGACAACAGGTATTTGCCTGAAATGACTCTTCTGTATTGTGAGGATTTCCTTAGAACTGAACACTGAGTCACAGTTTGAAAAACCAAGTGAGTAATCACTCGTTATCTCAATTTCTCTAATAGTAAAAATTCTTTATAAGTATTTTATGAATATTTATATAAAGCAAAAAAAATACACAAACACATAAAGAACATTTGAGGGGTTTTCAAGCATAAGTTGATGAGTATCAGCAGGAAAGGAAAAAATCAATATGCTGAGGTCAGAAGTCAATGGCTAAAGATGCAACATACAATATATGTCAGTTTCCTACAAAGTGAACAGTACAATTGTCAGAAGGTTATTTTTCAATTTTAAACTCTATTTTTTTCTATTAAAATATTACTCAGTGGTCTATGCTGTAATATTACACAATATTTCATTTGGGATACTTAAATTAATAGTTCAACATATATAATTAGACTGTAAATGCTTTGGACTGGATAAGACACTCTTACTAAAATCAACTCAGTTTTTGAGCCCAGTTTCTTTGGAAACCTAAAGGAACAAGAAAGAAACAACATACATAATAGTCTGATAATGCTCAGAACAAAACCACACAATAGGCAGTGAAAAGCTTAGGAACTTTCTGCATCTGTTTAGTATAAGAAGAAGTGAGATAACTGAAGGTAACTTGGTGGTCTAGTAGCTGTAGTTTAATGTTTACATAGCTTCAGAAAAGTTAGGCTGCTAAAGTTCCTGAGAATGAACACAAGAGCCTTTTTTCCCTATGTGTTCTTTAAGTTGAAAATAAACAAAATTGTATCCATACTTATGAAACCTCTTTTTCATGCCCACGATACTAATACCTCCCATTCTAAGTTCTTCATAATAATTGCTGTCTTGATGGTTATCCCTACATCCCAATGCTTTTTGTTTTCTCTTTTTTTGTTTTGTTTTGTTTTGTTTTAAACACAACCAGAGAGTTAGCAATAGAGAGACTGTGTGAGGGAGAAGTCTCTAGTCAGATGGAGGCAATTAATTAAGTTTTGGATCACAATTTCCATATGAATTAACACTTTCGTTTCATTTCAAAACACAGATTCCATGACAGTAATACTTTAGGACAATAAATGTCACCTTAACTCTGTAATATGTGAGTAGGCGCTTCTGGAGGTATATTTCTTAAAATATAAGAGGGTTTGCTGGCCTAGAGTGTATAGTAATCTATAACTTCTTTCTTTCTTGCTGTTCTACTTTAATGTAAATAGATTTCCAGACCTTCTTGGGAAACTTTCTGCTAACAAGTGAATTTTGTAATCCTGAACTAAAACAAGACTTGTTCCAGGCACATGTATATGTATATCTATGAAACTCTATGCTAATACATGTAACTCAGATAATTTCAATAATATTAATTTATTTTAATTCATTGGTAACCTTAATATACGTGATATTGTTAAGATTGGCATGTGATGCCAGAAAAGCTTAATTTACTGTGGTAATTTTAAAGTACTGACATTTTTTTCTTACAGCACTCTGGCATTAATTCATTGGCAAAGATACTTTATGTATTGAAATTCTACACAAATTACATGCAAAATGTAGTTCTTTCATATGTCAATATGCTGCCTATGGCTGTAATTAATTATACAATGTGCACACATCACATTAATACCATGGAGGAAAGCTGCGGTGCCAGAGGATTCTCTTCTACTTGCCATAATTGCTGTGATTAGTAAAAAGGAAAAAAATGCATTTGCTTAGTACATCAAAACAAGTTACACAGCGTTAAAGTAATAAGAGTTATATAGCTGCATTATCCAGTATGATGTGAAGTTCAGCAGGGGCCTTGCTAAAATTATGCCTACATCCTCTCCTGTTCTGCTGTACAAATAAAATAAAGCCATTTGTCATGTTGGTAGAGCTCATGGGAATGCCCTTGTCATCTCAGAGTGAGTCCGCTAAAGAGTTTTCCTATTCCTATGCAATTTATTCACCAATCATTTGAAACGCAGTAAATTGCAGAGTGCAGTTATCCCTGGCATTTGTGAATGGGCAACTTGCTTTTGTTCTCACAGCAGGTGTGAAGGTGGGAGAAACCAGATAAGCTGCAGTTAGTCTTACTGGTTCACTTAAAATTAAAACTAACTAACTAAATAAAACACTGTAACCAGAGAGGCCTTGCAGCATGTTCTGTGTCTAGTTATGCCATTTCTAAGTTGCCTTCACTCCTTTTCACTAAGAACATCAGTTATTATTGTATGAGCTTTCTAAATCATAAAAGGTTGTATGTGTGGGTGGAAAAAATTTTATATGCAGTTGTTTGGGATCATGAATCTGGTCATGAAATAGAGTTTTGAGAAGCTCACATTTTTATCACTCTTCTTTTTATCTTATTTCTTCTTTTACTGATTTTCCTGGGACATACACCTATTCCTGTCAGCAATCAGTTACTCTCTTGGAAGTACCCCAGCATGGTAATTGTTCAAACTAATTTAAAAATACTGATTTTTTTTTTTTCTGAAAATTCTTGATCTCAGATCCATGCTTGATCATGCCAAGATAAGTCAGTTTAAAACTGAATAATAATTTTTTAAAAATTGTTTATTTAATCAGAAAATTCATCACACCTCTGGTTTTCCTATAGAGAGTCTGTTGTCATGTTAGAATGATAATCTACTTCACTCTGAGTTACCCCAGTTCTCCAGTTCTTCTCAAGGTTTTCTTCCCATATATATTATCATTCTACAGTAAATGGAGAGTCTCTGGCTTATGAGCATTGTGCATGGACTTTTCTTCCCCTTTGTCAAAATTCTCCAAAAGGCATGCAGTCAAATTTGAGTCAAAATGGTAGCCTCATAACACATGAGTTACAATGTTAGAGATAGGTGCTTCAGGAGGTTTTAAGATATTAAACTGTACAGGTGATTTATTTTTGTCTGTGTATCTCAGCAAATTTCTAATGGGCGTCCAACTACACAGCTCTGTTGTTGTCATGGACCCTTTTGATGAGCTGGAACAGCTTCAGGATGGGTAGGCAGTGGGGGAATGATGCTGCTGCACAAGGGTTTGAAGAAAAGACTTAGCAACTGATGCCAGCAATTACTGCAGAAGTAGTAATCCAAGTATCGTGTAGACAGAACAGTTCTTTAATGACAGTGGTGTGACTGAAAACACAGTGTCAAGGGTAAAAGCAGAGGGTGAGCCTTGAGTCACTGTCAGTGATTTTGCCATCACTGAGAAGCTCATTTCCAAGCCAGAGGAGGTTTGCAACACTTAGTCATAGAAAGAGAAGTGAATTCCCCTTTGAGATCAGCCATAGTAGCCTGTACCAATTATTATCTGTTGCTTTTTAATGTACTGAATGTTTTCTTTTTTTACCATCACTCTGTAATATAAATATTAAAGTAAGTTGTAGCCAGTATTATTATGCAAATCTCTCAGAAGCTTTCAATAGTTATAAATCATCACGTGTTTTTAAACGTTAGCTTTTCTCAGTAAACTGAAACAACTCACCCTCTGTTTGTACACTTTAATTGAATGGAATGAATTCTTAGTTTCAATTTGTGATTATACACAAAACATCAAATTATATACAGATAAACCTATTCTATGTTTGTTTGGAGATTGAGAAATCCCCAGAATTAAATGCTGGAAGCTATTCCCCCATTATCTGAGAAATTATTTTTATTAGTGGAACAAATCTGGACATAGTTAGCTTTGTTTGACAGAACAAATTATATAAAATCCAGAGGAAGTGCATATTATCATGTGTTTCTGCTTTTCAGTCATTCTTCTAAAAAAAAAATTATATGAAAATTTCTGTAATTCTTGTTTTCATATAGTGGTATATTTAGTAATGTTGGTTTGATAAATATTCTTTGTAATTTATGAAGTAAAATAAGAGAATATTTAAAATATTCTGATATATAGACTGATTTTTTAAATACTCAGCCTTCATCACAGAAGAATCTGTAATGTAATTGTATTTTTGAGAACATTTGTTTACATTTTGCACTTCCCTCAAGCTGGTGTTGTCAGTTTAATTCTTTTATAGTCAGTGTCAGTTGTCAGTTCTCAGTCTTGCCAAAACAAGGCTGTTCCCTTTGAGCTCACCACCTCGTAGGAGACATTACAGACGTTTTAGAACCCAGGATTTTTTCATTAATCTAGCTTTAAAGATAAATATGATGTTTCTATTACTACAGGCTTTTTACTTCACAGGATTTGTTGAGCCAGCTGAGATGATAGTCCTTCATAGCAGCATGGAAGGTTTGGAAGGTGGGAGACTGATATGACTGGTGTACCAGTCTCTGTGGAAATCTGTCAGTCGTGACAGTTTTCGCTAACTTCCAGTGCAATAGTGTTGTAATGGCTTGGTGATGTAAATGTCAACTTTGTAACTGCATCCCTCTGGAAAATCTGAGTGGGTGGACAAATTTTTTTTTCACCACAGGCTGAGCTATCCCAGCTTTTTCAGTTGGTGCAAATGTGACACAGAATAAGTGGGAATGAAAGAGACTGTTCTCTATGGGCAGTGTTTTGCAAAGAAAAAATATCGTTTTTCTATGGATGTGATTAAGAAGATTTCTGTTTCTATTGTCTTCTCATATTTTCAAAAAGTAGTAATATTTAAATGAAAAAAAAAAAATTCAGGTTTGTTATAGAATTGATCAGACAGTTTAGTAACACAGAGAACAGTTATGAGTGCTTGCATGTATTATCCATCATAATGAAATACATTCTTTAGTAGATTTTATACGTCTTGTACTTCTAAAACAGACTGTTTCCATAAAATGATAACTACTAAAATATGTGAAATAAATTTAATAATGCAATGCTTAGAACTTGCAAGTACAAGAAGAACATGTACTAATTCCTATCCACCTCCATTGTTACCTTAAGGGCAGCTCTCTCCATAGCAACTGAAAACTTTTCAAGGCAGCAATAAACTAATCCTCTCCAGCTTCCAGAGCACCATCAAGGAATTTTAAAAACATTGGACTTCCAGCAGCTAAATACTTCTGAGGATTCAGAAGGCCACAAAGCTAGATACACAAGCATTCTTTTTCCCTTCAGAAGGTAAGAAAATAATATTTAGAAATAAATGCTCATAATATCCTTGTAACATATATACATGTTCCTAATTGCTAGCAGTAAAATGTATCTAAACACCAAAAGATTTCCTAATATCTAAAAACATACTAACTATTATCTGACTGAATACCCATTTGAATTCAGCAGTTCTTTTTTCATTTTAAATACTTTGTTATCGGAGTTTCCTTTAAAATAAAACACGTATATCATATTGCAGTTCAAAGAAGATGAACGTATATGTGGCTGTTTAGCACATGTGCATTACTGTCTGAATATGTATGTCACTGCCAGCGTCTGCCCATCAATAAAATCAAAACTTCTGTGGACAACAGAAGTGAAACTCTTTTATATTTCTTGTGCTTTGATATTGAGATAGATTACTGTTAAAGCAGAGGGAGTGGTTTATTAGGTAGGACTGTGACAAGACATATTTATAGTACAAAACGTCTTTTGCATCTGGAGTTAACAAGTTAAGTTTGTTTGTCTTGTTTATTCACTGAGTTCTTTGAGTGAAATTATAACCTCAACATTGTAATTCTTCTGTCTGAGTAGAAACAAAATATCACTACTTTTTAAGTACATCCTGTTCCTTCTTTTTTCTGTGCTGTGTAGCTGGAGTTTAGTAATGCTGGTAAAGTGTTTTGACAATATAACCTGCTTTACGTTATCGCTGTGTTATGTAATTACTGCAGATTCATATCAGTATTAGAGTAGTAATATTTATTTGCAGCTTTTTTTGTTCCTAAAAAACTGTTTTCATAATGAAATGAAAGTGAAAGCCATGGTATTTTCCTATTCTTGCTGAAAAGAATTATTAGGGAATGCAATAACATAACACTGAAATGAAAGCTATATACTTTGTTTTTAAGAAGAGGGAAGGGCACTTTGAGACAACCTCTAGTTGGTAATTCTAAAGAAGTTTTGAGGCCATGGTTGTCTTAGTTTCCTGCTGTTCTGTGCTGTAAAGCCCTTACAGGCTCCCTGTTGTTCAAAAACAGCTTGTCACTGCAAATCAGCTTAGCCGACCAATTAATAAATCCTTTCGAACATATTGCATTCGCACTAATTAAAGGGTTGGGTTTTTTTCCCCTTTACCATTCAGATTCTTCAGGTTTTGAGTTTAAGCTGTGAAGTGCAAACAACAATCCAACATTCAGTGCAGATCACACACTGCAGGAAGAGGAGATGTATTTTCTGACCAAGCATCCAGCTCTTGGGGTGGTATGTTCTGCTTTCATATTCAGCGTGCTCATTGCTGAAGGACAGCCTGGGGAAGAGCATGGGCAGGATGGCAGCAATCCTCCCAGCAGAGGCTCTCTGGTGGAAGTTTTACGCGTTCTCTCAGCTGAAAACACTGAGCTCCACATGAACCACTCACGAGAACTGGTCAAAATGTTACTGGAGAGAGCTGAGTGCCCACAGCGGATTTATGGCATGCAAGAGGATTGTAATCTGGTTAGTGCTTCAATTAATGAGGGATATCTTTACAGGATCGTCAGTGAGTTCTAACATTATTTGTTAGTGATACTGTCCTGAATACAATACCTAAACATGTTAAAAACTTGTTGTTGCAGCAAAAAAAAATTGTCCCTGCTGTGTTTCATTTTGAATTATTATTATTTATTGTTTGAGCTCATGAAGAGATATTCCAAACATGAGGGACATTCCTTAAAAATGCCATGCTTCAGTCGCATAACACTAATAACTTTCCTTTTAAAGTTGCCAAGTGTTTGTTTTCCAAGAAAAATTTTTCTACTGAAACCTGATCTAAAAATAAAAGCATGAGCTTGTATTTGGGGCACAGGATTTCCACTGTGGAAAGACATAGGTAAATGCTGGGGACCAGTTCTGCCACTTTTTTTTTTTGTTGTTGTTCTGGATTTTACTTCATAAAAATAAAACCCAGACAGGATTGTCTGAGATTTATGTGCCACTTCACTGAAACATTCAAGATTTAGGGGAGGGTTTTGGTAAGCAGTTCAGGTCAAGGGAAATGAAAGGCAGAACAATGAATCTACAAATCCACATTGAAACTGGAAGTAGTCCAGGGTACAGTTGAACAGAGGGATTGGTTGTCTACTTGAGAATATTTTCAGAACTCATTCCTGATTCAATGAAGAAAGGGCAGGGACAGTGTTAGTGAGCAACTTAGCTGAAAGGGACAACAAAGGGCTTGGTCAGCCCTGGCTTTCATTACTCTGGCTCTGGCACTGTTCGGTGACCTACATACAGCAGTGTCACTTTATAGCACACTTATGAAGACGGTCAGAAAGGTGAATGCTTTTACAAGGTGCTATTCTCGGCAATCTGCCAAGCCAATGAAATGGGAATCCTTTTATCCTATGCAGTAGACAGCTGCTCACTTAATTGACCCTTTCTAAAAATGCTCCCATTTTTTCATACGAGCCCATATGTGAAATTTCATACATAAATATTGTAGGTGCCTGTCATTACCTAAATGGATAATTTTTTATAAAGGAGATTATTCACATATGGGCAATGAATATGCATCAGATATGGGCCCAGATTGAAAGCTGACAATGTATAAAACGTGGGTATAGAGTCCTCCTAAACTTCACTAAACGGAGTAGGTTTTTGTTTATCTTCTTTGTTTTTCTTCTCGAGTGCCGTGCTTTTTTCTTGTTTTTGTGAAGTATTTCTGGAGAGCTTGCCTACTGTGTCCTTGGATTGAAGAAATCTAAGGGAAACTTAACTGGGCTGACTTTTGTCAGTTCTCCTGCTCTGTTCAGGTTTCATCTTGGAAATTTCCTATAGGAAGAGTTTGAGGACTTTCACCATTTCCAGTACTCCTCAGTGTTGGCTGAGCCAGAAACCCTGCACACATGCTGCACTGTCAGTGTTTCTGTGTCAGCACCACAGGAGCATGGTTTTCTGTAGGAAATCCTTGAGAGAGATGTGGCATTTTCAGTCACATAGAACCCACATGGCACTGTGCTGAAATCACCCATGATAATTTAACAAGGTTTGGTAAACCAAGACAGCAAAAACTGCACAAGAAGCACTATCCTTCAGGATCATCAAAATTTGAAACAGAATGCCCCACCTTATATTGGCATTTTCTTCCTCATACTTGTTGGGAATCACTAATTGATTTCGGACTCAAATTTCCTTTCTAAATGCAGGATTCCATTTATACCACATGACTTTGTTTTCAGAGGTTTTTTTTATTATTATTTTTTATGATATCTCTAATGGACATTTAAAAGCAGTGAAGTTTAACTCTTTTTTTAGACCCTCTTCTGGTTTTTTTGTTATGTAGTGACCCTAAGACCCTTTGGGCAGGGTCTGGCAGCTACTGAATGGCATCTGACACTTCTTCATCTCCTAAACACACAGAAATCGTATATTTCTTGCCTTGGTGAGAAAATCTTTTTGGAACTTCTGGCCACTTAAACAAAAGAAACTCAGACTTCAGTGCCCAAGTTCTGGGCTTCTTTTTTATAGGAAGTAAGCATTTCTAAATCAAGGACATGCAGATGGCTATTCCTGTAAAAATATTAGTAGCAGCAAAAAAAACCCCAAACCAACAAACAAACAAAAAAACCAACCCAATGACAAACCAATTTATATCCTCTTAGTATCTCTTCCAGGGTCACTCACCATGGGCTACCCATATACTATGGAGTGACTGCATCTTTTACAATGCCCCTGCTTCCTTCTAATTAGCAATTTTTTTCAGGCATCTTCCTTGCAAGAGCAAACAATGGACTCACTCCTTGCAATTTATCCTCAGTGGGTTTTAAAATCTTATAGAAATCCTTGAAAATCTTCAACTTCATGCCCTGTATTTATTGTATTACTACTGCGTGTTCATAAAGACTGGTTGACTGACTTGAGATCTTTGGAACAGAAAACAGAATAGACTCCTCCTAGTCCAAAGAGTAATTCTCAGAGACTGCATTCGGAAAAGTTAGGCTTAAAGACCTTGAAAAGCACTGTAGGCAGGACACAGTGAATCATACTGTAATCTAGTTTTTTATGTATATAAATAATTTAATTTGGATATTAATATCCACAGTTTTCATTTTTTCTTTTATTTTAGGTTCAGTATTTTGAGAATTTTGGTTAGAATTCTTCATATTAAAAACTAGCAGCTCTCTCAGTTCCTCCAAGGAACTTTGACTTCTGAACATGACAATGTGAGTTTCATTAACGCAGCTTCAGTGTAGGAAAATGAACTAACATTCAAGGTGAGCCCCACCAACCAATACATCATGCTTGTAGCCACAAAAAATTTATTCTTACAAACTGGATTCTGTCTGGATTCATTAATTTATTAGAGTGCAGTGTTGATCCTCCCATGGTATCTTATGTGTTGTAGTTTCTTCTCTGAAATGTACAGTTCAGCTGCTCTGCCATTGTTGAGATTAGCTGACACATGTATAACATGCTTGGAAAGGAATCTGTAAGAAAAAAACAGATACAGAATGAATAACATTAAATACAAGATCTCTTCAAGAAAGATTCTTTATTTTGGACTTCAGTGTCTTATTTGTCGTAGTCTGAGATAGACCTCTATTAGTCTTCTGGTCTAATTTACAGACTAACTTTTGTATGAGCGGCAAAAGTTTCTGCAAAGTGTCTTTGTAGCAAGAAAAAATTGAGAAAGAGAGAGATATAGACAGATAGATAGATAGATAGATAGATATGTGTGTGTGTGTATATATATGTATGCATGTATTAAAAGATCTGTGCTCAGATGTAAAGCCTGCACATGATGAATATGTAATTTCAGTCCCTCTTGAAATGCATTTGAAAGACTAAATGGGGTTGAGACCTTGTGCTGGCTCTCTGCACTGGATCTCATTTTTGCAGTTAACAGAATCCATTGAGAAGCATAAAAATAGCTGTGTGATTATAGGGTCAATTAAGTCTCTGAACAGTGCCTTGAATATGATATAACTTCTGTTTACATAGCCTCAATTAACTATAGTTCAGCAACTGTTTTTATCTTATAATGTAAACACATAGAAGGCACAGATGAAAATATGAATAGCCCTAGCCCTTATTTAATATATTTATAACCAGAAGTATAATCTGTTGAAGCCAGTGGAAGGCTTTCACTCTCTACAATGATTGATCAGAATTATTCCTAATTGTAGTGAATCTCAAACCACTAAATCATAGAATCATAAAATAGAATCATAGAATGGTTTGAGTTTGAAGGGACTTTAAAGATCATGTAGCTCCACTCCTCCTACTGTAAGGAGGAGCACCTCCCAATAGACCAGGTTGTTCAAAGTCCTATCTCTAGGGCACTTGACTTTTCTTAAAAACAAAAGGGGGTCTGGGAAAAAAACCCATGGTGTGATCTTGCAGCCATAGAACTGCAATGAATTACTTACACCTTGCTCCTGCCATTCCATCAGCCTGCATCTGTGTAGTTTTGGATTTGATCCCTTAAATATAGAAGTTGTATTCTCCTGCTGTCCTTCCTATCTGTATTTGCAGATGCCTGGCAGTATGTCACTTGAGTTGAATTTCCATTAATTTTTATTTCTTCACAGTGCCTTGAACCGGATGCTTTGTTACTAGTAGCTGGAGGAGATTTAGAAGACCATCTCAGTGAAGAAGTATTTGAGAGAATTTCTCTTATCCTTCTTTACTACATTCTTCATCATAGAGATATGTGTTCTTCAGAATTCAGCTTGAATGATAAGGATTATAAATTTTACCTACAGAGTATGCTTAGTTTAAGACATGATGAAGACTGTTATTTTTTTTCACGGAATGAAACTGAAGATATTTTGGCTGCAGTAAGGCAACATTTTAAAACTTCTGAAAACCAGGTAAAGAAAACATATGTAAAAATAGCTTCATCTTTATTACAGGTATAATGCCTTTATGCTAGTACAGACACTGTGCCAGTATCACAGTCCTCCAGAAAACTGGTAAATGATGGTGTGAGAGCACAGCCTGGACACTGGTGTTGTGTTGTATGTGCTGTTTAATGCTTTTCTGTGAGTTGTTTATGGCATCTGCCACTTCCACAGGGTTTGCTGTGACATGGTTGAGGAGATACTGCACTTCAGGGACCGTTTCCAGTAGGTGATTTAGATGCAGTTGCCCTGCTTAGGGCAGACGGAAAAGAGCACAGCTGTGTAGATGCAAGACCTTGCACTTGGCTCCAAGGACAGAAAATACTTTCTCATCTCTTGTATTTGTTAGTATCGATACACTAGCAGTGTTTGCATTTCAATGGTATAAAGCAGAACAGCTCCATTACTGGCTGGTATAGGTGAAATAATGAATTATTTTGCTGTGATGATATCCTTGCCAGGTTCTACACTTCCATGTCTATCCAAAGCTGGATGGAATAAGGAATCTGTCCAAAGATATGATAGCTTCCTTCAGTTGGAACACATACATTTGTGACTAATTATCTACCAGCATGGATATGCCTTGTAGAAAGATTGATAAAGATAAGCTTAAAGTTTAAAAAAAAGCATATTGCGTATTTTCAGCTTAGATCATCCTTTATAAGTCAGGAAACATGCAGTGAGTTTTCTCACTGCTGTTTAGAATTCCTTATCTCAAATAGGGTCTATAAAATAATAGAATAATATTATAGAGTTCAAAATCTAAGAAAAAATTTTCCTTGTAATAGGTATTAAAACAGATTTTTGCCAGATTAGATTACTCCTAAACTACAGATTGACCTCCTGTTTGTAGCCCTTTAGACCTGTTCAATGTATTGAGTTAAATTTGGTTTATACAAAGCTCAAATTTGTCCTTTTCATTTTATTAGATTTTAATTTACAGCATGCTGTAGTAGGGTTTTCTGCACAAACAGAAGATGGGTCGGAGACCTGGCTGTGTCCAGAATGTTGAGGGCCTCCAGTTCCTCTCTCTGTCTTCTTTGTGTAATCGTTTCCCACCATAAATTATTCATTGACCAGTACTTTTGGTTCTGAGTCTTGGTGAACGTGCTGATTTCCAAGGACTCCAGTGGTATCTGAGCAACTGTAAAGAGGCATTGGAGGGTATTTGGAATGTCAAGATAGAATAACAACCCATAATATTCTTTACTGAGGGTTCTGTTTGTTTATGCTGGCAGTATAATCAGTTGTCAAGCCTGTCCAGTAACTGAGACTTCCCCACTCACTGACTTGAGGGAAAAGAGGTTTCTTTTATGAAAGGTACACAAAACATAATACTTGGCATCACAACACTTGCGTTATGGAAAAGGGCCAATGGTGCAGGGTAGTCATAGAAGAAAAGCATTTTTAGTGGCTTTTTATGTGTTTTGGTTTCACAGAAAATATCTTCTTCTTTAGTCATAGCACCTAATATCTTGTTTGAAATGAGAGATTTAATTCTGGGTTGTGGAAATTTTAATGTGTAGTGAATGAACAGGAAAAGAAATGCCAGCCTCCTCTCTGCAGTGTTTATGGCCTACATACAGAGACATGAGTATGTATAAAATAAATTACTTACTGTACTGGCTCATCTAGCTGACTTTTTAATTTTGTTAATATGAGTTAGAAACAAATTAAATTAAGCAATTTTTTCCTTGGTTTTTTTTATTTGGTTGTTTCATTCAAACCCAACTATTTGCAGTGAGAATAAACAAGAAAGGAAAAAAGGGAAGAAAATGAGAAAAGGGGGATAAGTTTCTGGGTTACAGAGAGTCTGCAGGCATCCACACACATGGGTGTATACCACTGACTACTGTTTTTATTTGGTCACCCAGCAGGAAAGTCATCCTTTGTCTGCAAAAGTATATCTTTCCATATTGTCCCCAGACAACTATTCCATAACAAACTATTGATTTCATTTAATAGGTAAGGAACCAAAAATGTTTAAAGAATTCTTTCAGAAGTTTGAGATGAAGATTTAAAGTCTGTATTATTTGAGCCAATTTCTCATGCCTTAACAAAAATTCCTCCCCTTTCTTCCACTTTCTGAAAGTAGATGTAGATGTAATTGAGGAGGACACTGGGAACAATAGAAACAGCAGGAAAATAATGCTAAGCAAAAATAACCTGAATGAAGGACTGTACTTTTCCCCCATTAGACACTGAGTAAATGTTCAGGATTTTTAATTCTATGCCTGCTTGTCTGAAAATGTCCTTTGATTAGCTGTCCTGCTGGCAATTACAGCTTACATCTTAGCATTTTTTTCTGCTCTGACTGTCTGTGAAATTGTTCTCCCCAGTTTCTCCTCCTGTCACTCTGATTATTTAAATGGAGGTGACCAGGACTGTCTTCATGCTGTTTTCTCCTGATTTCAGTGTGTTGATGTGAGCACTCTGGAGAAAAATGCTGATATAATGGACAGAGATGGTGCTGATGAAAACACTCTTCCACGCTTGGCTGCTTTAATCCTTACTCTGGCTCTCCAAGGAGTCTGTATGGGGAAAGCAAGTTTGCCTTCCCCAGAATTCTTTATAAAATATATTTTCAATTCTCTAAATAGTACCACTGAGCTCCAAGTAACAGGTAAGCTGGAGTATGCAAAGTTCATTTTCTTCAGGAAAATTTATTGCTGGACTTATCAGTAATGTTACTTAACCATAAATAAATAGAAGTATAGGAGAGCTCTAAGCGGTCCAAAAATAACAAAACAAAAAACCTGAAACAAAGCAAAACAAATGTTGAGCTCTCAGCAACAGTAGCTATTAATTTCTGTAAAAGGTTGTGCCTGCTTAGCTCTTTAAGAAGCTGTACCATCAACTCAGGGGCCTAGTATGGGTTTAGAAGGTTGTTATAAGACATCTACTTTTCCTTGTTTGTGGCAATTGCTAACAGCAACAGTTCACAAGCTTTCCAAATCACTTTTAAAAAGTTACATTATGTATGGGTTAAAGCAGATTAAAAAGTTGAATTGGGCATAGGTAAAAACATTTTTAACATTCATAGGTTACGCAGAGGTGAATTGAATCACAGAAATAAATATAAAAAAAATACTAATCCTTAGCCCTGAACTGGGGCTCCTACATTGTGTTTGCATAACTGGTTTGGCAGCAAAGCCCTTCCTTTAAAATTGCCCAGCCACATCTTCTAAAATAATTAACTCACAAGAATGGATGGAGCCACCTCAGCACAGTGCTACTAAATAGCTATGTATGGTGAAATCTGGGCCCCAGTGAAGATAATAGCAGGACTGTGTGGTTGATGGTGTTAGGATGTCATTCAGAAAAATAAAAAAAAATATGCTTAACCAGTTTGTTACAGAGTAAGTATATTTTAAGTCTAAGCTAATTATACTGTCCCTTTAAATTTATTTAAATTCTTGATAGTAACTTCAGGGAAGAGTAAAAATCTGGAAGCATGGAAAAAAGAAAATTAGATTTTACTACATTTAGAAAACAAATATACCTGCAGCTACATTCAGATCTGTTTGTTTAAGTAGCCAAAAGAAAGTAGTGAAGCATTTTATCAGAAATCTTATTGTGAGATTTATGATTAAGATTATACCATTTGCATTTTCTGAGTAACAACATTTAAAAATAAAGGATAATCACATGAAAACATTCTCATTAATATAAATTTCTTTACAATTAATTTGTGGACCACTTTTTTTTTTTAATGGACAAATTAAGGTTTACAGGAATTATCACTATGGCTGCATTTGAAAATCCAGGGGTGAAGGAAGGTGATAAGTAAAATAGGATATGGCCTGCCTCCTCAAATAACCGGGCAGTCCATCAGCAGAAGCACCCATTGCACCCAGGCTATGTCATGAGGTACATCCGTGTGTGATCTCAGATTTGGCTTAGGGATCCTGGCTCTCTCTTTCCAGTTTCAGTGCTGTGAGCAGGCATGCTTCCCAGTTAATCAAAGGAGACAGAAAATTCGCTGTCCTATGTTGCACTTCTGAAGTGCAAGGGCAGCAGAGCATCCTGAAGATTGATTTCAGGACACCCTAGAGAGGATCTGTCTCCTGATCCGAGTGCCTGGCTGTGGCAGCTTAGTGTGGAGTTCCCTTGACATAGGAAAATTTTAAGAACAGTGAAGTTATTTAGCAATGACTAGAGAACTTTGTCAGAGATGATGATTAAATAAAAGATGAATTGCCTGTCAGTCACATCTGTTTTCTTCTGAGACAGTCATAGGCAAAACCTCTGAGTGCGGTATGTAAAGAAGGAAAGGCTGAGGAGCCGGGTGTCTGGAACTTCCAGAGTTGTGAAGCAGAAATTGTGTCCAGTACCAAACTGAGAAAATAGTATTAAAATGAGGAATTGAATTAATGTTGTAACAAACACAAAGAAAAAAAAATGTCTTTTAAATGTTTTGTCTTTTAAGTGTGCATTTCCCCATGGTAACATATCTGTTCTCTAATGAATCACTAGAACTAGAACAACTACTAAATGTGCTTACAGCCAAAAAGATCTGCACTGTAAATGGACAATTTCACAGTCACAAAAGAAGACGTTACAGTATGGCAATCAGAGATACTGGGAGAAGAAATATTCCAGTCAAAGGAAACCATACAAAAGGAGACTATCTGAAAGGAAATTTTGAAGATCATGAAAGGAACGCAGATTGGGACCAGGTTAATTTATTTTTGTGTTACTATAGTGTTGGTGGCAGAATTTCAGTGACAGAAGTTTAAATTGATTTGCAAACAATGTAATATTTCTGAGGTAAGATGTATTAGTTTCAAAAAAGCATGTAGATACTGATGAAAATATACATTTATATAAATATATTTGTTTAAATATTAATTGGAGAAAGAACTTAATGGATGTTGAATGTGTGATTAAAGTCACTGGGAGGGGCTAACAATGATTAGTGTTACACAGAATCAGGTGTTTCTTCAAGATACAGAGGACTGGAGTAACATGGCTTCGATATTTTCACACAGATATTAGAGATTTCTTGTGAACATATGTCACCAAGTTTCTAGGACCCCTTAAGTGACCTGGTGGAAAGAAGGATTGTTTTGTACTAAGGAAAACAAAGTAAATTAAAGTTTTTATGTAAGTTGCTTTTAAAAAGCTTCTGTAAATTGAAAATTGGGCATTTCCAAACTCTTTTCATAGCCATCTATGGAATCCAGAAACCTTCTTTAGAAAGTATAAAGTCTGTAAAACGGAGCCTTAGCTACTCCCCTGTATCCTCTCTGAGGACTTTGAAGGACACTGGCTTATTGCAGGTGATTTTATCCTTATCCTAAGAATTCAAAAATAAACAAATTTTGTTTATAGCAATGATCAAGATGGTAACTGACTTCCATCCTTTAGACTGGGTATCATTCCTTAGACAAAAAAGGAGACTTCAAAGTATATAATTGGTATGTATTTTGAGGCATACATTTGAAATATATACTTCAAAGAACACTTTTCTATTGTTTTCAGTTCTTTACCATTTACATTACCTTAGTGGCAATGTTTCTTCTCCATTTAGGAGAATTGAGTGATGTGCAACTGACTTTTGCTGTGTGGTCATTTTATGATGGGGAACTGAGACAAATTTCATCTGGTTAAATGCTATTCTGATTGATATTTATCTGTGTAATTGTATTGCATTTGAAATGCATACTCTATCAATACTTTTATTTCTTTGCAGCTGACCACAAAAAAGGATCATGCTGATCAGCATGATGAGGCTGTTACTGGGGTCTCAAAATAATTTTAAATTAAGGTCATTTTAATTGTGTTTCATATGAATTTTAAATTATGAAGGGCAGAAATCAGTAGCGATACTATCTGTAAAAGAAGTAAAATTGTTCTCCAGCAATTGAAGTATTTTTAAAACTCAGTTCTTGATTTCTTGAACTTCTGAGACCAACTGTAGCTCAAAAGATAAGTGTGCAGGGGCATTATGAGTCTTAGGAGTCGACTGAGAGCCAAATATTCTATGTATATAAAAATAAAATCACAAAGAAAAATCTGGACAGAAGATAATTTCTCTTCTATATTAATTCCTGGTTTCTCAGTGTTTTTTTTTTCCATGCCTCTTCTTTTTAGCTCTGCCTATTTTCCTTGACATATTCCATTGAAACATTTTGTGTTTCACTGCTGTGTTGCTAATTTTGTCTCCTGTTTTCTGCACCTATGATAGCCATTGTGCTTCATTAGTAACAGATTCTGCTACATAGAAGACATTGACTCATTTAGGGCTTGTGTTTGCTAACTGCATTAAGATGTGTAATTTAATTTTTATATAGGAATTATTATTTGAAACATTACCACAGAAGGGTCATTGCTTTCTTTTAAAGTCATCATTGTCTCTACATTTAAAAATGTATATAAAAAAGTAAGTGGCAGATGATCTAATAAGATAAATAATCTTAAATTCCATTAAACTATGTCACAGTGTCTATGTATTCATTTACTATTCCTCATTAAACAAACATGGATTTTGGAAACCCAAATCATCCATACATCCATCCAGTTTTTCACATGAAAATATGCAAATTCGATTTGCTTATTTCTTTGATATCATCCTCCAGGAGCACACACCTACTTGCTTTTCTAATGGAGACAGTTCTCCTTATGTTAAAAAGCTTATAAGGCTGGGGCTTGCAACAGGAAAAGATGCAGGTCCTCGTGCCTCAAGTCTTACAAGAACATTTTGCTAAATAGACCTTAACAGCTATTTTTTATGTATGGGTGGACAGTTTATTTTTACAGATGAGATGTTGCTTTTCATTGAAAATTCCTGGTAATAAATTCACATTAAAATTTAGGTTCATAGTAATCCTGGCCCTCATCTTGTCTATCCTACTTCTCAAAAAAGAGCCAACTTAAAAGTTAGATCAGGTTTCACAGAGCCACGTCCAGTTGAATTCTTAATGTCTCCAAATACAGAGATTATACATTCTTTTTTGGGAAACCTGTACCGGTGCTTTATTGCCCTCATATTGATGGACTTTTTTATTATAGCCAATTGGAGGTTTTTGTTGCTGCAACTGATACCTTTTGCCTCTCTTTCTTTTGCTGTATGCCTCAGAGAAGATTCTGTTTATCTTTTCCCTATAAACCACCTTAGACAGTTGAAGACTTAAGATACCCACCAAGCCGTCTCTTCCCAAACTGGGCAAACCCAGGTCCCTCAGCCTCTCCTGGCACATCATGTACTGCTGTTCCCTAGCCGTCTTGGTGGCCCTCCACTGGACTTCCCTCAATTTGCCAGTCTTGTACTGCTGGTTATTAAGCTGGACATAGTCCAGGTGTGGACTCACATGTCCTGAGTGGTGGGCAATATTGTTAGTCCAGTACCTGCTGGCTCCACTCTTGCAGCCAGTGTGCAGTTAGTGCTCATTGCCACAAGGGCACACTGGTGGCTCATGTTCAAGAGTCCTGTCAGGACCAACCCCAAGGACTTTTTCTGCAAACCTACCTTCCTTCTGGCCAGTTTTCCCTGGCCTTTATTGATGCATGGGGTTGTTGTGTGTGAAGCACCATAAATTTGACTTGGCTGATCTTCATGAAGGTCTGGTCAGCCCATTTCTTTGGCTTGTCAAGGTCCCTCTAAATAGCAGCCACACCTGTCAGTACATTGACTAGTGATCCCAGTTGGATTTCACCCGTGAATGCCGTCTGGTGCGCTCTGTTCCATCACTCAAGTTGTTGGTGAAGGTGTTGAATATTATCATCCTTGCTCTGACTGGTCAGCAATGCTGCTCAGAACCAGCCACACGCTGGTCTTCCAACTTGATAACAGATGTCAGTGTTCCCTAGTTCTAGAGTCAAAACCACTGCCTAGAACAGGCAAAATTAAGGTCTTTTCCAATATGGTAGCTTCTGAATTGTCTTCATGCTCTCCTTTGGCTTGAAGGCAGAACACACTAGGTCCAGGTGACAAGATCACCTGTTATCCTGAAGGCTTGAATGTGGTTTTCAGAAAAAATAAATCAGTGCTCAATTAATTCAGTTTCTTACTGACCCACAAGGCATATTTTACTTCACTAATGGATGAGCAAAGGCAGGATTGTGTTGGGTTTTAACTGGGTTATTTAAAAGTAATTATACTTAACAACTTCAAAAGAAGCTTAAGCTTCAGTAATGAGAGAAAGAATATTTAGGAATCCCTTGAGTCTCAGATGCAGACCAATTTAAATGAAAGAATTTTTTTTTTTTTTAATATTGAATCACAGCTCATCAGATGAGATTAAGAAATGAAGATTATTCCTTTAAGTAACGTAACATATTTGACCTGGAGTTCTTCTGTTTAAAAGTGTTTACAGAAATTTCCACTAGAAGTTTTCTTATGCTAACTGCTCATGTTTTTACTAGAAATTTCATCCTGGAGAGGAAAATCCAATTCTTCATGAAAATTTTTGAAATATAAATGCTCCCATGAAAATTGCTTCTTTTGACAAAGAGATGCTCCAAACAAGAACAAAAAGTAGTTGGAATTCTGAAGTACCTCTAATAATACAATTATTAAGCATCTTTCGACCAATTTTAGATTATGTAACATCTAGCTTGCTGACATGCCCTCATTTAATGAATTAAAAAAGCTAACTTTTTTCCATATCTTGGAAAGATATACTGAAGATCCAGTATAAGGACAAATCTCAGTATTGCTTTGATGTAGGCAGTACCTTATATTAATAGCACTATTGCTGCAAATAATGCAGTTTCACAAGAATAGCTAAGAATATGGTTCATATTAGCATTAAAACATTTTTCTTAACACATATGACAATAAAATATTGAGAGATATTATTTTGTAAGATCTCTATGACACTAAGTGGCTTCGATAGAAATTGAGCTGCTTTATCCCAAAGATTCCAGTCTTTCTGAAATATATAGTAGTATCAGGTTTAAATGGAAAAAATGCAGTAATTGAAGTAATTAAACTAATTTAAGCAAGAAAGAGTATATATATATATATATATACATATATATATATATATAGCAGATTTCTTCTAGGCTGGATGGCCCTGTGTTCTTCTAAGTTTCTGTATTTAACCTCATAGTTAAATGCAGGTATATGCAACATGTTCAGTAACTGTATATACTTTTCTACAAAGGTTTGTTTCTCTGCCAATGAACTTGTGAAGATATTTTTGAAAAACAGTTCTTCCTCAATTTCTAAGGACCACTTCAAGCAAATCAGTCCAGCTATCATTCAACAACTTTTAAGTTGTTCATGTCAGCTTCCTGACTTCAAGCAGACAAAGCTTCCACCAACAACTATGGAAAGTGAGTTATGTTCTTATTAATAAATTATTTTTAAATTCAGGTAACAAGGTGCAAGGACTTCCAGAGACATTTCATTTATTAATAAACCAAAACATAATGGGATTTATGCCCTTTGTAATTTATGCATTCTATAATTTCATAGCATACGTGTCAGATAATATTGAGAAGTGAGGGGACTCAATGGTCTTAATTTTGTAGTATTTGGCATTATATTTCAGTATGTAAGCTTTTAAGCTTGATTTTCTTCATTTGTTAGAGGACTACTTGATGTTGCTAGCAGGTAGGCAATAACAAGTCCTTATCAATGGATTGCTGGGCAGTAAGGGCTTATTTTATGAAACTTGCACCAGCTTTATATTGGAATCAATGCATTGCTCTTACATATAGCATCAGGGTTACATTAGCTGGCATTTCATACCACGATGTGGCAAATGCTTGATATAGATAAGTTCTGTGTGAATACTAATAGTGTTTCAGCTTGAGACATTTTATACCAGAGAAGCTTTGAGGATACTATGTAGTAAGAAAAATATCCGGAAAAACAGAAACAGGGCCGCAGGGCTTGTGTGATAGAGCTGGAACAAGAACTGAGTTAGAGTATAATCAGGTTGTTTCCACTTGCAGTTGTAGCCCTCACATGCCTCTGCTTCCGGAAATTTCTGGCCCATCTGTCCCATGGATTCCACTTCTCCTGTAATCAATCCTTATAAAAGAAAAATTTGGATCTGATCTGGCCTAAGGGCTTCCTAATGTGTTTTTTGGGGGTTTTTTCTTACTTTAACCCAGTGATATCTGGGAAGTGGCTACAAATCAAGGTGTGCAGGTGTAATACCAGAGACATTAATTTTGGTGGGGGATATGGTCATTTGGGAATGACCAAAAGGGAATGGGCATCTAAGCATAATTGCCTGCATCTAGAGGAGAACTTTTTAGGTCACAAATCGATCTCTTCAATACCTTTATCCTAATGTCTTCATGGCCAGCTTTAGATGACTAGGCCTTTTGGAGCTAGTAAGTTTTCCCCACATCCTGCTGCCCAATGATCCTTATGGAACAGTACCTGAATTATAAAGCATGAACGGACACGCGTGGATATCCCAGAATTAAAAAGCGTGGGAGAACACTCATGGATATCCCAGGAATTGCTATAGGAGAAAGAGACACACAGAATAGGAAGAATCATTATGGGTCTTCAATAGGGAGCAGTCCTTCTTTCTTATCTCTCTTCTCATTACCTGAACACCTTGCAGTCTTTACTGCTTTGATCTTTTCTGTGCTACACAGATATGACCATTTTTCAGATAGGGAATCAAGGGACAAAGAAAGAAAAGAAAGTAACTTACCCAGGTCATTTACAAGGTTCATGAAAAATTCACTGTTAAGTGGGATTCTTCCAAGTCTAAAGCCATCAGCCCAATCAATGACATTTTAGTGATCTCATAAAGGTGAGAGATGAGAAAAACTGAACTATTCAAGTGCAGAATGGAATTAATAAGAGCCCTTTCTGCAGCCCTTTCCCTGTGCTTTTTGACAAAGGAAGGTTTCCATGACCACAGAGACATTTCTGCTGTCTTGATGCAGATAAAGGACTCCATGTTTGACCTATGTGTGACCTAGTGACCTGAGCATAGTTTCATTAGTTTTATTCTGAGTTCTATTTTACAGACAGGATATGCTGTTTTGGCTAAGTCACCAGGGCTTGATCTTCCATATATATCTGCTATATTCTTCCATTTGAATGTGCAGTCTGTGAAATTAACTGTCTGATTTTATGAGGTGCTGAGCACTTGCAGTGCTTTTAAAGTTTGAAATATTAAGTGACAGTTTTGAATATTTTGGCATTAATTCATTTATGTGTGCTATTATCAGTGTTTTACCTCCCATTTTAAGACTTCCATACAAATTAATCAGGATTCATGTTGTGCAAAATTTCATGTTGGAAATGTGAGCAGCGTGTAACTCTGAAGAATTATAAGAGTAACACTCAAAAAAAATCCCAGTAATCTGGGAAAAATATGTTTGTGGTCCTAGTGTATTAACTGAAGGGACATATTTCCACAGCTGATTTGTAAATACAATTTGAACCAAAATGTTTATGCTTAGAACCTAAATTAGATCCCTACATTCATTTGAAGTTTTAGGCCTTTGTTTACAGAAAAGGATTTGGTTAAAAATGGGTGTTGACTGTAAAGATACACAGGTGTGGCATGTGAGAACATAGAATCTCAAGCATAAACCTGTTAAAAGAGGAAGAAAATGCAGAGCTAACTATTCACTGTGCTGCTCTGTCTCTAATTTGCATAGCCACAGTCTGTTTAGCTCTTAAGGTCTGAAATTTGGAAGCGCCAGACTATTACATGTAAAGCCTGAAAAAATGAATGTTTTCTGGGCTTCTAATTCTGTCATCTATATCACAGATGACTAGAAAAATCTATGTGGCTGTTGTGGCTTAACCCCAGACAGCAGCTAAATATGAAGTAGCCACTTGCACACTCCCCCGCTACCTCCCCCGACAGGGGTTGGGGAGGAGAACTGGAGAAAGATAAAACCCATTGGTTGAGCTATGATCAGTTTAATAATTGAGATAAAGTAAAATATACAATTCATGCTACTCCTACTCCTACTACTACGACAACTAGTAATGGAAAGGAACATTACAAAAAAAAAAAGAGAGAGAGAAATAAACCCCAAGATAAACAAGTGATGCACAATACTATTGCTCACCACCTGCTGACTGATGCCCAGCTCATCCCTGGGCAGCAATCAGCCCCTCCTGGCCTACTCCCCCAGTTTATACACTGGGCATGATGTTGTGTGGTGTGGAATATCCCTTTGGCCAGTCTGGTCAGCTGTCCCAGCTGTGTTCTCCCCCTTCCTCAGCTTCTTGTGCAGCTCCTCAATTTCAGAGCATGAGACACTGAAAAGTCCTTGGCTCAGTGCAAGCACTGCTCAGCAACAACCAAAACATCAGTGTGTTATCAACATTATTCTCATCCTGAATCCAAAACACTGCACTGTACCAGGTACTGGGAAAATTGATCTCTGCTCAAATCAGACAGTGGCAAAATGAATCACTTCTCCTGTATGCTTGTATATAGAGGTATTAAAACATACCCTTGAAAACAATTACAAATACAAAACAAATACTCAAACACAAATACAAATATTGGATGATTAAAGGTGCCCTTGTTTTGTTTCATTTGTTTTCCCCTACAGAATATGGTTACAGCACTGTTGCTGTTTTACTTATTACTGTTGGATCTATGTTTGGTACAACTCTCATTTTATTTAACTCCTGTCAAGAAATCTATACACTCATTTTACAGCTATTTGTTGGTTTGGCTGTTGGAACCCTTTCTGGAGATGCACTGCTACATCTTATTCCTCAGGTAAGTAATAGACACTTAGTGCTTTTAAAATGTTGACACATTTGTGTGCACACACACAGAGAAAAGTTTCACTTAAACCTGGATAATGCTCATCAGTTTATAAATAAAGCTTTCCCTGAAATCCCCCCAGCACTCCAATTACATTTGCACTCTGTAGCTCAGAATAGAAATCCATGATTGATGAATTCAAAGAAAATAAGGTTCCTATTTTCAAAAAAACTTTTCAGAAACCCCACAAGTCCTGTGCAAGGCAAGTTCTAGATGGGTATTAATTTCTTTCATGAGGCAGATTCTGTAACGCATTTTAACAGAATTATTCAAAGGTTGTATGAGGCATCCACAGTCCCCTGCACACGTTGTTCCAGGGAACCAGGAGCTATCAGCCTAATTAATCCTAAGGCCTAGAACTGTAATAAAACGGGTGCCATGACCTTTTCCTAAATTCATAATCTAAATTTTAAGAACAGGATAACGTGCAAAACAGAACCAAATTTTCCATTGTGTATTCATTTATTTTTGACAGAGGCTCCTCTGATATGACACATATGTTATGAGTAGACTTCTAGTGGCCATAGAAAGAGAGCTTCACAGCTTCACTTAAGATTTTGGTCAAAATTTTCTTCATACTCAATGCATCATCTCTGGAAGCAAAACTGGGAGAGTGTTTTAAGGAAGGCAATTCTCACTGAGTGTCAGACAAATGCATTTCTTTCAGCAACACCTTTTAAGTGTGAAAGTATTCTCCTTCACCAGTTTTAAGTGATGTATCCAGTAGCCTTTAGAGCCCTCACTTTCAGAGCAAAGGAGGGCTGCTGTGCTGTGACACTGGGGAAAAAAAGGAAGCACACCCACCAACAGAAATGCATTTTTGCATTAATTATGCATTAATTAATTTATGCATTATTTTCACAGAATCACAGAGTTACAGAATTACAGAATAGTTAGAGTTGGAAGGGACCTCTGGAGATCACCTAGTCCAACCGACTGCCAAGGCAGGATCACCTAGAGCAGGTCACAGGGGAATACACTGAGCAGTTTTTGAATGTCCCCAGAGAGGGAGAATCCACAACCTCTCTGGGCAGCCTGTGCCAGTGCTCTGCCACCCTCAATGTAAAGAAGTTCTACTTCATGTCGAGGTAGAACTTCTTGTGTTTTGGTTTATGGCCACTGCTCCTCATCCTGTGGCTGGGCACCACTGAAAAGAGCCTGGCACCACCCTCTTGGCGCCCACCTTTGAGATATTTATATGCATTGATGAGATCCCCTCTCAGACTTCTCTTCTCTAGACTGAACAGGCCCAGCTCCCACAGACTCTTCTCGTAAGAGAGATGCTCCAGTCCCGTAAACATCTTTGGGGCCTCTGCTGGACCCTCTCCAGTAGCTCCTTATCTATTTTCAATATGAAGTTTACATATTAACATGATGCAAGTAATTTTTAATAGTATTTTAACATCAATATATTGCAAACAAAACAACAAAATATATCTCATATATATAAAGGTTAATTTCATAAAACTGTCCCTAAAAATACTGTTACTTTCACCACTGAGAGATGAAGAAGTGTAACAGAGGCTTATAATAATAATTAATTTCATCACCTCTTATTCAGCTGATTATTGCAAAAGACACAATTTAACTTTGAAAGAACTGGGAAAATAAAATTATGAGAATAAATTGAATTAACACATTATGGCTTGCTCTACAAAAACTTAAAACATTGCCATTTAATTTTTTTTTGACTTTATCTCTTTTATTTTAGACTCTTGGTTTACATAAACATGAAGCACAAGATGTAGAACATTTCTATGAGGGAAAAGAATATATTTGGAAACTTTTGGGAATAATTGGAGGAATTCATGGATTTTTTCTGATAGAAAAGTGTTTCTTTCTTTTGGTAACACCTCGAGACCAGGTAAAGGGTTATACAATTCACTCTTTAAAAAAACACTTGTATTTTGAGATTTTGCAGTGCACAGAATGTTAAAATGATTGTGGAAATTAATTATCATTTCTGTGACTTAAATGAAGCATTGATAATTGCTTTCCAAAGTGCTCCTTCCAGATTGGCCTTCAGTTTCTATTTTGCTTTGCTCTGTGGATTGTGCTTGCTTCATGAGTGTGTTCCATGTATTTATAACTCAAGAAGGGAACAGTTAATCAAATGTGTTCCATAAGCCTGCTTTCATGACTCGCACTGGAGCAGGTGAAAAGTGTGTATCCATATGAAATAGCAATGACAGTTGTTTGCTCTAGGCTCTGTTTGAAGAGGAGAAAGATGTAATAGAAAGATAGATGCAAGCATAAGATATTTTCAAGAATGATATCTTAAAATTTTCAGATTGTTTTTGATCCCTATCCCAATGATTTGAATATCTAATATGTGGGTTGCAGTCAATAGGACCCAATTTTATATTGATAATATCGCCTTGCTTGCTGCCATGCTTACAGCAATTCTAATACTTTATTTTACTGTGGCTGGAGCCTGAAAATAGGATTATGCACAAGGATATAATGTAACACAAAATGTGATGGCTCATTAAGCATGAGAGACAATCTTAATGTCATTTCAGAAGGCTAAACCATTGCTTGTTCTGTTCTACAGAGAGTGTGAAGACTGGCCTGATTTAGATACACAGAAATGACTCCCTATTCCCACTACCTTTGAGTCAGCCATAAGAGTGTAATGTGAGATTTATAGAAGGAGAATATTTTGATGATGGTGGTATTTTATTTGCTCGGTAAAAAGGAGTCCTTTCTGTTACTTTTTTGAGAGAAGGCTTTTATCATCATCCCACAAATTTTTAAACTTTTTCTACCAAGAACTAGATGAATTCCCAGAGTTAATTTTTAAATCTATGTCAGCTTCAAATTTTAATTTGATTTTTAAAATAAATTTAGTTTTATCAAACCATTGTGATTGTCACTGATTTATCTGATTCACTTTTCAGGGTTTTTTAACAAAATAAGCATTAGGAAATGTTGATGCCAGCCAGTGATCTTTTTCAATAGATTTTGTTTGGAAAAAATGATTCTTAAAAATGCTAAATTTTCACAAAAGACTGAGAAATGCTGCACCTGTGTTCATTGGGTTTCAGAACTAATTGCAAAGCATCTTCATTCAGCAGGGCCTTTCTTTAGTTAATGGGCACTGGGGACATTCCCATGATCTTCCAGTGGAGTCTGAATTAAATGAACATTCAGGCAGAGGCAAATCTACTTCAACCATACAGTTGGTAGGTTACTAATATGACATACTTCCCTGAATTTATATTCTTCTTTCTCTGTTCCTCAAAAGAAATGAACAAAATTAATGTAATAAATCAGTATTATTTTTCAGACTTTATTGATTTGTTATTACTTGGCATGATTGTCAAGAATCTCTAGATTTTGAAGCTTATAATGAGCTTTCATAGAGATATCAAGAACAGATATTTTACAATAACTCTTCTTAAGTGTGTATCAGATTGATATAACAATACACTTCCTGTATTGTTATACATTTTGTTGATAAAATTCTCAAAGATTTTCCTCTTCCCTTCTTTTTAAACATTGACTGTATGTAAAGGCAGACTCTCCCATAGGAAAAACCTCAGAATTTTCTGCAGTGAGAGTAAAGTGCATAATTAGTGAAAAGATTAAATCTTGGACAGTTCTTGGGCATTTTTCCATAGATGTGAAGAGTAACATAAACACTCTGGATATCTGGGAATGGTGCTTGCCTATATGAAGTTACACACTTTTATACTGGTCTGTGGATAATATCCAGACAGATAAATCTTTGCAAATTAAATTGAGTCATAACTTTTAACCTGCTTTCTCTTTCTTTCAACAAATCTCTTCAGTTTATATCCAGTATCTAGATGCATAGGTGAACTCCATTTTACTAATGTAGTTGTGACGGGCAAGAGCCTCATGAGTCACCGCTAATCTCCAAAACACAGTTGGGAAACTCTCAATTGAAAACAGAGCAAACAGAGGAGTGAAGCATGTTTACTATTTTTTGAGACACATCATAGCTTCCTGTTTATGATAATGAACGATCATGTCGTTCCCCTCAGCTGCAAAATCCCCCCATAGTTCTATATAGATCACATGAATTAGCCTGGCTGAGCTGGTTTGTACAAGAGCAGCCAATTTTGCAGAATCATGTGAGTAATACTAAGACAAACACTGGTTGACTAAGAAAAACTTATAAATCCTTCAGGTCAGTAATTAGTCTTGCAGTTTTTGACTCAGAGTTCAAAGAAGTGACATGTGAATAAATATTATAGAAGAAGTGGAACAATTACTGGAATTCATATGACTGGCTGCAATCATGGGAGAGACATTTATTTTTCCTTTAAAATGTAGAATATGAAAAACAATTATTTTTCCTTCTTTCCTCATGCTTCTACAGCACATATCCTTCATCACAACCAAGCTAATACCAGCCAATAAACGTATTCTATTTTGTAGCCAGTGCACATCTCTGGTACAATTTTTGGAGTGGTGACTGCTGTCCCTAACACAGTGCTCCTGTGCTGTTTTTGACTCCACTGGCTGAGGAGAAAAAAACCCAGGGTTTTTTGGGAAAAAAAACCCCAGCAAATAAAATTCAGTCTTTCTCGTTTCAAGCAAACAAGTCTTTTGGCTTATCTCTCCCTCACATGAGTTTCTAATAATTTCTCCAATCAGAAAGCAAAGCCCCAGGGAGGTAGGGGCAGTGAGAGATTACTCATGTTCTCCCTTCTCTCCCAACAGTTGCAATATGTATTAATTAAACGTTAGGGCTGATGCATCAACTTATCTCTCTAGGATAAGGAAGCAGACACTGTTTCTTTCTTCACTTGAAATGAGGGTAAATTTCACAGTGGGGTGTACTCAAGTGCTGCTATACCCAGCTAGTGTTGCTTGGTGCCAAGATGAAGCTCTCGCTAAAAGCAAGACACAAGACACTGGAGGCTGCACCACCCTGAAGAGAACCCCCTATATTTTGAAAGGGGGTGAAACCTACTGATGATCATCTTTTTTAGTCGTATGTTTTCACAAAGAAACTGTAAAGAACATGAGTGCCAAAGAGACTACCTATTTTTCCTTGGAAATCCTATGGACACATTCTCCAAGAAAATACAGTCATCCAGTCATGACAAAATCAAAACATGCAATTTTAATTATAATGTCCCTTTTAGTCTTGCATTTGGCTCAGATTTTTGTGTATTCAAGCAGAAGTGTGGTTTTCTTGGGCTACAACAATGCCTATGAATGTCTTTCTTCCTACCTGAATAAGACTTAACCCTCTCTTGGCAAGGCAGATTTCTTTTTATGTGTTTCTGCAGTACCAATCACACTGCCAGTGGCCAGTAAATTATTCTAATGATATCTGTGCAAATAACAATTTACTATCTTTAATTCAAATAGCTTGAACTTAGTTGGTATTTTCCTGTATTTATGGCAGCACCTGGAAGAGCCCCTTAACACTGATCCATTATCTTTGCTTTTAACTAGAGAAGTCCAGAAGATTCTGAACCTGCTGAAGTTCCTCCAGAGAGCAAGGTGATCAGCAAAAAAAGTTAGTATCAATAAAAGCACTAGACAAGACAGGAAAATCCTTCAGACCTAAGATGGAATTGAAAGTGTGCAGCTGGCTTAGCTCTGTGTTTGCTGTGTGCTACATCACCACATCTCATGGCGCCTGGCTACATTATTTGATCTCTGCTTAAAGACCTTCTCAGCTGCCAACCCTGTAATTGTGAAGTTCATTAATCTTACACTGTCCTTGCTTTAGTATTTGCTGTCTCACTGTTGCAATCAACTTTTCTAAAGCCTTTGCTTAAAGGGAAATAGTCAAAAATTAATACAAAACATATTTTTATAATTTTAAACTTACCTTAGGCTTTTATTTCTGAAGGTGGTGAAACATTTGTTTTGTTGGCAGCTATGCTAATATAATTCTGTGTCCTTCTTCTTTTACACAATAAAGCAGTAGACTCTTTAAACTAGTAATGAGAAATTACAGGTATGGAATTACAGCTTCATGATGGCTCTCAGTTTTAGAATAATGTGTTTGCTTCTGAGAACTTCAGATAACTCCTGTCTTCCGTGGTTTTTTGCTGCTTAGTTACTAAAAATAGCAAAATAGAGTATAAACCAAATTTTGCCTTTAACTGTGCTTTGTGACCTTGGTGAATTCAGTAGAGTTGCAGTCATTCAACTGAGGGAATAATATTTTAATTGAAATCAGTTTATTTACTATAATTAACTCTCCTTTATTTTGTGATGTCAGATGTCTGGTCATCAGTTTGATTTATTTAAATATGTCACTATCTTCTTCCAAGTTTTTAATGTTCTCTTCTGTTCTTGTGGACTTAATTTCTATTTCTGAAGCATTAGCAATCTGGATTTTCATTTCTTCACTCTCACCTCTCCAGTAGTACACAATCCAGTGCCAGTTTGAGCGTGACTACATAGTGCATCTCTAGATATTTTTGTTCAGTTCAATCATCATTACCTGCTAAACACCAACAAATTTCTAGTGATCTCAATGTTATTTGTTCCAAGTAACTAAATTTGGGATAGTTTCTCAGTAATCTTTGTTTAGTTTAATTTTTCCTCATACCTCGGTCTTATCTCCATAAGTGAAACCTTAGTAGGGAAGGGGGGGAAGGTTACTTAGGGGTTTTTTTTGGGAATACATAATTACAAAAGTTTGTTTCATTACAGTTCTTTTAAATAGCTAAGTGCATAAACACACTTGGGGACCTTGATACTGAGCTAAGTGTTTCTTCCACAAAATTGAATGGAATCTGCAGGTCTAAGACAGAAGCCTGACAACTCCAGAACTGCAAAGCTTCACTGTAAATGCCTCTCAAGTAGGACTGCAAAAGGAGTCAATTGCCTTAGATAGTCAGGGAGTAACTTAGAAAGCAAGAAGCCTTCTAAAGAAAAAGATGTCTGACTGGCCTCATTTATCCATACTTGTTCTATCAAGATCAGAGAAGACCAAATGGTAGCATTTTATATTTGGTATACTTAGTGACACTTTACATTTACTAACACTATTTTTTCTGTGTTACTCATAGAAACATTGGGAAAAGATCTATTTATGGATAAATGTTTGCTTTAAACTCATATTGTAAACTTAAGTGTAGTATATGTTGAGGTCCTGTACCCATTAGTTTTATGAAAATTATAGAATAGAATTTGCTATGAGTTCTAATCCCTTATTTAAGCAGAGGAAAAGAAAAAAGTAAGATTGTTGGAGAAGAAGAGGCTTTGTAGAAATAGTTAAGGTAATAAGTTAATACTTTAGAGTTTGTGTTGGAATATAATGCAGTGAGATAATTGCCAGTAACAAAGCTGCTTTAAAATAGGCTGAAAGTAAAGTAAGATAAACATTCAGATTTGTTTATACATGCATCTTCTTAACTTTCTGTCAAGTAAGTTCACAAAACTTGAATCTGTAATTGCTCCATAATGTTAACCTGATCCCTGTGTTATTCTACAACACACTGGAATGAGTTCCAGTAATCATGGATTGTATCTTCTCCCACAATCAGATACTTGAACAAAACAGACTAATAAGACCTCAGGGCAGGCCATGATTTTGTCCTTGTCCGTGCTTATTACATATCACAAACTTAATGTAACGCAGCAATCTGTTATTTCTATGTAATTCATGCTCTGCGCTATTGATTATAATCTGCCCATAGTGTTTAGAAAGAACTGTGCAAACTGGGGACATCCACGTCCGGCTCTGTAAGCTGGCAGCAAAATCTAACAAGCCTGCCAATTTTTCTGAACCCACAGAGCTCCCAGGCAACTAGGGAGGATTTTCTGAATACGGCTGTTAGGCTTTTATGTGCTCTGTGTGTTTTTTATAATAGTCTGAAGACTTCAGTTCTAGCCAGTTTCTGTAAGAAAAACATCTCCCCCATCACTATAAAATGTTCATCTCTGAGGAACATTACTGGAGTGAAACCTTGTAATAACTGTATTCAGGCAGGTCTGTGCAGCTTTACGTTTGCTCCTTAGTCTGTCATATTATGTCTATGTGGGGTCACCAAAAGTCAGAAAAATACATATTTGGGGCCAAAATCATGACCCTGCTCCTTCAGGCCTGAAACCAACCCTTTTCAAAGTGTGCTGTCCATTCTGTGTACAGGGAAGCTGGATGAGTTTCTTGACAGACATTAGGCAGCCGCTTGTAAGATTGTGGATAAAATGAATGAAACAAAGTACAGGATGGGGCAGCTAATTATGTGTTGCTAAGTTTAAACATTGAACTTATGTGGAGCCTTGTTGCTTCTTGAAGAGATACACTCCCTCCCAGCGAATCTGTTCAGCATTCCACCCAGCTGTCTCTGTTGCAGGCTGGGCAGAAAGACTGTCCCTAATTCCCTAGCTTGATCTCAGTACTTGCATCACTAGTGGCACCTTTCCACTCATATCAAGTGGCATGATGCCATGAACACCCAGTACACTGTTCCACAGTAAAACAAGGTCACAGAACAGTATGGGAAAGACAAACAGCCATCTACACCCATGAGTGGTGCTCCAGATAGGAGTACTATGAGCATAACAGCCATTAATTGATTGAAACGAATGTTGGATGTAAGCATGCTGTAGCTCTCTACTATAAGTGATACTCTTAGGCTTGTTGTCTTTCATTTCAATCTTTCACTGTAATGCAACTGCATAAGAAAACCAGACCCTGCAAATATTACTCAGTAGTAGCAAGCTTTACAGGATTAAAACAATCAACTGAGACCAAATATTTATCTTCACTATAACTGTGCAATTGTGTGAGCAACCATGGAAGAACTCCACATAACATCTAGCAAAACTTGTGTGAATTTCATCAAATAAAGAAAGAATAGAGAGAATAAATAGATATAAAGAAATATATAAATAAAGAAGTATAATAGAAACCCTTAGGATGCATCATGAGACTGGACTCAAACCAAATTTTTTGTCTAATTGTTGACCTAGTAAGAATAAGGAAGTTATTTCCTGGTATTTACAGCTCATTTTGAATTGTTCTGGAACCTTCTTTTTTTGTTTCAAATGTATTGACAGGCATGTAATAACAAGGACAAAGCAGATATTTCCCTCTGATTATTATGACTTTTTGTAATGTTACATGCAAAGTCACCAAAACCCCCAAATCATTTGTAACATAACAAAAGTGGCAATATCTGTTTGGGTTAAAACTGGGCTTTTTATCTGTTTGTTTTCCGAGGTAAGAAAATCAGCTTGTTAGCAATAATGGTTCTGGTGGGTGACAGTCTTCACAATTTTGCTGATGGCTTGGTAATAGGAGCAGCATTCTCATCCTCAACAGAAACAGGTGTGACAACGACCGTTGCTATTTTATGCCATGAAATTCCTCATGAAATGGGTAAGAAATATATGTGTGTATTTTTCCTGATTGGCTTTGCATTTCCAGGTTCCCCAGAAAAAAGTTTTCTTTCCTGTATGACACTTGTGGGAATTCTTGTTCATAGCATCATGAATTAAAACATTACTGTGTGAGACTGATACTTTCTTTGCCCTTCACAAAAACCAGAGGAGGCTTCTGCACTCATTACAGATGCCTTCCCATCTCACCTTCTCCAAATGCAAATGACATCAGGTCAGGAGTGACCTGTTTTTCTTATGTGTACAGACACAAAAAATAATAAACTGAAAGCAAGACCCACGTGTGCATAATGGCCATGCCTGACACAATGGGCTATGCAAGAGTTTCAATATGCAGCAGAGCTATTAAAGCAAGTATTCCTCTTGCTACCCTCATTCCTGCTGCTAATCAAGAACAATAAGATAATAAAAGGTGTATGACCTATTTTACTAGTGGACAGGACGGGAAGATTGTTCTGTTGAATATTGCCCTTGATTGACTTTCTGTGGTAAAACTTCCAGCATGGCTGAAGCTGCTCCTGACATTGTGTTGACGAACGTTTATAAATTGGGAAGTTTGAGATGAGAACTGCAGGTTCTCATTTCTGTCATTAAATGACTGAAGATTTCATGTACTGTGTAGAAAACTCCTCCAAACAAAAAGGTGGGATGGAGGACTGCTGTAAAAATGGTAACTCTTGTTTGCATAGCAAAGAAAATTGGAATGCCTGACAGTTACCTCCAAAGACACCTTCTTAATTCTGGGGCAGTAATGCCCCAATGTCAAAGTGGCATTTTTACACTCATGAAATAAAGTTTTTCAGATCTTCTACTGTGGGCGTGTTATGAAATCTTTTGTTTTAGAAGAAAAATCTGTGATGGGATTCTGATGTACAACGTGCTCCCCTTGATTAGGACTGAAATCAGTGGACTTTAACTGGGATCAGACCAGCATAGATTACTCCGACTTGCAGCACCTGTAAAACACTCAGAGACCGTGCTGCAAATATACCCACATGATTTGAAATGGCAAGTTCCCAATGGAAAAAGATTTAGAAACTCTGGGAAACCATGTGACTCCACTTTTGCATGTATCCAAGTTGGAAATGTCACAGAACACAGAGAACTAACAGAAAGCCACTCCTCAATACTGTATGCTATCTTTAGGAACAGCTAAACAAGTACAAATCAATATGACTTCTTGTTGTTTTGAGATTTTTCTTTCACACAGGACAAGTTTATAACTAATTCTACAGAATTCTAAAGGCAGCTCTCCATCATTCACTATCTTTGTTCATATCCTAATTATTTTCCTTCATATTTTATTACCAGGAGTCTTAAAAATACATTTATCAGCTAAATAATAAATGTTCTCTTTTTCTCTATGCAGGAGATTTTGCTGTGCTGCTAAGTACAGGGCTCCCCACGAAGATTGCAATTTTGATGAATTTTATAAGTGCACTCACAGCATTCTTAGGACTTTATATTGGCCTTTCGCTATCGACTGACCCATCCATTCAAAACTGGATCTTTACTATTACAGCTGGAATGTTCTTGTATTTATCTTTAGCAGAAATGGTGAGAACTGCAGTCTATTTTTATATTTTCCTTATAGCATAGCCATATCATACATGAGTGTCAGACAAATGCAGGGGGATGAACATGGAGAGAAAAACAGTTCATAAGCTTGTTGGGAAGAGCATGTTGTCTGCCCTGTGTGTGCAGAGTGCTTAGAACAGTAATCTGGTTTTGTTTTGTGTCACTAGGTGCTATGCTAGGTGTCATTATAATGAAAAGGGGAAATAAAGGCCATTAAGGGACTAAGATAAGAGAAAGGCATAATGGACTTTCGGACTCTTTTTAAAAAATACTGTAAAGACTTTTAAACAATGTATTTTTAGTTACTTAGTAAAAATTATGTATTTGAACGTTCAGGGTTTTTAAGATCTTGAAAAATTTGGTTACTTTTTTCTTTTTCTGCCCTTTTCTTTATATATTTTCCACCCATTGTTTCAATGCAAATTTGCTGTTTCAGAACTAAAATGTAAGATGCTTGTCCTGAACATTTCCTTTCTGTCCTAGGGAGGTTTCGATGAGCTCTTAAGCAATTAAAAAGCCTTCAGATTACCTCAGCTTTTTTGTATTTGCCCAATATTTTTCATATTCCCAGTTCAATAGCAATGATCTCTCTATAGAAAAATAAAGTGTGAAGATAGGAGGTAGGAGGAAGGTCTAAGGACTGAGCAAAATGTGGAGGAATCACAGCTCATGCAGATGCCTCAGGCCACACAATTTACTGAAGAGATGGCTAAGTGTCACACTTGTAGGAATGCAGAACGTAAATGCCTGCCCAGCTTTGTCACAGGGCTCTTTAACCATCACGTGTTGATGTAAAGTTTCTTGCAAGCTCCTCTACAAAGATAGAATGTTTTGAGTGAGTAGATCAAGAGGGAGGGGAAAAAAAGTCTCTTCATAAATTATTACTTTGTTTTTTCCAAAGGCTGGCTGTCTCTCTCTTGTGTTCATTACCACCCCTTGTGTTCATTACCACTTCACGCCTAAGATGCTCTATACCAGGTTCAGGCATCATACTTTAAACCTGATATGCCATTCTAGTATTATAACCTATTTAAAATTCTACTTAATTCTACTCTACAGTAATTGGTCTTAGACCTTGGTAGTATTTTTGTCTATTTTTGCTATTGTACGTAAATTAAAATGAAGTGCACCTAAGAGCTTAATAGGGAACTGCTGAAGGATTGTGGATGTGTCAACAGTCCTGACTGAGGTGGTAAATAACAGACAAGAACACTGTGTACCAAGTTGCAGCTTGTTCTGACAGAGAAATTTGGAAGTGAGGCTGCCTACCAACTGTGTAGGCATGGTTTTGCTAATGGGTCTCAGAACGATGTACACGTCTTTTTCCTTCAGTGTAGGATTGGCATCCATCAGAGATCCACAAGCTCCTAGAACAACACCATGTTTTTCCCTGAGTCTTCAAAGCAATGTGCCAGCTGTAACTCCCAAGAGAAAATATAGTTACAGGCAGAGACAGGGACATGTTTTCCCTTGTTCTCAGTTTGTCATCATAATCTTGGTCTTGATGTGAAGGGGAGAAAGAAGGGAGAGAGAGGGGAGGATCTTATTTCTCTCAATCCCTTTTATTAATAGGACTCTCATCAGCCTTTCTCTGCATTTTGTCAAAAGAGCTGCCATCAGGTGGCTCACCTGTTTGTCAGTGTCAAATATCACAGGGATTATTTTATTTTAAAAATTATTTATGTAGCACTGCAGGCATCTATAGATCTGAAAATTTTTGCATGTTAGTATAGTACATCTCAAGAGAAGATGAGCCATTCTTTATGTATTTTTCAACTTTCTGCAGAGAAATAGGTTCTATTCTCTGCTGCACTCTCATCTACAAACAGCAATCCTTAGTGCTCCTGCCAGTGGTGTACAAACACTTAATAGTACACAAAGCTTGACTATAATTTTCAGTACTTGTTTTATGGGCTTTCACATATTCATGTGCTTGTCAGAGCAGCAGTTAAATAAAACTGAACAGCATCACTGGTTTCTGCATTGAGGAACATTGAGGGGTGTGAGTAGAGGTTTGTTGACAGAACAACACTGTGAGACTGCCACCAAAGACAAAGTACCACAGAACTACTTCTGTGGGTAATTAAAGGTTTTTCATTTCTACAAATGGCATCGTAACTCCATTAGCAAGCTGGATAGACTAATAATTTCAGAAACTAATAAGGGACAAAAGATAAAATCACTTACATCCATCATTTTTCACCAAGAAATTATGCAAAACTGAAGTTTACTCTGACTAATTTTGAAAATGCTTTCAATTTTGAAGATAAGGGAGTAGTTTTTAAACTGATTTACCGGACTGTTGCAGTGTAGCAGCCATGCCACATGTGCTCAGCTTGGTAGAACTCTTTTTTAGCCAGTACATGCCTGAGAGCCTCTCATGCCTTCTTTCAGCATGCTGCTTCCTATTTCTTCTTATCTTTTGCGTGCTCATGATAACATGAGCTGGAGTGGAATAAAGCAGTCCCTTGATTAGCAGTACCTCTTTTGCCTCTGACAGACTTAAAGCATTAGCAAGTGTGATAGCTTCCGACAGCTTGGAAGTGGTGCTATATTCCCTTAATTTGTGAAGTGGTTTGCATCTGCCAGTTGAATAGGCCTGTGCTTCTTAAAACAACAAGATTCTCTCTGCTGTACTACGCACTTTGTTGTTCAGAGACAGCTGGGTAACTAGAGCTGATATTGTGACAGCAACCATTTTATTTTAACAGATAAGCAGGGATGTCACACTAGGTATGGCTATAGAAATGGTTTGTGTTGATAACATGCACATAGGTTAGACAGAGGGAGCAGACATCAGCACTGGACATGGAAAGGGTACCACTCACTAAGAATTCCTTTTGAAAATTCTCTTAGGAACCTACTGTGCATGTGCACGGCTCCTAAATTGTCACTGACAGCAATAAATAAATTAACACTGACAGCAATGAAAATACTAGATTTTGCAGCAGGAGGAGAAAGTTTTCCTGTTTGGAGAACGTGTTCACTCAGGCACTGGAGAAGAGGGCAAAACAGACTGATTATAAGGATAAATAAGAAAGACTAAACATCTGGACTGGAACCCTGGATTCAGGCTAGGTCTTAATTAACAGTTTTTACCTATACACACAGAAACCTTGTGGGCTCTGAGCACTTAAAACTGTCAGTTCAGATTTTGATTTACATCAGAACTTTGAGGTGTTTACACTTGCTTTAGATTAGAAGTTTCTGATTATCTTTAAACACTAATCAAATATAACTACATAAGTTTCTGTACCGTAATTTAAACCACTGCCTGGTTGTAATGAAGATCCAGGGCATTTGGGTTTCCCTGCTATTTTCAGGAAAAACCTTACAGCAGAGGCAGATTTTTCAGTACAGTTTTGTTTTGGGCCCATGCCAATTTCCAGAGGAAGAAGAATGCAGGAGAAGCAGCCCCAGAGACCCCGGTCTGACAGAGGGAAGGACAAGCATAGCAAACACTCCCATCAACCTCCTTGGTCAGCACCACTCCACTGTCTCCCAGTGGCTGCTGCTGTTACAGCTACTGCGAAGAGGCTCCAAAGTGCAGAGGAACTCAGTAGTTTTATTCAAGCACAGAAAAAAACACACAACCAAAACCAGAGGCGAGCACCAGATTATTGCTCTGTATTTATTTCCAGAGTTGATGTGACAGTATTAGCAGTCATCAGTGTTTCCCCTGCATAAAGCAAAAATATTAAGAGAATTTGAGCCTGAGGCATCATTTTTGTAAGCTCTGTTTAGACACATATTTAGTTTAAACCTTTGATAAAATACACTGTGTAGAGTGAAAGGTCAATGCAAGTAGTTTTTATTACGATTATAAACAAGTGTTGTTCCATTACTTGATGTAAAACACAGAGAAAAATACTAAACGTGATTTTTTTCAAGCATATTTTAAAAGTCATGTTTTCTACTTGTACATTTACTAAAGCCCAAGTAAATAGGAGTGTTGCCAGTTATTTCAGAAAAAGCATGATTGACCCTATATATAGAACTGAAGCAAAAAATACTCCAACTAGTTTATTCCCACAAAAGGAAATCACTAATTTTACTAAATAAGCATTTCCTTGCAGGCAGCTGTATAAAATTACTACAAATTACTGAGAAGTTAACAAATTTCAGAATCTTGTTTATAATTCTTGTCCGTGCTAGTACAAGAACCAAAGTGGGTAGAATTTGATTAATTTAAATATTTCACTGTCACGATCACTTTTGTCAAGATATACAGAAAATGCTGCACATTAATAACTATAGTCAGAAGCTCAGCATTTTGAAAGTTGTTTTTTTTTAATGAAGTTTGCCTTGTTTTCCCATAACTTTTTTTTCCCACAGATGAATGTATCTGGCTCTCATTCTGGTGTCTTATTCTTTTTTTAGCTTCCTGAAATGACTCATATTCAGACACGGCGACCCTGGTTGATGTTTCTCCTACAGAACCTTGGATTACTATTAGGCTGGCTTTGCCTCTTACTTTTGGCTGTATTTGAACAGAAAATTAAAATATAAGTTTTCTGTTGGAAATCTTGAAGTACCACTTATGACAGTGGATAGCATTATTCACAATTTTGTCATGTCTGCTATAGTGATATGTAAATTAAGTTGCTGGGATTTTATATCTGAACAGTAGATAACTATTTTACTTTATTAACTTATTGTTCAGATTTTGTAATTATTTTTTTGTAAACATGAATGTTTAGAATTATGTTTTATTTGTTACTGAGTTTACAAGATCCCATGCTCAAACTCACAGGAGCTTTTAATTAGTTTTTATTGAGACTGTTCTAGTTGAATGCTCTAAGTGATCTCTGCCAGTCTGATTGAAGAAAACAATAAAACACTTTTATATGCAATAATTAAAGTGGACTAACCATAGGTGAATAATTTGAATGAGGAATGATTTTTTGCCTTTTAGTACAAAGAATCCGTGTATTTCTTTAAATCTAAAAAGCATAGCAAAGCTAAACTGCTAAATGGCATAAAGCAATCTCATAAAGTCTGCACTATCTATGTTGACAACATAAAGATTCTCATCAGTTGCATCTTGCTGGTCCACTGTGGCAGGAAAAAAATGATAAGTGTAAATGTTGAAGTTAATGATATAGAAATTTGAGAATACTCTTTTCCAACTATAATGCATTTTCTCATATGTGTGATGGAATCTGTGACAGTCATACACTGGACTAACCACTTTTGCATTATCTCACCTCTGGTGGTTGCTTATAGAAACTGCTTATGTACTGCTGTTTTTCCGTGATATCCCTTCCAGGCTCCTCAAATGAAGGGATTTCTTGAGCCAAATGTTGCTTCTGAGACATCACGTTCAATAAACACTTGCCATCCTGTCAGCAATTAGCTTAATCATAGATATGTGATGTGCATTGTGGAAAGAGCTTTTTCAATTGTCTAGAGTGAATGTGGCCTCACTGCAACTCCTCCCATCCTGAGTGATTTTTGTGTAATTAGTCCTCTTGATTTCAAGGTAATTCTGCAGAAGTTGAGATGATTCATTTAATTTAGTATTGCAGAACCAGGTCTGAAACAAATACACAAATTCTGCCCTGATTATGATATGCTGAGCAGCTTCCAGGAGGTATTGAGCAACACTCAGCTGAGTGATTTCAGCTATTTACATGCTCTCAATTTCTGGTGCAAGGACTTCTCCACCACCTTATTTATACTTTTGTATGAGAACTGAATTATGTTCTTTATTTCTCTTCTGATGAGATGTGGAAATAGGGAGAGCAAGTTACAGAACAGACATGTATTCTTTATGCAGCAACTGAAAATTTTCTTTTATGTGTCTTAACTCAGTCTTGGAATATCTCTACATTATGACACAACATGACTGTCTCACAATGTGTCCTGTGTTTATTTGATAGCTCCTAGTGAAGGTACGATTATTCTCATATTACAGAGGGGAACAGAGTCTACTCTCCTAGAGCAGACTGTCAGACCTTTTAGTTCTCAAAAGCTTCATGGGCACCATACTGACTTATCAAAATACAAAGTGAAAAAACCCCCAAATTTCACTGTTTATGATAGCCCAGGTTCATGGGCTTGTGAACCCTTAGTCAACCACAGACTAACTCTCAGGAAAAAAAACCAAATACTTAGAGATAATTTTAAAATTAGATATGTATTAGTTTTCAGACCCTGTTAGTTATGGGAATCTGTAGCAAATACCCCAATGCAAATCTAGACGCACCTAGACATTTACATGCCTTCAGAAACCTCGTGCCAAACAATTTAGCCAAGGTAACACAGGAAGTCTCTATCTGACAAGGGAGTGAACTGAGCTCTTTTTAAGGCCCAAAGTAAAATCCTAGCTTCTTTTATTTAGGTGTGCAAATATTACGATTGCTTTTTCTGTTGATGTAACTTTGAAAGGTGAATTGAGAAGCTATGTCTAATGCTTCTGTTTTCAAAGTTTACATTTTTTTCAGGAGCTTGTGCTTGACTTTATTAAGGTAATATTTTTAAAAAGTGGTTTTTCAGTATTTCATCTGTTTGTTTTGGCACTGAGTCACTTCATGACCTTCAGCTGTGACAGTCAATTCAAGCAATAGCAGGGCATCACTGGACGTAAGCAAAATCCATTCTTGTATCAGATGGTGCAAATGAATATTGGAAACATTCATTATTTCAAAGAGAAGAGTTACCATAGGTTGAATGCTTATGTATGCCTGATGTTTGCTACCATGGAAAACAAGGTTACCAATATGATCATGTTTTGGTAATGTTATTGTATTCTGAAATATTTGTCTACTATTTATTAATGTATCTGAAAGAGGGCAAGTAAATTCTGGCAGTGTGTGCTTTAAAGTTGCATACGAGCATAGGTTCCCATCCTGACATGATCTGTGAACATACTGTATGCACATCTGTTAAGAAAATGCCATCTTTTGGCTATATATGTTTATCAGGCACCTTGATCACATTTAACAACCAAATGTATTTATACAGCTTCCACCACAGGCACAGATATGTTGATCAGAATGCCAGTTAAAATTTATTTCTGCTACAGAGCTCTTAGGCTTTTGTGGTGTTTGTCAGTAAGTGAGTAGTTCTATGATCATTTTGCCCTGGCGTCAAATCTGAACACCTGAGGTCTCATCGGCATGTGAAAGTTTGAATTCCTGTGGCACTTATGAGAGAACTTATCTCACTACTTAAGGCTAGTGCCTCTGCTGTAAATCTCTTTACATTAGTGTCTTTAAAAAGATACTGGAGGTGGAGTATTACCACATGTAAATCAAGACTTCTAGCCTTACAGAGGGCTGGAAACTATTCCTATAGATCACTGAAACAGAAAAGTAAATGAGTTTTACACCAAAGAGATTCACCTGTGGAATTCCTTGTTTTAGTCAACGTTCTCTAAAAATTCCAAGAAAAGTAACAGAGTATGTTTTTGTGTCCCTACAAAAGAGAAGACTCTGCACAAGTATTCTTATGATGCATTCTCTTTTAGTTTGTTTTAAATTCTGTAGAGTCTGTTCATAGAGATTTGAAACAGACCTGTTTTTAAAGCCAGGTACATCTTTCTGTTGCTCCAAACCTAACAGACAGGGAGCATAATATGCCAATGTTTTCATTTAATCAAATCCTGTGTAAGGACTGCAGAACGTTATCACTTGTGGCCCTTAAATCAGGACTAGGTTTCTCTGTAAGAGGTATGCGATTACTCAAACAGATGTTATGTGCTTGATGGAGAGATTACTTGGTGAGGTTTTACAGCCAGTCAGGCAGCTCTAACTAGATAATCATAATGTTCCTTTGCAACTTTAAGTACATGAATCTATAGATACAGGAATTTTTCTGGAAGAAGCTTCTTAGCGTTTCTCCCTTTCATCTATTCTTAGTTTTCAGGCACTCTTAAGATGAAAAGATCTTGCTTTCCTACACAGAAAATTAGAGAGAAAAGGAAAGGTTGAAAGAATTTGTTTGCTACAGTATTTTTTTCTTGGAAGTCAGATGGCAGAGTGCCTCACGAAGAATACTTCCAATTCCAAACTACCAGCGCTCCTAAGCATGAGAGCTGACCTTGTACCTCTCTTTTCTGTATATGTTACACATTATCCAGTGACTCCTAAGATAAATAGTACCTTCTTTGCAGTTAGTTATAGTAATGCCCTCAGAAGTTTCTGGAGCTCATCTGCATGTTTTAAATACTGCCATCTATTCCTTTACTGTATTTTAAACATGAATGTGGCATTTCTCCAGAAACAGGAAAATACGTAAACATAGACATAGAAAAATACCAAAAACATAGTTAGTTTTTGGTATTTACCCTTGGATTGTTTTTCTATCACCCTGCCATTGCACTTGGGAAAGCAAATTATCATTGTAACAGCTTTAAGCAGGTTTATATCTGTCTGATGTATGGATTAGGGCTGATACCTTATCAATGTCCTTAGCTTTTCTTTCTTTACTGTAACCTTTTGTCAAGCCTTCCTCTCATTTTAAAAATAAGCTGCCTTCTATTGTGACTGTAGCTGTAGGAATGTGACTACAGAAAATACAAGCAGTAGTTACACAATGGCTTTAATCAAAACAAAAAGTCCTGCAATTTATTTTACTAGACCCACCTACATTCCCTTCTCCCCAAAAGAACAAAAAATCCACACACGGAGCTGTTGCTCTGGGTCACGTAGGGAAATGTAAGAGGTGCCTCTTTCCTTTTATGTCCCTGATAACAGGACCAAGCACCACGGGAGACCCTGCGCAGACGCCCGGACGCGTTGAAGCCAGTGCCAAGCTCCCAAGCGTTGGCGGCAGCGCGGAGCAGCGTCCCGGGGCAGGGCTGCAGGGACCGTGCAGGGCCGGTGCCGCTCCCCCCTGCAGCAGGAGGGACAGGACTCAGAGCAGGCGGGGGACTCCGAGGGGGAACGGCAGGGTGGCACTTCAGCGCCTGCAGCGGGACGATCCAAGGGTTTACAGCTCTCTGCCTCACCCTGCTCACTGCAGGGCACATTCTCAGATGGTTCACGTTGCCTTGGCTTTGGAAGTGAAAGCTGTCGTGAAAGCGGTCTGGCCGATACCCCCGTGAGTGAGGGCTCTCGCAGGGCAATAAATCCGCGGGGCTCCAGCAGTCAGGGTGATCCCAGGGATGCCCAGGGAGGTCCATCTCCACGTTACAGCTGCAGGGCGCCCAAACGGAGCGCGACGTGGTGGTCTCTCCTCGCCAGGGTCTGCTCTGACATTGCCAGAAAGCATGAAGCACAAGATTACCTGGCAACCTAAATCTGCCCAGCAATCATTTACACATCGGCCCAAGATAATGCCGACCAACTCAAACGCAGTGCTGTAGATGTGTCTATATGGGACATTGTTTTATTCCACTGCAGCTGGCTGGGGAACCCTCCCTCCTCGTTTTCCCAGGGGCCACAAGGACCTAATTTGACCCATCCAAGAGAGTTGATAAGAGATATGCATAGGGAAATAGATTAGTCAATTATTATGACATATTCCAGTCTTAAATTAAGATCACACCAAATTGTTCTCCATGTACTCTCATGCTGCAGGAAGGGCAGCAGGACAATGCCTGCACTGCTCTGTTGGGTAGCTGCCCAGGCTATCCTCGTCAGGGTACACGGTAGGCGAATAGCAGCCATAGCTCAGGTCTGGCAAGTGTTTCAGAGTATCCCAGGTGTCCCTGTATTGCTGATGTATATCCACCATCACACTACCTCAGGAAAATCCTTTTTAGCTTTTCTGGCAAGGACTTCCTCGTGTTTGTCCTTCCACCTGCTATGCAAATACCATAACCTGTATGATATGGGCTGTTACCTGGTATTTTCCACCGCCCATACTGATGGTTTTGGACAGGTTTTCGTGTTGCAAGTGTTTATCTCTTCTGATGATAAGGACAGGTTTCTGTGTTGCAACAGTTTATTTCTTCAGAAAGGGAAACAGAATGTTGGAGATTTCACTGAGAATCACACAGAAGGAGATATTATTATACACACAGAGGTACCAGTAATGCAACTCATTTTTGGAGAGATGCTGCAGTGAGTACTGAGCACAAACACAAGTAAGTTATCTTTTGATTCCACACTGAAATGTGTTGGTGTTGTCTTGGTGGCCTTGGGTGGTTTTATCACAAAAAACTGGTAGCGTGTCCTAGTTTCAGGACTTGAAAAGGCCATCTACGTATTCCTGTGCAAAAGCATAGTATGAGCTCTGGAGCAAGAGTACACCTACTTTTTGACTGCCATCCCAATCCAGAAGGGGGTGGGTATTGAATTTAAGTATACAACCTAATGTCAGCTATATGCATGGTACAGTGACTCAGGAGCAGGTAGCTACAATTATCAGCAAGTTTAGAAAGTTGTACATGGGCAATGTACATGGGTGGTTTGGGATGCCCAGGACAGCACAGCAGCATTCAGAAAACATCCGCACTGAGCTGTAGCCATGAACACAATTCTTTTCCCAGGTACTATCCACGAGACGTGCCATGAATGTTAGAATCATTCTGTTACACTCCAGAATTTCACTGATGATAACTTTTTGTGCACTTTGCACAAGGTTTCAGAGAAAAAGATGCAATGGACAACAAGGCCTTTTCTGTAATATGGTAAAAAACTGAACACAAGTGGCAGGGCACTCTAAATTGCACAGTGATTCCTCATCCTGCACAAATGCAAAGCATCTTCCTTTTCACTTTGAGACAAACAGGGCAAAACTGATACATAACAGGAAAACCAGAACAAGGAAGTGTCCAGGAGAAAGTTCTTGTAGATGACTGTGAAAATGACAAAACAAACAAGAAATACATAAAGAATACTACTGCCTCCTCCTTGCAGTACCTTCCTATTGGCAAACACAAAAACCCACACAATTCTCTCAAATGTTGCTGAAAAATATTGTGGCTAAGAAGTCAAGTTTTAACACTGGAAATAGTTCACATATTACAAAATAGATGACTTTTAAGAACTCTTAAATTTGAGACAGGCATTGTAAATATGATCTGTATGTTCATAGCCATGTAGTAGGGAAAATACATATTCGTCGTTGATGGAATCAGTATAATTTTGTGCACAGGATTTCAATTCCATTTCAAGTAATGAGAGGGAGAAAAGCTTATGAGAGCATAGTCCATTTTCTATCATTTCCTACTACCATAAAACCTAGTTTTCAAATTGGCTTTTTGTACTTGCAATTAGCAAGAATATGCCATTTGTCTAGACAACAGAGTAGCTGAATATCTGATGTTTCTGGCATTATTAGGGTAGATTAAGAAAGCACATGACTATTTGTAAATTCCTTTCTAGCATGTAGTATTTTAATACACCATCAAAATTCTTAGGTTGGAGTGCACGCAATTAGCCCTTCATTCTTGACTGTGATTCCTGCTCATGGAAATGTGTTTTCTAGAAGTAATTAAAATGTACTTCACTTGAGTGAAGTGGTTTTTTTTTCTTTCCTTCCCTTTCTCTCACTTAATTTCTCCCACCAATATAATTCCTGCTATGTGTTAAGTTTCAGTTTTGGTGGAGAAAACCTGATTTTTTTTAGAGACATTTCATTATTATAGTGTGTGTTGGACCATGGGCAAGAGAGACTTCAGAAAGGATGGTCTGAATTCTAAGGAAGCATAAATAAAGCAAGAGGTTCTTACCTCTTTTTTTTTGGTTGATTTGTTGCTTGGGGTTTTTTTAATTGTTTGTTTTATTTTGTAATTAGCAAGTATACTCCAGCTTTAAAAGGAAAAAAAAAAAGGAACAACTAGAACCCCAACAAAGTATTTAAATGTCAAGGTGCAAATACCAACACTGGTGTTCACCAGTTTACATTAGACTGCAAGTGATCGGGTCTTCTGCACATCTACAATCACTTTTATTTAAAGCTATTGCTTCCCAGCTGAGACATGGTAACTGACCCTGGGCACATGCCTAATCTTTTGCAAATTCTCAGTAAAACAATTGCTAACCACTTCCATTTCTACAGCCTACTAGTATTACGGATGAAGACACAGAAAAACCTAATAAGGGATAAATATTTGATTTAGGCAATATAAACTGAAAATTGCTGATTTCTTGAAGTAGATATGTACTTGCAATACACTCTTGCGGTTTATAGTTCTGGTATGAATGTAAACTGTAGCAATAATAAGAGTTGCTTTTGAGTATCTCATACTAATTTCAAGTAAGAAATATTCCATACTTTTCCCTTCAGAATTTGCAACACAAAGGGTAGCTCAGACAGTAAAAACAAACCTTCAGGTCCCTGGCTTTCTCAAGAATTACATTTTTGTATGTTCAAAATGGCTATTTGAATAGTAAAAAGGCCCTTTCCCACCTTCTGCACTTTTGTCCTACTTATTTCAGAAATAGCTACATTTTACAAAGAATTGCCAAGCTTGTTCCCCAGAGAAGTTGGTGCTTCACATGGCAAGACACAGTTTTGGCAGAAGAGACATTTACATTCACTATATTCATGGTTACAAAATAGCATCATATATCAGCCTCAAGACTTTGCCCTTTAATGCTCTTAAAATCGGTGAGATTTTGCAGCAGGTAAAGAATGAACCATTTCTGAATTCTCATGTTCATTTTATATTGGCAAAATTTTAGTAAAAGCAGTAAATTCTGCTTCATGGTATTTTAAACAAAAGACAACACAGGCTTTTGGATTCTTTATAACAAAACTCCCAAGTCTGCACAGTGCCTCTATTGCTGAGATCTACATGATAAGGAGATCATCTGAAATACAGCTGGCAACCAGCACTGTTTCTCAAGTACTGAAAGTTCCTAGGCAGTATGTTTGATGAAAAACACATTGCATGTTCATTTATCCCCTATGTCTATCTAAAAATGTGAGATATAAACATCTCTACTACAGACCAACTCAAAAACCCTATATCGGGTTTACATTCTTCAGTCACCACAAGGACACTTCATTAGCTAATCCATTGTGGAACTGATTTTTAACAAAATAAAAGTAAATTCAATTTGTTAAGTTTAGTCAGATCATGTAATACACTTACAGTAAGTCGACCCCTACAATTCTAGCTGCCTTGTGTTATTATTTTCTGGTGACAGATAGACTGCTGCAAATACTTCTACCATAATTAATCTGTTCCAAGGGAAAAAAAAAGAAAAAAAGAGTTGAAAGTAAATTTCTAAATTACTTGGTCCTGCACCTTACAGTGTGAATGCGTCCTTGAGGTTTTTAGGTCTATGAAGGTAAGAAAAATAAGACAAAACAATTTCCCATGCAGTGACAGGGAAGAAGCAGTGTTTGATATGTCTGTGATGCCAGATAATAATCATCAATAGTAATGTAACAGTTTTGGCACTAGTTTGCTTGTCTTTAACTCTGCCTGTTGGCTACATCTTCTATTTTCACTCTAATGATACAGTGTTCCATATTACCTACTTAAATGAGAAAATAATCAGTCAAGCTCTCTCAGGGAAAATCTAATGAAGAAGAGAGTTCCTTCACAAATGAGATTGTTCCATGTCTTGTCTCTCATGTTATCTCATCAGCTGAGTTCTGCAGAATGGTAAGAAAATTGAAAGACTTCTACTAGAGTTCAACAGAAAGCTTGAAACATGGGGATTTCCAACCAGTTTTAAGCAGCATCCTTAGGTGCTTCAAGTAACCTCTAGGACTTGGTAATTTTGTCCATTTGTCTATCAGTAGTTAGATACAGCAAAAGAAACTTCCTTAGCTCTGCGGTCTTATCTTTGCACAAGACTTCGTAAGGGAGCACAAGGGCAGTAGAACAGAAAAGAATTGTCAGTGAAAAACCCCAAATATCTGCACAGTAACTATCTGTTTCTGGGTATGGCTAATGCAAAAGGTAGCAAAATATATTAATCCCACCATTTTCTCTACAGTTTAGAGGCCTTTGAGATTGCAGAGATTATCCTTTAAGTGGTCTGGATACAGAGAATGGGATGTAATCCTCTCCTGAGAGTGCACACCTTTTCTATCAAAGATCTGAATCTGATCACTCCTCTCTTTTAGAGAGTGGCTGAAGGAGGCTGTTCTGCCAAATTGTATGAAACATAATTGCAGATCGGAATACTCAAAAACTAATCCAAAACTAGTTAATTGCATTTCCAGGGACTGCTTGTGCATTTTCTCCAGGGCCTACTCTTCGTTGGAGCAAAGACTAGAATCCCCGAGTGACAAACTTGGTCACCAGGCTGAAGAGTAAGTCAAAGAAGAGCTGAGGTGGGCAGACACCTCTGAAGATTCTATAGTCCAACCACCCTAGCTCAGAGCAGGCTCAGCTAGAGAAGGTTTCCCATGGTCATGTCCAGCTAAGTGTTGAGAATATCCAAGGATGGAGATTGCACAACCTCTCTGGGCAACCTGTGCCAGCGCTCAGTGACTCTGTTTCAGTTTGTGCACATCACCTCCTGTCCTATCACTAAATACCACTGAGAAGAGTCTGGCTCCATCTTCTGCACAACAACAGTTTAACTTCAAGTATCCATACTCATGGATATGATGCCTGCAAGCCTTCTCTTCCTGAGGCCGAACAGTCCCAGCCCTCTCAGCTTCTCCTCATTCAGCAAATGCTACAAGACCTTAAGCACCTTTGTAGAACTTTGCTGGCCTTGTATTTCCATGTGTTTCTTGTCCTGGGAGGTTCAGCACTGGGCCCAGCACTCCAGATATGTCTCATCAGGGCTGAGTACAGAGGAAGGTTCACCTCCCTCAGCCTTCTGGCAAGCTGGACATGAGCCAGCAACATGTCCTTACAGCACAAAAGGGCAAAATCATCCTTTGCAAAGCTGATTTCCAGCTTGATCCCAGCCTGTACTGGTGCGTGGGGTTATTCCTCCCCAGGGACAGGACTTGGCATTTTGACTTTTTGAACTTGATGAGATTCCTGTTTGCCCATTTCTCCAGCCCATCCAGGTCCCTCTCAATGGCAGCACAACCCCCAGTTCTGTACCATCTGTAGGTCACATTCCTTCTTTGCTTTTTCTCCAGCCTACTACCTTAAATTAATTCCTATAGATTTCTAATGAGAACAGAGGAGTGTCACTCCTCAGAGCTGCCAGTAAGTGTGATGTAAGCATAGTCCTTTGGGGAGTAGGAGACAGTGATTTCAAGCTGCTCTTGATAAAAGCAACAAGACAATGTCCCCAGCAACGTTCTTTACACATTAGATATCTTGCCTAAGAATAGGGATCTGTGTTTTTCTCTCAACCATCTCTGGAAAGGCAGTGATCATACTTTTTGTCAGAGGATAGTTCACACATTAGGCAATTTTGAAGCATGTCTTGGCTGGGCCCTAGAAAATTCTTAATTTTGAGGTCCTGAATCCTTGAGAGATACATTCCAAATTGCTCAGACTGTGACAGTCGAAGCTGAATTTAGAGAGCTTACCAATCAAATGGAGTTATTTAACAAGCTTATATAACTTTAAAAATTATCCATATATAGCAACTATACCCTGACTTTTCCTTTCAATTCAGCCTTATAGAGTTCCAAGAGTGTACAATATTCTCTGTCAAACTACGGCTACAAACTCTAGAGATGGGAAGAGAATGAGATGAGACAGCTATTGCATAGTTATTTTATTCTAACACTCCCAGTCAGTCCACATCCCTGCAAATTAGTACAATTTATGCTGTACAAAAACTACTAGAGCTACAGATTTAGATGTTTAAAATTTAAACAAGTAAGCATTTTTGAAAAATAAAAACAAAAAGTGCAAACTCTACTTACTACCATCTTCATTTCTGCCAAAGCTATGTCAATATGTGAAGTACCCAAACATTCTCTCATTAATAAGCTTGTTTGAAAATCTGAAATTCAAAGAATTACATTTTGTTTTCATAAGTTAACAGTTTACTTGCTATCAATAAACTCCTTCAGCTTCCTGCACAGCATGGATCTGACTGTACTTTCCATGATTTTGTTAATCCCAAAATGTGCCCATCAGATAAAATTTTCTATTTGGACAGCACTTCTTGTCTTTCCAAAGTTTTTCATAAGTCTGGAACACAAGCTTTAAAATGCCAAGTTTGTAAGATGTCTCTTTATCTGAATAAATGTGTTCTCAGTTAAAGCAATAGCCCCTTACACTTCAGAGATTACCTTAGGAGAAAACAGGAAGAAATTAAAGGTAAATGTGAGTGAACTACAATAATAAACTGAATATATTTCAAAGGTGCTCAGTGCATTTAATTAAAGGTAAAAATTTATGAATCACAGACCTTTTATTTAAAGAGTTTATTAAAGGGTCTATTTAAAGGGTTGTCAGAGCCCCTTAAAGAATCATTGTAGGGAGCAGTTCACCCTGACTCTCAATTGCTTATTTCTTGCTATCAAAAAAATTATGAGTATTTATAGTTGCAAATGTAGAAACTTGTGCAATACTTCCTCTGTAGAAAACCAAAATTAAATTTGAAAGTTCACAAATACACAATTCTGTGCTGTTTCACTTACTTTTGCTACTTTGATCACACTCTTTCTCAAAGGTGTATCAGGCAATTGCAACCAGTTGGCATTTCACAAAGGTGCTACAAGATAGAGAGGAGGGTATTCAGTGGGCTTATTGCAGCCATATTTGTTCCTATTGACTTTTTTCCAAAATTTTCAAACTTTGGTTCCTCCAGGAAAAGCTTTTATTTGCCTTAAGACTAATACTTTGCAGTGGTACAATGAAAGACAAACTTTTGTGCTGTAAACAGCTATGGAATTGTAAACTACTTCTATTCACCCAAGAAATGTTATGTTTCAGTAATATTTAATCCCATGTAAATGTTTAACATGAAATCTTTAAAATGCATTTCCTTAAGAAGTGTAATTCCTATCCTTCTCATGACACAACTTAGTGGGTTTAGAATAAAATCCATTACAAGCAAAGCTGTAATCATTGGTTTGCAAACCATGGAATTTTTTTGATATTCTTTCTTGACATCTTTTAGTTATAGACAATAAAACAGAAGTTGATGATATGGCTGCTCTAGAGAAACTGGTATCTATTTTCTAAAAGTTGTGATTTTTTCTGGGTCAGATATATATTGCTCATAAAGTCACAGAAAATAACAGTTCATATCGTCAGTCATTTGAAAATACCAACCATTTTAGTGGTGACACTACCTGTATGTTGCATGTTTGCCTGAGAATATATTTATGGTCTGAAGAAAATCTAGAGATAATGAAAGTGGTAGTAAATGCATTCTTATGAATGCTGTATACTTCATACTAATCCCTTATTTATGGTGTGGGCCAGATCCAAGATAGCAGAAATGAAAATTAATAGGTATTTTTCTGGTAGGAAAACTTACTCCATTATTATGCACTAAATATCACAACAAAGAAGGGCTGTTTCTTTTTGGGCTCTCATGGTGAATTGACAAGACGTTGGGCTGTCATCCTTAAAATTTTTGGATATACAAAACCAGGCTTTGCAATAAATATTTACATTTGGCTGTGGTATTTTGCACTGTGCCAAATGAGAAAAAGGCTTTAAACCTTCAAAAACTGTTGAAGTAATATTTATCGTCTCATTTTATAGCATTCCTCTCTTTTAAATGCCCTTGTACTTCTTATTTGGGAATTCCTAGCAAAATCAAATTTTAACATAATGGAAGATAGAACTTGGAAGCTGCTGTGGAAAACAGGTTACTAAGGGTACTAACCTATGAACTTGTTTTCTACCCAAGATCTTGTAGAGGTTCAGAGGCTTAGGATATTTCTGGTCTCTTCAGTGATTATAGTTTGTAAGGAAATAATAATGGCTATCTGAGTAGATCTCATGTTAAAGACTTGAGTATTTAAAACAGTGGCTGGTGCAAAATCTTGAAGTGAGACTTGCCTTTATTTATTTATTTATTACCAAAGTAAGCTAAGTTGCATTCATGTGAAGTTACTACTGAGAAATGGAAAAGATGGCAGTAAATGTAGCTACAGCCTTCTCTGCTGTTTTCATCAGCCTCTAGAACCAGACAGTCTCAGGATGAGTGCAGTGGCTTTGCCTGGAGTGCCCAGCTCAGGGCACTGCTACTTCACTTCCACAGGTTTCAAATTTCCACCAGCTACAGCACTATAGGGGAGTCATATCAGGGTGGGCATTAGATAAGTGTGTGACTCGGGTTTGTTGATTAGGACTGAAATTTGGATTCTTTGGTATTACAGTATGAAATCTTTGCATCCATATAGAGAAGAGATGTACACTCAGTATTCCAACCTGGTTTTCAGGCTACTATGCAAAAAGGGCTATGCAGTAGCTATCAGTGCTGTAAATTCTCTTAAGAACAATAGTCTTAGCAAATTTAGTGAACTGCAATAAACCAACTTCATCTTATGGCCGTTTTAATACTTGATAGAAGCCCAGAGCACAGCAACAATCAAACTAGAAAACTCTGATCTCCTCTCTAGAGTGACTTATCTGGCAATGCTCAGAGAACCTGACCTAATCCGATGTACTCTTCTTGCACCCATGCTAATGTGAAATGTGACAAGAGCACTTAAAAACTGTTCCTGATAAAATCTCAGGGGGAAGGGGTGACTTGTGTCCATATCCTACCTCATTACACCAGCCAGCAGCTCTACAGACTGAGCTGTCTTAGCTGGAACTCAAATGATTCATCATTTTAAAGACAATTATGATTTAAAGCATGCTTCTGTAATACCTTGAAACACTCCCTATGGCCTGTAAATGAGATGACTGTTTATTAATAAGAGTGCATAGTAATATTGTTAATATTATCCTTTTCTCTGAGAGATTTATGATAATAATTCCAAAACAGTTCATCCTTATAAAATATATAAGAAGAGTTTTGTTGAGAATAATAGATTGCTTTAAATTATTATTACAATAATTAGAGCTTGCCTGATCTCTGCCTCAATTCAGAGCGCTCCTATAGGAGTTTATCAATCAAAATAACAACGAGGTTTTCCCAACTGGCTGTTACTCAGCTTTAGTCTTTTTTTTAGATTTTTTTAAAATTATCATTACTTTTATACTAGCCTGCTTGCTAAGATATCCTTTACTGGACTGGATTTATATTTATGAAGCTGAAATAAAATAGTGACTTTTAAAAAAAGTTTTGCCTAGACCTGGTACAGTTTGATGTGATTGTACATGACACAACTGCCAATGTGGGTATGATGTTTACAAGTCTCTCAGGAGAGTTTTGTTGCTCAGGAGTAGCACTGGTGAAACACTGTTTTTGGAAGTGTTATCATATATAGTGTTTTTACCAGCAGCATTCTTGTGCATGAGACTGGTGCTCTTGGATGTGTGTTCACATCAGTATTGTTAATCTGAGAAGCTTCAACGAGTGCTACAACCAATATGTGCTTAAAATAACCAGGACACAAGAGATGCTGTAAAATTCTAGTAATAAAATCACCAGGTAGAAATGCACTGATAACTCAAATTACGATCAGAATAAATACCAAAGTATTTGGAATAGAATTACATGGAATAATATGGAACAACAATGAGCAATAGAGTAATTGTTGCTTTGATGAAAAGGGAAGGATAGCAGAGAGCAGATTTTGCACTTTGAGCCCCAAGAAAGAGATAAGAGTTATTAGGCAACCAATTATTTCCCTTCTATATGGTGGCTTCAACAGCTACTGAATCAAACAGTATTTCAACACCACAGATATTTGGCTGATTGGCACTCAATATACCAGCCTGGTAGGTATGTATAAGCAGTCACCAGATAAATTCCAAACTCTGAAATGCAGAATCATACTTCATCTCTGTCAATGAACTTACTTTTAGATTTTGCTCTGCTTACAGTAAAACTTTTTCTGTGGTACATCTCTGTACAATGTAGCTTTTTGACATTTTGACTTTTTTCTAAGTGGAATGTACAGCTCTAAATAGGTTTTTCTCTTAAGCTTCATGAAAAGCAACTGAGGAGCCATAGAAACAAAGGTCTCAGCATATACATACTTAGCAGAGTGAAAGGGAATTGGTTATATAAGCCAACATTTTACAGTCCTTCCAAACTAAGACTAATAACCAGATGTTCAAGAAATTTTATCATTAGTGCAATCACTAGTCCTGATGTCCTTGCTTTGTGGTACATGTGCTTGTTGCCTTTCTGGCACTGTATTTTATTTCTTGTAGGGCTTAAAAGGCTGCAGTTACATGGCTCTTTGTGTGAACTGATTTTACTGCACACATTTTTCAGCTCGCTTCTCTTGATTATGGTGCAATCTGAAAAGTGCCAGCACAGGAGTCTAACCTGTCTATGCTCCAAATGCATGGGGATTAGTGCTAACAGAAGTTGTGTGGGGGACTCACTCACAGTATCAGAGAACAGCCAAGCATCACTTCCCATTCATGACATTCTGCTGTGTTTGTCTTAGGGCATTTTGGCCTCACAGTTTCCATGTATGAAGTCATATCCACATGGAGAAATCTTCAGTTAAATCACCTTCCCTCTAAGACAGTAAGGAAAATGAACAGCAGAAGGGTTGGAGACTCTGAGAGCTCTACATTTAGCTGGCCTGTGAGTTTCAGCACAAATCCCACTATAGCCAAGCCTCACACAGGCTGAAGCCATAAATCAAAGGCAGTTTTACGAGAGCTGGCCAGCACAGAAGCAGCACGCTTCCAGCAGGACAGAGTGCAGTGAGTGCCAGCCACCTGAGTACTACAGCTTGTTCAGGTGGAATGTGCAGCCCTGGCTGCATCCCCACACTCTCCTGTTGTCTGTGCCAGCTCCCTCCAGCCATTCTCGGTACAGACTTCTGACTGCCAGGCACGCGCCGGGACACAGCTTTTCACACCCTGCTAAACCGTGGAGTCACACAGCCATTGTTGCTCCACACCAAGCTTTCATCTATCCTTGGCTTCAGAAATCTTTGTGGACCAGCAGTAGGATTTCAAAAAAATTTTGAAGCAGGGGAGAAGGTGATGAAATGATTTGGATTGCCAATCTGCAGTGATTTGCTTTCAGCAAAGCCACTGACTGACAAATATTTAACAATACATATGTTTTGTGCTAGAAATGCAAAGATGCAATCTATCTGCAGATGCATTTGTTCACAGTATTAACATCTTGGGGTATTTTTACAGAGAGCAAGGGAAGTTGAAATAGAGATTATAAAAATACCTCTTGACAGGGCAGGTTCTTGTTAATCTAAGATCCCACAGAGAACTGCAATTTCCTACTGGCAAAGATAATATTCAAAGATCATGTGGTCTTTGTCACCTAACAAACTGTGAAGGGTGCTGATTTTACTTCTGCAGCAGGTATATTTCTTCTGTGCTGTACAGCCTGAGGGCTTCACACCTGAGACCTTACAGTACTGCTCTGATACCAGTGAAATGAGACAACTTATAGTAGAGTCCATGGCCTCTCTATGTTAACTACATGATTTTCCTATTGCTAGTCTGAATGGCTAAGAAAAGATCAAAACTGCTTGGAAAGTATTTTATTCTCTATAGAAAAGAATTTTTCAATCAAATACCTTTCTGTCAGTGCTTTCACTTCTAAAAATTTTCAGGCTTTTATTATTTTTATTTTACCAGCAATTTTCTTTTGTCTCTTTCTTTCTTTTGTCTTTCTGTATTTTCCGTTTTTTTCCCCCAAACTTGGCCTCGGATCACAGACAGAACCCGTGCTAAGGGTTACAAGTGGGGTTTACTGTATACTTTTGCCAATAAAATTGGCCAGTCAAATCTAGTCCTCCTTTTTTGTACAAATGCTAAACCCACTTATAAAGTAATTGCATTGAATTATTCCAAAGAAGTTTAATTCCACTTGTCTGAAAGATAAGAGTGGTAGCAACAAACGATTTTAAGATACTAAGCCTTGAAAGACTTCATTTTGGTTTGGGGTGGGAGGATGTTTGGTTTTGTAACAAACTGATGTCATACACTCATGGTGAACGGCTCCCAGTCTGACCGTTAACTTTGAATGTAGTACAATGCTACTTCTAACTCTCTGAGCTCTGAAAATATAATCGAACTACATTTTCATATTATTAGACCTAAGTTGATTCTTCAGTGCATTCCCTACTGAAGTGTGCATTTAGTGAGGAAGATGTGAAAGTGTTAGTGAATGCCAAATGTTCCATTGCACTGGTGGGTTGCAATACAACATTTTACCTCCTGGACATTTTTTAAAAGATTTTTTTTTCTGTAAAATGAATTATTTTTAAAACATTCTGCACTTATAGTTTTCATACTTGTGTGTTAAATTTACAACCAGTCTACCTTTTTAATATTTATGTTGCTCATCATTAAAAAAAAGTTGTATTCATAGACCAACTGAGGAAACAGTAACTACACTGAAAGAGTTTTTGTTTCTGTTTTTAAGGATATTTTGGTTTGTAATTTGATATCTGCTTTTGGCTTTACCCAAAAGCCAGAAAAAGACATTTTAAGGTGTGTCAGATCAGCTTTACCACTCGTGTTTTCAATACTTTTTGTCATGTTTTTCTGTTTGGAATTGACTTTTTTTTTGTTTGATTTGATAAGTTTGGATTTTCTCAAAAAGATGTTGTATAGTATCTCTGAAATTTTAGCTACTTCTAAAATGTAAGGTCTGATCTAAAAATAGCATTACTCTCATAAAATGGGATCTGAATTGAGGTTCAGCAGTAGCAAAGAGCAAACCTGAAAAACCTGAAAAACCCTCCCGGGGTGCCAAGTGATTTTAAAGGCACTCAACTCAATGAACTTTGTATTTCTCTTTCAAGTTGCACCTGGGACCAAAGACTAGGTAACCTTTTTTCTCTAAGAAACTCCTATAAGGATGCTTATATCCACAATATATATCTGTCAGGAAGTTCCTGTAACCATCCCAGGCAGAGGATGCGCCATCCCTGAAAACATTCAAAGTCAGGTTGGACAGGGCTCTGAGCAACCTGGTATAGTTGAGGGTATCTCTGCTCATTGCAGGGGAGTGGACCAGATGACCTTTAAACGCCCCTTCCAACTCAAACTGTTCTGTAATTCCATGATTCTATGATCATGAATGGTCTCTATTCTGAACACCCATTTTGATAGGACAAGGAATGAGGTGTAGAGTACATATTAATTTTTAGTCAGATGGTTGAATATTCCAAGAATTTTGAAATATCCTGAGATTTGGTTCCTGTTCTTAAGGAATATTTTAATTTATCCAGTGCCTATTTTGGTTAAAAAGCCAGTACAGTCTCACCTTGGAAGCATTGGACTGTTCTGTACTTCTTTTTCTTGCTCTGCAGGTTATAATTTCCCTAGATAATTATACTATTATTTCTAATCAACATTATATTTAAAAATGTTCCAAAAAAAAAAAGATAGCATTTAAATTATACAGTGCAAGCCATTCGGCAAAATTACTAATTCTATGGGACATTCAGAATAATGAAAGCAGTAAATGTACTGGAACACATATTTGTGCAAGAAAGATGCCTATCTTAGAGTTGTTTTTTCCCTAATTGAAGCGTGGTAGCAAATGCAGAAGAGTGGTGAATTTTCTTACAACACACAGAATGTAGCCTTGCACATGGAGATTATATATAGACAGTATAGTAGATGGTGGTAAATGAACTTTCATTGCAGTGGCAAACAGCAACAAGAATGCTAATTAAAAAGAGTTTATAGACTTGTTGCACAACAGCATATGTGCAATCCAAGAAAAGCAGAGCAGACACCCGGCTGCGTAGTGATCTAAACTGCAGTGTGGAGGAGCCCTTATGAGCAGCACCTAATCTGTTCATGAACTCTCAGAGCAAGGAAGATATAACAAGTTTCTTTCTTCTACGTGATCTTCATGTAGATACTTTGGTGTGCGTTCTGTTTTCATTGCTAATTGATAAACAGACATGTAAAAGCCCTTATTAAAACTTTAACCTTGTTTTTTTAGGGAAAAAGAAGAAAAAAAAAGAAAAAAACGCTTACTCTGGCAAAAGTTCCTAGTAAAAGCCCTTTTAGTTTACACTAATGGCTGAACAAACACTGCAGAAAAACTGATGCTTCTTCCAGAAGGAAATACATGGCAAATGAAGCTGGAATTGCTGAGTGGGTGACCACACTCAGCTGGCCACTTGCTGCTTTAGGACGTTGCTGCTTCAGCAGTGGCTACTGTTTAGAGAACCATTACACTGAATGTATGAGTGAGAACCAAGAATTAATCTTGTTTTAAATTGGTATACTGGATTTAAAACAGCAGGAGCTCAGGAGTTGATTGATGAACAATAGTTTGGCTACAAACAGCTAAAATTTTGGTTCTGACTATCTCACTATGTTTACTGTCATTGTTTCCTTTATGCTGGGTGACATATACAGCAAAACTGAATAAAACACTATTATTTTTTGTAAAAGCATGCAACAGAGCTTTTTCTCAAAGAAGCAACCTCACAGTGACCCAAACTGCACATTCCAGGGATTCACACTGGTAAGTAATATTTATGACATTGGCCATACTACTTACACAAGCAGCCATTCACCTATACGTTATTCTCTTGTTGAAAGACTTACTTTAACACACAGTGTTGTCTTTTTTCAATTGTTTGATCTATTCTAAATGTTTTGTGTCAGCCTGTAGAAATGAAAACACGGGGTTTTGCCATGTATGGAATAGTAGATGAGCACTCAGAAGAGATAAGAACATTTACTACAGTAAATATTGAATTAGTTTGTGTAAAGTGCTGGAAAAAACTTTCATGAAGTAAGAATAGTGTTAGTGTTTCTAAGCCATACTGAAATAGGTCCCATACATGAGAAATCATGTTTGGGATTCTGGCATCCAGTCAAAAACTAGTGTAGAGCACTTTGTAACTCATGAAGGGTTCTATGAAACTAATGAAGCTACATCCATGAATGATTTTCAGGACTCCTTTTGGTACACTGATATACAACTCACTCACAAATCTTGGAAAACTAGGGCTTAACTGACAGCTGTACAGAAATGGTTCGCTTTTTTGATGCTTTTGTCTTCAGGTGGACATGAAAAATTGCAGGACTTCCTCAGCTTTGAGTGAATAAAGAGATGCACACTAATTATACCGGGGGAAAAAAAAGGAAACAAAACAACTGCATGAAATTTATTTGAATATTGTCCAAACAGAGGCTGTAAAATCTCTTCCAGAATATATTTTGTTCTCAGAAAAAATCCTTTATGGCTAATTACCAAAGACCATGATCTGCTTCTTTTCTTGAGGGGGAAATTTTTTAAGGCTTTGCTCAGTATCACTCTTTGAAATGTATTTTTCCTCCTGTTGTGCTAGAATATGCTCCATGTATCTTTGCAGAATTAGGTCTCTGGCTAACAGGATGTTTCTTTAGTATTTGTTGCTATGGAGCTGCCTCTGTCTATTGAATTCACCTGGGCAGACTTCTGATGGCACACCAGAGCTGATTCAGCCTGTGGCTAACACGTGTCTTCAGTGACCACAGCTTCCCAAATGCCATAAGGAAAAGCAGTTCCGATCAGATTTCCTATTAAGGGTTTGTTTTAAGTAACACTAAAGATTTGGTTTTTTATGGATGCTTTGTGAGACCACTGACAGCCTGAAATGCCCTCCTTGAAGGAGCAATGCTTCATCACTTTTGTCCTTTGCTGCCTTTTTCAGAAACAGACATTCAGGAAACTAACCCAAGAGTGAACATGGATGTATTTCACCATGGCTTCCACCAGGAGCAGCAGCTCCTGTGCTGCCCACTGGAGTAGTACAGAGTGGTTTGATTTTTAAAGTCCTGGGTGGCACAGGCTGGGACACTAATACATTAGCTGTTGCTTTTAATAGACATGTAATTTTAGATGTTGATCTTTTCCTATTCTTTTTATAAGTGTAATTCCATCATGAAGAATAATTTAAAAAAAAAAAAAAAAGCCTATTTCAAGCTATTTCTCCTACAAAATAAGCCAGGGCAAATTTGAAGGGAAATTTGTTTTCTTAGCATCTAATGATATACGGAAACCATACAGATTTGAGAAACATGACATAGGAAGTATTTGAGTGTGTGTTTTAAAATATATGGTTTCAAAATACTATAAAAGTATATATTTAGTTTCAAAATGTGTAGTACATTTGATTGATATTTGCCACTGTCTTCTTCTTTGCACATGACTGGGATCAAAATGCTGCTATTAGGCTTTTGGCATTTTTTTTCTAGAGAAGTCATATGGGATACTGTTGCAATGTTACAATAGAAAATTATTATGTCAGTACTAACTTGGTTTTTAGGTTTTTGAAGGACATTTCAAGGACAGTTATCTCAATAAAATTCAGGGCAGCACAGGTCAGAGAAGATGTCAAAACTTTATGCACCATTTCATGTTTTAGGGGCACAAAGGTTTCCCTTGAAAAATTTTCTCTGGAAATAGATAAGATGGTTTTGATGGCAATTAATTGACTGTGGCTATTATAGCATTTACATCACAGCATTAATGTGACTGCTGATATTTTATTTCTCAGAATCATTTTTCTTATAAAACTTGAAGGGTGCTTTATTGAAAATCATTTTCTTACAAAATGAGAACTTCAATTTTGGTAAAGATTGGGTGAAAGTTGAGTAAAAGAAGCTTAGCAATACGTGAGAAAAAGGAGGAGCAAACAAAAGCTTGAAGACTTGTATTTCCTTGCCTCTTTTGCTGCGTAAACTCAAAGTACTTACCAAAAATTACTTTTCTGAAATCAAATCAGCATTATTCTGCAGTAATATTCTCAAAGCCAAGCCCTTGCAGTTTGATGTTTATAGCTAGGCTGCCTTAAGGGTTGGTGTGCTGCCAGGAAGGAATTTTTCAGCCCTGCTCTGAGTTGTGTATCCCTGCTCTCTCTCCTTCCCCTCTCACCCTGGCAGCTGCACTACTCAGTCTTCATGGTAGGATGGCTCATGGACATAAAGCAGCAGATTTACCCTATGGAAAGGTAGTTAATTTTCTGCTACATTTTACCTTTAGTTGTGGAGTGGAGTCCCTCATGCTCCAAGAGCCAAGCAGCATGCCATGGAGGATCAGATTAGCGCAGCCAAGGCAAGGAGGAAGGGAAATGACATCTGGCAAATGCTCACTGTTAAAACTGGCTTGATGGCAACATGGAGCGGTGCCATCAGCAATTTGCACTTCAGATCTGTGCATGTATAAATTGGCAAAGAATTTCAATACTCTCAGACGTATTAACTCTGCCAGCAGCCTTGGTAATGATGAGTTAACTGTCAACCACGTTGATGGTTTTGCAATCCTCACACTGACTAGAGGTTGTCACTGTCTTTTCTTACACCATTTATTCTGAATGAAGTTTTGCCTCAGTGCCACAAATAAATGATTTTTGGGTTGAAAAAAAAAACCTACCCAAAAGTAGAGAAGCCCAAACTGAGCACAGGGCTCAATGAAGGGGTGGAGGAAAGGCCCTCCTCAAGGAGCTGAGGAGAGCTCGGATGCTTGTCCTTGGACACAGGCCACATGATTTATTAAAATCTGTCTCTCATGTCAGTAACTCACATGGGCTGAGCATATTTGTAGGTGAGAGTGCTATAAAGCCTTTTTGTGCTCTTGTGATTCGAGTATTTAATAAGAGAGAAATGATGCTATAAATAGGAACACCATAGTTGGTAAGGACTGGGGATACAAAAGGAGATATGCAGTCTCAGTTATGACAGGAGAGCAAAGAAAAAGCAAAGAAAATATCAACTGAAACCAGCAACTTCTGCAGAAGTGCTTAATCAAACATGAACTTTGTATACAACCCATCGACAGCAGATTTGCCTCTCGCAAAGTGAACAGCTTGCGAGCGGGAGCGTGCCTTTTTTGGTCACGTTTTGCAAAGGGCTGAAAATATGTGCTTAGTAGGTGTTGTGGCTTTTTCAAGTATTGCGAGCCTTTCTGTGCATTAAAAGCATTTTTGCCAGTGTTTGTATCTTGCTCCTATCTCCCAACATGTGGAAACCTTCCTCCTTCCAGTCCTGTCTTCTCCTGAATACGTTGTAACAATATCAATCAGGGCTTTTTTTGCTGCATGGCACCTATGTCCAAGAATAAAGCATAATAAACACGAGCTGGGAGAATGGATCAGTTCATTAAATCCAGCCAGGTGGTGGTGTGCTCTGATACAGACTGATAACGGCTTCAAAAGTGAGCCTGTCTGGAGTGGTTTTGTTCAGACTTGTGTGAAAGATAAAGTACAAAAATAAGAGGAATCCCTTCAATTCGCACTTGTGACGGGCAGCTTCCAGTTTATCACTGAAGAAGGTGAACTATGTCTGTTTTGAGATATTAAAACCAGGTAATCAAGTGAATTCTTCTTTTCACGATATTGAATTTCTGGCTACAATTCATTTTAGGCAGGAGGTGGCACAGACTCCATTTCTTTTTGAGTGGAAGTCCTAAAGAAATTCTCCATATCAGGGCTTTAAGCATATGGTCAGTTAGCAGCATTTTATTAGTTTCATAAGAATAATTGTAAGCTCACTGGTCTGTATTCGTGCAACTTTCTAATGAAGTCCCTTGGGTCTAAGTTATTAGCTTTTAGCTGCAGTTGCACAAATATTAGCCAACCCTCCTAGGCCTATTTTTGCACATTCAGGTGATAGTTATAGGCTAAACCAAACTTGTATGTGCCATACATGGGTACAAAGTTAGGACATGGTGCTGACACCACATTCTTATACTGATGGTAAAGAACAATTAAACATGCAAAGTAATACAGCCCTGCTTGCTCTAAAAGAACATCTAAACTCTCATGCAAAAAACCCAGCTATTTTTGGCACCCAAATCAGGTTATCTTGTTTGTCAGCCTAAGCTTTTTGGGGTTGTTTTTTTAAAGAAAAAAAAAAGCCCTATGAACAAAACAGCTTGTGTTTTCTTTTGGTTTTCTAATATTTACATGTTTATAAAAATCCAAATAAGCATGCACAGCACCTCTCCGTTGCAGATAAATGTGTAAATAAATGCAGCAGTGCGTTTTTCTGCTGAGAAGGGGTTAGGCATACCAGGTTGCTTTTCCCCTTGAGAAAGAACAAGCAATTTAGAATCTCTGCACATTGTTTTTACACATTGACCCTTATCCTGGAGCAGATGGGGCCAAAAACAGCATGCAGAGGGATGACTGCATGCATATGTGTTCAGCTGAAGGATTTTCACTGCACATTTCAAGGTTAGAGAACTTGGATTAACTGCTAAACAAAGAGTGAAACAGAATAAGATACTCACAATTGTTTTTCTATGCTAATCTTCTAGCCACTCATTACATCAAGGCAATGAATGATAATTGCTGCTAAAGAACTGTTACGTAGAATGTTTTTCCTCAGAAAGAAAAACCAAATAAACTTAATAAAAATTCAGATGTTATTAGTATGTGTGTGTGGAAAACATCTTTCCTGAGTCTTTGCTTTCTAGAGACCCTATATGTGTGTATATAAAATCAAAAGCAAAATCATTACCATTATATTTTTATAATGGAAAGAAAAAAAAGACAAACTAATCATAAAAAGATGTACGACTGAGCACACAAAAAATGAACTTCAATTGATATATTCAAGCTCTAATTTATGAGAGAGTAGAAATACTCTTTCAATCCAAATTCACAAATTATGGTTTTAGAAACTGTAATGTTTCAAAAATGATCACTACTACTCTTAAAGAAGGATGGTATACTTAAAAAAATGCTGTTATTTATATGTTTATTACCAAGTGAAAATCCAGAAGGCAATGTGAAGGGCCACTGTTACATGATTAAGTAACTTCCACTCCCTTCTCTGTGTGAGAGAGAACAGGCAATCCCTGACAGGTGTCTGAAAATCTACCAAGTAAATGTACTGAATCATGGTGGATCGTCAAGTGCCTTTCCTAGAGCATGGCTCGAAACAGAAGGATAAATTGTTCCAAAGCTATAAAGGTGTTAGAAATTCAAAGCCACCATCTTTCAATAATAATATGCCACCCAGAAATCATTAACAGGAATACTGTGTTAGGGTTTTTTAGTAAATTCCTTAATAATGATGATGATCACAAAAATTAGTTCCATTTAAACAATCTAATTTGTAAGTGACAAAGAAATAACTACTTCAAGGCCTCTATTAGAAGGTGAAGTATGCATTTTTCGCACCAAATGTCTAAAAAGTAAATATCTTTTTGGTTACACCACTTGGAGAACATCTGGAAGCGGTCCAGGCTCCAGCATCTTTATAGTTTCAAGATCGTTGAGCATCTCTATTGAGTTGCTTGAATGAAAGTTAAGCAATAAAGCCACACTTATCACTTTAAATTAAGGTTCTGTTTTGTCATGGACAACAACTTAAAAAATTCTAGAAATTAATTTTGTAATTTTGTCTTCCAAACTAAATATGAAACTTTTTGGACAAGTGAAAGTTCTTCAAACCTCAGAGCATTTCCACTTGCAGAGAAAGCTAATTCCTTCACCAAAAAAAATGAGCAATTCCTGTAAGATTTTCACTATTCATATGAGAAAATCCGTAGGGGTAAGCTAATTCAGAAAGGGAGCTGATTAGCTATTGCGAAAAATGAAATAAATCAACCATGCAATCTGGACAAAGCTTGAAAGTACTTCTTGAAATTGATCTGGCTTTTGTGCTGGCTTTGGTTTGCTGGCTTCTTTTCCTGAGAGTGACTTTTATTGCTTTTAGTAATGGCTGTGATTTTAAGTGTGTGCTTTTAGGTCAGTCAGTTTCTAGACTGAGTTTTCACTGTTTACAATCAGCTGATAAGAGATTTCACGACCCGTCACAAAGTAATTCTGAAAATGTAAGTTTCCCTCTCATGCTGCATGGAGCACAGCTAGGTCCCATCCAGTGAAGATAAAGGAAGGTAGCAAGACTACAGGTACCAGCCCACTGTGGGCTTTATGGGATCAGAGGGTTTAGTCTCTGTCAGGACAGTCTTTAAATTGGCTGTCACAAAAATAATCTGTCATTCATAAGTAATGACAGATCATCTCAGGGGTGGAGGGTGATTTTCCTGGACCAGTTTTCGAACAGGTCTTTCAAAACCCTCCTGTGGGGTACCTGATAGCACGATTGAGACTGTGCTGCTACAGGTTATATAAAATTAGCCAGTGGGCTTCATCTCACTCATCCCTTCTTCATATGTGCACAGGAACCTCCAAGTACAGGCGAAAACCATATCAAACACGAGAGACCTATGCAACTTTCTCCGTGGAAGTGCCAGTTTGCTCACTAAAACCAGAAGTCTTAGTCGATGCGAGCTGAGGCAGACGATGCCGTGCGGCCACGGTCCAGACGTCCGGCAGGGCTGAAGGGAAAAGCAGGGCCTGACCGCACCCCCCACACCCCGGTCCACAGCCCCAACTCTGTTGCTCGCCGCTCGGCCGCGTTCGGGCTCGGGTTCGGCCGGCGCGGATCGCGGCGCGGATGCCGGCGCGGCGCCGCCCGGCGCTGCCGGAGGGAGATGCTCGCTGTCACTTTCCCTCTTCCCCACGCACCGCCCCCTGCCCTCCCCCGCGCCCGCCGCCGGCGCTGCCCCGTCCCCCAGCGCCGAGCGCTCCCCGCCGGCAGCAGGCAGGGCAGGGCACAGCCGAGCGGAGCGGAGCGGAGCGGAGCAGGCAGGGCAGAGCCGGGCTGGGCAGGGCCGCCCGCCCGCTCCTCGGCATGGCCGGGCGCTGAGCTCGGCTCGGCTCGGCTCGGCTCGGCTCAGCACGGCTCGGTTCTGTCCCGCCGAGGGGCTCGGCGCCCAGCCACCCGCTCTCCTCGCCAATGGTCCAGAGCGACATGTCCAAATCGCCTCCCAGCCCGGCGCAGGAGGTGCAGATGGAGCTGCTGGACAACCCCCTGCCCGCGGCGGCGGCAGCGCAGGTACCGCGGGGCTCGGCCGGGGCGGCGGCCGCAGCGGGGCGGGGGCGCGGGGCAGGGCGGCGGGGCTGCCGGGGCTCCTCGTCCTTCAACTTTGGTCACCGCCGTCGGAAAAGTTTGACGGCTCCCCTAAGACGCCCGAAACCCCTGTCTTCGCCCCCACCCTCAAATGCTGTTTAATTACATACATGGGATGCTCTGTCCCGTAGAAGCATCGTAAGTCAAAAGAACCTTGCGGTTATTTGCAGGACGAATATGTAAGAATACGTTGCTGTTAAGCTGCTCTTCCGTACATGTATTACTCGCAGGCTACGGCTGTTTTTCCCTGCTCCAGTAACCTGTTGTTTCTGTACCTGATGCTTGCCACACACAGCCGAAACCTCCTTCATCTGTTCCACGGGCTGGTGACGGTCTGTAGGTGAGGGAAAGCGATTCACGCCAGTTGTTCATGAGGAATTTTGGGGAGGCTGAAGGTGTTGAGCATGCTGCAGATTTAAGCTGCTCGATTTCTGTGCAGAAGGTGGTTGTACTGTCATCTCAGAAATTTTAACAACTCAGTTCATGTGCACAGTGTTCAGGTGGATGGGCGATGAGAAGGAGGCAGGGTAAGGCACACTTAGTAAAGACTTTATGTTTTGAAAGGTTGTTTCTGTTTAATATTTGAATGTTGCATAATATCTTCGAGTTTGCAATAGTTGGCTACAAAGACTTCGGAGTGCTGTTTTTAAACCCAGTGAAAGGGTGGTAAAATCTGATTGTGTGCATTTCAGATTACAAACATGCATGGTCTTGTTAGGACATAGGTTTTTTTCCCTTTGGGGTGCAGTTTTTACTCTTGCTGCCAAAGCTACCTCTGATGCTTTGTTTGAGAAGGTGGACCAGCTTCGTCCCAGTAGTGCTTGATTGACAGAGGAAAATGCTGTCAGTCTGTCAGCAGTCTTGGTGATTGATCTTACTCAGGTCCGGTGACAGCAGAACAAAATCCAGGCACTGGAGCAGAGACTAGGATAAACTAAAAAAGTGTCTCTTTGGATGTGGATTTGTCTGTAGCCTCCAAGCACAGAACAGACATTTCAGTAGGGCCATATGCTTTGCCAGCTTCTCTAGAAACAGTGGCAAGGGAGCTAATTTCTGACCTACAAATCCCCCCCTTTTTATATCTTTTCAGCCCTAAGCACAGAATCAGCAACTGTCAAATCATATGGTGCCTCTCTGCTGTGGACAAATGTCAAATACTGATCATAAAATCGATTTCTCACCCCTCCTTTTTACTAGGCTTAAAGAACCTCTGTTGAGAGAGGAAGAATAGTTTGCTAACACCCACATTATTTATGTTTCAGGTTATGCATTTATATTCTGTTTTATAAAACAGGTTTCTGAACATTCACAGCCAAAAAGATTCACTTTTTAAGACAGTAATAATGCAGCTTTTTGGCTCAGGGATGTTTTTCAGTTTTTGGAATCAAAGTCATTAGTCAGAACAGGAATCATCTTCTCAATATGTGCTTGTTTTAGTCATACATAAACCTTTGGTATAGAGGAAATAAGATTATGGAAACAAAAGAGCCCTTTGTCTGCATAATAATACAAGTTAATTCCTTAGCAAGCACTGCATTTAGAGACAATTATTTTGATTTGGATCTTTGTTCCATGAACATTTAAAAAAAATCTATATTATAAAATCTTGCTGCTTTAGAGCACACTCCCAGTGAGAAGGAGAGGCTTAATGAGGACATGTGAATCATCAAGTAGATTGCCTGCAGGTACTTCAGTTACATGTACCACTATCTTTTTCACTAAGGTACTTGAATATCAATCCTAGAAACATTTCCTGCCAAATAATCTGTCAGGAAAAAAACAACCAACAACGCAACACGCGAGCTTATGGAGTGATGTCACTCCCAAAAGTATTCACTCTGAAGTGCTTCTTCTGGGAATTATGATTTAGTGAAATATTATTGAAGAGCCTTTGTAGAGTTGTACCAAGTATCAACACTTCTCTCATACAAGAATTTTACTTTTGCAAAGCTGAGATTTCTCTTAACCTATCCTAACATCATGGTCAATATCTTGGATTGTGCGTGTCCGTCCATTTTGGCCAAACTTGTCACCATGTGGCAGAGGAATGAATGTAATTAGCACTCTAGAAGTAGTTCACTTAAAAGGTAGTTAAATATGTGAAATATTGTTATATAGCATCTGTGTAAAATCTATTTCTTATTTTCATAATGCATTTTTCTAACAAGCTCTGCAAAGAGAATAAAATCTCTTTGGTTGTTGATCATGACAGTTATACTGTATTTTTCCCAGGAACTTCTTTGCAATTGTGACAAGATATTGGTGTGTTTTTCTGTATTACCTAAAATTCTGTGGCTTTTAGGTCCACATTACTGTAGAAATGTAGTCCTAGTTATAGTTCAGTGTGGTCTTGGTCTTAGATGGATCTTGGTCTTAGATGGAGTTGCAATATAGTTTCAGATGTCCAGTTTTATCCAGACAAATCTGCATGCTAGCAGTTACACTGTGGACTTATTCACAATGTCCAGGTATATGTCAGTGCAAAGTGGTAGTTTTAGATGTGGCCCTTTTGTAATAAAATCAGCATTTGGTTTTATGAAATCATAAAAGAAGCAAACTGTTCAAATGTATCAGTGTTCAGTGATCAGTTTTTTTGGTGGATTTTTTTTAATCAACATCAATCTTCTTTATAGTTCTGTATTTCAAGAACCCCTTTATTTTAGGAATCCAAATTAGCAGAATATTCAGTTTAATAATTTTAATTAACCCAGATACTATTCTGATTTGTTTATAATACAACATAGCATATTAATGTCTTTCATGGTAACTCTTAGTCTCTCTTCTTTTTTCCCTTCCCTCCCATGTAATTTTCTTAGGATCCTACTTCAAAGTCCCTCAGTCTTCAAAAATCATTAGATTCAAATTCTATTGCTGTTTTCTCATCATTAAGCTTCCTGTGCTGTGTGTTAGGGACAGTCATAGCAAATCAGATGAAAAAATTACATAAAGATGTTTCAAAGAAAATATAATGAAAACTTCTATCAAGTAACTACAGACTACCTTGTGGAGGGAGAAGGTGTCTTACACTGGATGAATTCTTCCCTATTCCTCATTATTTTCCTCCTGTTCTTTTTGCCTGCTTATGCATCATCTGTCAGTGCACGTCCTAACAACCTGACACATTTTAAGTGAAAGCAATTCTTTTCTTGATTGTTTTCTTCAGCTCTTTCACTTGCATTTAGATTCCTCCATTGCATGGTACTGCTAAGTGCTTCTGCCTTCCAAGTCTAAAGGTTTCATCATCCCTGGAGTGCTTGGCTTGTTTTCCAGTTTGCATTGCTGAAGGTAAACTGAATGCATGAGACATGCTAGGGGACAGGCTTGTTCAGTTTTCCTTCTGTATCAACTACAATTGATGTTAAGGTGAGTTTTAGAGTGGTGTGTGTGTGGTGACTCCAGAAAATCAGGTTAGTTACAGGCCCTTATTCTGGCTGTTGTCCTTTCTGAGTCTCCAGCTACCTTCTCAGTTGCATAGCACCATCCCTTCACTGCCTGTCTTGTGGTAATGAGGAGTGGAAAGAGCATCCAGAGATTTATTCTCAGCAGATTAATCACACTGCCCTCTGCTGCTTTCAGCTGAGTTGATTTATCACTATTCATACTGTGTTTACCTGTTCTTCAAACAAACATTTTGCAACTGTGTATTTCCCAGTACTGACTTGCAAGAATACTTTGTAAGCCATAAACAAACAAAATTGATATCCCTTTGCTTACTTAATAATAACAATACCCATTCGTTATAGAGGTATGGAAGGTTTTACTCTCTTCTGGCAGCAACCCTAGGAGCCAGATCCAGTGTGGCAGCAATTCAGTGGAGCATATACAAATGAAGAAGAGATAAAATCCAGTTCCATTCATTGGACTTCCTCATGGCCCTCAGCAAGGGTTAGTGTTTTCTCTCCCAATGTGGTAATCTCCTTTCAGTGTTGTATTCCTTACTGACAAAAAATAAATTTTAATAGTCCTTCACTGAAGAAAGCCCTTCAGGTTTCAGCTATTACTTTTCTGATGATTCTCCTCTACTCTTTGGGTTTTTTTTGCATTATCCTGTACTCAAGCAGTGAATGGTGATTTTGCATAGTCATCTCTTCCAGAGATATTTTCCAGTCGGGTATTATACATTATCAGCATAAATGGGATATAATAGTTGTTCTTTACATTGTCCTGGAGTGTAAAATCCCTCTGAAACAGTTCAGCAGTTTCCGTCCTAACTTATTTGTGTATCTGGTAACCATCTTCTAGAGGCAATCTCTGGTTTTGTCTTGTTTTGTCTGTACGGATGAAAAGTTCCTGTGCTATTCCAAGGCTGGAGTCTCAGTTACTTTTCTTCTGCTTCTTTTACTCAGTTCTTTCCTGTGCCAGGATAGAAGAGTTTAAAAATCAAGGAACCTGCCTCCAAGGGCTTGCCTTAGTCTCTGTCCTCAGGGTAGCAGACCCTTAGTAGAGGGAAACTGCCTCATAGTTGGCTGTTGGTCCTGCAGGCATCCTTCTGTCACAGAGTCAGATCTCTTTCTGTTTGCTTGTGTCAGTGAAATACAAAATCCGTGGAGAGCAGGTGGGGAGGTGCAGGCACATGGCCCACAGCTATAGTTGCCAGTTTTAAAAGGCTGCAGGAGGCGCAGTGGGGTTTGGGCATGAGCTTCAGCACCTTCTGCTGTTGTGTGCTCCTGTTTTGCTGAATTGGGAGCTGACATCTTCATCACTGGCATTACAAATAGATGTGCAGCAGGTTTGTGCCGAGGTGGGTTTCCAAGACACTGGGAAGGAGGAGAGCCAGCCAAGTTCCCAGCTTCTTGTCTGGCAGGTGGAAAGTGCCAGATGACCTGGTCTGAGGCCAGGGTGAGAGCACTGGGAGATGGCTTACAAGTGTAGGAACTGGCGAGAATAGGGCTGTTTCTGGATGCAGTGTTGGCAAGGCTTTACACAGGCCAGCAGAAAAGAGCATCTAAGATTTAACCATTACAGATTGCTCAGCAGAAATTAGTTTTCTTTTAATGGGGAAAAAGAAGCATCCATCAAATACTTATTTATGTATTATGTTTGCAAGTTTAAGTAAATTATTTGTGGAGGTCTAAGGGTTTTTGTTTGTTTGTTTGGATGGATTTTTGTTTTGGTGTAGGTGTAGGATTTTATAAAGTGACTGTAAAATGGACTTTGCAGACTCATCCCTGTTGCTTGCGTGAATTTAATGACAGTATATGGAGATCCTCAATTTGATAGGATTCCTGATGGGAAGTCCTGTTATTTTTGAGTTTTGTCCCAATAGCAAATGTAGTTTGTTTCAAAAAATCCAGGTTTTGAGACCTAAGCTGGGGATTCTTTTCTGCCTATGGGAACATGAGTCTGTGCTCCTCAGGCAACTTTTTTGCTGAGGGTATGTCACAGAGCAGAGTGCCTGTCACAGGACTGCACTGATGTTGACCGTGTTGGGTGACTCAAAAGCCCACCCCTGAGGTGGAGGCAAGCCAGGATATATTGCTGTATCCTACCTTGCCCTCTTGCCCTCATTCCCGTCATGGAAGGGAGCTGTGGAGTAGCGGAGAGCACATCACCAAGGTCTGTGTACCTCTTCCAGCCCTTGGCTGTGTGGTCAGAAGCCTCTACTCCTTTAAGAGATTAGTATGATTTCTGGTGCAAACATCAGAAATATTCATGTCTTTTTCTGTTGAGTGAGGGTGGGGGTGGCTGCAGCTATGCAGTTGTGCTGGAGGGTATCATTTCTGAGTGGTGGCAAGCCTGGCCAGTGGCCAGAGAGGGCCCAGGGGGCCTGACCTATAGGAACATTTGTTGCCTTGTTGTAAGGAAATGCTTAAAGTGGCAGTGGCTGTTCTTTTAAGGAGAGGATGGAGCTGGGTGTGTATATTCTGCACTATCCTGACATGCTATTCTGGGTATGGAACATGGACATCTTTAAATATTTTTGAAGCTTTTGCATGCGAAGGAGAAATACTTAGTGCATTTTTGCATTTCTGACCTTCTAGCAATTCCCTAATCCTTCAGGGGGCCACTTTTTACCTTTAGGTGTTCTTTTGATTTTTGTGGTTGGTCACTTGTTACATCTGAGATGATTTAAGGTTCGTTGTAGCTCTGAAATTTTGTTTTCTGGTTTTGTTTTCTCCAATTTATTTCTTGCATCTTTGTTTGAGGACCTGACTTGGTGCCAGTGACTCTACTGCCTAAATCATCTGTACCCTTCCTTCATGAGACCAGTTTTTAAGGGCTTACCTCTGCCACCTGCCATCAGTCTCAATGACTGGTGCTATTTTACCTGTGATAGATAGTTAAGGTTCAGACTCACCCTTTGTATAGTCCTCACCACTGCTTTGCTATAAAATACCATTAGAGCAGTTACTGGTGAAGGGCATTTTAAGACTCTCACTGAAGATCAGTTCCCTGGTTGTAGATAGTTGGTAATTTTAAATGTTTTATATTTCCTCTTCCAGATGATAGTATTTTGCCTACAGGAATCAATGATGCCTTCTGCTTGTCATGTGTGTTGCAGGATTAAATGTTAGAGATGCATGTTTTTTATGTGTTGAGACAGAACCTCATTAAAATTAAAGGGTTTCACTGAGTGACATTGATCTCATCTGTTTACAATAACAAGTAATTGTATATAAAACTGTTAATTATCGGAAAACTGCTATGTATGCCTTTAATGCTTCATATGATTCCCACATTTCATTTAGTTACATGGGTTGAATAAAGGTTGCACAATATACTTTCTAATCAGCGTTGGAAAGCAGAGTCTTTCTTTGCTTTGTTAAGGCTTGGTTGATGAAATGTTTTTTACAAAACTACCTTTGGTTTTGGTTTTGGTTTGTGGTTTTTTTGGTAAGGTTTCACGTTGTTTTCCAGGTATTTTATGAAGCTTTAGAACATAAATGTGTGTGTTTTATTTCTTGTCTCTGGCAACTCAGCCAATCTTAAAAGAATTTCACACATCTGACTAATAAACGAAGCTACACTTTTGATCTTGTAAACACTTACATGTATACATAACTTTACGTTTGTGTAAGATGTTCTGCTAAAATCCACGAGAACGTTACTGTCAGCAAACTTTTTATATACACAGGCTTGCTCACAGGGCTGGAGTCAGTTGTATTCAGATCAGCTGGGGAAAATGATGGTGTGCCAGCCCTGCCCTGCTGGGTATTGAGGTTGCCACCATTGGGCACCGGAGACATCCCTGGGGTGCTGAGGCATTTGCTCTCTGGTGGTTGTTCTGTTAGGTACGGCTACCATACAGGTTAAAAATGCTGCCCCATGTTGCTGCTTTTACTGGCCAATGTCCTCATGTCGTGATTCAGCCCTTTATTTTTAGCTACCTAATTGCAGCCAAGTGCTGCACAGAACACAGATAAGGGAATGAATTTTAGCATGAAAATCACAGTAACATATTGATGAAAAATGTTCTTTTTTTTTTTTTTCTGAGAATTGAAAGTACCTGATACCTTTTTTTTGGTCAAAGGCCTCCTTCTCGCATTAAGATCTTATGGAAAAAAATACACAGATATTTCTGACTGTGGGAATAAGCTTGAAAGGTGTGGAAGACAAATGTAGTCCCTGATTAACATCATTCAAAATAACGAGGAGAGTCATCATATCCCAGTTTTCCCACATACCAAAGTTGTCCCCCTTTCCTCTGACTGAAAATTGGTCTGTGCAAAGAAGCAGGTGTGAAACTGACTCTGCCTACAATCTGTAGCCACGGCCTGCCATCATGTCAACAGGTTTTTTTGTGTTTAAAGTTAGTATTTAGCTTATGCTTCTGAATAGTTTTCACTTACAGAACACTAGAACAAAAATGTGCATTTTGCTGTGCACAAAAATCCTCCTCAAACTGAAGAATCAAGGTGAGTTTCAGCCTGAGCTGCATTTGCTGTGACGTTGCCAGAAATAAAACATTTAGTCATTGCTACACAGATAAAATGCATACTTCTCTATCTGTGCTTGTAACGTGTTTTTTTTCTGCTCTTATTTGTTTTATCCTTATCCCTCTAGACTCAGTCCCTCTTTTGCCTTTCTCATAATTTTTTGTATTCTCAAACCGAGCACTATGATATTTTAAGTAAAATAAATATTGTAGAAACTGGAGACAAATACAAAAAATGTGACTGTGAAAGAGCATATGTGTACATTTTTTTAATTATCTCCTTGGGAATTGCACAATATTGTACTGTAGACCATTTATGAAATTGCCTAGATGGTGTGATCTTCATGTACATGCATTATATGCTTGAACTCCTTTATGAATGTTTGAAATTCTTCTTTTTTTATAAGTATATTTCTATATTCTTCCACAAAAATTGTAGGAAAGGAGTTCAGAATGTTTGTGGGTAACCACAGTCAGTTAACTCAATAGGAACCATTCATAACAGGTAAATTTCGATCTAAAGATGTTGTTTTATTTGAAGAATACTGCTGTCAAAGATACTTTTTTATGTATTTTAGGTACTTTAATATTATATTAGGCAGAATAGTATATTAATTATGTTAGGTGGAAAAAGATGATTCTGATGGAACTGTCTATTATACCTGGAAAATATTTTTAACAATTTGCTTGTAACAGTGGTTCCAATCTACTTATTATTCTTACTGATCTAGAAAGGCCATTCTATTACCAAAGAATTCTTCTATTATAAAAGATTCCTTTTAGAAATGTAACCATGTAAAACTATTCCTGACTGAAATTTAATTTTGTATTTTGAGGCCTGCTGGGTTACAGTTCTAGACTCATCAGAAAGTCCTATTTTCACCCCCATAATGTGCACCTTACTGTTTTTCTTATAGTTCTGCCCTAACCAGCACATGTAGCATCAATTGGGGTGCATTTCAGAAATTTCTTACATGGCTGTTTCGTGGTTTAGAAAATATCATATCAGCTTGGAAACATGTCTTTCCTATAAATCTATTTTTTGGAGGATACAACATTGCTTTTGTTGTAGGTCATTGTTAGGTTAGTGACGTAACAGATACTACTTTTGCTGAGGGTGAGTCTCTGGCTGACAGAACTATTGTTTCTTGAGTCATCCTTTCTAAAAGATTGGTGTATTAGATTTCAACCAGTGCCCAAACTCGCCCAGAACCGACACAGATACAGTTTGAGATTGTTCTCTTGCATCTCGTGGAGGCAAGTTACCTGGATTTGTCAAATGATCTGGAGTTAGTAGTGGCTCTCTGTTGTCCTCCTCACATACTATTAGATTGCAAAATATTCATCATACTCACCATATGTGTTACTGCTAAGAACAGCACTCAGATTTTGAATAAATGATATTAAAAATCTGCCAGTATGAGATTTTAAGTGTTTCAGCCTGCACTGGAGCCCACTCTCCCCTACCATGAGAACCAGTAAACTCAGGCCCAAAGCTCTGAAGTTGCCCAGCCCAGAGGTGGTGTTATGGCACAGTTTACAGTTTGCACTCATTTACACAGAAATAAGTGGTTGCAAATAACATAGTTTTGAAACATTTTTTTTTTCTTGCAATTTACTGTAAAGATGTTTATTGATGATCCACATTCAATGCACAGAGCAAATAGCTTTTTGTGGACACATGCCTGCATTTGCTTTGTTTCTAAACCATGATTTTTTGTGTTTCTAAACCATAGTTTCAAAGTTTTGTTTCAGCCAGCTGTAGCTTTCTCCTGATGTCTCTTTAAATTCCTAGTAGATAAAAATGATACCTTGCTTTTTAGTTGCATATTTTCCCTTACCCAGTTATAAATATAGTCCTTTTTTATTGTCATACTGCTTTTACTTTCTTGAACTTATTGTAAAAAAATTATTATTGTGAAATCTCCCTCAGTTGTAAGATTGTGTCTCAATCAACAAGTTGTTTTTCACTTCTTGCTGTTTAATGTTCCCTCAGCTGACTTGGCTCATAGCTGTGCTGTACTGGAGACTGCTCCAGTGCCTCCTTTCCTACCTTGTTTATTTAAACTAGCTGCACAACAAACTGTACTTTTTAATCACTGTGACTTGGATGAATAATTCTACATCTCTGTGAGTCTATTTTCCAAACCCAAATGTGAAAAAACCCCAACAACAGCAAAACATTTAGGGCTCAATTGACCGAGCCTGGTGAGCACTTGCACACACATCCCATCAGTTACTTACTGAATATGTGCTTATTGATTGGCCCAAAGCTGATAATCTGAATCCCTGCTAGCCTAGGAGACACAAGAAACTTTCTTTGCAACACAAGCTAATGCTGTAATGCTGTTTCTCTAATCTGCGTTTTGTTTTCTGTGGTTTTTTTAACAGTCTTACGGTAAAGGGGCAAGAAGGAAAAACAGATTTAAAGGATCAGATGGGAGCACATCTTCTGACACTACCTCCAACAGTTTCGTACGCCAGGTATGGGTTTTTCAGCTTGTGAACGACTGGATGGCTTGCTGGTGTAAATGTTCAAAACGTAATTTTTAAATTTTTTTTTTTTGGTAAATTGTCTAAGCAGAGTGATGCTGTAGTCTGAAAAGCAGCAGAAGTCTCTTCTGGCACAATGAAAAATATTTGGTTGCTATTGTTTTGAACTTGGCATAAAAATACTTTTTCATTTCTCATTCATTTCCATGTATAGTAGTTATCCTTATTTTTGTTACTCTAATGCCATCAGGTGATTAAAGCTGGAGGAGGAGACAGGGTCTGACGGAAGTGCCTAAAGTGGCAACATGTAGAAGAAAAAATCAAAACCCTAACAATCCTCAGGGTTTTCCTGCTTAAAATAGTGCTGCATGAGGCAGTGTTAACCTAGATGTTTTCCTCCCATATCCCAGTGTTATTTTAAGGCAGGGTTGGAGGGGAAATCCCTGGCAGCAATTGTCCCCGTTGCACTGATGCTGGAAAGAGCCTGTAGAAGATGGGGCAGTGTTGTAGGCTCCCACGCCCTGGTGCCTGTGTGTCTCCTTCAAAGGGAGACATCCTAGTGGAACCTCATGGGGATCCCAGACCGGTGTGGGTGCTTGGAGGACGGCTCAGTCTGGCCAGCAGAGGATATCTGGAAGTGTATCCGGAGCCCAGCGTGGCTGTGGCTGCAGGACAGTTCTGCTGAGACTGTGCATTTGAGGGTGTGTGTCAATGGGATGTGGTTGACGAGTTGGAGAGCAGAAATGGTACCCAAAGCACCACAGTGACTGAGCCTGTGCAGAGTCTGAAACGCCAGTTCTTCAGTTCACCAGAACAACAGTTCTTCATGCCCAGCTGATTTAAGCCACGGTATTGTCAATGCAGACTTTGCCATCTTTTTCAGAGAAGTTCTGGAATTTGGGAGCTTTCATAGCAGAGTTTTTTTGTTTTACCATAAGCAGGCATCACACCTCGTTCTCTACTGGCATGTTTTGCATGTTCCTTCATCCCAAAACATTTAATGACTCCACTGATGTTGCATTGATTGTATCAGTACACATCTTCTGTTTACAAAATTCTTCGACTTTGTCCTGCTGTAATTGTATTGGTAGGTTTGTGGTAGGCTGTGGATTTGATAAAGTCAGGCCCTTATTACATTTCTGTGTCAGTTGGACATAGACATGAAATATAAATTGATGGTGGAAGTGGCAGTAAACAATATCAAGGTGAAAACCCTGGATCAAGTAAATTACTTGTTTGGGATATTTTGTCCTGTCTTTAAATACTGTGAAAAAATCCAGTCCCAGTAGTGGTTGAGAGTAGCAGCAGGATCTCCCAGTTCCAAGGAATCTTTGTAAGGAATTCTGTATTGCTGTTTTCCTTAGTTCCTTGTGGATATTCAATTCAGCCTGGAACATTTTTAGCAGAGTATGAGTGTTTATTTTACACCAGCTGCACATGCTTCTTTGCCTTTCTTGTTTACCTAAATGAAATCTGAAGTTAGTCTCAAGCACCTCCTCTTGCTCCGCTTGTCATGGTGGGGAGCAGGGAAAGGAGGGTCCACAAGGAGGTGGATCATCAAACAAAGTGGTGATGTTGAGGTGGGCTTCTGTAGTCATTGGAGATCTGATTGTCTCTACAGACTGTGAGGCATGATTTATCAAACTTCCAAAACTTGCATAGAAAGCAGGGTTGGTGAGCTGTAGTCTGAGTCTGTATCTTTCTGAGGGCTCTAAAGGGAGTGTGACTTCAAGTGTAGATTTTACAGAAGAGATTTATGTATTTCCCTGAAATAAATCAAAATTTAGTAGTTACTCAAGTGATGTAATACAAATGATTGAAAGGTGAGTAGGCTTCTGTGAAAAATCAGAGATTTCATAGATAGCTGAAGCAAAACTCAGTTTTGAAATGGTATTGTCACTGAAGATAATGAAGGGATGTTAATGGATAAATGAATTAATGAATAAATACGTTATGTGAAATTATCCAGAGTAAATTTTAAAAAAATCCCCACAAAACATTCCTAGCAAGTAATGTACAGGCAGAGATGTTCAAGATGTAGCAGATAAAAGAAATACCTCTTCACAGTTGCTGCTGAGAGGTTTGTGTCAGAACTTGGACTGTGCCTTCAACAGGCTTTCCTGCTCTGATTCTTCTCCTGGGAAAGCTTGGTTTCTCTTGCACTAAGGAAGAATTGCCACCAACATGACCAGGGTGCCCAGTGTTTCAGATATTAAACAGAATGGGGGCAGAGTTTTCTGCTGGCTGAGCTGCTGTGCCCTCCCCAAAAACTCTCTTGGTCTACATATTGTTTGTCTCTGGCTGTCTTGCAGGATATTTTACATGGTATAAGTGAACATAATTGATTTGCAATAACCATTTATTTGCAGGGGAAAAAGTAAATCCATTATTTTTTGTGTTTCTCCAAGATGGATGTAAATTGCAGAAAAGCAGGGCAGATGAATTTACACCCTATATAGTCAGAGATATACTATTCATTTCCTTTTATTTTATTTTAGTGCTGTCTTAAAACCAGGAAGTCAGTTCTTCCTTAAAAAGGGATTTGTGGAGTTGTTTGACAGTGGTTTTGATCTAGGCATGGGATACACACAACCTGTTTGTTTCAGCAATGCTTATGATGCCTATAGCTGTCTTATTGTTTCTCCAACCTCCTTTCCCTCCCTCGGTTCCTATTTCCTTCCCCGTTTACTTCTTGACTTGTCCTGCAACTTTTATGTGCATCTCTACAAGTACTCCCCTCTGCACTGAAGAAGGAATCCTGGGATTGTCCTGAGCATTTGTCACTAAGATCTGTCTGCGTTCCTCATAAGGAAGAAAGAATGTTTGGAAGGAAGGTGCTTTTGTGTCATATTTAGCCAGCCTGCCCTTAAGCTGGGGGAGCTGTGAGAGGTGTGAGAGGTGTGCAGATTCTTCTTGTAAGCATCAATGGAAAGTGGGTATTTCCTAACAGAGAAATATATTGTGGCTGGATAAAAGAAGACAAATATATCTAGTCCTAAGGAAATATTATGCACGTTGAAGGCAATTGAGGTATTTGGCAAGAGCAAGGAGATAGGATTCAGTCTTTTGAATCCACAGAGCTGCTGGGCATTTGAGTTAAAGCTGCTGCAGGAGGGAGGGACTTCATGTGTGTTGCTAACATTGATAAACCTTTATTGTCTGTGTTTCAGTATTTCCTTAAGGACATGCTCCAGTATATACCTGGCAACTTTCCTGCTACGCGTACCACATGCTACAGTAATAAAAATAATGCCAACTTTGTTCTGTCTCCTTCAAATGAAACCAAGTAACATTCAAATTGCTTGAAAACTCCTGCTGTTGTATAAAAAGAATGAAATGTGCTCTGCACAGCCCTGTGTGCAATGATCTTTTCCATTTAAATCTGTTTTGTGGAGTGCTGAAGTAGAGCAGAGCAATCTATCCAGTATTGTTTCTAATGTGTATATAAAAGAAGGCTTAAACTGGAGCAAGAGCATCTGTATATAATATACAAATTAAACCCCCATTCTTTTCAATCCAGTTAAAGCTCCTTTGTGCTGTGAATTTTATGTATTGATATAGATTTTTATTATAATTTTTACTTGTGACACTACAAAAGCTGTGAGATTTTAGGGTAATGTTTTGGATCATGTTCTATTTGTTTGTTACAAAAAAAAATGTTTGTTTAGTTTTGTCTCCACCATATTGTTGATGATATTTGAGCTTAAAAAAATAACAACAATTTGGCTTTCTTTTTATTTGCTAGCAGCTACTGCTTGTCTTTTCAATAGCAGGAGAGGGAAATTTTTTCCTCTCTGTTTTCTTGTGAAGTTGTATTGGCAATTAAGCTGTGTATTTGAAAAGCAGGAGCATCATTGCACACCAGTCAGCTCCTAACTGAATATAATCAGTTGTCTTTAGGGAGCTAAAGGACATTGTGTTATATAGTTTTCATCATCTTTTTTGAGCTTTGGAATGATAAGCAGCTTGTTCTTAGGGTTAGTTATTAAAGACTGAATTGGATCTGATCTCTAGTTGTTGCCATTTTGACTGATGCTTGATAATGATTTTGTTCCCGAGGGTTTCTTCAAAATACGGATCAGACAAAATATTTTGCACACGACACTATGGCACTTCCCAGGAACATTATTTTAAGCAAATTGCATGTTCCGATAGCATTACATATTTTGTGGTTGTGCTTCTGGACCCGTCTTTGTCAAGGTTTTATTTTAAACCATAATGATTAATCACAGAGGCAGACTGAGTTGTTGGGATTTTTATGTATTGCAAAGGCAGATTAGATTGTGAAATAGGCTGTTGTCTATGGACTGGCTTACAGAAATATTTAAGGTTTTACAAATCTGGTTTTTTTTCCTTTAAATGTTGGCTTGATGCCTGTTATACTGTGTTCACTCAAAAACACAGCTATAAATGATTATGTAGGGAATTCACTATTCTTCCAATTTCCTCTAAGGACGTTTGCCTAGCTGTATAATTACCTGTTGAATTTTATGAATGGTAAAAATAAGATTTGCTCTAAAAACCAATTTGAAAATATTGACTTAGTTTTGCTCATAAACATGCCTCTTAATCTTGATTTCACCAGAGAAACAGGCCATGTCAGAAGTGTATTCCTCTTCTTTTCATTGTGTTTTTTCTTCCAGATGTAGAGCTTAGCTTTTATTTTTTTTTTCCTTTTTGTGAGGGGAAGAGCTTATGTATTCAGCTCATAGATGCAGCCTGCCAGTGAAGCTATGCATTTACAGGCTGAGCCACAAAGAGCTGGTGTAGAGTGGGCACAGATATTAGCTTTGGTCTTCCTGCCTGGTACTAGACAATCTTAAGCTGAAAACCTGCCTGTGTTTTCCCTGCTAGGACTGTTCCTGCTTCTTGAATACTGTATGTGAACAAGATTGTGGCTAGCCAGAAAATCTAAATAAATAATTAAAAATAGGGCTCATTTGCCAATTAATATATTCTTACATCCTTTGTGTGCCTCAAATTATGAGACGTGTTTTGCTTGTAGAGGAAAAAGGAGCTTTTCAGACTCGCCATTAGCTTTTACCCATAACAAAATGAGGTATGTGAGGCACTTTTAGAGGGACTGTGCAAATACTGATTGTAATACATAAAAATATATACCTACTGCTCAGCTTAATTTTCTCGTCTCCTATTTCTGACGCAAATGTCTGGGGTTGTTTTGTTAGGTTCAGATTTTTTCTGGTCTCCTTCTGCAGATTTCGCTGAAAGCCACACCAGTGATGCTTGTGGCCTGTGCTTGCTATTGTGGTTGCATTGAAGCCTTACACCAGTGGTGCATTCTAGAACATCTGCTTATTTGAAACACATTAAAACTGTTATTTCATGGGGAATTGATAGAATTGTGGTGCCCTCTGTTTTTCACCATAAATTGTGAGTTACTGAAGGAAATGCGTTGCACTTGGATAAAGCCACATTACAGTGAGGTTGGCATGTGGAGTATGATGTTTGTACTGCTCTGTTCTTCTGGTGTTAGTGGAAGGAACCAAACTTTCCTCTGAAGGCCAATGTGTGGCTTTAAATCATGGGCAGGTAGTGTAGTTTAGGGTGACCTGCTGTTTGTACTGAGCAATGTGAATCAGTTTTTAGTCAAATCCAGTGAGACTGCCTTTATTGTGATCCTACTTTAGGAGTAGTACTAGTATGAGAAAGCAACTGGTTTTTTATGTATTTCTTGTTGTATGATGTATCCCAAGTTTACAGCAGGGGTGAAGAACTTAGAGCAGTGCAGGGATTCATAAGAATATGTCAGTTCAGCTGTTGATGTAGAGTTTCATTTATGGCTCATAAATGAATAAATAAATTGTTCTCAGTTCCTCAGTCATGAGGTAAAAAGCAGTTAGATCGGCGGTGGGAGGACAGCTTTTAGAAGAGGCCTGGATTGGAAGCATGGGGCTGGAGGAAGGGAGAGGGGAGAAAGGGACTTTCCCTTCTGATGGCAGTTGTGGAGCTGCAGACGTGGGGAAAAAAAAATCGCATTAGACTCATTGAGCTATAGATTTCCTCGGCTGTAGTAAGAGTTTGAAAAGTCTCCTTTTTTGGCCTGGAGAGAATAGAACAGATGCCCCTATAAAGCATGGGATTTTGGCAGGCATGACTGGAGGGGAGATGGCTGAGAAAAACTCAGCAGAAAGGAAGTTCATTTGTGGACTTCAGTTCTTTCATGGGCCCTTTTTTGCCTCAAATGGTTTCTAAGAATAGAAATCAAAATGTTGCCATGTGTTTAAAAAAACCCCACACACCCTCTAACCAAAACAAACAGGCAAAACATCTTAATGCTCTTCTTACTTGCATTTACACTTCTTGTAGCAGGGTAAGAGAAAATTACCGGTGGGGGAGGGACACAACTAAATGGAATCCTTTAGCTCTCTTTGTAGCCTCCAATGGGTGTACATGTTTGATGTTACTTGGCATGCTGCTGAAGTCAACACATCCTTTTCCAAGCAGCAGTGGAAATTTTGAAGATGGGGCTCATATCTGATGTCTGCTGAGATGATTCCCAGCATTGCTTTGGAGCTTGCTAAGTTGATGGGTGGGTGTTGAGGGGTGTCTGAGAGGTCGTACGTGGCCTGCTGCGAGAGAGCAAGGGAGATGCAAGCCCTGAATGCGGGTGGGTGGCATCCCTGGGGGCGGCAGCTGTTGAACCTCCTCCTTTGGCATTCCCATTGCTGCTGTCTTGACTTCTGGCTATGTGCTTCTCTGGGTCTGTGAGGGAGAGGAGGAATGGGGCTTTCCAGTTGCTCAGTGTCTGCCACAACCTGCACTCAATCAAGTTTGGCAGCATCAGATGCATCATTTTGTAGAGGGACATTCAAAAGGTGTGACAGGACTTGTGCATCGCTGAGCCAGGGGGTTTCTGCAGGTGACAGAGCTGCCTCCGTGCAGAGGAGGAGGAGGAGGCAAGGGCTTAGCTGTTGGGGCAGGCAGAGATGTGAGGGGTTTTTAAGCATTTAGTCAAACTGATGAAGGTAAAGAATGATCTTTGCAACTTTGCTGAAGATACAGTTGGAGACTCTTCCATCATAGTGGATGGCATATGGAATGAGCAGAAAGCCTAAACACTGAGTTAGGCTTAAGCCTTTCTCTTTGTCCAAATATCTTTATAACTGGTGATTGCTCCCTGACAGTCTCCGTCTTTCAGTGTTGTTCTAATCAGAGTGGACTTGAAAGAGCTGAACCTCTCAAAAGGCTTACAGCTCCTTGCCTGTATTTGCTGCTCTCTTGCACGGGGTATAGCAGTAGCTCCAAGAAAAAAACTACACAGTTGTAAACAGTTAAGATCAAAATTAGGAATAGGACTGAATGAGATTCAAGTGTTTTATTTTGTCCCCTGATAATATTTCACCCAGAAAATTCAGTGTGGTTTCTAGTTCTTGTGTGCAGCATTGTCTTAATAAATTTGTGGTGAGATGCAAGGTTTATTTTATTCTATCATAGATGTCTTCTAGTTATAGTAAGAACAGACATACAAAGTATCTGCAATGGAACAAGGTTTCTGATGCATATGTTTAATTATAGCTAATGCAGAGACTGTAAAAAATGTTTTATGAAGATAAATGCAGTATTTTTACAACTTCTTATGGGCCTGTCTAGTTGGAAATTTTTTAACAAGACCTTAACATATGGGGGTTCTTTTTAGATATAACATGTTTTAAGTCACTTGCAAAATTCAGTTTATAATTACATATAAGTGCATCATAAGCAATTGCTTAGTTCCTGAAATGTTTTTTGTAATTCTCAATATTGCATTGATTTTCAGGGTTTGCATTTATGCTGTGTGGTTTTGAATGGGAACAAATAAACGCCTAACAAAAGGGAACAGTTTGATCCTCTGTAAAGCAAATGTCATCTTCTGCTCCAAAACACAAGCAATTCATAGGAAAATAACTGCTGGTTGGCCAATGGGCGGCAAGCTGCTTCAATTTCTCTCCATCATGAAGATGAACTGCTCCCAGTGGCTGGCAGGACTCAGGGAGTAAAGAAAGATCCTTTGCAATTAGCCAGGGGGATTTACTGACTCTTTGTCTTTCACGATACTCCACCAGTACATTCCTGCTCCAACTCAGGAGTGCTTAGTTTTGTCCCTCACTAACTAGATACACTGCAAAATATACGTGCCATTTCTGTTCAATTAGTCACAAAATTGCCAGTTTTATGGGCAGTTGCAGCAGAGAGCTGTCTTCTCTTGGGCTATGTGTTTAGACAGTACTTCCAGCACTGATTATATGTTCCTGTAGACTTGAATGTTGCTTTTTTGTGTGATCTCACTCAGACTTTGTTGGAATACTAGGTTCATTGAAAAGATTGGTGCTCCAATACTTTTGAAATAAATTGTAAGTCTTCTCAGGAATTTGCAATAAAGTTTTTTTTTGTTATCAAATTGTAGAGTGACATCCACATGAGCACAATTAGTGAGTGTTGTTTCTACTGATGGTCACATAATATTTTAGTTCCCAAATATGACTGGCCTGAAAAGAGTAGGACCTGAAGCTGTCCTATGTATATAAAAACACTTCCTTAAAATATGATATTGTAGAATATATGAATTCTTTTTCTTCTGCCAAAGGAAGTCATTAATAATACCCTTGAGATGTGCAGCATTCATTCTAAGCACCACATAAACCTGTAGTCCCCTATATGTTAAATGGTTTTCATCAGGTAGTTTACTAATAGGATAATCAGGTCTTGGATAGGAAGGAGAACTGATTCCTGCAGACAGGTGGGGAGCTGAAAGAGGGGAGGATGGACAAAGTGAAAAAGGAGAAACATATTTATATATGCCTTTGATATGCTTCCTCCTATTGTCTCCACTGGTGTTTTTGAGTTTTCAGTTGTTTTGCAGATTGAACCTGGGGAGTCTGTTACAGGATGAAAACTAGCCTTCTCTTTTATGCCAAATTACCTTTAATTGCTATGTCTTTTATTTTAGAAATACAGCTTTAAGCTATGGTTCATCAGATGGCTCTCAAAAATGTCTTTATCAGATCCCGCTTTTGCGGGGACTGAGCTGAAGGCAGAAATCATTGTTCCTGTCGAAACAGCAGTGAAGCATTGCTAGTTGGGTTTATTTTTCCTACAAATGGTGAAAAGTATAGCATATGTTCAGTAATCTCCCCTTACTACTTTTCTAAAAACATGTTATTGCATGTGTAGTTCTCTGAAAAATCAATTATTCTTTGTCCAACTTCTTTGACCTTATTTATTTTTGAAGAATTCTTTTGAAAACAGTAATGTGTCAAGGAAATGTTTGTTTATAATAAGGAAAGATTAAAGACTATTTCAACCTTGTCCTTGAAATAATTGCTGAGAAAATTGCCAGAGTTAGTAATAGAGTTTAATCAGGACTTGGTTGGTTTTATACATCTCTTTCCAACACTAGCTACAATTTATCCATCATCTGCCATTTAAACTGAAATGGAAATAAGATGCTTTCCAAAGATGCTTGTATTGTTAAATGAAATGCTGAAATAATATGTTAAACTTCCCGTGCTTAGGGAAGAAAATAGTGTTTGCTCAAACTCCATAAGCAGTTTGAACATATTGAAGGTTAAAATGTGTAAAACCTTCACGTTCCTGTTATTTTCTGAGAAAAGTGAACAATATTTAAAATGCTATTACAAACATGACAAAGAAATGAAAGCACATCAATAGATTTGACCGATTATGCTGCTACTATACTTCAAAATCTGAATGTAGAAAATTAGTCAACACTTCACACAATAAATAAGTGTGATGATAAAGTATGGTGTTGAGATAAAGCCTTGGAATGAGATGACACAGCCAAGTGAAAGAGAGACAGCATCATTCTGAGGCCCAAGAAGCAGTGATTCATTGGAGATAGTCTGGGAGAACTGGCAGTGTGCCATGTGCTTTTTTAATGGAAACAACTTAGCTCTGGAAGGCTTAAGATTTTTTTTCCTAGTCTTACTGATTAATTGCTCATAAGCAAGAGCTGCTTAGAACAATGCTTGAATTTTTTGCACAGTGCTCAGCCTCCATATGATATTTATTTTAGGAAGATTCCTGGTTGTTTGAAGTACACAGGAGTATCACATTTTATCTTGCAAATTTTTTCCTACTCAGAGTTCAACTCACAATTTACTTAATTTGGTCCCATTATATGCTTAAAGGTCAATGTGGTGAAATCCTGTTTATCACAGGATTTGGGAATTGATTTGGTATTCCTTCGATAAGAAATCTGCTTTCTACTGTGGCAAAATCCCTTACATCAGCCCAGAGCTCAATCCTTACACGGCACTCAGAAAATCCTTTGGTCTCCTGTGACATGTGATGTCACGCACTCTGTTATCCTTCACCCTGTATTTTCTCTCAAAGCCGGGTCACCTAAATCTAGGGTTTATTTCCAGCCTGCATCAAATGTACGTCATTTGGAGAATGTCCTATTAGTTCTTAGTTTTTTAAAATGGTAAATGGAGCCCAAAACTATTGGAAAATGTGTATTTTTGATACTACATCTCCTGTTGGTAGCTATGGTTGTTTGATTGTTAATGTGGCAAAGCACTTGTGGGTGGCTTACATTTAGCTAGGAGTTACTAATAGCCAGGGGAAATGAAGAGATGAAATAATAATGAAACCCACTGTTGCAGTGTTTGCTTCATTAAATAAAAGAGAGAAAGTTCATCCACGGGAACAAGCAAGGTTTGAGATATTATGATTTTGGGAGGTGTGTGCATCATTTGTCCTTTTATCAACACTGCAAAACAAAAGCCCCAGCCCCAGTTCCAAAGGGAGTCTGTCCTCTCTGATGGTTCCCTTGGGATTGCTCTGAAATGGATCTGCTTGTACCGTGCTTCTGACTAAAGACTGCAGCGTATTGTTCAGGAGGTGGCATTGATCTTTTCCGTTTTCCTAATTTTTGTACTGTAAAGTACTAACCTGTTTAGACTTGCCAGTTCTGTTGGTTCTGCAGGCTGTTTGCAAGTAAAGACAGACCTTGGCCAGATGAAATTATTATCTCTGCTGTTTCCAAGACAGTTTTAGTTTTCCCCCATTGGAAAATTTGTAGTCCATCAGCTTAAAATTCTGGATCAATTTATGCATCCAAAAAGAAAGAGTCCTTGATTTAGACGTTGAATGACCTCCTCTTATTGCCTGAATATTTGGTAGATGGACTTGGGGGAAGTCCTATTCCTAGGTTGTAAAAAAACTTGAACAGAAAGTTTCTAGGCAGACTTTCTTGGCAGCATAAGTAAGATTCTATTTTTCACGTTTGGAAAGTTCACTGTATTTATAAGACTGGCATTATTCATGGTTTTTCAGAACACATGCTTGAAGTCAAGCAGCTGCAACTTACAGTTAATCTGGCAAGCATTTACCTCTGCTTGCTCTGAGTATCACTCAGGGATTTTTCTCTGCTAGCTCTTTATAAGGCTTTTTGAAAGGTCTTACTGATGTGGTACTGCCAGCTGTGGAGCAAGACCTTAACTTGTTCTTATTTGCACTAATGGACTTCCCTTTCAATTCTGTTTAACCGTGTATGCATCACTAAATTTTTCTGTGAGACTGGTATTTTAGTCATCATTCAAGAGCTGGAAATACAATTTCCTTTATATTTCCAGGAAGACAGGATCTGCCTGAAAATACACCATCAGTTTTATTATGTAAGTTATCCCAAACCAGAACACCATGAAAATCCGAGATGTGTATAAACCCCATCTCTGCCAACTTGGGAAAGTGCTGTTCATTGTTTTGCACTTGGCTGGCAGGAATGTTGTCAGCCACGGGGGCGAGGAGACACCCTCAGACGAGAGGGCGAGCTGCTGGAGAGGCATTTGCCAGTGCTGTAGCTACCGAACTGCGCTGTGCTGGTTTGCTGGGCCAGTGAGGCTGCACGGGCTGCTCGGCTGTGACGAGGGGAGGGCTTTGGGTGCTGTGTCCTGGCAGGCATCCTCTCCAGCCACAGGTGACATTGCTCCAGTGCTGCTTTGGATCCAGTGCTGCATGCTGCTTCTTAGCCACAGAGGGCTATAGGAATGGTCACGTGGATTTTTGCTACGTACAGTACAGCCCGTGGCTGAAAGGTGTGGTTGAAGTCCTTGTCATGCCAAAAGCCATCAAACTTGGATGCTTTAGTCCCTCTGGTTTTGTCCACACTGTGGGAAGCCCCTGGGTTTGGAGCACACCCAATGTGCAGCATGGCAAGCAGAGATGCATGTAAACACCATTGCCTTTTTCCTCACCCCTACATTGTAGTTTCCTTGGAAGGAAACAGTTTGAGAGGAGGCCCAACCTTCTGTGTGTTCCAGAAGTTTCTGAATTTGGGCAATGGCTGGACCATTTTCTCCCTGTGACTGCTGGACATTTCTTCCACAGGTTGACGCCTGTCTCGTTGGCAGGGATGTCCCCAGCTACTAACAGGAGACTTCAAATCCTGTTTTGAAAAAATGTTTTGACAAAAAATTTCTTGGAAATTGTGATGTCAGCAGGTGTTAAGTATGAGATAGGTCAGGAAGCAGACAGAAATGGAAATGAAGGTACTGTGTCAGCACGGGGAAGAATTCCCAGTCTTTGTAAGCAGAAAACCCAGAATTCCAGTGTAAACAAAGGGAAATTTTCCCACTGTGGCTACAAACATTTTACAGGGCCCATTTGCTGTATAGAGTATTCTAGGGATTTTGGAATAGAACCGATTTATCAGATTGCTAGCAGTCTGTTGTTTGTTAGGTCTCTAGGCACCATAAATGAGGGTGACTGAGGCATTTGGATAAATGTTGTTTGCTCCTTATATGGTATATCATTGCCATTTAAGAGAGTATCTATTAATTACTATCCACTTTGCAAACTTGTCTGTTTTTTCATGAGAAGATAGGGTACAATTTGAGCTATTCTATTTTAGAATCCTTTTTCCCTTGCTTGTATCCTGATTTTCTTAAGAGAAAAGGAGAACCTGGTACACAGTCTCTGTTGCTTAGCTCATTTTGGTTGCCTCCAGTGGATGCTGTTGGCATTAGGCAGGGAGGAAAGTACTTTTTGAGCTCTCACCCGAGCTAGCAGCATTCCTGTGTGTGCTTGATAGCTGTGGAGACAGACCATCTCTTCCAGAAGTTGATTTGTATTGCCTAAATTAGTCTTGTGCTCTGAAATACTCTCCAGAAGAAGGAATTGTAGTCCCACTGAGTACAGGGGGAACGTCAGGGAACTGGCTTTCTCATTTAGCTGCCTGTGGTTGGTTGCTGTGAATAGTCTCTTTTGCTCATACCTGTGTCTGACGCTCAAGCTTTCTTCTCAGCTGATGTTTCTAGAGCTGTTTAGCATTAATAGCACCTCTTTAGCCATTGAGCACAGATTCAGCACACATTGCTACAGTGCTTTCTGTGTCTATACATCGTGTTTTAATGGAAACCTTTTGCTTCTGTTCTAATCATATGTTCTAATACCTGTGGGGTGTAGAATACAGCAGCACATAAGCTGTTTTTAATTTTATTGCTGTTCTGCATTTAGGAGTGACTCATTGCTTTGGAGACTGAGCTGATAAAAAATTTGCACATCTCATTAATCTAATACTGTAATTCCCAAGAAACATTACACTGAAAAAGCCCATTGTTCAGATGGTGCATGGTAACTTTTACTTTATGGAATAGTACTATGGTCTGCGTGAAAGAATCCTAGGAGTAATTTTCTAGCAAATAAAAATAGAACACAAGGACTTCTTTGCAGAAACCAAAAAATGATGCCTTGGAAGCCAGACCTCAGGGAGAATTGTATCAAGAGTTTTAAGAGGCTTCAATTTCATTCTGTTAGTCATACTATTCATTGTCATTAATATCAACCTTGAAGCTTTTCTGTACAGTGACATTTTTCTTTCTTTTTTAATATAAATCTAGTAAATTGATGACAACCACCTGATTGACCAAGAGATTGGTTTTAAAACTATTTTAAAGCTCTTATTTTATGTAACGGTAGTCCATAAAGTGACAAATAATAATAATAATAATAATAATAATAATAATAATAAAGGAAAACCTTGCACAGCCTTGCTCCTGTAGTTTTATGATTCTCATTTAGACAAAAATTTTAATGCAGAGCATAGCTAAGTGAACTACTTTTTAAATTCTTAGAACTAAATTCATTATCTTGTTTCACTATTTGTTTTCACTTTGTCTTGGAATACAGTGTCTCATGTCTGCCCTACTTCCTTCCCCCTCCCGAAAAGCCCAACCCCAAAAGAGCTAATGAAGGGTCCCATTTTTGCATATAAAAACTTTTGAAAGTGAGGAGAAACTGAAGATGATGTTTGATGTGGCAAACAATCATTCCCAATATTAATTGTAATGGAATGTGCTTATTGTAGGAACAACAACCAAAAAAGTAGGAAGCAAAACCAGTGGAGAGAGTCCACTGGAAAACACTTGATCATAGTCAATCTTCAAATCTCTCACTTCAAAGACAGTAGCACTAGGTCAGGCTTAGGCCTGTTTTCTGGCATCTGGGCAGCCCACCTCCATGTGAGCTTGAAGACCTCCAACCTGGAGCAAAAGCTTGGTGTTTGCGGTAACATCCTTCAAGGTAAGTGCTAGAGTTTGCAGCATTTTTGTATCTTCTGGGAATGACACTTTTTGGTGTAGTAAAGTTGTTAATGGTAATATACTGAGGATGAAAATTCTGAATGTGGTAAAATGTATGGAGAGTTCTCAGCTTAAGCCAAACTCCCTGGCTGTGATTTTTGTAATGCTGTAAGAGGACAGCGTGATGAATTGCACATGAGAGCTGAAGCTGAGCTTTGCTTTTTCAAAGTTATCCATAGGATGTGTGTGTGTACTTGCTTAATTTCTTTTTTGTCTGGAGGACATAAAAATATTTCTCTTGCCCTGAAGTTGTGGGCAGACTGGTGGGCACCTGATGTGTGAATTTAACCCACATTTTCTGAATGGTCCACGAGTCCCAGTGATTACTTTTTTTTTGGCTCATGTAAACGACACCTGCTCTGTTCAATGTTGTATGCATTCCAGGGACTTTCTGTTTATTGCAAGTACAAACTAGGCACAGAAACTCCAGTTTAATAAATATTTCTTTAACTTCCTATAATTTGAGATTTTGACCTCCAGTTTAGGTTGGGGAGTATACTTACATGCAATTCAGTCGAGTAGGTGGTGTTTTCACGTGTCTCGGTTCAAGATACAGAAGTATAAATAAGTGATCAACAGGTAAATTGTATGAACATAATTACCTGTAATAAGTGGATTTTTAGATACCTGAAGTCCATGAGTAACCTTGGATATTTCTTTTGCAGCCTATCTCCATTGTCTGCATGGAGTTCTTAACCTAGCTAAGATAAATGTCAAAATAGTCACCTTTTAAATTTTTGATTATTCTGTCCAAACCTTTATTTTTTTTTCACAGATAACGACATAGCATTGGTTTGTGTATAAATTCTAGTACACCTTCTGTGTAAAACAGGAAAATATTATTAGAAAGTTAGGTGCCAAATATTGTCAGTTTTACAGTAAGACAAAACCAAAATGTACTGTTCTATACCTTGCTTAACTGTAGGCATATTTATAATGTTTTTATCCAAGCTTCATTGTTTTTTAATTTCCATAATAATGTGATTTTTAAACTGTGATTAGTATTATCCTCTATGTGCTACAGGCAGTAAAATAGAACACATAATTTTTCTAGAATGTGTTGGATTCATGCTTTCAGTATTCTCTAAAATATGGATGTGAATTAGAATAGGTTGTTTTCAAAATTTTTTTGAGAGTTTGTCTTGAATCTTTTTTTTTTAAGTAAAAGCTATATTATTACATAGTAAGATTTCTAGCACTGGGCTTTGTGTTTCTTCAGATACAGAAAGTCTCAGGCTGGATTTATAGAACACCTTTTGTTCCAATTATCTTCCGTGTTCTTAAAAAAAAAAGGCAATATATTATTACCCAGATGATTAAAATGTCTACTAATAATCCTTTGATATTGAAGCACCTGCCATATGTTCGTGGGCAAGAAAAATAGCGAGAGGAATGAGAGGGAGTCAGAACATGATTAGAATTTGGTAAGGTGCTGAGACAAGTACTTTGCACTGGCGGGTGGACTTCATGATCTGCAGGGAGTGGATGAGTTTCCGTGGCCAGGAGAGCCACCCTGGAGCAGCCTGTGAGAGGAAGGTGGGAAGCAGCAGCCATCAGTAGCCAGGGAGTGAGGACAGGGCATGCACCAGGAGCAGGACACTCAAGGGACTGACTCCGTGTGTCCCTCTTGGACCCTTCCTTCTGAAGGGGCTGGCGGGGGCCTTTTTCCTGAGCAGTGGTATCGGTGGGTAAGAGAAGGTTAATATGGGGTGGGAATAGCAAATGTGGGAAAAATGTGGCCTCTCATGCCATCTCTGGTGTCCTACAAGTGTGGGGGCAGCTCTGTGAAGACCGAGTTGAGCACAGGTGTGCAAGCAAAGAACACAGACGCCAGATGTTGCTCTCTTCAGTTTGAAAAGCAAGCAGGAGTGTTTTCTTCCCAGCCTCTCTCAGCACGTGTGCAAGGCATGTGTGTCAGGTAGGGGCTCTCCTGCATGTGACCCTGGTAATTGTGTTGATGAGCAGGGAGGGAGGGGAAACATACAAGGTACTTGAACAACTGACAGGAGCATTTGATATTTAATATTCTTATCTCCCCAGAAATTTAAGGATTAAAGAGGCACGATTTGTTACAGCCATTTTCCCCCCTTGGAGTTGTCATCCGGGCTGTAAGTAATGGATTATTTTGAGGAAGAAAAAAATGCCTCAAAGACACAACTCACTGCCCTCACAAATTATATCATTTTTCTATGTATGTCTAAATTACTTTTATCAGAGATTTCAAAGTAGTGCCCTGGTACATAAATTGTGGGAGAATATTGCGAAGGCTGCAAGCTTTTGTATTTGTGAGTGTGGCTTTCCCTGATCCTGATGAAATGCAGACTTAATAGCCACAAGTGAGAATGGCTGTATCTTGGAGGAAAGGCTCTTGCTCCCTTGAAGCAGAGGCGGCTGATGCCATGCAGTGACCAGTGTTGCAGTTCTGCATGGGCTGTGAGCAGCTGTCCTGTTATGCAGAGGGGATGCAGAGGCACTGGTTTGTAAACTAGTGCATCCTGCTCTTAATCTTTCTTTTTGAGCCCTGCTTTGTTTCATAATACTTTATGCCATTGGCATTTGAATTTTTTATCCTGTGACTTAAGATCTAGCTACTATGTTAAGAACAGTAACAAAAGAAGTGTCCATCGTTTAGTGAAGAAAATCTAAAGTTGTATTCATTGAAGTTTTTTATATTAATTTTTTAATACATATTTATTGAAAACATTGGGAAAAATTTCTGTTTGCCCTACTAGTGCTCTCCAGCAGTTCTCCGTCTAAGCTTTGTACATTGCTCCACAGTTGCTGTGCTCCAGGTCTTTCCCTTGCTGCCTCCACACCACATTGTGTCATCCATCTGTTTCTTTAGCTGACAACATACAGCTATTCACAAAACACTGGTCAAGTTGATGATATTGAGTAGTGTACTTATTATATCTTTGATTCTGGAGGCATGCCTTTTTCCTGTTCCTTGTACAGAGCTTATGCTAGTTCTTTTTTTTTATTCTACCTGTGGGATAACCTGGACGTTCCACCCTTATCTAAAGATGCTGGCTGCCATGCTAGACTACTAAAGGCTTGTGAAAGTTAAACATATTTAATTTTTATTCTTACTTTTGTGGGAGTTTAATGTATACAGACTGGCTCTATTCATGATGCTTTTAAATTTATGGCTTTGTTTTTGCTCGATGAGAAAGAAAGCGAAACTCCATAAGAAAATAAAATGTTCTCTTTGCTAGGATCAAGATGCATTATATATAATATATTATGAAGAAATCTGTGCACAGTTTGCTAAATTATATGTGTTTATTTCCAAAAGTAAGCAAAATCGAATACGAGCTGGGATGGAATAAAACAGTAAAAGGCTGAGGAGTTTTAAGTTTTATCAGTAATGTCAAAAGTTAACATGCTAGTTGTCTGTTTTTAGATATGCGAGGCATCACCAAAAGTATGTTTTGATGCCATTGTTACTATGACCAAGGGGCATTTTTTTCTTTTCATTTTCCCTGTATTTTCCTCTGAGTCAGTAATCTAAAATAATTATCTTGCTGTTCTTAATATTTTGTATACAGATTCTGAGATATATATCTGTCTGCACAATTTGTGAAAGGCAATGAGACGTGTGTGTTGTCCTGAAGAAATAATCATGGACTGACTAAAATTTAACCCATGTTTGCCTGGTGTTTCAATTGCATGCTAAGCAAGTAAAAAAAATATATTGTTTTACTGTTAATCTGCATGCATTGTTTAATAAACCACCAGATACTACCTCTTCTGAATAATCCTGCAGGAAAATAGTTGAGCAGTATTAGCAATATTACTAATAATTGATTGTACCAATTATCAAGTTTCCGTTACCATTTCATAATGAAACTTCGTTTGTGTAAAGTGTTTTATACATGTGCTTTTACCTTAAGAGGTGTGGCAAAAAGGGAATTTTCTTTCTCCTAAAAAGGAAGTAAATAAATATTGTTTTTACTGCAATTCTGGTAATTCAGAAAAATGCTACTTAAACACACTAAATTGACTGAACATGTAGACAGGTTGTCTCTTTGCCTTTTCCATTTGCCTTTTTCCTTCATCTTTTCCAATCCTGCATATTTGGTCACATACATCCCATAGGTAATCTTCCTATCAGAATCTTGCATCGTCTTCTACTTAAACTGGATGAATCTAATTAGCAAATTCCTACCATAGTATCTTGTGTTTGATGTACCACTAAACTGAATTCCCACTGTGTAACTCTCCTTCTTCATGTTACTTGAGCCTGAGATCCCCAGCAGTGTTGTGAGTCCTGCCACACTGGACAGAGTTTCAAGTGTTTCATAGAATCATATGATGGTTTGGGTTGGAAGAGACCTTTGAATGTCATCTAGTGCTACCCCAGTAAGCAGGGACATCTTCAACTGGATCAGGTTGCTGAGAGCCATGTCCAGCCTGGCCATGAGTGCTTCCTGGTGTGGGGCATCTACTGCCTCTTTGGGCAACTTCTTCCAGTGTCCCACTGCCCTCATTTTAAAAAATGTCCTCCTTGCGTCTAGTCTGAGATGTAGTTTCCTTCCCATCTGCTCTCTGTGTTCTTGAGGATGCTTGCACAGTGGTAGAAATTTCTTTCCATATCTGTTCCTGTCCTGATTTTGGAGTTACTTTGAACTCTAAGGTTGATTACTGGAAGCCTCCAAAACTCCTTGGACCACACTAGTATCAATGAACTAAAGCTCAGTAATACTGCGTAATTTGTATCAGTTTTGGCTCTGTATCAGCCCTGCAATTCCTAGAGCTCTCTTCTCAGAGGACCCGCTGTGCTATTTTTTGCCCATAAGTCACTTCTAAGGTAATTCTTTCAAGAAAAATGAAATCTGTTATTTAATAGGTACAGCTCATGAGCAAAGGAAAAGATTGCTCAGTGACGAATTTAAAACAGGACTATTTTTAAGCAGATGTGTTTCTTGTTTTATTCAGGGGCTGGGAGCAGGGTTCAGGTGTCTGTAATCGTTCCCTGTGAGAGCCGATGTTATCGTTGCCAAGTTCCTTCTGCAAGGAGCGCCCTGCCCTTCTCCACACCAGGGTGGGCAATGGAATCTGCTCTGGGAGATGAGACAGGGGGCCCAACACCGGACAGGCTGCAGGAATCAAATATTTCAGACCTTGCAGAGGGCACTCTAAATCTTAGACCCACGGATGAGCTGGAAACAATTCCTGTGGAAGAAACTCAAGACCTTAAACCTGAGGATTTGCAGGAATCTGCCCTTTCTGAAGCAACGCAGGACACTAAACCTGGGACTGGGCAGGTACAACAAAGGGATAACTGTAGATTAAAGGTCTGGGGCATTTTTACAGTTGCAGTAATGTATTTTTTAGCAATTGTAAGCAAACTGTTTTTCAGTTATACTTGAGAAGGCTCGCTTGGGTTTTATGGATTCAGCCTGTTATTCCTAGAGGTTGTATCTGTGAAGCCCCAGAAAGGTGGTGCATATCATGGAAATCCTTTTTGCTTTAACTAGGCAGAAGTTTATGTATGCCACTGTCATCTGCAGGGGGATTGAGTGGAATGAGAGTATCTGTTGCAAGCTGACCTACAGAGCCAACATCCACATGTAATGCTGAGCACTATCCATAATGGATAAATTGAAGCTATCCTAATATGAGATGGACTTTTTTGTGCAGTTTGAAATTACTGGCCTCAGTTGAGAGTGAGGCTAGAAATATGATTGTCCCTGTCTGTGGTATTTGTGGTTTTGTGTTCCTCTGCAGAAAATTGCATTCTACTTTGATATCACAGTTCACGGAGAAACATGAATATTGAGGGCTTCCAGCAGAGCAGGTGTAAAATAGGTTTTCTTTATTGGAACAAGCTTAAAATATTTTTCAGTGTTATTCCAAACAAGTGAAAAAAAGATCTCAGGAATGAGAGACAGGCTTCAACAACTGGTTCCGGTGATCTGACTTTTCAGTGCAACGCAAATCCTCGCTCTTCTGTGCTGCAAGAAGCAGATGTCCAAAATGCTGGACTGGGTTCTTGCCCAGAAATTTTCTCATCTTAGTGTTTCTCTATAAAATTTCCCCATTTGTATGAACTATTCAGCTCTCACTGCAGCAGGCATTTGAAACATCTCCTAAGCACCATGTGAGTGTCCTACCCAGCAAATATTTTCCTCCAAATCAGTAGTCCAGATCTCCCAGAAGTTGAATCTCAGCCTGCTATCTACATCCTGAATGGGTGTCTTTCTGTTCCTTAAATATTTGTTTTGTGATAAGTGCTTTGAGTTTTTTTTAATCTGAAATTTTAACCAGCAGTCCTATCCTGAACTTGAGAAGCCTGTCCAAAAGAAAATTTTATTAAAAATAGCATGTTGTTGCAAAGTCTAGCTAACAGATTAACTGCTTTTATCTGCAGTATTGTTCTTTTGAAAAACTCTTAAATCAAGAAATGTTAGAAAGAATTCCTTGTCAGAATGAAAAGATGATTCTTGTTTCTGGATTAAAGAATAGTTATTAATACAACAAGAAAATTATCAAGTGTCTCACATTACAACAATTCATGAATCTGAAAACGTTTTTTACAGAGTGCCTTGACTCTGTCGGAAAATATGAACTTCTGATGTTGACGGTTTTTTCTTCTTTCTTGTTGAAGGTTTTAGAGAGAAGGGTTGGGGTGGTATGGTTGTCACCTTAACCTATGTGACGTGCAGTCATGGCAGTCAACAGTGAAGCCCCATGCAGCCGCTCACTTGCTCCCCTGATAGTGGGACTGGGGAGGGAATCAGAAGGGTCAAAGGCAGAAAACTTGTGAGTTGAGATAAAAACAGTTTAATGGGAAAAGGAAAAGCGAAAACGACATACAAAAGCAAAGCAAAACAAGGAATTCAGTCACTGCTTCCCGTGGGCAGGCAGGTGTTCAGCCATCCCCAGGAGAGCAGGGCCCATCACGTGTAACAGGTTACTTGGGGAGACAAACACCATCACTCCAAACGTCCCCCCATTCCTCCTTCTTCCCCAAACTTTATATCCTGACCATGATGTCACATGGTCTGGAATATCCCTTTGGTCACTTTGGGTCACCTGTCCCAGCTGTGTCTCCTCCCAGCCTCCCATGCACCCCCAGCTCCATTGCCTTTGTGGCAGTACAAAAAGCAGAAAAGGCCTTGGCTCTGTGTAAGCCCTGCTCAGCAACAACAAAAACATCTCTCTGTTATCAACCCTGTGTTCAGCACAAATCCAAAACACAGCCCCATGACAGCCACTGTGGAGAAAATCAACTCTACCCCAGCTGAAACCAGCACACATGCAAAAACTCAGGTACTAAAATTTCTAAGAACAAATGCATCTGAAACAGGGCTTTCTTCCTACTTCTAAAAATGATTTATTGGTATGAACAGACTCTAAATCTTAGCCTTTAATAATTGGTTTTCCTATTTGTTAAATAATTTGCTTATTTATTAAATGATACTATTATTCCATCTGTAATGTTAAAGTGTGAGGGAATTCAGAATTTGCACTTTAACAGTGCTTTTTTTATATCTCTTTATCCAGGTAAAATTCAGTGTTGCTGAATATAAGATATGATTGATTAATGAGCAGTTGTGATAATGTGTCCTACATTCCTGAGGCTGGTTTTTAATGCCATTGAGGTTGAGAGGAAATCAGCCCCACTATGCATCTTCAAATATGGAGTCAGGAAATGACATGGGTAATTTTCAAAACTTTGAGATTTAATCTTGGCATAGTTTATTACTTTGCTCTGATGCTGCTGAACATACATTTTCAGAACAGATACATCTCTGTGAAAGCACCACTTTGGCACAGGCCTCCCCTTTTCTTTGCGTAAAAGCTGGAAACAGTTCTTGCTGTTTAGTTCTGTAATGTTTCCCGAGTTCTTTTCACTGTTGCTGCCTGCATGTGCAGAACGTCATGTGTTTCAGGGTTGTACGTGTACATGGCCCCTTTCAAAATGAAACTATTAATCATGTTGATAAAGTGGAAAAATTCTTGGCACATGTACAGGAGTTCTTTGCTTATATCCAGAAGCTCTTTTTATTGTTTTTAAAACTCATCTAAAGTACATCCCAACATTCTTTAAGCTCTCTGAACATTTAATTTAGCTAAAAAAAAAAAATATGGGATTCGTTACAGAATATGTTCTCTGTTAGGAAATTTCTTCATCTTAATGCCTTGTACTGGATATAAATAAGTTTAGAATGATTTCCATTAGTGTTTTGATGTGAGGTAAATAAAAGCAAAGAACCATTTATGAAGAACTAAAGAAAGCTATTGTTAGTAATGATACAAAATGCTCAATCAATGCTTTTAAAAATATTTCTGCCTTTTTAGGACTGTCAAGAGGCAAACTTTAAGCATATTCTGGACACTAAGCACTTGATTATATAATGATGTGTGTGTAGTTCTTGAACTTTAAAAATAATGTTTAGTTTATGAACTTTTCAACTTGAGATACAGCAGATTCTGCCTGCTGACAGAGAGTAAACAGAAGTTAGAACCTGCAGCTTCATTAGATGCCTAGACTAAATACAGTTTGTTTTCTAACAAAGTAGTATGAATGCTATTCATTCCCCAGCATTTATATTCAGGGACTTCTGGTAGATTTATGGATTTTGAGTGTCTTTTTCTTTCTGTTTCTTTGTCTCCCTTCCTCCTTTTCATTTCTGGCATCATTTCGTATGACTCAGATATTCCACTACTCTGTCTTTAAAGTGCCAGTAGTGCTTGCAAGAAATGCCAGTGTAATGGACTAGGAAATTCTGGTTCCTTTTCTCTAGAAAAAATACAGGCTAGGCAGTGGCCAGCCCAGCATCATCAGACAGATGAAAAAGCCACCATTTCTTACCAGTCTTAGCCCATGAATGGGGAGTCCTTAGTGGCAAATGACTGCCCCTAATAAAAGCAGAATTATGTTCAGTGAGGAGAGTCCAGACTGAATGGGGCACAGGAGAAGATTGTTTCCAATATGGTTTCCTGTAAGCTGTGCATGTGCTTAGTTAAGAACAAGTGGAATGCTCAGCCAAGTATTTGGGGTTTATTACTGTCAAGGTATTCTTCTGCACAGCCTCCTGTGGTTTCCCATTCTGCACTGTTTTCTCTGCTCCCTTTCTGCATGAGAATGACTTCATTGATGGCTCCAGGGCAGTCTAATAGATCTCACCTAAAGAAACTTGAGTTTGATTCAGATGGGCCCCTTGGTATAACCTATGCATTTATACTGCAGTTTCTGCTGTTGGTACTTTCTTTGGATGCAATCAGAGAGCAACCCTAAAAGGACCTGGAATCTGCAACATTGTCTCATTCCCAACATTTGTTCTATCATGCCTTCTTCGGGGAGTGCAGCTGTGTGTCATCTTCACACATGTTCAGAATACATTATGAATGGATGTTGCTCTTTCCCAAAGAATGTGCAGCTCTTGTTTCTGTTCATGATCAGGAGCAATTTAGGTTTATAATAACCTTAGAGGAATTTGTGAGGGTGGATATCATGCATCTGAAGCAGTCTGATTTGTGTCCGCTCTTCTCACCAGCATCTTACTTGTCAGAATTTGCAATGCCCATGGAAGTGGTTTTCTTCCCTTAAGGGGATTTGTGTACAAACTTTGAATCATGTGTGAATTTGTGTACAGGTCAGACTGCCTAACGCTTCATGAGTTTTCCATGAATTGTTTTAACTGTAGTTGAGCTAAGCCAAAAATCACTACAGCTTTCTTCTAGTCTGGATTAACGATTGTTGCTTCAACTGATTGTAACACGGACATGGGGTCATATCCTGTATGATTGGGACCAGTGTTATTTACTGTCTTCATCAATGACAGATGAAGAGATAGAGTGCACGCTCAGCAAGTCTGCAGATGACACCAAGCTGAGGGTGCGGTTGACACACCTGAAGGACAGGATGCCATCCAGAGGGACCTGGACAAGCTCAAGAAGTGGCCCATGGGAATCTCATGAGGTTTAATAAGACCAAGTGCAAGGTGCTGCACCTGAGTTGGGGCAACTCCCAGTATCAACACTGGCTGGGATATGAGCAGATTGAGAGCAGCCCTTCTGAGAAGGACTTGGGGTTTTGGTGCATGAAAGGTGGGACATGGCCCAGCCATGTGCACTCACAGCCCAAAAAGCCAAACGTGTCCTGGGCTGCAGCAAAAGAAACATGAGCAGCAGATCGAGGGAGGTGATTCTGCCCCTCTACTCTATAATTCTTTACTGTGAGAGTGGTGAGGCACTGGAACAGGTTGCCCAGAGAAGCTGTGGGTGCTCCATCCCTGGAAGTGTCCAAGGCCAGGTTGGATGGGGCTCTGAACAACCTAATCTAGTGGAAAGTGTCCCTGCTTGTAGCAGGGGAGTGGGAACTAGATGATCTCTAGGGTCCCTTCCAACCCAGGCCATTCTATGATTTTATTGTGATTGGTGCCTGGGTGAGTCGTGTTTTATAAATGCATTATCCTGAATCTCGAGCCAGTAACTGGAAATTATTTGGCTTCTCAAGCTGGTCTGTAGTTTATTACTTTGCATGTCTGAACTTGAGGTAAGCCATTAGTTTTGAAGCTGAACATTCCATCAGGAAACAGCTTCTTCTTACAAGCTGGCCATGGTCAGTAAAGGTGGTGCGAAAAGAGGTGAAGCAAGTGTGCTACATGACTTACGTTACAGTGCTAAAGCCCTCTACAATCACAGTCTACCAAGGCCTATGTGAAACCTGTGTGAGCAGCTGGAGAATTATGAATCATTGCTCATAATGAGGAGCCATAATTCAGGCAAATACAAGTGGTGACTCAGGAGACACTGAATTGTGAAACAGAGAACAGCAGATTAGTTTCAGAGGGGCCCAGCAATCTCCCTTCAGCAAACCAAGGAGGGAAAATGGCACATTAAATGCCAAATGATCTGAAACACAAATTCAAGTTATATGCAGGTTTTCAGATTCTAGATGAAAATTAGAAGGTTTCATAAATACGTACCAAGATTTTAGGAGGAGAAGAAACCATGAGGTTGAGATTAGTTTACAAAAGGCTTTTTCTGAAATCAGAGCCTTGTGAATCAGGTTTATTGTTCATGTCTCCAGTTACATTAATTTAGACCTTACATTTTCTGAATTACTTAAGCGCATCAAAAGTGTTTTGTTACACTTCAGTATTTATGTAGTTAATGGTGATCATCACAGATTTCTTCTCTTAATTTTAATGCTAAAAAAACCCTTTCACCCACTTTTGTGCCCTCCCCTCCCCCTCCCCTCCCCTCCCCTCCCCTCCCCTCCCCTCCCCTCCCCTCCCCTCCCCTCCCCTCCCCTCCCCTCATTTTTTAAATCTGTGCCATCTAAATTTATTCTTAATGGCTGTCCAAAATGCAGTTAGTCTCACCTAATTTGTCTAGATTCAGTTTCTAATCCTTTGCTCTTGTTTTGACATGTTCTACTAGATTAAAGACCTGTTTACTGTTATAAGCCCTTCCTGCTCCAGCTTACATGTAATCCTTGTTCGAGTCACCTCTTAACTTTTTCACTGCAATAAACAGACTCTGTTTATGCTGCTTTAACATTCCTGAAGTAATTTTTCTGGCACTTGTCTAAAATTTTACAGTTTTCAGCAGCAGCCTAAAAGGTGTGTGGATGTTTGTCCTGTATACATTATCACAGCAATAATCTTGCTAATAACCATAACACCACCTACTTGCTCTCTCTTTACATTTCTTTGTACGTTCAAAATCACGTTGACCTTCTAAGCTACAGACCTGCAAAATCTTTCTGTGAAACCAGTATTGTTCATGATCCTTTCTAGGTTGCTCCTTTCCTAAGTATTCTACTATTACCTAGTTCCCCCTTTAAACAAATCTGTGTGCTTGGCTTAAATTAATTTAGTCAGGCCAAGTTTCCACGTAATTGCGTCATTTCCATCACTGTTTATTGCATCCTAGATTTTTCAGATTAACCTACCAGTGAAGTGGCCACTTTGTCAGTTACCCGTTTTTTGGAAAATCATTGCCTTATTCCATCAAATTTGGAAGTGCAGCGGAGATCCTAAAAATGTTAATTTTATGCTGAATTTGTGAAAAACAGAGGAGGGGCTGTGAAGCAGACAGAAGGGGATGGTTCCACAGTGCAGATGTGTGAAATCTGACCTTTGCCCTCTCTTTATGATGGTTGTGGGATGGTGAGTGGATGTGAAGCTTGTCATGGGGCAACAAGCACATGTGTAGATTCAAGACACCTGCTGTCGCCTGAAGCTGGCCCTTGCAGAGGTAGGAGAGGGTATTGGTGTAAGCAGGGAGCGCAGTGGTGCTGCCAGGAACAGGAATCTGGTGCATGAGGAATCTTGGGGAGTCGGGGACCCTGGGCTAATGCATTGCTCGGGATGTGGAAATGCACAAGGGCTTAAGACAGACCAATGTAGGGTTTGCTGGTTTAGGCTGCCATTAGCTCCACTGAACTGATCTGAGCCCATTTACCATCCTTGTGTTTACATATTAGACGGATTATGGGTCTGGGCTACATACTTAAATTGAAATGTAATTGTTCGCGCTTTGCTTTTTTTGTCAACTCTTTTTTTATTTGTCAGTGTACTAAACACCCAAACCTATCTGAAAAAAAATATTTTTGTTTAGGTTAAAAAAAATCATTGTAAAATCCTATTTTTCCCAGTGAAAAGTTCTAACGGGAGATAATCATAGCTAGAAGCACCAAGCAAATGTTTTAGAACAGCAGAAGAAACCTAAGGCTGTGTTGCTTTGGGTACTGTATGACAAAACTGATTAGAGTGCTGTTTGAGAGCTAAGCATATATTTTCAAAGATAAATCCCACACAGTTAGGCAGCTAATGCATTATTCATGTGATACTAGGGAGAGGTATAGATTTCAGCAGATAGTGCCATATGGCTGGCCAGAGCAGTAGTATTTAGCCTTTCTTGCTGTTGCTGCCATGAGGAAACATGATCAGGATGGCATCGTGCTGTTACTCAGCAGTTCAGACCCCACCCTCTGCTGTACAGAAAGCCACCAGACTGTAAAACGCAAAATGGGAACGGCAATGAGAAGATAATCATTTTAATGGAACTTTTTGATGACAGTAGTTCAGTTATGAGTAATGCCATTTAATGATTGTGTGTTCCTGTATTTGATATTTTTTTCAAAGGATTATTTTGTTTCTTAAAAACACTCTAGCAGAAATGTTTCTAAACATATATGTACGGAAGAAATGGATAAAAAATACTAGATGGCGTTCAACTGCATCTTTTAGAGGAGATTTTTAAAAAGTTACCAGGCTAGATTAATTGACTTTTTCTGTGTTACTTTCTGTTGATTTTTTAAAATAATATCTTCTAAATAATAATGAATTATGATATAAATATAGGCATTAACTCATGTTGCATGCCCTCTTTAATGATTTGCTCATTGAATTTGCTCTACCAAAGCTGTCTGTTATAAATATTTTGCTGGTGTCCAAGCAGTGTTCAGATAAACTTTCTAATAATGTCTCTGAAGTCTGACATAACAGGAGATTTGTTATGGTTATATAAAGGTGGGACTTAACAAGATTGAGACACTGGGCCACGGAGCATTTGACTGTGAAGTTCAAGTGTTCAGTATGAGTGTATACAAAGACGGTGTTGTAGGTTTGACTTACCATGAAAGTGAAGGAAATTGCTATAAAAGCAGATCATTGGAATATTTTATTGTTTGTGAAGACTGCTTTTCTTAATGGAATGGAAACCGGGTCAGTTGTATCCCCCCAACATTCTTTCATCCACTGATGTCCAGATGATTTTAATTTTTACATAACCTTTGATTTCATGTCCTTCTCTGAAGAAGTGCCAGGAATAGTTTTAACTTTAGGGCCAGAATTGTATAATTTCTGTCTATATGGTGTCTAGCAAGACAAACTGTGATATTTGTTACAGTGTTACATGGCATTTTATGCCTTTTTAGTATGTCTGCTATTAGCAATAACTGGTTGGAGATTCAGCTTATATTTTTATAGTTTATTAATGCAGAAAATTTAATGGGTTTTTTGGTTGGTTTTTTTTGTTGTTTTTTTTTTTTTTTTGTACCAATCCTTCAAAATATAGCCACAAGAATCCTGTTTTGCCTGGAGAATTTAGTGAAATACTTACTTTTCTTGTGGTTCAGAGGGGTGTCTCTTTACCATGCAAGGAAATTGAATTAAAAGCTACCAGACCTCACAGAGGAGTTTTCATAGATGGCACTAGATCTAGATTGCAAGAATTAATAAATATTGTGTTTTTAATAAATTGCCTCACTGATCAGCAAAGCATAGCGCTTTGGTTGCCTACGAAGTGGCTGCCGGCAGTTCAGATAATCAGGTTGTGAACATCAGTGTCCAGTGATCTACTCTTGGTCTACTTCAGGAGATGATCTAGTCATATATCAGGCAAACACTAAAAAAGACACATTTAAAAATGGACAGTGAAATTTAATACACACTATTCTGTGTGTGAAAATGAGTTCACCAGAACTCACATTTAATTTCTTGTCAAATACTGTGCATTCAATTGTAAACTTCATGAAGCTGAGCTACATGCTGCAATTGGCATCTTCTGGAAATCCTGCTGAAAGTGATAAAAAGTGCCCAAAGGTGTTATTGAAAGTTGGCAGGAAAGTAGAAAAACATTGAAAGGAAGTATTATTCCAGATATGTGAACATGATGGATTCATCTGTTGAATATAAAATTTGGTTTTTGTTTGGGTTCTTTTTTTCTTTTTGACCAACACATTAAAGAATATACACAGGATAAATTATCATAGGGGAAAAAAAAAGGAGAAAGACAGTCAGCATCAATATAATTCTTTGAGTTTTTAAAGTGCTTTTTGTTCTCTTGTTTATTTGAATTATTTTTATTCTTGCAACAGCAGAAGTGGTCAGGTTAACTATTTTAATCAAAGATGGTGATCAAAGAATCAGACGAGGGAGGATAAGAAATCATCACTGCTTCAGTACCAATTGAGCAAAGCATACTGTAAATGCAAAACACAAATGAGTGTGCATTGGGACATATTTTAGAGAAGCTGCTATAGCTGGTTTCTGTAATTCTTTCTCGCTTCATGATCACTGCTGAAACACAACTCTGTGTCCCTGTGTTTATTGCACAAGGGATAGGTCTTTTTGATTGTTATTGCCCAGGCTTTGTGAGTTATTTACAGAAGAAAATAATGCTAAAATTTCCCACAAAATATTATAAGTTTAAAAAAAAAGTTCAGTATGTAATAATATTCAAGGGGAAGTACAATAGCTTTCTTTAGGAGTAAATGATAATGTTTTTCTGATGACAAAAGTGTGCCCTACTTGGGTAATCTGTTTTTGTGGTGTCTCATCAACATGTACTCAGGGAAACAGAAAATATGTCTAGTTATAATTTCTAAAATATCAGCTGTTGTTAGAGAAGCATAATACAGATGTATCTTTTAATGGCTAAAGTACTGTGTCCATAAGGAGTACAGGTGAATGTTTTTTATTCATTTAAATAAAGCCAAAGCATTTAAAAATTTTCAATTGCATAGATACTTTGTGAAATAAGTTTGTCATTCTTTTCTGCTTAGCAGTCAGGCTTAGGTCCCTTTAAACATGGATGTTTATCTCTTGTCATTTCTGCATTAGAATAGCACAGAGATAGATGTGGTTGTACTGAAGTTACTGTGCCCTGCCAGTATGTGTGTATTTTTTTCCTAATATCTATTCTGCTGCCTGGACTGGCCAGCAGCACGTGTGTGTGCGTAGTGGATTCCTCTTTTTGTCTTTTCAAATATTCTCTGAGGATAAGTCCTTTCCTGCATGTAATTGTAATATCCAGAACATATTCTCTCAGGGACCCTAAATGTTACAGGTTTTTTCTTTGTTGTATTTTTGTGTCAGCCAAGGGATATCTAAGCTTAAGGACACACATACATGAAAAATGTGTGCTTCCACAATTCTGACTTTGTCCTTAGCTCTGTAATGTTTCATAAAGTTTCTCAATACAGTGAATAAACAAAAGCATGGCTATTAGTTGGTTCCATCTGAATTAAGTGGCAGTGAGTACATATGAAGTGCTAAATCACTGTTTCAAGGATGATTATAGAGAATCATTTGTCAGTTGTGTTGACTTTGGCTCTGATGAGAAGAAAACTGGTTTTGACTACAGTGCAAGTATGTTCTGTGTCTTCTGAATTCTGCAGTTAAAAAAGTTAGACACAAAAGAAATTTTGTTTGTGAATATTGAATTTATGTTAATCAATGTCATTGAATTAAAAGGAAGATATAATAAGCCAAGGCCAGTGTTGACGGTTATTTAGCATATTTAGGAAGAAGGTGAAGCACAATTACTAATTTTTTCTGTGTACTTGCTGAAATGGCTTTAGATTTCAAAGAGTTACAGAAAAAGAAAACGCAACTCTAAAGAAATTCTACTACAGTTATAAAGGGTAGACCAGCAAGGAGATTAATGATGCTTTCACTCAGTTTGCATGCAATTGTGTGCAAGTTACACATAAATTGTTAGAATAATCAGATGACAGTGAACTGGTTAATATTTACAGAATTGTATTCTTGGATACAGAACTGTTGGTCTGGAAAATGAAATTCCATTTTTAATTTCTAAATATATGTTTGTTCCCGCTGCTCTCTGAATTTTATATTTAGTCCAATACGCATGACATGGATGCTAAGTTTCCCTAAAACAATTATCAATCTTGCCAGCCTTGACAAGGTTAGGGGAATTGTTCTGACCTTTTGCAGTGTCATTTAAAGTACAAAGCAAATTGGATCAAACACTGTTTTTAGTAAACTTTTATGAAACATTTTTTATTTCATTTTAAGGGGGTTTGGTGGGTTTTTTCCTAAATTGTCATTTTCTCCATAGATGGAGAAAATGACAATGACTTGCTCTCATGTTTCCATTTTTGAGGTTTGAAAGATCAAAACTGAACAGAACTCATAGGTTTTCTTTGTGCTGAAAATTTTACACGATATTGCTGAAGAGACACAAGTCAGCTCTGGTTTACTGCAAGATTTCAGGGTCTTCTTTCTTTATACATTGAGAATACTCTGAAATTTGAAATGGAAGTAAATAGCCTGATTATAGAATGGTTTTGATAAGCATGATAGGAAACTCAAGTGGCAGCTGTGTAAAAGCAGAATCTCGAGGTGTGCCCCAAATGTTCTGCAATCCTCTATGGTTCTAGTAGGGTCCAAACCAATATTTGAATCATATGTGTGCTGTAAACATTTTGTCCAAGACTAAATCTAGTCTGAAATAAAAACCTTTCTGTGTACAGTAGAGGCCTGCAGGGGCATTGGCACCGATTTTTGTTGATCTACTGAATGATTCCTGTGTTGATCTACTGAATGATTCCTGAATGATTAGCATGATTGCTAATGGAGACGTAGCCAAGAATATCATCTCCTTTGGGTGTCAGTGACTTCCTTAGATAACCCATTTAAAGGCTTCCTCCTTAGCATTCCACAACCTCTCCACTTCTTCCTTCCCTAAGTGCTAGTACATTTTGTAAAGCTTGTTACTATGAGAGATAAAGGTGAGGTTTTGCTTCAGTTATAGTCTTCCGTTTCTTGCACATTGTCCAAACCTATTGGAAGATACAGTTTTTTCTTGACCTTTGGGTAAAAAAAGAATAAGGATTGTTAGTAGGACAAGGTACTTAGCAGCCAGAGGGTATGTTTTTGGAAACTGCTCCCCACGTGTATGTGTTATCAGGAGGGATGTACAGCATCCTAACATTTGTTTCTATGTTCACTGATGTTAGGAATGTGATAAACTCACCAAATGGGTTTGTGAACAAAATTATGAAAACATTGCTTTAGATCTATTTAATTTTGCCTAATTCTGTGAAAGAATCTACACTGACTACAGTTGGTTGTTATTTTTCAGGATAATTATAGATGCAAGCTAAGATTGCTTGAGTGCTGAAATTACTTTCACATCTAAATAAATATAGATCTCTCTGCAAAATGGGTGATGAAGATCTATAACATGAAAGACAGTCTTTAGCATTGGATTGAACTCTTCTTACAAGACTCATTCTGAATTCTCTTGTAGTACTGTATTCAGTCAAGAAACTTACAGCTTTAGTGCCCAATGCAAGCCTATGTTTCCTATAGAAATAAAAGCATCTAGTGATTAAAATCTGATTGTTGGGTTGTTTTTTTCCTGTTGTGTTTTGCGGTCTGGGTTAGGCTGTGTTTCTTCATATGGTGTGAGAAGACCAGGCGCTGGTCTGTCTCTAGCGAGCAGAGACCGAGGAATGAAGCGACGTGGATGGTTCAGTACGAGGAGAAACCGACCCTTTATTAATTTACAGATTCGCTTATATACCTTAGCACGCTGGACTGACATAAGGTTATTGGTTCTCTGACCAACCACCCCCCAGAGGGATTGGCTGAACCCAACAACACTTACTTCAGATATTTTCTCCTTGGTATTGTAACAATACCATAGTTTACAAAATCTCCCAACTGTTTTCCCATAGTGTCCGTGAAAAAGCAAGGCTTTCACACAGACACTGTCAGAAAATTGAGAAATCTCTCTGCAGCCAGGCTTTTAGCATTCACATTGGTCTTTTGTGTGGTGGCTTTTGTGTCACCAGAAGGAAGAGCCCTGGACAGGCTGTTTTCTTCCATGTCTGAAAGGTAGAAAGGATGGTGACAGGGAATGTGCAGCCATGGCCACAGCAATTCTGTAGCCTGTGTGCTTTTTCCGGCGCTGTTTCGATAAAAGCAGGGAGTAGGTTTGCAGCCTTGGTAAATATTTAGCCATAATTATTTTCTCTCAGCCATCACCTTGAACAGAGATTTCTGTTTCTTCTAATCTTGGTGCCTCAGGCAGAGCAGAGCAGGGAAGGACAGTGTGTGCTGGAGCAGTCACCAGTGCTGCCATCTCGTCATCCTTCTGCCTTGTCCCAGGGAAGTGACAGGGGGACATAAAGACCATCCAGGTAATAGGCTGAGCAGCTGTAGTTTAGTCCATCCTGATGTTGGGGTAGTGGGTTGAAGCAGCTGTCACAGAAACTCTAGTGAAGAATAAACTTCTGACAGGATCAGGTCACCATGGTGATCCCCTAGTGCCCCTTCCCCATACTGAAGAGAGAACTGAATTTTGTTATTCCAGATTGCCCCTTTCTACTTTGCATGAGCCCAGGAGGCTGGAATGCATGTCTTCAGCATGTGGGGATTGATGTTCTGCAAATCAGCATTTTCCCAAGCAAAAGAAATGGACCAATGTCAATAGTAAGTTTTGTTCACTGATTGTTAGTTCTACAATTTATTAAAAGCCTTTGTATAGCCAGTTAATTTCCACCAAAAATTACATTTAATATTAAAATATTTCCCTATCTAGAAGTAAGAGTCCCGTTTATATTCTCAGGATTTAAAATACTGAAAGGTAAAGAAGAGAGTGCCTTGCATCATTAACATTTAATTTACCTTCCATTCACGTATGGTGTGCATTAATATAATGTTGTTCTGTTCAGGACATGAACTGCATGACAAAAGTGCCTCTCTGGTTGTAGGGAGGTTTAATTTCTTTTCTCTTTGTTGTTTTCTTACATCTGGATTTCTTTGGTATTTTTTCCCCAAAAAGTTGGATAAGTCTATATATATTTATATTTTAGAAAACATGTGTTTAAATGTTTCTGTCTGAAATGCTGTCTTTCTGAAAGCAGTTCTGTATAGTAGATAGTCAGAAGTATAGTACTGCTATCCCTCTTACAGTGTTTGAGTTTCAGAATAAAATAGTAACCATATACTTGATGAGCTCATGGATTATGGATCTTGAGGGTCATATGTTTGGTGTCTGAAAAACATTGGCTTTTTTAAAAGGGTGTCTTTTGTAGTGATGGAGATAGTGCTGGTGAGCTTTAATTAGTATTTCATTAAGTAAAAGTTTTTTTTCACAAGCTTTCATAGATTTCTTGTGCTTAAATAATATTTTGGGTTTAGAATGGAATGAACATTAAGGAGTGATACATTTTAAGTACATGAATAGTTTTCCAGTATGCAAAATCCCCCATTTTGTTTCCTTTGCTAGGTTTTAGTTTGATTACAGATGGCCTGTGTGATAGTTGCTATAGAAACCAGACCATTTTACTTCAATCTCTCTCCGTTGCTATGGTGTGCAGAGAGCTGCTGTGTGTAAAGTGTCATTTAGATTTTTTTGTGATACTCCATGTAATAGTTAACTTGCAATCAATACTCTCTAACAGCAGATAGGGTAATGTGACATGCTAATTAATGCTTTCTGCCACCAACTGTTGGATTCAACAGTTTGGCAGAAATTAGTTGCAAAGTTAGTTTAATGAATTCTGCGGATACAGCTTTCTTTAAGTGCTCTAATATTAGAGGAAAATAACTCTATTAACTCACTGTTAGGCGGAATTGTTTTTCTTGCCATAGCACGCTCCCTAACTGAGTGTATAGAAGGCACCCAGAGGCTCTGAAGGCAGAAACCTCAGGTCTGCAGGGAGGCTACACCAGCCAAAGAAGCTGGTTTTGCAACCTGCAGTTGCCAGTGACAGCTGTAGCCTTCCGGCAGTTCCCAAAGGCGGCACCAATCGGGACCGCTGAGTGTGAATGAGCTGGAGCGCAGCTGTCCTGGCCTCCAACCTTCATCCTTCTGCCAGCCTGAAATAAAACCAGTGTGGGGTAGGGTGTAAGACTTGTAACACTTCCGTGTTCCACTCTTCATAACTGGATTTGGCAACTAAGAATTAAAATTAAATCAGTTTCTATCAGACTTCAAAAATTACATTTTCAGGAAATGTTCCAAGGGTGGCATGAATGAGTCCTCAGTGAAGATGATCCTGTCATTACCCCGAGGTGAAGATGAGATTATTTTTCGTACAGAATAGTTGTATCCAGAACAAAAGCGTTAAGGGAAGCAGGTTAGTGAGGATATCTAATACATACTATGGCAAATGTTCAGTGATCAGTTGCCTGTTGCCAGACTTGGTTTAGTATTAGCTCCTACTTAATTTATTTTGCTCACACTCCAATTGCCGATGCAACATAAAAGTAATAGAGCTTGCCCAGGATCTGAAATGTCAGGAGTTGTCCCGGCATTAGGAGCATGGTGTCTCTTTGCCTCCACTCTAGGGTGACCAGCCCCTGGAGGGGCTGTCCTGGGGGGATCAGGAGTCAGTTTGCAGCTGCTGGGGTGGGCTGGCACAGCGCCCTGTCCTGCAGCGCCAGTGTGTTCCCCTGGAACACACTCTGTGCAAATGAAGAGAGTTCTATGGGGATTTCATTTGTTCCCAAGTACTGTCACCCCAGAGAGGCTCCAAAATCCTCATTCCACTTTCCCTGCACAGTTTCAGTAGTCAATGGCAAGGAGTGTTTAGATGATGCTAGCTACATCCTGAAGCTTCATCAAGCCCCTGCTCTGTGACCTGTCTCTTCAGATGGGAAAATGGTACCATCAGGGTGCATCTGTGTATGGCTTTGGTAGAGTTGGTTCAGGGGAGAGACTTTGAGTCATGAAACGGAACTCATTTTGAGACAGAAAAGCTTGATGACAGTCACTTTTCAGATGTGAAATATTCTTTAATTTTATTTAACCTCCAGTAAAGTAGAATAAAGAAAACTTTTGTTCTGTTAAGAGGAGTTTTGGGAAGTGAACTGTGCTCTCTGTAAATGCAGTGAGATAAACTTTAATAAACCTCAGGATCCCCTTTTCAGATGTGAAATGTTCTTTAACATTTTTAACCTCAAGTTAAGAAGAATAAAGAAAAATTTTTTGTTCTGTTGAGAGGAGTTCTGGGGAAGTGACGTATGCTCTTTGGAAGCGCAACAAGATAAACTTTATCATCCCTCAGTGTCCTGAACAGACCAAAGTCCACCCTTCAGAAGACCTAGGCAAAGGTTTTATTGACCCCCTTCTTTATTTCTTCCAGAATCAAAAACTCTTTATCATTTTGTGGCTGCTGTGCCCAAGATAAGCTCCAACCACCACATCTCCCACCAGCCCTTCTTTGTTTGTAAACAGCAGGTCTAGTGGAGCACCATCCCTGGTAGGCTTGGCTGCCAGCTGTGTCAGGAATTTATCTTCCACACGCTCCAGGAACCTCATATACTTTCTCCTATTCACTGTGCTGAGTTTCCAACAGACAGCAGCAAGTTAGTCTCCCACAAAAACTTCATCTCGTTTTTTTTTGAGGCAATAAGTATATGGAGTTAAATGTGGTGAATTTCATTTTTTCTTAATGTGATTTACAGTGCTGAAGTTGAGTAGCACAGATGCCCAGTACCTGCCATCGGAAGCACCTGAATCCGGAGATAGTCATGGCACTTACACTTTCCATTGTTTTTTGGGGTTTTTTAATCACTTATTTTTCTGTTTTTGTAACTGAGCCTACTTTGTTCTTGTAATTGACCCTAAACCTTAATAATTGAAACGTCTTGTTTATAAAAAAATACGAATTTTTGCTTCTTGGAGAAACATTAGATCGCAGAGCTTTGAGTGCAAAGCACAGTTCTTGATTCTGTGAGAGAGGGATCTGTCTGTCATGTTGAACTGGCTTCTAAATTGCACCCTTTCCAACACAGGTGTACAAATGGCGCTCGCAGGGTTTGTATTTCACATGGGTGCTTTGCTGAAAGAACGGGAACTGTCTGTCACAGTCTGTAAGGACCGTGGGTGTGGGCCCTGTTGTATTCTAATAATATGGATTTTCACAGTTGTAATACTTTATTAATACTTACAAAGGAGAGGATAAATTCCATTAAGGAGCCAATATTATACTGCAGACCCTTTAACAGTAAAGTAAATGCACATTTCAACATAGTTTTTCACATTAAAAGTTAAAATCTTGTTTAACTAGTCTGCTTAATTAAAAATTAAATCACCCAAGGCACTACAGGATTGAGAAAAGCTGTCTGAAGCTGTTTCTGTAAGAGTCAAAATTGAAATGGACGGCAACATATGTTTTTGTTCTACCTCATTCATTCTTTTTTTGTTATTGTGGTATGCGAGGTAATGAAAATGAAAGACCTCTAATCTAGATAATTGAGCCTAGTCATCCAAGATGTATTGAGAATCTGACATCTGGAAACATCAGGGTATATTCATTTTGTCATTTTAAGTGGTTATGGTTTAAAGGACACTACTAAGACTGCTGTGCTGTGTTTATGGTTTGGACTGTTTCCAAAATCAATCTTTGTCTTAAAATGTATGTCTGTGTGGGTAGTATTGAAGGTAGGTATGCAGATCAATGCTCATAGGGTATCATATGAAATATAATTCAGAGATTGTTCTGAAGAAATTAAGGGTTTTTGTTGTATAAGTCAGGATTGAGTTGCTTCTTTGTATCACTGTTATCTAGAGGAAACAGAAAAATTGTAGTAACCACAGAAGTCACAGTTCATTACTGAGTCACACATAATGTGCTCTTGAGCAGGAAATGTTACTTGCACCATGCTGGCAGAAATAATTTTCAGTTATTCACTGGAATGCATTTAACTATATTATTTCAGGCACGTCTTGAGAATTTTGAGTATAGTTTTACTTTTTGTAGTTATGTAGCAACTAATGTAGCAAGTAATGTAGTCTTTACAGATGAAGTATTTTTCATTTATTTTTTGTAGGTTGAGGCTGTTTGTACTATTTTAGTTCTTAAGTGTTTTGTTAATACACCTAAAAGCCAACAAAAAAAAATTAAGGAGTTTTTTTAAGACTCTTAAAAGACTCCAAGACCCTTTTTTAAGTCTTTATGTACAAGACTGCTTCCTACAGAGATTTCCTTTATACCTCAAGGAAGGCTGTTGCATTTCTGTCTTTTTGGTTGTCTTTATCCCTCTTCAGCAAAAATGAGACATCTTTTGCATCTTTGGTTGTGATGAGCTGTACTGGCTTTTAAAAACCCAGAGAACATTGCCGTAAAGTTGGAGTAGGACTGCAGGATTTCTTTATCGGGTCAGAAGAGCAAGAGCTTATTGGTGCCACTTCAGGGAGAGACATCTAGTGTCCGGTTGCAAATTAGCATTGAAATAGCCTCTATCATTTTTTTTTTCTTAAAGGAAGGTTAGACTCAAAATAGCACCTTAAGAGCAAAACCACAGAATCATACCAGTAGTGCAGAGATTTCGTTTCTATTTTTGAGAGATGCTTGATGGAGTAGTGCTTTATAATTAACTATAAAGGTAGGTTTCTTTTACATTTGTCTCAGTAGAATACAAGATGTGGTGTTGGGTATACACGTATTTCTAGAAGTGAAAGTTTCTCTGTTGAAGAGTTGAGTCAAAGTGGAGTGAAGCTGCTCAGGAAATCATGTTTATTGCATCTTTGCTGAAAATGGTTGTAGGTCTAAATAATTTGCTTCTGAGTGTGGAATTGACTTTAGTGGCTCGGCATGCTGTGAATATTAACTGAACAGCCTTTTTATCAGTTTGTTGATTAATATGTTTTATTTATTATTAGTGATAGAGTTCTGGTTGATTTTACTAATGGCTTTCTTCTGTCCTTGTGCTTTTTTTTCCCCCTTTGTACTACTTCTAAAAATTACTTTGCAATCTCTTTGGAACACATGCTTTGCTCTGTTTGAATTCCTTGAAGTACTGTGCACAGTTGGGAGCAATGAAAATTATCAAGTATTACAAATAATATCTCAATTAATATTCTAGATGGTGAAAAGTAGACAGACAAGATTAAACTAATGTGGTGTGTTGGAGTTTTTTGTTTGTTTTGGTGGGTGTGGGTTTTTTGTTTGTTTTGGTTATTTGGGGTTTTTTTGTTTTGTTTTGTTTAAGGAAAAGAAATGGAAAATATATTTATAACTTAAAAAAAGGGAAAGAAAAAATATTCTTACTTGTTTTCTTCCAGAACTCTGGAGCTGTTTTGGGTTAACTTTAGCATTCTCACCATTGCTCAGCTGTTGCAATTTTTGTGTAAGATATAGCAAACAGAACTAAATTCCAATCCAAACTTGCAGGAAACAAAACTTGTTTTGCTCTATTTTAACAAAAATGGTGAGTATACTGTTGAGATTCCTAGTGGCAATTAAATCTACACGATTTGCTGGAGCGTAATATAAATTCAAACAGCAAGTCCATAAACGTGCTTGACAACTAATTTCTTCATTCAAGAGAAAACTGCCTCCTCCTTTGTTTGATGCCAAAACCATTTTGTGCCTATTGTGTGTGTGGCAGCAGCTGTATAAAACGATTTCCTATACTGTGAATACAGTTAATTGCTGCAGCTATCATTTCCCTTGGTGAAAGAAAAGCCCCATGCCATCTGAAGGGGAAAGGAGAAAAGAAAAAAAATCCTTCAGGAGTGGAATTGTGATTGTGGGTTTGTTTTCTCCAGTCTTTGTCAAGGTAGGTCGGCTCTGAGAACATAAGCCTGCCAGTGAGTTGAAGGTTGCTGTCCTTGTGATGAATGCAATGCCAACACTGTGACATCTGTGAGCAAATACTCATCTCCATGAGTCACTGATGGCGAGTAGTGCTCTTGGTTATTCTAAGACATAGGGCTGTGTTGAGAAATTTTTTTCTTTTTCTTTTTCATGAGATGCATCTTTCTCCGCAGTGTGGACCTGTTTGCCACTTTATTAGCACTGTCACTTCTGTCTTTAATTTACTGAGTGAAGTGGCAACTTAGTGTGTATGAGGCACATCCTCTTTCACCTAGCCTGCAAAAGTCTCAAGATGCTCAAAATGTGAAAGATATGTTGGACTCTCTTCCTAGCTCCCATTTACCCTACTTACTTCCCTGAAGGTGAAAATCAGGGAACAGACTAATGTACAGATTTTACCCTCTGTCTTTGTTTTGCTTTAATCTTTTTGGCATTTTCTACCTATAAAATAATTATAAGAATGGGTAGATATGTAAAACAACAATTTTCAAATTGATTATTAGTGCTCCCTTTAGGAACCACTGTTGAGTTGTGTTTCAAAGGAGAAAGTGCTGTAAATTTCTAGTTTCAGTCCCTGGTATAAAAAAAGTAAAGCTCCAAAATATTTTAATTCCTCTTCTGAATATTGTGAGTTTTTTAATGTCTGGGTTTTTTTAAAAAATCAGCTTGCAAACTTATTATGTTGATTATTGGTGTCACATTACAGACAAGCTGGAGAGCGTGGCTAAGCATGAAATGTATGAACTTTCCTGTGTCTGTGATCCTGTACAAATAGGATTTGGGACACATCTTTCTGACTCATTTAATCTGTGAATGAAACCAAGCTGGCAGTCATCCAGAAGTAGGAATTTGGTGTGTGCCACGTGACAGTGGTGTTCAGCCTGTTACTGAGTGTCACAACTTACCTGATGCTACGCAGGAACACATCTGCAATTGATCTGAATCCAGCTGTACTCTGCTAATATGATTTATGTGCTCTGTTGTAGCCAAAGCAATATGCAGTCATAGTCTAAATCAGCCATTTTGTAAGTGAGGTAAACTGCACTACGAATCTTCCATGAAAATACAGGGAGGATGTAAGATTGGTCGTGGAAGGTTATTTTTGTCTTTTAGTCCTGTTTCCAAAACGTATTAATTACTGCATGCGGTTAGGTGACACCTAAATTCTGCCCTCTGCAATATGTGAGGGAAACTCTGTCAAGCCTATGGCAATCATCTTTTTTTGTAAGAGGAAAAGTTCTAAAAAGAGTGAATGATGTCAATGGATGACAGAAAGCAAGATTTATGTAACTGCTTGTAGTGACCTGGTAAAACTGTGATGAGAAGAGCAGAAGTACTGTATTGCTGTTTAGAAGAGCTATAGCATACGCTCATGGAAGAGATTGTCCTCAAGTAAGGACAGACACTCCTGAATTAGCAGAAGTTAAGATTTTTATGCACTGCGAAGAGTAGGTGAGAGACTGGAGGGGATAGCGGAACATCTTTTTGCATAAAGATTTGTTCTGTTTTGACTTTCATGAAGCAGAGATTGAAATACCAGCACTGATGTAAAGCACAGAAGTGGGAAAGGGTATGCTGGCCTCTCTTTGCCATTTTTAACCATTCATGACCAGCCTCAGTGGTGGTGTTGAATAGATTAAAATTAGGTATTCCTGGGCCACCCAAAGCCTTCTCCCAGGGATAATTTAAAGTGGGGTAAACTGGACCATCTGCTCCAGAAGCAGGTCCCAGTTCTGGAACTCCTGTGGATTTTTTGCAGGGGTGCAGCAGTGCCAGGGACTGGCAGCGCATGGTCAGGAGGGGATGTGTCCCATCCCCAGCTCTCCTGTCACCCCAGCAGTCACTTTCCATCCAGGCTGGACTGCTGGCAGGTGTGGGAAGGGGCTTATGTTTGTTCATCTGGGAAGGATACCAATGCCATTTCCCAGTCTTTCCCTGGGGAGGGAGTGGTGGGCAGTTGGAAATCATTTGGCTGGCTGACAGCAAAGCGCTACAGGATACTAGGCTACATTGTAAATTAGTAAAGTTGGTGCAAGGGAGTTTAAGTTCTGGCTTTGAAACAAAGATTTTGCTTTCAAGGCACAGCATATTTTTATTTTATTTTATTTAAGCAGTTTAAGAATACAGAAACTAAACATTTCATTATAGATCAAACAAAAGGATTGGGGTTCGTAATAAATTTTTTTGTGAACTGTTCAAGTCTGTGTAAACAGTTTGATTTTTCCTTTTATTGGAACCCAATTTACTTTCTTAATCTGTAGCAGTTCAAAAACTGTTTTACAAAGGACATGGTTTGAATCCTGGCACCTTTTTAGTCATTTACTCGTGTTGCTTTTCAGAATGGAGCTTCTACATTTTGTTATTTCATGTCATATTTGACATTTTACGTCAATTGTTATACTCATTTCAGGACTCAAAGTGGCGTCTACAAGGAAGTGTAAAGGTATTAGCAGCAGAGAGCACTACAGTTTGTTTCCTATATCATACTTTTGTTTGCAACTGGTAACAGTTTTTGACTTGATTATGCCTCTAGGAGAAAAAAAAAATGTAGTGGCATGCTATATTTCACAGTAGTGGGCTGTATTCTTTATGATTTATATGCTGCATGGCTATAAGAAATGCAGTCCCTCTTCTGCTACTCTTTCCTCATTCCAGTCTGTTTGAACTCCTGATCATTCTGTTATCAAAACAATATGCCATCCAAACAGAGAAGCCAAGATTAGTCAGGCTTAAGTTATCGTGTATGGAGTCTGTCTCAGGAGACAGGGGCTTCCTGACACCGCATCAGGTTTCAAGCAAAGCAGGACTGCGAGGTTTTAAGTGTTTTCATTTCCAGAGAAATGATTTGGTGCCATCTGAATTCTTCCAAGCAACAAGTAGCTGGAGGAAGTAGAGATTTCATTAGTTAATACCCCAGGGATGTCTTATTTGAGTTCACGAGATGTGCCATCTGGAAATTCTTGTTCTTTCACATGTTGCATCCTTTTTTGGACACTGAAGAGTTCCAAGGTGCTTTATTTGAGTTGCTTTGGAAGTGCCTAAAATAAAATGGGGAGAAATATTTGAAAGTCTCTATTAAAAATAAATAAATAATAAAAAAATCTGTTTCCATCTGAGTTGCCCAGGTTACCCTTCTTTGCTGTGAAATCAGTCCAAGCTTTGCTGCTCCTTACTGCTATGCTCTAAGCACTGCCTCTTTTCCTTCTACTTTTCATCCGTTTGTCCTTTAAAATTCCCAATAAGTCACCTTCAGAAACGTATCCTCTCTCCCTCTCTTTTTTCCTGCCCCCCAACCTTTACCCACCAGAGTCTTCAGTGTGGCCCATGGGAACTGTGGGAACATAGCCAACTCCAGACAAGAGCACAACCACTGTGACGTTTCCATCCTTGCCTTGTTTGTCATGGGATGTGTTTTCTGGGATGAAACTTGAGGTCTCCTTGAGGTTCAGTTGGGTTTTGGTTGCAAAAAGCTAATTTGGGAAAAGTCTCTGATTTGGCAGAGCCTAAAAGGTGGCACAGGTGTGCCTTTTGGTTCGCTGTCTCTCTCTACCCCATTACCCCAGCCTTGGAGCTCAAGGGCTTCTGGGCTGTCCTTGTCTGGGGTATGGTACTGCCCACGGAGCCATGGCTGGGGAACCCACGTCCCCACAGAGACTGGCAAAGCTCAGAGAGGGCCACAATATCGGTAGTAATGTGTGGTTTTTTCGCTTGCCATTGCGTAATGCAGACGTTCTTTTTGGGTCTTGGGTCAGTTTGGAGAAGAAAGAATGTTTTGAATTACTTTAATGAAGAATGCTGAAATTTTAATTGTAAAGTAGGATTTATTTTGCTATTTCAAAATATTTTCAAATATATTTAACCTTAGTTTCTAAGGCATTTTGTCCAAAATTTAGGCCCTTTGTGTAATGGTTGCCATGTTTATCCCTTAGTGTTTCCTATAGAATCTACAGTTTCTTTTTACTTGGCTACTCATTTAAGCAAATCTGTAGGAAATTAATGCTTAGTGAGGTCAAATACTATCAAAACTGGCAAATGAGCCCAGGATAAAGAGGGAGACATAAGTTTTATTTTATTAGGAAACCAGTCTAAAAGGAGATTGTTTTTTCATTCTGTTTGGTTGGAAATAATGAACTATTGCCCATAATTTGCAGAAAATCCACTCATATTGCACCAGCTGCTTTTATTGTACTAGATTTATTTTCCTAGAAAAATTTTGTTTTAAATTAGCTGTGATACATATTTTAAAAAAGAAGTTTGTGGTTTTGTTTGCTTGTTTGTTTTGTAAGAAAGAATTATCACAGGGTATCTGAACTTCTTAAAAAATGTAGTTTGTGTTGCATTTGAACTTCTCCATTCCTTATTTTATGGTTTGCTGATCAGTAACAACACAATTCAGTAGAAATATATTAGCTATTTTCCAAAAGTCCAACAAGTTTGGTAATTATGAAGGGAATATTAAAAGAAGGCTTTGGAAGTTTGTGAGACTATAGTAAAAGAAAAGTTTTGTTATGCTTTTTTTTTTAGTGCTGTAGTTTATGTTTACTCTTCTTAGCAGTGCATTCTTAAAACTTTCCAGCATCCTAATATCCATAAAAGCTTCACAAAACATTTGTAAAGCATCATGTTATTGTCTTTTGAATACATTTATTCTTTGGTTAGTAATAAGGACAGATTTAGAAAAACAGACCTCTTTTCAATAAAAATTGCCCTGGTTATGTCCTTGCTCACAATACAGAAGCAGCAGAGCATTACTTTCCTATTGTTTTCTAGAAGCTGAACATTAGGTAGTATAAGAAATGGAGATTATAAGTTCTTTTTTTAAGCAAAAAGACTGCTGCAAGTTCAGTTTAGGCAAAATTCTGTGACATTTTGTGTATTTAGTCTTTGTAGAATCAGAGAATTATTGAAGTAGGAAGGCATAACCGGAGATCGTTGAGTCCAACTCCTTGCTCAGAGCGCACTCAGCTAGAGCTGTTTGCCCAGGGCCATGTCCAGGAGGGTTTTGAGTATATCCAAGGGTGAAGACTGCATGGTCTCTCTGGGTAACCTGTTAAGTGTGTTTGACCACCCTCACCGTAAAATAGCTTTTTAATAATTAGTTGGAATTGTTTGTATTTCAGTTTGTGCCCATTGCCTCTTGTCCTGTCATGGGGCATCACTGAGTTGCTGGTGCTCTTTACGATGTCCCTTTTGGTATGTAAAAATATGGATAAAGACTCTTCTCTGTGTCGCTGTCTGCACCACGAACGGCGCGAAGAATAACGACACAAAGTCCAAGTCCAGGAGCAGTAACACTTATTTAATTAATTATAAATTGGTTTATGTAACTTGTGTCGCCAGCATGGCATAAGGTCATTGGCCACTGATCATCCACCTCTTAGAATGATTGGTGGAGGCTACAAAACATTCATTTGAAAATATTTTCTTCAGTATACCATAAGAACCCTGCTGCTGAATAACAGCAGGTGCAAGATAAAGTTTGTTTACAGAACCTGTAGCAATGTTTTTCATCGTTTCTGTGAGAAACACAGAGCTCTCACAAAATGCTACAGAAACCTGGAAAGCTTTGTCTGCTAAAGCTTTTCAGTGTCTACATCTCTAGGCTGAACATTACCAACTTCCTGCCTCTTGTTTCGTGTAAGGTGCTCCAAGCCTTTCATCATCTTCATGGCACTTGGCTGGACTCACTGTAGTAGGTACACGTATGTCTTGATAATGCTGGGTTTCTCTGAGGAGGAAAATCTTCTGAAGGAAAGAAGGTTTGCAAGATTACGCCCTGTTTAAAGTGTGTGATGAACTCCACACCTCATAAAAGTGCTGTGAGTGAGTGGTTTTGAGGCCTCCTGAGATACAGGGACTCTGTGCCCTCACTGTGGACATTATTGTAAGCTGCTTCCAAGTGACCTGTCAGCAGACTCCTGCTTTTTTGGGGGTTGAAAAACAGAGGTAGCCAGCTGTGAGAGTACCTTTCTCTGTCTCTCATGTGCTCCAGAAACTAGACTGCTCAAATGTGCTTAGCAGGTGCCTTGTTCTTTTGTTCCTCCTTTATCACCCCCTCCTCCTTCCTCACATTGTGCTTTGGATAGAGACATGCAGCAGTTTAGGTTAAAAGCTCAGTGCACTTCTGGCTGCTTCTTTTAGCCTCTCCTGTGACACAGAAGCTCATAGAAGCTCGTAGCTGTGTCACTGTGATCAGTAGTTTACTGACATGTTAGATGGCACACATCTAGGAATGGGAGTGGATGCTACTGAGCAAAAATACATTCCACATCTGCTGCGTGTACCTGGTAACTTTCCAAGGGGGCAGTGCTCATTGCTTTGGAATGACTCGTCCTCAGTCTGGATTATTCTGTTTTCTTTCCTCCTTATTCTGAGAGGGATGTTTCTTAAGGACTGTCGCTTTAAAGAAAATGCAAACTAAATAGTGATGATACTCAGCATTAGATCTTCCTCCTGCTGTAAAGAATGCAATCAGAACTGTTGAGCATTTAGTATCTGCAGTGATTGTCTCACATTCCTTCTTGTCTCCAATCTCACTCCCTTGTCATGCTAGAGCCCCAGTGGCTTGTAAAGAGCTTGATATGACAAGAGCTTACTGTTAGAACACACACTCAATAAAGTTTATAATTTTCTGACTGGTTAAGTAGTTTAGCCAAGTCAAAAATCCTTGACTGTGGAGTTCACCATACTTCTGTCTTGGAGCTAAGTAGATTTGTCCCGAAACAGGAAAAAACAAGCCAGGATCATCCTGCCTTTGTTCACTCTTTGGACACTTCATGCTCCTGGTTCTTTATGGTTTTTTTGGTAGAGAGAGATACTAATATTGTGAGTAGATTTTTACTAAGTGATGGCTCAGTAGTTCTTTGGGAACTGTGGGACAGCAGAGCTCTTCTTGCAAACTCTTTCCTTTAACGTGAGTTCCAGATCAGTCAGATGGGGTTTGCTTTGCAGTATATTTGTGGACAGTTCGTGGATCAACTAATGTTCATTTCATGTCACTTTTAGCTGTATTGGAGGTACCACTGAATCCAGTACATTGTGTAGACAGCATGGAATTTACCTTAAAGCATGGATCAACAAGCAGATGTGCTGAAATAAAGAGAACAAGTAAGAACTAGCCAGAAAAGGTTAAGGAGAAGAAAGTACTAAAAGAAAAGGTTAAAAGACTAGCTCTCTTTGTAAAGTATTTGCTGAAATTCAACCAGATGGAGAGTGACTGTGCTGGTTTGAAAGGAAGAAAAGCAGCTTTTATATCAAGAAACATAAGGAGTACTGTGTCTTCTGTAGTCGAAAGATAACATTACTGTGCCTGCTGTCAAGTCATTGTATGTGTTAGTAGGTATTCTCTTTTAAACTTAAAATCTGTGTTCTGTATTTTTATTGTTGCCCAGTGCAGTAATTACTTCATGTGATTTCAAGAACATTCGCTAAAATTATTTTGCCATCTTTTAAGGATTTTAATAGATGGATGAAGAGCTTTAAATCACTTACAGATACTGTCATAAAATAGGTTTATGATTACTGAATTTAGTTTTTCCTTTACACTTTTTTAATTTTCTGTGGCATTTTTTTAAATAAGCCTTTTGTATTCAAATAGAAAGACAGTCAAGTTTCAAACATTTGGTTCTTTGGCCAACTTTGCCACCTAGCGGCTGTAATTAAATAGAACAGCTCGTTTTCCGTGTTTTTAAAAAAGGTAATGTAGCACAGTACTGCTGTCTTTTTTTCCTTTGCATTGAACTATTCGAGGATTTTTGAATTATCATAATAATCAGATGCAACTGAAGCCACTCATAATATGTTATGAAAATAAACAGTTTATTTTCTAACGTTTAAAAGTTTGGGATGCAAGTACAGGAGAATTCATACTTTCTTTTTCCTTTTTTTAAAAAAAGTAGTCTGCTCGTAATAGAAACAAAAGAAAAAACATCATCCCTCTTAGAATCTCTTACAAAAAAAGTGCCATTTTAGGTCTCTGTTTGTATGTACTGTGGATTGTTTTTCCTTTAATATCCCTGTGGCATATATAAAATAAATTATCCTTCTACAATGTAGAGAGGAGAAACCTGCACCTGCGGTGCTTGTGCTTCTATTATGCTTTATAGGCAGGCTGAGTCCACAGCAGGAGTAATAAAGACTGTGTAAGTATTGTTTTCCCCTCTTCCACTTGTTCCTAATTCTGATACAGAACCAGATCCAAAAGAAATAGAAATTAATCTGGCTGTAAATTGTGTTTTTGTATGTTGTAGTGCCTATTTTTCTGTGAAATTCTGTTAAAATAGAAACTCTGTAACAGCTGTTTCCTCAGTCTTCCTACCCTGCCATGGCACACGTGCTGTGAGCAGCTGCAGTAGGCAAGAAATGTGTGGTGGGTGCAGTAATGAGCCCTAAAACCTCTGGAGGGGGATCCACCTGCCATCTTCTCTCTGGACTACACAAAGCCACAGGCAAGGCAGTTCCCCAACTTGTATGTAATCTTTGCCAACCCCCCTGCCTTTTTTTTTTTTTTTAATTCAGAAATGTCACCTTTTGTTTTTTCTTCCTCATACGCTTTGAGCTTACCTTGTTTACCCTTAGTAGATATTGGCTTAAAGAGAGGTGTTGAGGGAAACTTAATTTTTTCAACAGAAAAAAAAAAGCATCTTTGTCCGTAACATGGACATTTGAAATTAACAATGATATTTAATTTCAAAAATATGATTGCAGCAAATAGAGTTTTAGACATGAATTACTGTCTTTTAATCTCTCTTGAAACGTCCAAAGGAAAAAAGTAGCTGTTCTCTGAGCAGCAGAGCTACAGAATCATGATGTCCTTTTTCTCTAAGCCTTTTTTATGTCATATATCCGAATAATTCTTTCTAGGCAAGTGACTGCATGTGCTGTGACTGTTTCAAAGTTATATGTGTGGTGACTTCCCACACATGTAAGCATGATATAGTATTGTGGCAGAGCATGAGATGCTTGTTTATAATTGAGTATGATTTTGTAATTATCAGGGGTTTGTGTGTCTTTTATTTTATCAATCTTCTAGTAATTGCCAAGCCTGTAGAAACAAAATATCCTCGAAATTTCCAGTATTTGAATTATATAGACTGACAGGTGGAGAATCTGATGAGGTGGTGAAAGGGAGGAGGATCTGCTGCATAAAAGAGTATCACAGAACTACATAAACCTTTGTTCCCTAGGAAACCTCATCTAAAAAGCTGTGGGAAAGGCTATCATGCATCTTGATCAAAATATGGCCAAGAGAGCATTCTGCATACTATAAGGAACTACAATAAGGAACTGAAACTAATAAGAAATAGCATGGACATCTTCTTAATGTTTCATAGCATTCATGTTATCGGATTCCGTGCAGCAAATTATTTAACTTTTGGAACTTGTTTGATAAATCCTTAAAGTACAGGAATGAGTAGAGATAGGACCAGAAGGAAAGGGAGGGGGTGGTGCAGATTGTCTTTAATGAGAAAGAAACAAGTCCTTGACTTTTGAGCTGGGGACTAGGGAGAGGTGCTGATAGTGTCTGAGATGGCATGAGAGATGACCTTCACGTGAAGGAGAAAACAAAGATGACTGGGTGTAGGAGCTGCCAAGCTGCCAATGTATTAGCTGCATTGCTAATGAGATTTCTGATAACATCTGTGTATGCATGATATGATCTGAACTGGGGGCAGAACATACCTGAGCATTAGAGTTCTCAGGTGGAAACAGCAGGATTGGAGCCAAATTGGAGCAAAGAAGAGAGGATACCACATAGAAGCATGGTGCGTTCAAATACCTGTCTGACATGAAAACCAGAAAAGCAGGCTGCCAACTACAGAGGGTGATTGATCCAAGTACAGAATCACAAGAAAAGAAGTTCAAATACAATTGATGTTTCTGGACAAAAAGAGACAGAATGAAGTGCAGGCAAAGGGAACAATGAGGCATAAAGAACCTCAGCTGATGTGCAGACAACATGTGTCTGTAAGTAGAAATCCCTTTAAAGAAGACTAGATAGCATGGCTACCAGATCACATAAAATCTCCTCCTGCATGAGAGTCATGGCCCTTCTGGCACAGTAGTCTAGCTGTAGTTAAATTTATGCTAGTTAGAGAGTGTTTGAGAGAGCCTGTTGGCTTTTTGAGGTCGCTTGTTTTCCTTTTTTTTTTGGAGGCTATATCCTTGACCATTTGCATTTATGCCAGTTTGTGTGACTTCTGTCCTTGAATTTGTCCCCTCTTCTCCAGTAGTGTCTGTGGTACTGCCAGTGGCACCAAATTCTAGAATTTTATGTCTGATATTGTAAGAAGTATTTTATTTTATTTTATTTTATTTTATTTTATTTTATTTTGTTTGGCTTTCTAGGAAATCAGTTTCAAACACGTCAAATAAAGTTTAAACTATGACTTGCTGGTTGCAATTCTCTGATGTGAATCTGTATGAGAACAGCTACAGCTTGGATGACAGCTTGACAGATTCATGTAAACCTAGGTTAGTAATCATCTGAAGGAAATTGTTTGTTATCTGTCTTTGGAGAGCTTTTAACATTGAAAAATGAGCTTGAAAGTATTTCAGTTTGTATTACCTCTCTAGATTAACAGGCACAGTAGGGTTTGCATACATTGCTTCCTTTTCAGGATCAACTATGATAACAATGAGGGACTGTTTTATTAAAGGATGATTTTAAAATTATTTAAGTTATTTTTGCTCAGTAATTGTGTGTGCATAGATATTGTAAGCAAGATCTAAATATTGCTAATTAGTATATGTAAACCAGCAAAAATAGCATAGTGATAGATAAATAAATCAAAATACTTCAGGTTAAAAGGGTTTTGCTCTTTTCCAGTCTGTTTAGAAATAGTTGCATGCAACTTCAGCAGCTTTATAAGAAAACAAAATTAAAAGTTGAGCAATACAGCTCTGAGGTAGAGGCAGCCACCATGAAGCTCTCTTAATGAATATGGAAATTCCTTAGCACTGATATTCTTTTCCAGAGAAAGGCTGGAAGAGAAGAAGACATTTGTAACACTAATAGAAAGTCAACAACATTCTTTTCTGATGGAATACAGGAAGGTGAGAGCCATACTTTTCAAAAGCTCATTGTCAGTGATTAAATCAGCAAACTATTATTTAAAAATATTATCTGAATGCAGAATTCTTGAGCTAGTATCAAGTATTTTTTTATATTAAATTTAGTTACTTATTTTTTGTTGGACAATACAGATGATATATGGATGATACAGTAGAGTGATCAGTTTGGAATACCGTTAAAAAAGCAGCTGACTGAAGAACGTTGTTGTGGTCTTTCGAGCAGTGGAAGAGTTAGACATCACCAGAAGTAGGTTCTTGAAAAGTCTTGTGAGGAACTGAGTATAGCACATGATCAGTAAAAGGTCATCCAGAGAAAGATAATGCTGCTTGAGAGAAATCATATTCTTAAGTTATTTCCAGCAGTTTCTGAGAGCCAGATTTTTCTCTTATTTTTCCCTTCTTCTTGTGTGTAATTCATTGCATAATACATAGGAAATGCTTTGTAAAAGTTGAACTGTTTTTGAGAATCTCATACAGGTTTTTTACCTGTAACTTTGTAAGCAAAGTAAGGTTTTTGATTTGGTTTTGATTTTTAAGGGGGAAGGACTGCATCACTTTCTCTACAGAAAACCGAGGGATTCAGAAACAGCTTATTCTGCCAAAAAGTCTGAGATGTTTTTGTTATAATTTCTCTATCACCATAGACCATTCCAGTTTAGCACAGATGCTTAAATACTTAAAATGTTTTATTTGTAGGTAACTGAGTGGCTTAAAATATCTCAAATCAGTTTCTCTGAATTGTTTAATGTTAAATGGATATAAGTAAATTAATCTATTTAAAAACTGACCAATATGCCAAAAACATTTAGCTAAAAATAATACATTATTTCGCAAACATTGACTCATAAACTGCTAAGAAGTGAGCCTGAAAAGCTTTGAAAGGATTACAATTAGAAGAAAATTAAACATTTTGATGTAAATTTAGGAATCTATTCACATACTTAGAATGAAGTTGTTATGATACCACTGGTAAAATCAGGCCTAAATGTGTGTGTAAATTTTTAGGGGGAGAGGCCTTTCTGAGGGACAGTGATTTACACTGAGTATCCGTACCACAAAGCTGACGTCCCAGAAAGTTGGATCTTAGTAATCTTTTAAGATTCATGGATTGGGGAAGGTTTGTAGGGACTGGAAGAAAGCAAATATAGCCACAGTCATCATGAAAAGTGAGAAGGAGAAGAAGGAGGATCGAGGGAGCTACAGACTGGTCACCTTTACCTCGATCCCTGTGAAAGTGCTGGAGCAAGTCCTGTTGGAAACCACGATTAAACATGAAGGATAAAAGTGGGTTACTGGGAGTAGTCAGCACACATTTACACAACGTCAATCAGGCTTGACCACCTTGACAGCCTTTTAGGATTAGATGAATGGCTTAGATGACAGGGGTAGAAGAGTGGATGCTGGTTATCCTTTCTCTGGTGAGGTTTTACAAGCTGTTTCCCAGCACATCCTCATGGACAAAGTGATGGAATGAGTAAGTAGAAGGTGAAGTGGACTGAAACTTGTCAGAACTGCCAGACTAAACTGTATTCAGCAGCATGAAGTCCAGCCCAGACTGGAGTCCAGTCACTAGTTTTGTGCCCCTGGGGTGGTCCTGGAGCCAGTACAGTTTAACCTCTTCATTAATAGTCGGGGTGATTTATGCAGAACGTACTCTCAGCAAGGTTGCTGATGCTACAAAACTGGGAGAAGTGGATGATACATCAGAGGGTTGTGCTGCCATCCACATGGACCTCAACAGGCTGGAGAAATGGTCTGACAGGAGCCTCATGAAGTTCAACAAAGGGAAAGACAATGTTGTCCACAAAGATAAAAATAGTCCCATGCACCCATACAGACTGGGGCTGATCATCTACAAAGCAGCTTTGTAGCAAAGGCCCTGGGATCTTGGTGGAATCCGAGCGAGCATGAGCCAGCAACTCGTCCTTGCCAGCAAAGGTCACCAGCCTTCTAGGCTGTGCTAGGAAAAGTGCTGCCAGCAGGTAGGAGATGATCTCTCTCTGCTCAACACTGGTGAGACACATCTGGAGTGCTTCATCCAGTTCTGGGTTCCCCAGGACAAGAGGGACATGGGCATTCTAGAGTGAGTCAATCCAAGAGCCACAAAATACAGGCAATTGCAGTTAAGCGTAAGATAAAGCTTTTTTTTTTTCCTGTTGGGATGGTCAAGCACTTTAACAGGTTGTCCAGAGAGCTTATGGAGCCTTCGTCCTTGGAGATAACTTGAAACTTGGATATGGCCCAGAGCAACCTGTCCCAGCTGAGTCTGCTCTGACCAGGGGGTTGGACTCAATGATCTCCAGCAGTGCCTTCCTACCTCAGCCCTTTCATGGATAAATTGAAATAATAATTTAATGGAACTTACCTTTAAAGGATCCTGAAGGTAGCATAGGGTGGACAGTCATTTTTTCTGTGACTTTTTATAGAGGGTTTGGAGGGGGTAGTTGTGTCTCATGTTTTGGGTTTTTTTAATACAGAAAAAGGATTCTGCATGGTTTTATTCTGTCATTGCTCTCTTTTGGAGTGTATACAATGCCATTTGAGGTAGCTAGGGGAGCAGTGCCTTGAACTTGCTGGCACTGAACACTTTGGATCCATCTCATTATCTCTGGACAGTCACTTGATCACATTATGGAAGATCTGGCTATGAGCTTCAGTTGACTGTGAGCTGGCAGAGGCTTCACCCAGACAGTGCTGGTTAGCTGAAGAAACCAATCAAAGTAAATGATAACAATTCTCTGACAGCCTCTTCTTCTTTCCTCACCCTTCAGTTTATATAACCTGGGAAATGAAGCACTTGAGGAGAATACAAATAGCTGTATCACTCATTTACCTTCTAAAGGTTCATTCCTATTTCACTTTTCATGCCAGCCTGTTCATTTAATTTTAGATAAGAACTTTTGTCCTTTCTTCCATGCTCTTTCAGCATTGGAGAAGCTGCATCTAAAAATTGAAAAATTAGGCTCACAGATTATTTTGAAACACTTCTAAATTTTCTCCTTATTTATTGTACCTGTTGGTATATGTTTCACTGTTTTTCCTGCTCCCCAAGTGCCTGTACCAGTCTTTTAAATGTTTTGTATGTGTCTGATAAGCTCCTTTTTTGAAGGTGCTATCATTTTGCCCTGTATGCAAAAATAAAATCAATCCCTGAGTACATTAACCTTGGTATTGTCTTAATGATAATGGCTAACTAAAAGGTCATTTCAAGAACACATCACAAGAAAAACAAGACTCATAGGTTTTTTTTTTTTTAAGTGTTAGAGCAGGGCAAAAATACCTTTTACTGGCTTGGTAGTTTTCTGTCTTTTAGTGAGGTTTTCAGAGTTTTAAAATTATTTTTGTGTTAGGTGCCTTGTTACACTTTCAATTTAAGGTAACATGGAGGTTTTTTTATTTAACAGAAAAGGTAAGTGGTCTGATTCTGTATTCACTGCATTGTCCTATGAGGACTGTGGCAAAGTCATATTTGCTGAACATAAAATTTTACTGGATTTCAATTACGGATGAGTTTGACTTGGACATACTTACGTCCCTTCTATCCCCATATAGTCATCCTTTTCTTACCTTTCCACAAAAAGCTACACAGACTCACATTTAAAAAATTGTCTTTGGTAATTTTTTGATGTAGAGTCATGACAAAGTATTTTAGTATTTGGGAGTAGAAAGGGAGCGAGTCAACCAAACAGTTTTCCTGTGTTGAAAGGAGAGATTTTATGGTTAAATTGTGAAGTCTTTGGTTGTGAGAATAGTTGCAGACTAATTTGAGTGAGAGTTCTGATACTGGTTTTGTAAGAGATGCTTGTAGTTGCTGGGAATCATCTTGATGAGTTTCAGGAAGAGTTAAAAACATGGATGGATTTGTGTTCCTCAGAAGCAATTGAAACTTCAAAAATTAATTTCTACCTTTCATATTGTTTTCTTACCAGTGCAAGAAACACTTATGTGAAGCCAATATTATGGATAATTTCCAAATAAATTTCATAAATCTTTAAAAAAAGTTGAATGTATAACATATAGGTGATGCATGGCTTTTATATTTGTGTTATTTTGTGTATGGATCTTCTCCAAGAGTAAAAAGTAGTCATAAGGAGAGAATTTAGAGAACTGATTACATACATATGTAAGCAACTGGTGCATTATTCTGTCTAGCTTCATTTCATTAGCTATTTTGAAAAGTGATACTTTTTTATGGTAATATTCAATATGTCCTACTTCAAAATGCTTTTTCTCTTCCTGCTAGTTGTCATTATTGGTATTACTAATGGTTTTATTAGAATAACTCTAAGCAGTACTGATCTGAAGAGTTAATGATCTGCATTGCTTATTGATCTGGTATACTGCTTTTGAACTGTGAAATTGCTACAAGGACACTCCCTTATGTGTCACTGGGAAGCACCAACTTCTGTTCTTCTGCTAAAGATAAATCAATATATATCAGACTGTATGGTAGGAGGTAAAATAAAGATAACTTAGATTTAGGTGTATAGATTAGGTCCTTACATCCACAATTTCCTGTTTTTAATTTTATTAGTCTTATTATATTTTTTTAAGATGCTGAGAGCATCTGCAGGTCCAGCTGAGATGACTTATCAGCAATACATCTTCACTAACAATTGTGGCTTAACACCAGAAGTACATTTGCCTTAAAAAGACCTGTTGGCCCATTGGTGTCCATAGGAACAGCTGGTTATTAGTTGGATTGGAAAAAAAAAAACCCCTACCAAAAAACCCCACCCAAACCAGTCAAGCTGGTGATATTTGAGTAGCGAAATAGGCATTTTTGTCCCCAAAGACACAGAGATGCTTAGCACAACTGATTTGTATTTTTTTAAGAGGGATGTTGCATATGAGAAAGAAGTGTGCTCAAAATTGGCAGGAAGTGAATTTTAGTTGCCGGACATTGGGCTTGTAATGTTAACTCTCTTTGTTATGTGATTTCATCACAGTCAGAGGGCTTCCTACTTCATTGGCCAGACCCTTTACCTTACACTGGAGTAAAACTCTGAGCATTCAGCTGGATTGAGTATCTGATAATATTTTGCCCACACACAGATAACTTGCCTTCTTTGGAGTCCCCTCATTCAAACTTGAATCCAAACCAATCCCTGAGGAGTACCACCTTCCTTTTCTTTACCTTTTTTGGAAGATTTAACCTTTTCATTAGTCATCATCACAGAGCCTACATAAAGACAGGATAAAGATAACTTGTATAATCTCTAATTTTCTCATTGCAACTTTTAATAATATTATAGTATAATATTTGTAGTTAATATTACAAATATTATTTTCTTAACTATTATTTTTGTAATGATAACTATTATTTTATTAATAACTATTTTAATCACATTGTGTATCCTAGTTTTTATCAAAATGCCAGTGCTGAAAGAGTTAAGTATGCCTCAGTGTTAAAAAAAGTGCCTCATGTATTCGTCTGACAGGAGCTATACAGTACTGGAGACATTTGAGACTCTTACACCAGTGCCATAACGTAGTGAAGGATGGAGTTTTAAGATATAACGTAGCTATCAAGCCTTTTCAGTATTGGAAAACTCAGTCTCTCCCATAAGAAAAGTGATGACCTGTGATCATAAACTGGTTAATTTAACATGACCTGATTTTAGAAGAGTCTCCTTATTGCTTTATGGATAGTAATTTTTCATTATATTTGACTTTTCAAAATCATTATCTGTAAGTCTCAATTATCCGAGTATTTAGTTAGTTCTCTAAGTGCATGTTCGGAGTTTTAACGTTCTCGAGTTCTTTTTGTAAACAGTATCAGCAGAGGAGACTGCCTCTGATGCAAGTCAGGTAGCAAGGCCACTCAGCAGTCCTGCCTACAATTCATGTGAAACACATCTCATCAGACAAAGCATCTGCCTGTTTGGAGGGTGGTTCTATAGTCTCGCGAATCCAGAGTGCATTAATGTCTAGACTCCGTCATTTTTTGAGGCTGTTGGGAAGGGTTAAATAACAAATCAGATATGCCTAAGATAGAGCAGAGGTAATGCTGAAGCAAGGATGCTGTTGCTGGTTCGTGCATTGGGAAGAAAGCTGTAATAGCAGCAGCAGCCGCAGCAGCAATAACAACAGCAGCAGCGGCAGCAGCAGCAGCAAGAGACCTTCAGAAAGCCGGGGTTGCAGTAGTCTGAGATATGAAGATCCTGTTACGTCTCTGTCTCTCCTAAGTTCAGAATGGTTCATACAAACCTTATGCCACGTGTAGTGAAGGATGTACAGGAATATGGAATTTGCTTTGTAATAACTGGATGCTGAGGAAATAAAGACGTGCCTCTGGGTTTTTGTTGTTGGGGTTTTTTTCTGCCTTTCTTTTTAAATCATTGGAAACAGAAGAGATTGATTCACTCAGAGAAAGTAAGTTTCATCTGTCTTCACAAAAATTTAAAGGGATAGTTTCGGAGCTGAAGGGTGACTGTTTTGCTACCTGTTCCCTTGCACCTGGGACTGAAAAGTGAAGAGAAATGGACAGTGTCTCAGAGGAGACAGGAATGACCGAAGCTCGGTGAAAGCACACTCTGATTGTTGTCTGCTGTCCTCTTCATGCAGTGCTGTGGGCTGGTGCACCGACGGCGAGTACGGGTTTCCTATGTAAGTTTTCATTTGTATTAGAATGATGCTGACTTGTGTGTTCCACTCCTAATACGTTAGCTGGTATGGTATGACCGAAGCAGGTATTTTAATGCATAGCTGAATGACTGACCAGAGCGCTAAGTACCTGTGAAGTAAGTTTTTACAGCCCAAAGACACAAGGATCTTTTTAACAGGTATGAGTCTTGCCATCTATTTTCTTGTAACTTGTTCATATTCTCAACGATATGGTTTTTTTTTAAAATGACCTGTAGTATTAAAAGACTGGAAGTCTGACCATTCTGATTTCTTTTTTTTTTTAATTGTGTATTTATTCTTGCTAGTAGCTCTGTGTAAGTGGAGTCATTAGAAAAAGACATCTCTACTTATCCATATATGATAACTGAGAATCACTCAAAGTTATAAGCAATTCTGGACTGGGCACAAAAATTATTGGAAAGACCCTGAGGAAGCATAAAAATAATCTTCTGGGGTAGTTCTTTTGAAAAAGAGCAGTAGTACAGTAGCAGAAGTATAGCCTGATATTTTGCATGGTGTATTTTCTTTCCAGATCAGGGTATTTCAATACTCAGGTATGATATGATTGCTCTGTCTTGCAAAATGGCTGTCTCCAATAAATGCCACAAGGAAGGCCAGTACCAAAGCTTAAGTATTAGTAATGAAAAAGATCAAATACTAGCTGAAATATGTCTGAATTATACCCAGCTGACATAATAAACCTCAAGTAATTGATTTATGTTTCAACATTCCTCTTCTATTCTTCTGTTCAGTTGTCAGATAGACATGATAAGAAACAGGAGGTTGCAATGATCAGGATAAGCTGCAAATTGAAATTGCTGAGTATTAGCAACAAGCAGCTTGTAGCTTGTTGCACGAGAAAAGAGCAAAGGTATCAGGAGATACAATTCTGTTGTCAGAATTACTGTGGGTTTCTCTGTGTCATAGAAAGGTCTTTTAGAGATGCTTAGAAATTGATCACAGAACAAGCAAGGTCATAAATAGGTACAATCTAAGTCAAAGTTTGTGTAGGGGATTGATGGAGAGAACTGAATTGTTAAAAAACTCCTAAATCTCTCCTTCAGAACAAATTGCAGAGATGTAAACAACTGAAAATGTGAGTGTGGTCATAGTTGTTTTGCACAAAACTGATTTGACGTTGGGTGTATTTTGTTCTCACTGGTGCAACAGTTGATACTGTAAGAAGCAGGCAGAAGTATGGAGCGTCAGATGAGATAAAGGAAAGAACTTAAATAGTACTGCATTTTGTACAAACTATGCAAAAAACAATGCATAGTTACTTTTAACCATCAATTCAGTATAAAATCAAAACCTGGCTATCTCTTATGCAGATACTTACTTGATAATATTCCCACAATTATACAGAAGTTGAAATATAAATTGAAAACACTTCCTGTCAGCTCTCCCATGCCAGTGGAATTTAGGGCATATGAAAATAATGTCCTCCTGAGATGCATCACCCACCCTTTCATTTCTCCTTGGTACTGTTATTGAGCAGTAGCACCAGCCACTGTGAATAGTATTATCTAGACAGAATCCCACGAACTCCATCGGGCTTTTTTTATGTTTGTGGGTAATGGAGAGAAAGGTGCTTAGTGAATGTTTTATGAAGCACTAAGCTTTGTACCTTTTTTCTGTGAAGGTATTGTGCAAAGCTGACGGACCTCATGGTATTCTGAATATCTTACTAACTGTTTACAAAGAAGGTTGCTAAGTCTTAGTTAGGACAAGTGAAATGAAGTTTGCCCTTGATCTTTTTGGTCTGAATGCTATTACGTGAAAGATGACCGTGTTCTTAAATAACTTAATTACAATGAAAATTCTCTCTGTTGTTTGAATCCTTGATTATCCAAACCTGTTATTATTAAATTTTTTTGGCACTCCCAATGGCATTGGGCTAATTGAGGTTGTACTGTGCAACTCTTTTGGGATGAAAGCACTGAAATTAAAGTGAGCCAAGATATGACCCTTTTTATTAACGTCTGACTCACTGGGGAAAAACATTAGACTTTTATTCTAGGTTATTAGTTTACAGTTCTGAAGTTCCTTATGAACTGTTGTTGTGAATGATCTGTCTTGGAAGTTTGGGGGTTTTTTTATTTTTTGGGGGAGTTTAAGGTACTGTACTTTATGTAACTGAAACATATGACTGAACCTAACTGGCTATTGTATGCCAGCAATACAGCTCATTCTGGTCCAGGTCCTAAAAACTGTGCAAATCTTAGGCATAATCAATCCCTTTGATGATGTCTTGCACAGAGATTAGTCCTGCATCTGTGTGCTGGGATAAAACTGAAGGCCTGGATGGGTTGTATCCTTCTTTACCTTCTCTCCAGGTTTTGCAGCTAATGAGTGGTGTGCAGACCACACAATGTTAACAAGATTAAATCTGGCTCAGGAGATCTCGCTTGGCTTGCCTGATCATTGACTCTTCCTTCATCCTGGCACCATGTAATGCCTGAATCCACAAAATTTCCACTCTTCCTTATGTGTGGTTTCTTTGGATGGGTAATGAGGGTGATAGGGGCGTGACGTGTCATTTAATGTGATGTCTTTCATATGGTGTGAAATAACCTGCAGCTTCTAATTGTAGGAAGAGTTGAAAGGACGTTATGACTGCATGCTAATACTCAATTCCAGAAATAAAGGCCTTCACACTGGAAATTTTCATGGCAAAAGTTGGAGGTAATTCCAAGTAATGTCTACACCTTATTCCATCAGTCATGTCTGTGAGTTGGGGTCATGCCATTTGCCAAATGGGATCTATTTGGAGTAGTATGGAGGAGCAGCTGAGTGAAGTCCTTCCACTGAATAATGTCACCTCTTTCTGGAAGTGAAGTCTAAAACATTAGTACTAATTATGTGTTGCCCAGAAATGTTTTCACAACTCTTACTGCCTGCATGGTACGGAACATCTAAAAGCACTGGAGCCTAAAGACTGACCATTTTGTTTTCAAACTTTAGTCCAGTCTATTCACTGTTGGTCCAGCCTTCAAGAGAAGTTGCAATCTGATGGAAGTCACTCAGAAATCTTGTACTGTCTCCGCTCGCTGTTCTCCCTGGAAGAGTCTGAAAGTGAAGGCTGTTTGGACACAGAGTCCAAGATAATTCCAGACTCTGCGTTTCTGAGCAGAGCAATTCTGTCAACCGCTTTGCCTGACTGTGTGTTTGCTGCCTTCTCTTACTGCTGCAAGTGATCTCATTTGCTGTGGTTCAACTTGCCAACCAAACTGGAAAAATTGTTTTTAATGCAACATAATAGGGGTTGACTGAACTTTTTAATCCATGGCAAGTGAAATCAAGGAAGAGGGTCTATATAGTTTATTGAAAGACTGTTCAAGTCAGTGTGCATGGAAGGGACCAAATCCATACCTGGAAGGCATCTGCTGGAGTATACAGACAGGTAATTCCAAGCCCCTTGAGCATCCCAATATACTGCAGAGCCTCCCGGCTTCTCAGGATGCAGGTGTGTTTGCAGAGTACGTGTTTACTGCCGTTTTTACAGCTATGTAAACAAGGAGTAGGTGAGCGTGGCCAGGGAGGACCAACATACGATAATCAGGGTAGGCAAGCCATGGGTTTGGAATCCATTGTACTTTAAATAATAGCTTAAAATCTTTAGCTGTCTGGATTTCCAAACACTGACTTTCATATTGATTTGTTTGAAAACTCATGTGGTTGACTTTTTGAATTTTTGTGGGCTTTTGTTGTTTAGTTCTTTTGTAGAATTATCAAATTACATTTTTGCTTATGTGGAAGGACTATTCAGAATAAGTCTGAGCTGATGTTTTAAATATTTTTCTCAGATATATAACTAATTTGATAAACCATCGAGATGATGTCTGGAAAGCAAATATTCATTACTCTGGCTCTAATCTTAACAAAGGACTATTATAATTTGATATTTAAAAAAAAAGCCTTTAAAAATGCATTCCAAAACAGTATAAACTTTATTTGAACATTAGTAGTGAAATTTGTAGTATGGCTTGTACTGTGTATTTTAGTTTAATGTAATTAAAGGACCTGGGTATGGTTTTGTTTCAAGATGCTTCTTTTCTAATGGTGGGGACTGTAATTGGAGAGCTTTCTGCCTGCAGCAGTGAGTGGGCTCCAGACGTCAGGCTCTTTGTGCCTGTGTCTGGAGGATATTTCAGACCTCCTGAGGGAACGTTCTCTTTTGGTGTTTTTAGATTTGTACTAGGGGTTTTGTTTTTTTTCCTGTTCCTTCTGAGACCATAATCTTTTCTATCTATCACTTAATAATGTTTCTCACCAGACCATTCTTTATTTTTTGTAGCAGATGCTATCCTTTCCTTTGTTCCTTTTGCTTGCCACCTCCCTTTCTCTTCTTCATTGCTGATTTACAGTAGTTTTTTTTCCAGATAGAGCTACTTTTTTTTACTCTTCTCCACCATGCTTCTCGTTTTGACCTGCAGAATTCTTGCTTCACATTTGAAAACTTCTTTGCTTCTGTTGACATTAGTCCCAGCTCAGGATGGCACCTGCCAGGGCTATTTCTATGACCCCCTAATACTCCTATGCCATTAACTCTAGTCTTGCATCTATCCCTCTTTTCTCCATTGCTGCTTTTGTCAGTTTTAGTGGAAGTCTGAGCTGTTCACAAGGACACAAGGAGAAGTTGCAGGCTAAGGCAGTTGTGGATTAACTGTTGTTATCAGAATTTACATCCATGATTCTTTTCCTTGTGTATTGTAGGCAGAAAAGCACATGCTGAGGAGGAGGAAAGAAAGTATAAACAAGTTGTGGTTTACTGATGAAGACATTTAAAGGAATTCTTTTAGCATAAACACATTATATTTATAGCTTAAGGGAACTGGCTGGAAAAGGAAAAAGTCCTTTAACTTTCTTGACTCCACTCAGTACGGGATGCCTCAGCACTGTTAGGAAGGAGCTCATAATCTATGGATTTGGGGGGATATTTTCTGTATTTGAGTTGTCTCTAGGAAGTCCTTTTGAATTTTTTCTAAACCCTGATTTTATAATTTTTTGTTTTGATAGTATGGGAAGATAGTGAATAAAGTGAAATAAACCGAAGTAGCAATACTTAAAGGGCAAGGGATTTGAACCAAGACTCTCTTAGTCATTGTATACCAGCCAAACCAGGACTGTCAAACTTTGCACTCCCAAAATTAAAAGTAATACATTCTCTTCATCTGCATTTATTCTGCTACAACTGTCTAATAACCTGTATTCATTATGCTGGGGAGTAGTATTGATGTTAAACTCTTTCGATTGCAGCTCCAGTCCTTTCAAGTGAAACTTCACACATTTGTTCCCGTTGTTTTTCTTTTCACATCATTAAGTGGCCATAATTTTTTTGGGCTCTGTGGCTCCATTTAAAAGATTTCTTTCCATTTGTTAGCATAGATTTTGGACTACAAAACCGCCGTTTTCTTGTCTCCCTTCTTTAAATTCTTCTTGCTGCATTTCCCAGGTGCAACCTTAGAATTTAATTAACTAGTAAAGGGGGCTTCTTTTGAAAAAGAATCTTACATTTAGGAGAATTAAATGAAACATTTGCAGCTCATTGTGCATTCTGAAGTAAAATTATATAACAATATGGCTGGTGGATAAAATATTGTGACTATATCTGCAATAAGGGCCTGCTGTCATTCCTTTTTTGTGCTGTGTATAATGTAACTGCTTGAGTAAAAGATTTAAAACATGTAAAATTTCAAGGCAGCAGCATCATCAAAATTTTAATTTTGTACTGAAGTAAAGAATTAGAGAACTCCATTTAAACTATTTTCCACTACCCTCGTCTCTTAAGGCTGAGTTCATAATTCCTTTGGTGATTCTATCACTATTTCACTGTTGCTTAAATGGAGCATTATTTGTTACTCCCTGCGAGTTTGGATATATCAAAGTAGTGACATTATTTGCATTGTTTTTGGCAAGAAGACCTCAGATGTGTGAAACCAGCTGGCTTCCCTTGTAAACTCCTCTTCCTCCATCAGTAGCACCCTTGAGTTGAATTTTGTGCGTATTTTAACTTCAGAGTTTTCTGAAGCTGTGTTTTTAAGTAAGGTGTTCTTAAAAAGGCTTTGTGTTTTCTGAAACCTGTGATATATTACTGAAAATAAGTTGCAGATTTGCAACAAGCTGTATGCTTCAGTCACTGGATGGTCTATGAGTAGTCTATTGGAGTTAATAAGTGGGAATTGGGATTTGTAACCTCTGTCTCCAAACCCGTCAGTGATTCATCCTGTGGCTGTGAACAAATCATATGGAAAGAGGCCTGGGGCACTTCCTTTCTGCAAAACTTGAGGAGAATCCTGCTGCACAAGTATGTGTACAGAAGTATAACATTTTTAACAAAACTTGAAAAAAGAGTATTTGTTAAAAATAAACACTTGAAACTAGCTTAAGAGATTGTTACAAGTAAAATGTAACCCATTTTCATGCTTCATTTCTTTTCAGCTTTTTTTCCTCTGCCTTTTCTCCCACTTCATGCACAGTGAACTTTGCCATCCTCACTTAGTAAAATGTTTTTCTTCTTTGTTCTTAGTGTTTTATTGGTTTGGTTCTTTTTTTCTTTCCTGAATATACTTTTTTTCCTTCAGTAGTTACTTTTTCTTTCTGATCTTCTTGGGTACAATGTCTTTGAGTTCAACACTTACTGACTGCAGTGGTGGAGGAAAAATTTAAGTATTCTTGGCAATTTTAATAAATTTTCTGATGAGTTGGAATTCCATGACAATTTTATGAGACTGAAGTCATGATAAATTAACTGGCTGTCTTACAATACTAATTGAGTCTCCTGCATTCTCTATGGAAGAATGCCATGCTTAATGTCTTTCCTACTATCTTTATACTAAACCAAAGCGATAAAATTAGTAACTTAGTAATAGGGAAATGAGAGGAAAATAAAAGAACACTTCTAGGTTTGAATAGAAAAGATAGATTCATGGAGTTCTGAACAGAGCAAGAGTGCTTCACTGAGCAGATGTTCTTCTGGAAAAAGTATTGTAATTGTTCTGTTGTGATAAAACATCCCCTTCCACCAGGAATTTTGAAGGAATACAGAAAAACTGTCTGAGCAAAGCCCTGAGAATTAAATCTGCTCAGAGATGTCAAGGGCAACAAGAAAAGCTTCTATAGGTATATTGATGATAAAAGAAAAAGAAGGGAAAATGTGGGACCTCTCCAGACAGAAACAGGAGTCCTGGGTACTTGGGACATGAAGACTGAGGTGCTCAATGGCTTTTTTGCCTCAATCTTCATTGAAAAATGCTTCAGCCACACCAGCTAAGTCGCAGAAGGCAAAGGCAGAAACTGAGAAAATGTAGAACTGCCTGCTGTAGCAGATTAGGTTTGAGACCATCTAAGGAACCTGAAGGTGCACAAGTCCATGGGACCTGAGGAAATGTGTCTGTGGAACCTGAGGGAGCTTACAGGTGAAGTGGCCAAGCCACTATCAATCGTATGTGAGAGGTCATGGCAGTCCAGGGAAGTTCCCACTGACTGGAAAAGGGGGAACATAATTCTGTGTGTTATGTAACATGGAAAATAAGGATGTGATTGGTGACAGCCAACATGGCTTTACTAAGGACAAATCACACCTGACAGATTTGGTGTTTTTCTACGACTTGATTACAGCATTGGTGGATGAGGCAAGTTGGTCAGAGCATGGTGCTAATAACACCAAGGTTGTGGGTTCAGTCCCTGTACAGGCCATTCACTTAGAGTTGGACTCAATGATCCTTGTGGGTCCCTTCCAGCTCAGAATATTCTGTGAATCTACCTGGACTTGTGCAAAGCATTTGACACTGTCTGGCACAGCATCATGGTCTCTAAACTGGGGAGACATGGATCTGACACATGGATCACTCAGCACAAAAGGAATTGGCTGGATGGTCGCGCTCAAAGAATTGTGGTCAGTGGGTCAATGTCTGAGTGGAGACCAGTGACGAGTGGAATTCCCAAGGGGTTGGTTTTGGGACTGGCACTGTTTAACATCTTTGTCAGCGATATGGACAGTGGGATAAAGATCCCCCTCAGCAAGCTGGCTGACATCAACAAGCTGTGTGGTGCACTCCACATGCTGGAGGGAACGGATGACATCCATAGGCATCTTGTTCCACCTGAGAGATGGGACTGTGCCAGCCTCATGAATTTCAATAACACCAAGTGCAAGGTCCTGCACCTGGATCAGGGCAATACCAAGAAGAGGTGAAGGCTGGGCAGAGAGTATTCTAACTAGACTGGGAGCAGCCCTGAGGAGAAGGACTTGGTGTCCTTGGACCTGAGGAGAAGGTGTTGGTAGATGAGAAGCTCCACATGACGCAGTAATGTGCACTCGCAGACCAGAAATCCTGAGTAGCATCATCAATAGAAGCAGATTGTCCTGATTGTAGATGTTAATAATTCTGATGCTTACAACATTATATTTTCTGTCCAGTTAACAGAGCATGCAGTACACACTTCTGTAAGAAGCAGATTATTAATGGAGCTGTTAGCAGGGCCTTTATACTGAGTGTGCTGTATTAGTAGTTTATGCTTATTCTTTATTTTAAAATAGCTAGTCATCAGGGATGAGTAGTTTTTACACACTCTTCCTCTAGATGGAACCACTCTGCTGCTTCACTTGGATGAAATACTAGTTGTTTAACAGCTGAAGAATCTGTTGCAGTGTGTATTTGCAGTCATGCATCTATGTTCACACGTGCACGTGTGGCTCGGAGCAGTCTGTGTGGCATTAGAGCGTGATGCGAGAGAAGGAATGCTCCTGGGGTTTGTGTTGCTTCTGGAAATAAGTAATTTGGAGGTAGTGTTTGCACGCTTTGATCTGTTACAGAGTAGTGAAAATTACTGTCTTTATGGGAATAATGACCTATTTATTCTACAGCTGGTGAAATGCTTCATCTTGTCCATCGGCTCTGTAAAGCCTATTTCAGAGTTTATAACCAGACTGCTAGCAAGAACACTCACTATCTTCACATTTTATAATCTTTTCTGCTTATGGGTTTGTGCATGGAACTTGGTTCACTATAGCAGATGTTGATACCTCTATTTTCAGTAGAAACATCTTGCTTCATTTATTTCTTTTCTATTTCCATTTGTTAGTTTCAGAAACTATCCCAGTCAAAATATCTTTCTTCTTCTTTATTAACACTTTTCCCATGTTTTCAGATCGTGAGGTTTTTTTAATAAGATGTGAATACAACTTTTCTAAGGTTCCTCTGCTTTTACCTGACTTAAAAGTATTCTGTTTACCTCTTTTTTTCCCAGTTGTTAATGTGAGCTATATGTATTACATGATATACTCTTAATATTCTTTTCATTGAATCGTGAGCCACAGATTTTACTTACCCTAGGTACTTTACTGTTTCTAAGAGCAGCACTCTTTCTAAGGCCTGTGTCACTGCAGGCCATGCAAAAGATTCAGAAGATAGACTAGTTGGATTAATTATCTGCTTAACCAGAATCCAACACAGTAAAAGGTTGTCCAAAAGAGAAGAAAGAAAAACGTCGTAATGCAGTTAATTAAATGGTTTTTAGTCTTCATTTTCTCCCGGAATACTGAAAGTGTGCTGAAACAGCATGACCCTACCCAAAACCAGCATCAGTAAACAAATATAAGGTGCTGGTTCTTGCTCCCCAGCAGCTAAGGAAAGAAAGGCTTAGTCATGCAACTCTTTAAGAACTTATCAGCAAAACTCTAATTGAGAGGTTAGAAATCAGATTAATTTAGATCATGATTGTATGGAATAATAATAAGCTACTTGAACTGAAAGAATTAGAGACATGATAAAGAGAAATTTAGAGAGGATGTCAAAGAGAAGAAGTCAGCAGACCTGGAGGAGGTTTGCCATGTGTATAGAAAAAGTAGGGGGAGAGGAGTCACACTCATGGCACCTTCTTCAGTGGAGGAAATGGTTACAATTGTTATGAACGACTGCCCACATTTCATTAAAAGTATATCTTTTATTTCATTAAAGATACATGTTTGCATGTGTAATTTCATTAGAGATACATGTTTGCATGTGTCTGCAACCACAGTACCGTAATTCAAGTAAAACAGACGGCGGAACTTTTGCAAATTTTAATGAAACTATATTGCCTAATGATTACTGGTAATCGTCAAAGTATTATGATGTTTATCTTTTGAATTGTCACCGTGCCATTAGTTATTAAATGTATTTGCATTTTAGTAAAAGTCAGTCTCTACAAGGACTAACATGTTTGTGTAGGTTGCATATAAATACAACCTATACCTTAGGGGAGGACAACAGGTGCAACACATCACCCAAGGGCAGGAGAAATGAGAGAAATGTTATCCTGACTGAGGCAAAGAAGTGTGCATTAAACCAGGCAAGCACTTGAAATAATACCTTGTCTAAGAAGGAAATATTTGCATCTCTGAGGAAACAGAACAGGATTTGTTTTGAGAGGAAGAATAACCACAGGAGGAAAGAAATTAAGTCTCAGTGACGAATGTTGAGGGAGAATTCAATGATCAGGTTAATTATGAAATGCTAAGTGCTTCACCAAAAAGAGATACTCAGTGAGGGTTGCACCCTGAGGGTTAAGATATGCAGAAAGGTGGAAAATGGAATAGAAACAGAGGAAAGTCTGTGGAAAGGAAAGACTCAGCTTCCTTACCTTTGTCTTCATAAAAAATTTAACTGTTGACTGCTTTGGAGGTTTTAAGGAAATATTTTTCTCTTTGTTTTAATCTTAAACGGGCTTATGTCAAGGGTTGGAAGGCTCCAACTCATCCAAGCCTATTGTGAGTCAAACAATTCATTCACTCTATCTTTTAAGAAATATTCTATTTGTCCAATGTATGTCCAGGGTGACCAATGGTAATAAGGTTTGCCTTGGAAAAAGGTGTCCTAGGGTCACATGAGTCTGTGTCCCAGTCACTGGTGGGGGAACTGAGACAGCAGTTTTTAAATGGGTCTCCAGTGAGCTTGCCAAAAAACATTTTAAAACCGTTTCCCTTGTTGTGATCTATGATGATACATCTTCCCATCCATATGGAGTAGGATTTCTGAAAAATTAAAAAGATTTAACAAACAAGTAACAACCAACCCTCCTCCCCTGCCCATCATACACACACAAAAAAACCCCCAAATACAAAATTAATTAAAAAGGCTTCTTAGGAGAGCTGGAGAATTGCACAGTAAATCTGTCTGAAGTGCAATGACCTGGCTCAGCCTTGCCATTGCCAAGCTCCTGCTAGCTGCAGACTTCCTGCAGGGGACCCTTCCTCCAAGTGTGCATTTGAAAATGTGGTGTTTATGCCAAATATTTTCCTTTTATTTTATACTTATTTTTGAAATTGCTTTGGATTCAAAGAGATAAGACATTGTGTCATCATGTTTTTATGCCAGCACTGTTACTTACAGTTAAGGAGTTGACCCCAGTCTTAGTTATGTTTCTAAGCTGGATAAAGTGATCCTTGTAAATTTTGAAGAAAAATGCCAAAGTACTGTGGACTGAAATGAACCCCAGACATGAACTGAAATAAGTTTTTCCTCAAAGAGAGAAATAAAAAGGAGGCAGAACAGAGAAGATAAAAACTCTTTCCAGAAATAGTGATATTGACCTGTGGTACAGGCAGAGATCACAGAGGCGGTTTCTGTTTCGTGAACTCTCTGCAGTCACTCATAGCAGAGCTCTGGCTGGATTCAAAGGAAGTCTCTCTGCCTGCTTGTGCAAAGCTTGCTCACAGTACCAGTTGTTATTGTGAGGCTGTGTCTCAGGAACACTGAACAGAAAGACTTCCTGTACTCTTAGAGAAGTGGCATGATTACAGGCAGAAAAAATTCTTTGTTTTCTTCGGTACTGTAAAAATACAAAAGGAATGGGGTAGTTGTTTGGCATAGAGAAGTCATAGATATTCTAGAAAAAATAACTGTATTCAGTGTACATGGATGGTAGATGAGACAGAAAAGGGGTTTATGACTACTACAGTAAAATAGTGAACTTTGTTCAAGAACAGTTCAACCAGCTGGAAATAAAAAAATTGTAAAACTGCCAAAGTCAGTGAGACCCAAAGCAATTTGCTGACTGAATGATGATCACATGTATATGTGCCTGTGGGTTCTGTTTAGTTTCTGTCCTTTCATGCTGTAAATTTAAAGCATGCTAAAAACGGACAAATTAGACCACAAAATAAAACCTGTAGTGTCAGTAATTTCTTAGAGCTTGTATTTTTTTTTGTGTGCATGTGAAGAGTCTCTGGGTGCTCTCCATATACAAAGGTGTTTGAATCACAAATTGAAAGTAACTTCTCTATCATTTTGCTATCACATAAAGTGTGGATTTCTGCCCTAAGAGTGGGAAATTTTTTTTTTTAATTTTTTTCTAAATGATTGCAATCTGCTTCCTTGATTTACTATAGCAAATTACATTGACAATTTGTAATATAACAATTTATTTTGCCTAGAGAATTTGTGGATGCCCTATCCCTGGTAGTGTTCAAGGCCAGGGTGGGTGGAGCTCTGAGCAACCTGATCTAGTGAATGGCATACTGCCCATGGCAGGGGGCTTGGAATTGGAAAATCTTTGAAGTCCTTTCCAAACCAAACAATTCTATGATTCCATGAATATAAGTGAATAAGTTATTGAGGTAAATGCAAAACTCTCGCTGTGATTTCAATAGGTTAACATTTTCAGTTTGAACTTCAGAACTCGGTGTACTTCCCAAACTGAGTGGTGCAGTGTGGTATTGTTACCATAACACTACAGACCAGTTTGTCCAGGCTGCAGGGCTGACCGGTGACAGTGAACATTAGGGCCAAGGAAAAATTTATTATAAGAAATTCCTTCTTTCTGGACTGGGGAATTGTTTACATCTCCCAATTAGAACTGGATGAGGAAATAAAATGTGTCGATTACTCACAACTCAGAAGGGTAAAGTCTGTTGCCCAAGGCAAGTAAATTGGATGAATTTAAGGCCTATTTGATGGAATTGCAATGGAGTCTTGCCAAAACAAGATGCAAACTTCAGGAAACTGGACAAGGTATGACCAGGACTATTTTCAGCCACCAAGGCTAGTTCTCCTGTTTTGGTTTCAGTTTGTTGAATCAGGATGTCTTTGCCGGCCCAGCACCAAGAGTATATGGGAACATGTGGGCTGCTGCTGTGTTAGGTAAACCTTTTCTCCAAATGCTCTAAAGTCTCAGACATCAGTGGGAATATCTGGCTTCACACATTTTGTGAAAATGAAGATTCAAGACTTTGCCAGTGGCTGCACTTTGCTGTGAAGGAAGACAAACTAGAGACCCCAGGAGACCCCATTGCTGCTGTGGCCACTGCCTCCCTCCTCCTGCATCTTTCTGCCTCCTTCTACCTCCTGCCTGCCTCCTCCTGCCTCCTTCTGAGAAGGAGGAGGAGACTGGAGCGATGTTGCCTCTTCACCAGCTGAAGTTGAAGGTAGATTGCAGCCTCAGTGTTACATATTGTGAATCACGTTGAGATAAAGATGTTTCTGGCAGGTTATGAGCTGTATAAGAATCTCTCCCATTTTTCCTCCACGTGAACTCTTCTGGGTTTGCAGAGTGGTCTGTCCCACTGGCTCCTCTGAGCTCAGGAGGCCACTCTCTGGCACTACTGACAGCAGGACACTCCTGTGAAGAGGCACTGTAAATTGCTGCCCACCATTCTGTCATGTGCTGGTTGCTTTCATCCCCCAATGCCCGAGATGTGCTCCTGTGCTCCTGAGCTTGCTCTGCTGCTGGAGCATTTAATTTGGTGCATGAAGTATGATGTAATTTGTGGCCTTTTTCCAGTACACTACTCTCGATTATATTTGATTGTGTTGGGCAGCCCAGGAGGATAATCTGTGTATATAATACATAAATATTACCTGGCCAAGCTGAACTTTATTTAATTACCTTTTATTTGTCCCCTCTTCTGCCTTTTCTCCCCAGAATGTCTCTTTGACTTTAACTACAAGGGTACTCTAAGCCAGAGCCAAGTGTTTTCCCTTGATCTGTCCTGGACTGGCTGCTCCCACCACTCTTGCTGTCTTCCCTGCATGATATGATCCATCATATCATTTTGTCTATAGCTAATATAAATAGGCATGAGAAAAGAGAGATTTAAAAAAAGATATATGAGACAGAATATTTCTTGATGCATGGTCTTCAAGTCAAATATTGTAATCTTTTCTTTTAATGGTGTTTTTGTGAGCATTTTTGTTTTGAAATCTGTGCTTTGCAGTATGTTGCTTGTCCCTGAGGAATGACGTGACATAGTAGGACAGACTCTGATTTGAAGTGGCTTTTCACTGATGATTTCATTGATTAAAAGACAACATTATGTGAGTTTAAAATGAAACTGTCTCTCTGAAAGGCTTTCACAGTTCTAGTAGTGGTTTTGAATATCAGTTTTCTAACCTCCATTGTTTTTAGCAATTTGGGCTTGAAATGCTTGATGATGTTGTCTAACAGCAACATGTAATAAACTGTTATTTCTATAGTGTAGGGTACTTGGCTTTTCAGTCCATGACATTTTTCAACTGATGGCCATAGGAAAACAGTATCATCTGATGGTGTATTTAATTAGGGTTAGAAGTAAAGAAAAATTTAAAATAAGTTTTTGTTTCCCCAAGCACTGCTATACTTTTCTTGGCTTTGCTTGTGTGTGTACAATGTTTTTGTTGTTTTGTTGTATAAAATATTGCAAATGAGTAATTTCCTTTTTTTATTTTTGTCTCTTTGTGTATTCTGAAGGAACTGTTTGAGTGGTCATAAGACAAAGAATAGAAAAATAGAAAATATGCAAGTCATGTCAGTAACTCATAGTAAAGGATATTACAGAGCTATTCAAATAAGTGCATTAAAACACATTTAATGTAAATATATTTGGATGAGAGATGCACATGAATGGGTTGGGGGAGTAAGTTCAATAGTGCACTTGCTGTACTTTTGATTTTCTTTTATAAGAATTATACAAAAATTTTCAGGTATAGAAACAATTACTACATTTTAAAAAAGAGAGATACCAGAGCTCCTTTTGCTCACTAAGGCTTGAGGAATTTTGTTTCATAGAAGCATTCTTTGAATTAATATACTACTTTAGGAATTGACACCTTTCTTAACATTTAGTACATCTTCTTTTACAAAAGGTTTGATTTGCCTTGCCATTGATTACTGATAGTTTCTTTTTATTATTTTTTCTTAGTGATTTTGAATACAATTTAATATGTGACACTGACCAACTCTTGAATTTCAGTTCTTTGAATATTTTTAGTACTTCCATTATTATTTATATACAATGAACTGAAATACCACTGAAATACTGTATTTACATACTCTTTAAGCTTTCTTTGCCGTGAGCATGTAATTAATTTTCTACTTACAAATATCAAATGTGAATTTTTTATTTACCTCTAAAGCATGATGCAGAAGCCAGTAAAAATGAGATACTTTTTGTTTTCCCTTTCTTGTGGTGAACCACTTTTTTTACACTTTCCTGCATTTTTATGAAATTTTTTTTTTTTGTGCTGCTGAATAGGACAGATATGGAAAGAACTTTTTATCCTACCAACCTTAGAAACTAACTACAGAAACGGATACTGTAGGTTATTAATATCCATAGAATTTCTTCCTGTTCTGAGAAACATCATCTCTGAGTCAGCTGCAGTATCTCAGATAATGTACTTTGAAAATATGAATGATGATTTTAAACTATGGCAAATGGTGAAGAACCATTTTTGAATAAAACTTTGAGTTATCTGAATTTTGGTTGGTTTTACAGCTTTGCAGTTGGGGGCTCTTTGTAAATCCATCCTGTTTTCTTCCCTCTCTGCTGGGCTGTAGCAGCTGGGCAGCAGCCTTCTTGCCTTGCTGCCTGACTCCTCCGTTCATCCCATGCACACCGGCTCTGAAGTGTGCAACTTGGAGGTTTTGTACAACCATGGCCTGTATTCCAGAAGATTTTTATTTTGAATGAGACTGGAGAAAATAAGCTGATCCTTTGAGAAACACTAGCTACAAGCAGGATTTGGAATAGGCTGTGGGGATCTGCCTCGAGCAAAGGGTTGGTCTGCTGCTGTGCTTTGTTCGGCTGGCCAGGCTGCATGGTGATATGATGGCACTGCTGGCTGGGACTCAGGGGAGGGACGGGAGGCTGGGAGTCAGAGGACTTGGAGGGGAGCTCAGCAGCTGGGCTGTGCAGTCACGAGTCTCTTGGTGGCAGGGAGGGCTGACCACTGAGATGCAGAGCTCAGCAGCAGGAGGGCACGGTGTCTAAGCTGCAGTATCTTTCCACTATCAGTAAGCAGACCATGTGTCTCATCCTTTCTGAGGCCTGGCCATTTCTCTGTGTAAGGAATAGTAATTATGGTTTGGCAGCCCATGTCACGGTGTGTTATGTATGCAAAGGCTTTTCTTTAATGATCTTCATTAAGCAGTGTATTCCTATAACGTTCATCTAATTGCTTCACAAACTTTAATGAGCAAATTTGAAGCTTTTTTTTGCAAGGTCACAGTCTTATTTCTGTTTTGTGTCTAGAGAGAAGACACATTAATTCCAGCATCTGCTTATTCTGAAAAGCCAAAATGAATGATTCAGGTGACATGCATCTGTTTCAGCCACAGCTCTGAACTGAGGACAGTGGCTGTGAAGTTTGTTGCAATGAAAATCAATGCATACATTCATATGGTTTCTTTTCTGGTGGTGATGGTGCTGGAACTTTTATTAAAACCTATAAAAAAAGGAAAGCCTCGCGTAAGAAAGCATTGAGATTAGGAAGTCAGTTATTTGAAAGCTAGAACACCCTAGAATTCTGTGTATATGCTGCAATGTGGTATTTAAAGACCAAGAGCCAAATTCTCTTTTTCCTAAGGTCACACCGGTATTCATCACTGGATGGCTGATATTAAGGGAAAAAAAATTTTTCTTCATGTGAGACATCACTTTGTTTCTGAAGGCAGAGCTAACTAAGTAAATGTAGGGCAGGAAGAGAGAGGATAGTTTTATGAATAAAATGGAAATAGATTTGGTGCTTACTTGGCTTTTGGCAAGGCTGAACATTTTGCTTAAATCAGAAATTCTGTTAATAGTCTAAGTGTCTTGTGTACCACCATTTGGGAATACCCAGCTTAAAACAGGCCTGTGATCTTAAAATTGAAGTGATGAAGATTTGTTTGCAGAACTGCTGAGTATGCGATACAGAGAAAGTCCACAAGTGTGCTCTAAATACAGAAAGCATTACAGAATGTTAAATTCTTGAAAGGATCAGACCAGAATCCTCTCAGACTAGATTCCTCATTAACTAATGGACTCATCTGGAATTTATATTCCAGCTATCAAATGAGAATAACAGCAGCAGCTTCCCTCACAAGCATCTTCTGAGAACATGCTCATTAAAGACAGAAAAACTATCGGATGTTGCAGTGACTGTACAAAAAGTGCCACATCAGAAAGGAGAGGATGCACAGTGCAGAATCTTTCTGTCATTTTAGGTTTATTGTTCAGCATTGTTCCTCTTATGAGGACCTTCTCTTTTCTACAATGAGATTTGTGTCCTCTGGAATTAAAGATAACACCATAGGTCCTACTTATAACAGGGTTAATTTCTGGACTTTCTAGTCTTGTTAGCATTTAAATTTTCAACCCTTGTTGTCTTTTGTTTCATTATATTTTAGCAGTAGGATTTTTTTAATGTATGCCATTGGCACTTATTTAGCTGCTTAAAGTAAAAGTCAGTATTTCAAAATCCTTCTGTGTGAGGGAATAAATTTAGTTCATTTTATGTGAACACATCTGGCAAGCCATTAGCAGCTGCTGCTCTAAAATTCTGTGAACTGAGTTAATATTAAGAAGGAGAAAGCTCAAATGCCAGCTGTTTTTCAGCTTGTATGTATAGGACCAAGTGTATATATATTGTCACAGTACATAGGGACAGATCTGATCTAATCCATTGTACCCCAGTGACAGTACTGTAGGATACCTTTGTGTTCGATGCTAATGTAAGAGACTCTAGACTTATATTCTTTAACTTTCAGAACAGAATAAAGTAATTTCTCTGTGAAATATTTTCTTTAATATGTCTAGACATGGTATATTTGAAACAGAACTGTTTCTAATAATTAACATCTCATTGAGAATTTTTTACTGCATAAAGTTTCCACACTGCTGGATTTATATCCAGTCATACACCTTTGTATTCCACCTGTCCAACTACTAGAATCTGAATCTCAGTGCACTTAGTGAAGGCAATCATCCACTCTTTTATTTTAGTCCCAATCATTTAAAATTACAGATACTGCTTCAGCTCCATGAGACTGAGTAGACTTATGAAAAAAAGGGGGATCTAATTAAAAACTGTGTGCCTATAAGACTTCTTTCTAGTATATGCAACTTCTGTATATGTACCAGACTTAGCTTCTGATTACCTACAATGTGAACTACAGAAAGCAGAAGACTGTAAGTATTTAGAAATCAGAAAGTAATTTCCAGTGGGAGATACACACATTTTATCTGTGCCAGTTGCATAAGCAGTTTCTAGAGTTTCTTTTAACAAAATAAGAAGTTTATGTTGCCACCTTGGAAAAGACCTTAATATTATTTTAATATCCACAAACAAATCATGGACCATCCACAAATTGAATTCTTGGAATCATAAACCCATTGCATTTATGCAAATACGTTAAATAATCAGTGTAAAGTGACAGATGATGCTTGAAGCATAATCTGGGTCTGTATCATGAGTAGATAATAATATTAAGTTCTTATTTAGAAAGTCCTAGAAAAATGGTATGTTGTAATGCAAACTGCATCTGTCTGTCACATTTAGAGTATCTGTCAGCTGGACTTAATTCTGTACATTTTTTTAAATTGCTTTTTATCAGATTGCTCCCTTGTTCTGTTTCACCATCTTTTCTATTTTGTGTTTTGTTTTCTTCTTTTCAAGATAAAATATCACCATTTTGGGACGGTACTGTACCTTTTTACCTCATAGCTCGTATTTGTATTTAAATTTATATATATATCTATGTATTTGAATATGGTTCAGGCAGGTCACCTTCCTTGTACATTTAATGACATGCTTTGGAAAAAGCATATTTGAATTAAATGTTCTTGGTGAGTTGTGTAGATACTGTCAGTAGGATTTGCAGATGTTCTCCCAGGGAAGGATGATGCTTCTCACAAGTTCGGTGCTCAGATGCCACGTAGATGCACTTGGACTGGATCCATATCTGGGCAGTAGCAAGCAGGTACACAGAGCACTTTGCGTACGTAGTGCCACTCTTTGATATGCTGTGCTTTCTGGTGAATCCATGAGACTCCAACAAACTCTTCCATCTGGAAATGGTCTGAAACACTCCCCTGAAAATTCATGCAGCTACTGAAAATAGGATCCCTTTTCTCTTGTTTTTAAAGACAGTGCAGTCTGGCTTGTTTTCACTGCACTGTTTCTCTTATAATGGTCTGCTCCAAATGCTCTCATACTGTGCAGTGAAGCATAAGTATTTTGCAAATGGTACTGGCCCGTGTGCTGAGTGAGGAAGCAGAGGTCTTCCTGTATAATCCGATTTCAATCAACTCACTCTAATCACTACTGATAGTTGCAAAATTTAGCCTGGATCTGCTCTGGTAATCTAGATTGACAGGAGGTAAAAGTAAAAGGACAGAAGGGCAGAGGAACAAAGAGAAACGAGCAGGAACAGTGATTTTCTGCCTTTGCTTGCCGTTGTGGGACGCGCGTCCGTGCCGGCGGTGAGCCCAGTGCTGCAGGAGGGTGCTGCGAGAAGAGGTGCCCTCTGTGGGGCTGGAGCGGCAGCCGCCACGGCACGGGCACGGACGGTGCAACAGGCACCTGCCCGAGCTGTTGGCATGCATTATTTATTGACATCGAGATCCTAATTCTCTTTATTACTCTAAAGATCCGGGGGTCGTGAAATATTCAGGCAAAGCAGCAGTTAAACAGTGCAGCCAGCAACTGTGTGTGTCTTTGACATCCTCTGAAGGCGAGTGGCTTCCAGTGCTGGGCTTCATTCTCCTACGAGCTCCATGCTTGGCTGGAAGCTTGGAGGATAACTGAACTCTGCGTTTTCTCACTGGGCAGGTGAAGCGTGTGTGGGAATAAGTCCCTTTGACTTTTGGTTTTAACTTTTCAAAGAAAAGAGCCAACTTTGGATTTCATGGATATACAGAAATACAGGCAGCTGCTGCTGAAGACAGGTATGTCTCAGTTTGACTGGATTGTACATCGGGAAGAAAAATGACTTTTTTTATTGTTACCTGACCACATGCTCGGTGTGCCTGTGTCAGCCAGGCTAAGGAACTCCACACCCTAGGGTAACCACGGCACCTGGACTACCCCTCCATCTGACTTTCCATGCTGGTGGGGCTGTTGTTGGTCGTTTCAGCCTTGCATGTTGCCATGCTAAAAACACCCAAGGCTAAAAATGTGTCCTGGGTAAGTACAGAAGCTTTAAAAAAGTTTCTATAAGTATGGATTTTTCAGGTATATATGAATATGCTTTTCTCTATATATGTGGAAGTATAAACTTAGACAGACTGAGGTGTAAGGTAGATTAAAAGATTATAAGTCATTAAGATCATAATTATTTAAAATATTTCTAAGAATTAAGAAAAAAAGACATTATTTTGAACATTGGTAATTTGAGGGAACTGTACTAGGAAATATTATGACAGACTTTCAACTTACTTGTTTATTATATATACTTTCCATCTATGCTAGTAAAGTGTTTGTGCTACATACTTTTAGATCATTTGAAAAATTTTTGTGGCTTTTAGGATGCAGACTTAAGGCTTAAAGAGTAAGGTTTAAATATTTTGAGGGGATTAATGAATAACTGTAGTTTAATTTCTATTTTTTTATACTTCAGTGGTTTGATACTATAGGTGTTCTATGTAGTATGATTCACATCTTCAAACACTATTTAAAAAGTCTCAGGAGTTATTTCAGTACGTTGTGATAGGTTGTAATACACAGTGGGATGAGGGAGTCCACATTCAGTGTCTTTTCTGTTGACTTTCTTCTTTTTAAGTAAGAAAATACATTTTTATTTTGTCCTTATCCATTATTTCTGTATCAGAAACTAGGATTCCTGTTGGAGAATAAAGTAAGCCGTGAAATACAATTCCTGACTAAGTAACAGTGCCCTTTGCTAACCCCCATCATGTATGATTATACAACTCTACCAGTGCACAGCCTGCTCTACCGAATAAACACAGTATCATCAAATCCCAGTTCCACGCAGAGTCCTGGAAATGCTGGCAACTGCTCAGTACGTAGCTTTAGGGCTTCTTCAGTGACCTCACTGAGTCCCAAATATTGCCCCAAGTGTTCCCCATAACTGCATTACCTTGCCTACAGTGCCAGGGTTGTTCAGGAGTAAAGGATGCCACTGCCAGCTCTGAGGTTCAGATACCTTCCCTTCCCTTCCCTTCCCTTCCCTTCCCTTCCCTTCCCTTCCCTTCCCTTCCCTTCCCTTCCCTTCCCTTCCCTTCCCTTCCCTTCCCTTCCCTTCCCTTCCCTTCCCTTCCCTTCCCTTCCTTCACCTTCCCTTCCCTTCCCTTCCCTTCCCTCACCTTCGCCTTCCCTTCCCTTCCCTTCCCTTCCCTTCCCTTCCCTTCCCTTCCCTTCCCTTCCCTTCCCTTCCCTTCCCTTCCCTTCCCTTCCCTTCCCTTCCCTTCCCTTCCCTTCCCTTTCCCTTCCCTTCCTTCCCTTCCCTTCCCTTCCCTTCCCTTCCCTTCCCTTCCCTTCCCTTCCCTTCCCTTCCCTTCCCTTCCCTTCCTCCCTTCCCTTCCCTTCCCTTCCCTTCCCTTCCCTTCCCTTCCCTTCCCTTCCCTTCCCTTCCCTTCCCTTCCCTTCCCTTCCCTTCCCTTCCCTTCCCTTCCCTTCCCTTCCCTTCCCTTCCCTTCCCTTCCCTGCTGTGAAAATGCATTAAGTTTCAGATTACTTAGAAATTTAAGTGTGTTCATGAAGCAGGCTGTGATATGAGCCTAGTTGAGAGATGTTTGTATCCCCCAGTTTATGTGCTGAGGGATAAACTGCTCACATACACAGTGTCTCTTCTTGGAAGTAGAAATCTCATATGTCTGCAGCTATGATGGATTCCAAGTTTGGCTATTTAAATATAAGTTGTATGTAGATATTCAAATACCTGTTTCTGGTGATTATGTTGGAGAACGCTGAAATACTTACTCTTACCAGTAGTTTTGCATTGTGGAATAGTCACCAAGGATAAAACAAATAAGTCTCTTCTTGCTCTCCATCCTTTCACTACCAATTTGCATAAAAAAAGGAAATAGATACATGCTGTCATGAAAATGGTAAATTTTAGTAATCGTTTCAACTGGATGATTGATACAGAGTTTATCTATCATAGCATGGCCCTACGCTGCGGACATTAATGACTTGTAATTGTTTCATTAAACCCATAGTTGCACTTGTGAAATGTATAAACCATAAACTGATTTGAAAATTCCAGTGCAAAAATGACAACAGACATGATGGCAACTGTGTGCTATATAAAGAAATAGATGCTGTGTCCAAACCATTGTAGCATCTGGGATTACTTCTACTTCACGTGCTATTTGTTCCTTTTAATAAAAACCACAAATAAAATTTCTGCAAAAACTATCTGTAAAGATTTCTGACTTTATTTTTAACTAAGTCTATTCTATTCATAATTTACAATTGTAACTGGATAGTTGTTTGAGCAAAATGAAAAAATTAATAGCTATAAAAGGATGGAGATAGTTTTATCTATGTCTTGCATTCATCTCTTTCCCTTTGGTTTTCTTGGCGGGGGGGGATGTGTGTTTAATCACTTAATCTGTCTTTGGCAATATAATATAAAAGTTATTCACTATTTAGTGATGGATGGTGTCACTTCCTTAGTAAGTATAATTTGTAACCAGTACTTTAATTGAGAAAAAGAATACCTGCTGCTCTGAAGATGCTTAAAACAAATAAGAATAGTGATTTTTTTTGTTTTTAATACTCTAATGTTTTGAAAATTTGACATGCCCAAAAGTGAAGTACAAGGGCACCTTAAAGAATCAGATACCTGCTCAAAGTATCAGTTGGTTTAAATCCCAACAAGTGAAGATTAACTTGAACTCCTCGAAAATCTGGATTTTGACTCTGGAAGTTTTACCTGTCTGGAGATTCGATCTTGACCTTTGTGAATATGCAATGCAAATATGAGGGTCCCAGGCTGAATCACAACAATAAAAGTGCCTGATAAATATTTTGGCTGTAATCTAGCAAGATGCTTTCACATCTTCTGAAATTTCAGTTTAATTTTCACCTGCTTAAAACTTAACATTTTGACTACTTTTGGCAACTACTTTGCTGAATCACAGTGTTTTCTAAATCTTTGCTATTGTGTAATTGAAGTTGGCATTTGATCCTTGTATCTTTAGCATATAATGTTCTTAAGGACAGAAACCATGCTATGCTGCTGTATCTTTTTACAAAAAACCTGCTGCCTGCATAATTTATAGTTCCTCTTCAAGGCTTCAAGGTGTCTACCTGAGTGCCTTCCCCTGTGGAAAAGAAAACCCAAACCTGCTACAGTCCTTAAAAACTAGGCAGCTTCTATGACCTTTGGTAACATTTTGCACCAGTGTGTCTGACAGACCCTGACTGCTGCAAGGACCCTCACCTCAGAAATTGCAAGGCTTAGAAGTTAATATCTGATGTCTTTCAAGAGCTGAATCATTGTCAAATTTTCGATGGGTTGTTTCTTTCCCAGAAGTGCTTCAGATACCATTTGATAGATCTCCATGTCTTCGATAAAGGTTCTGTGAATATCAGCCTTGGTTTTGTGCTTGTGATTGTGAGGAAAGCTTTGGTCACTGCTACGTGTGGTGTCTGGATTTTAAAGGCACTGAATGGTCTTCTAGGAGCTGTGGGGACTTCAGTTTTAGATTAGGTAGAGAATATTTTAACTTTTCTCTCTCTAATGGCTTTTGGTGCTGCCACATGTGAATATTTTAGAAAATTATTGGGGAGAACTGAGGCTGACCTAGACAAGATGACTGTAAAATCTGTTTGTCATCTAGTGCCTTGGGGTTTTTTATATTTGATTTGCAAAATGAATTCATTTAATTATCCCTAATGGAATAATTTTGTTAAATTGACTCCTATTGACACAAATTTAATTTTCATTGTCTAATATAAGCAATTTGATTGTTTGTTACTTTATGTAACAAAGCTACCTTTGAGCTCTGTGACAACTGTAGGTAGGACCTATACCTGCGGAAAAGGCAGTAGGTTACAATAAATGCAGCTATGGGACATGGCGTTTTTCTTTAAACTATGTTTTTGACCTAAGCAGCAGATGGCTGTGAGAATTGAAAATACAGGAACTTGGAAATTTGAAATACCATAGCATTTTCAAAATATGGTTCTATGCATTTTAATGAAAGATGTCTCCTCTATAGTTTCTGTAAACTACTTGGCTAGTCTGTTATACCAGTGTATTAGAGGAGTAAGCACCTTCCAGTATTCTGTAAAAGACATTTAATTGTGTACCTGATGTAATTTTCGAGGGCAGCATCATTTTAGTGTTCTAACTACAGCCATTTTTACCTATCCAAGCGTTCTCTGGCCTTTGGAACCACACGAGCCCTGCTGCAGGGCCGCAAACCTTGACTCTGTGCCAAGGCAACCTACTGAGCAGAAAGGTCATTGAGCCAAAAATACCCAAAATAAATTCTAGCTCTTTAGCTGAAAGCTGTAGAGCTGCCTGCCACGCTCTATGTAGTTAATTTGTGGTACCCACTGCAATAAAAGAGCAAAGTCTGTGGTGCTCTTTGGTAGAGTAACTGTTCTTCCCTGAAACACAGGTTGGGGTGGGTAGGAAGTTTGCTGCATTGTTGTTACTGTAAGTAGGATGCTTGTGAGTGCACACATAGTATGTTTCTGCTTTTATTAATATTTAAATTGAGTTGCCAGTGTTGGTATTAAAGAGATAAATCTTCTTGATTGCACAGTATCTTTTATCTCTGTCTTCTTACTTAGTAACGCTCTGTTGCACACCTTGTATCACACAGATTCAAAGGAGTGGAGTTTACAGAGGAGGAAGACTGACTTTTATGTAATTAATGAAATTGTAATTCCTGATGAATTCCCTCAGCTAATAAAAGGGATTGATATTTCTGTCTCACTTTATTACTCAAGAAGTAACATGATACATGTGGTGTTACAATGGTACAGGAAGTGAATGAAAAAAGAAGAAAAATAGAATGTAAGTAGTGAAATATGCTTGAAATATCACCTAACAGGAAAAAATAGAGTGTTACATAGTCAAATAAAAAGGGAGAGCAGGGGATAAAATTCTAAGGGAGAAGAGCTAAATAAAAAGACAAAGTAGAACTTTGAATCTTAAGATATGCAATATTATTAGAAAGGAAGGATTAAACAAATACAGAAGTACAAAGAGGGGGATGTGTCTACATTAAGAGCTCTATTTTTTTACACTTGGGTTCAACTTGAAAATAGGAAATAAAACAAGTAGTTTGAAGGACAAGACAGTGGAAAAAGCTTGGAAATAATAGGGAAGTTATCTGAGGATGATTTCATGTTTACCCTGAAACATGAAAGATAATGGTAATACAAATGAAATTTGATGTGCTTCTAACAGAGGACAAAAGGTTCCCTCGGATGAGTTCTCTTCACTTGAGGTTCTTGAGGCACATGGATGAGAGGAAAACTTGGAGAGAAGTACCTGCTGTTCACAGGCGTGCTATTACTATTGATCTGCTGTGGGTTAGTATCGATCCCGTGAAGAGACTGCAAAAGTGCATGAAGTCAGGAAATATTGAAGGTGCACGTGTCACCTGTCTGTGAAACAGTGATGAAGCTATTGCTCATTTCACAGCACCGTTTTAAAATGTTATTGAAGGAGGGTAAGCTAGGGTTTGATGGAAGGTCTGTGGAGAGAGCTCCTGACTGCAGCAGTATCTCTCTGGGCTTAAAGATGTATCCAAGCAATAATTGCAGGAGTATGTGGTGTAAAAGACAATTGATTACTCAACTCTGGCTTGGATGGAAGACTTTCATCCTTTGATAAATCATGGCTCTTGGCATTTAAAGACTGACACAGCTGAAACAGCTGTAGATACTTTTTGTCTGAAGTGCAACATTATTGGTGAAAAACATTAAAAAAGTATTTTGTATGTTACATTGCTTATGAAGTTGTGTTTCTTTCCAGTAAATTGGTGGGTTGCTGTTTTGGTTCTGTCTTGTCCTGGTCTAGTGTGTGCTAATACGATACAGTACTCACTCTGTCAACTAATCATTGACTGAAATGACATTGTAATTTGCTTTCTTTCTGGTTGTTTTCAAGTCCTTAGTTTCTAGTGGAGACAGCTCTCAGCATTCCTGAGTAATAGAGCAAGCTTCCTCAGCAAACTTCTGATGACACATTTGGCTCTCTCTGCTGGCAGCACAGGTTTCTTTCTATTAATAGAGGCAGGTCTGGGTTGTCTCCATCCTTCAGAGGCAAACCTTTTGTGAAAGCTCCTGTGGCTGCTGGGTTGTCTTCCTTTGGTTACATGGGGCTCTAGTGGTGTCCTGCAGAAAGCTCAGGGGATTCAAAGCACTAGAAAAGAAAAGGCAAAAAGCTTAGCTACATATTATCCCTTCCTCTGTTTCTCCTTGTACTTATTTATCAGTGTAATTCCCACTGATTTTGGTTGGAGCTACATTCATAATCTGATTAGCAGAAAGGTCATCAGGGCATGCAGAACTTTAAGTAGTCTGCTGTAAGCTAGAGGACTTGCTTCCCTTGACATTTCTGAAAGTTTTCCCTTGAATCAGGGGACCCAGGATGCTGCCACATCCCCAGAGCAGCCTGGCTGTGGCAGCGAGTGGAGCTGCGTGGATGGCAGCTTCTGCGGGAAGTCGTGGCCTGTGCGCACAAGGCTGGGATTGCGCTCAGCCTGCCCATCCAGCAGAGTCACTGCCAGTCTGGGCTGGATGGGGAGATGCATCCTATCCATAACCCTGCTTGACTCGCCTGCGTGATCTCTGATATCAAGCAGTCAAGTCTGAAAAATAAATTAGTGGTGCATTCCAGATCAGAATCTATCATTAATTTTAGCAGTTCTGTACAGTGTGCTGACGTCGTGACTACCATGCAGCAGTTTTTTAAAGAGTCTTGAGAGTGATTTGTGTTAAAGGTAGAAAGTTGTTGTTTACTGACTTCATACAGTAAGGAGAAGTTAACTTTCCCGGAGTACTTTTTTGTTAATACTGTGTAACAGCATGCACAAGCATTTACCACAGATGTCTAATCTCTGCTTCTAATTTCTGTGGATGTTTTGTAACCTCACAGATATAATGGGGAGGGCAAGAGGAATATGTTTCCCACTTTTTAATATGTAAAAGTTAGGATGGGGTTTTTTTCCACTATCAGGAGTTAATAAAAAAGCAGAAGTTAACAGTTGACCCAGTCACAACTGATTTGAGCTGCCTTGAAGTTGCTTGAAATTTTTAGAAACTTTCAGTTTTTCTGGGACAGGGGAGAGTGTTGGAAAAAATACAAACCTTAGTTTGAACGTAATGTTGTCTGAGATGAAATAGAAGGTGAGATTACAGATGCATCTGTGGACAAAAGGAATTTGTGCCAGTTTTTCTCAGCAATACTTGTACTGGCCTTGGACATTAAAACCTGGGTACAGGAATGCCAGCTGTATGCTTCAGTGGTTTAATTATTTCTACTGTCGTTTAATTTTTAATTTTCTAAGGTTTTTGCCCCTACTAAAATTTGAGGTGCTTGTAATATAAATTTGTAATGTGATTTTCCTATATTTGAATTGCAAAGATTAAAACTGACTGGGGTTGCAATTTATGCCAAAGTGTCCGATATATCTCGCATTTCTAGAGGCATAAATGGGCTCAGAGTGAATAAAGTGTAAATGGTTTATTTTTCCAGTGATGCATGACAAATTTAAACATGTAACTGCATAAGCATTTATGAATTCTTCACTCAAAACGTTAGTGCATTAATTGAAAAATTATTCTTAAAATTTTAGTAGCCAAGGGAAACAGAAAGATAATCAAAAGAATGGATATTGGACATTTAGGACTGAGAACATACTGCAACCTAGGAATTCTCTGTAAAAGCTGAGGAAGATGGAGAAGTTTTAATCCTTTTGTATTTGCTTAATGTTAGAGCTGATAGGGATTTCTTTTTTTTTTTGTTTGTTTTGTTTTAATGCTGTATGTTAAGGCTGTATAATTTTCTCTTTGAATTCATCCTGCTCCCTTTCAAAAATACTTGTCCAAGCACAGTTGCTACATTTCAGCTGGGATTCTGCTTGTGTATAGATCTTGTAATGTCCTGTGATTATTGTATCCCATGAAGTTATACTGTTCAGCAAGTACCGTGTGATGCTGACTGAAAATGACACATACAATGAAAAAGGCTCACGAGAAATGTTCAAGAAATGTGCCCATATTTTAGTCATAAAGTTATGGATACAGTTGATCAGAATTTCATGGAAATTTAGCATTATATGCTCAAAGTATTCTGTATCTGTTTGTTTCTTGCTGGGTATACTTACTCATAGGAGAATATTTTTATCTAATCATTAACTATTTTATACTGAATTCATAGGTTATATTGATTACATTGAAAGTCTTCTTAAGTTCTTTTTTACAAGGCAGCCTGTTCTTGAAGGAAACTACAAACAGGATTTCCTGCGTGGAAATTGTTTTTGAGCATTTAGAAGCAATTTGAATGTAATACTGTGCAGAAAACTAAACCAAATAAACCATGCATTTTATATTATTTATTATGGTAGAAAAGACTGTGATAAAAATTACCATAACAAAAAAAAACCCAGCAGCACAGTTAACATAGTTTCTCTGGATGATCATCAGCTGTCAGAAAGCTGTGTCAGTAAGATGTCTTCTTTAGAATAAAAATAGCATCAACACTTGTTAACACAAAATACAACAGTTGATTACTAGACTAGATAAATCTGGGCAAAGGTATGCAAAGGTGTGTCACACATGGGGAAAAAAAAAGTACAATAAAAAGTTACTTATGTGGGAGTGTATGCTGCAGTCCCAAGATACACATTGGCACTGAAAATCTCTCTATTATACATGATTTATAGATGCTTTCTGTCACAAGTGAAAACATCATGGAAATGAGAGAAGAAATTCAAAGGACATTAGGGAGTGAAGATAATTTGACCTGAAAAACAGGAAAGAAGTAAATAAAGCTGTAAAAGCTCTAGATTTCAAGAATTTAAAAGTCCAGACCTCTCCCTAGAGCCTGTCAGTGAGGCCTGCTCTGCAGAGGCTTAAGGGATGGCCTTTATATCTGACTGCCCAATCTGCTTCCTGATGTCTTTCAATTCATGTTGGCTTTGGTGAATAAGTATCTGGGTACAGTGTATTGAATTCTTGCCCTATTTCCAGGCCGAATGCTGTTTCCACATTTCAACATGTCTTTGGCATTTCTTCTTGGAAAATCCCACTCTGCAAGATTTCTCCCATGTTATAGAGCCTGGTTCTTGAATGGAAAATATTTGTAGTCAATTTGTTAGGTAAATTAAATTTGATAAACTTCAACAGACACTTTGATACTTTCTGTAATAGTATCTCTTTGTCTTCAGAATTTTTAGAAAATAGTAGGAATTTCTTTGCAAACAACACCTCAGTTTTTTAGTATTCAGCATTCCAAACCAGTACCGTATTCTTCATGTGGGAATTATTTTATTGCAGGGCTCATCTGTGTTTAATACTTGCAGGTTTTACTGTCTTGTGGTCTTTTTCTTCCATTGGATTAACTGCTGTGGCAAAGAGTAACTTGTACTTTTTGATATGACTTCTATTGAGTCTTCCAGTAATTTTGAGGTTGTATTGTCTGATTTCCCTTTGTATCTACACCAAGTTGAATAAAGAAGGGAGCTGGGCCCATTCAGCTGCGAGAAGAGACAATTGAGAGGAGATGTTATCTGTCTCAGTATCTGAAGGGAGGGTGCCAAGAGGATGGACCAGGCTCTTCTCGGGATGCCAAGCAATAGGACAAGAGACAATGGGCAGAAATCGTTGCACAGGAAGTTCTACCTGAGTTATGGAGAAGAACTTCTTTGCCATGAGGGTAACTGAGCACTGGAACAAGTTGACCAGAGACAGAGTGCAGTCTCGCTCACAGGGGTATTCAAGGACCATCTGGATACAGTCCTGTGCCACGTGCTCTGGGATGGCCCTCCTTGAGCAGGGAGGTTGGATCAGATGACCCACTGTGGTCCCTTCCAACCTAACCCGTGTGCTTCTGTGGGGGCATAAAGCACTGCTTAGTGTGCTAGGTACTCCTATTGTGAATAAGAATAGTATTTTTGTTAAGTAACATTAAATGTCACTTCCTAAAATAAGGCTAGTAAACAATTTGAGATAGATGCATTCAAAGAACATAATCTTCTTTAGACTGAGAGGAAGCTCTCATAAAAAAAAGGACATATAACTATGTTGGGTTGTTTGAGTGCACTAATATGCAAGATATTATTTTACAGATTTGTTCACAGCTGCACTTCTGAATGTGATTTCATGTTGTTAAAATCCAAGTACCAAACATTCTTACTCTTTCTTTATCTGAAAAGGGCCATTCAGATGTCCTTGAAGTTAAAAGTTCCTCCCTAAAGATGCAAGAATGTCTAAAGACATCATAAAAAACAGAATGAAATCCCAAAAGCACAAAGGGAACAGGGAAAACAAAGTACTGTTGTCCCAGCTGCTGATACCTACTTCTTTATTTATTTCATATTGGAAGGCGTGAATCAGATACGACATCTTCTGAGAAACTGTTTACTCTTTATAAACCATCATCTCAATCTAGTCCTAGAGCTCCTCTTGCCTGTTGGTGAAATGGGATGTTGCTGGAATGCCTCATCATAATTATTGCCTTCATTAGTTGTAAGAAATCAGAACAACAGTTGATATGGTCTGCTGTGATTCAGACGATGAATATGAAGCAGAAGCACCATTGTATAACACTCTAATCCAATAACTCGTTTTTTCTTCTCACAAAAACCTTGATTTGCAGACTTTGAATTTGCTCATATACCATACCTTGTTTCTCACAGAGCACACAACTAATTTTTTGGTTCTGTTTCATTTATCAGTTGGAAAAGAGTGAAGGACTTCCTTGTAATTTTTATCATACTTTCTATTGTACAGAAATTGAGATTGTATTTAATGTCTTGATCTCTTTCTGAAGACTGACAACACAGGAATTTGTAAGTACTTAGTGTGAATACATGCATGGAATACTGTGCTTGAAAGACATTAATGTTGTGATGTTCTTTTGAGTCATTAACAATTGATAGAGAATAAAGCTAATGAGGCAAAATATAACTATGGAATAGATATTAATTTCCTTTTAAAATATATTTTTAGGAGCAGATTTTTTGTAGGAAGAAGAAACATCATCACCCATTGCCAGCTATAGCAGATTTTTAGTTCAGCAACTGATAAATTGTATTCTTTCATGGAAAACAATCAAAATATCTATTTTGAACTCTTAAAAAGTTTTAATGTAGTATGAATATATTATTGATGTAGTAGTATGGTCTATTAATTGTTTCACTTAGGTAGCTTTAATTTTAAGAGTTCTGACAAATTTTTGTTGGTTTATTATAATTGTAAAATGCTTCTCAATATCACAGAAACTTGTGTTAGGAAATTTTTCCCATTGTAAACAGAAATTAAACACGCTGTGTGCCAGCTATTTCATCACTGACAATTGGGCCCTTGCAAGGTCACTTACAAAAGCTCATAAACTTAATTGAGTTCTCCTACAAGCTTTGATATGAAGAGTAAGTAGAAAAGTGTTGGATTGCCAGATATTTTGAAGTGTTCCCAGTACTTTGGCCAACAAAGCAGCAGGAGAGGGGACAGGGCAGAACGGGGATCTGCTCTTCAGTTCCTGGCAAAATGACACAGTGGTAGAGCAAAATCTATTAAATGACTTTCTGGCTTTGTTCTGAACAAACTGTACTCTCAAGTATCATTTCAGATGTTGTCAGCTCTGTCAAATGCTTAATATTGTCCTGTAAGGTTAAGTAATTATCTCTGAATGCTTGTTTGAAGTCAGCAAATCTGTTCTGATGTAACCTCTGTGTGCTGTGTGACTGCGAGACAATGCTAGGTATGGTTATACTATATTTGTGATGAGTAAAATAGCATCAGTCACACAACATCTTTCTCCACTGTCACCAGATCAGACATTTCAGTCTTTTCACCTGCATTAGGGATGACAGGGGATGTGGGCTGCACGACAAGGAATGTGAGCTGCACTGTAATGCATATATTATTGGCCTGTTCTCCTCTATCAGAAAATCTCATGTTACCAGTCAATCACCACTGTACGCTGTTGCATTGGAAGTCTTTTAAATGAATAAAACTGATGTCTCACCTTTCCAAAACAAGGGGGAAGTTTATTTTATATCAGCAAGTCCAGTGATCCAGCAGCAGCCCCCAAGGCTGCAGTGCCTGGGCCTGCAAAGTGAGTGGTGTGACCGGGCACTGCTGCTCTGCGGGGTTTTGAAGGGATCCGTGTGGAGTGTTCAGCTGCTGTGCCTGACTGAAGCGGGGTGGCTGTGAGGAGGGAAGCGCTTCTCTGGCTGAAGCAAAGCCACTCCCTGTTAATAGCCTAGCGCTGTTTAACCCAGCACCCTGATTTCTGAGCTGTGAGTGGAAGGACCCAGGTTTGGGGTTGCTTGATAAGCACCCCGAAACACCATCAGTCACTGCATCAATCTGCCGATTCTTATTATCCCTTCTTTCCTCCTGAGTTCTTCCCCTTCCCCAGCCTGATTCTCATCCAAAAAAACACTAATCACTTTTTTTCCCAGTTTGTCCTGATTTTGGTGTGTCTGATGGTGTTGCCCAGGTAATATGGCCTTACACCACCCTACTGATAGGGTTACCTGCACACTGTGTACACACATGTGCAGGTTTGGTGGGGGAGGGAGGAAAAGGGTTCACGTGCTGATGGGTGAATGAGGCACTGGTACCTCTCTAAACCTGAACTGCTGCTGGGACAACAACGTGCTAAGGGATCAGATCCCAGTAAGGATGCAGGTTTTAATTTCAGCTATTTTTGTGGGTGATTTAAGCACTCATGAAGAAATGGCTTTTGAATTGCAGCCTTTCCTCTAAATTTCCCTTACCATCTTGGTAAATTGGAAAGAGATTATTTTAAGAGATGTTTTGTAAGTGACTTCTTCCAAAGGACAACGTTTCTGGTTTATTTTTCAAAGCACCTCCTTTGAAATGTGTTTATAACTGAAATAAATCTTAAAATTGTGCACATTGCCTTCTTTAGAAAAAAAAATAAAAAATCACTTAAGTGGAAATCTAAACCCCAGTTGGTCTAAACTATTGGAGTAATTTCTACATATTTATGACTGGAATGGCACCAGACTAGCTCATGATTGTAAATTAAGGACTTATTTACACTTACAGCCAATGCTTTTAACTACTCCTTTGTATCTTTTCTGTAAGTATATTGTTGCTAGGGGAAATACTTTGAATCCTATGAGAAATGTGGTATGTTCCCACACTAATGGAAACTACTGTATTTTTGTACTATATGGTTTTCAAGGAGAAGGAACTCCTCATGCTGCAAGTTGCATCACAAGTAATGAACACATTGGCTCTGGGAAATTATGTTTTCCTTGTGATGGTGTAAATTCTCTGTGGTAAATACAGCAGTTTTAAAGAAAAGGAATTAAAAAGCTCTTTAGCAGTAACTCAGGCATTTCAGATTAGTTAATTATAATATTGTGTGATGGTCTTTGAACTTAAGGTTGGGGCATCCACGACTTCTCTGGGAAACTTGTTCCAGTGCCTCATCAATCTCACAGTGAAGACTTTCTTCCTAATGTCTGATGTAAATCTCCCCTCCTTCAGTTTAAAACCATTCCCCTTGTCCTATCAGTGCACGTTCTTGTAAAAAATTCCTCTCCAGCTTTCTTGTCAGCTCCCTTTAGATACTGGAAGGCTGCCCTGAGGTCTCCATGGAGCCTTCTCTTCTCCAGGCTGAGCAGCCACAACTCTCTCAGTTTGTCTTCGTAGGGTTGGTGCTCTCTGATAGTCTTTGTGGCCTCCTCTGGACTCAGTCCAACAGGTCCATGTCTTTATGCTGGGCACCCCAGAGCTGGATGCAGCACTCGTGGTAGGGTCTCACCAGGGCAGAGCAGAGGGGCAGAATCCCCTCGCTCACTGTGCTGCCCACACTGCTTCTCATGCAGCCCACAATTGGCTTTCTGTGCTGCAAGTGCACTGTGTCAGCCCGTCTTGAGCTTCTCATCCACCAGCAACCCCAAGTCCTTCTCTTCAGGGTCGCTCCCAGTCCGTTTTCTGCCTAGCCTGTACCTTTGCTTGCAATTGCCCTGACCCAGGTGCATTTATCATTGACACAAGACTTAATGGAACTGTTAAAACTGTAGTTTAGGTTGAAATTTTCAAGACTTGCCAGACTTTAATTTGTAAAAATAAGTAGATAATTCTTCAAGTCCATAACTAACTACTTAATACATACATTCTGATAGGATTTTTCTTGTGTGAATGTGCCTCCCAAAAAAGGAGCAGGTTGAAGAAAGCTATTCAAAACCATTGTGCTTCCAAAGCATATGGTTCCCGTTATTTCTGATACCAGCCATGGCTTGCATCAAGCTACACAAAAAGTAGCCTGTTTAGATGTCCACTTCTTGTGTGGCTGTAATGTGCAAATTGACAGAGAATATGAAATCTAAAGAGAAAAAATTCCTCCCTAAGGATGCCAAGTAGTCAGTGTGTTAAAGAATGAGAAGAAGTAGAGTTTTATACCTCACTGATGCAGAGGACTGTTTGCTGACTGGTAAGTACAGGATTCCAAATGTAATGTTTCTGAACATAAGAGAGAAAATTACCTACTTGTTGGATGGGGACAAACTGGGTTCTCAATTAAAAGTGTGCCCAGGCTGTTCTCTACTAAAGACAGGAGAAAAGGATTTTAGCAAAAAAATAATAAGCTTTTTGAAAATCTGAAGGTGGAACTAGCTGTGAAAACCTATCTTCCTTTCCAGCAGAAAACCACCTAGAAAGGAAAAAGGATTGCAGGGTAAAAACATAAAAAACAAAGTTGAATTTCAAAATAATTGTGCAATAACAGTAATTATTGACAGGAAATTTATCTAGTAATTAAAGAAAAACATTATACTTTATTTACTATTTATTTTAAAGCCATCATCAATTTCTACTTGTACATTCATTTTCAGAGACACTGTGAAGCTACTGAGAAACACAGGTTTGTGTCACAATTTACTTAAAGAATGCATTCACTAAGTGCTGTAGAATAGACAGACCAGTGTAATATTTTGTGCTCAAAGTCTTCAGTTGCTTGCTTCAGTAATTCATGATACCTTTGCAAGTCTGTGCTTAGGGTTATAGATCTTATTCTTTCATTAATATATTGTTTATCCTCTGAAGTGAGACTGTCTTATGTGTTGCACAAAATGTAACAACTGTGGCTTCATCCAGACCCTCCTGAAAGGACTGGGGTCACATTTTTCTGGTTATTTGTGGCACTTTCATCCCTTGCAAGTCATGTTTTGGCACGTTGTGTTCCTTAACAGTGCTGAACTTACTGGTCCAGTATTACTGTAGAACTGGTGAGTTCTCTGAAAGCTGAATGGGTGCAACTCCTCAGCACTGTTACTGCCAAACCCTGCTTTCTGTTTCTGAGGTTTTTAGTTTTTAATTTGCATGTCTAAGAATTGCTTCACCTGTTTACAGCTGTAAATTAGGACTGTCAAATGCTTTTGTTTTCACAGAACAGGGAAAATGCTGCTTATTTGTGGGAATTTTTCATGGCATACAAGGAGGGGTTTGGGACCATTTACTGCATCCCTCAATTTTCCCCAGAGGATCTCCCCAGGCAGTCAGCCTCTCCCAGGGTTCTCAGGTTCCTGGGAGAAAATTTGTCCTTCATGGTGGCAAATCTATGGTCAGACCAGGGGATCAGAACTTCAAATGTTATAATTTTGAAGATTTTTTACTTATTACCATTATTTGAAGATTTTTTACTTATTACCATTATCCCCTGATGTGGGCACTCATGACAAGATGTTAGAAAAGATCACCCATCTGTTGAACTTGACTTTTCCTTGGTCAGACATAACCTCCAGGCTGAGGAGCACTTGAGGTTCATCCATTTGTGAATGTGAGTTGGGGACTCTGTGGAGTGAGAGGAGGGGCGTGAGAAATACCTTCGGTGAGACCCGTTTCCAGCGTTCTTCAGACATAAAGTCAGCATATTAAAAAGAGCTGTATTTTTAGCCAGGATTGCTTCCTAGCAACAGACCATTTACTGTACTGTGGGCTTAAAAAGTATTAAATAATTTTAGCTTTCCTACTTTAACCTCGGTGGATTACACTAATGCCTCTAGGCTCTTTTCCTGTGCTATGCTATCTGCCTTCCGGTACAGCAAACTACTGTCAAGGCCAGGCTGCTCTTAACTCAAATGCTGTGAAACTTTTTTTAGCAAAAGGATGGTAACATAATTTCTGCTACCTTCCTTCTAAGTTCTAAATAAGCAAATAATTAGAAGCTCAAGAGACTGCTATCCAAAAGCTGCCCTGATTTATACTTTCACAAATTTGAAAAAAAAAATACTGATTATATTTCTGTTAAGATTATTATTTGAATTTTTAAAAATTAATATTAACTAATTTCCTTCTAGTTCTAAATATTTAAGACTTATTACTCAATGATTTTCACTTTATGATTCAATTTTGACTTTTCTATTCATGTTACAGTATTTTTTTGTAATAGTAAAAGTAGGTAGAACTTACTGCAAAAGTAGTTTTGATTTTCACCTGTGACCGATGTGCATATCCTGCTGAAGGCAAATAATTAACCTGTCTGCTTGATCAGCTTATTGTCTAAATAAAGCCTGTATTGTTTAAAGAGGATACTTTGACTAAAGTATTTAAATGGTCTAGACCTGAGAGTGCAAGAAGGCAAAGGTCATGCAAGTCATTTTCTTCCATACCTTCCCACCTTCTAAATGTCGGCTAAGTCTGAAGAAAATCACCTCCTCAGACAGCAAACCTGCCTTTCCATTGGCACATTGTGGTCACCTAGACTAAAGCAAAATTTATTTTCATGCACATTTTAAATAGCTAGAAATGGTTATAGAAAGAAGCAAATAATGAACCTTCACTAAATTCCAGCCAGTGACTACTCCTTGTAGACTTCAAAAATACCTTAAATTTAACCACAGAATAGATTAATCAAAGTATTTTAAGGTACTTTAAATTACTGTAAAGTCCTAAAAGCATTTTGAAAATATTTTAATTTTATTTTTAAAAAATGAAATATTTTTTCTTCTCCAAGTGTACAAATGGTGGATATTTGAAATACTGAGTTCTCAACACACTTAAAATATTCTTTACCGTTTAAAAGAAACATTGATTTATCTCTTGTAACTGTATTTATATCTCATTCAGCACTGAAGTCATTAGAGAACAAATCTCCTGTGACTAAGAAATTTTATATTCTTTTCTTATTTTTCTGTTGTGTTTTCCTTTCTAGTGTGTTCTTGCTAGGTCTAGGCTAAGTGGTTTTCCAGTGTTTCTGGAAGTGATAACCTTTTTCTTTACCCTGTTAGGCTTCACATTTAAAATGTGAAGTAAAAGTCTTTGGGCCAATTTTGTTGTTATTTATGCATGGGTAAAGGAAATCACAGCTGTCAAGTTTTGTGTATGCCGTGGAAGATGTTTATGCAAATCACTGAATAAGTCATTATACATGCTTAATGCAATTTTGCATATAATAATAACCTTCCATTTGAAAAACAAAAATGCTGATGAAAAAAATGACTTTTCACTGTGGTTGGACAAGTCTTTCATTATGTACAGGGTAAACATAACTGGTAAACATACTGCCCTGTTGCCATGTCTGAGTTCTTGCCTGATGGGAATAAAAAGATTATTTCTGTCTTGTTTCTTTGCTTCAGGTGCTTTTCTGTTTGATTACCAATTAATATTAACTGTGATGAGTATGCAGTATGGAAGTTGGCACTTAAAACTCAGGAACCTGACAGATGGGACATATGTTTAACTGTTACTGAGATGCAAAGGGAAGTCATCAATGAATTCATGACACGCTTCATTACCCAGACCCAAATATCTGTAAGGTTCTGAAGGAGAGGTTGTACTTGTTCTACAGACATACACTCTGAATTTGGGTGTTTCTAAAAATCAAGTCCTGAATCAGACATCAATTCTTGAAATATTAATTTTTTACATTCAAAATTATTCATTTTGTATTTGCATTTCAGTAAAAATAAATAGAAAAAAATGGTGGATTTCTAGTGTTGTACAAGACATTACATAATGTTCCAAGACATTGATTTGGCCCCTGCTCCCAAAAAGGAATAATTCAAGAAGCTCTAACTAGAAGTGATGGAACATGACCTTCACCACTTCTTTCCTGCACCAGACAAGGTGCTCGAAATTGGCTGATTTTCCCTACTCTTCATATAGCTACATTTTTGTTATTTTTATTCTATTAATTTTTTTATGTATTTGGGTCTCAGTATTTCCCGCGTTTTGTTGCAGTAGGCTGCTCCTGTTTGTGCATTCTCTGAAGCTGCCAGGTGAAGTCTGGTAAGGGAACAGTGCAGAGATACTCTGTGATCTCAGCAGGATCTGAACTCTTGTTTGTCTCAGGAGTAAATGCTTCTTTCCCATAAGAAGTTTTGGAGTGTAATAGGAAGGAGCTTCCAGGGTCAAAATACTAGGCTTGGCCTCTACCCTTGCCAGATCCTTTCCCGAATCTGGTGCTTCCCATCCTTCATGGGCGTGTGGTATTTTGGCACGGGCCTGCCTTAGCTGTTTGGCAAGCTGGATGTGGATCCGGTCAGAGCAGCCTGAGGTGCCAGTAACTCCTCAGTGTAGTCAGGGGGGTGGCTGGAAATGTGGCCAAGGGCGATGTTGTGCTTCCCTTTCTGTGTTCAGTGTTCATTACCCTGAGTGCCCAGCTCTGGTAAGTGTGTCCAAATACAATCAGCACTGCATGTTGTGGTGGGAGATTGTGCAGGTCTGTTCTCTGACCTTGGCCATGAATTATCCTTTCTTCAGGGTTGGGACAGTTCAATCTAAAAACGCTGTACAGTAAATATTAGGATTATGCTAACCTTAAAACATTCCACAGTGCCTTTTTGTATTGTGCCAGGAAGATTTCAGCCCTTACAAAATCTATAGTTTGGGATGTCATTTAATGCCTGTTTTGTATTGAGCGTCCTATTTTCTCCTTTACATATAGTTTGACATGAGAAAAGATGAAATCATTGGATATATTTCAGAGCAAAACGGCATGCTGAAATTGAGTGTCCATGTCGATATGGCAATGGGCTGCAGAGCACTGAGCTGAAAACTGTTTTGGAAAGTATAAGGTCGTATTTTTCGGGCTCTGAATTTCCAGAGAGAGATGTTTCAATTGCATTTTTATACATGCTTGAAAAACTTAAACAATACTTCCTGCCTGGTGTTGAGGCTGCCCAGAGTGGCTGTGGCTGTGGCAGGGAGTCTCTGGGGCCTCTCAGTGGTCTGTGCTGGGAGGTGCAGAATCAGCTCCTTAAGCTGCTCTTCTCTTCCACCTCCTACAAAATCCTGCCATACAGTGAGCTTACGCTGCTGTGCGCAGGTAATGTTTTTATCCTTCCAAATATTGTATTGTCCCAGATTGAGGATGAATGTTGAAAGATTTTAGTAGAGAGTAAGTGAGAGAGTAAGTCTTTAAAATTTTCCTTAGTAAATCTGAACAGATTAGTCTGAATTGTACACAAAAGAAAAAGATATTAAGTAGTAGTATCAAAGTTCAAGGATGAAACATCATCCTGAGTTCCTCTGAAGAGCAGCCTTGCCACTGCCAGCAAAATGACCTTCTTGGAGCCTATTTCCTTCTCTGCTCTGAAGAATTTTTGTATCCTTTTGCACACAACTTTTGCTTACCTGTCCCCTTTCCAAGGATTTTGGTGAGCTTCAGAAATATTTATAACTGGCTACAGTGTTTTATGGTATAACATCAGTTGCCAGTTGGTGGTACAGGGAAAAGCCCCAAGTCCCCAAGTCTTTTACAGATAGTTGGTCTGATATATGATGTGGTGAGGGGCATGCCAAAAGTTTTTCAATGTTTCAGTGTTAGGTTTGAGATTTAGGGTTCTTTTGTGGTTCATGGTTTATAAAACTGTATTCTAGCAGAACTTAGAAAATTATTTTGCTATTGAATGCAATTTATTTACTGAGATAACTTTAAAAAAGTGGTGCATGCTGAATATGTAATAATTAAATACCCATCAGAATCTGTTTTGTTACACATGTATGCCTAAGTATTTGTTCTAATATCTGTTAAGATATCTGTCAGAATTGAAGAAAACTGCATATTTAAATATTTGGTTGACTTGATAGTCTTAGTTTTCTTACTAAAATTGTCTTTAAGGGAGTGTGGTGGAGTATAGAGCACTATGGAGCAGATACGAATTTCCTTATGCTGCTGCACTGTGGGTTTTTTAAAAGGTTTTTACATTTCTGCTTTGAAAAGAAAAAAAAAAGAGAAAAATAAGAAACATAAAGAAAAATTTAAAAACCAGTGGTCTCATGACTGGCAGAGTTAAAAGTTACTTTTATCAATGTCATGGTTTAACCCCAACCAGCAGCCAAGCCCCACTCACTCCCCCACTGGAGAGATCAGGGAAAGAATTAGACGGGTAAAATTTAGATAACTTGTTGGTTGAGATAAAAGCAGTTTAATAGGGAAAGGAAAAGCATACACACAAGCAAAGCAAAACAAGGAATTCAGTCACTGCTTCCCATGGGCAGGCAGGTGTTCAGCCATCCCCAGCAGAGCAGGGCCCATCACGTGTAACAGTTACTTGGGGAGACAAACACCATCACTCCAAACATCCCCTTGTTCCTCCTTCTTCCCCAACCTTTATATCCTGACCATGATGCCATAGGGTCTGGAATATCCCTTTGGTCACTTTGGGTCACCTGTCCCAGCTGTGTCTCCTCCCAGCCTCCCATGCACCCCCAGCTCCATTGCCTTTGTGGCAGTACAAAAAGCAGAAAAGGCCTTGGCTCTGTGTAAGCCCTGCTCAGCAACAACAAAAACATCTCTCTGTTATCAACCCTGTGTTCAGCACAAATCCAAAACACAGGCCCATGACAGCCACTGTGGAGAAAATCAACTCTACCCCAGCTGAAACCAGCACCACCAAGGATATTAAATTTGAGTGTTTTAAACAAGACAATAGAAAACAGGTGAAGAAATTGTGTGGAATTTAAGTTGTAAAAAAATTTGTGGTCTTTAAATGGTACCCTGATGCTCTGAGGAGGGGCATCAGTGAAAATGAAAAGCTGTGTCACTCATGTATGTTATGTGATGAAGACATGAATATCCTGAAAAGTATAGGTGTATTTATCTGCATAATTGGGAGTTCCTAGCTTTAGTATCAGGTAAAGTAGTGTCTTCTCTCAGCCTTGCTGAGCTGCCCATTTTTCAGAGCTGTGCAGAAAAAGAAAGTGCCACTGGGTGAGCTCCTCCTCACCTGCATAGGCAGCTGGACATGAAGCTGATAAAGCCAGGCTGCCAAAGAGCACAAACCCTGGACTTGGTAGAGAAGCTGGCCCTGTTTAATCCCTACATGGCATAAACGGGAAAACAGAGTACTTTTCCCCAGAAACAGAACCAGTGCAGATTGCCCTTTTTCCACATAGATTATAGTGTCAGCACAGCAAGGACCTGAACCTGTAAATATTTAGAAAAATTATTTCCATTTAGAGAAGACCAATTTGTTTGCAGGATCTAGTTTTATTTACATCTTAGTTTTCTATGGTAAACCCTCACTCTTAAATCCAGGGTTATAGGTAGTGAGCTGTAAGTGCAGCTCAGGCAAGGAGGTGCAAAATGGCCTCTGCAGCTGTCAGCCTTGGGACAAATGATGCAACCAAATCTAAACTCTCCCCAGTTCTGCTCCAGCAGCCTCTGGGATAGTCAGCCCATCACTTTTCCTTATGTTCCTCTGCCCTCACAGGCCCTTTTTCTGGGAGCCAGGAGCTAAATACTGTAAAAACAGCTGCTCTGTTCTTGCTGCTCTGCTCTTGCTGCTCCAGTGTCTCATTTTAAACACAGTCCTAAGACATGAAGCAAACGGGTTTGTTATTTTTATCTTACTCGTTAGATGATTCTCTGGCTCTCTGTTACTGTCTTTCTAACTGTTCTGCTTGTATTTTGTAATTTGTGAGGGACCTTGTATACATAACAGTAAATGAGGGGTGATGCTGCCCTTGCAAAGGCTCAGTGATTTCCAAATGAGTGTCCCAATCTACAGGCAAAAATACTTGTAGTTGCTTCTGATTTCTTTCTAAAAAAGATTTCATTGTCACCATTTCTATGTTGTAATACAAGTACAGCCAAGTGGAAAAGGCTTAGAAATTAAATCGTAGCACTGGGCAAACTGATTCGGTGGCATTGAAATGTCATTTCTAGAATTATCCGGCTTACTGGGGAGTGTTTCAAGGAATAACCTTCTGGCGTGGCAGACTACAGTGCGGGGATTAGATGGGGTTTGTACAGCGGGCCAAATTCTGCCGGTGTTAATTAGGATTGAGTGAGCATAAGTGAGGACAAGAGCTGTCCCAGCGATTGCCATTTTACTTTTTTAAATCTCTGTGGCATATATATTTTCATTTTCATGTTACATTATTTATTTCCAGGTAGAAGTAGGCTCATACCCTTTTGACTTAAAAAAAGAAAATAAAAGATAATCAGATCGTGTGTTAACAAAGTCATTCTACAAAGTACCAGCATTTTCTTTGTTTTCTGAAATTTAAGATATGTTTGGGACCCTGTTTTCAAGAGAAATATATCTGATTTTAATTTTGTGTAAGAAATTGGGCAATATTACCCCTTGAGCAGGACCTAGAGTTTTGAAGGTTTATGAAAACATCCTTAGAACATAATTGAATGCTGTTTACATGGGGTTTTCCAAAAAGGCAGGGAGGCTCCTGAGGAAGCCACAAGTGAAGAATAGGTGCTGAGCCTGTGAGGCAGTTCGCCGGGTCCCACAACCCTCCCTGCTTCTGAAGGGGCATAGAAAGCGAGAAAGAAGTTGAGGGTGGAAAGTTTTGGATTTGACTCCCAAAACCTGTAAGCAGAAGAACACGGGAAGTTAAGATGGACAAGCTTTACCTGAAAATGTTAGCATGATGTTTTGCATGCTTCCTGAATTGCTATTTGACAGTGCCAGAATGAAATTACTCAGACACAGCTTTAAACTTCGAGTCAATCTGAATGTAGAATAGAACACGCAGCCCACTTCTTCAAGAGACTAGAAGAAAATTAAGCTGATTAAATAGCATTTATACTGTTATTTTCAATAATGTTCTTTAACTGGGACTCTTTGCTATTTTTAAGAAAATCAGATCAAAAGTTCAAGTGCTAAGAGGTGATATAATTGTAATAAGCTTCTGTCATAATGAAGGGAACTTTTGGAATTGTGGCTAAAAGGATGACTGTGACTAATTTAATGGTGTTCTGTAGGAGCTACCAAACAGCTTCCTGAAAGGAAAATCCAGGGCAAAGAGGAGGTACTTGTATTTGAATCATTTTATGAGGAAATAAAACAATATGTGAGCTGTATTTAAGTCCCTTCATTTTAGCCTGGGAGAAAAATGTTGATGTGCTGGTGGTGAGGAGTGAGGAGGGAAAATGTACCTGGCTGCTGGATGACAGATCATTTGGGGGGAAGGGATGTTTCCTTGTCTGCCTTCTGCAGGACATCTGGCAAACTGCTAATTTCATGATAATTTCCTGAAGTTCATTGTGCAATGATTAGGCCAGTTTTTAACTTCATAATTCTGTTATGTAATTGTTCGGTTTGCTAGTATGTGGTTGAACATGGCCAGGTTTAAAAAGCAGAAGCTATTGCTTCTAAAATCAGGCTGGTTTTTTGCTAATTTTTCAACTTGACACACCGAAACTCAAGATATTTAATTAAATCTTTTATATATTTCATATTAATGATAATTATTAGTAATATCGAATAGCAAGATTAACTGAATACTAATACAATTTACTGGAAAAAAATCTGACAAGACTTGAAGCCCTGTAATTTGTGAATGCAAATTTTTTCTGAAGTTTTGATGTAGAAATACTTTACTTCGTGGACCAAGGCTTAAGCCTTACACAGTAGCTCATTATTTGAGTTCTATCTATTTCCTTATTTCGACAATTGGCACTGGAAAAATGTTTACTGGCTGCCCATGTTTACTCTGTTAATGGTTTTCATACTCTGTAAGTAATTCAGGAATTTTAACATTGTTTTTCGTAAGGATTCCCCTTTTATTTATACCTGCCTTCATAGGTTTTAAGTACTTTTTTTGCTACTGTAGAGAAATCAGTCTTGTGATTAACTGATAAGATTAGGTAATAAAAGAGGAGAATACACAAAAAATCGCTAACTTTTTGCCAGCCGGCCACGCACCCTCGGCTCGTCAGGAAAGGTGCTGGCATCTGTTTGTTTGTGTTAAGAGCGGACGGCGTTTATGTCTTGTGTTAAATCCTTGATTGACGCAAACCGCCTAAATCTCCTTAGGAAGAAGCAATCCGTGAGAGGCAGCCCGGGCGGTGGGCAGCGCGCTCCTCTCGTGGGCGCAGCGGTGGCAGGACGAGCCCCTGCCTGCTGCCGGCTCTGCTGAGGGACAGGCTGGGCACCGCAGCCGGACCCTCCCTTTGTGCCCCTGAGCCTGGCCTCGGCCGCAGCGGGGGATGGCGTGGGCAAGGGACTGAGCTCTGGCTCAAAATGATTGCTTGAAATGTGACTGCGCTTGAATTTCCTCTCACAGCAAGATAAGGAGTAAACTGTGAAAATAACAAATGTAAGGAAAAGTTGATTTTTCTGCTCGCTGTGGGAATTTCCCTCAGTGGCCCATGTTGTTGGTTTGGGGATTTTTTATGAAGAGAATCGTAGCATTCTGCTTCCTTTATGTAACCCCACCTTTCAAAGAAGGGGTGAAATTGAAATGATGCTGCTTACTAGCAAGAATACCTTTCTATCTCAGTTTAAACCAAAACAAAACTGGTAGTTTTGCAGCCTTTTACATGACCTGTTTCATGGCTGTACTGGGCTCGGTGGTAGCAAACTGATACCAGAGTCTTTCCTTTCTCTCGTGCACTTTCTCACACAGACTGATGAGGAAGCATATCAGGAGATGAGAAATACATGACAAAGGAGAGGGGGGGGCTTTGAACTCTCCATCAAAAGGTGTCTGTCACAAAATGTCCTGTAAAGCAGCTTTAAACCAAAAATACTAGAGATGTAGCACCTTCCAAATGACCTGACTTTTCCATGTACCTGAATTATTTATATTCTTCATTGCAAATTCATTTTTGTCAGGGCTGATCTAATAGATTTACAACAGAAATAATTTTTGGAAGTAATGGATCTTTATTTAGCTCTACTGGATTTCATAAGGAAAAAAGAATTAATAATTTTTTTTTGAGGAAACTGTATTTCCTGCCAGTTCTCAGGTAAGGTTCAGGTCTTTAAAACAAAAGTTATGCTACTGTTTGATTAAATTATTATTTTCAGGGTGTTTTAAGAAAATAAGATTTAGATCAGGGGGTTACTTGTCGGTTTTTTGTTTGTTTTTTCTAGGAGCACCAATAGAGAACAATAGAATAAGTTGAGCTTGAATGGCTTAAAAGAAGGAAGGAAAATCATATTGGTTAGAAAAAAAAAGTCAAAATATGGTGAGAGCAACAAACAACATAGAGGTAGAAGGGAACAATAATACAGAAAAAATTAAACCAGATTTGAAGGTGAGCTTTTAAGTCAGCTTGGGTAACAGCTGGCTGAATAAAAAGGTGGATGAAAAAAGATTGGTGCAGAAGTTATCATGTAAAACAGAAGTTATCAGAACAATCAAGTCCTTAAAAATTCATCTGATTTATAGATATTCCATTAAGGAGCTGTAGTTGGCCTTTCAATATTTTGAGATGTACTGAAGTGGTAATTGAGAATACTGGTTTAATATCTTTAACTCAGGGTTCATTGCTGTCAGACACCACAAAACTCTTCTGTTTTTCTTTGTTGCCAACAACATTTGCACAGAACACGGAAGACAACACAGTCTGATAAAGAGTGCTTCATCTCTGACTTCTGTGTGCTATTAATGAAACAAATATGTAACAATTGGGAATTCAGTCTACAAATTTGTTTTAGTTTCTAATATTTTAAGGAAGAGGTGTAAAAGATTAATTCCATGGTTTTTTTACCATCCAGGAGCTGGCAAAGGGGTGTCCCTCCTCCGTCGCTGAGTCTCAGCTGCGGGGTGGGCAGAGGGTGTTGGGTGGGCAGAGCAGCACTGAACAAGCTGCAGCCATGCATCAGATTCAAAATTGCTCCTGTAGTAAAATATGCTCTTTTAGAAAATACTTGCGTTTGATTCATTCTCTTTTCTTCCTTAATCCCCTCCCCTTCTTTTATCTCTGTTATGTAAGAAGCCTAATTGTTTTTATAATTCACATTATTTCTTTTCACCTCTCTGCATCATGAGCTAATCCCAAAATATGTTATGTACCAGAAATAGCAAATGGGAGTTTTGTGTTCTGTTTTGTTTTGGTGTTGTGTTTTTATTTCTCTTTTCTAGAAGCTTCTTTCTGCAGCCTCTTGTCTAAATGCTGCCCAGCAATCCTGTGTATTCCCCAGATCTGGGACACAAAATCATTCCCTTAATTCCTGTCTCTGATTACTTTCTGATTCAGACCACTGTCTGGAGCTGAAGTGCACAGATTTCATATGTTTGATTTGCTGTGCAACTGAAATCTTTTATCGGCCAAGAATAAAAAACAAAAAAAAAAACCCCACACCCAAACCTCTTCACTGCAGCTGTACAGGAGCGGGCACAGTCTTGGGGAGCCATGAAGTTTGAAATTCTGTGCAGATGATCCCAAGTGAACGTGTGCTTTAATCTGTATTTTGTTATACTGATTTGAATATTTCCTGTGTCGAAAAGTTAATGAAATTTTGTGTGGAAAGGCGATGAGAAGGGAAGCAGTGGTGGTGGGGGGTCTGTATCAGGGAAAATTTCTCTTAAAGAGGTTTATAGAAATAAACCCATTTGCAGAAAGATAAATATGTATTTTTCTTAATGGATGTTATCAGCAAACATAAAGCTGTGTGTAAAATGCCTGGAGATGTGGTAAAATCTGTGTGTAAAATGCCAAGATGTGTATATAACTCAGGTCTTAAACAAACACCAACTCCATTAAACCAACGAGGCATTTAAATGACTGTGCTGCATCCAACACAATTTTGTTTCGTTTTGTAAATTTCCTTTCATATACATTATCAAATCTCTATGGAAATAATTAACTAAGAAATGAAATAGTAAGAAGGTTCAGAACAGAAATAAGTTGATATTAGCTGTGCTCAAATTTGACAGAAATTATCAAAGCCTTTAAGAGATGTGAGGTACTCCATGGGCAGCTGATATCCTGGCCCTGCCAGCTGGGGGAATGAGAGTCTGTCTTTTAAAAGAAAACTCTAAATGAGCAGGTGAGGATATAAAATAGAAATAATTGAGTTGGCTTAGAAATTATGGTGAAACAATCACCCAAAGGCATTTTAAAATACATTTGTGGCCGTAACTGGGGTGTGGCTTTGCCTATAGGAGTTACTGAAGCTGTCTAGCACTAAGACTGTTTCCGTAAGTGGGAGCTGACCAGCATCAGAAGTTTCCTGGCAAAGGAGCACAACTCTGTAGAGCTGTCAGAACAGTCCCTGGTGTGCCTTTGGCCAGGACTAGCTCTCAGACTTCCAGGCAGCTCTTCGGTGTCACTTGTTAGACAGCACAGGCCAGGTGGTAATTCTGTGGGTCAGTTTGGATTCGACCATCCTCTTTCGAAGGGGAGGAGAGTTAGTTTAATACTATGGACTTGGCAACTCCAAGGCAGTTGGCTTTGGTTCAGGAGAATGGTCCAGGCATGTCAATGCATTAGACTCCACTAAGGGGAGCCAGGAGTACTGTCCCATGAGAGTAGCCACCAATTTATCTTCTGGGGCCCTGCAGCGATTGCCCTGCTAACTGTGAGGAGTGGACCAGGAGCCCAGTGAGCCAGGAGGAAAAGTCGTGATCTTTCTCCAGCCCTTCAAGGTACCTGCATGTTTTTTAAGAACCATTTCCATTTCTGCCCTTTTATCAAAGATGGCATTTGCGTTGCCAAGACTGCATTTTAGCAATCATTTGTAAGTCATTCTGTGCTTGATAACTCATATAGCAGTAGATGCTTTGAAAAATAATTTTCTTTTTTAGCAGAACAGCTGATCTGAAGTGCAGTCAGTGGTATTGCCCTGTCAAAAAATATTAAGACTCTTTGGTCTCCATATTCTACTTTTGAAAAATAGTACTTTCACAAATATGTTCTGTGTTGAAAATGAAACTTTTCAAAACGAGATACTGGCATTAGCTATACAGTGAATTTAAACAGGAAGTGCAGTGTCTACTGCAGCTTCTGATTATGGGCAAAATGAGGTTTAAAAGTAGAGTATATCATGTCCTTGACTCATGGAGAATATTAAGGAAATAATAATGGGAAAAATGGACTGGATTATATTAGGGAGGAAAATAAAATAACACTATCAGCTGAAGTCTCTGTTTGCAGAGATAATGTAACTTCCTGGGCAGTTCCTGCTGTCTTGGGCTGTCCCTCAGCTGCCTAGTTCATGGTTGAAAGCACAGTTTAATGCTGTAGGGAAAACTCCTTCCTATAACCTGGGACTTGACAGTACAAACATCTGTAGTGACCTATGTAGTTTAGTGAAAATGCACAGCAGTTCCTTGTGCATTTTTTTCTCCTGTGTACAGTAATATAAAGGGAGTGGTTGCGCTTAGTACCCCACATTTGGGTTTGATGTTTCTGGGAAATTTGTGCGCTAACACGAGAGTTTGCATTTTATTTTACCAGAGGGAAAGCTAAGTCCTTGATCACAAGAACAGAACCAGAGTTAAAAGAGAAAAACATAAAAGGAATGAAAAGGAAACTTGAAGTATATTTAACACCAACCTCCTTCCCTGGAAGATTTTGCAGAGGGATCTCTAAGCCCTGAAGGGGGCTTAGGGGCAGCTTAGCACCACGACGCTTCCTGGGAGTTATGTTTTATATCAGCCTTTAAGCTAACTTTGAAAGGTGGAGAACTTGGTGTGTATCTCCTTTTCTTCTGTTTCTTTCCCTCATCTATTAATTTATCACTTGACATAAAACATGCTGTACCTAATTAGATCAAAGATTTATTTAGCTGTTTGCAATATTAGCCAGTAGCAGAAATAGAGAGAAATACAAGCACAAAGCAAGTGTGCGGTGATATCCTTCCACATAACAGTTTATTGTCCATGAATACTGGCACAAAAACTGCAGCTGTGGTACTGTTCCTAAGCTCTATTTAATGCGTGTTCACTGGCTCTCAATGGAATCGTATTCCAAGAATGTGTTGTGTCCACTCACTTTTTGGGTCCAGTTCTGTCATTTCCTGTGTATGTTACTTACTCAACAGCAATATGGTTTCTGACTTTACACAGCAGATGGTTGTGATGGCTTAAGTTTTCTCTTGACAACTGATCTTTAGATCAAAATGCAAGAGGAGGGGATGCTCCTGCCTTAAGGGGTTTGCCTGCATTTAAATTCTGTTCTAGCTATTAATTAGCACTTTTCTTCTACTTTAAAAAAACTTGCTTCTTTTTTGTTGTCACGTGAGTGAACGACAAATTTTCTTCATGTCTAATAAGATTCCTTACAAGAGGTTCTCTTCTTCTTGTGAGCTGCTTGGAGGTGAGGCACCAGTACTGGGAGCAGGAGGCTTTCTCTTGCACACCAACCTTTGGTGCTACAGGCAACAAGATGTTTGCATGCTCCAAATTCAAATACTGAGGCGATACTAAGTCCCCTTTTGCCTGAATTCTGCCCGCTTAAAGTCTTACCTGAAAAGTGGGAAAAAGGTTCCCTTCATTTTACTGCCCTTCTTATTGTGGAGATAAATTTTTGAAGCTATAGGTAGTGCTCATGATAAGCTTCTCAGAAAATAAAAAACACAAGTTAATGACACAGGCTTCAGAATGATACAGGAAGCCTAGACCCCAAATACTCAAGGGAACAAAGAGCACAAAAAATATATATAAAGTAGTAGATCAGTAAACATTCATGTGCCTGAGCGCTGAAAAATGTAGGAGCTCCCTGGAAATGAGAATATGATTATGTAGGTGAGGAAAAGGGAATTCAATTAACGTTGACGAAATGCCTAATTGCTTTATTTTGCAGTCTAGTCTTCTGTCAAAGTAGGTTATGTGTGTAATATATTGTAGTTTAAGCTTGGTATGACTGTGTTTTTTATCATTCTTTCCCTGCTTAAAACAAAAAAATCCAAACTACTTATTATTAAAAAGAGTAAGTTAGCATTCTTTTTGCTTGTTACATTGTTTTCTTGAGCCTATTTACATGTCTTAATTGTTAAGTAATTGCTTTACTAATCCAGATAAGTAGTGTTGAACTATGAATTGCAAAGCTCTGTGCCTTTTAGATTCATGGGTGGAGGCTGCTGTTTGCAAAGGATCACTGAAAATTCTGCATTATCAGCCTAATGAACTGATTTCTATCAGTACAGATAGATAATCTCAGGTATTTGTAGGCTGTAGTATTCTGTGATAAATGGTTCTTCAATGGAGAACATGAAATAAATAGTGTGAATATTCCACTCCTATCCCATTGATGGGAGTTGGGAAAATAATTTTAAAATTACATATTTTAATCCTTATAATGAACTGTTGTACTGACCTATTTTTGGTATAATCTTAGAGGCTGTAATCTAAAGACTATTCTCTGATTCTCTGTAAATCGGTGCACCTTACTGGGTAGTAGTTCGTACTTATCCATTTATTTCAGCAAGATTTTTTTCTATAGTAGTAATAATGAATTCTTTGCAAGGATTTAGTGATAATCCTGTTAACATTTTATTGTTTGTACAATTACAAGGATGGATGCAGATATCCTTGTGTGGCGTTTTTTATTTATAAGTAGGAAAAAAAACAACAGGAATTTGTAATTGTTCTTAACTGGAGGAAAATTATGCTTCAGGAGAAAGTAGATTATAATAGTTCATCATACTTCTGCATTACATATAGCTTAATGGGCTTTTGTATGGGGAGTTTTTACTATTTGATAGCAGTCCCTTCCAAACTTCCCTGAGGAGTTGCTGATAGACAAATACACATTCACTCACATATTAACAATTGCTTCGTGTGGGCTCTGCAGTGGTGCAGTGTGTCCTTTGTACTTTAATATTAGATTGCTTTCCTGGCTCCTGAGTAAGATCACAGATCGATCTGGAATTTACACAGTATATCTAATACTTTTATACTTTGCATAAAAATAAAGTAGGAGAAGAGTACTGACCCTGGGTCTTCTACTTTCCGTAGTTCCAGCTGTGGCAATACTGGCCTGCTGTGCTTTTTATCCCCCGTGCAGATATGGATATTAATTTCCAAAGCACCAAAGTTAAAAAAATGGCCACACTGGAATACACTGGGGGTGTATGTCATACGAAATTACAGTATTTATTTCATTATTTTCTTGGAGAATATGTATTAGCTGTTCCAAATTACAGGTGTCTGTTAAACAAAAACTAATTTATGCACACAGAAATTGTGTCTGCTGAAATTTGCATAGTTGAAATGGGCCCCAGATGTTGCAGTTATGTAAGGGCCTAATCTAAAGCCAACCAAAGAGAGCCTTGTGGGCTTCAGATCACGCTAATAAGAACATTTTCAGAAGAATTAACATCGAAGGAGACTGCAGTAAGCTAACATTGTCTGTAGCTATTACAAGTATAATATCGAAATATACGGGATGGAGGGGTGTGCCTTTTTCACTGTGGATGGAATTAAATTTGTACTTCAGTGGGGAAAAATGTGACATGAATGATCTTTAACAAAAAAACCCCTTTCATTTAAATGTTAAGCCCAACTGTATGTATCTTAAAAGCCATCATTTTTTCTGTTTGCTTAAGTTTTTGTGTGGGAGCAGTTAATTAGTAATATTTTTAATGTGAGATACTTTTGAAGTAGATCTCTTTTCTGCTTTTAAACTGCTACAGGATTACATTGCATAGCTATTGCTATGCATTGCAAAATAGAAATTAAACTCACAAAGGGATTTATGCCGTTGGTGGGTTATTTTGTAAGGCTTTGCAGTGATGGAATTGCCCCACCATGACAAGCATCCTTTCCCCTGCTTTTGTTTTCCTTTATCCATTTCATCTTGATGACCTGAAAAAAACCCCACAAAACAAACAAGTGGTTTCCTACTAAGCCAGGCGTGTCACTGTCCTCCTAGAAGGGTCTGACAAGTGCTGGGATGGTAGAGGGGAAGGAAGCGTCTGCCAGGGGTACCAGGGATGGGGGCAAGAGTGGAGAGGACCAAGAGCTCTGCTCCCAGCAGTAGTGTGAATTTATTTAAACCTTTAGTTTAGCTGGTTTATGTGGTGTTTGCATTTTGTTCCTGTAAATTTCCTAACACATCTCTCAGTGCCGTCTTAACATTTCATCTAGTGCTGAAGCTCCTTCTCTGCAGAAATTAAAATCAAACTGTAGATACTCTGTGAATCCTGCTTGCCTAACCAACACTTAACTGTGAAGTGCTGTTGTGCACTGATCCTACTTGGTGTATCTTGTGGTAAGGTAAGTGTCATGAAAAAATGGGAGTGTGTTTAGACTGGTGGAATCCCTCATTTTCCACTAAACTGATTTTTGCAAAGCAGTGTGTACTTGAGCTCCAGATGATCAGCATCCATGAAGGTGCAACAATTCACTCTCAGATGTAGCTGATGGTCTCAGGAGCAACAATTTGCAAGACAATTGCTTGAAGTTAGCTGGTCAAAAATGAGGAAAATCAAGGTACAGTTCTTGGTAAGCCAGGCAGTTCTGCTTTTCAGTTGTAAAACACAGCTGTGAACTTCTTTGTTCCTGTAGGTTTCCAACAAGTCAGATTGCTCTTATTAAAAAACACTCACCAAACTCTTCCCTGTCTGTTATAACCAGTAACTCTGCTGGTTTGAGTACTCGTCTGTTTCAAACCTTGTATTGTGAAACCTATTTTACAATATTTAGGGGTTACAGAATTTTCTTCTTTATTCTGTGACAATTTTTTCATCTGCGGCCCTCTCCCACTTATAGAAAATAGTTGTCTTTTCATCGGCCATGGAAATTAAAACAAGAGATTGACTTTAAATCTGGTATTGAACAAACTTCTCCTTAGAGGCAGGAGACCCTGTTTGTGTCCTTTACTCCAACTGGGCAGAGTGTACTGGGAAAGTGATCAGTGAGTGATCCTAAAGCTCAGCCCCCACTGTGCTGGGTGTTTTCTGTCTTTGACTAGAAGTACCACCCAGCTGCTGTCCCAGCATCTCACCTGGGACCTGCTGTGTCAGTCAGTGTGCACAACAGCGAGCAGACTGGCCCTTTGGTACAGGTCTGAGAGGGAAAGGACGAACCTGAGAAACCTTCATGAACTTTGACATGTGCTGGCGAGCTGAGCGCTCTCCTGCTGGCAGGGCTTGGGTGGGTTTGCGTGTTTTCTGTGGACAGGCTGTTGCAACGATTTAAAAATCTGTGTCTGGTCTGTTTGCTTCTGAATTGTTGACTCTGTGTGAGCTTTGACTAATTTATTATCTCTCTTCTCAACAAAAATTTTTAGATGTCAAAATTCATATATATCAACTTCGCGTAGGCATATACAGTGTTCTGCTGTCTTGTTGTGATAAATAAATGAGGGATTTTAATACCTTGATATCTTTTGGAAAGACTTTGAGTCTTCTAAAAGGGGAAAGCAAACTCTTCTGAAGCTGACTCTGGCCAGGTGAGAAGAGCTGATAACGTGTCACTTACAGGAAGGGCAAGGGGATAAATATTCACCTTCAACTAGGAAAAGGGAACAGCTTGGGTTGTGGTTAACTCAACCTGAGCTCTTTGTACGGGGTACTTGAATACCTAGAGGGCCAACTGAGGGAGCTCAGAAACAAGAAGTTATGTTTTGAGAAATTGTGTAAGACCGATGAGATACTTGATGGCTGAAGAAAAGCAAATGTGATGTCTGAGGTAACTGGAGAAAAACAAATGCATTATCTGCCTTTAAAATGGGAAGGAAAGGCAAAACTGAAAAATTTTCCAGTGTATATATATGTGTATTAGATATGCAGATTTACAAGTTGCTATGCATTACCTGTTCATCAACAAATGTCAGATAACATAATTCATAATGAGGCAGAATTACAATAAATTGCCTTAATTTGTTTGCCATATGCTAAGCATGCCCACATGTCCACACATGGATCAGCTGATGCACAGTAACTTGGTGATGAGAAAAATTACTCATATGTCTTAAGGTTCTAGCACTTCTGAGTTACTGACTGTGTGATCTCTTAACAACTCATTTTTGATCTGGTTTACCAACAAGAACTTGTATAGGCTAACACCCATCTTGCTTTGTTACCCAAAAAGACAAAACCAAAGCAGCTTAAACATTTACAAGCAAGCTTCTGTTAGTATGTTACTGAGTATTTAGCTAATCAGTACTTCTGTTTTCTCATGTGCTTAATGCCATTTATTGTCCAAATATAGTAAAATTTCATAAAGTTGTGTTTAAAATTAATTGAGTCTTCTGATGAAATCACAGTGTAAATACAGAGTATTAAGATTTAAAGTTAAGGCTACTTCTCCATTAGAACTATAGAGGATTGAAGAATGAATTAAAATATTAATCTCTGAATCAATTGTGTTCCTGTTCTCTTAGTAAAGATGTGTTTTTCTGGGAGGGGTTGAAGGTCTTTGTTCTAAGGCACCTTAATTTGTCAGGTTACACAGCAGATACCTTTTAACAGATCTGGTACTTCTTAGGTGATGATTCACCCTCTTGGGCAAAAAAGGGCAAAGTCATCTAGCACTTACTGTATACTAATTCCATGCTGTTTGCTGCTCAGAAGTTAAAAAAAAAATTAGAAAGGAAAAAAAGAAAGAAAAAGGGGTGTTTCTATTCTATGACTGGAAGATTTAGGGAGCTTTTGAAACTATGATTGGTGCCGGCAAATTTTTCTATTGCTGTTTCTACATTTTTAATTATCTCATTACTGTGTTTTCTACTACAAAGTTCTTTTGTTTCAATATTGTGATACAAAATTTGCCATGATGACAGCGTGGTCTTGCAAGCTTAGTTTCTGTATTCTGTAAAATCTGCTGAAGGGCAGAAAATAAGCCTCTGGAACGAGAGCTGCTCTGTCCTAATTGCGATATTCCAGCTGGGACTGTGACTGTGTATTCTTCAGAGTAGTTCTGATTTGCCCCAAGGTATTTGTGTCCCACAGCATGTGTTAAACTTTTTAAGGATAATAACTTTGCTAAAAAGCTTGCTCAGTAATTTTACTGTTAACCCCCCAACATTGTTAATACGGTATTGCATCAGAAATTGCTGTACTTCTCACAGCCTTCTAAAATTGTATTCGCTGAAGTTTACTGTTTGCTTCCTTGGAAACCAGTAGTCGTTTCAACACTTTGAGTTTAATACCCATCCTAAAAGTGCATTATGGAAGTCAAAATAAGTTATGCAAGAGGTTGTCAATGTTCTGTGTATTTTTCTTTGCTCAGTCTATTTCAGGTAGATAGTAATATCTATTTCATGAGAAATAAGGGCAAGGTTTCTACTTATTTAATTATCTTTGGGCATCTGAAGTGGACCTAACAGGAATATTGAATTCAGAAACAGTGGTAAAATTTTAAGAATCCTGCATTCTCATAGTCCCCTTAAAAAAAAAAAAAAATAAAATCAGAAAAACCACAGCGAAAAAACAACCACCTGATCAGGTATTAACCAAAAGTCACTTCTTGTTTCAGTGAGATAGAATGGTTAACAGTACGGTATGCAGATAATAGAAATAAGAAATTACATTTTAAGAGGATAACTTTATATGGATCAATCTTGGTACACCTTAAAAGTGGCTGTGTGAAAAAAATGTGTAGGAACCAGTTCATATAAATGGAAGCCAGTCTGAATTCTTCGTTTGAAAGGAAAACAAAATATCTGGTTTTATACTTATCATGTGGCATGTAGGTACGGTCTGCCCATCCCTCTCCAAGTACTGTCAACTTTACCGAGTCTACACACAAAGTCAGTATTAAGAGCTTGGCCTTTGAAAATAGACAACATTCTCAGCTCTCGTGGACCAGAGGCTGGACTTGGTGGGGCTTTGCTTGCCTCACATGCCTACTAAAGACCAGTCTTGAGGAATAGGCAGAGTAGAAGGTTGCCCTGCTCACTGAGCAGCTGGAACCAAAACAATGTTTGTCCTTGTTGCTACTCTGGGGAGTCACTGCCTCGGCATTCATAATCTCAGTGGCAACAGAGCGGGAAAGTAGCTTCTCTGGAGCTCTTTTTCTGTTCTTATCATTCCTTGCCTGTTGCTGCCTGCTCCTTTCTCCTCTTTACTGCACCTCTAGAAGCCTCGGACCTATGCAAACACGTATCTTTCGGCCTTAATTACGTCTAACCTATGCTTTTATTTTAAGCCAGTTGACCTTAATCTTGCAAATTCTTAAACTCATTAGGGCCAATAATATTATGCGTGTAGGTTTTCCTGATTATTTCAGTCAACTGGCTAATATATAGAAGTATTGCCATGATGAAATGTCTAGTGAGAGTTTATTTAGGATGGTAGTTTATATAAAAATCATGATTAAGGTTCATTTATATGTATCTTCTACCATAACAGGTCTTCTACCTTAGATATAGTCAAGCAGAATTTTCCTTTTACACAGAAAATTTCCAACTTAAATTGGTATTTCCAGCTTGAAATTCCAGCATAATATCTCTGTGGGTGGGGGAGAACAAAAAAAGATCTGTATCCAGAAGCATCAATAAATCGATTATGTGGTGTTTATGCTCAGATGCCTCTCCTGTTTCTGGCTGCACAGCAGTTGTGTGTTACCAGGGGGCCATGCATGTTGCAAGCCATACTTCTGAGATGAATAAAGTGTGATGTTACTCCAGGAAGTGTGCAGGCTTCGTCCTTACAGCGGCTGATGTCACCGGGAGCCCGGAGCCCTCCCACTCCTCCTTGGTAATTGATGGTGACGGGCTCTCTGCTGAGCTGTCCCTGACATAGGGACTGAATCAGATCAACAGCTGAGAGAAACCACCAGCAAACAGCCTTGCTCCGTGTAGACAAAGGCTGGGCCCTGTAAACCAGGCCGTAAAGTGCAGGTATTTCCAATAATGGTCAATGCGGGCTGATTCGCTGAAGTTTTCGCTGGTGCGCTGATTTGCGTCGGAGGTTTTGCTCCTGTGAGAAGTGTTGCTGCTGCTGGAAGGGCTGGCCTGCTTGGAGTGAGGCTGACATGCTTGACAGACGCCTGATGTCTCCTCAAACTAAGCACATTGCTCCTGGGGTAAGCATATGTGGAAGGAGTGCAGGCCAGATGCTCGGGGAGCCCTTTAATTTTACAATGTAGAGGCTGGCTTGAAAGTGAACTTAATTACAGTTAAAATGTTTCACTTTGTTCTCATTTAGCCAAGCTGAACTGTTTTGGAGAAATGTGCCAGCCTTTTTGTGGAAGTCCAAACCATACTTTTGAGCTTCCTTTTTTGAAACATACTAACTTGACTTGCAGTTTGGAAAAACTGTAAAAAAAATGAGTTGAGGGGGAGGGAAAGCAGGTGGCTGCTGCTGAGGGCTTCTGTCTCTAACCCTATTAAAGTAGTTGGAAGTGGCTTGCTGTTTGTTCCGTGATTTTGGGGATTGTGCTAAATTGTTTTCTTCTCAATATGAAAGCAATGGGACTCTCTGCTGGCAGTAGCTTGAAGTACATTCTCTCTGCAGACACAAACATTATACTCTCTGTTGTTTTTGTTTGGGTTAGGTTGTAACACATTCCTGAGTTTTGGTTTGGCAGCATTTGACCAGGTATGTGTATCCTGGGACCAGGGGACATCCCACTACAGCTGTGCTGTGAAATGAAATTTAAATAGATGACAATTATTATTTTTAAAGTTCTAATGGATGTGCTTTTTCTTTTTACATTGTATAAAATAAAGGATGGAGATTAAAGTAAAATTAATGTAAACATAAATTTAAGCTGAAAGTTTGGCTTAAGCTTGCTTCTTTCTATAATGTTTATGAGAGGTTTGAATAAAGTTGCAGTAAAAGAACAGTACTTTAAGCATGACAGTAGCTTTCCAGAATTATTCTGAGAGAACTCAGGGGCATTGTCTTGCGTAACAGCTGCTCCACGTTTTTTTTCTAGAAGGAAATCAGATTTGGATCATTGCTATTCCTGGGTTATTTAGGGATCTCCACACAGAAAACTGATTAATTATTGCTAATATCCATTCTGTTCTCCTCTTATGGACAACTTGTCTTTGTGAACAACTTCTTTTTACTCCAATTAGACTATGCTCTTATGTTTGTGGGGGAAGTAATCCAACAGTGGGTCTTACAGGAAGTGTGCCATGAAGCAGGAAAGAGTACAACTACTATATACAATTCCACTGGACTTATTTTCGGCATCGATGCTCAGGGTAGTAGAAATCAGCTACTAATAGAGTCACAGAACCATTTAACTTGGAAAAGACCCTTACAGTCATCAAGTGCAACCGTAGCTGTAGCTGCCTTTAGTCTTTTCTTATCTACTTAATATAGTAAAAAGCTTAAGTCTTTATGTTTTAATTTGTATACAAGCAATTATTAGGAGTTCTGATGAATAATATGTTTTGGGTTCTCTGACAGTCCCAATATAATTATAAGTAGGGAGAAACTGGAACACAGCTTTTTTGGTGGGGGAAAAGTTGTTGTAAAACAAAAAAAAAAAAAAAAATCAAATTGGAAAATATTGTTTTCCTAAAGAGAAGCAATCTGATGTTGAAACTTAGCAGAACTAATGTACATGTTTCCATGCAGCATTTTCATCCTTCTGTCTACTGGTTGTCAAATAATGTCCTCAAGGAGAAGCTGTGTTTATCTGGTCTATTGAGGAAAATTAAGCTTTTCTCTCATATCACATCACAAAGAAGTCCAAGTTCTATTTTAGCATGATAATAGAGGTCCTGTTAGATGGAGGAAAAAGTTACTGTTTGACAGGGTAAGGGGATGACAGGGAGTGGTGCTGTGGATGTCCAGCCCTTGTGAACTGAGGAGCAGCAAAAGATAGGTGAAGTGAAACACAGAAAGGAATAAAAAGGATTCAGCTACATATATGGATTTCTTAACATTTGGTCAACCCTCCTTTCAAAGTGATAGTTGATGACTATTCTGTTCATGTTTTCTCAGTTTTTATTCTAGTCTCCAGATATGCCATGAGGGGAAGACTATTTAGCTTTGCTAATGTGAATTTTGGCTGTAGTTACTTCTTGTTCAGAAGCATTTTACAGGAAGCTGTGCTTGCAAATTAGCATTTTTTAGCAGTACTGGTCCTCAGACATCATCTAATTGAAAAAAATGAACTGTTTAAATATCTAGGAGGAAAGTAAGCTGAAAGATTAAAGAAGAGATACAGCTTGAGAACTTTCATATTGTTGGCATGAATAATTAAGTAAATTTATTGTACATGACAGTCCTTGAATGGCAGTTGTTGCATCAAAAGTAGATTCAAATTGTATAATTGACCAGAACTTCAGGTAACTGTTTTATGGGTACGTTTTTCTAAATTACCAGATTTCAGGATGTCCCTTGGAACAAGCTGACCCCTGATGTATTCAAGTTAATTAAATTGTTACAGGAGGATGCAATGAAAGAATACTTACTGCATAACCACTGAGAGATTTTCACCACCAACACAGTCATTGTAACATAGAAATTCTGAAGTACAGAAACTTCAGTAACTGCCAGAAAGTGTAAGGACATTTTGTCCTTTCCTCATCCTCTATGCAGAGAAGTGGCACCCTGCCTTTTTCCAATTTACCCAAATTTACCTGAGTTTGTGTTTTTAGCATCAGTGAAATATATATTTGCTGCTGATACTTTTTATTCCATTTTTAAATAGCAGTGAACAAGCCTAGGAATTCATAAACTTGAAAGGGCAAATTCTGCTATTTGCTTCCCAGGATCCCTGGTGTGGAGCTGCCACAAAAAAAAAAAGGCTGTAAAAGGACAGGAGGTAAGGTGCCTTGAAACTTCAATTGCATTCAGATATCCATTTTATAGGCTATTAAACCACTGCCGTGCTTTATTTCAATATTTGTACTTTTTTTTTTTCTATGGGCCAAAATACAGAAGATATCAGAATTTTGAAAATAGGTTGTCTAATTACATATGAATATATAAATTTTTGCAATATTTTAATTCCTGATCCCCACTTTGTTGTAAGTGCAGTATTTCATTACAAATTTTTTTGCCCCACTGGTGCTGCATGTACACAACCCAAAAGGCTGTGGTTTATACTGTACTTGTAACTGCTCAATAACAGCAACCAATGTTCTGTGACAACGATGATTTGAAAATTTTCTGACTGACAGATTAAATGTTTACATTGCTGTTCATTGCTTCAGCTTATATTTAAACAAGCTGCTGAGTATTAAAGAGTACGGACAGTCTTTGTATAACAGCTCTGATTTTTTAGGTGTATTTCCTAAGACAAGTTTTATGCAATCCCACTTTCCATCTGTTAGTTGTGCTTCTCAGGAACTTCAGTGGCCGATTTAAACCAGTCTTGCAGAGGTCTCAGAAGTACTCAGTGATTACAGCAGAACTTCTTGGGGGCTGGAGGAGCTGATAAAGCCATTTCCTCAGTGTGCCAGTGTGGGAGATGTAGAGCACTCTCTGGCCTCCTCTGGCATCCGGAAGGCAGCATCCATCCAGCTGAGGAGCACAGCTTTAACTCTGCAATGGATCAAACAAACGCTCTGTCTTGTTCAGCTCATGGAAAGGGAAGTTTGGGAGGGGAGGGGAGCTGAGGGTACAGAGCATGTGGTGTGTAGGGAAAATGAGAGAGAGCTGAAGGTATTGTGGAGGTGTGTGTGGGAACCCAAGCTTCATTACTTCTGCTGTCACTAAACAACTTTTTTTTCTTCAGCTCATTTATGATACATTGCATTTTGCAGTATTTTACTGGGTATAAACATCTATTTTTTTTCTGAATGTTCTGCGGCTGCAAATCTCAGGTTGATGATTTATACTATTCATCACTTAAAAATCATTAGCTGGCTAGTTAATGGTGTTGGTAGAATATTAGTATCAGAAGAAAACACAATTTGAAAGCTCTGCTAGTAATTCTAGATATAAAAGCTAAATTTTACTTTGAGTAAGCTCATGCTGACCAAAGGATTCCTGTAGAAAGACTGGCTTACAGATGCAGTAATTGTAATTTGGTGTCTTCTTGGTTTGACAAAGTCCTCAGTCAAGTATGCATTATCGTTTCTGTGTAATTCCCATAGCCTTATAAGTACACAGTTCAGCAGCTCTCTTCATCAGGATAGAGTTTCCTCATCAGGATAGAGTTTCCTTCAAAATCTCTGTGACCAAAACATTCTTGGGCTTTACAATTTTCTCTCTTATTAAAAGCCTTACAATTGAGGGTGGACGAAAAGACCTTTGAAGGTCCCTTCCAAAACAAAATATTCTATGATTCCGTGATTTTGCTTATTTGTTTAAGCAACATTAAGTGACTGATATTAGTTTGAAAGGTTCTGGTTGGTTTTCTTTGTGTCACATTTGCATAAACTTTATCATTCTTTTAAAATGATAAAGTAGTTTCTGTGAGCTAACAATGAAACAAGTATTTTCAAACCAAAGCATTATTTGAAAGTCATCTCTTCAATATTTGCTCACTAGAAACTTTTAATGAAAATACATACGAGGCATTGGAAAAAGTAATGTTTGAAGTTTTAAAATACTGCTTTTCTGCAATATTTCCAGTTTGTCTTGGAAACAGTGTCACTTTGGTGTGTAAGAAACAGGCTAACGCTTGATTACATAATAGTTTGAATAGCTGATGCTCTGCTGGAATGCTGGAAAAGGTGCTTTCAAACTAAGCACTTTGATAACTTCCTGCAAAATTCAGAGTAAATCAGTGAGTTCCCAGGACATCATGATATTTTCTGGCTGAATGTTTTCTGTCACGAAAATGGGATCAGGTTCTATCACTGTGATTTCACATGGATCTCCCAGCTTCACTAGAACCTGTGTAGACATAAACAAAGCAACAAGCATCATAATGGCAGAAGTATTTTATTTTAGGGGAAGTTTAAGGAGTAAAAACTAAACTGATGGAGAGAATAATTTCCTTCTTAAATTTTAAAAGCAACTTTCTGCATTGATGCTGGTTTAGTGTAAATCCATTCTTCTGTTCGTGTCATGGACAACACAATATTCAACTTAGGTTCGGTTTTATGAGTTTAGGAGAGGAGAAATTCTTGCCTCTTGGAATTTAAAATATTGTCTTTTTACAGTTTGTTACCATATTAAGATCAACAATTATGGATTTGATTCAAATTTTTATATCATTGACTTTTTTCCAACATGTTAAATCAAATGTCTAGCAAATTTTTTGTACTTAGGAAGAGTTTCTCAGTGACTTAAGAAGTCCTCACCCAATGCACATTAGTATCATAGATTTGAACCTATAAAAGATAGTGGGGAATGACCTGTGAAACACAGGAACAGCTTCACCTTTAAAACTCTAACCAGGGTGTAGAAAATGGCTGAATGCCTTTCCTGGAGTTTGAGAGTCCTGCAGTCTCGGACAGAAGGAGAGCCCCACAAAGAAATGCAGTTTGAGATATGCTCTTTGCTTTGATGCATGAGCCTTCAGTGCTGTCAGCTTTGAGGGAACCAGGCTGTTCAGAGCATTCTTTTTATAAACACCAATCGGAAATTGTGGCAAGAGGGAGGGGAAAAAATGTGCAAACAAGAAAAATGCAATTGAAAAAATCACATTTTTACATTTTACAGTTATATCTAGATTGTAACTGAGAAAAAAAATGTCATTTCAATGTAAGAGACCTTTGCACCTTCTTACTCTCTGCCAAGTATTTACCTTCTTACTCTCTGCTAACAAGATCTGGTTAATTTGAGTGGACAAGGAAGATTGACTGAAAGTACCTTACCTTCATGATGCATCTCATCAGGGCAGTTTGAACATGTTGTTGTTGCATGTTGCATTAATTCTCTGTAAGGAGCAACTCACAGCACTTGTTTAATCCCTTGCGTTGCAGACTGCTGTCTCTGCTTAGCTGACATGCTGGTTCCTCCGGCCGTGTTTTCACTGCAACACACTGAGAGTTCCTAGCCAGGGTTACACATCTGGCTCCCTGCTCATTAAACTGAAGTACATTTCTGGTGTGCCAGGGTGACACCCAGCCTCATAGGTGAGAGAGCCATTACAGCAGCACATATGCTGCCTAAATTCCACTTAATTCTTATTTTGAGCTCTGAAGTGGGCCCCAAGAGATACACAGTCCTTTCTGCAGAGACAAGTTTTCCAGCTTTCACATTTCACCAGAACTCATTTCACTGGAGCTTGTTAAATTGCACAAGCTAGTCCATCTAAATTTAAACATAATTAGGCCAGATTTTAGGATTGCAAAAATCTGTGACCATCAGAAATATTAGAGGTTTCAAAACCAGTAAAAATGCAAAATAGGAACTGAGATTTGAAGAAGCGATGAGGCCAAAGAAACCACAATGTTTGGTGATAATCAGTAATTTAAATTGATGGAATTGTGGAGTGATGCCTTGTGCCAAAAATGCATAAACAAAGGCAAAGTGAGCCAAATAACTACTGTGGCCTGCTGTTGTGGCTCTCCTGGTTAGATGCATTTTATTTTCTGGAATGAGAACAGAATTTGGAGGTATCAATAGCTCAGGCACTTCTATAAATGTGATTTTAAGATATGTTTGGTCATTTTAAAAACCAAAACCATTTTAAAGGCCCAGGTGCTCAGACTGTTCCTCTGTGAACTATCAGTTACTAAGTTAATGTCCTGAGTATGGAATTGCACAGCAATTGTCCCAGAGGACAACCTGTAAGTGGATCACAGCTTTCAGGATGTGGATGTGGCCAGAGGGTAATATTCCTAGTAGTCTGGAGTAGCTCCTGTGCACAGCTACGAGCCAAAGTTATTCCTCAGTCTCCAGGTCTGGGCAATCAGCATCTGGCCATGATGGAGCACTTGAAACATTTCAGTGCCCCGAGAGGCAGAGGGCTGAGTGTGAGAGGTGAAAACCTTTCACTGAAATTGAAACCCCCCTGTTTATTTAATGTTGCATTCACGTAGGGGTAACACTATAGAGTTAAATCAGTAACTTTTCAGTGGAAAGATGTATTTTTTAAGGAAAAATAGACAGCACAAGCTGTTTTTAAAGTGTTCTGTAAGTTTTATATGTTCTACTTCAAGACATTAAGCACAAAGCTCTGTGAAGGTTGTTTCTGTTATTGATATTCTTGTGCTCAAAAGTATATTCATTTCCCTTTTTGCAATTAATAAATACAGCAAAGTGAACATTATCACCTTTTTAATACTCAGGGTTTTACTTCTTTTAAATATGGTTGTTGAATCCATTTTTTCTTCCAACCACTTAAAATTCTGACAGAATTTACAGCTGTTTCAGAAGTGTTTGGCAGCACATTCAGCTGCAGGTGACTTCTGTGACTGTCCTAGACCAGCAAAAACATGTTGAGCACTCGAATTGTTCCTTCTGTCTCTATCCCTGTTCTCTGTGTTTCACTGCAGCAAGGTTTTAAGAAAACAATGTTCCACATGACTCTACATCACATGTAAAAAATAAAAATAAAAAATCTTGCCCACACATGGGAACAATCACCTATGGGCAGATTTTCCAACTTTATAGCATTTATAGCACCTCTCCAATATCTCAGTGATGCAGAAGATTCATAATACAACAGGTATTTGTATTATATATCTGTAATACAAATGGTTTCAAACACTCATTGTGAGTTGGGTTAAATGTTTTAACATCTGACTGCAGGGAGAACAGCAGCTTGTTATTTCTGTGACACTGTGAGAACATACTCACGTTATCTTTCAGTGCAGCAGGAGATAGCATGTGCCCCTAATGTATGTATGTTTACAAGTTGAGAAGTTAAGTCTGCTGTTAATGTTATCACTGCTGTATCCTGAAATAGAAAAGTGCAGGCAGATTGGATTGTGTTAGAGAATGGTAACCATAATAACCAATAACAATCTGCAAATGATAAGCAGCTTTAATGTTTAAAAATAAAATTTATATAGTGTTCCAGTATTTCCATGGGCATACTTTCAGATTTTATTATTCATTCATTCTAGGTTTGGTTTTGAGACTTAAGATGTGACATTAATCTTAAGGAAGTGTTTCATATTGCATCTTGAATTAGTTGGTTTATTATATACCTAAATTAAATCTAACAGAACAAAATTTTACTTAACAACACTCTTTCAAATGTACACCATCTGTAAGGGAGAATTACAAGCATCCTACGTGATGTGTGGAATTTTATGGAAGGAGATGGACTTTGATTTTATGGTTGGATGTAAAATGGGTAAATTCAGAAAAGAAATACAAAGTCTTCTGGAAATGAATGCAGAGCATCTTGATAATTGGGAATCTGCTCCATGTTCAGGGATGCTGCCCAACATGTCTGCTGATATGAAAATTAAACAAACACAAACCCCCCCCTTTTAACTTGCCCCAAACCATGCTATTTTGTTTCAGGGATGCTTTTAAAAGAAAGGAAGGTATCATTCAAGAGAAGGAAGAGGTCCAGATTGTGTCCTGGCCCTGCCATCCCCCTCCTTGCCTACCCCCAGCACACAAATAGGGGTGTTTAGCAGGAGTCTGGGAAGCTCCAGCAGAATTACTTAACCTGTCATGAGCAACGTGCTATGAGGAAGCTGGTAACTCTTCTGGGTTAACATGTTCTCAGTCTTCCTTGCTGAGGCAGTCCTGTAATTTTCATTAAACACTTGGATGTGTCTGAGAACGTGGAGTCCTGTTTCAGTTATTCTTAACTGCTGAGACACTGCAGTTACCACCACACCGTGCTCAGAGAGTTACAGCGGCAATGAGGAGAACTGGAAAAGACCCATTCTTCTAAATGTGCTGATGTCCAGAGGACCAAGGCAGCCTGGGCTTCAGATCCATGCTGTAGCTCTTTCAGGGCAGTAACACTCCTGAAAAACTAAGTTTATGCTGTTGAAAGTGTCTTGCCCACAGTTAGAGTAACCACTATGGGAGAAGATCAATGGGAGAGCTCAAATTCATAGGAAAAACTAAAAAAGTAATTGCTAATCATAATTTTCACATATAAGTAATCTTATTAAAAAATTATTCAGTGCTGGTGTGGGGTGGGGTGGGGTGGGGTGGGGTGGGATGGGATGGGATGGGATGGGATGGGATGGTCTGAATGGAGGGTAATTAAAGTGAAATAGCTCTTGCTCTGTCATCCCATACGCGAGAGGGAACAAGTTATTCAGAGTTTTTTTGCCAGAAGTTCCTTTAAAATGAAACATTCACATTTACAAGAGACAATTCTTGTTGCTAGCTGTGTAAAGGAGTTACAAGCTGTTGACATTCTTCACTGGGATTTGAATTTGAATCTGAATTAGTTAAGAGAGAGTCAATTGCTTTCCATTAGAGTTCTTGAAGAAGAAAAATGTTGTTACTGTTGGATACAAGTTGAAAGATTCTTGTTTATCAAGAAAGGTCTGTTTAGTCTATTAACCTTGACAACCATGTCAGCATTTTTTTTCTGTTTGTTTTCCCAAAGGCACTGTGTTGAAGTACTATGATATACAAAGCTATTTATAGTGTAGACAGTTCATAGCTATGCTTAAAAGACATGGGTCAGGGTTTAAATACCAGAGTTAAATGCTATTCTCTTTGACAATCTGAAAAGTCATTATGCTTAATCCTTGAAAATTAAAATGGAGAGATGGAATCCCTAAAATATCAATGTGAATCAGACCTTTTATAAATTAATTTTTTAGGGTTTCACAGAGTGGTTGAGATAAAAAGGAACCTCTAGAGCTATTCCAGTTACCTGCTCAGAGCAAGGCCACCTAGAGCTGGTTACCTACGACCATGTTCAGATGGCTTTCGAATATCTCCAAGGATTGAGATTCCACAACCTCCCTGGGTAGTCTTTGCCAGTGCTCTCTCACCCTCACAGTGAAATACAAATATACAACAAAACAAACCCTATCACCACCTATATTTCAGTTAATACTCATTGGTTTTGCCTTTTCATTAGGAGTCAATGAGAAGAGTCTGGCTCTGTTTTCTTTACTCTCCTGCCACTAGATACTATACATCAATAGATTTTTATGAAAGGAACAAAATTTGGGGAAGTAATCAGGGAAAATAAAGTCCACATATATTGACACACCTGTGTTTGTACCTGTTTGCCTCTATTAACATGATTAATGTTGCTGTTGCTGTTTTGGCTTCTACAGATGAGCAAGAGCTGCTTTTAAAGTGCTTGCATGCAGTAGAAAGCTGAATAAGTGATTTATTTTATCCTTGTGATTTACTTCATCATTTCAGACTGTAGTCTTGACTCTCACAGTCACAGTACTTTATTTTTTGTCAGTCTGAATGCTGGTTCTCAAGGCTCAGTCTTCATCAAGTCACATTTGTGTAGCTCTCTGTCACATATCTGCAAGAACATGTCCTGCTGGAAAGTGCCAGTGGGGGAGAGGAGCAATTCCACCCTTAACTTTGTTTCCACCTTCCATTTTTTAGACCTATTCCTGTGGTTTTGACACTTTCTGCCTTTATCGCAGCTCCATTACCATCCCAAAAATAGGATAGCAGCTTTGTCTCTTGCTGAAGTCTCCAACTTACGGGTTGTCCATTGGCCCATATTTGCTTGATCAGCCAGTTCTGCCCAGGCATCCCATCTCAGCATTTTTGCCCCGATCCACGCCATTCCATTCCTCCCTGGTTACCTCCTAGCTTTAGGCTAGTCAGGTAGCCAGCTGTCTCTATGAAGGTCTTATCAAATCCTATTCTTCTCCCTGCCTACCATGAACATTTTTCTTGCATAACCTTAATTCCTGTCTTCTGGCCTAGCTTCTAGACTCTCCTTGCTCTGGGTCACACTGCTTCCATCCATCCTTGTTCTGTACTCTGGTTTTCTGCTTTTCCCATCCCACCACCTCTCCAGCCCCGTTGTTCACAGATTCCTTTTTCCAACCTCTCTCTCCCTCTCCACGCCTGCCTCCCACTCCTCCATCTCCTCCACTTCACTGCTCGCTCTTTCTGTGTGGATCACGGCATTCTGTCTGCAAGGGTCAGCACTGGTGAGACACTGCCCACCCTCTGCTGGCCAGCCCCTTGCCACACTAAACTACTGGGGGAAGGATGTGCAGCAAAAACCCAGTGCTGTCACTTAGCTGGGAGTGGAGCACAGGTCATCCAGCAGTGCTTTGCTAAGTTTAAACACCTTCAACAGGGGTGGCATTTTTGCAGACTTTTAACTCTTGAACCATAAAAGCTATGTGCACATTTGCTTTGTGGAGCCCTAAGACAGACTTTGGTACCTGTCATGATGTTTCAATTGAAGAGAGCAATGAGCAATTCAGCTTATTTACTGTCCAAGCTGCCAGACTCTGGCTGCTTGTACTGTCTGTAGTGAGAATTACTTGCGACATGAAAGTCACTTATGGTGACAGTCTGAATAATGCCCTAAGTCTCTGTTGAGTATATGTGAACTGTAATCCTCCCTGATTTCATATTCATTCCCAAAGTACAGGAGCTGATGAAATGATTTTAAAAAAAAAAAATTAATTATCACAATTTTTAATGCATAGAAAGCAATATGTTTTCCTTAGTTTTGATGTTACGAGTATTTGTAACGTTCCTGCTGGGTTTGTTTTTTTTCCTCCAAATGTACTTGTGAGAGCCGTAACCAAAAGGGAGCAATCAAGCTACGGCACCCAAATTCCAATGGCTTACAAGAGCTGTATCAGACAAGCAAAGTAATCTGTGATGGCACTGGCTTTGCCTAGTATTGACAGGTGTGGTTTCACACTAAAAACACTGTGCAGGAAAGCTTAGGCAATTACATTAAAGCTAATAAATGTGTGTGACTACACTCGTTCAGCTTCAATAGGAGCAACCAACTTGGACAAGTGATTATTGCATTCCAGTAGAGGTGTCTGATGCCTGTTAGCCTCCATGAAGGAATGGTGCATGTTTTATTTACTCTCTGGGAACTCACTGTTATGATATTATTCGTTTGATGCATAATTTGCAATTGATATAATGCGAAGTGACCAGTTCAGCTGACAGATTAAACTAATGCTATTTTGTAAACATATGGTTAGAAATAAAATTAATGTCTTCTGATTTCTAATTTGCCCTTTCCAACCATTTTCTTGGGTTTAACTCTGCTTGTAGATACATACAAGAACTTAAAAAATCCAGACTCATGAGTCACATCACATATAGTCAACAGAGAACTAAAGGTCTGTTTTGACAGAGAAAGCAGATTGAGAGAAGAATATCCTACTAACTCTCACAAAGAAACTGAGGTAGTCAAGACAAGAGCTATTTAAAATAAGCAGGGGTTCATGCAGGGGAAAGAACAGGGAAGGTATTTACAATATTTTTGAACTGCTTCATTTGCTGCTTTTGTTAGGAAAGAGGTCTTGTTCTCTTTCTTCTGTGAAGAGAAGGAAACTGAGTAGCACAAACTGGTTTTCAATGCTGTATGTGTTCATGGTACCATGTCGTGAGATGTGTATATTATATTAACTTGATTATAGATAAAAATGGGCAAGCATACACCCACACATTTCCTCCTTAAGACGTTACATATTCCATATTTTTTCTTAGCACTTATGTATAGTTGTGGTTATAGGATATAGTGCTAGCAGCAGTATGAACTATAAGGAATTGAGAGGACTGAGCTGAGAAGGGATAGGTTTCATAGCGCTGTTTGAAAGCAGTTTTGGTTGGTGTTACTGGATGCTGACTGATGGCCTCTTCCTCAGTTGTAAAGAACAGCCTTTCCCAGAGGGCAATATTTTTGCATGCTTGGTTTCCTTTATGCTGTATTCCTAAACCATCTTTAATGGGATCTATTTTTAAGCCCCATTTTAATATTAGTTTGGGAATGCAGTTGGTGAATTTGTCTCTGAAGTCTTTTAGTGGTTTTATCCTGCTCTTTGGCTGCTTTTACTCCTTGCCTGCTCTGCCTGGACTAGAAGCTGGCCAGGAGCGAGGCGGGTCCTTGGGTTCTTCTCTCCCGGTGTGGTACTGTGTGCTGGATCCGCTTCCCGTGCACTGGAGGTAGCGGGTGTAACTTTTCAGTTACCTGAGTGCCATTGTGCTACAGAGATAAAGTTACACCGTGTTTACAGAGCCGTCTGGGACTAATCAGTAGCAGGAAGCAATGAAGTGAGTGAAACATAGAAAAGGGAAACTATTCTGGGCTGTTTGTTTGCTTGTTTGTTTTTCAGAAGAGATTTTTCTTTTTTTTAAGAGATAGATAGTGAGCTAGCTCCATGGGTTTCTGCAGCACTGTCAGAGCAGCGAGGGGTACGTGTGAACCGAGCTCCCCGCGCTTCACCCAGTGCTGCCTGCTCGCCCGGCCGCAGCAGCTGCCCCCTCCGCCGCCCCCGACCGCTGCTCCCGGGCTGCTCCCGGGCTCTCCCGTCCCGTCCGCGGCTCCGCGGGCCCCACTCGCGCGTTCCCGGCCACGCGTTTCCCCGCACACAATTTGGGCGGCGTCGCGCCAGGCGGGGCAGGACCGGAACGCGCCGCTGCCGCCCCCCGCTGCCCGCACCTCCCCGGCTGGGGCTGCCCGCACCGCCCCGTCCCTCTGCCCGCACCTCCCCGGCTGAGGCTGCCCGCACCGCCCCGTCCCTCTGTCCGCACCGCCCAGGCTGGGACTGCCCGCACCGCCCCGTCCCTCTGCCCGCACCGCCCCGTCCCTCTGTCCGCACCGCCCAGGCTGGGACTGCCCGCACCGCCCCGTCCCTCTGCCCGCACCTCCCCGGCTGGGGCTGCCCGCACCGCCCCGTCCCTCTGCCCGCACCTCCCCGGCTGAGGCTGCCCGCACCGCCCAGGCTGGGACTGCCCGCACCGCCCCGTCCCTCTGTCCGCACCGCCCCGTCCCTCTGTCCGCACCGCCCAGGCTGGGACTGCCCGCACCGCCCCGCACCGCCCCGTCCCTCTGTCCGCACCGCCCCGGCTGGGACTGCCCGCACCTCCCCGTCCCGCTGCCCGCACCGCCCCGTCCCTCTGTCCGCACCGCCCCGTCCCTCTGTCCGCGCCGCCCCGCACCGCCCCGCACCGCCCCGTCCCTCTGTCCGCGCCGCCCCGTCCCTCTGTCCGCACCGCCCCGACTGGAGCTGCCCGCACCTCCCCGCCCCGCCCCGCTCCGCCCGGCTCCGCACGGACGCGGGGCTGCCGCTGCCGCCAGCGGAGTTTCGCAGTTTTCCATCCCGCCGGTCCCGCGGCCCTTGCAGCAGACTCCGAGTTCATGCCCGAGAGCCCCGGTGCCTCAGGAGGAGCCCAGGCGTGGGAAAGCAGCCTGGGAAGCCTGCCCGGCTGGGACACGGGAGCTGAGGATGCAGTGGAAGATCTGACTTTGGGCGACTGGGCGCTCTGGGCAACTGGTGTCAGACTGTGAAGGTGTAACTATGTACCTTTTTGGCAGTGAGGATTACGAAGCGGTAAGATGTAAACTAAGGGTTTCTTTTTCTCAGTTGTTATTTACTTTTAACGTTCCTGTCTCAGAGTTCATTGGGCAGCTTTGAATTTCTGTCAGTACCGTTTTGTCTGCAGTTGAACTTTAGTATTCACCAGTTCGCTTGCTTTTTAAATAGGGCATTTTTCTTCAAGTTCTTCAAGTAGTGAGATACTATTTGCTAGATAAAATTGAATTTACTTTCCTTGTCCTGTTTATCGCATTGTGGTGATATTGAACATATTTAACTACTGAGCGTAATGAGGCTGTTTGGACTTTTGGAGTTAAGCAAACCCATGCCTCCACATAATTCAGAATTTGTCTCATACTTTGTAATGTAGATAGACTACAAGGAGCTTATGGAACTGGCCTTAATAGTGTTTGTGGGGACGTTGCCAAACCATTTCTTTTGAACAGTTCAAAGCATGTCATTGTAATGTACTTCAATGTCCATCAAAAGAGCTAGCTTAAAAAAACCCCAAACACACCCTCATTAAGATCTGACACTCTTTACTTAAGTATGTGTGTAAAACAGTGTTTGAAATAAGTTGATGATGTCAGAGAAGACCAGAAGGAAACCACTAATAGCACCACGCTGTTGCGTGACATTGTTAGCTGACATAAAAGTTTACAATTTTGCAGCCTGTGGTTCTAGTGCTACGTTGTAAGCAAAATGGATGGATTCTTCCACCCACACACATTTGTGACTGAGTCCAAACCTGAGGAGCTTTGGGGAAAAATGGCACTGAAAAATATCTATGAACTCTACTATAGGACATCAAAATAAATTTCACATGCTAAAAAGTGGCACATTCTTTGCATATAACTGGCAATTGCAAATGTTTTGTTTTGATTATTGAAGTTGCTCTTTGAAGTATGAAAGGGCCTTTTATGGCAGTCTGGGTTCTACAACACATTTCAAGGAATTAATTTAGTTATTTTGGATTCTTTTCCTCTTTTTCCCCCCCTTTTTTAAATTCCAACCAGCTATGTTTTTAAGATGCAAGAAATGTAGAAGACATTCAGGAAAATAGTTTAAGTGCAGCTGTCTGGGCATTGAACTCGTTTGTGTGTGTATGACTTGCACAAACTTTCACAAACCAAGCTAGGGAGCCGAAAAGAACTTAGTTTTTCCAAAGCAGTAAGCCACATCACTGGCATTGCAGTGATTATGCTATAGAACGTCTACTCGTGTATAAAGATTATAAAGCAAAAGAGAGTGTCAAACTTTGAAGCTTTTTTTTTTTAATTGGTTACATTTAGATATTTGTAAAGTGTTGTAAATCTCTCTCAACAGATTTTTGCATTTTGCTCTTCATTCCATTGTATTCTGTGGAGTTGTTTCCTGGTTTATACAGCAAATGAGTCTGAAATTGTAAAATGTCTTGAAAATAACCTAGATGACTGAAGAATGATGTTAGCGCTTTGGATTCAAATCTCAATCTTTCTCTGGTGCTGTTTCAGCTTCTAAAAAATATGGAAGTATTCTGTGTCATAGAAAGTAGTTTAATGTTTGAGGCACCTTTCCCAGGCAGGTGGGCCGTCTCTTTCCTGTCCCTTTTCTAATACATAGTTGTGGAAAGTGAAATAGCATCAATAGAAAAAGTAAGGAGTCCACCATCAATTGTGTGGGGTTGGAGTTCTGTCACTTCCTTTTTTTTTTCTTTTGTTCTCTTTGATATCTCTGTAGGTCCCTGAAACTGCAGCATAATGATCCGCTCAAACAAAATGTGTCACTAAGTGCAAACTAAAATATAATTTGGGTTTTTTCTTCTTTAGAGCAAGACAGTTCAGAGGAAAATAGGGATGCACTTTTTTGGTGTTATTTTGGTAGCCAGATTAACCAAGATGTTTGCTTTACTGAGTGATAAGTAAAAAAGAATACATAAAGCTGTACATAAAGCTTGAAGAACGCTTTCATTGTTCAGTAAAAGCTAAATCAATGTGAAACTTCTGTCTGTACAGATCTGTTGTTCATGAAGCCATATGCTCTGCTCTTTTGAAAAGGCATTTGTTTTATCTTCCCACACAATTGTTTGAATCACTGAAGGACAAAGTGAGTGAAAAGTGACAGAGAAGAATTTCAGGGTTTAATTTTAAGTTTACTATTAATTTAAAGCAATTTAAAACAGGTTTAAGGCATTCTAGCTATGCATATAAAATTTGATTTTTATCCTAGGGAGGAGACTCCTGATGAAAAGAAACATAGCATCATTAAATCATCTCTTAGAGGAATTCAGTAAATCCATCTCTTAAAGCTCAATCTTTAAGTAGAGTCATAGAGAAGTGGAACTGTATGTGACCACTGTTTGCATTTCACATGCACACATATATGTCCACGTGAGCATGCACATGCATGTGCAGAAATGTAAGAATCTGAAGTGATACTCTAACTCAGTTGAATTTAATAGCGAAATGCCACAGACTCGTACTACCAGCTTTTGCATCTGGTGTCCACTTTGCTTTCTTCTTGTTCCTGTGTATAAACAAGCTTGGATTATTAGCTTACTCTGAGTGCATAATAAGTCTAGATATCTGACAGCACTGATAATCAACTTTGATACCATCTCCCACCAACCTCAACTAACAAACATAATATTGCTTAAGAACCAGTTATCAACAGAAAAAAGCTGGGGTTTATGACCACTTCATATTAAAATTAAAAACAAAGTGTCATGACATAGTGACAAAAGCTACATTTTTGAAATTAATAATAAATCCAAGTAGCAGTGGTCATTTCCTATTTCCATTAGTATTTTCCTAAGTGTTCTAACTTGGGATGCACAGTGTCTTTCACATTACATTTTAAAACTTTAGGTAGATGCTTATTAAGGTCTTTATGACTGATGAAATAAACATATAGTATCTTTTTAGGCATTCTTTGCCACATACCTGGCAAAGTAGATCTGTTTAACTATAGTAAGCCATTTTATTTCATAAATACAGGAAACTGTGAGAAGCTGCAGACCCAGCAGTCTCATCTGTGGCTGTAATTTGTTTGTAACTTTTCCTGGTTTTTTGAGAAATAAACCTCTGGTTAAAGCAAATAAATAAATAAGCCAAACAGAATTGGAGTAGTTAATCAAAAATGAAGCAGAAAGAAGGAGCTCCTTTTCACAGAAGCTTGGTAGATCGTAGTCTGCATTACCCTCTCAACACAAAAGCATCTAAAACTTACTCCCAATGGTCTTTTGAGTTCCACATAAGGGATGATGGGACTCTAGACGGTGTTTGCATGTTTGGGAGTCTCTCCTGTGCCCCCAGGCTACACTTCGCCCAGCAGAGCATTTCCCTGTGGCTGCAGAGCATCTGCTCTTCCTTCTTCAGGTGGGCCTTGCAGGGCTGTGGGTGCTGGGCATCTCCAGCCACATCCCTCCTGCCTTCCCGGGGCCCTTGTGGAGGTGTTCCAGGGCTGATGGCACCGACTTGTCCCCAGTTGGGCACAGGACACCTTTAGTGTTTCATCACTCCTTCCTGATGGCAGTCTCGCCTGGCAGAGACTTTGGGCTCTGTTGTGTTAGCATAATCCAACATTGTGATGGTAAGTGTAGGGTTAATTACGATTTCTTCTGCGAAAAACCTAATCCTTGGAAAGGTATTGTTTTTTAGCAGAGTAGTTCAGAGGTAGCACGAAGTTTTCTTGGTGATTAGTCATTTAAGAAAAATAATTTCATTCACTCTGTTGCATGCAACTTTCAGACTTTTGCGATCTGTTTTTAACTTTCCTAAGAAACTCAAAACTTAGCTTTTTTTATCTCCATAGATATTTTTCTTGGAAAATATCCTTACAAAGAGTGGGAAATCTCTTTATAAGTCCAGTGAATTGGTTGTGATGTCCAGAGCATATGTTTTGGTTGCCTTGGAAATCCAGCATTTGTCACTTGTGTTCTCCAGGCAAAAGTTTTGAACTTGTCTATTTAAATTAAATCTTCACTTCCGTTGAGTTTGCCTATGTCCTCTTGCAGGATGGAGCACTTCTTATGGAATATTGAGTATGATGTTGATAAATGCCAGTTATACTCATGGCTCCTGCTGGGCAGAATTATCTTCTAACAAGTATGAAAATCTGTCTGCTAAATTTCTAAAGGAGGGGAATATCTTGGAGCAGTCAAATGTCATTCAGACTTGAGAAGAGTTACTTTTTGACTGCTCTTCGTGAATCAGACAAATCCCAATTCTGTGTATACAGGCATTCTGCTGAGAAGGCAAATTTTGCTGTGTCAAGGGAAAACCCCACCTATCCTGGAAATAAGTAGGGAGAACACAATGATGTGTTTATTCTGAGACATTGCTACTTACCTTATTTCAGAAGCTGAGTGAAGGGAGAAAAGGATGTTGTTTAAGATTGGAGAGTCACTTGTAACTGTTTAGCAACAGTAGTTTTCATCATGCTGTGGACTGACATGGGAATGTATCTGAAAATCATAAATGAGAATTGCTTCTTTGGGAACCTCTCCCTCAAATTGCATGGTTATTATGACAAGGATAGTTCTGCAAATTACGTTTGGCAGAACACTGTAAAACTTTAACCATAAGGTTTTGGAATGACTTTTCCATGTTCACCTTAGTTCAACCTAAGGCAACAACATCTATTGTTATGTTCAGAGAGATAAGTTGTACAACTCGTGAGTGTAACTTGAAGTACAGACTTGAAAGGCAGTCAAATTAAATTCGGTCTCTGAGGTTTACTTCAGAGCCATGAGTCCGTCCTTTGAGAAATCTGTTGACATTTTGATTCTTTATCTTTAAACTTTAGGAGTCACTTGATTTGTTTCTAGTGACAATAGCACTTGGTTAATTTTCAACTGTAAATATTGTACAGATGCACAAGGAATGGAGTTATTCATGCCTAAAACCATGTGTTCCGTGAGAGGAACTCTTATGTGGAAGAAAGAAGTGCTGATACGTGAAGATAGATGGGCTCACATCCAGAGCTGGATGTAGATTTGTGAAACAGTCACCCTTAGCAAGCCTTTTTCCTGTGGATTCTCTGCAGCAGCCAAATTGTAGAAGCAATACAGTTTTCTTTTCCTAAATTGGAAAAATGAGGGTCATTCTGTATGGCATCATTCCCCATGACTAGCTCAGAGACATCGCAGCTGTATTTTAAGCACTGCATATGAGTTTTGGGGCTTCCCCAAGGGAAGCCTGAGAGAGCTGCTGGTTTCGATCCTGTAGCAGAATGGCTCCTGAAACAGTTTCGGTTTAGAATAGGGAAACACTAGAGAGGAAAACCTTCATAAACCCATGCAGAGGAAAGTATTGGTCATTTCTGTGTTTCTCTCAAGACACCAAGTGTACTTTCCAGTTAGTGATTTGCACAACTGTAGTGATCATACTTTTTTCCCCAGAGAAAAAAGTGTTTAATCTAACCTCCTGTAGTTTATGTGAAGTAGATTCTTTAATAATGATGTTACTGTTTGACCTTCATATCACTCCTCTTTCTTTGCCTCCTGTCTTTAATTTGAATTTCAGTGACTGAGGATGGACCCTTTTTTATTTTTGACAGTATATTGAAAGTATTTATAGTGTATGTGACCTTCCCCTACCTCTGCCCCCACAATCCAGCACATGAACAGTCAATAAAAAGGTGGAGTGCTCTGTGGAAGCCAAGGGTGGAGGCACGAGGTGTAGGCCCCGTTATGTACGTGAGTCTGTGAGCAGTGGATCAGCTGTCCCTCATGTAGAGCTCAGAATACCTGCTTCATAACGTGGGCTCCTGGGGTGTGTGGAGCTCTGGGAGATTAAAGACAAGGTTTCTCCCTTCAGGAAATAACTTTTAGAAATAGATACTTTCAACAAAAAATATGAGGCAAGTCAATGACTGCAATTTACCTGGATCCTTTTGCACTGGTTTAGTGCCGAGTGGCCTCTGAACACAATGAAGGAAGGGAATGAGCATATCTCTTATTGTGAAAGAGGATCATGGTGAGTGCATCGTGTTTGAGAAGCGGGTTTGTGCCTGAGGCACGTGTGAGAAGGAGCCCTGTGAAGTCAAGCAGTTTCTGACATTTAGAAACCAACCCCACTGACGAGCTCCAGGTGATGAAACAGCAAAGGAGAAGTTTATTTCTGTTTAAGGAGTAGAGGGTAAGAGAAGTGGAGTGTGGAAACTGGGCTGGGTTGGCAGGACCAGTACAGTTCACCTCACAAACGTGAAGAAAAAGTAACAAAATCAAAGTACTTAAAAATCATATACGCAGATGGTGTGGGTGAACAGCCTTGTGAACACTTCTCACAAAATCACAGGGTGGTTGACAGTGGAAGACTGGAGGTCATCTGGTCCAATCCTCCTGCTCAGACAGGGCCATCTAGAGCCAGTGGCACAGGACCATGTCCAGGCTGCTTTTGAGTATCTCCAAGGATAGAGAGACTCCACAACCTCCCTGGACAACCTGTGGCAGTTCTCAGCCACTCTCATGGTAAAATGTTCCTGATGTTCTGAGGGAATCTCCTGTGTTTCATTTTGTGCCCACTGCCTCTGGTCTTGTCACTGGACGCCACTAAGAAGAGCCTGGTTCCATCCTCTTTGTACCTTCCCTTCAAGTATTTATACACAAAAAGATCTGAGCCTTTTCCTCTCGTGGCTGAACAGTCTCAGCTCTCGCAGCCTTTCCTTATGTAAGACATGCTCAAGTCCCTTCATCATCTTTGTGACCTCTTACTGGACTCCAGAATGTCCATGTCTCCCTTTTACTGGGGAGCCAGGAACTGGATACATCGCTCCAGGCATGGCCTCACCAGTGTTGAGTGTTTTGTTTGTGTGTTTTTATTGTAGCTTCCTTTTTTGTTTCTTTTTCCACCATTGCTTACTACAAACTGGAAGATGAAAGTGGAAGCAAAGGGTAGAGATGAGTGGAGCGTGCCCCCCACCAGGCTGCTTCAGGGAGCTCTGAACCTCTCAGCTACTTTTCCATTTGTGAGACAGCAGTGGGAAGGAGGGAAAGAGGTCTCACACAGGACCTGGCTTCTGAGTGTATTGAGAGCACCAAGTCCTGATGAAAGCTGTAAATTCATCTGTTGGTCTTGTTTCAGTTTATTTCCATCTGAAGGAAATGGCCATGGTAATGACCTATTTCCTGGCAATGCACTGATCGACCTCATGCTGCATGAGGCAGTTTACCTCAGTGATGTGAGCCAGCATGGACTTCAAAAAAAATATAACCCATCAGGAATACTTGAGTTCTTCTATTCCATATTCATTTACTTTACAGGTCTTGATATTAAAAAAATGTCTATTTTTCAGTGAGGAATTTGAATGAAGCTAGTGTAGCCATAACAAGTGCTAATGATAGGAGCAGTAATCTAGGCAGGGCAGTATAGAGTTAACAACAAGTTAGTTGATCGGGCTTTTCTTATTTATGTAGCTACATACTTAATTCTTGGATTCCCCTGCACACCTTGTGTGTGTGTGTGTGTGTGTGTTTCCAGGCTTCTGGGAATTATTATCAACTTCCTCTGTCTTATGCCACATGTATTCACAGTTCTTATTTAATTAGATGTCAGGAGATGTATGTAGCTAGAGAAGTCTTCTGGGTAAAAGATACTAATGGCATATGGTTGAAGTCAATTTATATAGGGCTTGGGGTGGAGCCCTACATGCAAAAGTTAAGATATTCAGAAGAAGGTGGCCTGAATGTCTTTAGTTAAAGAAATGGGGCATGCATATGCTGTGCATGAATATGGTACAAAATAAATCCAGATCTTGCAGGGACCCCAATGTTCTGCCTCTAACCATAGCATTATTTTAAAGTTTGTTTTCCAGTTAAGTATTTGTGACATGCATTTTGATGTCTGCGTTGTTTAGCCTGTGGATGGATGTAAGGTAGCAGAAGGGGTAGCAGAAGGGTTAGCAGAAGATGTTTTATGTGCAAAATTGAAATCGTGACTTCCCCACAGCACATATGGAAAGCTAAAGTCAAGAAGGCATGTTCGCACTGTCTGCCATCCGCGCCTGCTCGCCTGGTGCAGCAGACTGCCTGTTTTAGATGCTCTATCCTGGGTAGCACAACTACTCTCCCATCAATGGTGTGTGAGGTGGTGTCTGGCAGTCTAGATAGCTTGTTGCTCTCTTGACCTTTCAAAGCTCTAGCAGTTAGAACAGCTCAATTAAGCACTCCTAGCAGGCAGGCTGGATATAGTCCACCGGCATGTTGATAGAAACCTTCCACACAGGGAAACCAAGGGCCAAAAATCCCACTCCAGATTATCTGAAGTTTCCTTGATAGTCTTTTTGGGGCACAAGTCCTTTGTTTTTTCCTTTGTTTTTTCCTTTGTTTTTTCCTTTTCTTTTACAGTTGAGGTTGTGTGTTTATGTCTGTTTGGGAATATGTTTTTGTTTTCCAGTTCATGATAGTAAGTAAGATGATTTGTTCTGCTGGACAAATTCAGAAACAGTTGATGAGAGCAAATCTATAATTTATTTTTATTTAATATTGGCTCTCAGGAAGGCTATCACAGAGAAAGAATCCATTTACCTCTTTATTGAAGCCACAGACATCTATCTTCATGAAGACATGTCTTCTCTAAATTATAAACAAGCTCCAGCAACTGGACTGACAAAATGAAATGCTGTTTGTTTACTTACACTGCATGTTACTTTCCAGATAGTGACTTCAGCTGATGAATAAGAATTATGAAATCCCGAGCATAGGTAACACATCTTTAATAGGAATCATCAATTCTTTTTTCAGCAAGTCGTTTATTTATGCAGCAGCAGGTAATGATAGCCACGCTTGTTTATTATTTTATACCTATCTGACCAGATTAATGTCTAAGATTCTGCCAGGAGAAAATTTAGCAAAACTTGGGTGTTTTCATTGCTGTAACTACAGAACCATAGGAACCAGCCATTTTAAAAGTTGTTTTCTTTTTTTCTGAGAAATGAAAGATTAAAATCCCTGGGAAATTCTCCTGTGCACACTTCAATGTACATTATTATTTACAACACAGTGTGATTCTATGTTTTAATTTAGCAATGCGTAGGACTTTCTGGCATTTAAAATTCTAGAATTCCATACTATATTTTATGGTTTACAATAGAGTTTTAGAGTTGTGTTAGAGCTTCCAAACCAGTCAAATGGAGTTAATAAGAGTTTGGTTTAATACTTTTTTTTTACTGTTTAAAGGCAATTTCTATGTTTTTTACAAATATGTATACAGATGTTCTTATTAAAAATATATTCTTTGAATCAAAGTATTTTTTATTGGTATAAGAAAAGAAATTTTTTTTCAGGAACCCAAAATGAGAGTGCTGCTTACTCAGCTGAGTGCTGAGGTCTAAGAGTAGGTAGACCATTACAAGAATTTTTAAGCAGAGGGAACAATAATAGGCCAGCTTATGGGAGCAAGGCTGATACATTAATACTACTAGTTGAGTATCATAAGAACAGAATTGCATTTCAAAGCTATTCCTTTAAATAACAACTAAGTATGACAGGAAAAAGATATTTACATGTCTTTTTATAAAGTGTATTTGCCTGAAAGGAAATTACAAACTTAGTTTTGTCTTCACTGGAGGTACTTGAAGTTTATTATATGTGCAGAAATGGGCTTTACTAAAATTGACTTTGTGCTTAACTTCATAGACTTGTTTCTATCTGCTTGTGGAGGCAGCTCAGCAGGTTAATTTTGGAGGCTAAATGTCAAACTTCAGAGTTTGTTATCCTAAGATGTTAATTACTCTTAGAATTTCTTTACTCTTCTATCTGGTGTAGGAGATTAAAAACTAAAACTCCTTGTAAAGTTGCAAAATTTTAATCCATGGAGATTGTCAAAACTCAACTAGACACAGCCCTGAGTATGCTGCTGTGGCTTTGAATACGGTGCTATTGAGCAGGAGGCTGGACTAGATGAGAGTCTGGTTCATTGAGAGAATCCAGGCTATATGAAAGGCTTCAGGGCGCAAAGGAGGAATCCCCATGTTTTCTACATCGTGAGTCAAAACTCACTCTTAGAAGTTTTCGTCTTGTCCAGCAGTTGCCTGTGATTTCGTTCCCATTACTGAAGGATGCCCAGTATAATTCTGAAATTTTAGGCCTTTAATTCACTGTAATTCTTTTGCCTTCATTTGGAGTCCATGTAAATATGGGGATAATATCTATAAAGTGAGATATGAAAGAGGTATTAGATTGTTGCTCAAATATAGTCAATTTATCATATGTATCACATTGTGGTTTACCCCATATATTTAAGAAAGTTGTGTTCTGTTTCCCTTTATTCCTTCTAAAGTGGAATAATTCATATTGTGTGCTGTAATTCTGTTATTCATTATAGACATCCTGGCAAGAAAATTGGTTGCCTTCAGACATGCTGAAGTGAAATCATAAGGTTCCCTGTACAAGACCCTAGTACCATATGTGAAATTTTGATTTTGCTGATTGACATTTCACTTGAACTTGACAGTCGTGAGAAAATGCTTTTTTTTTTTTTTTAAATACCCACCATGTACACCTATTCCTGATAACTTAAGCTGCTTTGCCTTCTTAGAGTTTTCCTATGCATGCATGAATGTTATCCTCCTCCTCTCCTGCCAGGAACATAGATTTGTTCGGAAAAATGAATAATTCAGTTCAGCCGTGTCTTTTTAGTACAAAATAATGTTCTCATCATTTTGGATCCAGAGGTTCAGTGGAATTTTCAGGCAAGATCAGGGAGACGGTCTGGATGGGACAGTCCTGGTGTGCTGAGGGAGCAAACATAATTCAGCTGATATGATTTCCTATAGCTATCTTTGCCTTGTCACCACAGGAATAAAATTTGAGATATTCCTGTAATCAAATGCCTCCCAGTAAAATGCATACATTTAAAAAAAAATCCAAACACTGCAAATTGTGCTGTTTTGCTTAGGGTTATTTTAAATAAACCTGGACATCTGTGTCTGTAAGTGTGGTGGGAGAGATTAGTCCTGCCAGTTAGACAACATGTTTTGTGGATCCGCTTGACTGGTCATAGTTGGAAGTGTTGTCCCTGCACTTCTCTGGTAGATTTTATGATGTGAATACAATGCTATTCAATTTAAATAAGGTCTGTTTTAGAATAATCAAGAGAGGAAACAAGAAGGAACTGCTATGAAGATCATAGGCTATGATGATTTGAAAATTAACAGGAATAAAAAATACTGATGCCTTTTCAAATCATGAAAAGATCCAGGTCTGCAGACAACTGACAAAACACGAGAGGTTATAAAAGAGCACACTTGTGTTACTGTGCCAACTTCAACAAACATTTCCTTTTCTTCTGCATGATGAAAGAAACAATAAGCCATGATTCTTTTTTTAAGCATTGTAAACTTAAAAACTTTGAACAGGAAGGGAGATGCTAACTGTATGAATTACTGCTGATCATAGATGGAATAACTATTACAAAAGGAATAACGGAAGGAGAGCAGTGCAAATCTAGAGTGACATTCTGGTTTACTTAAATGAAAGTTTTCAATATTTTGTAATAAGTGTTTCAGCCTAGATGAAATCAGTTAAGAATAAATCTAAAATTAAAAAAGAAAGATAAATAAGGTACCAAATCCCTTTTTTTTTCCCTCCAAAATGGAGTTTAGCTGGCATAATATTGAGAGCCAGGAAGATTTCTTGAAGTGTGAAAGTCCAGTCTTGAATTTAGTGGTGACTTCTGACTTTTACCTGACCAGGGAATCTAGCATTGTGTCTCGAGAATCTTTGAGGGGTTTTGAGTACAAATGTGTTTGAATTGTGGTATAGCAGTGCATATACAATCTACTGAGTGAGCCCTAGGTGTGAGCTGGGAAAGGTGATGCATCTCGGGTTTCTTTAGCACTTTTAAATTATTTTCTGCCCATGCATACTTTGGGGACTGACTTCATGTAAAACAGGGTGAACACAGAGTGCCTGTTGAATGCTTGGAACCAGAAAAAACCAGTTGTGGGATTAGCTTTCTTCTATGTGCTTCAATTAAGAAGCCTAGAACTGCTGGGTATTTATTGGCTGGCTTCAATGGAAAGCTTTGTAGAGAACAGAGGTGATTAAATGTTATAAAAATGTGTATTGTTAATAAAAACCAAAAGGAAGATAGTCACTTACAAACTCTCCCTGTTGTGCCAGGCATATAGGTACAAATAACACTAAGGTAATTTTTTGTTTCATGGTATTTTTATATGGTATTTTTCATTCTAGAAAAGATATCTTTCTGCTTTTGTGATCTCTGTTGCTAAACTGGAGCGTGGCAAGAACTAGCAAAAGTTCAGGAATGCTCAGTGGCCTGCCATCCATCTCCTACATGCTTGAAATATTCTCTCATATTTCTCTCATATTACCTTGATATTTCTCCTCTTGAAGCTTTGTCCTTCTTTGCTACTTTGTCATGGTGCTCCTCCTCTGGGTAATATGAATGATGCCCATCATCCACCTACCTACTTTTGGCTCCTCCTTGTTCACTCTCTTCATCTTTAGAACTCTAATCAAAATATGAGTTGCTTTCCTAATTAGCATAGCAGAGCGGCAATCTCAGAGCCATCTTTGTCTTATTCCTGGCCCTCAGCAGGAATCCAGCAGTGATAGCAGCAGAGGTATAGCTATAGTATATGTTTGGGTGGGAATTCCTCAAGCAGAAACTGATTCCCTTGTAAACTGGAAGAAATATGACTTTTGACTGAGCATAACCATATGAGTTAAAGGAGAAAATTAATTTCATTTCCAAACAATGGATCAGAGAGGAAAAAGCAGGCTCTAGCCAGTGCAGTTTTTGTAGAAAACAAATTCTCAGAGATGACATTGGCTTGTTTGTATTTCTTTGATGAGAGTTAGCACAACAAATTTTGAGACCTTAAAACTTGCAGAACTGGAGTTTCCATTCTTGTGTCATTCATCACTGCAGGTGCTGGAGACTCACTTGTAGTCAGAAACTTGCTAGGGTTGTGTTGGAAGAAATCTCTTTATCCTGAGGGATTTTACAAAGTTGATTGATCCTGGTAGCATATTAATAACGTTGCTTTACAACAGTGTGAGGTATTTCTTGTCTTAAAATTTTTGAACAAGTTGACTGTTGCATAGCAAATCCAAAAATGAAGGTTTGCCCAAGGTGTATGTTTTCTCTTTTTTGAGAAGTCTGTATTTCCAGTCGCAGATTCTTTTGAAATCCCAAACTCCTGATTACTGTATGAAAAGCAGTACAGGCACTCTGTGCAGGGAGATGATCACAGCATTCATTAGAACATAGCTGCTTTACCTTGACCAGTTTTGGTGCCTCAATAGGAGAAAGATGTGGATAAATCAGAGAGGATTCAGTGAAGGGCTCCCAGAATGGCTGGGGCTGGATCACTTGACTTGCAGATACAGCCTGAGGGAAGGGGGCTTGCACAGCCTGGAGTCGAGATCCCTCAGCATCTACAAGGAGGTTATCAACAGCAAGGAGCTAGGCTCCTCAGAGGTGTAGGTGGCAGGGCAATCAAACGTGTTTTCTGCCAGTATTCAGTATTGCAACAATAGATGGAAGAACAACCAGCGGTCCAAAATTTGGTGTATCTTCTAGAAGAGGAAATGGCTCAGTGAGGGATATGATGTAATGTGCTCTCCTGACCCAGGCAAAGTCTGTTCTAAATCAGAAAGAAGTCAGTTTCTCTTATGTCTGAAAAACACAAAATTCTTGGTCTTCTAGGTTGCAATAATTTTAGAAACCTGAGTTCAGTTATTATCCTGGAAAATATCTGTTGTACTTTTATAACCTTTGAATGTCCCAGAACACAAAAAATATTCCAACACTGAGTTATTAAAGTTCACCACACCATTTGCTGCTTTTATGATTTCCTTGAATTTTTCTTTTGCAATTCATTTATATTTTATTTCTTGTCAGGTTAGCATCTAATCATTAGCACCCTCTTCAGCAGCAAGCACATTTCTGCTTCTGTGTTGCCTAAAACATACACTGCTCTTTTAACCCTCCCATCTTTATTTAAGCAACCTTATTACTACTGTTAGTATAAATCCATAGTACAAGATCTGTTTTATCTTTGAGAAAATACATTTAGGTTTATTCAATATTGTATATTATATACTATCAGATGGTTTCCTAGAAACTTTTACTATTTTGTTGTAAACAAGTATTGTATATACTCTTCACGTTCTTGTGTTGCCTTGCAGATGGAAAACAGTAACATACAGAGGCTTCACTCTTATTTCTTAGTAAAGAGATGGGGACAGTGCTTTGAAAATGAGCAGAGTCAGAATCACAAACTGTGTCTCACTCTCTTTCTTTCAAAGGACAGTTGGTGGAGCTGTGCAAGCAGTGATGGACACATAGATTGGGATGGGAGAATCAGGCATGTGGTGCTTCCTTTAGCTTGATACGCTCTTCTGCTCTGTGTGGATGCACTAGGTCAGGTGGCTTTTAGAGACAAATCTAAGTGAGCCAATGGGTGTGGACAGTTGGCATCATGTAATCTATACATTAACTGGTATATTTTTGGTTTAGAACAAAAACTGTGAAAAAATATGCTGGAGAAAGGGAATTTTTCAAGATTATTTTGATAGGTGATAGACAAAGAGGGACAAAAGGCCTTTCCAGAGATATTTTCATTGATGTAAAGTATTGCAGACTGTTGTATTCTTGAAATCAGATGAGAATAATTGAAATGTGTAAATTGTGAAAGGAGCCTCATCCTCTTGGTAAAATCCCAAGTAATTTGCTTTGTTTTATGCTTGACCTGGTGGATAGGTAAATGGGTATAAAGAAACAGTCCTGATATTTTTCAAGGAGTCTATGAGGATGAAGACCAAAGCAAAGGTCCTGAAACCACAAGGACTCGTGTGGCTTTGACACTCCTGGAAACTGGGCTTAGATTTAGCCTATTGATGAGGCTGTGTGTATTTTTTGTAGTGTTTATATCCTGAAATAAATGATGCCATGCAGTGCAAAGCTACTCACTTGGTGTTTCTGGCAGTATCAAAGAGAGAAAGGCTGCAGATGCTTAAAGGGTCATTGTGTCTGCAAGAGATACCTGGGCTGAATCACAAAGGAACCTCTGTTTTATGGGCTTGAGCTTTCAGTGAGCCTGGGTGAGGGAAATTTAATTAATTCCCTAGTCTTCATGTGCACAATTTAACAAAGGTGTTGGTAAGAAGACCTCTCCTAATCTAAGCAGTGAGCAAATGGCAGTGTTTTACGTCATGACAGTCGTTGATTGCTGTTAACAAGAGATCATGACTAGAAAATCAAAATTTCAGTAGCAGATGATCTGGAAAACAAACTTATCAGTAGACAACTAGTGTATGGCAGCAGTTTCTTCAGAGTGTATGATTGTCAGACTAACTCATTAAGAGATGGCAAAAAAAGATAGTTATTTAAACAGATGAAAACTGTATTTATGGCATAAAAATGAAGGGTAGCAAGCAAAAATACGTATAAAAGCAGTTGTTGCCTTTGAAAGCTGACAAAGTTTGAGTGCTGGAACTTGAAGTTGTCATTGGCACAGTTGAGAGCCTCTGGGTAAGGATTAAGAGACAAATAAAGCAGATATCATGTGAGTCTGCTATAGGCCACTCAGCTAGGATGATGACACTGATGAATTATTCTTTAAGGAATTAAGGGATAGTTCTAAATCATCCATCCTTGTCCTTATGGGGGACTTCAACTTGCCAAATGTCAACTAGGATCACTACAAAGCTAGCAAAAACAGGTCCAGCAGATTCCTAGAACATCTGGATGATAACTTCATGGTACAGGTACTAAGGGAGCTGGATGGGAAAGATGCCCTCCTTGATTTGATGCTTGCTAACAAGAGGATCTCATGAAGTGGTGGTTGGTGGCCTGTTTGCTGACAGAGACCATGAAGCAGTTGAGTTTAAAATCTCTAGTGACAGGGGGAAAACTGCCAGCAAAGCTTCAGCCCTGGATATGAGGAGACCAGACCTCAGGCTGCTCAGGGAACTGGCGAGTAAGGCTCCCTGGGAAAACGCTTTTGAAGGTGTTGCGGTCCATCAGTGCTGGTTGCTCTTTTGGCACCACCTCCTAAGGGCACAGGAGTGGGCAATTGCAAAATGTCAGTGACCCAGCAGGCAAGGCAGATGGCTGGCTTGGCTGAGCAGGATCTTCTTCTGGAGCTAAGGTAAAAAAAGTCAGTGGAAGAAAGGTCAGGTGTCATGGGATGACTACAGAGACGGTGATCACCACTGTAGGGAGAAAAATCATGCAGCTGAAGCTCACTCAGTCCTATGGGGGACAATAAAAAGTGTTTTTAAAAAGGCAATCCAGTAATAACATTGACCCGTTACTTGATGAGGATGGTCACCTCACAAACGGGGACATAGGAAAAACAGAAATGTTTAATGCTTTCTTTGCTCCAACATTGATGATGGGCTTTGGGGGTCCCAGAGCCCTGAGCATGGGTGGACCATGACTATGAGAATTATAAACTCCCAGTCAGCCCCAAATTTGTGCAGCATTTGCTGCCTATCAGTCTGTGGAGCTTGATGAGATTCACCCAAGAGTACTCAAAGAGCTGGCTGATGTCATAGCAAGACCTCTCTCAATGATTTTTGAACAGTCTTGGTGATCCAGAGAGGTCTCAGTTGACTGGAAGCTGGAAAATATCCCAGTTTTCAAGAAGGGCAAGAGGGATGACCCTGAAAATTACAGGCCTGTCAGTCTCACTTCAGCAACTGGTAAAATTATGGAGAATAGTGTTCTGGGAGTTACTGAAAACCACCTGAAAGAATGCAGTTGTTGTTCACAGCCAGACTGCTTCTTGAGGGGAAGGTCCTGCTTGACAGACTTATTTTTCTTTTATGACAATATAATCCACCCAGTTGATCAAGGGAAGCCAGTTGATGTGATGTTTTTGGATTTCAGTAAAGCTTTCCGTGCTGTCTCTCACAGTGTCCTTCTGCACAAGATGTCCAGCTCACAGCTGGATAAACACATCATGTGGTGGGTGAGCAACTGGATCATGGGTCGGGCACAAAGGGTTACAGTAAATGGGGTGACATCAGACTGGGGACCTGTCACTAGTGGGGTTCCACAGGGCTCCAGCCTCTGCCCTCTGCTCTTCAACAGCTTCATCAATGATTTGGAGACAGGACATACTGGTACACTCAATAAGTTTGGTGATGACACTAAATTGGGATGAGCTGTTGGCTCCCTTTAAGGCAGAGATGCCCTACAGAGAGATGTTGATGAATTAGAGGACTGAGCAATCACCAATCATATGCAGATTAAGAAGGGCAAGTGCCAGATTCTGCACCTGGGTTGGGACAACCCTGGATGTACAGGCAGACTGGGGAATGAGAGGCTGGAGAGCAGTGCCACAGAAAGGGGCCTGGGAGTCCTGGTCCATGGCAGGTTGAACATGAGCCAGCAGTGCCCTGGCAGCCAGGAGGGCCAAGCGTGTCCCGGGGGGCATCAGGCACAGCATCACCAGCCGGGCAAGGGAGGGGAGTGTCCCGCTCTGCTCTGGGCTGGGGCAGCCTCACCTCGAGTCCTGGGGGCAGTTCTGGGTGCCACAATATAGGAAAGACATTAAAGTATTAGAGAGTGTCCAAAGGAGGGCCATGAGGGTGGTGAACAGCCTTGAGGGGAAGCCATAAGAGGAGCAGCTGAAGCCACTTGGTCTGTTCAGCCTGGAGGAGACTGAGGGGAGACCTCATTGCAGTTACAATTTCCTTGTGAGAGGAAGCAGAGGGGAGGACACTGATCTCTTCTCTGTCACGCCCAGTAACAGGACCCAAGGGAATAACCTGAAGCTGAGTCAGGGGAAGGTAAGGTTGGATATTAGGAAAAGATCTTCCCCCAGAGGGTGGTTGGGCACTGGAACAGGTTCTCCAGGGAAGTGGTCACAGCGCCAAGCCTGACAGAGCTCAAGAAGAGGTAGGAAAATGCTCACAAAAAAATGGTGCGATTCTTGGGGATGGTCCCTTGCAGGACCAGGAGTTGGACTTGATGATTCTTGTGGCTCCCTTTTAACCCAGGATGTTTTATGATTCTGTGAAATAGTAAAATACAGACAAATTAATTATATATGCTTAACATCAACATTTTTAACAAGGTAAAAAACAAACAAGAAAGCAAGCTCCCCAAACCTTCCATTTTTTATCTGGAGTAGATTAAAAATGTTAACATTTGAAAACCAGGTAGGGCGTGTATGTATGGAGATAAAAGATAAAATTCAAGGAAAATATTTTTTTTCTCTTCAGAATTCTGCACTGGTAACAGAATTTCATGTTGAATTTTCAAGGAAGCTATTTTTAAGTATGCAGAAAATCTTAATGACTTGAACCAAAATCCCAGATAAAAATATACTGACGATCTGGAACACAGAATCTAAATTGGCACTTTTAACAGAGCTGAGACAAATTGGGATGATGGTTGCCATGCTTTCCTGCAAATTCTTTCTTTTTCTAGCTTTCTGTTTTCTTGTTGACATCCCAGATGTGTTTTCCATTTTTCCTCTTTTTTACTGTCCAGTTTTAATTGCGTAGCTGACCCAATCTTTGTCTTTCTGTCTGTGCTCTTATATCAACACATAGCATTTTATATTTTAAATTCTTTTTTTTCTGAGTTGTCTTTCTGCAATTTAAAATCCTTCCTTTGTGATATTTGCTGCTTATTAATAAATACAGTTAAAAGTTATCTTTCCATTTTTCCTTAAAACCTTTAATTTTTAATCCCCTTCTGCCCCAGTAAACAGCACCACAGGTCAGCTTGTTGTTTCTAATAAGTCTGATTTACCTTTACCTAAGGTCTTAAACATATAATCAAGTTACCAGAATTTTCAAAAGTTACCATGAGTCAATCAATCTGTGTTAATATCCATGTGTGTGCTGACAGTCTGAGACAAAAGTGAGATGATTTAGGTTCATGCTGCTTGCAATCATTTCCTTGGTGTATTTTTCTTCCTTTGACACCTGTCTCCAAGTTATTCCACTGGCAACATCTTAGTTCTGTCATCGCTGTGACTGTTCTCTATAGCTCAAAACAATTAATAATTTAGTGCGATTCTCTAGATCCAATTAATTGTCTCAAAACATCAAATTCCTTTTCCTTTAATTTGGGAGAGTTTTTTGCTTTTTTTTTAAAGTTCTCAGTGATGTGATTATATTATTTATAAAGTTTTTCTTTTAATGAATTTGGAGACTGCCTTCTATTTCTGTCATTGCCTTCTTCCTCAAAAGCCCTTTCTCTTATTTCATAAATGTGAGAATCTCTCTGTCAGAATACACAGGGCTACCAGATTATCCTCCTTCAGAGGCTTTCACAGAACTAATCTCTGCCATAATACATACAGGAAACTTACTTAAAGAACAACCCACTGTGGTTATGCAAGGGATGAGTCATAATGCTAGTATCGAATATTTTAAAATGCTTTATTTTCTATTGCATTGGTACCTTGATCCCTTTGCTACTCCTTTGTTGTCTTTTTCTGCTTATATTCTTTCGGCCTTTCGATTGCAAGCTCATTTAGACAGTGTTTGTCATTCACTTTGTGACTGTGCAGTGCCTAGCACAATATGGTCTCAAGGAGTTTTCCATCTTAGATGTTTTTTGAAAAAAACCAGGTAAACTAACACACCAGAGCATCCCACAGATTTAGGAAAAGTTTAGCTCTGACTATGAGGGCTCTATTTGTTTGCTAACTAGGCTGAGCTCTGGAGCTGCCTTTTTGCGTATTTTTAAAGATTTTCTGAGGAGTTGCCATGAAAAGACCATAATTCCTCTAAAAATACCTACCCATTCCTCTTTTTCCTAATCAAATAACATAGAAGCAAACATTTAGGCTAATATCATGAAATGTGAGTGCAAATATGTGGGTTGGCTTGGGGTTTTTGTTGTTTTCGTTTTTCCTGATAAAGTACCTGGTACAGCTGTTTACCTCATTCCTGAATGCCAAAATCTTGTCTTCTGCAAACCTAAGAGCTATTTTACAAAACTCTGCTTTCAGGCAGCTGTTGATTGGATTAGCACCTTGCAAACCTGTTAATGGCAAGCTGGATGCTGTGATCCAGCTTGCCAAAGTCATGTTAAGGGTAAAGAGAAGACTGATTTCCTGTATAATCTCCTTTTTAATCACATTGCCACCCTAAAGCTCCCAGCTGTTCTAAAATTTCAGTCCTGCAATTTGAACATCCTCCATGGCTGTAGATGCCATAGAAATTCCACATTAGCTTTAAAGAACAACAAAACCATTCTAATCAACATTCAGTTTGTTTTTTAAATGTAAAGATAGCAGAGTATTTCAATGCCTACTGTAGGAGCTGGTAGCCCTCCTTGGATAGTAATTGTCTATTTACATGTAAATTTTGTGGCACTGCAGTAATATACGATCATAGCTCGTATTTTTCAGGTTGATCAGTTTAGGATGAAATGACAATCTGTATTCCCTGTTGACATATTATGATGTGCCAATGTCAGCGGTTTCACTTCATGCTAAACTTTGACATTTCCCATTTTGCCTTTGTTCTGGATCAATTTGAAAAGATTTTAAGTGAAATAAACATTTTATGGAAATAACTCCTTTTTTTTACTGTAGTTCATAGCAAACAAGAAGGAGTTGCACATCACAAGGACATAAGATACCATCTCAAATCATGTCCTAGCGGCATGTGTGATGACATTCTTACAGGATAAGAAGATAAGCAGTTAACAGTATCTCTTTATAAGTTCTGAATATTGAAATGATTTGTTCCTCTTATTGGCACAGTGAGACCTGAGATTTCCATATTCGAAGTATAAAACAAAAGAAGACATAAAGGTATTTCTCCTTTTGGATTTAAAAGTCTCATTAGCATCAAGTGAATGAAAAGATAAAAATATATCTCAGAGGAGACCCCACTATTATAAATGAAGGGTTTTATGTATGTGTGCAGTCACATATATTTCTTTATTCCTCGTGAAATCTCAAAGCATGTTTGCTTACTGCTTCATGCCTTCATTTAATAAATAATAATGTGATAAGTCTTTACTTGAAGGAACTTGTTTGAACTCTCTAAGAAGAGAATTACTTGAGAATTTTCAGTAATCTGGAAAGTGATATCTAATTCCTGAGTGGATTACCCTGTTTAAGTTAGTCATGGTACTCAGATTGCTTTTATTTTTTAAGGGAAAAACACAATATAAAGGCCATGACTGAATTGGTGAGAGTAATGATGGCTGTATTAACGCAGTGAGAATTTATCAGTCAAAATCTGTACTTAAGCTCCAACTGTACTGATGAAAGTTAAGCATGGGTACAGAAAACTAATACAAAAAATAAAAGATCTAGAGGCACTACCTAATTTACTTAAATAGTTTCCACCTGCAAGTAAATGGAAATAATAATAAAAAAACCCTTTTAGTAGGTGGACCCAGTTTCCTGAAGATGACACACTTCTACAGTACTAAAAACATCATTTATGGTCTTCAAGGAAAAGAAGCTCAAATATGATCACATATGACCACTAGCAGTGTGAAAAGTATGAGTTTGCACTATGAGAATAGCTCATAGAAGCTACTCATAATAAGTGGTAAGATAGTTGGTAAATATTTGTCAGGCTTGTTATTAAAACAAGAATTTTTTTTTCAAATAAACTGGGCTTGTAGACCTGAAAAATAAGGAAGAAAATAAAAAGAAGAATAAATAGATGGAGTAATTATTAACATGAATTATCTCACTTTCATTAGGCAGTTTCCCATTAAAGATGAAGAATTAGGGGCTGCAGTAACATACATTACATACAGATACTACTGCAGCTCTTCCATTTTGCAGTGGAAGGAGATGGAGACATGAAGTATTTCACAAAGGCTGAATTTCAGAAGCTCTTGCAAAAAGATTTTTACTGTTCTCCAGAGTAACCCAAAAAAACTACAGTAACCCAGGGAGGAAGTATAGTTTCCTTGGTTGTCATGAATGACATCCACTTGTCACTATTTTTTTGAATAGTCGAGGTATTTCTATTATAGTTTCATCAAAGTTTTTGTATACGTTTAATTTTTTTTTTCATTTTAATGTGATGGAATGCATTCTTAGCTCATATAAAAATACTCAGAAATCTACACAATTAATTTCATGTAATTGTATGCTCCTCCTTTTCCTGGATGTGAATTTTTTCCATATTCAAAAAGCAAAGAAGCTTCCAGCTTTCCCTTTCCACAGAAAATTTACATGACCATGTTTGTACCACAGTGAAAATAAAGGTAACAGTGAGTTTAAATCATGCAATTTGTCAATATAATTAAAATAAATGCAATCACTCTGATTTTTTGGAAGTGTGTTGGGACTGTGGCCAACACAAGACATGACAAGCACTGTAAATGATCTCTGTGGCCTGAAAGATGAAATTCCAATTTTAGCAATTCTAGTCTGACCCAAAAGGCATTTTTCCCCCTTAGGGGAGATAAGAATTATGTTACTGTGCTTCATGATTTTTTTTATAGGGTGAGGACCAGTTAGGTAGCATCCCTTGTGGACAGCAGAGACAAGGATAGTAAAAGTGATGCTATGCCACTTGGTCAGTGTCACATCATATGATGTGCTCACCGTGGAAGTGCTGTAGAAAGCTAACACCCACACAGTCGTGTGATTGCCTGTCAGGCTTAATGGCTGCTTTGTTTGTTTTCCTCTTACTTAGAGGTAGTGTTGCTTCGGGTTTGGTTTGTGACACCGTTCTTCATGGCAGCAGAGTGGCACCAAGGAACTGCAGTGCTGGTGGGGAGGGGTTTGGATGTGCCCTTTCCAAGGAGGATTGAGTGTTGAGGGACTGCAGACTGTCCTGGGGGCTGGGACTCTATGGGGTAGCTCATCACAGTCTCAGCTTTCATTAGTGCTGTGATAGCATCAGTGGTTCTGTCCACAAGTCACTGGTCTGTCAGCCATAACTGGATTTAAACTCTGCATTAAACTTCTGTCTGCTTGTTGATGCTCATCTTTTCCCACTATTTCCATTGGCAGCTGTGTCAGAAGTTGCGGCAAAGGGAAATTTTAAAGAATAGCAAAATTTGACAGGCTTTGGGGAGGTTACAGGGCCTCTGTATATTTTCTTAATAGACAAGATATTTTAAAAAATTCAATAAACTTTGAGTGCATTTTATTTTGATTTCTGCTCCTTTTGCTGTAGCTTGGGCAACATTTTAGTTTTGAACAATCACTGTAACTTAGCAGATGTATCTGAACTCCTGAAAAGCAAAGTGTTCCTTGGAGAATAATTTTCTTTATGTCGGTTCAAAGACAGCTTATTAAATTAAATTCTGTGCTGCAACTATTATGGGCTTCAGGAAAGAAAAAAAGTAAAACATTTGTAAAGTTAAAAATTAGCTTTATTTTGAGCTGTGAGTTTAGTAACAACTGTTGTTTGCTCTAATAATGGTGAAATGTAGGCTGCTGTATCACTTGTGATGGGCAATTTCGTTGTTATACAGACCCAAACCATGGCAGGATTCGATCATTACTGGGATATGCTGACATACTGCAACGTGTGCATGACCACTGTTCTCACTGTAATCTCTATTTGCTGTTTTTCTTGTAAATCTGAATTTATATGGAAGGTGGGCACTGCAGTCAGCTACAATGACATTTTTCACCTAGGTTGTTGCATGTCCATCAGTAAATCGTGAATGCCCTCGGAAAAGCTGCCCTAGCATGTTCCTCCCATGTCAGTTTATTACAGGGTAGAAGGTGATTCTGAGAAAGCAGAAGAGTGAAATTTAAGGTTTTGTTTGGCTTTCATCATATTAGGATCTAATACTTATGTGTTAAGTGGTATGTTGCAGTTATTCTTTGCTTCTTTCCTCTGCTAATGTCAGAAAAAATATAAGCAGTAACCAGGGGGTTAAATTCCCACTCAACAGGCGCATTTTTGGTTTGTGTAAGGGAGCTGTGAGTGGAGCTCAGCGCTTTGCAGCGGAGGGCAGCACTCCATGGCAGAACCAAGCATCCAAGGGAAACGTGGCTGGCAGCAGACATCCATGACGGGAACGAGACGCTGTACCAGCTCTTGCAGTTTCACAGGGACCTCGCGTTTTCCAGCTGTTTACCCTTGAGATGTAAAATGGCAATTTGGCATAGGCTAACAGCCCGGTGTGATGTGAGCATCTGCGTAAAAGGCTGCACATATGGAGCATGCCCAGTGGTATGAACAGCCTGTTACCCCACCCCCAGCCAATCTAGGAAGAGATGAAATGAACTTTGCACTTGCAAATGTCACTGAATACATTTTGCACAGGATTTTAAAAGGTTCTTTTACAAGCACTATTTTTAACAGCCAAATCCGCCCCCCAAAACAGAAAGGAAAAAGCCCTAGGTATTTTTCTGTGATCGATCTCAGTTTATGATCAGCTGAAGCATCTCTCACAATATTTACGAAGCTGGTTTTATTTTATGTTTTTATCATTGAAGTTGAGATTTTTGGAGGTGGTGTGGATTTTTGGGAATTTTTTTGATTTTTTTTTCCCCTCTACTGGCATGAGAAAATTTGAGGATTTAATTGCAGTAGAATACTTGGAAACAGTGAGGCTGGAAGCTTGAAAGGCAGAGGGAAGAGAAGGAAGGCTCTCACAGCAGAGCATGGATAGGAAAGGAGCTGTGATTCTGCAGTGCTCAGTGTGCACATGTTTTATGAGATCAGTGCCGGGCGCTGCAGCTGCGGACAGTAACTGAGCTGTCTGGCTAATGAAGGCCACCTGGATCAGGCTTCTGAAAAGAGCCAAAGGAGGACGTCTGAAGAATTCTGATATCTGTGTAAGCCCTGCATTTTCCTTATCACCTTATATTGTATGTATTGCAAAGAGGGAGAGAAAGAAGGCGGCGAGGAGAGGACAGTTGTTTTCATTCTGATTGAATTACCAGAACTCTATTTTGTATGCAGGGAGATGCAGAGGGAAAGCAGAGCTGTCATTATTTATAGAGCTGTTCTGGCATTGTGGCTGCTTCCATTGTGGTGATACAGGGACATGTGTTGAGTCCAGACGGGTTTTATTAGTTGGAAGTTGATTTGTGGTCATTTGCATGTTTTGCTGAGGGGCAGAGATGGATATGAGCCATTTGCAGTTCTGATGGGGAAAGTGTGTCAGGTAAAGAGGCTGCCCTAAAATAAAAATGTATAGCAGAGGTTAAATCTCCTAGCAGTAGTATTGTGTAATGGTAATTATTGATACTAAATTTGCATTTTGATTATAGAAAGTCTGTTTGCTTGCTATTTCTGTCACTGTTTAGAGTTCTAATTTTTATGGAGCCATCCTTGAAGCTGCTGTGTGTCCTTCAGCCTGCACTGCACCAGTGCTGTAAGTCTACAGAGAAATTGTCTCTGCTTGCTGAAAAGCACACAAATAAGAGTGCAGGGATAAGGCAGGAGATAAAACACTGGAGGAGACACATGCACTTTTTGAAAGTTTCCAGAAGAAAACATTTACCTAGGCATAATTTCTTCTAAGTGAATTTCCCTTTTGGGCAGTTACTCTCTTTTCAGGGATACAGAAGAGAAAAGGCAAGGTGTATAACCACTTCTACTTTTTTTTTTTTTTTAACATTAAAGGAACTTGTGACATTATTTTTCCTTTTCTTTTGCAGGGTTCGGCGGACTCCTACACCAGCCGTCCATCTGATTCAGATGTATCTCTGGAAGAAGATAGGGAAGCAGTGCGGAGAGAGGCAGAGCGACAGGCCCAGGCACAGCTGGAAAAAGCAAAGGTAAGGTGTTGTTTCATGTTACAAACTCATAAAATGCTCAGCTTTAAAGCAGGGGTTGAAACAAGATGATTTTTAAGATCCGTTCTAACCCAAACCATTCCATGATTCTTTGTCATCTCATCCATTAGTGATAAAATGTTTTTAATGTGTTAACATGTAGATTAGATCTCTTTTAAACATTCCAGACAGCAATTGAAAATCTATGCTCCATGAAAAATCACTTAGAATCAGTTTTCTGTAACAGGCTTATGACTAATGTATTTCAGAACATTCTTATTTAAGTGTGTGCATTTCTTCCTTTATTAAATATAAGCATTTGTTGCAGTGTGTAGGGTCAAGGCTATGAGTTCTTTCTGAAGATGTTTGTGAAAGTTTGCTCATGGATTGCTAGGACACTTAATGCTTTTACAGTGTCAAAAATCAGCCCTCAGACATCCTGTTCATCTTCCTTCAATGAAGGATCAGTCCCTACAAGTAATATGTAAATAGGGAGAATCTGTTATAAGGGTGTTTTTTCCCTAAAGGCTTAACTGACTTTCTTTACAGTTTGTGTGTTAAGTGACCCCATGAGTCATTTTCTGTAGGTCTTCTTAAGATTTCTCCTCTCTCCATACTCCTGGCAGATAGTGACAATGTAGTAAGAAAACACTAAATGAGCTTTAGGTTTTTGCTGTGTGTTTATGTATTTTCCATGAGATGCATTTAGGACCGTGAAGGTTTTAGCAGTGAAAGTGATGGGCTTGTTTCTCTTTCATCTGTGCTGTATCTTTAAATACTACTGCACCTGTAAAAATTGTGCTCATCTTATCATTCATTTATCACTTCTTTCCAGGTTTTCTTTTTTTTTGTATGCTACCTGCCAGGTTTAAATGTATTACTGTTTTCCAAAATCTGGTTTTGTTCTAATATATTTAAATACACCATTGAGATGCCCCCTTAGATCTACCTGATCTGCATTTTCCCCTCACTTTCTCCCTGACTCCCCTCCTCCATTTTGCCTTGTTTTTTAATTCTTTCTCCTTTCCATCTCCTATGCCATTTAATTCTCCACTGCCAGCTTTACCTCTGCCTATTTATGCCACCTGTTTTGCAAAGGCTCTTCAGAAACCCATGAGTCCAGATAGCTGATGAGTACAGATGAGCTCTGTAGCTGATCGTGTGGTGAGGACCAGCTCTGTAAATAATACAGTAGTGTAATGCACAAGCAGACATCTTCATCGGGCCAGAAAACCTGAATAGGGAAGCCAAAAATGTTATTTTTAAAATGTAATTGTTAACTGATATTTAATAAGAGCTCCTACAGCAGCTTTTTAATGAGCTGCTGGAGTGTGCCAAGTGTAGGAGATGCTGAACATCTCTTTGAAGTTGGATCTTGCTGTCCTGGGATCAGTGTAGCAGAAACTCAACAGAAGCACTTCTTCCCTTCAGCCTTGTATCTGAGAGATTGCTGATTGTAGTCAGGAGTTTCAGTTTTATAAGGGGTGGTTTTTGCTAGTTTGAGGTTTTTTTGCTCCTGGGAAAGATGATAAGGGCTGCCCTGAAATTCAGGTGAAGTTTTGAATTTTCTCAATAAACGCACAATCTTTAAAAGAAGAGTTGAAGTAAGGGCTGTTAAGATACTATTATCTTGCAGACTAATCAGGGTAGCAGTGCAGTGCTGACTGCTAAACTGATGCATGTCTTAGCAATGAGTAAATCTATGTGAGTGTTGCTATGGGAATTTGGCTTCCTGATGCTGGCTTGAATACATGGACAGCCCTTATGTAATATTCATGACCTCTAGCACAGCTGCCATTGTAGTTTGTAGAGAAACTGCTAGCAGACCCTGACTTCTAAAAGCTGTATTTCTATACGTGAAACCAATGTTCCCACTCCAGCTGGCATGAGATATAGTCTCTAGGTCTGACACTGTCTGAAACTGTAAGACAACTTGTGAACAGTCAAAGTAGTAAAGGCACTGCCAAAATCAACCTGCTGTAACAATGGGTTATTCCAGCCATAGAAAACACAAAATTAGTTATTTAAATATTTTTTTTTATTTTAAATAGATTAAGGCTGGTATTAAATTAGCATTTTTGTGAAATATGACAGGGTGTGTTTTTTTGCCTTTGTTGAAATTCAGTCCTTCACCTCCCTGAAACACAGTGAAATTAATGAAGCAGTGGCTGCTGGTGGTGCCTCCCGGCTGCTGTCAGCCCCAGACCTGTTTGCCATGGGCAGCAGGTTTGCTGCCTGCTCCCCACAGCTGCCTTGCCTGTGCCCTGACTGACTTCAGGCAGAACCAAGTGACAGAGCTGCTTTAACTTCTGCCTTTTGGTATTGTGAGAGGAAGTGCTGATCCTAAATAAAATCATTACAATTATATTTGTCACAGGAATTAGAAGAGGGTGACACACACAAATAATGCAGTGGTGGAGGAAAGGTGGTAGTGAATTAAGGTTAGATAAAAAACTATTGAACTGTGTCACGCTGTTCATGAAAACAGTTTAATGACATCCATTTTCCTTTGTTACAGCTAGGGAAAACACCTTAAACTGAAGATAAAAATATAATGATAGAGCACACAATGCCAAATTGTTGGGACAATTTTAAGATTTTTAAATTCGGATTTTTGTAGCATCTAAATGTTTGTGTGACATGAAGCCAGAATGTATCTCTGATACCTATCCAAACAGAGAAAATAAAAGTAAAAAGCTTCTAAGGAAATGCACATTCTGGCCACTTTTATTTATTTATTTAATACAAGCATTGCTTCTCTGGAAAATGGTTAAGCATATTTTGCTGACTCACTTTGGCATGTGACTTACTGTAAGGAAGGTGGGGCCACGGGCGCGTGTTCGGAGTCCTCCAGGGACAGAAAATTAAGAGGCAGCTGGTGAGGGGACCTGCAGGCCAGCGTCTGCTCCTGAGGGAAGCAGATCTGAAATGAAGCTGTTAAGCTCAAAGCTGGGATGGAATGTTCTTGATTAGAATAGTTGAGCAATAAAATTGCAAAAAGGCTGAGATTTTTTTGTTGTTGTTTTTGTTTGGTTGGTTTTATATAGGAAAAAAAATTTCAAGGCGTTGAGGGTTTCCTCAGTATTCTGCTCACAGACCATAGCATGTGCTAAATCTAGGATAAAGAGAGAGGACCTGTGTTGTGGCCAGATGGGGTATGCTGATAGTATCCAAATCTAAGGGGTTGTACTGCTATTTTACTGAGTTTCCTATTTCCATAAAAACATGGATCTTAAGCATTCACAAGCCAAAAAAAATAATGACATAAATTGTGTTAGCACTAATAATTTAAAAATTGTCGTTTCTACAGTCAAAAAAGCTTTTTAGTTTTGAAGGATGATGATTCAAAATAATAATAAATAATAAACAATAAATAAATAAAGAGGGGTTTTTGTCCATTCCTTGCAAGTATTCATTTAAGTATTCCTTAAAATATTGCACCAAGTGAGAGGGATGCGATCAAAGGAAAACTGAAGTATTAATGAGAACTTTAAATCCAGTACTAACTGAGCTAAAGTTTGTACATGAGAAAGGGGACTTCAGGAATTTTTGGCCTTCTCCAGTGCTGGTAAAATCAATTCAAATATTCCATTGATTTGTTTTGCCACAAGCACTTCATATGTTTTGAACCTAGTTTTTGACTGAGATATAATTAGATGTTCTGTAAACCTTTATTCTCTTCAGCAAAAGTAGCTTCTTTCTTTTCTTCAGTCTCTTCAGATTTTTAGATTTTGCCTTTTTTCCTCCCATGGCTTTAGAGCTCCTTATTCAGAAACAGTTTTCAAGAGATCTATAGAATATTTTCAGCATTTTAGAAAATGATTTTTTTCCAGTTTTTTCTAGTACATTGGGTACTGAAAGTGCCAGTTAATAATTCAGGTTCTGTTTCTCACCTGGGACTAAGAGACAGCTCTTTGTTCTCTGTTAAGGATTGTTCTCAACATCCTGTGGTCCTAAAATTTCTTAAATGACTATCAAAATCAGATAATTTCTTTTTGAAGTGATCTGATTTTTGGTCTTTGAGAAGTCAGTAATTGTGTTCATAATAGGAAATCTCAATTCCCCTCAGCTCTGGTTTGTTTGCAGTCCACATAATGCTCCACTGCTAGCATCCTTTTAGGAGTTTGCAAAAATTTGAAATCTATGTAGTTCTAGTTTTAAATGCCATTAAAATAATTTTTCTGTTAAGATGGCGAACCACTGAAATTTTGATACTAAACGTCCCTTTGCTGGGTCTGAGGCAATGATGTAAGCTGTCACATTTTGCTTTTTTTGATTTGTGCTGTAGTAGTGGTGATGGCTTGTGACTGTGAGTAATAATGCAATGTCTTAAGTGTAATGCATTGCCTCCATGCATGGTTTGGGGACCGCAGCTTTGAAATGTGTAGCAGGCTGGGATAATGCCTACACAGCTCTGCGAGGCTGAGGGCATGAAAAAGATTGTCAGATGTAATTATCCAGTGCAGTGTGCCAAGACTAGTTATTTGAGTATTTATTCACTCGCAGACAGGTTTCACAGCCTCGGAATGACCCCATGCTGCTAGCAGGCAGCTGCAGAGCTAGTCGAGGTATATCTACTGAAGCTGCAGTAGCATTTTTGACAGGCCAGAAGTGCCCATCTCCTTGATGTGCATCCTTATATTATGTCAGCTTGTTCCCTCATGGAGATTCTTTCTATTTTCTCTCAATTACAAGAACATCATGGTGCTGAACAGCACACAAAGCTGTAGCAACACAGGATAGTACTTTATGTTAGCTGTTGTGTCTGGTAATTTTTTTTCATTTATTTCTTCTTATTTTCCCTTTTCTTTTAGAATATTTTTATTGCATGTAATCATTTAGATCACTAATGTTGTGTGTCATAGTTGCTGGGATCACGTGAGAGCTGGCACAGTGGTCTAGCTGGAAAAAGAATGGGTTGTTGATCCCAAAGTACAGTTGCAAATCTGGTTGTTGCTTAGCTGCAGGTGAGTTCTGCATTACTGGATCTGCTCAAATCAGGTTACAGGTACTCTTTTTCTTCATTTTCTTCATTAATTGCTGCTGCTTTTTCTTAGAAGTGTAACATTGGGATGTGAAGCAGCTTTCTTTATACTCTCTGTGACCTATACGTTTTTCTTGTTTGTATTCATGATCTATTTTGTCTTCAATTTGAGTGTATCTACTTGTTCTACACTAGTGCCTGCCATCATATTGGTTAATTTCCCTGAACAATTTATCCCTTTTTACCATTGGGCTGCATTGTTTGGGGGCTGGAATTCTTTCTTCCAGTGGGGTCTCACGTAACCTGGAACCAAATGCCCCAGAGACAGTACCATCTCTGATTAGAAGACATCTGTCACCTCCCATTCATACTGTGATTCAGGTGATGAAATATGTTTATTAAGTAGCATTTTCTCTTCCTTCTTGGGTTTGAGTAGATAAAAAAGAGTGCAGGGATATTAACACAGCCTACATTTAGCTACCTAACTGTAAATAGATACTTTAGTATCCTGGAGTACTTCAAATAATAGGGAAAAGAGATAATTATCTCCAAGGAATGGATGCAATACTGAGGTTCTGAGGACAACCAGAGCTCTTTTGCCTGCTGCTTTCACACGAGCCTGCTCCCTTGATGAGATGTCTTTGTTCTGACTTGTTCTGTATGGTTAAATTACCATATAAAGGGCAGAAGTACCAGTGGTACTTTGTGTAAAACTAAATAACTTCTTTATTAAAAGCAGTGTGAAAGAAGTATTTTAACTAAAGTAGGTGTCGTAAGCCAGGCGCAAACATCCTCGCCTGGATGTTTTTCTGCTCCTCGTCCCACAGGACTCTGGCACATCCAGCCAGTGAGCTGTCAGCCACTGCTGCAGGTCCCAGCAGAGATTCCTGAACCCTCACGTGGCTGCATCCTACCTGTGGCTGCTGAGCCAAGCTGCAGATAAGGTGTGCTCAGGCCAGCCCTCCCTGTGCCTTGGGGGGTGGTGACTGATGGGTCTGGGTGTTGAGGCAGATGCTCGTGTGGGGCTCAGCAGAAGCTGCTGAGTGTCATGGAAATCATACGAGAGGATGAGAAGTGGCCTTGGGGACATTCTCTGTGACTGGTGGGGAGTGAATGTGGCATGGGAAAGGAAAATTAAGGTATGTCTTTGCAGGCTGCTCAGGCTGGTACAATGGTGAGCACTTCACTGATGTTAGATAGAGGTAGATGCTGCTGGTTGCTCTAAGCAAAGTAATTTCCACTTAAGACACGTATGACCTGGTTCATTAACTTTCTTGAGGTTTATAGGGTCTGATTTACTTTTTCCAACATCCACGACAGTAATGTAATCCAAGACACTGTAATCCAGGACTTCACTTTTATCAGCAGCTGCTCCACCTATTAGATGCTGTGGGTTTCTTAATGGTTAACAAATTATTTTTCTACCTAAAGAGGAATAATGTAGAGGGGAAGATAGAATTTCAGGGCATGAGCCATTGTCAAAGGTAGCTGCAATGTTTGTGATCCTTGAATATAAATGTCTGTGGTTCTTGACCTCTGATCCTGAGATCAGTTCAGTTGGTCAGAGCATGGTGCTAATAATGGGCCATTTCCTTGAGATCCTTGTGGGTCCCTTTGGGTCCCTTCCAACTTACAGCATTCTGTGAATCTGCAAACAGGAGCAGAAAGGAATGGTTAAAGGAAGACATGCACATGTAATTATATCTGTGTGGGCTTTTACACGTATGTGTACACTTCATTATATATATCCATATACACATCCTTGTGTGTATCTGAATATAACTTTGGTTATATGGCTGCATGTATTAGATAACTACCACTGGTGACTTGAACTGGCCATTTATATTCTACAGCTGTACAACTTCCTGTTGTAAAATGCTTGGTTTGTATGCAGGGAGAACTGTTGTACCAAAGTATTAACTTGTGCAAAAATACAAAGGTTTTGTCGGAGAACAAAGTCATCCTGTCATCAGAGCTGGTAGTGGACTGTCATGGGATTTTTGGAAGCAGGAATGGGTTGGCATAAGGACTTCAGTGCAGGCAACAAGTGTCTCGCCCTGCAGAGGTGCCCCAGCTCACACTGACACACATGATATGGCACAGTGCCTTGGAGAAAAACTTGTTTGGACAACAAAGCCCTGTGCTTTCTGCTTCCTGTGCTGAGGGGGCTGTTTTCCAACAAGTTCAGGAGCTAACCTGATTTCCATTAGAGCAGACACCTGGCTGATGGGTATTATTATGCAGGGAAGTACTTGTCATCTGCAGGGAAAACAAACCTCCAGACACAGTTCTTGAGTCCTTGGCAAAAATCTGAATCCCTTTCTTTCTCACTAACCCAACCTCCCAAAAAATAGGAAGAAACAAGAAAAAACCCACAAGTATCTATAGTTTTGTTTTTATATATAATCAGGAAAAAAAAATGAAGGAAACTTCCAAAATAATCTCTTTTTTTCATCATAATTGCAACTTGTTTTATAAAATTACATGCAAGATGCCAAGGAGTTCTAACTATAGGTAGCATTAGACTGCTTTGATACAAAATTAGACTGACATTAGATGCTAATTCTAAAGTGTTTCCTTTGGAAAATTTAATATTAGTTACATAAACTAGTTGCTGGCTGTATAAAACTTGAAAAAAGTAAGTAGGAACTCAAAGTAATCCTGTAATACCTGGGAGAAGGATACTCTGTGTTCCCAGGTTAGGAACATTTTAAGTGCAAAACTCTGCTTGAACTTTGAAGAGCGTCTAGATTCTGCATAATTCGGAGCATTAGAGAAATTAATTAAAAATGAAGATTCAGAGAGGTCCCACTGTTGCTTTTCTGCCTGTGTTCTGGATATGTTCTGGATATTTTCTGGATGTCTTCCTGCCATCTTTTTGTCTATATTCTGTAGAAAGCCAGTGCACATCCTAGAGCAAAAAACTTCCCCTAACATTGACCTGTGGAGCCTACAGAAAGCTCTGAACACTTCGTCTATATATTAGCCTCCAATCCTACTCTGACATTTTCCTCCAGCATTTCATAACCACCTGGGCTGTATTCCCAAATTAAATACAATAAACACTCTATTCTATACTTTTAAAATAATCAGTCCTGAGGTAAAAGTATATACTAGATGCATTTTAGGCTACCACAAAACATCAAAGATTAAACATTTATCCTTTGTGAAAGTATAGATAACTATTCACCCTTCTTCTTTTATTTTTGTGATGGAAATGTCGCCAGTGGGCTTTAGTCCTATAACTTTCACAACTACCTAGTTTTGTTTTTACTTACTTGATTGGACAAATTCAGCTCTAATAAGAAGTAAGCAAGCCAGCAAATACTTTTATTGAATCTGTTATGAAATCTTAACATATAAGTTTCAAATGGTATTCTCTAGCTTTAGATGAGATAGTAATCACTGAAATATTACTTCTTGGAGTTATTTTTTTAAATGCTTTCTTCTCCTTGCTAAATAGCTAGAGGGTGATATTTAAATCCAATTTTATTGTTAGCAAGACCTGCAAACAGTAGCTGTTTTAAAAAATGACTCAGTGTCAAGCAGTACAATGGTACAGAAAATTCAGATTAATATTGTTGCAGAGAATTCAAGGGTTTCTCCCATTTTATTTTTCTTTACTGTCTCCAGCTTTACTTTTCTTAGTATTCTCCCTGGCCAGATTTGGGTCATTTTAGCACACTGTAATTGTTATATTACTTTTTGGTTTATTCAATTGGTTGCATCTCATAACTGACATTAAAATAAGAACTTCTCATCCAATTATTCTTAGACATGGGACTTCCTCTTGCTTGTTGATGTGTAGATATGTGAGTTAAATACATGTCAGCGAGATTGCCCTTTAACCTCATTTTGGAAATCTTACCAGATAAGATACATATTTTCAAGGCGATTTGTTGTTTACATCTAGAATACATAATCCAGTTTGAACACTGATGATTTATTTTCAGTGTTTTGAACAAATCTGCATTTGACAGGTATGGAAAGCAGGGATGCACCCCATGGTTTGAGTTTTGTTGTGCAAATATACTTGTATTATTGAACTGCAAGTCATCCTTTTTCAGTGACTGAAGGAAAAACCAAGGAAAAAACAACTTGAAAGGGAAGAGGAAGGATCAAACTGCAGCTGCTTTGATTATTTTGACTGGAGATGTCAGATTCTTGAAGTGAGAGAAGAAATGAGCCTGCTGCTTTTTGGCTCCATCCATTTGGCCAATTACTTGAAAATTAATTTTAAAAAGTTGTTGGATTCTAATGTTTCAGTTGGGGTAAAACGCGAACACAAAGCACTTGGGGTTACTCTGTGTCCCTATCACCTTTGTCTGTCATAAGAGAAACACTTCCTCACTGAGGTGAAAATGAGAAGTGGTGCTGGGAACCTGCCATCTTGTAAATCAGCTGTGCACATTGCTTTTAATAATCAGCAGTAATAAATGGCAGGAATTGGAAAGGAAAATCTATTTCTGGCTTTCAGAAGCAGTCAGATTACAGATGAATATATCCTTCCCAGAGGAGCTATAAGGGAATGTACTACGTTTATCCCAGCTCTCTCATTACTTTGACCCTTTATTCCCTTTTTGCAATGAGGCACGTGATTCACTCACAGAACACACATTTCCTCGCCTTCTGCCCTGGTGTTTCCCGGTGGTTTAATCCAATTGAGATATAACACAGACCCACCACAGAAGTACTCTACTGTGCTGCCTTTATAGTGGCCCTGGCATGTTCAGTGGACCTGGTCTGCTGGGGTTGAGCGAGGGCCTGCCTCATCCAGCTGCCTTCCAAGCGCTTGAGCTGCCTTCTGCAGGCACAGGGATGTGACATTTCCTGACAGGAACATGAGGAAGAAGAGTGTTTTCAGTGCCTGTCCCCACTCAGCTGGCAGTGACCTGGGGGACCCCAATAACTCCAGCAGCCTGTGCCAGAGGAGATGAGTGCTTTCCTCTTGTGAGGTGAAGGAGGACACAGCTGTGCTGGTGTACATGGCTGTATACATGTGAACTCTAATGAAACCCTTGTTCCTCAGAAAGGGAGAGATTCCTTACTCTTAGATTTAAACTCAGCATAAAATCACCAGGTTAAATCACCCAATGTAATCCGTATCCATGCTCTTTGCTTTCCAGAGCAAGAGCTTGTCTTGGCTCAGTGCTGGCTAAAATCTCCAAGGGAAGCCCTCAGTCCAGGAGCTTTTCTTGGAAGCCCATGATTATGGTAGAGGCCTGAGAACAAGGGGAGGTTAGGGAAGGGTAAAAGGGGAAAAAGTGTTTTGGAAAGGAATAGACACTGTGTGGATTGACTCACACAGCCTTGTTCTGTGATTCAGCTTGAAGAAAATCCAGTAGGAAGGAAAAACAGGGACCCGTTCTTGAATTGGAATTCTTGAGCAGGTTTGAAAGATTCGACTTCTACCTTGAATTTCTCAGACTTGACAGTGTTGCTCTCACACCCTTTGACTGTGCTGTGTCTCTCTGGCAGCGCAGTTTCCTGGCAGTGGCTTTGGCTCAAAGCATTGTTTTGAGAAGTTTCCATCTGCAGCTGCTCAGTTCATTTGTTTTGGGAGGGTTATTTTGAAGCCAGCTTAGTTAGGCCCAGTGCGCATGGTGCAGCCTTGTAGGCAGCGGTGTGCTGTGGTATGGGGAGTGCTCCAAACCACAGGGCTGGGAAAGTGGGTGTACCCTTTTCAGCTGAGAAATCCAGCTTCCCCTGTGTGAGTTGGGATCTTGCTCTTAACCTCCTGCTGATCCCATTTCCTGATACAGCAGCACATGCCATTGGTGTTTGTTTGCCAGTTGCCAGTGACTTGATTACTCGTAAGGACTTTCCTTCAGAAGCTGTCTGATGTGAACAGGGACATGGATACACACTTGCTACTTAATTCCAGGAAAATGAGCAAGACATAAAAGGTCATAAAGCAATGTATCTTGTTCTATCCGCTTCATTCCGTCGTGAATGGAGAAGGTCTTATTTTGGTCTCAAAAATTACATGTTTCAGTCTTTCTTCCTGAATGCCCCTGCAAATCCAGTAGAAATTTTGTCTAATGCAGTCTGGTGGATAGTTGTGTTCAAGCAGTCAGAAGTAAAACTACATTTTCTCCTTAAACTTCAGGGTATGTTGCAGCAATTTCACAGGACTCGTGAGCCATAGGCTCTCTGCTGTGACTGCAGGACTGTTGCACACTAGGACGGGAATGAAGACGACCATAATTCAACAGCTGGAACACGTAACATAGATACCGTCTTGTATGCATCTTTCATGTCATCACAAAGACAGTTTTTGATAGCTTTTCCTGAGTTTTGTGCACACTGGGTTCTTGAAGCTATGTTCATTAATTCTAGACACCAGGAGTGTCTGCTCTTGTACATGACATCCTGCAGAGTCTCCCTGTGTGTTTTAATGCTGACTTGAAGTTCTCACCACAGTGATCTGTTGACATAAAAGATACCCCACACTACATGTAATAAACCATACCCACTACTTTATGAGAGCCTGGAATTGCAGATATGAAAGGCCACTAAATGCAGTCTAACTGTATCTTGTTCTCAGATGTTTATATGAAACTAAAATTCATCATATGTGTATCAGTAGTATAAATTTTATTATTTCAACACAGAAATACTTCTTCTTTTGAAAAACTATAAAAAAATTGATGCATAACTGATACTGTCAAGTTTCTTATGTATCTATACAAACCAAAATAACTTCAAGTCCTAAATTCATTTATTTGAAGTGATAAAGCTGTATTTTTGTGTGATAGTTCATTTAGGTGCTCATATAGAGTATTCAGTGTCAGTACTGCTATGATGTCTGTTCAGATTCTGTTTATCCTTGTAGCATCAAGCTCTAGACATAATAGAAGAATACTGAATTAGTTTCTTTTAAAAAGATCTGAAAAAGAAGTGGTGAATTTCATCAATAAAATAATTTCTTTTCAGGAATTTCTGTAAACCACAGATAACACAGGAACCTCCATGTCAAAACCCACAAACAATTTTCTTCCCTATTAAAACTACTTGTTTGGTTTTGAATATTTTAAGTAGAAGTAAAAGATACCAAGTGACAAAGTACACATAAGGATTTATGCGGCATTAATATACCTGGAAAAAAATTCATGTACTGATCCCTCTTCCAATTCAGGGCTAAGAGATATTTAAGCATTTAAGAGATATATGGGAGACCCAGGCTGGATAACATTCTTCTTGATTTATATCAAGGAATTAAGTTAGTTTCTTTTGCTCCAGGTTTTTTTTTCAGTCTTCTTATGGAGCCAACCTGAAAGTTTTGATGGAGATAGAAATGGAAGAAGGTCTTACCAAATCAGTTAAATCTGTTAATACTCTTTTTTTCAGTGTAAAGACTGTGAATGGAAATAGAAGATAATATCTTAGAGTATTTTGGGACAGTTCAGAACATAATGTTTGAATTTGGGTTTTAAATTAAGCAGCTAATCAAGGTCTAAGAGCGCACTTGTTATTGTTCAAGGAATATAAATTTAATTGATCAATTTGGTATTGATTTTCAGAGAGTCAAAATATGGTTTTTGCAGAGTTTTTTTCAAATTTTTGCAGAATTCTGTGTGTTTAAAAAGTATTTTTACTTCTCGCTATTGTAGATTTTTGCTTAAATAAAAAGTCCTTAAGTTATTTTCTCATAGCTTTTTCAGTACGTTTGATATTTTTTGTGACTTTTGATTTTTCACATTTTATATATAAAGTTTGAGATTTTTAGTAAAGTATGAGGTCCTTGATACCATAAAAGGAAGATAAATTGTTGAAGACGCAGCAAATTAAGTGTATTACTTCTTTTAGCAAACGTTGAGTAGCTGCTGTGTGTTGCTTTAGCTACTCTGAGGACAGAAACAGCTTTAGCAAATGCTGGGCCCTGTGTGAAATCAGTATCTAGTATGCATGTGAGAGAAACCTTTTGCAGAGGTGGGGGACGCACATGTTCTTGCATAACACTGTCAAATTTAGCAGTGAGTTGAATAACACCCGAAGAAATTTCATGTGTGGAGAGTAAGGCTTCTCTAATTAGCTGTAAAAGGCCAAATGATTGGTGCTAAACACTGTATTATAGCAGTAAACATCTCTGCTGTAATGCATCCATCACTATCATATTGAAGAGACTGCTGGGCGTGGTGGTCAGTGGTGTTTCAGAAAACATAGTATAACATCATAGTAAGCCACTGCTTGTGGTTCACTGCACATTGTCTGAGGCACTCTGTATTTGCAGAAAGTTGTTTCATTTTGGAAGGGGACAGAGAGGATAAAATCTCTCAAATCTTCTTTAAACATTCTGCAGATATTTCTGATCCTTTTGTTTACTTCCGAATTCCAACACACGCTTCCTCAGTGTGTCCCCTCTGGAATGGCCAAGAGAAGTTTTAACACCAGATTCTCCTTCAGTCTACTTTTAGAGGTAGAAAACATTTAAATTGCTTGCACTCCCTGACCAGTAGCTCAAACATTTCACATCCTTGCTGAAAGCCACCTCAGGCTGGCATGGTAAGTGAATGGTGCTGAGACCTATAATGACATTGTCTTGCCCCCAGGATCTGCTTTGAGACCTGGTTTCAGCCCCATTAAAGGGTGAATTTCTTGGATCAGCTTCATTACAAAAAAATACAATAGATCTATTTAGTAACACATGCACCGCATTTAAATTATTAATTAAATTCCTCTCAGGGTCAAATTTGATAAGTATATTTTAATGTCATTCTAGAACCTAAAAGGAAAAAAAAGTGTTATATATTAAATGGACCCTAAATCTCTCCTACTTCCCCTTAAGCTGAGAGGAGGTAGGCTGCATACGCAGAAATCCAGTTTTGAGTAACATTTTGTTTACTGTTGAATCTTTAAGTTGAAATATGAATTCTGTATTCAAGTCTTGACTTAGTCATCATATGTAGCCTAGTTAAAGCAGAAGTTAGAGGATAGGCTTTTAAAATTTTTTTAAAATTACTCTGATCAGTTTAGAATGTCTATCAAGGCAGGCACTTATTACATGTATAATGTATGTATGCAGATAGGAGATACAGGTAAAGAAGTGAGCCTGCACTGACTGTGAAAGAAGTCTGTTTGTTTGTAAGTAGGCTGCAGAGAATTTCTGCATGTTAAGTAGTGAAAGAAGTTCTTTCAACTTTAAGTCAAAATGTAGTCCATGAAGTTAAGTGCTTTTATCCCACAGTTACTTGAAAAAAGACATGAGTCATCAACTAAATAAAGTTTACATTTTAAAAAGGAACATATTCCAGTATTCCAAATATACTGTATTTAAACATGTTCCTAAGCAGAATTCATTTACAGTTATTTTTGTTTTCTGTTGGACTACACTAATCGGTTAATGATGTAAAAATTAACGATTTACTATAGATGAATGCTGTGATCCAGCTCCCTTGCTGGACTGCATGGTGAGAATGTTGGCTGAAAGGAATTGAAAATATGCGTAAAGCCGTGTCTGAAGGTCATTCTGAAGTAGGGCTCAATTTCATTATTAAAATACCCTTGAGAGTACATTGTAAAAGACTTCTGCTTCGCTTCATAAATAATGAGTACATGACATCTGATCCGGGGCCATTCATCTCACCTCTGTATTTCTCAAGAAGGTACTTTATAGAGTGGATATCTACTTTATATTTAGATATAAATTGACTAGTCCTAATTTCCTGAAATGCAAGGTTTGTCTAGATTTCATTAGAACAGAGGATTGCATCCAAATCGACATCTTGTCGGACAACTACAGCAGCTCTGTTTGGTGGTGGTTTTACCCTCATTTTCTCAATCTCTGTATATATTTTACCTGGCACCTTACTCTCTTTAGATTTCTAGTTCTTTCCTTTCCCCTTTTCCTCAGTTTCTCCTTGTTATTCATGATGAGGAGGTGTCCAGTCCCTGGGCAGCCTGACCCTTTCCCTCCTGCTTGGCTGGAGCATCTCCGCAGGCAGATAGTGGTGCAGGGGATGAGGAGAGGCTGTGAGATGCTGCCTGTCATGTGGGAAGATGAGGCACCAGCCATCACAGTAAGAAACTGTCATTTTTGGAAATCTTGAAAGCTCCCTCTCGTTTAAAGAGGAAAGAGGAAATTATGAGGGGAAGGCTAAGACCTGCTTTGCAGAAATTCCTTCATCACCAGTAGCTGGCTCCTCAGCTGTGGAAATAAAACCAACTATGTAGACAGCACACATCATCTATCCATCATTGTCTAATCTAGTTGTCTAGTCTAATCTAGGTGTCTTTCTCAACTGTCTTCATTCACATCTTTGCCAAGCAATTAGCAAGTTGGGTAAAATTCTCAATATCAGAATTAAACTGCCTTGCAAGAGAGCAGGAACTTTCTTCTCTTCACCAGCAGTGAGAAAAAGGATCATTGAATGTGTGAATTCTTTCCAAATGCACACTTGTATGATTTCCTTACAGTTCTTTGGTGGTTTGTTTTTTTGTATTCTCATCAGGAATAGAGCATTTAATCCCTTCCATTTCATATTAGTATATTGGTATTATTTTTATATTTTTTGGCAGTTAGTTGGCTTTTTAAATAGTGTTATAATGTGTCAGACATTTTTGCTTTCCTTGAAAATGATCACTAGTCCACAGAATGAGAGTAATATTCCTGTTGTTCTTGGTTCTGTGTTTCTTTGCTTGTTTGCTTCCTTCCTTAATGTTGAAAACTTTTCTTCCTACCCTGTTTGTGTGTTGTGATAACAAAGACAGTATTGGTAAAAGCAATATTGGTAAATGCAGTAGTCTAGTCTATTAAATGTCTATTAAATAGAATAGAACATCTCTATAGTTGATCTATTTTTAATTACTATGTTCTATTTTTCTGATGAAAAAACACAGGCAAGTTGACACTTCTAATACTAAAAGTGTGGTTTTACTGTTGCAAGTAATGCCATCACATGCATCTCTGTTGCATTTGCTTTCTTCACAGTCAGTTTCCCTTGCTGAGCTTCATTTGCTTATGTTTTTTAATGACAGAGGAACACTGTCTTTCCGTAGAAAAGAAGGTGCAATGATTGCAAATCTAATGGAATGTGAGGTATTAAACTGTTCATGCATTGAGCATACTTGTATAGATATCTTTCCAAGATTACTGAGTAACAGTGAGAAACATTTCATGTTTTCATGCCTTGTTTATTGGTTGGATCTCTGAATTTGCAAAGGCACTGCTTTCCTTCACTCTAACCTCCAAATATGTTCTGCAAGCTCTCATAGTGGCTGGCACCAGGTTGCAGATCAGGAGCCCTGAAAGGACTATTCACTGTGCTGAGGTAGAGAATTTGCAAACATTAATTTTGGAGGCGCTCTGATTTTATAGCCCTCAGCATTATACATGGAAAGGATAAAGACAGAGATAATACTTGCCTCTTGAATTCTGGATGTGGCTCTAACTTTATTCTTCTGTTTGTGAACATTTGGTACTTTCAAAGGCTAAAAGCAGCTCTTGGCAGCATAAAACTGAACAATATTTAACCCAAAAGATTCTTCTTGTCCTTTTCCTTACCAGATGTATGAGCATGCAAATGAGAGAAAAAAATCAATGTCTAAATCTGATTTATATGATTTATAGTCCTGCATAAGCAGAATTTTTTACAAGTTTTACCTTATGGTGTTGTTTAGTTTGAAAATTAAGGAGACCAAGGAGAAGGTTACCTGCAACGTCAGCTTGAAAAAAATCAGCATTTCAAACTTAATTTTTATAAAAGAAAACAGAGTAAAGATACAGCTTAAGTGACATGGGAATGGTTGTGTCCATTCCTGGTGCATTAGGTTTATTATTGCATTTATAGTATGTTTTAAAAATCATAATAAGTAGAATTTTAATAATTAGCCCACATTTCTACAAATAAAAGTTTTCTCTATAAAACAGAAAAATGTAAGTATAACCCCAGCAAACTTTGGTTTTAGTTTATTTATTGATTGTAGTAATAAAATAAGTTAAGGTATTTGTAATTTTTGAAAAGAGTAGAATGAAGATAGGAGAAATATGATACTGAAAATATTTGGCTGGATGCTTCTTCAGCAGTTTTGAAGAAAAAATTTGAGTGATGTGGAAAAGAACCATGATTAAATGCAGTCCATTCATCCAGCTAAGTGTAGCTAACAACATTCATATTTTTGAGGAAGAAAAACCTTTGAGCTTTTTCTGTTGTAATCTTCAGGGAAAAAGAGCCAAAATCTGTGTTTGGCTTACAGACACCAGTGTGTTTGATTTGGGGAGATTGAAGTCTTGGGAGAAGTTTGGTTGAGTCATTACCAGGTTTTGACTCATACAAGGAATGGACAAAAGCAAGCACTTTATATGGAAAGCTGGGAATTTATTGTTAGTTTAATCGAAGAACTATTGTTATTCTGATTTCAATAGCTTAGAGTTATATGCAGTTAAAAGGACATACACACAAACTCTCTGATATTTCCCTTTTTGACCTCTGCACCACTGGGTCCTAAGGTCAGTGGCAGCTGTTGTGTTTAGGGAGTCATCACAGCGTCCTTACTGGTGGTTTCTTCCTCTTCCATACAAGATCCATCTTAAACTGTTCTTACCTGTTTGTCAGCACGCTTTGGGGCTTGCACTGGGCTTTAATTTTCCATTACAGCTATTGCTGCTGAGTGTGGTGTGCTTTTCATGTGCTGATAAGGGTTCTTTGTTCTCTTTTTATCCCCTAACACTGTTTTACATAGTGCCTGAATTGTATTGTTTAATGTCCAGTCTTAGAACACTGTGCAAGTTGCTTCTAGCCCTTGGGCCATTTATTGTAGGGACACAGAGAGTCCACTCCACATAGGGTCATTATTTGTTATTACTGATTAGTTGCAGAAATATATCCAATAGGTGTTACACAACACAGTTGTACAGAGCTAGGCAAAAGGCAAAGCAAAGTTCGTGCCAGTTACCGGGACTTAGATAATTTCTGATAGGAGCAAGTCTCCTGGCAGGGAAGCACGAGACCCTCAGATCTGTGGTGTTAATTTAACAATAGGCTTGTGGCCTGTCACAAGAGACAGCAGCACTTCATTTCTTTGTCTCCAAGGCCTGCAGAATGTTGATGTTTATATGTTCCTTCATTTGCAGTTGGCACTTCTTGCGTCTTTTCCAGTGAGCCTTTGAAAGAAGAAGATTTGCAGAGATACCAGAGAGGCGTCATGACAGCACCGAGGGCTGAGGGACTGGGCTGGGTTTTACTCAGTTAATACTGACACAGTTAGCTGGAGAAGGGAGAGGGGATGTGGTGAGAGTCCTTTGAAAGAGAGGAAGGAGAAAACACCAAAGAAATTTAATAAACAAAAATTTAGGAGATCTGAGAAGCACAGCTTGCGATGAAGGGACAATGAAGGGATGGAAATAAAGGGGGGGGGAAAGATGAGAGAAGTAAATGCAATTTCCCCAGTTGTAGACCTCAAGAAGTTGCAAGATTAACACCAAAAATAATATCATTTTTTAAGTGTGCTCCCAAGTTTCTGAGCCCTTAGGCAAGGTTTGGGAAATATTTTCAAGACTTCTTTCACATTTGTAAGGACTAGAATATAAACCTTTTTTTAAAGACCATGACTTTTAAGAGTAAGAACCAAATAATCCAAGACTTAAAAATTATGCATCTTGGCTACACTACTTGCTTGCTTTCATGAAGTCGTTAACTGATGGGGAGGGGAGAAAAGTCAATGTGCCTTGTTTCACCTTTGAAAACTCTCTTAGTGCATGTGGCTATCTGTGCACCTCTGCTTCTACATTTCAAATCTTCCTTTCTGAATAACTTCAGCAAGTAACTTAGATACTCCAGCACATTACTGCCTTCATGATTTCAAGGTTTCTGGGAAGTAATGGAAACAGTGTCAACAGGTGAAATGTGAAGTGATTAGTGACATTTAGAAAGTTGATGGTGTCTATTTCAAATTTTTTTGTGGCAAAGGCTATATATAGCTTAATTTTTTTTTTCTTTCTGAAATGAATTTGTATCTCTGAAAACATTCTAGAATACATCTTTAAAAGAGGCAAAATGCCTGGAAAGGAGACTTCCATTTATCAAGAAGAAAACTAGTTTTGAGTTTGTTTTCCAGTTGGGAGTTTGCTTTCCAGTTGTGAGCAACTTTAGCACTGTCTGTCCAGTGACTGCACAGCAAAATTTGTTTGAAAAGCCTTACAGAAAAGCCATATAGCATATAGATTTAGTCACTGCTGTCAAATTTCTATATTTAATCAAGAGTTATTATAGAAATACTCCTTTTAAAGTAATAACAGTGTCACATGAGGATTATCTCAGAGGACTGTTTGTATCTCTTGTGGTTATGACCTAAATTATCTATATTTAGAGCACATCACAGATCTGAATACCTGTGACTTCACAGTTTGTACTGTGAACTTCAAGGCTTAGTCAATCATGAGTGCATGCAGGTAGCAATATAAGCTTCTTTATTGTGGCCTTTTAGATTTGTGCAACATTTTCCATGGTAAAATGCTCCCATTTTTTAAGCTGGTTACACATCAGAGTAAAAACAAAGAAAAAACTGTTTGCCATGGTCTTAGTCTATGCATGCTCACTAGTATTATTCCTGTAAGAATTTACTGTGCTAGTAATTTTGTGTTTTTAAAGAGACTTACCATTTCCTCCTTGAAAGATGTGTTACTTAGGATTTCTGTCTTGCAACTCCTTGTTCGAGACTGGTTCTTCAATGTGATATTCTTTGAACTTGGAAGTTATATATGTGATTTCTTAATTACCCTTTGTGATGCTTGGTCATTTTTTTGTCCAGGGCTAATGTCAAATGAAAGGCAATTTATGATTCTTGCATTAAAGTAATGACCTTCACAATTGATAGGTTTATCATATTATTTGCAAAGGTTACTAATGGAAATAACAGCATTGAGTGGAGGACGGTAACCCTGCTAAATGGGAATTGGTCATATAGTCATATACTTGGATAGCTAATTGAAATTCAAAAATCTTGTATTAAATGCAAAATTGTTACTGGCAAATTAATGCAATGACAAAAAGAGGCTTTTATCTGTTTTGAGCACTCTCGTGATTATCACATCTTTATAAAACATGTTTTTATTTTAAATGAGTAATAAATATTATTTTAAAGCAGCTGGTTTACCACACTTTGAAAACAGTCAATTAGTTATTTATGTTCTCCTTTCATGAGAGTACGTCAGAGAATACTTCACTATTGGTTTTTGCCCTATAGATTATTGTATATTAATGAGTTGTGCTTCCAGTTGTCCTGGAACTTTTTGATGGATATAGAAGTTGTCTGCCAGGATATCTCAGGGGCAAAATTGAGCGTCTAACTCCTTACAGATTTACTACAAAAGACTGAGAAGATTAACTTTCTCTGAAATAGAATAATTTCTGGAAAGTGATTGTTATTATTTCTTCTTTTGTAACTTAAGTAAAATGATTCTTACACTTTTCTAAAAGTAATTTGTTAATAATTTTATTCAAACCTATGACTTTCCAATCTAAATCAATTTTTAAGCATCATTAGGGGCAAGAAGTCTGCAACTTTGGATCAGTACAGCTTAGTTACAATTTGGAACAAGTAAAGGAAATAAAAATTTAGCATGTAGCACAATTTCCCTTTTTATGTTAGAAAAAGAAATTTTTTAATAGAAAATTGGTCAAAAGGCAGGGCAGAAAGGCTGAAGATCTGTCATTCGTGGACTGCTTACACAGTCAGTACATAGTGAATTGCTTTCCCTTAGCTTGCTTTCATCAGCAGCCTTTCCCATTCCATAACCAAGGCTGGGAAGCAGCATTTCTCCTAACAGTTTTGATGGAAATATCTGCTTAGTCTTAACCCTAAACTGTCTTGTTGATTAAGATCCTGCATAGTATTTTCTTAAATAATTCAATAATGCACATACTACGTGTTCAATTTTGTATTTTAGCTGAATTATACAGGAGGGTGAGGAGTTTTGTGCCCGAGCAGAGGCAGGAGGCTCCCAGGAGGCTGAGCAGGCGCAGCCTCCAGGAGCCGCTGCCGTGGGGACACAGTGGCAGAGCAGCACCAGTCAACAGCCACCTGGTCCCTCCTTCCCCACCTTGCCATTTCACTATTCATGAACTGCGCCAAGTTCAATAAGGATTCAATATCCTGAGTTTTGGTCAACACAAATACAAATAGAGAAATTCCTCAGGGTTTTTTTTGCAGTTCTTACTCGCATTTTTCACTTAAGTAATTTGTTGTCATGGTGTGCTGTGCTGTTCTGTCTTCCTTGGGCATGAGTGTGGAAAATGGCCATGCTTCAATATACTTTAAGAGGAAGGTTTTGTCAGATATTGCCTTGCTGAAAGGGTGGTGTAAAACCAAGACTGATCCTGCTCATTTTAACTTACCAGGGAATCACATTAACTTCCAAGTTAACTGAGCAAACCAAGTTCCCTAAGGTTGTGTAATGTTGGCAGGACGTCCCAACACTGCAACCCCAAAATATTAGCTCAAAACACGCTATTAATTTCCATCCTCTCGGAAACCAGGGAGCCAGGAGGGAGCAGGGATATGATACTGAATGGAGAGCAACAATCAGTGAGAGCACTGCAGTGGTCAGTGAGATTTCTGAGGAGCAGGACTGCTGGAGAGAGCAGCCAGGTTGGAAAGGCTGAAGCTGGACTGGACAGTGGAGAGGGATCATGTCCTTTCCCTGTACAGCCTGTTAGCAAGGAGAGCAACAGAGGTTTTGGCTGCAGCTTTGCCCGAGGCTGGAGGACTGGGGTCAGGACAGTGAAATCCAAGAGCCCGTTGGGAACTTCTCTAAGCTGCAAAAAGGTCTGTGAGGGCCAAGGGAATGCCTGTAGTTAAACTGGAGAGATCCTGGATGTCTTGGTGGGAAGAGGGAAGATGGATGAAGGGCTACAGTATTCTTTTCAAGCGCAAGAACTAGTGAAGTTTATAGGAATGGCAGATCTGAACTGGCATATGTTCATTGCCATCTTCATTTCTGTCTTCTGGCTGGGAGCACAGTTACCCAGTAAGTAAGTTGCCTGTAAAGGTGACAGAAAAATTGCACATCTTTTGTAGCACATGTTAAAAAAAAATTGGATACTATAATGTTAATGCTATTGTAATGTTGTGTGTTCTAAGTATACCCTTTATCCTGTACCTCAAAGACTTGAGTTACTTGTGAATGTTGTCATTTTCCTCTGTATGTGAACGAAAAGGTAGCAATTTCTAAGCCTTAGAAGATTTTAGTCCTTTCCTTCATATGCATTGCCTATTACAGGAATGCTAGGTCTGGCTAACATGGGAGTTTACTTTCCTGGCCTTTTGGCCTTTTTCTGTTCTTGGCACTGGATACAAGTTTGTTTTTTTTTTAATAATGAGCTGATTTTTTTTTCCTTTAAAGTCAAACATTGGTATCTTGGATTTCATTTAACTGGTTATTTATGTGTAAGATGAAGATGGAAAAAAAAGGCAACAGATCTTTGCCACTGTGATCTAATAAACAAGTTCTTTTATAATTTGAAAAAAAATCAAAAAAAGAAAGGTAAAATAATCACAATACTTGAAACAGCTCATGAAATGCTGATGGGAGAGAAATGACAAGGCCAAGGAGTCTAATGGTTTGTGAGGTTATGGGAAGTGAAAGCTAGTCAGCTACCATTACCCTTTGGTTGACCACTTTGATATGGTGAACTAAAAGGTTAAAGGTTTCATGTTGTTTGCTTCTTCCCTTTTCCTTCTGGGAACAGTTGCATCCCTTTTCTTGGCTGGATCAGCAGTAATGTCCTGACCTCATGAGGCATTTTCCCAGGAATTGAAGTCCCCTCCCTCTGTTCCCTGCCCTCCTGCATCCCATGGGATGGTGCTTCTCTCAGCTGTCTGACTGAATATCCCCCTCAAAGAATGGCATGTCTTCCAAGGTCTTTTCACTGGGGTGGCAGATTTTCTCTTTCCAGAGAAGACACAGTATTTATGATAAAGGATCTTCCGGGTGCTGTCTCTGCTGTGCTTTTAAACGCTTTAAGCTTTTCCTAAGCCTCTCAAGGGTTACTGGGTCAGCCATGGCTTCTGCTTCCCGAGGAATTCATTGGTTGGTGTTGATGCTAACAGTTCCAATCTGGTATAATGTACTCAGCAAGGGAAAGGCAGTGTGCTCTTCACCACTTCAAATGGGCAGAAAAACCCTCTCATAGGTGGCTTGAAAGAACACAGCTTTTTCACAGAATGTCTTTATGTTACCTGTTGTAGAGTTTAATGTTTAGCTGAATTTGATATTTAGGTTAATAAACGATCTTTTTTCACATTGAACTTGTTGAAGGTGTTATGTTACTGGACCAGTACAAAGTTCTCCAGTGCTACTATTAAATGCTGGTTTTGTGTGACTTTGTCTTTTGGTTGACTGCAAAGCATGGTGACATTTGTGTTTTGGTTGCACTGTTTACACATTTTTTGCTTTTACTGGCTCACCTATATCATCACAAAATTGAAGAGTACTTGCTATGTATTAGACTTCTACTCCCTCTATCAAATGTGTGTAAAAGGCTGAAAACTTAGTGGGTGCAGAGGTTATGGTGTGTTGGAAGGCTGCTTGGATGAGCACCAGAGCACAGTCGTGGGCACTCAGTGTAAAAGTCTCACACTTTTCCTTTGGTTTACTGCTTTCCCATAGTTCCAGTGGTTCTGAAGGTCAGAGCAAAGAAAAGTACAGTCTCAATGCAAAGACCATTGTAAGCCAAACACCCTCTTATTCTTTCTGAAATCAGAAATTGCCAATTTGATCCTGTGCAGGAAAAGAAAAAAAAAAAAGAAGAAGAAAAACTGTGAGCAAATAGCACTGGTGCTGGTAAATCAGAAGCGTTTGGGCTTTGGGGGATTTATGAGAACATTGAGTTACATGGCCAGAACATATTATACTGAGCTGGACTGTAAAAAATGGGGGAATACTTCCAACTTAAACTCTCTTTAAACCTTTTGCCTTTGACTTGTTGCATAAAATGAAGATAAATAAAAGGAATGAATTTACAATTGTAAGTGCTAAGAAAAGTTCATTGGTGTTTGTGTTTGTTTTGTACCACCAATCACAGAGGTGCAAGCAGCTGGAAAAGATAGAATTTATACTGGAATCTCTTTTTTTGTTTCTTTTTTTTTAGTTTTATGCCACAAAAACCCCCAAATCAATATACAGGGTGACAGACTTGCTGCCTGAGCAGCACGTCGCTTCTTCTTTCCTGGCCATGTAGCCAGGGCCAGCTCTGCCATCCAGGGCTGTGTTTGCCAGGGTTCCTTTGTTTGGTGCCACCTGGCTGCAGTGCTGTGGCCAGAGAGGATGGAGGCATGACAGAAATGTCTAGCACAGGCCAGGTGATTCTCCATCAGAATGCCTCAGCTACTTTGGAAGCTGCATTTCATTGTGGCACTGAATTTTTTAAGATTCTGTTCGCTTCCCAGATTTTCCTTTCTCTCTGTGGCCCCTGGGTCTATCACATACACATTTTAGCAAGAAAGGTGTGCCAAGTAACATAGAGTATGAACAGTTCTGCACTTTGGATATGCTTCTGACCTTCCTTTGCTGCTTGGCACAGCAGTTGAAGGCGATGGGGAGAAGTATGGATGAAAAAGAAGGCAGGGAAGTGAATTTTAAAATATATTTTGTGCAAGAGACTCTGTCCTTGCTTTGCTGGCTGCTGTACTTTTGCCAGCTGGGGAGAGCTGTGTAGTAATCATGTCAGAGGTAAAGCTAAAGGCCAGATCTACCACTATGTCCTTCTACTGATTTTCTCCCTGAGCAGTGTGAGATGCAGGGCAGTACCAGCTCATGGGTTGGGGCTGCTTCCAGCGGCCCAGCAAACTCAGTCATCTGCTGCTCAAAGACAAGTGACAGGACAGCATCCCACCGATTTCTCTCCTAACACACTCTTTCAGAGCTTGAGCTGTCTCGGTCCTTCTCTCTTCTTTGCCTTTTTATTTATTTATTTTCCCTCCGTGACAGTTTTTTCAGTCTTCAGGATGTTTTAAATGTCACATTTCTGGCAGGTGTAAAAAGCTTTGTATGAGTGAGTTCTAGCACTCCCCTGTCTGGCCTATGGAGGCCATGTCATCATTACCTGACCCTCTGTGTTAGCTTCCCTGCAGCAGATAATCCTGAATAAAATGCTCTCTGGAGTGCCACCTTTTCCACCTCTCTTGGCCTTTCCTCTGCCTATTTCTTGAGAGTGTGGGTGTTGACGCCACTGCACTGCCTAGTGGCTTTAGGGTTGGCAGTAGTAGTAGCTCATACCTGATACTTTTCTTTCTGTGCCTTTAGGTTTTGAGGGTTGACTCTGGGGGCAAGTCTGAATACCCGTGTTAACTTCTTGGTAATGTCCTTTGGGCTCAGCAATCTGGGATGTTTCGCCGTTTTTCTAGCTCCTGTGAGCTTCCATTTCCTGACATAGTTTCCACTTTGTTTCTGTCTTTTTGTGGTCTTTCTGCTCACCTCCCACCATTGATGTTGGCTTGATCTGTTTCTCTTCCCTACAAACATAGACAGCCCCCTTAGCCTGAGAGATCCAGGAGGGCTTTATGGGCCACTTTTCCACACTTTCTGTGTCTCAGTAAGTTGCTGCCTGAGCTGACCTCCCACAGGTGGCTTCTGGTGTGAGTAGTCTTTAAGGCTTGTTTCCTGCCCAACAACTTAGTAATTTGTTCAGTTGAAATAAACCCCACCTTGTCTCTTTTTAGGATCCAAGAAAAATAAATCTTTTCTTCTGTCACTGTGGGTCTAGTCTTTTTTTTTTTTTTTTTTAATGCTTCTCTCTGTTCCTACATCACTGTGAGATGACTATGAATGCTTGTATGAATTTTTATACATAGCACTTAGATGCCACATTAATGAAAACATGAGAAGTTCATAAGGTACCAGAAAACGGTAATTAACTAATCCAAAATATATGTGTATGGAGCTTGCTTTCTTTGGGGACAAAAGGTAGATAAACAATAGTTCACTAGAAATACCTCAGTTCATAGAAAACAATATTATGAGATATGCAAGAGAGGAGATTTGCTGTGCTCTTGACTCCATGATGTACAGCATGAGTTTGACCAAGTGGAAGTAGTGAAACTGAGAGAGAGTTTGAATGTTTTGTGAGTGTTAAGTTCTGCTGTACATTGCCTTGCGGTTGATAGTCCCTTCCTTCCTTCCTTCCTTCCTTCCTGCCTTCCTGCCTTCCTGCCTTCCTGCCTTCCTTCCTTCCTTGTATTAAATGATCACCCTTTTGCCATAGCACCTGGTAAAGGCAGGAGATAAAATCTGAAATTAAAAGAGTTTAGTAAGATTTGACGTATTTTGTTTTTAAAATAAACTTGTAAGTTCAGAGAGTAAAATAAAATTAAGACTTAAAGGTATTTAAAGGCATTCCCAAGAAGTCTGTTCTTGTACACACATTATAGGCATTTGCATAACTTTTTCTTGAACCTTCTGACAGAAAACAAGTAGTTTTCTCTGTTCTTCCTGCTGTGTTCTACACCTCCCATCATCATTGCTGCTCCCGTCCAAACTGTTACTCTTCTTCCTTCAACTTTGTCTTGAAGTGCTGTGCTCAAGACAGTGCAGCACATGCTGTGTGAGGCCCCAGACCCTCTCAGATTGATTTTTTTGGGCCATGTGGGCTGTATTCTTGCCTGGTCATTTTCGATGGGGTACTGACTTTCACGTTTGGCAGTCAGTTCTAATTGAGATCCAGTTCATAAATCCTGTCATTAGGACAACCATTGAGTCAGTTAAGTGCTTCTTTCACACAGAGTTGATGAGTGTCTGGCCATCTACAGCTATCCTGATAAATTGTGCTCTATTTTTTCATTTAGTTCATTCTTCCAGTTTAGAAATATATAATTTTATGCTAATTTCCCCTCTACTTGTTTGCTCTATTGTATTCATATGACAAAGTTTCGGGTTTTGAACTGTCCATCTTTTTTCATATAGGTTTGTGCATGTGCCTTTAATATTATTTCAGTGAGGACCTGTCACTTCCCTGGATTTATTTTTTCCTTGAGTCACTTGTACTTGAGAATGCACTGAAAGTATATTAAAATCTACTTTCACAAAGACCATTGTATTCATTCCCCTGTTATCAGTCTTTCCTGACTGTTGGTGACTTTTTTCCAAATCCTGATCGCTTGTTTCTTTCCACTTTCATGTTTTAAACAGTTTCTACCAATTGATTAGAAACAACTCTAGAGGAGCCCTTTTATTTTGTTTTCACTGCTTGTGGTTTCCAGGACACTCAAAGATGTTACTCTTGCCCTGCTTGATTCCATTCTTCATAAATGTCTACATAGTTTAAGTATGCCATTAGGACAATGAACTCTCTTTATATAATTGGTAATTATTCAAATAAAACCCTTATCATCTTCTTCATGCTTGATTGCTTATAATGTGTCTCTTTCGTGTCCCTTCCTTGGCTTGTTTGTTTTGGCTGTTTTCCCTAATTTTATCCTTGAGTCAGAGAGTTTCAGTGATCTATCTCACAGTGCATTCTGAACTTCAGAGAAGGCCTATATATTTATTGTGCTAGACAATATATTTTTTCTCCTATCTCTGGATAGGAAATATTATCTTCTTGATGTAAATTCTGATTATGCAGTTATCTCACAACTCTGTTAAGACATGGTTTTTGTTATGCAGTGGACTTCCACTTCATTTAGTTACCATATTGTTGAGAACTCAAAGTGACAAAAAGAAGTTTGTGTAAATTGTTTAGCGATACCTAAACAGATAATTGTCTTCAGTTTTTAACTGGATGCTAATTAATTAGGTGCACCATCTGTATTTTTTCATGTGAAGCCAGTCTTTATAAACCCATCAGGATATCAAACATTATTTAATAAGAGTTATTTTACAGTGAATATTTGAAAATTTAAGATAATGTTGCATTAAAGTAATATAAAAATTACAAAACTGTGTAAAGATAATACTGTGTTTATATTTATTCATTTTAAGTAATTTTTATTCTCATTGTGGAGAAAAGGATTCATTTGAGATGCAAACAATTAAAACATGCCTTTGTCTTCCAGTATCTGACTCAAAAAATGACATAGCCATGAAAACACGTACTAGAAATTTTGACTTTGACACCAATTAACCAATTTTAAAAGTTCTTTATGCTAGCAAAAAAGAGTATTTCCTTGTGATGAAATACAAATGTAAAACAAGATTAAAATGTATAATTTAAGTAATAGCCTACTGATTTTATTGTATTTTGTCTTTCCATTCTCCACATCTTGCAAACGGTTTTTATTTACGAAAAATAGAACGTTTAACAGCATTGCAGCTCAATATTCTATTCTTAAGCTTCACTCCAGCTTCTTAATTTCTTTATGTAAATATGGAAATAAAGAATGGCTATTAATAAAACTAATTTAAATTAAAAAAAAAAAAAAGAGCAGAAGTCCACCATCTGTTTTCCTGTATCCCTGGTGTCACTTTGTGCACATGGGTTATGCCATAAAGCCATTTACAAGCTTCTGGTTGACTACCAGCAATTCAGAAAGGATTACAGATCTCCTTGGAGTATAGCCATGGATTTTATATAATTTTGATACTAGAGGAAAGATATAGAATTTTTAAATTGTTCTTTTAGAAGCTTTAGAAGCATGCAGAGTTTTAGTTGCTCATTAGGAAACCGTACGTAGTGTCCAGCAATGTCTTGTATTGTGTGTAGAAAGGCGTTGGTGCACGGAGGGTGTTGTGGCTCGCTGGCGTGCACGCAGCCGCCTCACCAAATCCAGAGTCAGTGATGTGCATCACCTCTTTGTAGGGATAGGGACTTTGGGAGGAGATCGGAAAAAAAGGGAGAAAGAGCAAAAAAGGCAAGGGGAGACCCTGATTGGCCAGCTGGAGAAAGAAGTGGTAAGATCCGCTGCTGAGTGTCCTCGTCCTCCTCTGGGTGCTCTCCCCTCTACAGTATGTGGCGATGAGAAAGAAACTACGTTTTGGATTCCTCTCATGTAGACTAGACCCTATAAAATGAAAGGCAAGACAGTTTGGGGGTTGGAGCGGGGAAGGGCTGATTCTCATGCCAGTGGCAGTCACTTCCCAGGAGAACCTGCTGCAGCAACGGGTGTAGGCATGTAAAATCCTGCATGATGTTGAGTGTGTAAATGGCAGCTGCTTATGAATAAAACGCTTGTATGTGCACTAACTGTTGTGTGTGGAGAAAACAGCTGTGTGCACATAGGCAGCTGTGCCATACAGGGTTGATTCCCTGGTCAGACTGAGCACGGGCCACTCTGCTAGCTTTGATTCAGCCTGAGGAATTATGTCCTTGCATACCCACAGAAAATTCAGTCCACTCAGCCAAGGAAAGTACAGTAAATTAAAAAAAGTCTAGAAACCCTAATTAGAATTCTTGCTGCCGCTTTGCATTTTGATGCCATGTCTCTTTTCTTACAATGAGAAAATTGTTACAATTCTGTGTCATTTTATTTCATGTTTTTATAATAACTCTTGCTGCATCCAGCCTGGAATTAAACCTTAGCAGTTCTATGGCTATAATAAGAGTAAGGTTTATTGCCAGCTAATGTTTCATCTGCTGGCTAGATGACTAGCTGTGCACCAGCTGCATAATATATTCTGTAAGGATATCATCATCACAGCACTTCACTCTTGCATCTCATACACCCACCAGGAAACATGTTTTATCTTGTGCTCTGAGCAAGGAATACAAATGAGATGTCTGAAGGAAAAGTAAATAAGACTATTAGGAAATATTAAAGTAAATAAGAATATTAGGAAATATTAAAGAGAAGTAATTCCATTTATAGCTTGTTACTGTGAGAGACTGTTTTTGGACAGGGATGAGATGAGAGCTCCCACAAATCTTTAGGTGCTGATGATGGAGTGCTTTTGGCACAGCTCAGGCACAGAATGGCCCAAAGCCTGGCTTTTAGCTGTTCTTTTGTTGGCTTCTCCCCTGCACTGTTCTTCTTGGTTCCTGGCTTGTATCAGAGAAGCCCTAGTACTGCTCTAGCTTAATTCTAAATCTTTGGAGGACTTTTTTTCTGGCAGAAAGGCATGCCCAGGACATATGAGCAAGGCCATGACTCCTCCTGTACTGGGGCAGAACTGCAGTGCAGCAGCAGCTGTGCTGGTGCTAAACCTCCTGGGAGCTCTTTCCTTCAAAGAGAAGGGGAAGGGTTTCACTGCTCTCCCAGATGTGCACAGGCACTGTGGTGGCCAGGCTGAGTCAAGATTGCCCTTTTGCCCAAAGCACGAAAGGAGGATTACAACATACAGGAGATACAAGATACAGGAGAATTCTATAGATGAAGTTGTTCATGTAGAATTTATTCTATTTATGTGTGTTATTCTGCCAAAATTATTATATTTGTCCTAATAGTTTATATGGTTTGTATCAGCTTCATGTAAACTTTGTTTTTTTTAAATAGAATGAAAAATTTTAGATAAAACTACATTTCTCATTAGCTTTGCTTTAAAAAGCTCTAGTTCCCATGTCTCACAGTTGTTTTGCTTTCAGCAAATATTTGAACAGCAGAGCCAAAGTGTGCCTTGGCTCTAGTGCTCTGCCTCTTACAGAATATTAAACCATTTGCAGTCTGTTAATTCTGTGCTGGGAGTTGCAAGGAGTTTTTGGCAATGGATATAAAGATTTCAGTCATACTGATGGTGTTTGAAAATATCAATGTGACACTAGAAAGATATTGCTGGGGTGATCCTTGTGTTGCTTGTTTTAATTAAACATAGAAAATTGCACATACACACATAATTAAATAGAAAAACCTAAAAACTGTGTATACAATGTCAAGTGCTCCAAAGGTAGAAAATGACAGACGGAAAGTGTTTTGTGCTATCTTAGCTTTCCTGTGGAGATACATAAAGCTATAGACTTTACTGATTATATTTATATTTAGACTTTATTGATTATATTTAACAAGTAGTTGTTGATTATTTTGTTTCTCCTTTGTTGTCATGGGATTGGTGCATTTTTTCCCTCCTTGTCGGATAAAGTCAGGCAAAACGTTATTCATGCCATTTTAAAAAGAGATCATCCCTTAGAGACCACTTGCTTTTCTCTTTTGAACTGGGAACTTGATGGCAAAAATGAATCCACTGAAGGGTTCTTGGATGATGAGCTATGGAGAGCTCCTTGTGTTTCAGACATTCTTGGTTTTTTGCAAGGAGAGATCCTCCTGTGTGCAAGTAAGATACAGTATGTATTGCTCTCTACAACTGCCTGAAAGGAGGTCGGTCTCTTCTCCCAGGCAGCAGTGACAAGAAAAGAGGAAATGGCAGGAGAGGTTCAGGTTGGACATCCGGAAGAATTTTTTGACTGAAAGAGTGCTCAGGCATTGGAACAGGCTACCCAGGGAGGTGGTGCAGTCACCATTCCTGGAAGTGTTCAAGAAATGGCTGGACATGGCACTTAATGCTGTGGTTTAGTTGACAAGGTGGTGTTTGGTGAAATGTTGGATTTGGTGATCTTGGAGGTCTTTTCCAGCCTTAATGCTTCTGTGATGCTGTGGTTCTATAGTGCTGCAGTGGGAGAAAATACATTATTGGGAAGTTAGTGGTTGAACAGTAATACTATACACAGTGAGGGCTGAGTTAAAGATACCACCACCATTCCCCTGAGTTAAAGGTAGCCTCATTTTCACTTTTCCTCGGTCTGGGATGTTTAACTTTCAAGCTTAAAAAATACTCATTTACCACAGCTTTGAATAGATGTGCTCTGTGTTTATGTAATCTGTATCTAGGCTGTCAGGGAGATTTGCAGTATAGATTCCATTTTAATTTAAAAATGAGAAGTAGTGCAAGACCTGCATAAACAATAGGTACTCAGGTGAGGTAGAAGATAACGTAAGCAATGGCCATAAAATGTAATCATGTGAAAGGGGCGGGAGCATTGAGGCAGCTTAGTGCCTGATTAATGTTTATCATATCCTCACAAAACTTCTCAGTTTTAGTTCAGCATATGAGTTAAGAGCTAATAGAACATTTGGCTTTTCAGACTCTAAAATATCATCCTTGGAATATACAGCCATATAATTCCTGGAAATAGAGCAGTCTAGCTAAAAAATGTATGTTTTGAATAACGGAAGAATTTTTCAGCATAGCTTCTTAGAAAAACATACTTAAAATATTATGTAAAAGTGAAACATTTTAACAAACATTAACCTTTGGCTCTAGCAATTGCAGAGACTTTCTGATCCAACTGAAAAAATGAAGTGCAGAATTACTTAAATATTGGAACCAGCAATAAAACTTGCATGCATAACACTGAATTAAGAAACAATTTCAGTGATGCAGCAGTTTTTCAAGAGCTTTTGGTAATAGAATCTACATTTTTAACCATTGCACTGCTGATTTATTTAGTGTTTACTTTAGCTTGCTGTGTCACAGAATTTTGCTTTTCCTGAAAAATTTTTGTTTGTGAAGAGCCTGAAAATGTTACTGCAGATCTTTTCTCTATGTGAACCTCAGTTTAGCCAAAAAGCTAAGATCTACTGAAATGCTGTCTGATAAGCTTAAGATGTCTCATAAGCATAAAATGTCCTCATTGGGACATTGACAAAAGAACTTGAAATCGCAGCACAGTATTTTTATTGCAAATGACAGTTTTCATCTGCTGGCTTTTGCTGCCAGAATAAGCATGTTTTCAGTAAGCACAAACAGACTTTTTCAGCTGTGCCCGTTTCCAGCGGTTCCCGTTAACTCCCCAAGTGGGAGGTACGGAAGAGCCACCTTTCTGGCACACTTGCATGCAGACAACACATGGCCACTGGTGAGTTTTGGCATTGTGCTCTAATAAAAAAAGGCCCCGCTCGTATGAGAAAGCTTGGTGTGCGTCAGTACAGCTATTTCAGTCTCTGCTGCCTCCTGAGCTGAATGTAAACCGACATCGGTGACTATTAAAATACGATTTCGCAAAAGGAAGTAAGAAACATGACTTTCAAACTGTGTGTGAAGATGAGCTAAAATAGTAACAAAAGTATCTCTTGAGAGTACTAGAGGACAAAAAAAAATTCTCTGAAATCTACCTATTGTTAAGAAAAAATGGATCTGGCAGACTCTTTTGTACCAGCTGGATGTGTTAAATTTTCCTGCTCTTCAACATTGAGAGCAGGCACTGCTGTAGGAGGGATGCCAAGGAACTGGAAGGATCCAAAGATTTCCTCAGAAAATGTCTCCAATGGGCCTCAATCCTAAGGAAAATCACAATTAAGCCTTAATAGCTGAGTTTCCATGCAGCAGCCCTTACAGCCTGTGTCGAGTCCAGGCGGGAGGCTGATGGCGCGGGGGGCTTGTGCGACGGGCACGGGTCCGTGCTGGCTGCTTTTGCAGAAGGGTGCTCATTCATTTCAGGCACCAGGGAGCAGCGGTTGTGACGTGTCCTAGGCAAGAATTCAGTGAGCCAACCCTTTGTAAGGTAGCAGAGCAAGCACTGGTAATGGCTGGACATAGTTCACGTTGCCCTCATCTTGGAAACAGATGGGAAAATGTACTCAGATCAAATAATTCTGTGTTTAACTGCTTCTCTCCCAGATCCTTCTGAAGGGACCTGTGCTATCCAAATCCATTATAATTCGGAAGAATTTGGATGTCATTATACCATTGTACTTAGGCTGCTACTTATTAACTACAATTGTACTGTGTTTTGGTGTCACACTGTACCTTTCAGCTCCTTCACTTCCTTGGAAGTGCTGAATTCAGCACAAAGCCTCTTTTTAGACCACTTACAATTAAAACTGGAAATTGTTCAATTCTACTTGTAATAACACTTCATTTTGCTTGTACTGGACTATAAAACCAAGTATTTGTTTTCCATTATGGATTTTTTTGTTCCTCACTCATTGATACGTGAGAGAACCATCGTTCCTGTATGATTTTTCACTACCACAGTGGTCAAATACTGGAGCAAGATGCACAAAAAGGTTATGTTGTTCTGTCCTTAGAGGTGCTCAAAGCTCACTGGGACACAGCCCTGAGCAGCCTGATCAAACAGACCTGTTTTGGGCAGGGGCTGGACTGGGAGGCAGCAGAGGCTCCTTCCTACCTCAGTTATTCTGTGGTTCTGGCTTCTCACCAGGCTTGTTTGGTACACACACCTATGGCTGTAAAAGATAACCTGATCTTTGCTGGGAAGTCATATTTTTGATTGCTGCTGTTTGTGACAGCAGCTGTACATGCTCTAATTTTCTGTTGGGACATTCATGAATTGTCATTGCTTCCTTAGCAATGAGATTGCTGAGCTGATGCTACTGCTAGAGATTGGACAATTACTTATCTGTCATGAGGCTCCAGCAATAAACAGCATTTAGGACCAAAATTTTCTGTGTTCTCAGGTGGGTTTGATTTTTCTTTCTTGTGTAACAGATGTACAAATTAGTGTACAAAGTAAAAAAGGTAAAATAGACCATTTCTTTTATTATTTTTGCATTCTCAAGGTACTTTTGTGACAGTATAGGTTTCATAACGTACATTTCTTTATAATAGCAATAGAAATCACTTAATTCTGTAAAACATAGCAGTTTTGAACTCCTTCTGCTTTATATATTTGACTTTATGTCATTAGCAGGGCAAAAGAAAGTGAGATGCTTTTAGCACAGCAGTCATTAGGCCATGACAGTGCTATTGATCTCTGTCCTACGTAGAGTATTAATATTGTTGATGGCACAAATACTATGTACAGGGCTACGCTGTGAAAACAGTGCTGAACACAGGTCATAATCTGTCATATTTGCTCCCTACTAAGACTGCTAGGGAAAAGTTCAGTGGTAGTAATCATCCTTCCTCAGATGAAAGAAGTGGTGTGACTTTCTGAATTTTCAGGAGTGCAAACTTGTTAGTGATTTGAGAGACACCCATTATATTCATTACCCAAGAGAAGAATAATTGCTTGCTTTCAGGATAAGGTTGCATGCATCTGTGAAAAGTGGATAGGATGAAGGATGAGTAGTTTTGTGTAGAAATAGGGAGGGAGTGAACTTGCTTTGAGACACGTTTTCTGAACTTTAACTCAGGCACCAACTTTGACAAGCGTTTTGTCAAAATGGTAGCTGTAATAGTTTTGTGAGTCAGTTCTTGTCTTAGCTGGCAGTGTCTTCATAAAGGTGCATTCTGATTTCATTTAAACTGGTGTAAATACAGAGGTGCCTCTACTGTAGGAATGATGTAATAGCGTAAGAAATGAGATGGATCAGAGATCCTAGATCAAGCCCAAGTGTAGACAAAAACGGCTGGAGAATGCTTTCATCAGTTTTTCTACGTCCTGGTAGAGGATGAGGGATAGAGATACCTTGATTATCAAGCCACAATTCCAAAATTAGTGGCCATGGGGGAGACAACCTGTTCTGTGAGCAAATTCCATGTCAGAAAATTTGCCTCCTTGGCTGGGGTCCCCAGGGGCTGCCTCCACTGGGTTTATTGCACAGTTTAAAAAAATCTAAAATTAGTTGTAGGGAAAAAAGGGTCCTGTCATGTTTTAAGTACATTACTAGAGAACAGATTGTATTAGTTTGCTCTATTGTTATTGAGTGAAATATTTCTTGAATATAGATTCAACCAAGCAGGTACAAACTTGTTTAAACTGGCAAATTGACCCAGACAGATACAATGTGCAAAAGCTCGTGTTTACATTCAATACGAGTTAATCATGACACAAGGAAATATAAGTAGTAGAGTATAATAATACTGTAAACAGTATGGAATTAGTAATGAGGGTTGATATGAAGATGTGTAAAGTAAATATAATTTGTAAAGGAAGAGGTGAGATACGGACAGAAAAAGAGAAAATTGAGTAAGGTTGCTCTAGACACACTTTAATTTATGTCCGTTACCTAAAGTGTACAGCCAAAGTTGGTTAAACAGTTGGTGAATAAGACTTTGCTGGATTATATTCTGAGTTTATAATATCAGAATCTGAAATTGGTTCATGAAGAACCTCACTGCAGAGTGTGTTCCCTGCTGCCCTAGTGGTACAGATGATGGTAATGTTCATGGTCTGATTGTTCTCCTCGTGGGTTTATTCAGCTGGTTGAATGTTGTACTTTTACAGGACAAAAAAAGAAAAACAAGATGGAAGTGTTAATTTTGAAGATAAATGAAGTTTTCCAGGCTACTTTGTTTCTCTGGAGAGACACGAAATTTTAAACTGTTTGACATCTGGGAGCATCTGTCCCTGTAGTCCAGCCTGTGGATTAACTGAGTGCTAAACTGCCATCCCATTTCATGGAGATTTAGACAACAAAAAGCAAGTGCTTAGCTGTTTTGACCCAGTCTAATTTTAGAACTGCAGGATATGTAAGCAAATGCTAGATACATTTTCAAATATACATATGCAGGTGTCAAAAAAATTTTTTTTTTTTTTACGTAAGACCCTAATTACATAACAACAGGGCTTTTTTAGTTCAACACAATGTAGTTCAGGAAAAGTACTTAATTTGACACTGCTATGAAACCTTCAGAATTATTTATTTATGTAAAAAAGCTAGCATTTAACTTCTATAAATTGATTAGTTTTAAATGTTCAATTAGATTAATTGTTGTAGTCTAATCCCATGATAATTTAGTCTCCCTTTCTACCAGTGTGACAGGTATCTAAAATGGGACATACCATTTCTGTGAATATCTGTAGCTCAATATTCTGCTTTGTTTTTCTGCTCCGAGTTTTACATTATTTTTTTGACGGCAGAAAATGACAGAGAACTTTTACCTGCTCTTTTTCTTTCATGTTAAGATAGTTCTGGAGTATTTTCCATTGTATTATTTTTCTTGGATAGTCAGGTATTGTCTTCTATCAGGAAATTTTAGATCACTCCTAAGAAGTATGTCAAGGACATTAACTTCCTGGAGATGTCTGTTTGTTGCAATGCTGCCAAGATTTTAAAGTCTTTAGTCAACCTAAAGTCCCACTTTTAAAATCCACTGTTACTTTTAGGAGTAAGTCACAGTGGTTGAGCAATTTTTTTATATTTGCTAGAGGATATAGCAATGTGAGAATGGATAAGCAAGCATACTATCCCTCCTATCAGTGATTGGCACAGATTGTTCCTTAATATTTCCGTTCCTGTTCTGAGATATATTTCTACAGTGACAGGTTAGTACACCTTACAAAATGATCATTCTTAATAACAGTGAGTGATTTATTTGATGATTTACTATTTGATTGTAAGTATTGCTTAGGAGATTTGACAATTCAATGCTTACTCGTATCTGTATTTTCAGTGTTGAAATTAGTTATAGCATAGAAAGCATCAACTCTGTTAGCCTGTAATTTTTACATTCAGGAAAGTTTTGAGGTTTTGTATGAATATTTAAACCCAGCAATTTATGGTATCTTTTATATTTAAGGAAGATACATGATATCATGGAATTCAGTGCCTGTGTGACTCCTTTTTTTGTGGCATGACTAGTTCTGTAATAGTTTGGTATCTTTTACGTAGGGTAACAGTGGAAGTAACACTGAGAAAATTATAGAGGAGATGACTAAGATACAAGTTTGAGCTGTTAGGAAGTGGACATTCCCATTGTATCAACACTGCAAGATTTTTTAATTGATGTGCAGAAATCACCAAATTTTACTTTTGGATGATGGTTCTCATAAATGCCCAGTTTCAGAAATGTAATCATGAATGCATAATCATATCAGGATGCTCTTCTAGCAGTTTATCTGGTTATGACAAGGTGGGCTAAAAGTTCAGCTTGGTGAACAGTGGAGGGCCCTAGGGATACTGTGTGATAATCTCTGTGGGGAGAGCAAGCTCAAGCTGTTTTTTAGCCTAGAATGACACAGAAAAAATGTTGTTCACCTGTGAAATGGTTGTACCTTTGAGCAGAGGAAGCCCTTGGTAGCTGTAGTCTGGGCTGAGCTGGATGGCACCTTCTGTTACTGTACCTGTGCAGAGAGGTGCTCAGCACTGGTGGTGCTGGGAAAGAGAAGCTGTGCAGATGTGGGGCTTCTGTGTGACTCTTGTGGCAACTGCTTCTTGGAAACAAAACTTGGGGAAATCCTTTAACTCACTGAGGTCAGCTAGCAGTGTAAGAAAGAATTAGGGGAATGGACAGATCTCTCTGTGGTTGGTATTTGGTAATGACATGACATGGTAATGACATGTGGTTGGTATTTGGTAATGTCAAGGCACATTGCTCCACTCTCAGAGTGCAGTGAGGCAACTTGCTTAGGGGTCACTGGCAGCTGCTGGCACCTCTTCTCCGAATTTGTAATTTCCCCAAACAGTTCTTGGGGGCTCAGGCTGTGAGGGCTACACTAATGGCAGCCTTAGAATGATGCTGAGGTGACCAGCACATGGGTGCCCAGATAAGAAAAGTATGGCGAGAGCAATGTTGGTACAGTGCCACGCTCCCCTTGCAATGCCATTTGCAGCCCCGTTGTCCATGGAGCTTAGGTTTTGTAGCTCCTGGAAACCTACCTCCTGTGGCAGCCCCCAAACACAGAACTTGCAGCTGAACTGCAAGCTGACAATATTATATGGATTGCCAAGTGGATTGTGATTACTAATTACTGATTTGACTTAGCTCAAGTTAATTCAGAGCTCTATCACCAACTCTGTATTCTGTGAAATGTGCTGATGTTATAAGCTAATGTCAGTAAATACGATTCTTCATTATGTTTTGCATGGATGCATCAAGAGTTCTTTGTAATTTTTACGATTTTAAAAGCTTGACATACAGAAATAGTCTCCTGTGTATGTGTTTGTACATATGTATGTGCTTGCAAGAGAGATCTTCATGAAGTTTATCTTCTATTTTGCAGTCAAAACCTGTTGCATTTGCAGTTCGGACAAATGTTGGGTACAGTGCAGCTCATGAAGATGATGTTCCAGTCCCAGGCATGGCCATCTCATTTGAGGCTAAAGATTTTCTTCATGTTAAAGAAGTAAGTAAAACCAGAGGAGTAAGTGAATCACTTTTTAACTGAATATTTGAGTAATAGTGCTACTATTTTGCAATGTTGATAACACTTTACATTGCCAAAGCACTTTACAAATGTTATTTAAAGAAGGTAACAGTGTACAAGGAATTGAATGTTCTTTTAAATGCTATTCTTGTGGGAGCAATGGCACAAATTTCTTACAATCAAATTAATGAAGTTCAGAAAGCAAGTACTTTTCTTCTCTAGTAAAAATCACTTATTTATAGGTTTAAATATCTGTGTCTGACTATTCAAAGATAAAATATTTGTGGGATTTTTCTAATCTGGTACTGTGAGGGTTTGCTGTGATTCAGCAGCCAAGGTTTGCTTCTCTTTTATTTGTGTGACTGCATCTCAACCCCAAAACCCTGAGGTCTCTTGTTTTTCTACTGAAGCTACTTCCCGGGAACAGACAATATTTAGCTAGCAGTTACATGCTGAAGAACTGGAATGATGTTTCAAGATAATAGCAACTGCCAATAAAGGTGCTTTGCATCTGCTGCATTGTTCTTCTTCTCCTGTAGTTTAATTTTGAAAATTTTAAATTTTTACAGTTTCAAACACCTGAAGTCATTTTCTTTCTCTGGTTCTTGCAAGACAATCCCAAGCAGATGACTTGGTAACTTTCATATGCAGGCCCTTCTCTGTAGCCTGCTGCTCCCTTTTGAATGAGTCCTTCGTTTTATAAGGTTTCCCAGCTTTTGGTCGTATTCCATTGTTGTTTGTCTCAAAATGGCCCATCTGGATCTGGAAATTTATAGAAAAAGGAATAGAAGTTGATTTTAAGTTCAGACCAACCTAGCCAGGCATTTGAAATTATGTCTTTGTCTCATTTTAGACTATCGAGAAATCCCTCGGTAGTTATGATTGATGAGGCACAATGATTCTGCTAGTGCAGGTGCCTTGGGGAAGAAAGAAACATTCCTAATACAGAGAGAGAAATAGGGGTGGACAGAGACTAAGGAAGCACAAGAAACAGACTTGGCTAATGATCTTAGTTTTTCATATATATTAAACACACAAAAAGGGGATAATTTTGATTCAGACTGTATACAGTGAAGGAAATATGCTTTCTGTCTAATGATAGTGTGAAAGAATTTCTCTGCTCTGCCTTGTGACAAAAGAAGATATGAGCAGGCACAGAGTCCTGGCAAAAGAAAACCATCAGTGTTCTCCAGTGAGTCTTGAAGTACTGGAAAATACAGCTCAGTTTGGTTAGATCAAATGGTTTTGTGTAGTCATCTATTCCATCTGCACTTCAAATGAGGTGGTAATCTCAAACTCTACATCAAGTGTTCCCCTGTTTCCATATGAACCAGACACACAGGGTTAGCCGTTTTCTGTTAAAGTTGATGCATTTTTCTTCACAACACAACTTAGCCTCATATGTACATATACAGGGGATAAAATCAGGAAAAAAAAGTCTCCTGAACTTTTCTGGATCTCCAGCAATGCCTTGAAAGGAAGCTTAGCTCAGCTGAATTCTTACGTTGTCTGTGGCTGCGTGTAGTACTGAGGAGTGGAAAAATAGATTAAAATGTTCTTGCAACCCCAGGTGTAAGAGAAGAGGCATTCTGTGCTGATTGCCTTTAAAAACACCTGGTTTTCTCTGTAAGCTGTCAAGGAGAGTTGGTCATCTGCTGGTTCTAGTCCAGAGATGGGTTGGGAAGGAACCCTGTGAGCAGGCCACCTGCACTGCTGGAATGGAGAGATGGGACAGGATCCACAAGGAGTTGAACTTGAACTTGGACTTGGACTCTTGCCCTGCATTTGGCAGCAGCTGTTGTGTCTGGGTGGGTTGAACCTCCTTCAGAGGGTGCCCCGGGCCCAGCCCTTCCCTGCACAGGCACGTCCTCCCCCTCCATCTTCTGTGCCATGCCCTGCTCACCCTCCAGGGCTCTGTATCCCACCAGGTATTGCTCCTTCAGTACTTTTGGTGCTCTCTACAGTTAATGCTGGGAGAACTGAATTGTCCAAACTTCAGTTATTTATGCAGATTAAAAGAAAAAAAAAAAAACCATATTAGACTATAAAATGCAGTGTTGCTTCTATATTTTATACCTAACTTGTCCCTAGAAATAAAGAAACCTAAGTTAATCTCCAGTAGCTTTTGCCTGCATAACAATGCCATACTGGACCAATGTTGTCCTCTTCTTGTCTGCAAGGGCTGTTTGCCAAATTGTGCTGCTGAGAGAGCTCAAACAATAAAAACTTCAGTTCCAAATGTGCATGGACAGCGGTGAAAAGTACTGCAGTGATTGAGTATGAGGGAAATTTATCTTCATTATTAGGTTACATTCATTAAAACTCAGTACACAAAAGGATGAAGGATTCCTTCCTGCATGAAGAAACTGCTGCATCATAGTAACTTATGAATCTTTTGAGGCTTTAATGCATGGTCATAATTTTGCTCTGTGTTTAATTAATTTTTGTGTTTCCCTTGGCACTCCAAGCACAGGTGAATTATAGAGAATCACTTGCTTCAGCCAGCACCTTGAGAGCTGGACACCTCTCTACCAAGATTTCCAAAAAAATATAAAATTAGGAAGTATTATGTCTGGTATTGTTCAATTTAAAAAGTATCTAATACTCTCCATATACTGACACAGCATTTATCTTTGAGACTTTCCAGAAGTGAATTCCACATGCTTATATTTCTTTATGAAGAAAAAATTCCTATAGATTTAGGATTTCTATTGCTTCTAATAAAATTTATATTTTTGCATAGTAATCTGTTGTGCTGTAGGACAAAAACAGTGACTTCATATATTAACTTAATGGTGGTTTTTAATTATCTATGGCTCCCTTTTACCAAGCTAATGATTTAGTTAGCCCTTTGTAATGAAAGGTTATAATTTTAATAATACATTTCAGTCTCATACAGCTTTGAGAAACTGCTTTTCCAGATTAGCCCCCTATTAAATGCTGGTATTCTTACTCATAAAGGCATCCCATTGGATGAATATTATAGATCTCCTTATGTTTTATGAGCTTAAAATTCCTTTTATTTTAATCTTTATTTTTTGTTAGCTGAATATCTGACAGTTGGTCTCAAGCATCACAAGATTTCTATAGTTGCCAAAGTGAAAGATAATACTGCAATTTAGTTTGTGTATCAGTGATCCACCAATGATGGTAAAAGTAATTTTTTTTTGGGGAGCCCACACATTTTACATGTTTTATTCCTAACTGTACACTTGTTAAAGCTACTTATTATATAATTAAATATGCACTACAATATCTACATTAATAGCTTCAGATTCAAGAAGGCAACTTCTCTCCACATTCAGGTGTTTTGTTACAGTTTCATAAATATTCCAAATTAATATTTGATGGTAGTTATTCCCATGGAACGCTGAAAGTATTGCATGTGGGGCCATCCACCTGTGACCTATTCTCATTCGAAAATGGTGAATAAATAAGAATGGAAAAAGCAAATAGTTCTGCTGTATAGACCTCTGCAAAACAAACTACCTCCCCCACACGCAGTGAGGGGTGTGTATGAATAAAGGTATTGAATTAGAGAGTCAATATCTCATATTTAATAAAGGTGAAATTCAGTTAATTGGACTATATGGTGGACTTGTGTAATTGTCAGGTTTTTTTAGTTATCCAAAGATATCTTTTTCTCATGGATCTTTCATTTGTAAGTTTAAAATGCAGATCATGCGAGCTGTCTGCAGCAGAGTATATATGAGCAGCAGAATTCAGTCATATTTCAGAAGATTTTAGTGAGAAGTCGGGGAATTTGAGAGTAGTATTTTTTAATTTAAAGTAGTTTTAATTTTAAGTAGTATTTTTTAATTTAAACAGAGAACTGAATAAAATGGAATTAGAAAAATAGATTATTACAGCTCCATAAAAATTGTAGCAGTAGGTGAGAGTAGATCCTAAGTCTCTGGTGTCTACCAAGGAGAACCGTGAAGGGAGAACAAAAGCAGCTCTCATGTATGAGGGGAGAAGATTGTGAAGCAAGAAGAAATAAAGATGGTGAAATGGGTAGAAATAAAAACCAGAGAGAAACATGAAGTCTGTGAAGGAAGGTTTCTGCTTAAGCACTGTGGGTTTTATTAATTTGAAAGGAATAATTATTTTAATGTATTTCTGAGTATTACCACAATTCTTCATTGCCATAGTAATGTAGGACAGTGATTAACTGCAGGGAAGAATTACAAAAAATAGCGTAGCTGCAAATTAAAACTAATGACAAAGTTATCCCAGATCCAGTAATTTCTTAGTATGTTACCTTTTTCTTTTTTTTGTTTAATCTGTAGAAATTTAATAATGACTGGTGGATAGGACGATTGGTAAAAGAAGGCTGTGAAATAGGATTCATACCAAGCCCAGTCAAACTAGAAAACATGAGGCTGCAGCATGAACAAAAGGCAAAACAAGGAAAATTCTACTCCAGGTAATAATAAGAAATCATTAAAAATAGCAACATGACACAACTTGGAAATTGATGCTGTGTATCACTCATATGTATGCTTAATTATCATAATGTCAGCTACAAATATTTTTAATCAATTAAGAAATTACTATATAATTAATTATATTTTATATTATATGTAACATTATTTTATTTATTATATTGTTAATTAATAAGCTAATTTTTTTCATTGCTATTTGAGAGGAAAAGTAGATATTTGGATTGGTGATCTGTGGTGGCCTACAATTGAAATTATTTATTTTTTTTCCTAAAATATTTGCTAATATACATTGCAGTAAGTACATTTACTATGTGTTAGTAAATTTTTTGACTTTAATTTATCTAAATTCTGTAGCATTTGTTACTTGTTTTGATGATCTAGCTATTTCTAAACATGTTTAAAGGTCATTTTAGAAATTACAGAATGTTAAGATTAATTTATTCGTAAGCCAGAGCTAATGACCTTAGTTAGCTCGTAGGGAAAAAATTGTCTTGTCAAATTCGTTGCCTACAAATACAGCTTTTAAGAGCACTATGTTTTATGATGGAAGTTTTATGTCAAGTCGTTTGTTGTCTCTGACTGCAGCCATCATTGCATAAGAAAAAGGATTCTTTCTAGATATTCTGAACAATACTACAAGATAGAATAATGTCGCCTTTACTGTAGAATTCTTAATAAAGTAGTTTTCTAGTAAGACATGTGGAAGCAAATGTCACTTGTTTCCCTTTGAGTATAAAGGAAACAAACATCCCCAGAGTATTTGAGTGGGATGGACCTGGAATTGAGCTAGGAACCATTTGGGAAGCAGGAAATGTTTTTCTATCTCAGTAGGAAGGGCAGCAGTGTTTGTAGAGCATGTCTAGAGTTGGACACTGTGATTGTGCAGTCTCAGCTGCATTCACCAGCTGTGAAATGCCTTTCCCACGAGCATGCTGTCCTCAGCAGAAGGATGCCAGTCCTTATTCCTCTAGTGACACTTCTGGGAGAGCCAGATCTGTCCCAGTGATTTGCTTCCTTTCCAAATAGTAGAGGTTTCCATTCTCCAGAAATTCTCACTGAAGATAACATTGTCCTACACCACAAATGCATTAACTTAGTGCTTATTCATATTTTAAGATAGAGAAAGTGGAAACTAGTAGTATCACATGAATTATTTGAAGAGTGAAATAACCTTTCTAACATTCCTTTCAGAGCTTTTCTTATTATGGTAACTGAAATAAAAAGACTAGAACTGTTGTTTCATTTTCACTACTTGGATAGGTTTTCACAAAGCACAACTTGACAAAACTTTAGACTGCTTTAACTTTGTTTGAGAGACTTTTTTTCTTAAGTGCTATATTGTATTGAGAAAGCAGAAGAATTTGTACGTTAATTAAATTGAAAAGATGATAGACAAACAGAGTCTCATCTTCATTAGGGATTTATCAATAACTCTTCATTTAAAGGAGAGATATGCTTGCTGGCTTAAGAATAAATCCTAGTAATGGGTAGTAATATTAATCATTATGTACCAGTAGCCATATTAATAACTGAATAGTATTAAGATCATGAGGAAATGAGAGCAGCAGAATGAATTGCACAGCAGCACAGGGAGTATGATCGATGTTTGCAGTTCCTCGGGTCTCAAAATGTACACAAATTTTGTGTGTGATGTATATTTTATACCACTGCCACAAATACTGTTTGTCTCACAGCTAGCACCTCATTTAGAAGGCAGATAATAAATAAACTAGAATAAATATTGAGAAAGCTACAGAACTTCAAACTAATTTATTACTTTACTCCAGTAAATCAGGAGGAAACTCTTCATCCAGTTTGGGTGACATCGTTCCTAGTTCCAGAAAATCGACGCCTCCATCATCTGGTGAGTAGGTTGTGAACCCTTCAGTAAAGAGACTCATCAACCTAATCTGTTGAAATTCATGTACATTTAGACCTATTCTTCTTATTCCCCATTCTTCATAGGTAAAACCTGAGTGTTGTGTTACCAGATAAGGCTGGTTTGGGTAGGTTTGAAGTAATGGAGTCAATGCTAGCAAGTTCAGGCAATGATAGGGCTGTTTAATGCACAAAATTCCCTCTTTGGTTTTACCACAGAGTTTTGTAGCAAAGATATAATAGGTCTGTGAGACTACATTACAGTAGGTGGTGGAAGGTTAGGTCTGGTCTGAGCACTCCTACTGAACAGTAAATGCCTTCTGGTACAGGAGAAAAGCAGCAATAAAAATAGAAGTTCCTGAGAGTTCCTGCAGTAGCATCAAGACAGGCATTATTTTGAAACATCAGGAACATTTAGTTTCACAATTCTGATCATGAGGATGTGCTTCACATAATTCTAGGATACTGGATATTTTTTGCCTTTGACAAATTTTTCACAAATACTATTTTGTACTTAGAGCATCAACATACAGATTTAACTTTAGTTAGGTTGTATTCAAGTGGTATGAAGCAAATACATGGCAAGTTGGTGGAGGATGCTGGCATTAGCTCCATTAAAAAAGCATAGCAGAAGATCACAAAAAAAATTTCTACTGAATTCATCTGCAGTGTTGCTGGATGTTTTACCTTCTCATATGCATTTTGAATACCTGAAAGCAGAAAATACTGATGAGTGTTGGTAGTTTCTTGTATTCTAGGGCAAAGATACGTATTTTCCAATCATACTCATTTACATAGAGTCTGGTCTACAGAGTAGGCGTCTTAAAATGAGCCTGAAGATTTTGAAGTATTTACTTGGTCATTTAAAAGGGAGACAGAGAAATTAGATCATGTTATGGTAGTGGCTTCATTTGGTTTAGTTAATTGAAAAATATATCTCTCTTGTGAAACCATGGATTGTTAGTAACTACCAACTTTATTACAATTGCATTTTGTTTATTCAAATTGCACCTCAGTTTCACTTAAGTTCTCTTTTATTTTGAAAATAGAATAGATGTCCATCACTAGTGTGTAGAACACATCTTAATCTTTTATTTTATGATGGCGTTACACTGACATGTTAACTGTTAAGGCCAACTTTTTCAACAACTGCATTTTTGTAGTAAAATTGTGGACCTATGTTGCAATTTTATAGTTAGAGCATATGAAACGCTGTAATATTATTTGCTATCAAAAAAACCACTTGAATATCAGTACATGTATTTCCAGAATGTTGCACAGAATTTAGAGTTAAGAGCACAGATAGCACCTAGATTACCAGCTGACTGACTGCTACCCATCCTGTAATTTTCATTGCATGGAATCGTTTCTTCAGACAGTGGTTTTCAAGAAACATGGTTTTCTGGAGAAAGAAGGAATTCTGTTAAAGTTTATTCAGTTACAGTGAAGATTTGTAAAACATGTATGAATAGTTCACATTAGCTTATTCTGTGATCGCAAGATTTTGAGTCTACAATAATTTTTGGCTTATCTTAACACATCCGAAGAAAGGTCAAAGAGGCTGTCCTGGTTTGAGAAAAATTTGGAGGAAACGTCCGAAATGAACGTATCTTCTAATAGAAGGCAGATTTCAGCAGCCCCTCCCCCACCAGCCATTGGCTCTGTGCCGGACAAATTCTTTATAGAAAATCTGGGGCCTGAAGAGGATGGCAGAAGAGGCGTAGTTTGTGACTAAAACAAGAATTCAAGTGACTTTGAAGCACAATTCAATTATTATTCCTACACCTTCTCTTTTTGAAAGTATAATCAATTACAGCAATTATTTAATAAGTTGAAGAGTATTAACTGAATAAGTGAGTTTCATTTTTTTACTTTGAGTCAGGGATGGACTTTTTCAATATAAAATAGTGCCACAGAAAAACCAAACTAGAACAAACCCACAAACAAGATGAAGAACCAGTGAAAAACAAATGAAAGGGAGGCTCATATCCATTTAAATAATCAATATTGATATAGTAAACAGTCCATACAGTCCTTATGGGCCAGCAAACAGGGTAATAATAATGGTGAAAATGACTAAAAAAAACCCCAATGAGCTAAAGCTAGTTTACAGTAAAAGAACAGTAGATGTTACATAGTGTGAAGACTGAGAATGAAAAAAGGAGATATTGGTATCTAGCTGACCAAGTTCTGCATTTCTTTCTTACAGGAAAAGCTTAAGGTACCTGATTTTTCTTTACTGACAATTTTGGTTGAACATAGAACCGAAGGAGTTTTTAATGTGTCTTATTATGAGTGATTTACAGCATCTGTGCTGGCCTGTATTCAAGAAAAGATAATATGTTCTTTTTATACTTATGAAGAGGATGAAGGAAGAGTGTTGCTAGAAGAAAATGTTACATGATTTCTGTGGCTGTTTTTAGGAGTAGGATTATAGAAACAGGATGCGGATCTACTCACTGGGTTTTTCCTGGGAAGGGCAGGCACAAAGGCACAGTAACTCAGGGAATGTCAGGCATCAAGGCATTAGATATGTGGATAATTCAAATGGGAGAATGTACTTTATGCAAACAAAAGAGATCACTGCCCCAAGTGTCTCTTAAATCAGTAGCTGCACGCAGGCTTGACAGAAATATTTATTTGTTACATAATTTAGTAGCACATGCCACTGTATTAGTTGATGTCCCACTCATGAAGCAGATGAAATCAGGTCACTAAGGTGGTTTCATAATAGTTTGCAATGATTAATTAAGGGTTTGGATAAAGTCAATGCAAATGATTCTGCTTTCAGATCTGTTTAGGGTTAGGCTCAGTTTGACATAATGGCCCAGCAAGATAAGTGTGTGTTACCAGAGGGAGTGGAGGGGTGGGTAAAATCTTCTCACACCAGGGTGATGTTGTGCACATGTTTGTGGTTCACTTTTGTGCTTCTGCTTGCTTTCTGAAGACAAATTTAAATCACTACTTAAGATCAGAATTGATCGTTGGAAACAAGAGAGGTTTTGTTTGGTTTGGTTTTGTTTTAGATGTGTTTCGCAGGCATCTGTTGTACTCAGCATTCAGGATAATATGGCTTTGCACTTTGAAAGTGTATTTATTACTGAGTCTGTGAGGATTCTTGTTGAAACTGTTATTACTTACTTGCTAAAAATGGGTAAATAATTCATAGGTATGGTATAAGCATTGTTTGTTATATATTCTTTCGGGGTCGAGATTGAACAGCAATGGTTTGTTGTATTCACTTCCATTTTACCCTGCCTACGTCCTCACTCTACATAGGTTCCATGTCTCTGAGCCAAGCTGGGATAAATTTCCTTTCTTCTGCTATCCATTCTTTTCAGTTTTCACTATTAGTAGATCTGTGTTTATTATTCCTAATAAATGTATCTTATGATTACAATGCATTTTTATTTAAAGGAATTAAAAATGCCAATTTTAGTCCATCCTGAGATAAATGGAGATATCATTGTACCACTATCTGGCTGTTTTTGTCTTCAGAAGTGATTTTTCTTCTATTTCTTCGTTTCCCATAGACACAGTAGTGACATTTCAAATTTCAGTTGATGATACCCGTTTTCAGTTAGTGTTCATTGCTATAAAATAATGCAAATGTTGTTGACCAAGTTCTGTTGTTTACATTGGTGGAAGTCTTATCTATTCCAGTGAATACTTTGGATCACACTGGCGTAACAAGAACAAACTTGGCCATTGGTCTGTTTCGTAAATGTTGCAGTAGCTGTTACAGATTGCCTTCTGTCTTCTAATCCTAACGTACTGCACCTTTAAATTTTTCCCTTTGATTTACTGTGGTTTTTTCTCATGGTTGACTTTTAATTTTATTTATTTATTTATTTATTTATTACTCTGGACAGTTTTATTTCTCTTTACCTGTAATTTCCTTTTTAACCTATCTTTACTTTCCCTGTCATCTGATAATTCTGAATTGTTTGTCTGTATATAGCTATAGACATAGATGCCACTGGCTTAGATGCAGAAGAAAATGATATTCCAGCAAACCATCGCTCCCCCAAACCCAGTGCAAACAGTGTAACATCACCCCACTCCAAAGAGAAAAGAATGCCCTTCTTTAAGAAGGTAACACCGACTTCCAAGCTCTCATCTGTCCACCTGCTCACCTGCACTGCGTCGCATTTCTAGTCCTGTTAACTGTCTGCGTCCTTTGACAAGCCAATAACATGCATGCCTTGTTGTTCTTTGTTTCTTTTCCATGCTGCTGTAGCTAAGCAGAAGCAGAAATCGGTAAGTTTATATCGACATCGCCTGTGTTTATCCTGCCACTGGCATCATTAGCATTATGACTCCAGATTAACAATGCAGCTATTCTAGAATTAAGGATGAAGAGATGTGTTGAGCTGTTAGTGGATTCATTACAGGAAAACAGGCAAAAGTTCAGTGTGTCTGTGAAACTCTGCTACGTACTTATCCTTTTTGATGGAATAATAGGACACACTTAAAAGGCCTTCTAAATGTTTGAGAAAATTATTTCTGGCAAACATAATGCACCTCTCTAGTGCTTGTTTATTCTTTTTATATCTTTCTCAAGTTTTTTGGCTCTTTTCTGTATTACTCAGTCTATTGAAATCATTATTGGAATCTCTCAGATTCTCAGTTTGGACTTAGGAAACAAATTGTCAAAATTGTTGTCTTTTTAATTTAGTCTGTACTTAAGCTTCTAATTCACTAGGTACAAAGTCTGCAAGTGCACAAGACCAATGGAAAACCTCAGACTTGTTTTGACAGTTTACTTCAAGTTTTTCCTATTGTCATGTATAAATTATCAGCCAAATGTTCTTGCCATCCGCCAGTGAGACTTTTTTAGTATCTCAGCTATTGGAAATGGTACTGGTGGTTCCCAGGAGAGCCGATGTCTCTCCATAGATAACCCAGATAACTACAGAATTATGCAATTGGCATCCTGTTGCAAAAAGCTGCAATACGTTTCTAGGACCTTTGCTGGAATAAGTTAGCAAGACATTGGGTAGCAGCCAAACTATGCAGTGAAATACCACATTTTCACTTTTTTGTTTTAAAATCTTTAGTCTTCATAACTCTCAATCATTTGGTTTTAACCACTCACTTAAATCTACAGGTAATAACAGACTGTTATAGTGCTTAAACAGTGCCATGTGACGTTGTTGTCTCTGCTGTGGATGCTCTCATGTTTAATAAATAGATCTTTGTTTCTGTCTCTCTTTTCTTGAACTCTTCTAAATAGTATTGAATCCTTCTCGTTTCCGAAGTCACTACTGTTGGCTTCAGTTTGGTCTGTTAAGCCTGGTGTGGAAATCAACAGTGGGTTCTTGCTTCTGTGTAATTTCTTACTTAATCATATTTTTAATTGGATAAAAATTATAAGGAAGAGTAATACGTGTTGACATGTATTGGATGCTGTCTGCATAAGCATCATTCAGAGGTGCAGCTTCTAGATGAACCACCTTAGACCTGGATGATGGTTAGTCCCATGTCTTTCTTCCACTCTGTGGTACCTCTTTTCTTTCATATGAGAATCGTTACTAGTGTTAGTGCAGTTCATAATACTGACATTTACAGTAAGTACTGCATGGCCATCCCAAAGTAATCTACACAGTCAAACCACTGAGTAATAGCCATATGGCCAAAACTGCTGGTTTTTATTCTGAGTTATATTTGATCGTGAATCTGCAATGAAAGCTGTATAGTTCAGTGCCAGTCTCTTAGGAATTATTAGATTCTCTGTTGCTAAATTAAAGAACTTTAATGCTTCCATTAGATAACTTTTACTCAATTTTCTGCTGACAGCTTCATTATTTCAAGCTGTAAAGACTAGAGAAAAAAAATGCCCATTTTAACAGAACAGATTTTAAAAATACCCCATATTCCATCAAATAAGGTAATTTCTGTGCTTGCCTTGATTGTCAAGTAGCTGGTTAACTTCTAGCGTGAATGCCTTTGGTTAAGTCAGCCACATTAAGACAAAGATCCGTTGCATCAGGGCACTCATGCTAAAAGCACTTGCGCAACTGTAATGAATTTTTCTTTGAATCTGTCTGTAATACGCTTATCAGATTATTAAAAATGTTAGCAAGAACAGTGGAGGACTGCTTTTGGATACGGGCCCAGCTTTAATTGCAGGGGGTTGCTTTGAAATGTGCTGAGTCAGATTCTGCACTGTGTAAAATAAATTCATTTCACATGCTTATGATGCCTTGGGCACTGGTATTCATTCTCATGTTATTAATTATCTTGTTAAACTACAGGTAACAAAAAGTAAAATAAATTACATTGAAGGACATTCACAAAAATGTCTTCTGTGTTTTAGACTGCTTTAGACTGCTGCTTGTGTAGCATTGTGTGCTGTCACTGTATTAATGTCTGTCTTTGTGGGTTTGTGTTTTGGAATGTATATACTTATTTTAATGTTATTGCAAAACACCTTGGGATACATTGAGTTCTGGAACAATGAACAATGTCTGTATTCTGTGATCTTGACTGATGTATTTGTACTATGTAAGCATTTGAAAAATAAATCTGGCATTTCTTTTTCCATATCACCCACACATTCCTGGATTTGGGTTTCAATCATTTTTTCCCAAGATACAGATAAACCAAAACCTCCCTTATGAACAAAAAACTCTTTCTGATAAGACCCCATTCATGGTGATATATATTAAATGGTCACTTATTAAAGACGAAAAAAACCCAAACCCAACAGTTTAATCTTTTTATATTGTATTGTGATAACAATATAAAATTTTTGCAATCTTTGGAAGGAGGCAATCTTTTTATCTTTGTATGTTAAAATACTTTTTTAGAAATTGTGCATGATACATCAGTTAGTATTTTGGTAAATATGGTACTACCAGAATCCATTCTTGGGTGGTGACAAGAACTTCCCAAAGTGGAAGAAATGCTATCCCAAGCTCTGCTTATGATAATTTTCTAGAAATACTAACTTGATCAGTCATTATTTTGATTTAATTTGCGATTGAATTGTGGGTGCAAATCTGGAAGTGAGACTGACTGCTGCCATGGGAATTTGCAGTGATGTCACAATGTTTTTTCAAGCAGTGGGCAGATCTGAACATTATAAAAAAAGACACGTTATGCTTTTCACATCCCCTTTTATTTTTCTCTTTCATAATTTCCTATATAAAATTTCTGTTGAAAACAGATGTCACAGCTCTAGAATTAACCATTTCAATTCATTAGTTGTTGGAAATAACCTTTTCAATTTAGCAGTTAGGAATTATGGAGTGGGACATGTGCATGACCCAGAATAAGAGTTTTTAACTATCCAGAGTAATTATGAAAATAGTAGGAAAACCTAAAGTCAAAGAAAAGTTTTTTTTTCAAAAGAAATCCCCGAACCTCTTATGTCCTTATCTTGTGCTACCAGTTTTAGGGAAAAGTTAATGAATCCAAGATTCCTGTGACATCACTGGAAATTCAGAGTTCCTGATACTGTAAAGAGTGTATAACACTCTCTGTGTGCTGTTATGCTGAAAACTTTTTCTGTTTTGCAGACAGAGCACATCCCTCCCTATGATGTAGTGCCTTCTATGCGACCAGTAGTTTTAGTGGGGCCTTCTCTGAAGGGATATGAGGTAATTGATTGTTGTGAATGGTTTCATTTTTGCCAAAATACTGTGCTTCATTTGTATTTGATAATGGATAATATAGGCAAACATCAGACATTTTTTACTCCTACTGAATAGCTGCTTATTTGTATTTTACTTCATGTCAGAATTGAGATTAAGAATAAATTGCATTCCAATCCCATTGTTTGGATATAAGATTTACTGTCAGCTTTATTATATAATATTGTTAGCATCAAGTATTATGAATTTCCTATGTGATTATTAATTTGTTGGTTTTTTCCTTCTAGGTAACAGATATGATGCAAAAAGCATTATTTGATTTTTTAAAACATAGATTCGAAGGGCGGTAAGTACTTTGCCACGCAAATATACTTCAGGTTCCGTTTGGGTACTACCAGGTTTTTAAGAAATAATAACATTGGACAAAATTAGGAATGACAGCTAATTCCTTGATCAGTGGATTGTAGTGTGGATTGGAAGTTTCCTTGACAGAGCATGCAGAGGCTGTGTTGCAGTGGGAAGTGTTCTGGGGCATATATTTGGTGAGAGTGGAAAGAAGGATGTCTTCTTCTTGATGACTGTGACATTCACACTCCAAATTGCTAGATATTTATCTACAGATTAAAAAGTTATTTTAAGTATTTTTCAAATGATATCTCATCAACGCTTCCCAGGTTTTGAGCAAACTGACAAGAGCCACGGTTCCTCCTCAGCTCTGCTTCCTTACTTGGCATCCAGCTTGGAAAGAGTGATACGAGATTCAGACTATCTGGTGTATGGGATTGTCAAACTCTTGATCTCTCAAGACAGGATCTTGGTTTGACAGTAGTTCTGGGCTCTGTAGTGGGAAGTTTCAAAAGGCCTGGGATGAAGGGATGGGGCAGTCCCCCAGCTTGCTGAAATATGGTCACCCTTGATAGCAGACCGGCTGCACTCTCTGGGTTCTGATCCGAGTGGTTACAGCACGCTAGGCAAGGTCCAGTGGGATTTGTACTTGAGCCTTCAGGCATTAGTGTGGTACAGATGTCAAATGATTGTCTTGAAAAGGAGTGGCATGATCTGTAACTCCAGCATCACGGACCCATGGGGCAGAGACATCAGGTGCATTCTCCAGACATGATTATATTGGAATTGGATCAAGCTCCAGATTAGTATGTCCCAATGGGTTGACATTGGGAGGAAAAATTGAGAAAACAAGAAAGTCTGATTATAATATCTGTAACTTCAAGGAATGTCTTATTTAGTTTGGAAGTGGACAGATCCATAACACTGTTCTTTGTGTCCTGTTGCTGCCAAAACTTTCAAGAGGGAGCCTGAAGTTTTTTGTCAATAGCTTCAGTTCTTTAAAATACCAGGCATTGTGGTTTAAGCTGGTGGATTTTCTCAGTCAGAATAATGATGTAAATACCTAACCACTTTAGTAGTCCCTCTTTATATTAGTCAGGATTGTCAAACCCTAGATACACACATTCAGAATCGGAGGCTAACAAAACAATTGCTGCAAGCAGAAGAAAATTATTGCATCTTTATGTCTAAGTATTTTAGAGCATGTCAGATTTTCAGTTGTATATCCAACTGTGGCAGGGTGAATCCACAAATACTCCAAATAAAATTGATGTCTATAGTAGCAGATTTGAAGCATTCCAAACTTCAGTAGCAATCTGAATCATTATTTAAGGTTTTCAGCGAATTTGCACCGGAGATTCTCAGATTCATGCTACTGCTTTCAGCTGCCACACTGCTGTCCCTGCTCTCACTGCGATTGTTTCACAATATGGACATACACACCCTTTGTTTTGAGAGCAGACTTGGTCTTCCTGATGTGACATTTCTCAAAGACATTAAAAAGTCCTTAGAAAGATGGTAAAAAGTCTTAAAATGAAAAATAGCATTTTTCATAGATAAAGAGACTGCTAAATGTAGTGTTGTTCAATATACCATAATTGCATTTATAAAGGCAAAATTTTTCTATAGCCTGTAGGAAGAAAGACTGGCAGGAAAAAATCCAAATCAACACAAAAAACCAAAAAGCTGTAAAAGTTTGTAGTCCTTCCATTAGCAAATAAAGATAACCAATAAGTATCACAATACACGTTTGATTTAATTTTAAGATGAAATGGCATTATCTGTTAGGAGCTGTGCCAGAAATCACAATCTTTGGTTATGTTTTTAGCTTAAGTTAAATCATGCCTAGATTTCCAAAATTATATTACTAATCAGTATTGTGCACATAATTCTGTTTTTTCATATTAACTTCTGGCTCTGTTACATTTTTTAGGGTTTTAGGTAAGTGTATACACATGTTGAGTTCATTGGGAAATGGCCTATTGGATTACATTTCAGATGAACAAACAGCATCTGACAGTGCTTGCTAGAGAGCAGCCCTCCCTCTTCTTAGCAAATCCATTTCCTCTTTTAAATTGCAAGTAAAATCCTACAAGGAAGAACAAGGGAATATCATCAGTCTGATTTAACTCTCAACACTGGAAAAATGTGACCTCTAAACCTCATTAGGCCAGCGAGTTTGAAAAGGAACTTAAGAGTGCATTTTGACCCTGTAAAGCAAAACAAACCAAAGAAACTGTTTTCCTAGGAAGAAGGATATGCAGAAGGTTGTGTAGCAGGTCAGTGCAAACAACTGAAAGTAACCACTTCTTTCTTGGCTCATCTTTTCTCATAACCACAAAACTGAGCCTGCCAGATAGTCAACCTAGACTTTTCAAGGATGTGCTTCTCCAAGTTACAGTTCCCATTTTTAGGTGGCTAGCATATTGCTAGCATAATCTTTCTGGAAAATTATAGGTAGCTCTTGCACTCTGTTAGAAAAATGTGTTAGTAAACTGAGCAATGAAACAAAAAACCAAAAAAAAAAAAACCCAAGCCAAAACAAACAAAAACTCCATGATTTGTACTTGTAGATCTGTACTAATTTCCCTGCTAAGCCTTACCCTTACCATTTAATTCTGCATATCCCTATACGTCTTATACATACGGCTAAAGTAAGCCAGGTTGTCGTTCAGTACTGTTCAAGAAGTCAGGGAAAGGAGAAACCAGCCTGCTCGTACTGGGGGTACTGGTGCAAAGTCAGACCCTCATCAGACCTGGAGGCCCCAGGGAAGTCCCATCTTTTGCAGCAATCCCTGACCTCCTCCTGCCTCCTCTCTCCCCATGCACGTGTAGGAGGATGTCTTATCAATAGTTATTGTAGCAGTATTAAGTTAGATAAAGGTTTTTCTCTGTTCACATTGGGCGAAGCATACTGTGCTGCTGAGAACTTATTTTCCTGTAGTCTTAGCCATCTTGTAGTGTTAAACAAGAATTCTCCCCACATCCCTGAGAAATAAATAACATTCAGCACTGTTTTGCCGTGTTTATTTTGCAGTATATCAATTACACGAGTCACAGCAGACATCTCGCTTGCTAAACGCTCGGTGTTAAACAATCCCAGTAAGCATGCGATAATAGAGCGATCTAACACGAGATCAAGCCTAGGTAAGTACCTGTAATGATGCTATCTACAAATCACCTGTGAAGTATGCTACTCTCAATTCATATGTCTAAGCTAAAAATAGCCTTCTCTCTGCTGTGAGAAAATCCCAATTCCCATAAATCAGAAATCATGGCATTAGAAATCATTTTAAAATCACTATCAGGTAAATTTCCTATAGTGCTGATTTCGGTTTATTCTGCTTATGCTCAGTTTTCATGTTTTGCTGTTTGCTTCAGTGGGGAGAAGCAGCCATCCATATAAAATCTGAAGACATGGTCTTCTGGTTAAATAGAAATTACTCTTTTCAGATTCTTGGAATTATATGGATATTATTGATATTATGCATTATTTTTGATAAGATTACTGTTAGTGATAGCAACTGATATGAAGCATGAAAAAATTACTGAAGTACACATTTTATTAATTTTGTGTCAGTTTAAACTAATGCTAAGGTCGGTACAGAAAAGGGAAGGATACAAAAAGGGAGATGTTTTAAAAACTGTATAGCTGCATTCATAGCCTACATATCTGTCATCTTAAATGAGTCTTAGTACTGAAGCTTGTCCAGTTGTATCAATAATTAAACATTTATTACCTAGAAAGAAAAATAAGCTTAGCTGGGAAGTTGTAACTAAATGTAACCATCTACAGTACAGGTGGCTGCACTGGAGCTTGCCGTCCCAAGGTGTCTGTAGAGTTAGGAGGAAAAGCTGGTCATTTTGGAGTCTTAATTCCTGACTGCCTTTGCCATTCCTCTAGTGTGAGATGCTTTATATCCAAGACTCTGCTGCTGTCACTGGTGCATTCCCTGTGTAGAGCCACCTGGAGAGAGCCAAGAGGTCTAGTGGAAGGTTCCCTGCCCATGGCAGGGGGGTTGGAGCTAGATGATCTTTAATGTCCCTTCCAATCCAAACCATTCTGTGATTCTAAGATGAATCCTGCCAGGAGTCTACACGCTCGTGTAAGGGCACTTGGCTGAGATACAGGACATGAGCCCCATAACAAATCCTATGCAAGTCCCCCATCAAATACCAAAAAAGGAGGAACTTGCTACATCACAGATGGATCCTCCAGTCATGTTTCTGCCTTCACAGAGCTGCAGATTCCTCTTAGCAGCCTTTGAGAGAGCTTGGTTTCCCCTGAACACAGCATCGTATCTTGAAAAATTGTAAATTTTGTGGAACAAAAAAGAAGTTTCATTCATCCTATTAAATAAGTTCTTATCAGTTTTACGACAAAAAGATTCTTACAACACCTGAACTGTGACTGAATATTTAACGTTTACCTAATATAGTAGTCATTTTTAGAATAAGGTTCTCTGCCTTAAAAATTTTGCCTTCCCATTCTTGAAAATCTGTTTCATAAAACCTTTGCTTTCAGCTATATGGAGGCTGTGAATTTTTTCTTGGAAGTAGTCTGTAGCTTCCAAGTGTGCCTTATTTAAAATGTTTTGAAATATCAAAATGCAGTGTACTGTAACAACATAATTAATATCTTTACACACAAGAATATTCTTCTGTGTGAATTTCAGTCTTGTCACCAAAGTCTGTTTAATACTCTAATGAAAATATAAAGTGTCACTTATTTTGAATAGGACTGAAAATTGGTAATAAGTATGGAGGTCAACCAGTCATGGAACAAACAGAATCATGATGATTAAGTGTTCAGCCTCATCAGCAAAGCTTGTGCAATTTTGCAATACTGTACAAATATATGCAGCAGTAAAAGCATATCATTCATTCCTCACGCTAAAATATTCTCATATGTGTGAGACTCTATCACAAAAATCTCTACAGGAAAAAAATAATAAAAATTAAATTCTGCCCAATCTTGTACACCTTTATCTCATGTAGAACCATACTCTTGACAGCATCAACATATTTTCTTTGTGTCAAGGTACTTTTTTAGATGAAGGTATTTAAAATTAAAGTTCTGACAGAGCTGCAGTTTGAGACACCCAAAAGATGACAGTGATTATGTATATATGCAAATATGTGGATAGGTAGGTAGATGTTTCTTTCTAGTTTTTGTAATGGGCTTGTTATTAGCTAAAATTTCCTGCTACATACCTGCTTTTCAGTTGCTTATAATTGTTCTAAAAATAAACTGATTTATAAAATAACTTTGAAGATCTTTGACCAGAGCAACTGGGTCATTCTAGCAATAAAGTTAGAGCAAAAATTAATTTTACATATGCTAAAATATTCTCAAACCCTTTTCTTTCAGAAGCTGTAATACTTCCATTGTTTTAATAATCTAGCAGGGTTTTGAAATTTGGTAGTGAATTGAACAAAATTTCAGTTACCTGTTTCTGGGCAATTTTATGAAAATAATGAGAAAACTTGATCAATCTGCCATTAATGCATGCCAAGCTTTGCATCTGAATTGCTTAAAGACTCAGCTTTCCTTGGCAAGGTCCAGCAATGATGCTGAGCAGAACCTGCTCCCAGCAGACTGAATCAGGGCAGCCAAGCAGAACTGAGGTGAAAAAATACTCATCTTCCAACTTGCAATCCCTCCTTTGCTGTGCAGCATGGAGAACGGAATCAAAAGTCATTTACTTTAAAGATGTTCACCTGGAGGAACAGGTGGCTGGCCAGGCTGAGGCAGGAAGGCAAGTAGTGAAAATCCATTATGGAAAAGGTTTGACTTACGGAGAAGGAGTTGAGATAGTCAAACCCACTGATACAGCACCTCCAGGTCTCTGCTCTAGGCATGGGATAAACCATGGGAGGACAGAAAACAGGCAGGAAGTCTGGGAGGGGAGTGGTGTGGCAGCAGTGTTGGGAGGAAAACAGATAAAATAAAATAAGCTGGAGTCAGAAAAGGTAACTGCTTTTGTAAGACAGTGGGAAAACCCTTGCGCAAGGCAAAAAAAAGTACAAGGCATGTTACAGCCTGTTCCCTTGCCTACCTGCAATGTACCTCAAGGCAGAAATAAGAGTCAGAATCAGAAGACATCATTGTAGTCTGCTGGTAGGTGGCCTCTCCTAGCAGTGGTCCACAAAGAAGATGACAACATACCAGTGCTGTGAGTATTTAGTCGGCTGAAGTAGAAGAGGTGAGTGGCAATATCACACCATATAGTGGAATAGGTTTTTTCCGTCTGTGTGATGAATTTGCTATAAGTCAACAAAATATCTTATTAAAAGAATATTATTCAGTTTAAAAATTCAAGTAATGCAAAATAAAGGTTAGGAAGTGATAATAAAAAGGCTAACGGTGCAGCTTTTTAGTATCTTTAGGTTATGTTTGCTGTGATCCAGTCTTTGGTCAAATGCTTACAGACTACTTTTCCACTGGTCCTCTGCCTTAATATTCTTGAAAAATATGTGAAATTGTGTGGGCAATTGGAATTTTTGAGTGAATCGCTATTTCCTTAATTTCCCTGTATTAACTTATACAGTGTATGCCATCAAAATCAGCATGCTGCATGGTAATCCACTGACTTGGAAAGGGGGATGGAAAGCAGGCAGTCGTTTACGGACTGCTGGAGATCCTGTTGGATACTTTGTAAAATACCAGCCTTGTGGATCCTCATTCCCCAGAAGTCCTCTTATTTTAGGCTCTCCTCTTTGCAGACATTTAACTGGGGAGGTATTCTTTTCATTCCCAGCCTAGCTCAAAGAATTTTTTCCTTCTCTCAGGTCGGTACTTACATTCTGTACTGACAGTACAGAGGAGCATCAGGGATGTCCTGAGTCTTAGTACTAACTTCTAAAAGAAGCTTAAAGGTTATGTTCCATTTTGGAAGAAAGAATCCCCAGGAATCAGGATTTCCTGTAGGATGGCTTCCATATTTCTATTCTGAATTCTACTATTCTATTCTACTGGTAATTACTCTGAAGAATCAGACACTTAATTTCTGAAAATTAATCCCCCCAAATTATTCATAACTTGTTATGAATATTATTCATATTCTTTGTAATTCAATTTTCTCTCTGGAAATATGAGTAATTCCAGCTTCTCACCTAACTGGGATGTTTCAAAGGGAAAAATCATTTTATTGCATATACCACCACAGTAAGCTCCACAAAATAGCCCATAAATATTTTATTCATTCGGTTTTCAGAGAAAGATTAGAGCCATGTGTTCTAAATGAGATGTGAAACATGTATTTGACAATGAAGAGAAAGTAAATGGTTCAATGGCTTCTTATCAGTTGACAGTGTATGGCGTTGCATACTGAATGAGACAGCAGCCCTAAAGGAACAACTTTATTATATGTTCCTGAATGTGCTCTGTTATAATATAGATCGAAAAAGATTTGATTCAGGAGAGCTGCTTTGGAATTTGTCAGCATTAGCTTTGCAGCCAGTAGTATTCTCTACGTATACAAGTTTCACAGATACATCATTAAATCAGGACTCACATCACATTAGTTCTTTTCTAGTATCTGCTGCAGGTCTGCTAGGAGTCCTGGAAAATGAATTTTTTATCTACCTTTTTATTTACCTTCTATAAAATGAAATTAATAGGGCCTTTTCCCCATATCACTGAGGGAAAAAAAATAAAGAAAAAACCCCAGAATTTCAGCAAATACTAAATTTGTGCTGATTTTCTTTTTTTTTGTCCAGACTATCTACAATGACTTAGTTCTGGCCTAGGTATTTAAAACTCATATTTATCACAATAAAAATTTGTTCTTGTTAAGGCAAAACAGGGTTTGCTTTGGTTTGTTTTGGTTTGCTCTGAATGCATCTCCTGGCTGCGCAGCTATGGGATGTGGGGAGAGGAGTTGCTCTCTTGCCTCTCCGCCTTGAACGGTCACTGGCACGTGGACAGAGACCGATGCAGTTTATTCCTACATCTGGTATAATTTAAAAATGCCTTTTTGCAAATATATATATATGTTTTCCGTTTAATACATATAGCAAATATAACTCCCCACAACTGCTTTATGTTAATCCAAATCCCTCCCTCCTTCCAGATTCAATGGAAAGCTATTTCTTTACTTGCCAACCTTTGTGCAGTTGTACCTCATGCAGCCAGGCCACTGATCTACCCTTCACTTATGATCACATTTGTGAGCAGCAGTTGTAACTGCAGCAGAGAAGGCTATTTCTTAGACTTCTGAAAATATATTGTTGGTTTTTAACTATTATTTTAATAAGTGTTCCATCAATTACTTAAGGTAGTACAAAGGGACTGTGCTTGATATATTAATACCAAATACTTTTTTCTGGGAAATAAATGTACCTCTTTTTGAGAACTCTTACCTTATCACCCAATACAGGTCTGCAATGTTGTGCATAGCACAGAAAACAGTGAAGTGAGCACCATTCTTTGGGATGATTTAATAGATAACCCAGAATTAATTTCAAAGAGACGTACACCAACAATGTGACAATCAGAAATAGGAATTGCCACGAGGAACTGGATTTACAGGAGTATAAGGGAGTCTCAATCAGCTTTTAATGCTACACACACCTATCGACTGACAGTTTGCTTTTGTAATGGAATCAGTTAAAAATAGACTTGGGATTTGACTCATTGGAAACCAATGCTGCCACTGAATATCTAGTATAAAATTAACGTTCTCAAGAACTTTTTTAAAATAGTGTCTGGCTCATAAAGATTTAGGTGGATAATACAGTCTTATTCCTCTCCAATTAAGCTTGTTTTGATGTAAATAGGAATGTTTGCTTGTCAATATTGTTGCATGTTTTAACACGTGAGATGTTAGAACGAAATTTAAGGAAAGGACAAATGATTAATTTCTTTAAAAGCTTAGAAGAAATCTGTAATTTTGAACAGATTTTTTCTCCAAGAAGGTACAGTACATGGTTAAATCTTATTCACCTGAAAATCAGCCCAAATTGGCATAGTTAAATTTTTATATAGACGCATGCCATTTGCAGAAACTGCTGAACCAGCTTTGTGCTTTTGCTGCATTTCTTTGTCAAAAGAACCCAAACCTTTTTCTGTGTATGTTACACTTGTTATAACCTTACCTCATGCTGTATGCTTTGTACAAAACCTGATTGTGTTGGCTTTTTCCATTCTTTGCTTCATTAATGCTCTCCCTTTCCAGATGTTTTAGGTATGTATACAAGCTTGCAAATTACTTTTCCTGCTGTTTTGTGTTCAGTGCTTTATTGTACCTCACAGAACCACCGTGTGTTTCTCGCATCTGGCTCACTGACAGACAAAAGCCGATCCTGTACCATGTTGCTAAATCTTTCTTTTAGAAAACCTTGCTGGTTTTCCTTTCTTATTTTCAAGTAATTCTAAAAATAAAGTTGACATTGACAAGTAAACGCTACAGATTAGGTATCCCATTGTGTATTTCTGAGATGTGTGCACCTAATCTGCGTGTTCTAACACAGACGTGTGATCGTGGATGTAAAATGTGTCATTGTGTTTATGGTAAATCTGTTGCCATCACGTGCCTGGGAATCTGTTTATCTGCTTTCCATGTGCATATGCAGTAACGTGGCACGCATTACATGCACCCAGTTTGCATGTGCAATTGAGCACCTACCTTTGAAAGACTGTCTCTAAAAAGTGTATAGAGCTTCCATTCACATCATTAGGTTGATACCCCAAAGTTTTGTCTTCTGAAAATGAAACATAAATGCTCAAAGAAATAGTAGTGGATTACCTGTGCAAACTTCAGCCTTGTGGGTTTTTTTTCCTTGATATTTGTGTGAGAAGCCAGTTGAATGCTTGAAACTATGGTAACAATTTATTTGTTTTATATATATATATATATACACACACATACTGTGTATTATATACATATATGATGTTACTATGTATTCTCCATGTCCGGTAATTTAATGACAGTTGTGGTATATGATAAGTTTCAAGTAAAGGCTTCCTCAGTTATAAATCCAAGGATAAACCTAAAAGAGCGCTAGCTAGGTGTCATAAAAATCCTTCATTACTTACAGAGGCCATGGAACAGGAATGCAAAATTTGGACTTAAGCAAGAGTGTATTTCCTTCCCAAAGTCTCAGAGATCTAATATAGTTCAAAGAAAATAAAAGAGGTGTTCAGTGTGTTATGGAAAATCCTGATTGTCCCTTTATAATTTTATCTTCAAGATAGCTGTGACAAATGTCCATAACTCTCGTTCTCAGGTGTTAAATATGTTAACCTGATAAACCTGAACCTGCCTTGAACCAGAATGCAGTAAAATAGCAGCTAAGAGCTTTTGGGTTTTCATGAGGATGTAGCTATAGTTCTTTTTGCCCACAAATGGGGAAAGAGTAGCATGAAGTTCATGAACCTGTTATAATTTATCAGTCTCACATGTCGCAAAATGCTCTTTTATCCTGCTGGGCCAGCCTTGATTTTCTTAATATCTAACGTCAGAGTTTCCCTACTGAATTCTTTAGGTAGTTCTGTATTAGAAGTTTGGTACTAACTTTCCAATATTCTAACTTGCAAATAAGGTTTTGATACAGTATAGGCAAAGCACTTAAATGAAATTTCTTGAGTGTTTTTAAAGGGTATATGGGGGAAAAAGATTCTTGATTTCTGTAAATTAGAGATAACTCTCAGCAACCTGTCCTTGTATTTTCTCATGATACTGCACAAAAATATGTGTGATTGATAATTACATTGAAACAAAACATGTGCTAGAAACAAAGTATGTAGCAATGTGTTAGAATAATTTTTAAGGTTATGTATATCTGTGTAATAGACAGGATACTTGGATAGGTGAATAAAATATTTTTAGCTAGTTAGCTGTTTGTTTAAGAATACAATTTGCTTCCCTTAAAGCTATTCACACTGTAGGTTGAATTGATCCGGGTTATTTTCTTTCTCCTGGGCTGGTGGAACTGATTAAAAGTTGGTGTTTGTGTCCCCATTTTATTCAAGACTAAAGGTTTGCGTTGCTTAACCAGAATGCAAAGAAGTCTGGGTTCACTTCTGTTCTCTGCTCAGAGAGGCATGGGCCCATCATTCCCATCGCCATGACAGGGCTGTGATCGCCTTTTGGGTGGTTGTTGGTTGGTCCTGCTGAGTCTTACGCACTTTGCATGATAATTAAACTTTCCCTGGAGAAGGAACTGGAATCCATGTGTTTTGCCTCCCACTCTGAGCATCAGGCTGCAGAGTCAGTATCTCTCCCACTCAGTGAATACGCAAATGTTTTGTGAGTGGCACACCATCAGCAGGAGGGGTTGAATAGCCAGTGATGGAGTAGTTCCATGTCCTATCTGTGAGAAAGGCTGAACATTTTTATTTATGTTTGTTCTGAAAAAAACAACAGACCTAGGGAACACTTAGTGCCTATGTATGGACCAGATCTGTAAAAGCCTACAGCACTGCACTGAGTAATGAGGCATGGTGCAGAAATACTCAAGTTATTGCCAGCCTGACATGATGATATCCATTCTGAACTATGCAGAGACACTTGCTTGGTTCCTTGGACAAAATAAATGTTAGACTGCTTCTTTGCCCAGTTTTCCTATCCCAATTACTCCTTAACAGAGTGTAGGGGAGCTTAATGATAGGAGCAGTGCTATGCTGCTGCACGGCACCTTCTGGAGCTGCTGTGGTTCTTCCTGGCACAGTCATTTCAGTGCACCCTTGTGCAGTGCTCAGGTTGTGCTTGTGTTTCTGCTGCAATCTGCTGATTTCAATCTTTTCCATTCGTAGGCCATTAAAATTTACTTCCAGTTTAAACTTGGCATAAGAAGCATCATTCCATGAATGCTATTGTTTGGCTAGCCCAGAGAAATGAGGCAGGAAATAGACATTTTTATGTGCTATTTAGTATTTTTAAATGACACTATCTGTTTTATATTTTCACATAATTACAGTGCTGAATTTCAGGAGATGTTAGTCCATTATAAATAGATCTTGGTTATGTTGAGGTTTCCAAACATGACATTATTTCTGTCAATACCACTTGGATATGTGTGTGTGCATTAAAAGCCATCTGAATTCTGCCTAAACTGAGCCTTAGCAGGCAGGAGGAGGAAAACCCTGTTTTCCTGCAGCACCTCACCCCACAGCTCCCCTTCAGCAGAGCCCAGACAGGAGCTCCAGGCAGAGCAGCAGACATGCTTCTCTCCTTTCTGCCTTAGCCCTCCCAGGAGGCCCATCTGTTAGGCATGAGTAACACATGCAGCCACTTTTCCTGGAAAATATTGTCATCCTCCCACTCCCACCCTCCTCTTTTTACGTAACAAGCTACTGGCTAAGGTATTTGGTGGAGACCAGGAAAATCTAAGTATATTCACAAACTACATTTAGGTTAGACATTTGATTAAAACCTGTAATCCAGGCATCTTTTGACCAGTTGCCTGAGGACTAAGCTAAAGCATTTATTCTCTCTTGCTCATGTTCTTCAAGATTTTTTCTTTCTTAGCTGGATATGCTGGAGCAGAGGTACAAGCATTCTGCTCCCCAGCACTCGGATGCCCCATGGTGTGAGGTGGGACATGTAGTCCTGCCTGGAGACTGTGGGACTGAACCTCCCTGGCTGGGGAAGGAGTGGAGCCTGCTGTCCCCTGCCCAGCAGGAGCGCCCTGTTAGCTCCCTGCCTGCCCAGAGCAGCATCGCTGCTTGAGGGGAGGAAAGAGGAAGATGAGAAGAAAGAGGCCAAACGCTTCTATACCTGTGGGGTGCCTTCTTAACTTGCTCTGCTGTGCTCAAAGCCCATGTAGCTTATTGGATCAGCTCAGTAACATCTCGGCCTCTTTGCTTTGTTTCCAGGGAGCACAGATCCCTGGTGCAGTCCGGGATAGCCTGCTGTGGCCAGGTGCCTGCATTCTGCTCACAGCAGTACCCCATAGAGACACTGCTGGTTTTTCACTCAGTATAAGCGTGTATATACACACGTGCTCACAAATTAAAATTTAAAATGTTAGTTCTGTCAGTCAAGCTCATGATTTTGTTCTTAATAGAGACTTGTGCGGGCCAATAATTATCACTTCCTTTTTTTTCTTTTTTAATTTTCTTGGATGTCAGATATGACCTTTACTCATTTCTAGCAATTTTTTTGGTGCAAGACATTCTACATGGTTTTAAGGCACTGGGATAAAAACCACATTTTTTTCTTTCACCTTTGTTATGGAAATCATGAGGTTGCCTTAAACTTCTCATTAATTACATTCATGGAATTTAGTGATTAATTATTTTTCAGTAACTATGTTTGTAGAAAAGAATTAGCATAAAAATATCATGGCTTCTGATGGCTGCTCTCCTTAATTTAAAAAATTATTTCAAAGCCTTTTGTGTAAGGTGTTGCTAATCATTCTGTATTGCATACATTGACATAGGTGTGTTCTTTTCATTCCATATGTCTGTAATATCAGGAGCCCTGTTTAAAAAAACTGGAATGCTTTGTCTCTGTGCCTGTTGCAATTGAAATCATAATTTACATACATACATACTGTTTCTATGAACAAAACAGAGCCACCAATACCATAGACAGGAGACAAAGTCAAATTTAATAGGATATAAAACTCGTACTGTGCTCAGTTGAGAGTATTTGGGCTTCATTGCTCCTTGTGAAGATCAAAATCTCTTTGCTGTGTCTAAGCAGTATTTTGTGCTTCACTTGGGCCTTTGCAGACCAGATGCATATCCATTTTGCATCTCCTCCCTGTCATGGAACTGCTATCTCATCAGGGCCTTGCTGAAGCAAATTGCTGACGTAGCCGCTGCTCTGGCAAGCTGAGTGTCCCGGTGACTCCTGGCTGCGATGGGCGCAGCCCAGGTTTGCAGGAGGGTCGTGTTTCTCCACTGCATAGAGAATGTTCTTTTGCCATGGCATTGTATAAGTGACCCTAAGTTCCACCATAGTTCATCCTGTTATTAGTGAATTGACAGAGATAAAACGAGGTGTTGTTGTATCTTTGCCTGTATTTTAGGTGAGATTATTGTGGTGAACTGGGAAAGATTTTTTCTTGGAATTCACTCGTAAGGTCCAACTGGTGTAAAGAATGTTTGTCTGCCCCCATAATGGGATAAGCCATTTACTTGTGCTCTCACTGCACTGAATTTCTGTTCAAGGTGCAGTAGTGATACTGGGAATTAATATTTGGCAGTAAGTTTAAATGTGCTGTATTTAAAGTTGTCTGGGAGATGTGTACTTACTGTTTCTCAGAGCTGACTCCTTATTGTATGGAATAAATAGTTGAGTGCTCCTGTCATTTAAAATATGTTCACTTTCTGGTTACCAAGGAGACCATATGAAATAGATTGTAAGGGTCACTTTAAAATTTGGTAGCTGATTTCTGGGTTTCAGTTTTGTAGCTGGGCTGTCAGCATTTCATGATGATTGTCACAGTAGTTCTGATTATTTTTATGCCTCTGGTTATGATTGGCAAATACAATTTATTGGAGTTTGGTGTTATAACTTCACTCTTATGCTTCTCCAGTACATAAGAAGGGACATTATTATAAATAGATGGTATTCATGGAGGTGGGAAGATTGCAAAGCTATTACTGTGCTGCTTTCGAAGATACCCTACTGTCACTGTTCTCAGCTCCCTATTTTAACTACCAGTGACATTTGTGTTACTATCCCCACATGACTTTTTGAGTTCTTTGCTTACTTTGGGCAAAAGTCTGAGAGAAAATTTGTGTTGAGTGTCTTGTTGTAAAGGAATTTTTACGGGTAGAGAATTCGGGGTTTAAGAGATATTGCTAAAGAAAAATGAAAACCAAAGCAGCAGCAGTGGATAAAGCCTTTGTCATCTAAAAAGAGAAACTACTATTATGTAAGTAATTACAAAAATCTTAGATGTAAAGTTAGAATTCAAAGAAGATTTCAGGCAGAATGAAAGTTTTTTCCAGAAGCTGAAGAAGTACTCTAAGGATCAGGATCAGGACCTCTTCAGCTATCTCTGAGGCATTTTTCCCATCCATTCTTGACTGAAGAGGTAGAGGCACATATATTAGTTCACCAATCATGCAGTGTAGTTCCTTGAACTTTTCTCCTATACCCAAGTTAAGAAAAATAAGTACTGAAATACATTTTAATTGAAGAAAAATATACCTCTCCATCTTCAGACTCAAGTGGAAACTATGGGTTCATAGGACCATAGTTACCTGCAGTTGTTGCTCCAGGTGTGTTTCACAATAGAATATACCCTGAGGCATACTCTGCCCTGGCAGTTTCAAAAAGTATAGCAGGAAATGTAGTCCACGGAGATGTGTTCTCTGCTGGCAGAAAAGTGCTTCCAGCAGTATAGCAAATACTGCTTCCCCAGATAAGATTATGATACGATGGCATAGAGACAGATTCTGCTGGTTATAAATTGTCTTGAACAAGAGTTTTTTCGCAGTCTGGAATGGTCTTAAAATGATACATTAATTAATATTGTTATACTGACTAAAGTGTTGAGCCTGGTTTGAAATTGCAGGAGAGCAATCCAAACTCATCATCAGAACAGCGTAACAAATTGTCTCTGGTATGTTTATCCTAGTTGTCATTTGAACTTAAATTAGGGATAGATTATTGGCTGTCTTCTACTAAAACTCTGAGACAGTGGTATTCAGTGATTTCAGAAGTATCTCTATGCAACAAAGTTGTAGAAAATGTAATTGTGAATGTGCCAAGAGCCATCAGAAGTTCTGTCTTAAAAAATGTGGTCCTAATTCAGACAGCAGCAGGACCACAGTGCTTTTATTGACCAGCAGGAAAGCATGCATCGATGCTTTCCATACCACACGGTGCACATCTCTGCATTACGTTCCCTGCTGTAAATGACTGATTGCATGTGCTCACCCAAAACTGCAGATAGCCACAAACAGCTGGAAGTGATCTCTGATAGATCCAAAGCAATGTCAACCTCCTCCAATAAAGGATACCATACACAGATTCTCTGAGGACCATTTAGATGTTACTTGATTTGTAAAATGGCCATAGCAATCACCTCTTGATTTGGAACCAAAATACTAGATGGGATGCCTTGCTCTCTCTTGGAAATTTTGCAACCTTTTTACAGTAACCCGATTTATTCAGTTGCTATTCTAAGATAGCAAAAATCAATCTCTTCATATCTCTTGAAAGAGACCATTTGGTATAGAAAACTCACTCTCTATCCAGATCAGATAGGTTGTGTTTTCAACCAAAAGTAAAGCTTTTGCCAGCAAAATAGATAAAAGGCAGATAATGTAATTTCAAGAAACTCTCTTATTAAATTTTTGGTACCTCTTCTTGACCTTTAAGTCTCTGTTGGTTGTCTTCTAATATTTTCTTTGAAGGGGCTAGATATCGAATCTGGTTTTGGTTCATGAAGCGTGCACAACCTTTAAAGGGAAACCTGTATGAATTAGTTTTGTCTGGCTCGATGACTTTCTTTATAGACTTGCACAAATCACCCAGCTTCTCTAATTCCTCTGTGAAATCAGCTGATAGCAAGATTTGAGCAGGCAAATGTGATTTCATTTCAAAGATGATTTTGCTATTATAAGATGTAGTTTTGTTTCATTGGGGAATGAAGACAGTTTCTACACCACTTGTGAAAGCGGATGCAGCCCATCTGTCTTGGAGAGGTTTGCCCTGGAAAGTGCTGCCAATCAGACAGGGTGCCGAGGAGCTGGGAGCATGACTACCAGAAGAAAAGATGATTTTTCTCTGGGAAAAGCAGCTTCCCACAGCTCCTGGGGTTGTGAGGAGGATGCCATAGCATTATTTGGACTCTTCAGTTATTTTCTCTTATAAAAGTGTTTTACACATAATAATCAAATTTTTAACATGGTACCATACCGAGGCCAGTAGAAGAAAACTGTTTTCCTGAGCTTTGATAAGTTGAACTAAATGGGAAAACAGTAGTTTCTGCTAGCATAGTAATCAGTACTTCCTAATGCCTATCTCAGGCACTCCAGTTTGAGCAAACTGGTTACTGGGTAAGATTCAAGTCTGAGCTGACATTATTTACTTGTAGCAGATTTGTGGCATAGTACAATTGCCATTTGATGCAGCAAGCATCCATACCCCTTTTTCTTGGTCTAGGGTCATGTAAGAAGGTGTTACCAGTATCTCTCCAGCTTGGAACAGCAGGAATTGGTGAGGCAAGAGAGGCAGGCAGTGCCTGCAAGGGCAGCAAAGCAGGGGTGAAACGCTCTCATTAACGCTGTAATTCTTTACCCTACTGTGCCAGGAACATGCACAGATAACAACAGCTCCTGCAACCAGAGGAGGAGCGACACGCCAGTCTACTACATTGTTACGTTTCTTAAAACTAATCACCTCTTAGTATTTTCATAACTCTTAATTTTCTACTTCTCTGCAGCTGAAGTTCAAAGTGAAATTGAACGGATTTTTGAATTAGCCAGGACACTGCAGCTGGTAGTGCTTGATGCTGATACCATTAACCACCCAGCTCAACTGAGCAAAACCTCTCTGGCTCCCATTATAGTATACGTAAAGATTTCTTCTCCCAAGGTAAATATTTTAGACACCTTTATGTTCTTTCAGTCTTTTTTTGGGGCCTTAAATGCAGATAATCACATGTCCTCATTTAGGTTCAGAGCTATATATTGTTACTGCTTCCCTTCGGATAGTGAAGTATTAATAATCAAAAAAGTATCTGAGCTCCAATGTTACCAAAACCCATTTTGGAAAAGATGGGGTAGCTCCAATGGGTTTTTTAATTGGGATTGCACTTTTAGTATCAATCACGTAAGCAGTAGTAGTGCTCATGGTTTGTTAAATCAAAATAATACAGAAATGAAAGAATGATTTTCACAGAATGAGTATCAGACTGATTGCTAAAGTTTAACATCAGATAATATACTCTTTCATGGTGTGTAAAAAAACCAAACATGTACAGACCTTTTGAAGAGGCATTCGAAAGAGAAGAATGAATTTGTGGGAAGAGAGCTTAGGAGATCAATTAAAAAAATTCAACTTAGAGAAAATGAAACCAGAAGCAGCATAAAAAAGGCAGGAGGGGAACTTTTTAGTGCTTGTAAAGGAAAGGAGATATTTGGATGTAAATTAAAATTAGCTCATTCTGGATGAGGGAACATGGGAAATGTTCTTGAAGCCAGCAAATGAAGAATTTGTTCTGCTCATGTGAGCAGTTTCAAATGTAAACATTTTAAGTGGTTATATATATATATTAAGTCTGAGCCTTCTCACTTTTGTTAATGTCTTACTTTTCACAGGTTTTACAGAGGTTGATAAAATCCCGAGGGAAATCTCAGGCCAAACACCTTAATGTTCAGATGGTGGCAGCTGATAAACTGGCACAGTGTCCTCCTGTGAGTTCCTGTTAATTTATGTCTTGTCTCTGAAAGGTGCCTTTCTTTTCAAGCACGAGGTTAATTACATAATTTTCGGGAATGTTTGCCCTCTTCTGGCCATATTTCTCTATTGCTTTTTGCAGAACACCTCCTGAGGTGTCGGGGCTCTGCACAAGGGTGCAGGGGAAGAAGAGTCCTAATCACAATCAGTTAGGGTGTGTGCTGATACAGTCAGTGCTGCAGTAAACTGAACATTTGTTATACTTGATAATTTTTAGGGAGTTATTGGTCTAAAAATGAACCCTCTTAGTGACTGTGCTTTATCTCTGTTAGTTTAGGGTAAGGCCAGTGGTTTGAGTATCTCCTCTGGGGCGTCTCTCACCACAGCCCAGCACTGTTGATGTTCTTGGTCAGGGTTTTGGCAAAGAGCTGAGTGGTACTGCATAGCTGACAGCTCTGTAGTTCTTCTTCAGTTGTGCACTGAAGCAAATTCTCTCAATTGCCACCTATAAAGTGGAGGAGATGAGACCCCAGCTGTGTTTTAAACCTGGCATGCATTGCTACCTGCATACTCAGCTGTCAAGAGTATGGGTAAGAAACCAGAAGATGAGAGTACAGTTCAGTTGCAGATATAATTTGCCATAGTTATGGAGCTGAGTGAAGGGAATGTCCTCGTCATTTCAGTTCAAGCGTCTCGGTTAAGAGATGCTCAGGTCCCCAGGAAGTCAATGAAGAATGCTGGAGACCTGCATAGGTCCTCAAAGCTGCCTTCTGCTCCCTGACCAGGGAGGAAATAGATGAAACTCACCTCCTAACTTTAGAAGTCTAAAATTAGACTGTGACTAATCTCTTACCTAATATTTGTATGACACTTGGAAACTGAATGATCTGTATTCTTACTGTTGTAGTTATTGGTCTTAGTTTGCCTTAGTTTTCTCTTAGTTATTCTAGACAGGGGGATTGACTCCCTTTCTTGCCATTCCATTTTTTTCAATAGTTAATTCTTCAATATTATACCCTTCTTTCTGTATATTTAAAATTTGTTCAAGCTGCTTCTTCCTGTCTTCTTTGACTGTTGGTGCATTACTACGTGGAAGTCACAAGGCCTTGCTTCAGCAAGTGTAACATTAGTGCTAGTTATGATTACAGTCTTTTGTATCAAATGCATTCAGAAAAACAGACACAAATTAAAAAAAGGTAAAATATCTTAATACAAGTACTAAAATGTGGTTCAGTTTTGATTAATGAAAAGTGTGATCAATGTCTCTAGCTGATCTCCCTTTACCTGGTGATTATTCTCACTAAAACCTTTCCTTTATCAGGAAATGTTCGATGTAATTCTTGATGAGAACCAGCTTGAAGATGCTTGTGAGCACCTTGCTGACTATCTGGAAGCCTACTGGAAGGCCACACATCCACCTAGCAGCAATCCTCCTAACCAGCTTCTCACTCGCACACTTGCAACAGCCACTCTCTCTATTAGCCCAGGTCCAAATATTAATTTACAGGTACAGTTTTTATGCCATCTCTTCTTTTTCTTCTGTCAACTTCTCCTTTCAAAGCACAGTGTTAGGCTGATACTAGAATACACTGAATATGTTTTACTGCTGTTGATAGAGTAAAAGCTTTTCCAGTAGACATTCACCCATTTTCCATATAAAAGGCAAATACAAGCATGTTACTGTTATTGCTATTGTATTCATGGTAGCATGTTTGTGTATTGACTAGGGGGCTGGTTTTGATTCCAAGGACTAAGCTGGCCTGACTGAAAACATATGTTGATGTGAAGTGGAATACTTCAGGTTTTACTGTGCCCAGGACACCGCTGTGCCAGTAATATGTGTACCAGCCACAAGCATTTTTATAGCTGGCCATATGTAATCCAATCAGAGAAATAAAACCAGACTAAGACTATGCACATTCCAGCCTCTGATAACTTTCTGGCTGTTGGGCATACTATTGCTAATAGGCAAATCCCAGCCCCAAAGGCCCTGCATGACAAATTGGGTTATGAACAGGCCAGATCCACAAATGCTGGAGGGAAATCTGTTCCAATCTTCCCACAGACTGTAGAGGTTGAGAACGACTGACTGTATTAGTGAAGATTCAAGGTCAAAGTGGCCTTTCCAGTGTTTCTTTTGTTCTTTTATTCATTGGCCATTGCTGTGAAAAGTACAGACTTCCTTCAAGCCGAACTCCTAGGTCAAATTCAAGTCCCACTGCACTGCACATTGTGCAGAAAGACCTTGAGAGGCTCTATGTTCTGAACAGTGAGGACACTCTCCAGTGAGCTGGGAAAAGCAGGCTTTATTCCTGCCTCTGCACTGATGTGCCTGTTGATACGGGCATATTATGTCCCCTCTATTCTCCTTCGACTTTCGGGTTGTATCATTTTATTGAGGTGTTCGGCATAAGGAGATGCTTTCCTTTGGATATGTGTTGCATGATATGAAATGAAGTGTTTAAAGATGATACTTTGTTATAAGTAGTGAGTCACGCCTTGAGGCTGAGAAGATAACAGAGGGGGTTAAAATACATCTGTCCCAGATCAAATAATGGCTGACTTCATCTAAATTTCTACCTAAGTTCCATATATGCCCATAAGTTATATACATATGTAAATTACAATTCATAACTTTGGCTAAGAAAAACACATCCTCTTAGAAAATCAAAGGAAAAAAAATGGTTCTGCCCCTAAATTAAAATGCACAAAAGTACTATTTTTTTTATTGTTTTCCAAAACAGTGTTTTTGTGTCAAGTAATTTAGTTCTCATTAGAAAACCATAGACTTGACAGGTTTGTTCTTTAACAAGAATAATTTCTTTAGCCCTCTCGAAGGGCATCTCCTTCTCTTGCTTTCAGACACAGTTGCAGGAAAAGAGACTGTAAGCTGTAGCTTATTTCTGCCTTTTTTTCTGTCTTCAGAGCTGAAACACCTTGAAACAATTGTGAGCTGGAAGAATTTCTGAGTATGAAATTCAGTATTGTTGTGTGCAGCCTTGCTAGATAAACTTTCTTTGCTTTGTAAACTTTGAAATTATTTTGCTCAAGTTTTTTATGCTTTTTGGGTGTGGATTTATAGCTCACATACTCATTGTATTAACCACATTCTCTGGAGAATCTATGCAGTTTAAATAACACTTTTCTGAATGCTGTGCTGTCTCCTTACAAACTAACAGATTTTTATTTTAAGGACTAAATTTGCAGTTTCACAGTTTGTTTGTAGGTCTACTAATACAGAAGTGTGAATCAGTGGGGGTCTCTTACGGAACATAAAACTTTTACGTTCCTTTGGTTTCATTTTCCTACGATGCATCTTCAGCTGACATCTCAAACCTGAGCCTGTCGCTGCCTTGGCACAGAGTGGGTCTGTTTTTTAATCATGGTGGCTGAACCCATTCTTTCAACAGTGTTAAGAGCCTGTGTTTAGAGAATTTAAAGTCTATGCCTGTGCTGTTTTTCTGGACTGCTCTGCAGGGAAAAGCCAAGCCAGCAGCCGTTTGGCCTGGGGGAGCCACGTCCGCACTGCAGAGCATTGGAGTCACCCTCCCCTGGGGCCAATGCAGTGCCCCTTTGCCATGAAACATATTTGGGGTTTGTGGTTTTTTAGTCCCCAGAGTACATTGTAAGGAGGGATTTGTGTTTCCAGCTGCCAGAGTGGCATTTTTACAGCATGATGCTGCCTGTGTGCATTGCATGGCACGAGGTGCTCAAAGGCGTGAGGCCTCCTGGGATGGTTTGAAATGAATTCGGCAAAGACCTTACACCTCCTGTCTGTCTGAGGGAGAGCTTTGGAACAAACTTGTATGGAAATAGTGGGCTAATTCCAAAAGGACTGGAGCTACCTCACGCACATGTGGTGCAGGTGATCAGGGACCACTGGACATAGGGAGCAAGGCAGATTCACTCAGAGGACAAAGGATTCTCTCTCCTCTTTCAACACTGTTTAAACTTCTTTCCAAGAACCCCTACTTCTTTGAAAGTATGGACTGAGTACTGAAATAGGATTATCTCAAACTTTCTCTATTTTAGACAAAAAACCTTATGAGATTGGGCCATAAAATTCCTGCACTGCAGAATCTATTCCACATCAAAGCCCAAATTTGGTTATGAATCAAAAAGCTGGATTCATAAATTCAAAATTCAAAATCTAATTCAGATTCAGACATTAGCTGTTTGGTGTCCCTGTAATATTTAAGGAAAGTTACTGTCAATGAATTTGCCCATAAATCCCAACAGCCCTATTCTGAAATTGCAAGTATTGGTTCTAAATTTATTCGTTGTGCTCTTTCACATGTGCTTATCACAGCAGAGAAGATGCATCTGAGCTTGTAAAAGTAGCACTGTGTTCAAGGCAGGTTGAAATTTTGCATTTGTTCTCAAACCACATCAATGACAGATTTTATTAGTCATTATTATATAAAGGTACATGCATATGTGGCATTTGACCACATGAGAATTACAGGGTTTCACATGTGTACCATATTTATGTGCCTTAAAACCAGTCATGGTGATGAACTGATAAAAGTTGTCTTTACACATCCAAAGCAGGCATTGCTTTGGACTCTTCCGCTTTTCATTCGATTTCATTTACAATTCCCCTCTGTTGAGTCATTTCATTTTGACTTGAACAGATCTATTCATGTTTACAGTTACTATACTCCTTTCTGGCAAATCAGAATCACCTTGAGAATCACAAAAGCAAGAACAAAGAACAAGTTTGACTGCTATTCCTGTTACCTTGTTCTCATCTATGCCGTTTGTTTCAAATTAGGAACACATGGCGCAACCCAGCTAGTCGCTCAGAAGTTGCTGTAACAAAGTGTTGTCTTAGAAAATTAAGATTTGTCAAATTTACCAAATTGCTGATTTGAAATATGCTGCTTTTTATAATTTTCTGATTAAATACAGATTATTTTCCATTCCAATTTCCTGTAATTTTACTTTTTGGGTTGCTAGGAAACCCACCTGCCAGGATATGTGGCTGAAGGACAAAATTTCCTCCTTCCCCTAGCTCTTTTCCACAAAATAGAAAGACAGAAAGAAGATACATCTGTGAGCTGCCCTGGAGGCAATCTTTATTTTTAGACAACTCCGAACATAGAAGGGCAAACTTAAGACTAACTTTGGTAAACTCAGAACAGTCTCACAAACAAATGCCTGTATAACACTGGTAAAATCCACATTAATTTTGTGGCAGCAGAGATGATTTTGTCTTGACATTCTTCACCTCATGTGAGAAGTATAATTCAATTTCAGTATTAACTATTTAAATTTTTGCAATTAAGCTTGGAAAGTTCTTGGCTGCAGTTTGGCAATAAAAGCAGGTTAATGTAATGAAACCCCCAAATGAGTTAAATAATGCCACTTGTTCATTTTGCAGTGATTTCAAAGCATTTATGCGGGTGACGAGTAGGTTTATTACCTGGTAATTTTTATTTCGGTCTTTTAATAGCAGTGGTGTGTTAGGAAATTTTGTATGTGATAATATCACTCTCCTCCTGCTTTTCTTGGCAATGGGCTCTATTCTCCAGCTCTTAAAATTATGAGGTCAATGTTTAATTTTTCATTACCAAGAAGAAATGAAATTATTGCTGAGAAAACAGACGGTCAGTGATACTATTAGTATCATAATACAAACTTTATTCATACCAGATTCACTTGCATTTTTTTTCCTTAAAAAAAAGTTACTCTAAAAGAGCCAAGGTTTTGTACTTTGGTTCTTTGCTGGAGTGCACCTCCTCAGCCCTCTAAAATCACTTTCCCATAGCGGCTGTTTCCAGACACGCATCTGTAAACTCTCAACTGATATCTGCCCTCTCCTGGCATGGTATCTCCTCTTCAGTTTTTCTGCAGTTTGTCCTGTTTCTGCATGCTCTCTTTTTCTTTGGAGGGTGGTGGCAATTACTGCTAACTGGAGTAGTCAGAAACATCACAAGAAATGAGAAAGTGCCACCCAAGTGTCACCCTACATTCTGATGAGAGTAAAAAGAATTGTTTGTATTATAATACTGAATTTTCAGTAAAAGTTGAATACTAATGATTTTTCTCCTAGTTTAGATTCAAAGTGAATTGTTTTGTACTTAAAATTTTATTGGTTTCATGGTACTTTCTAGTTGAATTTGATACTGGGGGAAGTTTTTCAATGTGTACCTCATGACCTTACTGCTGGTTCTGGTAGCAGGGATCTCAAGGAGACCAGAGGAATGACCATTTGGTCCCTGAGCGCAGCGGTTCCCACACTGAAGAGGAAGCACGGGTGGAACCCACCAAGAAATCCCAGCACCGCTCTTCCTCCAGCCAACACCACAACCATCGCAGTGGTGGCAGAGGCCTTCACAGGCAAGAAACTTTTGACTCAGAAACACAAGACAGCAGAGATTCAGCTTACGTAGAGCCAAAGGAGGACTACTCACATGAGCATGGTGACCACTATGATTCTCACAGGGATCATAATCACAGAGACGAGTCCCATGGGATCAGTGATCACAGACACAGAGAATCCCGGCATCGCTCAAAGGAGAGGGACCGCGAGCAGGACCACAATGAATGCAACAAACAGCGCAGTCGTCATAAATCAAGGGACCAATATTGTGACAAGGATGGGGAAGTGATATCGAAAAAACGTAATGATGCAGGAGAGTGGAACAGGGATGTTTACATCCGTCAGTAACTTTTGCCTCTGGCAGTCTTGTGTTTCTTTGAAGTCTTGTAACAATGCCCCTTGAAAATATCTTGGGTTCTTCTTTGCCGAACATATGGTATCCTTCTGTATGCTGATTTGTATTGCTGTTGCTTGCATAGCAATAGCATGAAATAGAATATTCATATACTTATTTTTTTGGTTAGTGCTATATGAATTAGTGTAGTACAACTGAAGAGTTCCTGATGTTGTACTATGACATTTTTCAAGCTGTTTTTGGTAGCTGCCACTTGAACAATATCTGTTGCCATCAAGGTGTTGTTAGTGTTTTTTAAAAAAAAGGTACATTTGATGTTTAATAACTTCCCATGTATTCCGCAAGCCAGGATCAGCACATAAAAGAATCTAAAACTTTTTGTCTGCTCTCATTTTTAATTTGGATGCACCTTGATTTGCATATTGATTTAAGCACCACTCTGTTGCTTGTACCTCTGGTGGTCTCCGTATGAAGACAGAATTCAGTCTTGCCTTACACACAGGGGATCATGGAGTCAAAATCTATTTTCTATGTACTGGTACTGTGTACTGTATATACAGTTTATAAATGTTATTTCTGCAGACACCTTCTTACTATATAAGTTTGATCACACTGTTTTAGAGTCCTAATGCCAAGTCAGCAGATTTGCTTTTGAATTACTGGCAACTGGAACTAGCCTCACTTAGGAAATCTGTAACAGTGTTCAATCTAAATACCTTTTCTTCTGTAGCAGAAAGCTTATACTTATTGTAAATATGGATGAGTGCTTGAGATAAAGGGTGTAACTCTTATACCTTATGCTGTCCTTGCAAACCCAATTTTGCATTTTAAAGTTATGGTAAAGATAATGAACTTACCACTATAAATTATTCTTCTCTGTTCAGGTCACAAAATTGCAATGGGCACAGCTTAATTTTTGTTCTACTGTCAGTAAACAGAGCACACATGTTGGAGGTGTGTATGTGAGTGGGTGGGTGGTGGATCGGCATTCGGGTGCGTGTGCACGTTAGGCAGCAAACTGTGAGAATCTACTGAAGAAAACAAAGGTTACTCAAAAGCCCAACAAATCTATTTCTACATTCTGTCTTTTAATTTAAAAATCCAAATTGCATTCAGGGAATATGAGGGAATTTACTGACCCAGGTAATTGGGAAAGCATAAATCTGCTGGCTCTTTGTTGAGACTTCAGGAGAGTAAAAATAGGCAAATGTTACTGTGAGTTTCACTGGAAATGTAAAATCTTTGTGTTTTAGAGTATTTGTTTTAGTAAGAAAAGTTTACACAGCTTGTGGAGAGTTATTTTGTTGGAAAATAAATTTTTGTAGCTTCTCCACTTTTTCTACACTTGCCAATTCTCTGCATTCCCACTCTGCAGCCAGCTCACTGCTTTTCCTTCACCTAAGCTGTTGTGCTGCTAAGAGCATAGAAAAATGACTGTGACTCTGTTAGGAGCTTTCTAGGGAAAATGCATTGAAGTCAAAGGGAGTGAACACAGTTTGCTTTGCACTGAACACCTGTTGCACTGGTAAGTGGGGGGAAATTCTCTATTATTTTTGACTCCAGGTTCCATACCCTTGCCTAGTGTAAAAGCTGTTCTGCATCACATGTAGTCTTTGTAGTACTTGTATGAATGAAATACTTTTTGTATTTCCCTGTAAATAGCACATTATATAAAGGCTGTAGTGTGATAAGAATTAGTTTAGCTGGAAGTACTTTTTTTTTATTATTTCAATCCTGGGAATATCAGCATTGCCTGATTTTGAATATCATTTTAGTGAAATGGATAAGATATATGGCAGGTGCATGCTTTCTCCAATCTCCTAGCCCAGCATCCAAGAAACTCCCTTAAACATCCTCTGTCCTTCCTCTCCTACCCTTCTCCCTGATGCTTTATAAGCATTTTTACAACAACCTAAGAGTGGGAAATTCTGCTGTCAGTTATCTGGCCATTCCTCCTAGTGCTGCTGACTGTTGTGGTTATTCAAGGGTAGGTTTTGGCTCAAAGCATGAACTGTGGGGAACACAAGAAAAAAAGGTTATTTTTCTAGAAATAAAATTCTTGTAATTTTTCTAAACATCACTAAATGGCTTTGTAGAGAAAGGAAGAATAGGTAAGTAGATATGTTGTATTACTAAATGGATATAGAAGAGTACATAAACAGTGGCTTTTGATCCAAGAGAATTTTCAGGATATCTGTGAAAAATGAAATTAAAAGACTGTTGTTTGAATCATATCAGATCACATGTAAGTGGGAAGAAAGTTATATTGTCTTGCTCTGTATAGCCTGGCTTTAGCTAATTTACCAGCTGCAGTAAATGCTGTTGCTCCCTGCAACTCATAACAGCTACGTCCTCTAAGAAGTGATTCCACTTCAATACCTTGAATATTTTGTTCTTTTTTTTTGTTGGGTCTTTGGTTGGGTTTTGGGGTTTTTTGCTTTGTTTGTTTGGGTTTTTTTTACTTTTGCTCCAGAGAGTGTTTATTTTTCAGCTTTCTTAAAGTATTTTTTAAGGAATATTTGGCAGAATTTCAAAGCACTGAGTAGTATATGAAAACTATGGCATAGGTAGTTGTGTATAGACAAATAAATGAGAAAATAAAGTGCATAGTCCAAGGCCTAGTATTTCAGTATGGCCTATATATTGATTCATGGAGTACAGACATCTTATCACAAAAAAACAGACAAATCCAAATCCATCTGGTCATAGAATCGTGTTTTATATAGTGCTGCTATTTATTTATAGACAACATACTAACAAACGTGTATTTCTTAGGCAGACTCACTAAACAGGTTTTATTAGCCTTGCTGAGATACTTTTTTTCAGTTTCTGTTTTAAGAGTGACAAATCATTTGTAATGTGAGCTTGTATTACACATATTGCACAATACCACCTGCCTGCTGAGCACTACTTTGAAAAGCACTTTAACAGAGTTACGTCAATAAGAAGCTTTAAAAATACTCCAAGTGGAGGACATATCAAAGATTATTGTGATGAAATGTCTTTGCAAAGTTTTGCCAATAGAAAGTTTAATATTATCGGTTGCATTAGGATACTAATGAGTTCGTATTTCTGTATCTGGTTTCAGGGATTTTGAATCAGAGAAATTGTAGAGGTCCCAGTGAGCTCCAGAGTCTTATGGATGTATGGTACAAAACAACCTGTAAAATTTCCATTCAAATGAGCTAAAAAAGATAATAAAACCAGTGAAACAGAAGGAAAGGGAGGAATATAAAATAGTTAAGTGATATGGAAGTCTTGACAGCTCAAGTCTGTATTTTTCTAAAGAATTTCAGTATATGGAAGGAATGGGATTCATTTCAAAATCTGCATATGTATGTTAGATGTTAACCTTATTTTTGTGTGTTTTTTCAAACGAATATACATCAGTGGTGAGTAGCCTTAGTCTATCCTTTACCAGTTGTTTAGTGTTACACAGATGTCATGGAAGAAAGAATTCTCAAGGAGGGACTGGAAGGAGGTGACAGTAAAAGTGTCCAGAAGTGCTAAGGGACAGGACATTGGGGAGAATTAAGCAAACAGGTTTGTGCACAAAGGCAGCGTATCTCTATGAGTTATGAGCTGAAAGAAACTATTTTTATTAAATTGATCCATAAATTACTGCCTAGAATTTAAAGAATTCTTCTAGAATGCTCATGAATTCACATTCTGTGTCTGGCATCAGGAGATCAGAATTTGAAGAGAGTTCTATAATTTTTGCTTCTCAAGGAATAAAATCAAAGACATAGTTTCCCCTAAGGCTCTGGACCTATTTAATGAAGATCAGTTTTAAAGCCACAAAGAGTTTCAGTGGAGCACCTCTTTTCACAGAAATCTGTATACTCTTAACCTCTTTTCACAGAAATCTGTATACTCTTACCCTATAGCCCTTATTATAAATGGAGGATAAGGAAATGAAATTCCACTCACTAAACCCTGACTAAAGGGAGACACCCATATTTACCTCTCTCTGCATACCTGGTTACTCATCCTATACATGCAGTTCCTGCCCAGGTGTAGTACCCTACCCCTTAATACTTTGTCTTTTATGAATCTGTTAGCAATTACCATTTTAAACTCTGTTGTTTAGTAAAGTCATACTCACATTCTGTGACATGGGCAAAGGTTTTAATGGGGTCCATTATCATTCCCTCAGCTGGAATGAAGTGAGTGGTCTGACTGCTTTTAATCAATGTCTATTCAAAGGAAAATAGTTGGTGTAAACCACCTCCTGTGTTTGTTAGTTACTAAAGCCTCTTCAAAATTTATTTTGATTTGTGGTTACATTTGACCTCTGTTTGCTTTAACACATCAGGCTGAAAGCTATTGCCCAAATGTTTTGGACTTTAATTTTATTCCATCCATAAAAATTGAGCACATTGCAAAAAACTTGATTACAAAGTCTAAACAGAGAATTTATTTTTCAGAGTGTAATATAACGTTTCTGGTGTACATTTACTTATATTTATTACTTTATTGCAGATCTTTCACCAAAATCTTAGTTCTTCTATCATCTGTAAAATATGTGGATGCCATTTTTACTGTGAATGTTTTTAATCAAATGTTATTCAATCAATTTTATTGCTTGGCAATTTGTCTGTAATTTATTTCCCCACTTTTATATAACAAACTTTTACATATGAGCTTACAGTAGTTTTATAGACAATTTCTTTTTATAACTTACCACCCTAGAAATGTATTCCTACGCAGCCCCAGAAAAGGTTTATATCAGATATAATAGAGATTAAGCAGGTTCTTCTAACTCATCCATATTCTCATTTCTTTATTCTTGCCACTTTTATCTATCATGCATACTTACTCTGCAATGAATTCTAGCAGTACAAAATTGGATTTGCTCATAGGCTTTTTATTCATGAACAATCAAACATAAAAACAAAGTTCTTTATATTTTAAACTACCCACTCTAAAGTAATTTCTTGATTGATCACCTTCACCAGCCCATTCCTTAAAAAGCATATGAAATCCTATGATCCAAAAAAATTGGTGCATTCTGTGACACTGAAACAAGAAAAAGCTGTATCATAATTTCATAATATATGAGGCTGCCTATTTTAGTATCTTTATACTGACCAAGGTAGATCTTTAGATTCGGCACTGTTACTAATCACTATTTCTGAAAATAGAGAAAACTACTTTTCAGACTTTCTTAAAGACAGGATCTGTTTGCATGCCTAATCTATCTATTTTGTAGGGTTAATCTTTCATTGCAATGACAGTAACTTTTTAAATTTAATATATAAATATCTCGTATATATATAAATAAATATATAAATATATTCCATTGTGCTTTAGCATCAATTGGTGAAGCACAATGATTCAGTGTATAAAGATAATCAGGAAAGTAATTGTATGATATGTTTAAAACATATATACACCATACATCAGAACTGTGTCAATGAGAAAGTATTCCTAGCACCTGAAGTTACAGTCACAGTAAGATTGGAAAAGAAAAAAAAAAAGGCATCCATCCAATTTTAGTCATCTAACTTAGCCACACCTATGGTCAGAGAAAGGATGCTGGCTTCTTCAAGCAATGGAGCATCTTAATTGAGTTTCTGCTCTGACCTGCCAGATGAAGAAGCCAGTCCCCATTACCAAGAGACAGGGCCCTCAGGGAAACAGCTGAGGCCTATCCCTTCAATATCCTGAGTGCTCTTTTGAGGCTAGCAGCTGACTTTTGCAGAAACAACCCTAATAGCTGAAGTTCCTAGATCAGTAATTTTTTTCATGTGAAGTCTGCTCTGCAATTACACTGGAATTAACTACAAGTTAGTTACTTTTTCTTCCCACCCCCAAGAAATTTCCCATATAAAATCAAGTGAGGTCACCTTCTTAAAAAGCCCGTCATCCAAAACTAAAGAAATTGGGGGAAGTCTCAACAAATATTCTAATAAAAATTAGCAATCTTAATTCTTTCAAATTCAGCATTGCACAAATCCTGCTACTGAAACTGGAGGTAAAGTTCCTTACTTTATATGAATACACAAACTTCAGTATATAGTTTATATGTGCTGATTAATGTTTACAAAATTTCTGTATTCTGCAAAAAAGAAAATGCTTTTTTACTAGCACTGAGTCAAAGATTTCAACACGTACTTAAAGATAATCCCTTTTGTTACCAGGTAATTATTTTAGCCGTATTTAGACTAGAAAGACTATAGTATGAACTTTCACGATTCTGAATAGGATATCTCACCTACTACTGATGAAACAAAATTAGTTTAAATCTTCTTTAGACATGTTGTGTTTAATGGCAAAGAATGACCAACAAAAGTAGAGAAGTAGTAGACAAGAATTCCATTTTCCTATCCTGCTAGAATAGGCCTTACAGAGGATGTACCAGTCAACCTTGGCAGGACAGAAGAAACATTTGGTTTTTATTTAAGAGCAGTAGAAAACATACGGTATCAAAACATATATGGAAAATATAAGTAAACAACCAGGCTACTGAGAAAGAGAACTGTATAGATTGTTTTGATTGCAAGCAAATACAAAAAGCACTTCTGACAGTAGAGAGACAAATGATAAACAAACTATTGCTCTTTTTAATTCAACCAAATAATTACGTGTGAAAAGACAGACATTTTTCAGATAATGCTTCTTAAAACTGGAAATTGATGAGTGAGAGGAAAACATCAAACACAGATGTCAGTTTCTGTTTTTCCATTGTACTTAGCTTTCCTTCTAATCTTAGTGCTATTGTCAGTTCCAGCAGGACTGAGAATACTGTTCAAACTGGAACTGAAGCAGAGTTTTCAAATACATCTAACATCATTAAGAAATTTAGATTATTTAAACTTTGAGCAATGTACTAAGGCAGTTCTCATTAGCATGCTTCCCCAGTTTCAATTTTCATATGATTTTAGCTGGTGATGCTTTCTAACCAACAAAGAGTTAATATTCTTAGTTGTTTGAAAGGTGATTTGCAACACTTCAGATGGTATTATGCATTGTTTTCTGTCTTTTGATATATTAATCACAGCTGTAGCCCCTTCTGTTACAAATGTTTGATTTTAAAATTGTCACTTGTCAGCCAGTCCAATAGGCTATTTCAGAACCAATACAGTTTATGCATGGGAAGTTTGATGTTGAAACACTATTTATTTACATTCCCAGAGTGAGATGGTTTAATATATTCATGCTGCTATAAAAGACATGCTACAAAGCCTAATCGTATTTTGTGTATATACTATGTGTACAGAGAATCTTGCTTGTATTAAAATAAAAGAGAAATGAGGTTCTAAGTATCAATTTATAAAACAGTTCTTTGTAAAATGTTGCAGTGTTTTGAGAAGCACTATTTAAGTAAACTAACTATTGGTAAACCTCCATAGAAACTACACTTTCCAAAATTCATTGTAATAGTTCCCATCTATTTTATTTTTGTTTGAATTTTGTAAAGTAGCTTACATCCCCTTCCTACGTTTGCTGCACCAGATAAGAGAAAAGCAGAACAGACAGCAGTATGAGTGAACATAGTTGTCATTCAGGCACTGACCTGCTGTAAATACAAAAGCAGAGGGAGACTTAAAAATGATACTGCCCTTCCCCCAACCATGACTTTTCTGCTGCAACCTGTGGCTCTTTCCCATCAGAACAGCTGGCAGATCTTAGTGCTGCCATAGCAACCCTGCCGTCAGCCCGTTGGCTTGGTAACATTGCAGCAGGAAGAAAGGCACTTCACATCTGAACTGTTCTTGGACTCACTGAGGTATTTTTTCAGGTTGCATTCCCAAATCCGTATTTACTGTTCGATTTAATAAATTTTGCAATGAAAAATCCTATACAGTCCTTATTTGCCAATGAAATCAGGTCATCTTCTCTGGAATCTTGCAAAGAATTAATATCCATTCCTTGCAATGTCACAGCAGATGGATCAAATCTCTGCAGCAGCTTCAACTGATCAAGTGACAGTCCAGCTCCCTTCATGCCTTCTCCTCCAATGTGAGGTTCCTGTTCAAATAACAAAGAAAAGCAAATTATTGCATCTCTTAAAGTTCTTAAATGCCCTAAATGTATTCTGCTGAGTATATGCAGAGCTACCTAACAACGTGGACAAGCTACATTTATATCATTCACACCAGGAGATTCAGAAGTGACATGGCTTCTTTTCTTGCCTTCATGTGGCCAATAGTATACAAACATATACACAAGATTCAAAGTATTTTGAGGAGGTGGTGATGCCCCTCATCCACTTTTTCTCAGTAGTTTAGAGCACTTGTTGAGGATGGGTGCACAGGTCTAAAATGACTCATTACTCCAAGGGCTGAAACACCACAAGAAAGCTGTTACCACCAGACAGCTGGTCTCAAGGCTTTAGGTTGCCACTTCTAAATGATGCAGCACTTCTGTGTACTGACTTCACAGCTATGAGTTAAGTCAAAAATAGTGAGTCCTTAGCCCATTACCAATACCCTCAGTAACAGCAGTAGAATCCCAGAATCAGCTAGGCTGGAAAAGACCTTGGAGATAGATCATCAAGTCCATCTGTGACCTAACACCACCTTGTCAACTGAGCCATGGCACCAAGTGCCATCCAGTCTTCTCTTAAACACCCTCGGGGACTGTGACTCCACCACCTCCCTGGGCAGCCCATTCCAATGCCCTATCACGCTTTCTGTGAAGAACTTGTTCCTAAAATACCGGGATTCTTCACAGTAAAAACTTCAACTGGAGAGACTAAAAGCCCCAAGCCAAAATATTTTACTGCCTGAAGAGGCATCATTTTGGCAGATGATGCAGCAGAAAAAATACAACTTTGAATTTTCTAGTCATGTAATAAGAATAACAGGTAAATGGGACTACTGTTATATGTGCATGTCTATGAGGCAGAGAATAAAAGAAAGGAACAATTTCAGGAGATGAAATTTGGCTTCAAAATCCTGGAGAGGAGAAGGACTTAAAATCCCAGCCCTTTTCTCAGTATTTCTTGTGAGTAACCTTGACTGCTTCTTATTTAATACTAATTCCTAGGAAAAAAATTTAATTCTTAGCTGGATTGTTCTTTCAATGCATTCAGTAAGGAGACAGAACAAAGTGTGCAAAAGCTGGCACTGCAGTATCAAAAATAGATCTCCTTTGTCAATCTAGTCTAATGTAGTCCATAATGCATCCTACAGCAGAGCATTTTTTCAGCCATCACACTTTGCTAACACATGAGCTCACCCAGTCAGCACATGATGCGAGTTAGCTGCTTAACCACGTACTGCATGCTGGAGAGCTGGGCAGCCAAGGGGTTGCAGACTGATACTGCCTTTCCCTCAGCAGGATTTCAATGCTCTCCAGGTAAAAGACAAACAGAGATGTCTATTGCAAACTGAGAGAAAAATGATATACAAAGGGAGACAAGGATAGCGACTCGATGTAATAGAAGGAGGGAAAGGTAACAGTCTAGGGAAAACAGTATTCTACGTGTTCAAGTACCTTGCTTAAAGGGAGGCCAGTGTTTTCCTCTACTTTTTCATTTTTCCTTCTAGTTAAGTTACTGCATTTAAGCTGATCTACACTATCTCCTGTGTAAACTCCTAAGAGGAAGTCTGCACAAAGGAGCAGCTGCCATGTGGTAACCTCCACCTACAAGAACAACGCCTATGGCTCCATCTCCTGTTTTTTCCTTGCCCACATTACCCCATGTGATTCCAGGATCTGTTGCCATACTGAGAAAGTGGGAAACAGTGGACTGGATAAAAAAGGAGGTGTCCACTGAGACTAAAGAATATGGGAAATAAATACATAAAGGAACATGGGTAAGTAGACTCCTGTTTTCTGTACGCTGGAAAAGATCCAGTTTACACTAGTGGGGAACTGGTTATAAGGTATGTGCCGGTTTGCCACAATATATATGTGGGTAAACAATTCAGTGTCATCTCATTTAAAATATACTATACATAAAATATTAATTTTTACAGATATGGCATTTGTGTGTGAAAAAGAGTGCTTTATTTAAGACTGATACTACTGGTGAGAGAAAGTCTATTAAGCAAGAATTAATCTTGCACTTGAGTTAATAAGGCTCGTGCTTTGCTTTGTCATTCTATCAAGGAGAATTTTTTGTGCTGTTAGGTTAAGTGTATAATCTCAGTTGAAATGTCTGAAACTGAAAAATTCTTAGTGAATGGATGGCTAGAAAACAGACAGAAGAACAGACCATAAAAAGCTTTGAAAAAGAGCTTGTTCTGTTAAATCTTTACCAGCCGTCATATTAATTTCTCATTGTACAGCTATTGTATATATTTAATTTCAGTTAAAGATTCATTTAAGCTTCTTAAGACAGGTACAAGTCATCACACAATATGTAAGCTAACCAGGTATCAGAGTTAGACTTTTCCTCAAAGACATGATGATAAACAACTACCCCACCCAGCTCATCACATCATCAAAGAGGAAGTGGGACATGCGTGGTCTGATGATAAACCCCCCCTGAAGTACTAATAAAGGTAACAGTTATTTCTGAATTGAATAAACTGTAGGTAGCACAGATAAAAAAATTCTAGTATCTCCCTATATATTACCTCCTCCCAGACATCTAAATGGTAGACACTGACTCCAAAAAAGACAAGGCACATTCTTGGGACACTGAGCCTGAAATAATTTCTTTCCCTCATTCCTTTTAAATAAAGCAAAAATAGCTCCCATACATATAAAACACTCCTTCCTTGAAACACAAATTTATTTTCATTTGTGTCCCATACTTTATATGCAAGTCTTCATGACTTCAGTGGCATTAATAAAAAAAAATTCACCTCTCCTGTGAATGTGCAAAAGAAGAGAATAAAATATATGAATTAAAGAAATTGCAAGAGAAATTTTAACCTGTCTGACCTACCTTTTGTCCCTGTTGTGTTTTAAAAGACTGTTGTACAAATCAAAAAAAACCCCACTATGCACTCTGGGAAACTACTTAATGATTCCTAAAGTTCAATTAAGCACAAAAATAGACTTTAAAAAAGCCTCAGAAATCCTTCTGTTATTTCTATGCACAGCAGTTAAAATTGTCCAAGGTGAAAAAAAGATGTATTGATAGTAAATATACTGTGTAACTTTACAGCTCCAAAATAAGCTCACTAGATTGTGTGAAGTACCCTGAAAATAGTAGTACCTGTGGATGAAGCTGGAGGCATGGAAAAGTTTTCAGGGCCCAAGCAACCTGCTCCTCATTTTCAGCAAGTGTAATTGTACATGTACTATATACTAAAACACCTCCTGGCTTCAGCAACTTCACTGCCTGCAGGGAGAAATAAACAATAGTTCAGCTTATTTTTAAGCTTAAAACTTTCATATTAAGCAACATTAACTAATAAACTCTGTACCTAAAATATTAAAACTGAACACTTAATTAAACTCAAACCTTTCTAAGATAGGCATTAAGATACTAATTCCTCTCAGGGAATACAGCAAAGGATAACATGGACTAAAAAGATTCTTCTTTCCAAATAGGTATTATAGCTCATGCAGTTTATTAATGTCATTGAGATGATTCACCTTTTAAGATTTGTTATTTGCACAGCTCTGCATATCCCAGACAGATTAGATCTGTTTTTACCACCTGCTGCCAACCATGGATACACAATACTTATGTCAGTTATATTAGATGTCAATTGTTTCCATATATTTGGCATGGAAGCTATATCTATGCTGCTCTTCAAGCTGTCATTCACTTTGAATATGTATCATTCAGATTTTGACAGGTTTCATCTTATCTTTCAGCATCAGCCCAAGCACACTCCTTAGCAAGTTCCTAAGTCACCTGCTCTGTGACTTAGACCCTTGCGATTATTACAAAGTAACACTGATGAAACTGAGGGAATTGAAAAAACACAGAGGTTTTTATTTACTATGGATTACAAATACCTTTCCCATGCTTCAATGAACTGGCTTCACCTAGCAACAGATCTGGTGGAGCTGAGAGGTTAACAGGACCCTAATACTTCCTGGCTGCTGAAAAAGTAGGGAAAATGAGGCACCATTTTTTGGGTAAGTTTTATGCTGCAAAAGCATTTATGTTCAATTTAGCTTACCTACTCAATGTTTAACACATACCACAGTGAAAAGCTTGCGCTGTAGTGGCTGATAAGAGGTTACTTCCTTTAAAGTTGAGGAATAAGCCATGTTTGGTCTCTGTCCCATCCCACTACATGGAGCATCAAGAAGAATTCGATCAAATGACTCTGGTAAGAATGGGGGTCCTTCTGTAAAAAGCAGTTAGTAATGTAAAATGTGGCTGTTTCCTTCCTTGAGAATTCACTGTAGATAAGGACAAGCTCTTACTGCTTCCTTGACAAAAAACATTTATGTGCTATAGACAGTGTCTGCAAAACTAGTCTCAGCTAGAGACAAGTCTCAGCACTGCTGGTGGTAGTTTTCATCTCCCAGAAAACTAAACAGTTTTAAGTTCTGTCAGCTCAAAACCTTTACTGAGAGAAACCTGAAGTTAATAACTGAGTTTACCTTATAATAATTGGACTGTCTATATAATAACTGTTTCTTGTGATGCATACATAGCTATAGAAAATAACATGAACTACTGCAAGTTCTAATGTGTGAGACATGCTGCCTCCACGGCAGAACAATTCAGTAAACAAGGATTGTGAAGAGAAGGACAATTTCTGACTATTACCTGGATGACAATATGTATGTTCTATATGCAGAGCCTATCCTTGAATCTGTAACCCAATGACTCAACAGCCCAGAAGTTTCTATCTCTGCAGTGCTAGGGAGATTGTCTGGCTCAGCATTACCAGGTACTACTGCTGCCAAACTTGTATTACCACTGTATAAACTACTGCTACCAACTTGCTCCTGCACTACAAAATGAGTCTATCTGGTTTATCTACCTCTGATCCATTACTGAAATATTCAAAATGTGTCATGTTACTTGCAGGGATGTATAGAAAAGCCTTCATGATCTCTCAGTATTACAGCTTGCTCTTGTTCATCTCTGTAATTGCTACTTGCCACCTACAATATTTAACGTTCATAAAAAGACTCTTAAGAAACTACTTTTGTTCCTCCAAAGCAGGAATAACTGCAATGCACAGGGACAAAGAAGGTGAATTATGCAATCTGATTCCTACTTAGGCTAACCAGTGACTGAGATAAAATAGAGTGAGAAAGAACAGCATACTTTGCACAACAAACTAAAAATAATCAAGGCAGCAGATACCATTTAAATCATTCCATCATGGGAACAGAACCAATATCATAACTGCATCACTTCAGAAAAGCAAATGAAATTACTTAAAATAATACTGTGCTTGTATATAACTTTACCCTGAACAGCTGAACAAACATCAATGAACTAAATGCTACAGCACTCCTGGGAGTTAGGTATTAATAACCCCATTTTACTGATGAGGATTATGAGGCAGAAATGCGAAGCAAGTCTGCAAAAATAATTTTTTTCTCAGACTAGGTCAGACAATTCAGAGTATGGGGTTAAATGTGATCATGAAAGAAGGCTTCTTCAGTCTTCAATATTATCTGGGAAAGGAATGCATTTCCTTTGAGAATATTAGGTAGTGACAAAGATAATTTGACTTGTATATGCTTCATATAGAAGCTGATAATCACAAAAGAGTAGAAAATAAAAGTGCATTCACAGTGCTGAAGCAACTTAGGTATCTGCCAAGATTTCAAGGACTTGTAGACCTGTGACAAGTTTAACACTGTTTTTGCAAAACATTAGTATTTTCTTCTAAAAGCTACTACTACCCAAATTGTTTATTTTACCTTGTTTATCCTCTCTCTTCTCGACTGAAAGGGCCCTTGTTCCATCATAGCAAAAGGCCTTAATGCAATTCAACTGCAGTAATTCAGCATTCTGCTTGATTTTCTTGACCTTGTTAGCTATCTTGTCCATGGCTATTACTTCACCCTGAAAAAAAAAGTTTTCCCCAAAGTTTTCATCAAAAGCATAGGGATTAAATGGATATGCACTTCCTGTTTTCGTTTCACCCACCCTGGGCAGGTGTAATAAATAAAGCATAGTCTTCCCTACAGAGTAATTTTATTCTTAAATCCACACTCCCGCAGTCCTTACTCGCACGTGTTTTCCGTGATAGCCGCATTCGTCTGAAGCCGTGCACATTCCGACTGCTCGGCACTGTCACTCTAAGGAACGCTGTAATGTCTGACTTCTGGCAACAGGTTTTGTTGTTTGTTTCTTTTTGTTTGTTTTGAACTGCTTAACTGGGCACTAAGATAAAAATTTAATCATTTGAAAGAGGGTAGAAGCCTCAAATACATGGTAAAATAGGTCAACAGGTTTTAAATTTGTATGGAGAGGGTAGGAAATATGATCACAATATAGCTCAATGCTGAGGAAACAAGGCCCTCAGCCATGTCTCTGACTTGCTTAGACTCAAAACATATTGTAATACTTGCAGTACTTGTCACTCAAGTTACTTCGGGAAATAGTGCAAATACTAGAATAAACTTAGAGGTGGGGGGAGGGAAATCGCAATTACACATTATTCCTTTTATGTAAGAATAAGGTTTCTTTTTTCTTCCCCCAAAATAAATCAAAACAGACACACACCACTAACTGCTACATGAAATCTGCGAACACAAACTAAAGAGTAGCATCAGTAAAATCCAGAACAGAAAGACCCAATAACCAAAAACTTCTACTACACTTGCTACAGCAAATACAATGTGCTGAGAAAAGAACAACTTTTTTCTATTTGGTGATGGCTCTCTGGAGGCTTATAGAAGGGTAACATGACTAAGATAGTTTAAAAAGTAAAAAAAACCAGTAAAGATAAGCTGTTATCTGTATGTCATGTTAGGCAATACGTAGATCTAGGACTGAGAGGTAAGAAAGCATTTAGGCTGTAACAATGGTGTCCAGTCTTCAGCTACTGTGAGCCAATCACCTCCTACAGGTGAACTCAAGAACCACGTGCCACTGCTTGTCCCCTAACACCATTCAACCTATTGCACATGTACACTAAGAACTGACTGTGCTTCAAAGTTTCATCTGTTGCAAGAGCAGTGGATTTGCTGCACATCTCTGCATATTGCAGAGATGAAGAGATGATAGAATCATAGACTGGTTTGGATTGGAAGGAGTCTTAAAGATCATCTAGTCCAACCCCCCTGCCATGGGCAGGAACGCCTTCCACTAGACCAGGTTGCTCAGCGTCCCATTCATGCTGGCCTTGAACACTTCCAGGGATGGGACATCCACAGCTTCTCTGTTCTTTTCTCCATTTGGCCCATGCCAGCTACTGCCAGAACAACTACTTGAAAGACGTGGAACCAGCAGTGGTCTGGACTGGAATACAAATAATAATAAATTCTCAAGCTTTAACTAATCCCAATTCTTATTTAAGAGCTCTTAACATTACAGAGTAATTTTATATCTTGGTTATCTCATTTAAAAACAATATACTAATGTTTACAATTTTATCACAAAAAGTAAGAGTGATTCAAATATTCTGAAATGTTAGTAGTTTAATATACTGTGAAAAACTAGTACGGAAAATCTGTAAATGGAACTTAAAATCCAAAAAGAAGTGCTTTTTTCTGTATCTTTATCTTCCGTATCTTAAAATTATATACTCAGAAAAGGAAAATCAATTGAGATAAATATTCAACATCTGTATTCTTAATCTTCTACCTTCAGCTGCAGGTAAGCAGAACCAAAATATGTAATGTGACTAAGGAAATAAACAGTTCTGCAAAGTTATACAAAATGTAGATACACAGATGGAAAAAAAGTATAGATGTAAATGAATCCATGACAGAAATAAATGATTTACAGACTTCCTTTATTTATCACATTAGAATTCTTTACTGGAAGCTTTATATGTGTATATAATAAATGTCTAATGACTGTCTAATGCATTTTTAATACCTTCTGCTCCATGCTGAGGGAAGAAAACACCTCCATATGCAAAACATCACAGAACTGAATACATGCCTTTTCTCAATACATGCATACCATTACATACTGTGCCTTCCCATTTCTGCACAGACAACTGTCAAAGTACTGCATAATGTAACTGCAAGACTGCTAAATAATCTGATCTATTCTAATAACCCTATTTCAACACAATAAAAAAGCCTTACAAAATTTTTAGAGGAAATATTACATGCTTTTCCCCTCTGCTAGAGAAGAGTAACCTGTATTTCTGTATTTCACTGTGCACATAACATTTTAATATATGCAAATTTGTAATCCTATAGCTACATTCTTATTTTCTTATGTTCCCTTTTCCTTTGTCTTTCTCTACATATTTTTTGTTTCTTCTCATTTTTGTTACTTTCTCATGAGATAGTTTTGGATTTGTGACATTCTACCATAGAATGACAAATTCAGACTAGAAATTCAGCCTAAAATCATATCTATATGCAGAATTGATAATTTTTACTGAGAAAAAGTTAATCAGACTAGGAACTTTTTAATAATTTTTGTAAAGAGTTGAGTGTTTCTTTAGCACACAGTAGTAACCCCTGATTTTTATGTATCTCAGTTTCATGAATCCAGCATATTCTTGCTTAACTTTGCCTTGAATGTAAAAATTTCTATGATTAAAAATAATTCAATAACATTTTAAAAAGTGAAATTAAACATATTTCAACAGTCAATTTGTAGCAAATAAGATTTTAAAGGTAATGGTGAATATTTGATAAAGATTGTCTGTTGCCCATTTCAGTCACTCTGATGTGTAGCAAAATACATTGGTAAATAAAATGTCAAAATATTGTTTGCTGTTGTAAATTATCTGTGCATTCTAACAGCTAAGTGAAGAGAACTGTACAAATGAACAGTGGTTAGACTTTCCTCCTTAGACAGAAAATGCCAAATGACTTCTCTTACCTGGTCATGCATTAATGCTGCAAGATGGGTTGTTTTTCCTCCAGGTGCAGCACACATATCCAAAATTTTCTCTCCTGGTTGAGGGTTTAAAATATGGCTCACAACCACAGAAGGTAAATTCTATCATAAAAACAAATATGGGAGAATTCAAACCTTATACCCTGCATCAAATCCTTTATTAAGGAATGGCAAACTCGTTTAAAAAAAAAAAACACCATTCACCAATGAAGATACCTATGATATTGCTCTCAGTTCTTTAACAGAAAATGAGCTATTTGTATTATATATAAGGGACAGTTTCCGACAGAAGCCTCCAGTGGCTCATTTGTTATATAAAGCTATGTCTGAGTATCTATGACTGAAGTTTAATAGTTCATGACTGAGGAGACTACAGTGCTAAAAGTCCAAATAAAATAAGCTGATACGGGCTCAGACACAGAGGAGCTCTGTTTATTACAAATATTTTACATTAACCTGTTTATTGGAACATTTACTATATTAACATATTGGTGCAGCACATTAAAGAACAGTAATGCCAAAAGGCAGAAGTCTAAGCTTGCTGAATTTAAGCACCAAGAAGCTGAACTGTGCTATTAATTGCATAAACAGAACAGCTGCACTGAAGAGAAATAATGTGCAATGATTGTGCACAGTACTGCACCTTAGACAATATGGAAATATTTTCTTCTTAGTTCAACACAAAGGTATAAAAACCTTTTAAAGTTGTCTTTACTACTTAAATAAAGGCTTCAAGTCAACCTAGTATTTGGAGATTTTCCTGATTACAGAATGATGTACCTTAAAAGGGGCTCATATTCTAGAGTTCATAGGCAGATTCCAAAAACTAATAGTTCTACGCAGAGTATCTGTGCAAGAGGAATTTCTATGTTTTTAGGTGAGTATTTCTTATGTCGCTTTGAAATCCCTTATCATATCTCAGACACATTATGATTAAACCACCTACATGTAGATACTGACTTCAGTTTAAATGCTTTGTTTTTCTCAACTCCAAAGACTGAATTAGGTGCTATAACGCACAAGGAATGTGGAAAACCATGAATGTGTGCTAAGAGAATATTCATTATTCTGTAAAGAGTACAGACTTTTGGTTTTGGAACAAACATACCTGTAAAAACAAATGACTAGGGAGCACGTTGTCAAATGAAGGACTAAGGTAGACTGGCTCTGTCATTCTTATGCCCAGCCCCCTGAAAAACATGAAGAAAAAATTTCAAATACCTAGTTTTATACATTTTAACAGTAGTAAATTAAAATCATTATGTTCACAAATAGCAGCTTGAAACAACAATCTTACAAAAATGAAAGAACAACCAAGAAAAATACTTCCACAATTTTTTAATATGATATTCTTTAAAATGACATCATTAAGTTGAGTAAATCATGGCAAAAAATGCATTACGTTATAAATTGGAACCATCGGTAAAACTGCGTAAAGCAAATTTCTGGTTCTGTACACAGGATAAACCAAGATCTAATCCAAGCTTTAACAATGTAAAGAAATGCATAAAACCAGACCTAAATATCTTAACTTCAATCCAAAAGTGCTTTTGGCTAGCCATGTGTATGCACTAGGGCACTGGCATGTGATTTCCTACTTAGATTTTTCTCCATTTCCTAAATTTCTGAGATTTCAGTCAAATAACTACAGAAATCCTAGATGAAAAGCCTTGCAGGAACATTGCTTTGCCTGCAAAGCTAAGGTTTGAACTTAGAAGTCACCTGAAAGGTTTAAATATGGATGAAATTCTGCAGCAGATTTAATTGTTAAACCAAATGTACTAGGAAATGGGTAACAAAAAAGAGAAAACTATGAAATAGCAACACTGAGCCTGCAAACAAAAGAGAAGAAGAATGAGTATTATTTTGCATACGTACTGGATAGTCCAACAAGAAAGAAGGATATGAGAAAGCAAACTTGCAGACACCAGATTTAGTGTTACATACTGCTGTTCCATGTCACCAACTCAACAGGTAAATCCTACCACTACTTGTACTATATTTATGCTCTCATAAATCAGAAATTCTCTGACAATTCTCTTTTTTTTTCACTAGAATTTTTGTGGTGCGTCGTCAAGATGTAAAGTCTTGGTCATTAATTTGATATCCATGGTCTTCTACATTACTCTTTATATGTGTTTTAGGTGACACAAGAGGAATAAACCATATGCTTCATCAACAAATAGAAAAGCAAGTAATCTTGAAGTAGGTAACTACTTTGACAAATGTCAGTAATTTTTTTAAGATATCTGACCTTATGTTCTGTCCTTTGTCCCACCAAAAAAAAAAGCCCCCAGAGATATTTTTAAAAGAGGGAGAAATTGACAAGGCTGCACTTCTGTTCCATCCAAACTAGGAAGTAGTACAACACAGTTTACCAAAATGCAATTTTGCCACAGTGAGAACATTTGTCAGTTCTGTTTGATATTATTGAACTGAATAAAAATGAATTATGAAAAGACTCCCACTTATTTCCTCCTACCTCTCAAGTAAATTGGTATCTGGATCCCACTGTGAAACTAATGGCTTCCCAAAAAATATTGGAAATACCAACATGCAAAGCCATCTTGTGACTTCACACAGGGTACAAAATAATTCAAAGCAGTTTCCCATCTTCTTCCTTTCCTTTGCAAATATTTACATGTAGATTGCAATTACTATGGACTAACTTCAGTGGGCCAGTTGAACTGAAGATTTCACTGCGACTGAGTTCTGAAATCCCATTTCCAAGGAAAACTTTGACTCCGTCGAATTCTTTGGCTCCTCTTTTGCATTTCCCTTCAATATCTGAATACACTGAAACCAGATCTCCAGCTTTCACAACTGCACAAATAAAAATGGAAAGCTTGAAATCATCATGATACTTAACAAAACAGTAGTGACCAAGTAGCCCAGATTTTCAGTAGACTACTTACTTCAACTCTTCTATCATACCACACTTCACACCTTCTCAATGTAATCGAAGAAGATTAACTGATATAAAGCTTGACAGTTTTACACAGTAAAATGATGGCTACCAAACAACTGGAGGTACTGAGAGACACCAAGCTGCAAGTCAGGCACTGTATCTAGTACTAGCACTGTGTGTAGCTGCTTTTTCCCAATTTATTGCTTTGACACAAGTGATTATATATCCTTCTTCTGATCTGGCCCTCTTCCCTTTAAGGCAACTGCTGTTCTCAATAATCCTCTTAGAGAGTTTTACATCTCCAATTAAAACCCACCAGATCAGTTAAGTATGTAAATATACCCCAAACTCTAGAAGTGTAATCCTACAGATATAACAAACTTTCTGAGTAAGAAAAAAAAATAGAAAAGGAATGGTTTAGGTGATTTTACAGAATAGTGAGCAAGCTCTGTGTGCTGACTGGCTGAAAAATATGCTTAAAAATAAAGGCCTCTTCTGTTAACAATAAAAAAATTTCCAAAACTGCATTTCTGAGGTGACTGACAGGCTGGAGGAACCAGAAGATATAACAAGACTAATGACAGTTCGGCTTCCCAAGAATTATTTTAATTGTACTAGAGAATCTTTTTTTCCATTTTCAAGTGGTCTTCTGATTATGCCCAAATGCCCTGAAATTCTTAAATGGTAATATTTGTTGGGTAGCCACTGAAAATATGGTTTTTTTACACTACTTCTTTTTACACAATGTGACACAAAACATTAAGTGATTGCTCAGTATTACTGTCTGCTTAAACTTCACTGAACAAAAACTTGCAGCAATTTAACTCTTCCATCAAGCATATCTGCCAACGATTTTTGCAGTATTCAAACATAAATGATTTTATTTCACTCTCTGCTGACAATCATCCTTTCAAAATACACTAGTTCTCATAGAGTTCCTAAGCTTTTCGTAGATTATACCAGCATTCCATAAACATAAAGGTTAGGGTGTGATTAGTTAAATTAAGCTCCAAGTCCCCTGATCATTAGTTTACCCTCATTTGGACTGCAAGTTCAGTGATTAAATATTGTGTTCTTGCTGTACTATTTTTTTTCTCTAGTTAGACCATCTGTGCTTAATACAGCCTTATTATATTTGGCATCAAGTGGGTAGCATGCCCTTTTATTTTATTTTATTTTCTTATTTGCAATTCCTCTGAAGTGTTCCTAAAGTTTTATAGTATCTTTATTTTCTTTGAGTTGATGTTACATGCATAATTACATGCAGCAATTATGATAAATCTACTAGCTGACTCAAAGAAGGACTTGAATATTTATGGAGTTGTCTAAATAAGCAGTTTCAACAACTGCTATTCCAATATACTTATTTCATTATCAAGCCCTAGATTGAAACACATTCCTGTTTGGTGAATTGGACTTAAGCACATGCTTAAAACTTCTTGAAGGTTTTTTTCCTGAAAGGAAATGAAGTGACTAGATAAACGCTTTTCTGACTCATTTTGTTTAATAGTAAGAATCAAGATGATTACTAGATCTCATCACAATAGAATAATAAGGTGAATCATCCAAAATTATACTGGTTTTACATAAAGTTAATTTGACATTTAAATAACAAAAGTAGGTTGCTGAACACAAAGCATGCATATGCAGATTTATCTTGTCATACAGGCATTGATGCATAATTTCCATTTCTTAAGAATCTGAAATAAAAACTGAAGACTTTTCTCATCAATGAAAAAAAAAATACTACGTCTCTTACATAAATAATATCAAATGAATTGCAAATGGATTAGAAAAAAGAAGATTTGTAACTTAAAATATAATAGAATCATGAAGGTAAGTGGCTTTGTGACGGAGTGAAAAAATAACAAATCTGGAGACAGTATCTTTTAAATAATCAAGATACATCCAGTCACCATCCAGATGTGGCATCTCATTTTTTTTTTACAAGACTGCAAAGCAGCCAATTTTTGTAAGTTTATCCAATGAACATTCATATTAAAAGTTACAGTATTAAGTAGTAAAAAAACCTCTTAACAAAACAGGTTTTACTTTGAAAATTCTCTATAAAAAGATTTTTAAATGAAAAACAAGAAATTGAAATCCTTGAGAACTAATACTTCAGCTAGGAATTACATATAGAAAAAGGAATTTAAAACAGGCCAGGTCAGTGAGAAATAATCACACATAACTTATTACAAGTAAAACGAAAAATAGTGAAAATCTTTAAAAAAAAAGCCAGAAAAACTTCTAAAAGTGTCATTACCATAAATTACAACTGTAAAATTAATTTCAGCTGAGAATAGAAGACAATTTCGTGTCACTATTTACTTATCTATTATCCAAGGGTGACACTTTTTCTGCCATCTTTACAACTTAATTGGGTGTATTTAGAGAACTCTTACATCTTGAGGTGGATACAATCCCAGGGACATAAACATGTGCTCCTCGAAGTACTGCATATCCACACTGGGCTCCAACTATGACTTCAGATGCATGTTTTTTTAAATCTCGCCTAGAAATACAAAATGTAGCTGAGTTAAAAAGAAAAGTATACTGGAAAAAAAAGCCAAATACTTCCCAAGTAAACTCCAGTTCATACTACTGATTTTGTCAGATATAATAGAAAAAGTAGTTAACTATCACGTATTACATTTAAAAGATTTATTTTAGTCCCAGAGAAATCAAAGGAAAGAATCAAGAAGAAAACTATTCCTCAAAATGATGCAGACTCTGACACATTCTGCCACTATTATGAACCTGACACAGGAATACAAATAAATCATATTGGGATGGAGAAACAGTCCTCTATCCCTTCCTATGCCAGATGATTGTGAAGTGATTTTTTGTGTTTAACAACTGCTGAGTAATTCTTGATTCCACTTGATTTCTTCCAGTGGAAGAAAACCCTGCCTGTACTTAGCTCTAGCTCTGCACTCCAATGAAAAAGTTTACTTCTTCTATCTGCCACCTACCTGGCTTTCCAGGGAGGATGCACACATGCCACTTTTTCCCTATAAAACATTAGTCTTATAAATAAGCAGAGAACTCTACGTTTTCTTTCACTTTTAAGGACTAAAACTCTGACCTGGTTAGTATGTGGACTGTCCACCAAGTCATAATACAAATGAAGTTGTGCCTCAGTTACAGTGAGTTAGTTATCATAACTGTAAGAAAATGGTGCTACAACATTTGAAGGCTAAAGACTTAAAACTTCAAACCTGGGTCCAATGACAGGAATTAATAAAATGTCCTGAAGTTTCGGGTGCTCGAGAACTGGAACACATAGTCCTTTAAATTGCTGTTTCATTAAAAAAACATAATTAGTAAGCACTACTAATAAACATAATATTTAAATACCTAATTAGACTAAAAACTGTTTGTCATTCATAATTTATAGCTGTAGAGCACAAACACAAAGGTAGTGAAAACAGTTAAAAGCAGCTGGGAAATAGTGTGCAAGGGGAGAGCATATATTATAAATACTGGTGTAAAAGACTAAACATTTAATAAATTCAGAAATAACAGGACCACAAAGAGATTGACTTAGAACTGACTTCAGGGAGTGGGAGAGTGTTCTGACAGTCATAACCCTATCACTGGTTTTTGCTTTCTTCTGGAAGAAGGTTGTGTTGAGTTGTTGTCAGAACACAGAAACACCACCATAGAAGCTTGTGTTAACTCTCTGATGTTTTTAGTTATAAGCCACTGTTTAACTCTACTCATGTATTGCTTGTCTTATTTAATAGGCCAGGTTGGCAATACTTTTCATTCTTCTTGTCAGCCCAAGTTTGGGTACTGATAGCTGAGTTACGTATCTACCTGAAAAAAAATGACAGCTTGCCATTTCATAAAGATTCCTAGATTTAAACAAGATGATGTCTTATCATCTGAGCCTTCTAAATTATAACCTCAAAGCATGTAAAACCATAAATCAGTTTGCATCTAATAAATAAGTATTTTCTCTTAAAAAAGAAAACAATCCATGATCATACTTTTGTGCAAAAGTGTTATGTGGTTTCCTTTTCTAACACATAATCACACTTCAGAACACAAAAAGTTTGTGAAAAGCTGGTCTAAAGTCAGTTTTCAGTAAAGTCTTTTCCCTTAAAGCAAAATATAACCCTGCAATACCCATTTCCAGACTTCTACAATCAAGCTAAAATTAGCAAAACTCATTACCATCCCAGCCAGCAGAACACTGTCAACTGCCATCACCGAAATGTCTTGGCTCCTGTCATGCAAAAGCTCCCTGTACACCCACTAGCATTAATAACTCATTCAAAGAAGAAGCAGATCTTTTTAGACAGAGTGAAGATCTAGGACACAGTTTCAAAGTAATACATTTTTTAAACATAATGGTTTACATAGTATCAGATAAATAAATGTTTAAGTAAGAGAAGTAAAAATCCACAAAATTATATGAAGATTAAAAACAGGTTTAAAAAAAGAAAATACAGTGGCTGCAGGGCATCACTCTGGCTCCAGTTTCTAAAACATACTGATTTTCTCACTTTCCTAAACAGTTTCTACGATGAGATATACAGGCATTTTCCTTTAGTCTTAATAAAAGTGTTCTAACCATGCTGAAGACAGCATACTGAACTACACTTTTTATCTGTCATCTCTATAGAGTTGACACCTTTACAGTACTTAGCCCAGCAGTACCTCAATCCTATCAAAGGTTTGGATCTGCCATATGAAAAAAAGTTGGATGCTTTTTCCCTCTGTTATTGCCTTTCTTGGAGGAATTAGATGAGGGATACTGGTACACAATGAATTTTCATTTAACATTTAACTCTGACAGGAAATCAGTGTGATTGTGTAATGTTAAAACCAGTGGATGCATTAAGGTAAGGTATAGTTTCCTGTAATGAAAAGGTCTCATGTTCAGGCAAAAGATGAAATACCCTATTATTTTTGCTGTAACAAAGAAATTGTACAAACCTTCTGGATCTCTTCAAACAGCAATTTTTTCACATGTTTCACTGAGGCCAAGTGGGTATTTACTCTTACAGTTGTAAAACCTGGTGGATGAGATAGATGACTTAACAGAGATTGGTATTTATTCTCTGCCTCCTGTGCACCTAAAGCAGTGATAAGCTGAAAGTGAAAGAAGAGATTTTATATTAACAGAATCACACAGAAGCCTCTTGCACAATGCAAAAGAACCCCACCAAATTAACATTCCATAGAAATTGAGGGATATGGTTGTGTGGTGTGCAATAGAGAGGAATGTCTGTGTCTGGAAGCCTAATTCCACTGGAAGCCTCATAAATTTCTTGAAAAATACTTGTTGGAAAAACAGCTGTATTAGCAAAATCACTGTCAACAGCCTGCAGCAAGGATCAAAGCAACTGCTAGAGAGCTCTCTGATATTGTACATAGACCAGTCCTAAGGAAATGGAAGAGTAAATTCAAAACTATGAATCAGTAACTTTCATATTGATAAAAATGTACATAAAAATGCAATTTTTTTATCCTTGGCATTAGGAACTAATAGATTGTCTGTAGTATTCTACACTGGGGTCAGGGAGTATTTCTTGTCAATATTATATGGTTAATATGTGCTTAATTATCTATAATCATTCTTCAGTGGGATCCAAAACTGAATCCTCTGATTTATGCTCAATTTAATTTAAATATTTGTATGCAACTTTGAGCCAATGGGCATAAATACTAATTTTATATTTTAAATATAAAAATATTTTGTATACAGAACTGTGTTTAATGTGACGATAATATTTTATTGTAAGGTATTAAAGTTACACAAAAAAATGATTAGTTTTTGATGATTAGTGGTAACTATGTCAACATACCTCTTCATTTCTGAACACTTTGGTGAGATACTCTTCAACTTCATATTGAAAAGAGATTTTAGGGAAAAAGGACATCTTCCTTTAATTTTTAAAATCTGCTGGTAAGGAACTGAAATAAGCAAAGTATTTTCTTATTGGTTCTTATCATATTCCGTAAGTTTATAAATGTAACATAAGACGTACCCACAAACTAAGTTGTTGGTTCTGACTCTTTCCATTTTAATAATGCAATTTTATGCACTCAAATTTTCAAATATTGGTCAGGATATGACTGTAACACTATTCTCATTACATTTCAACGTATGTTCATTAACATGTTTAGCATTTGCAATCACCTTACAATGAGGTTACTGCCTTCCTTGCTGTCACATCCTTTCAAGCCAGACCTTCTGGGGCTACTGCATCGGTGTTTGAAATGAGAAGGAAGTGTTACCACCTCTAAATCCTGTCCCATTAAAGTTCCCCTAGCTATCCATGGGGAGAACAAATTTCAGAGTTCCAGAATTCACTCACAAAGGCTCCTGATGGAATTTAGCTTTGACTCTTTTAAGTCCCAACTTTCATATCTGTATTCTATTCCATTATCAGATCTGTTCATTTTCAGAAATAATCTTCTTAAGTTTCCCTTCTTTCTCTTCCTCAAGCTTAACTTCTTAGGATTCCTCCACAGTTCAAATTATCAAAACTTCAAAACAGAGGGACAGGTATGACTGCAAGCAATGATTTTTTTTTATGTATATACTTAAAAAACTAAGTAAGCTTTAACTCTAGTTTGTGTTAAATTCACAGTAGGAAGAGTGAAGGATTAATGCAACAGAAATTCTACTGATCCCTAAAATAAATCTTCAAGCTATCTGGTGAAAAAAAATACATGGATAAAAGGTACAGGAATTTCAAGATGTTGCTTTAATTCCACTTGAAAAGCCCAGCTACAAAGTCTTATTGCAGCTCAGACATGATAGAGATTTTATTCTTTAGCATTTTTCTCTGTAGGTAATACAGTTATTTTCCCAAATGGTATCTGCCCACCCCCCTATTATCTTTATTTTGAAAAATTATATACACTTCAGTCTGAAGTGAGACTTCCTAAAAATTTAAATTTGCTTACAACAGCTTAAATGGAAGGAAAGAGACAACATCACTCTAGGTTTAGTCCATTTGTAACAAGGAATTTTGACTATCGAAATACATTTCCATTGTATTAAATGTACTTAGAGAAGAGAGATCGGAATGTTTGATATTCATTTTACTTGAATGAGAGGCTATTTGCCACTTTTATCATAAAAAACCACTCAAAAATATTTTTTTGGTTTTAATATTTCTGACTCAATTCAAATCTTAATGCTACAAGAATGTGATCTTATGTAGACTTACTTTTGAGTCCAGACAAAGGCAAAGTTTCATGGGTAGGAGTTTCAAAGCCTTATTTGCAACATTAGCAACTACTGAAAGAAAGAAACTGTAATTCAATTAACAAACTTCTTTTTACAATCAAACAAAATGCCAAGAATTTATCTTGCTATTTCCACAAAATCTAATAGCACTACACTAGCACTACAATGTAACAATACTACAACACTTGATACAACTGAAATCACCAAAGCTCAGTTTTAACATTTCAGAAAATGTGACATATCATGTGCTTGTTGTCCTAGAATGCCTACATTACAGGAAAAAAAAACCCAACAACCACAAAAAAACCCCCATATGGCTCACATTTGGAAAGCTTTTTCTTCAGAAGCGTAATAAACTAGCCTTTAAAAAAATCCCACACTAGTGAATTTTTCGAAGAATTGGAATCCTGAAAATAATTAAGCAGACATTTGAAAATTGGTAGAAATGTGGTGTCTATAAGCCCTACATGTGACTTCAATATTGACATTATGAAGGTATCCTTTTGGGAATTAGATGGGTTATTTAATGATGGCCGCAGAACATCACATAATGACTAAGGTGATACCACAATTACTTCTTCATGGAAAACCAACCACTGATCTGACAGCATGTTAGCAACAGGACTTGGACCTATCTAAATTCTAAAATGTGACTTAGTGCTACCACAAAACATGAGCCAGTAGGGGGTCAAAATCTAAAACTCTTGCTGAAAAACACTGCACACAAAAGACAGAACTGCAATGACATGTGCCATGGTTTAAGCCCGGCTGGCAACTAAGCACCATGCAGCCACAGCCCAGTGGAATAGGGAGGGGAATCCAAAGTAAAACTTGTAGATTGAGATATGAACAGTTTGAGAACATAAACAAAGTAAAATACTATAATAATAATAATAACAACAATAATAATGGAAAGACGAGTGATGCACAATACAACTGCTCACCACCTGCTGACTGATGCTAGACCCCATCCCCAGACAGCCACCCTTCCAGGTAACTCCCCCAGTTTATACACTGGGCATGATGTTTAATGGTGTGAAATACCCCTTTAGCCAGTCTGGGTCACCTGTCCCAGCCATGCTCCCTCCCAGCTTTCTGTGTATCTCCTCATTGGCACAGCTTGAGACACAAAGAAGTCCTTGACTTAGGATAAACACAACTCAGCAACAACCAAAACATCAGTGTGTTACCAACATTATTCTCACACTGAATCCAAAACACTGCACTGTACCAGCTCCTGGGAAGAAATTTACTCTATCCCAGCCTAAACTAGGGCAATGTGTTAAAAAAAATAACCTAGCCCCACGATACAAATTAATGACAACTATGTCAACAAATAATGCAGAACCTCTATAGTCTGAAACTTCATACCAAAACCAAAATTACGTGTTAGAAACCACTGTGCATTCTGAACAGGACGTAAAGCATATTACAATTACTCCAATGTAAGGGCTAACAGAAAAACAATAAAACCAAGGAGATTTCACTTCTCCCAGTATGAAGGGGTAGACTCACACGGAAGCATGATGCCACATCTGTGCTTTTAACCACAGTCAATGAACGCTTCAGGAAGCCATGGAACACGTAACAGGAGAAGTTGCAACTTGACTGTGACAAGCTCATAGGAACTGGCATGAAATGTGACTGCAAACAGCTCTTCTGTCACAGAAACTATGAGGTGTTCAACACCTGCATTCAAATGACAAATACCAGATGTGCTTAGTTTAGGGAGAGGAACAACACACAAACGAAAAGCAATTCCGCCACTAAAAAGAGCCGTCAAAAGAATAAAACCACTGTAAGCTGCCTGGCAATGTCAAAACCACAGGACCGGAGGTTTAGAGCATACCCAATACAACCTTCAGCAGCATATATATGCCCTTTCCGTGGACACTGTGTCAGAATGTAGCTTAGAAAAAAGGGAGAGGTGATTAAAATACATAGGGAATTGCTTTCAAATATGGAAAGGCTAAACAGTTCGCCATCTTCCAGGCTGGGGAACATAGCTAAGGCGGGACAGGACAGACGCTTGTAAGTTCAGACAGAGCAGGAAGCCGTGCTGATGAAGGAGATTGCCTAGAGTCCCGTCAAGTACAGCAGTCAGACTTCAAACGTTCAGCAGGAGGCAGGCTCGTACTGAGAGGGGTATTTTTTTTCTCCAGACCTGCTGTGCCGTACACCTTGCCCCAGAAAAGGCATGACGGACCTCAGAAGAAAGCTACTGAGATAGCATCTCTTCCCTATTCACCACCTCCTCACGGATTATCATGTGCCTCTGTGGGGAACTGCAGTGGGGAACGCGATGCCGGACCAGGGCTTTGATCTAGCTACGCACACGAACACTGCGAGCAGTCACAGGCAGCCAGCACCCGAGATGCCGAGCAAGGCTTTCAAACTTCCCTTGCTCACCCTTTTCCCACACGAGGAAAACGACAGTCGGGTCATTGCTGTGGAGAGCGGAATATGGGGCTTCCTCCTTTATTCCCCCGTCCACCCGTTACTGAAATCATCAAGGAGCGGGGAGGAACGGGACACACAGCTCTTCGCAGCTTCCCCGAGGGCCTGCACCTCAGCCCAGAGGTACCCGGGAGGCGGCCGCACCCCAGCGCGACGCGCAGCCGCCACCGCCGCCTCAGCCTCGACAGACCCCGAGGCACACACAGCCCCGAGCCGCGCTCGGGCCGCCACGACAAGGGCGGAGTACGCAGGTGCCCGTACCAGGCCGAACCGCGCTCGGCCCTGCCGCGGCGGCACGCAAACCCCGACCCGTCGCCCGCCCCACACCTACCGCCAGGGCCCGCCTCCTCCGGGGCGGCAGCAGGAAGTGCCGTCGGGGCCGTGTCACCATGGGAGCCGGGCACGCCGCGGCGGGAGCGACCGCAGCCCCTGTGCCCCACCGCGGCACGGGGAGGGCGGCAGCAGAGCCCGGGGGGCGCCCGAACTTATCGGACAAGACATTGCTGACATCGCTTGCTTTTTTTTTTTTTTTTGAGTTTTTGTTTGTTTTGGTGTTTTTGGTTTTTTTGGTTTGGTTTGGTTTTCTGAAATGCTGCCGAGTGAATTAAAGTAACAGGTTTTGTACTTCCACCGTTTCTGCACCTAAGTGCCTGCGGGATCGCTCGCTCACTGACCCTTCCCAAGGTGCTGCTGAGGAAGGCCGGGTGGGTACCCGCGCAAGAGCTCAGTGCAGAAACCTGTAGCACAGCCCTGAAAGGGCGTCCGCTGCTTTCACAAGTTTTACTGTACACGATACCACTGCCTGCCCTGAAACCCTCAACCCTTCCCAACGGCAGAGGCCGTGGACCGGCCATAGCACCGCCGGGCTCCGCCAGCGCCTCCCACGCCGGCACCAGCCACCGCGGCGGGGGCCAAGCGCTCCTCGCGGCACTCGTCCCTTGGGGGGCGGCTCAGTCCTCAAGACCGTGCCGACCCCAGACCCCTCGGCTTTCCAGCAGCCCTGGCGTCTCCTCGCAGCTGTCCCCACAGACACGCTGCCGCGCCCTCCACCCCCGCCATGACGCCGCAGTGACGCGCGCGGGCCGCGGCGGCGCGGGGGCGGGGCGGTGCCGCGTGCCCGCCCCCTCGCTGTGCCCGCCCGCTCGGCGCTGCCGCGGGGCCGCTGCGGGAGCCTCCGCGGAGGGAGGCGGGGGAGTCGCGGGAGTCGCTGTCGCCGCCTGGGTGAGCTCGCGGTGCCCCGGGCGCTCGGCGGGAAGCCGAGGCCAGGCATGGGCCTAATCTTCGCCAAGCTGTGGAGCCTCTTCGGTAGCCAAGGTGGGCGCGCGGGCCCGAGCCGGCGGCGGGGCGGGCGGCGAGTGGAGCCCGCGGGGCTGCGGGGCCCGCGGGCAGCCGCGGGGGCTCGGGGCCGGTTCCTCTCGCCAAGCTTCCCCCGAAGGCCCGCCCAGCCAAAAGTTGAGCTTTGCTTTGTGCCGCGCCGTGAGCGCTGGTCCCGCGGCGCCTCATGCTCGGAGTCGCTTTGTTTCGGTTCCCGAGGTGGTCTCGCTCTCCCCCTCCTCCCTGGCCGCGTTAAAGGCGTCGTCTGCCCCGGGCAGCCCTTCAGGCGGTGCGCGCCCGGCATCCACGGCGGCCAGGACTGCTGAAGCTTTGATGGACGATGACGGTCCTTTTTGGCTTCGCCGATCCTGCTTTTTAAGTCGCGTTCTGTTATTAAAATCACGTTATTTTAGTCTTTAATTAAAAGGAAAAGAAGAACGCCAAACATGTAGGGGCCTTCGAGGTAAAGATCTGTTTGTGTTTGGCAATGATGCTAGTTAAATACAGTTAGTGACCCAAGAAAATCAGTTCTCCAGCCAAAAATGAAAAGGTTGTAAGGGGATAGTATCGCTTTCCATGCTTTCCTGCCCAGTTCATCCAGCCCCGCAATGATGGCTCATGTTCTAATCCAGAGTTCAGAATTTGCATCTGCCACGACCTTTACGTCGGTTATCATCAAAATAGAAAATTATGGTTTCTGTTAGTTTATTTCAATGTTTTTTGTTTACCTAGCCATCTTTGGTTAGAAAATTAGTTAAGGAATTTATTGTTGATATTGTTTTTCCTTGAGGCCCTGAGCTTGGAGCAGGCAAAATGATGTTACTGTTAATTGTTCTCTCATCAAGTTTCCAAATGTGTACCTCATTTCCACTTTAAAGTTCTTGAAGATGCACATAAGCCTTTTTTGTGCAATGCTCCGTTGCAAGTTTTTGGAGGCAAATACACCTGGTGTACTTTCATAGTTTTGTTCCTGTGCACATAAGCTGTTCTAGTTCTGTAGCTACCAGAGCAAAGCCTCAGTGTGTGTGCACATTGACGTCTGTGTATCAAACTGTCTTTCATGGGATGGGATTGGGATCCAGTCCCAGATCATGTATTTTTCTCATGCATACACCATCCTAACCACAGCATTCCTGAAGTCTTCTAACAGAGTCTTCTGAATTTGTTGCTAATTTCTTATTTTCCTGGACTGTCAAACCTATTTGGAACGATTCAATGTTTCCCCTATTTGCCAGAAAAATATTACATACTTTTTTTTTTGTTTTCATCAAATAGTGCAATCTGCAACTCCCTTCCTTCCATGAAGTATTCCTAAGACTCCAGAGAGATCTATAAGCAGAAAACTGATCAGGAGATAAGTGGTGGCTTTTAGTATTTGCCTGTATAGTAGCATATGATGTCAATATTTATCTTCAGGAAAACACATTGTTATTGTATATTATTTCCTGGAAGAAAAGTTATTCTTCATTGTGAATTACCTTGGCTGGATGCCAGATGCCCACCAAAGCAGCTCCATGACTCCCCTCCTCAGCTGCACAGGGGGAGGGAAAATACAGCAAAAGTCATCTGGGTTGAAATAAGGATAGGGAGAGATCACTCACCAGTTACCATCATGGGCAAAACAGACTCAATTTGTGAAATTAATATAATTCATTACCAGTCAAATCAGAACAGGTTAACGAGAAATAAAACCAAATCTTCTAAACATCTCCCCCCCACTCCTCCCTCTCTTTTCCCAGGGTTAACTTTATTTTTAGTTCTCTACCTCCTCCCTGCAGGAGGTGAACAGGGAATTGGGGCTGTGGTCAGTTCATCACATGTTGTGTCTGCCACTCTTTCCTCCTCATGGGGGGGACTCCATCCCCTGTTCCAGTGTGGGATCCCTCCCATGGGAGACAGTCCTTCATGGGCTTCTCCAATGTGTGTTCTTCCCAAGGTCTGCAATTCTTCACTGACTGTTCCAGCATGGGTCTTTTTCACAAGGCACAGTCCTTCAGGGACAGGCTGCTCCAGCATGGATCCCCCACGAGGTCACAGACCTGCCAGCAAACCTGTTTCAGAGTGGACTCCTCTCCACAGGTCCACAGGTTCTTGCCAGGAGCCTGCTCCAACCTGAGTGTCCAGTGGGGTCACAGCCACCTTTGGACATCCACCTGCTCTGGCATGGGGTCCTACCTGGGGTGCAGGTGGATCTCTGCTCCTTCACGGACCTCAATGGCTGCAGGGCCACAGCTGCCTCACCGTGGTCCTCACCATGGGCTGCAGGTGGATCTCTGGCACCTGCAGAACCTCCTTCCCCTCCTTCTGCACTGACCTTGGAGTCAGCAGAGTTGTTTTTACTCACATATTCTCACTCCTCTTTTCTCTGTTCGCAATTGCATCTGTGCAGTAACCTTTTGCCATCTTAAATATGTTATCCCAGAGGCACTACACCTGTTGCTGATGGCCTTGCCTGGCATCGGCTGCATAAATGTAGGAGAAGCTTCTAGGAGTTTCTCACAGAAAACACTGTGTAGCCCTCTTCACTATCAAAATCTCACCATGCAAACTTAGTGCATTCGTATGCATTAATGAAAAATTAGTCTCACAGTTAAAATAGATGAGATAATACCATGAAATATTTACTTTTTGGCTTTTATCCCAATAAGAAGCTCTTGGGGTGTGTCCTGATCTTGGTTTAGTGCTGGAGTTATCTTTGGGTTTTGCTTTGTTGGTTTGTTTGTTTGTTTGTTTTAACCTCCTCTTCTTGTGGTAACCACAGAAAAGAAAGTGAAGTTTTTTTTCATGGCCAAATTTGAAATTTCATTCTAGAAAATTTGCTTCAAACATAAATTTTTGACCTAATGGAAAATTATTCTCCAACTACACACCTATTTTCTCTAAATAATATCATTACTAATAATAACGCATAGTAATTTCTGAGTTGATTTTGGTTGCTCTTCTAGTTACGTCAAATCTTGATAATTCCCTGGAGAATTCACAGGCTGTCCTGTGAAGCTGCTTTTTGAGCAGACTAGCATGGTAACTTACACACTGATTTTGGCTATATAGAGGGAGTATTCCAAAGGTGCAAATAGGCTCTGCTATGTGAGGAGCATGGCATCAGTTCTCATGGCTAGTGTGAGTTGTGTGATAGTCTGCAGCACCTGATACTGGCAAAAGGAAAGGTTAAACAAAGCAAAGATTTGAAAAGTTCCATCTGTGTTCCATCAAATAGAGCATGGGGGACGAGGTGTGCCTAAGTCTTTCAGCTCTCAATATATATTGTCTCATAATCAAGTAGTAATTGAATGATGTGAACTGAAATAGAGATACTTTTACTTGTAAGAGAAACAATGGGCTTTAAAATAGACTCTTGTCATTTTTATATGTGACTTTCTAATGGATTCCTGATAATTTTTCCTTTTTTTTTTAATTGACCAAAAATATTGCCCAAGTATAAGTTCAGACTGAACTTATTTTTATTAGTAACTTACTTTTAGAAGTTAAAAAAAAAACAGAGTTCAAAAATGACCTGCTGAAGCTATGATTCAGTAGTCAAGTGGCACATTCTTCTAAGCAACATGTAGTGTGAATAGATGGTGGAGCAATTAAGTTAGTGCCTGTGTTAGCATATATCTGAGTAAAACTTGCTTGACTTATTATTCCATCAAAATTATCAAGATTGCTCTTAATAAAATTATGGGTTAAAAATGGAAGTGAATGTCAGCAACCCTGATGAAGGTAACTGACAGTTGTCAATACCTTATTTTTTGTATGTGACTGATAGAGTCCTTTAAGAAGCATACAAATCTGGAGTTTACTTATATTTGGAACAGTAATTATTCAGAGTCTTACAGGTTGCTGTGGAGGTCTGGAGATACAAGATGTATTTTAGCAGTTATTTTGTGCTTCAGAGAAGACTCTAAGGTAGCTCTTAGTGTACAGAATGAGTCTTTGTATTGAAACCTCTTTGACCTTCAGAATTATGCTATTGCTGCTGCCTTCTCTCTAGCAAACTTCTGTCTGCATTCTGTCTTCAGCTCTGTGGCCTCCAAGATAGTTGCTCTTTGGAACCAGATGAGTGTTTTGTTTCACCGCCTAATAAGTATTGGTACCCATTCTAGTAGTCATTTCCTCCAAATATGTTAGAAGACTCATCATTAAAGTATTTAGAATTTTTTCTATTTTTAACTTTTGCAAAATAGAGGAAAAGGTGTGTTGGGAGAATTGAATCTTCAGTTTTGGGCCCTTTTACAAGAGAGAAAGATGAGTAAGGGAAGAAAAGAGCATATTATGTCTTTCTTCTAACATCTGCAAGAAGATAATCTTCACTGTCCTGTGTTTTTGTAATACTAAACTGCCAGAGATTTTTTTTAACAGTATTACATACTATTTTTTTAAACAATGTGCTAGAAATGGTTGATAAAACCAAGAAGTCATTGGATTCTTTTAAGGAGTAGTCTAATACTGTCTTTTTTTTTTCCCTGCATATGCCTACTTTTTCTACTTTCCCTCCCCATTCCTGCCTGATTAATAAAGACTCTTCTCTTCTGCTCTCTCAACTTTGTTATGGATTTTCTTCTTCTTTTGCCAAGAACATGGTGGACTGGGAAGATATTCATGAATACAACCTAAACTGAGTTTGAATACCAGCCAGTGAAAGGGAGAAACTTGGGTTAGTCTGTAAGTACAGAACACAAATAAATCACTGCCTATGGTTTACCCCGTAACTGTCCTTCTTCCTAAATGTGGCATCTATCTTCTACTAGTTGCTCTTGTAAACAAGTAGTTGTCTTGCTAAAATTCTGTTCTGTCTTAGTTTGGTAGTTTTTAAGCTCACATGTTTTTCCTCTAATGCACATCTACGTGTAAATTTTCTGTATTTTCATCAAACTAGAGAGAAATTCAACTTTTGAATATGTTTGTAAGTGAAGAGTATTCATTACTGCAGTTCTGGAATCTGCTACTTGTATGAGATACCCATGATTTCACCTTACTATTTTCATGACAAGATCATCGTTAATTAACACTTGTGTGACTGTTTATTGTTTGTGCTTATTCAGTCACTGTATGAAACTCCATTTGGCCATGAAGTAACACAGATAAGCTGTGCCTTTTTTTCCAGTTAGTGTTGATTCACACTTCAGTGGCTTTTAAAAGCAGTCATCTCAATGGAGGTTTTTTCTTCATTACTCTTAAGTAGTGTGATGTTATATCATCCAACACTGCAATCATTCATGCCTAAGATGATGTATTCTGATAAGAAGATGAGAGAGCAGAGTAATGCCTGACTGGAATTTCTTTTCTTTCTTGAAAATAACTCAAACAGAATGCTGCAAAAGTAGAATCATCTTTTTCCTGGCAATAGTTGACATGTCTGGTTTGAAAACAACAGAAGGGTGTTTCTGTGTTTGACCTTTGAAAGCTGTTTAAATTTAACTAAATTTGAAGAAGAGATGGACAGTCAAGCTAGACATGATTTATTAGCATTGAAAACAGAGGATTTCTTACTATTTATGTATTCAGAAAGGTCATTAATTACTGATGCTCCTGTTAATGGGGCTAAAGTACTCCTGTATTTGCAGCCAGGAAATGTTCTTTCCTTAGAATGTGTTGACAGGATGCAGTAGTAGGAGTACTGGCGCAAGGAAATGGATTTTACCATCTGTTATAACCCTATTGCATAGCAAAACTTATAAAAGTTCCATACAAGAGAATGTTTTATTAAAGTAATATTCAGTATAAAAAGATGTAGGTAACTATGTATAAATAGCTTTTAAACCAAAACACTTCAATTCTTCCTTAAACCACCCATGTGTGGTGAAAAAACCCACCAATTTTATATTTATGATAGATCTTTTGATCTAGTAACTTATTTGATCCTGTAAATCAAATGCAGTATTTAATAGGAAATCTTTAAACTGTGAACCATGTTTTGCTTTGGAATAAGGGCCCTAGAATTGTAAATGTTATCTCTTTAAAAGTGAGCTTGTTCACAGAATTTTTATGTATCCATTTGCAAATTCTTCCCTCTCAACTGATTTGCTTTTTTGTCAGTAATTGGATCAGTATGTTGTAACTTCACACATACAGCAAAAGAACCACCAATCCTAAGTGGCTGTGCTACTAGATTTGAAATTCTAAGAGAGATTATTTACAGAGAAGCATATAAATTCTGGAGGCCTTTTTTGCTGGTTTTGTTTGTTTGTTTTCTGTTTTGCTTCCTCTGTGCCTGGAAAAAAAAAATATTGCAGCAGTTGCAAGATCACTGTTCTGTATGCTAGAATTTACAGCAGGTTGGGGGCTGTGATCTTTCCTTTCTGCTCAGCACTGATGAGGCCTCACCTGGAGTACTGTCCAGTTCTGGGCTCTTCAGTACAAGAGAGTTGTGGACATACTGGGGAGAGTTCAGTGATGGGCTGCAAGGGTGATTAAGGGGCTGGTGCATCTCACATATGGGAAAAAGAGGTGCAAAGAGGGCAGAGCCAGACTTGTCTTAGTGGTGCCAAGTGACAGGACTGGGCAATGGGCACAAACTGAAACACGGAAGTTCCCTCTGAACATCAGGAAACACTTTTTCACTGTGAGGGTGGCTGAACAATGACCCAAGCTGTCCAGGGAGGCTGTGGAGTTTCCATCTTGGATATATTAAAAACCCATCTGGGCATGGTCTTAGGCCACTGGCTCTATGGGCCTGGTTGAGCAAAGAGGTTCGACCAGGTGACCTCCAGAAGTGTTTTCCAGCCTTGACTATTCTATCATTCTGTGACTTTTCAGCTCAGAAGTTGCGAAGTTAGAATTTGTGGCCTATTCAAAATACAGTTTCCTCTCAGGTTTTACGATGTGAATGATGACGGTACCTTAACAAATGGTTATTATTGAGCCTTGAATGTTAAGGTAATATCTTATGCAGTCTTGAGATGTTTGTTGGTGTTCTTAACATGATACATTGCTATGAATTATATTTTTTCATTGTACTTTTCTTTCTAAAACTAGATGTTGTAGATGAAGTAATCGTTAGTAACTGTACCTTTATTAGATTTCAAGTGCTGACTTTTCTGAAACTGTAGTCTCAAGAGAAGATGAGGCTTTGTGGTTTTGTTTGGCTTTTTTTCTGTCCTGAAGATACCACTAATCTGTGTAACGTATTGAAATAAGAGAAACAAGTAATTGCTTTCTTCAGTAAGGGAGAGTGATTAACCAGAATTATAATTATTGCTGTTTCCACTAATTAATTGTCTTGTTTTTTGTATACACAGAGCACAAAGTAATCATAGTGGGACTTGATAATGCTGGAAAGACTACTATTCTTTACCAGTTGTAAGTATATGAACTAATTGTTTTTCTGTTTGCATTTTGTCACTGTTTAATCATTGAAAATTCAGCTTTGTAACCTGGTGGAATCTCTAAGGTTCCAAATCACACTTTGTACATTAATGGTATTAGTTGTTCTAAGCAGAGTAAATATTTAAAGGATAAGTGGAGAAACTGCCGTGCTTTAAAACTGGACTGTAAATTGAATAACAAAATTGTACATTCAAGCACAAAGTGAACTTAAATTTTTTTGCCTTGAAAGCCTGTCTCGATTTGTAAGCATAGAAATAATCCTGTTGCCAGTAACTGCAGAAAAGAACGTGATTTTTAAATTAATGGAAATTCTAGCTGCTCTGCAAAAATCCAAAAATGTTTCCAAATGTTTCTCAATTCCAATGTCTAAAACTTGTGATGGAGAATTCCTAAAAATAATATTTCATCTTGCCCGGGTCCTAGCTTACTCATTTTCAATAGCATCATTGCACCCAAATCTTGGCAGCATTACAGGAATATCCATGATAAATTCAAGAGTGTTGTTAGGACCGTAATTACTATTGTAACTGTGGAAAAGGAGTAGGGTGTAACTAAATTAATGCCCATATATCCGAATATCAAAGCAGCATAGTATGCTTTCCAAAAAGACTTTTTATTCATAAGCTTTTTTGAGCAAGCTTAAAGGTGGACCTGAGAAATTTTCAGAAAATTCAGAAATATTTTTTTGTTTTGTAACCAAGCAGTCATGTGGGATTTAATATTGAGTTACTAAGTAGAGTGCTTTGATAAAATTATATTCCAATTTATTTATATTAGGGGGTTGTATTTGGGATCTTTAGAATGGTAGCTCCTACTTTAAAACAGGTGTGTTTTAAGTGTCTGTTAAAGTCCTTTAAAAAGACAGTCCTCCTAAAACACAGATGCTTATCCATTTGTTATGCCTTTTATGTGCTTATTTTTCATTGCTGATTTCTATAAGCATGACTACAGTGACTGCTTTCTAAAGTTCAAATATATAGATTTTTTAAAATATGCCTAAATTTTTTATATTTTTTTATCAGTTACACATATCTATTTTTCTACAAAAAATTTGTTATAACTGAGCTGTAACAAGCCTTGTGGATTTTGCTGATTGGTCCTTATGGTGTGATATTGTTTCCTTTAGCTTAATGAATGAAGTGGTTCATACTTCTCCAACTATAGGAAGCAATGTAGAAGAAATAGTGGTGAAAAACACTCATTTCTTAATGTGGGATATTGGAGGGCAAGAATCATTACGGTCATCGTGGAATACCTATTATTCAAACACAGAGGTATGAGAAAATGTTTTGAAATCTGCAAACTGAATAAGTTTGTTTGAAATTATTTATTAGGAATATTGGTAGACTTCTGTAAAGTTTGCAGCTGTATTGATTTTAAATTTTATTGTGGAAGAATAAACTCAAAAAGTGTGAGGTATCTCTGGTATGCAGCCATTTTTCTGGTAACATTTGAAGTATTTTTTCTGTATACTGTACAGTAATGTTATTTGATCTATGCTATAAACTGTGAAGTTTTTCCTAGGCAATCAAATGATAACGAAATAAATTTTAGATTTTTTGCTTGCTTTTTTAAGTAGATTAAAAAGAAAATTGTGCAATGTAATTTGCAAATTTTGTGATGATTTGCAGTGGTCAACTGGACTTCTGTACATCCAGTCTGAAATGGTTTTGAAATAATGGTAATTAAGGACAAGGAATGAAACTTTTGGCCTAGGCAGCAGTATTTAAAAAGCTCATCAGCTCGTAGCTTTTATCCAAAGGAGGAAGGAAAGTCTTGCTGTGCACTATTTTTGAGGTACTGGCAGAGCTGCTGTTTCTGGAAAGGTTGGAGTAGAATTCAGCAACGGTTGACTTTTGGGATTTGTTTTTTATTACAGTCTTATTGAGGCCAAGAGGTTATCAATACAAAAAGGCACATATAACCTCTGAGGGCTCTTTTTGAGACATCTACATTGATGCAAGATAGTATAGACTTCATTTTTTACCATTTCTACTAAAAGCAGAGACCTCTTGTAGATACTACTCATTATATAAGTATTCCATCCTCCTTTAAAATTACCTTTTTTATCTTTTGCTTTATCTTTTCCTAAACTCCTCTTGAAGAGAGGTGAGATCAGTGATCCATCCTAGATCTACTGTAAGCCTGGTGATGACAACTGTCATCTCTAGTATTTTAGATTAATTTTTTATTTTATCTGGAAAAGTACAGCTACATCTAAGACACACATGAGGATAAAGAGACTTCTGCCAGTATTATGTGGTATACAGCAATAAGGTCGAGGCATTTACCCTTTGAGTATCTTTGGTTTTGGAATTTGGAGTGATGTATATATTCTTTGCCTGATACTTTCGGGATGTTCTTCATATTCTATCTAGTAAGTGTTTGAAATCCAGTGCCTTCTAGTACTTGGAAAGAATTTTCCCTTTACTTAGAAGCTTTGCCTGCTGGAAACGGTTGAGGAAGAAAAGAGGTCTGTTTACTATGCTAATCTTAGCCTCCCTCATGAATAATTCCGTTACAGTTCCTCCTCATCTGCTAGGCATCTCAAAGTCACAGCAGCATTAAATTGACTTAGTTTTTCATACTTTGTGGTCATTTTCAATGGCTAATGAATCCCTTTAATTTTATAAGGCCAAGTGATTTGGAGCATATGTTGGAGAATTATAGCAATCATTTCTAATTCTCCTGCTTTGTAACTGTCTCTCTTTTCTCCTTTTGTCACTTTCTCTTTTCTAGTGTCCTCTGAAAGTGTATGTCTCTTCTGTAGGAAGACTTGAGGTAGTGGTCTCTTGAAAATATGCTTTCTGTAATTTGTAGTTTATATTTACATACTATACTATTGGTGTTTTTTCCCTAGTTCATCATTCTGGTTGTTGACAGCATTGATAGAGAGCGACTTTCTATTACAAAAGAAGAACTTTATAGAATGCTGGCTCATGAGGTATGGTGGGGAGTTGGGATAATAGTTTTGTTGAGAACAGTCAAATAACATTTCATGCTTCCTATGTTAACAAAAATAATACCATCAGAAAAAAAATTCTGAGAATAAGTGTGTATGCATGTTGATCACATTTTAAAACCATGTAAGTTATAAATAAGCAGAAAAATTATTATGAAGCACTGTTCTAATAGGACTTGCTTGATTGTAATCAAATCAGTCTTTACGTTGCAAATGCTGAACTTGTGAAATACCTTACACTTCATATTAATGTAACTGGGTATTGTTGTTCTGTTCCACTGACTGTTTCAGTTAAATGGCTAAAATTTCAAGAAACATTTTTTTTTAATTTTTATTTTGGAGAAATGGAATTGCCTACTTTTTTTGTTTGTTTTAATCCTGTTCCTTAAAATTAAGGAGCATATATCATACTATGCCTAAATGAATTTCAGTTCATTTTCCTTCAGAACTATTTGGTTCTGTTTTTATTGTATGTTGTCCTGGGGACTGTTCAGCATTTGGTCAACTCACTCAAACATCCTAAATTAACTCATACATTGGCTTAGATAAAGTATGTTAAAACCTTTTGTGATCACTCTGAAGCTGAATTAAGGTTGTTTTAAATCTAAATATTCTCCCTCATTTTTGAAAGAAAAGGATTTAGTACAATGCAAGTACTGTTAAGTTCATTTCTCTGAGAGACTTGTTGTGTTTCACATAAGTGAGTTTTTGATATACAGTTTATTATTAATTGTAGTTTGAGTCTACTAGTAAGGAGTAAATTCACTACCAAAAAAGGTGGAAAAATTACTTGTTGTGGCGAAGTTTTCCCATGTAGTTTTTTAGTTTCCAGTCTGAAACTCTTAGGAAATTGTGATCTACCATCTCTTGAAAACAGTCGGTAGGCCTAGACTGGACTACTTGTAGGGGTGAATTTTCAGCTGTAGATCATAAAGCTCTGCTGTTTTGGGTTTTTTTTTCTCTTGGTGGAAAAATAGTCTCAAAATTTAATATGTACTGAAATGTATTGAACACTTTTAGTTGCAACTGTCAGCTTCCTGAGTATTACACTTGTTTACCCTTCTGCACTTTTAAAACCATACATTCCAGTTCATCTCGTTGCTGTTTGGAATGCTAAATTCCATACTGAAACAAAACAATTTTAATTAGTTATTAAAGCTGATGCAACATTATTAGAGCTCCTTTTCTGGAACCCTAGGATTAAACTTATAAGAATTCAGAAAGCTTCCTTAAATTGTTACTGCTTTAATCAATACAGAACTTCTTTAACAAAGTTGAAAGCAATTTCAAGGGAGTGATATCTAGCAGGCTTTTCCATTTGAATAGTATTTATTGTAGGATTTGGAATGTTTAACCAGAAATAATTCCACTGGCTGAATGAGTTGGAGCATTATAAAATGTATTTTGAGAAGACTTTCATTAGTTATGTATGAACATGTGGTCAACACCAAAAGGATACTCATATAATACATTACAATTTGATTCTCTGTAGTGGTGAACACTTCTGAATAAATTCGTTTTTTCAGTCTTACTGTAATGAATATTTAGTGCAGTAAGTCAGTTAAAACTCCATGCTCCTGTGTAATTGTGGATTAGCTTGGATACAGTTCTTTTAAGAAACAAAGTTAGCACAGTAGCCTTTTAGTTCTGTATAATAACTATTATGAGTACTGTAAATCATTTCTAGGATTTACGGAAGGCTGCGGTTCTCATCTTTGCAAACAAGCAAGACATGAAAGGCTGCATGACAGCTGCTGAGATATCTGCATACCTCACCCTCAGCTCCATAAAGGATCACCCATGGCACATTCAGTCCTGCTGTGCTTTGACAGGAGAAGGGTAAGTGCTTACTGCTTAGTATGGCAATTGGTGGTAAATGAGAATACTGATTTAGAAGCCTGCTGACACCAATGTGGATTTTCTGAAAGTTCATCTTTTCTGAACTTTGCAGTCAGAGGGACATTTTAAATTTTTCATTTTCTTAATTGAACCTTGTGGTTTTTCTCAAAGCTCAGACTCCAAACTCATATGAAATTCTTCCATTTGTTGTTAAAAACCCCAAACCAAAAACCAAACACCACCCCTCCATCTAAGTATGTAGCTGTTGACTTAGCTGTCTACTCTCTCTGTACTACTCTCTTACTCTTGTGTGTCTTTCTGTATTGAAAGAAATAAGCTACTGCTTTCTTCCTTTATATTCTAAACTACAGGAAGCTTCTAAGCTGGGAGGTTGAGGTGTTCTGGGGTTTTTTTGGTTGGTTGGGTTTTTTGATTAGCATTGAAACATAGTTTTGATGAAAAGTTACATAGATCTGTCATAAAACAAAATTGTTACCAATATTAAACTTTTTGTTTGTATCTGGTTAATGTAGCTAATTTTGAAATACGTATTCCTTATGCCAACAATTACTAAAATGGAGGGCTAGCCTTAGATCCTTAGTCTGTCAAAAAACGTTTTTGGATACCTTTTAACAAGGATAATGTCTTGCTTGTATGGTGTGAAGTGTACTAATTTTTCAACTTGATTTTTAAGGCAATCTTGTAATGTGTGATATTTAGAGGGTTTTTTTAGCTGTTATACAACCTTTAAAATAATGTGGTCTTGTGACATCAAAAATAGTGAATGCAACTGAGTATTTGGGAAAGGAAAGCATCTACCTCACTTTCTAGCATGAAGTATTGTCTAATGTCATGGAGATATCTTGTAGAGTGAATGGTGGCATTAACTTCCTTAGGGTGGAATGTGTTAGTGAGAACAAAGTGAGGTTTTTTTCATGGGGTCTTTGGATTGTATTGTTTTGTTCTAAGAGTTAACTCTACTTTCCTGCCACCAGTTTTGCTAAAGTCACTTTTGAATACACAGTTTATGTACTAATTAAGATCTTCAACCAAGTTGACATTTGAAGGAAAGTAATAATAAATACGAAGTTTAGTTTAGAAACAGTGGCCATCCTAGGCTGCTTCTTTTGTATTGTGAAACAAAAAGGGGTGAATATTTAGAATATTTTAGACTATGACAGTAGTGAGATCAACTTAGAAAAAACATTCCCAGAGTTAGATCACTGAGCTGAGTCTTCCTTGGGAAGATCTGACAGGCATCAGGGTGTATCAGCCCCATGTGAGTGAAGCTATCAGTTATTGGATAGCTAAACCCTGATTTACTGTATGAAGGTAAAGCTCAAAGAGGTATAAACTAGGTAACTAGATCCCTAGAAAATCAAAGGAAAGTCTGTCTTCTGAAATGGAAGACTTTTAAATGGAGATGCAAATTGAGTTAGGAAGCAGATTAGTTCCCATGCAGTCTTAGTATTCAATATAAGCATACTTTTAATTTTGTAATGTGATTTTAGAATTCTTGATTTACTGTCTTTTCATGAAACAATTCAGTCTGGATAACCTGCCCTTTATCTTTTAGTATTAGTATGTAAAGGTCTAACATTCTGTAGAAAAATAAAAAGGTTTTTGTTTCCATGTACTTATGAGTAAGCATTTAAGAATAGTGTCTTTTAGGTTTACAAGGAAAAAAAATTGAAGTACTGCCAAGCTTCAATGAAATAGAATGCTTGACCATTTTCATGTGGCTAAAGCATAAGTAGACTTAGTTTAAAACACTATTTACTCTGTTCAGCTTTCAATCCCATTTCCAGTTGATTTAATTTATTTTAAGTAGCTGTTTTGACACATAAAAACAGGTAGAAAATACCTTCAAGATGCTGAAATACAATTAGTACCAATTATAACGTCTCTTATCTTTCAGGTTATGCCAAGGCTTGGAGTGGATGACCTCCCGTATTGGAGTGAGATAGCTTTTTTTTGCTTTTTTTTGCTTTTTTTTTTTAATTCCTCCAAAAGAAGAGACTTCTATTTATCCTGTGAACATGTACATTTTTCTGTACTTTTGGCTGCTGAGGCAGTGACCATGTTTAATTTATATCAGCCAACCTCTAAGCTGTGCTTGAATCAAGCGCAGTTGAACTGAAACACAAAAGTATTTTCGTAACTTTTTTTAATACACTAATCTTCAACTGGATGAACATATGTGAATCTGTTTTTAAGCATTGAAATTCCTCTGAATATGAATTCTAACTTTTTCAATGATAGCTTTTTAAAATCTGTTTTGTCATTGTCAATATTTCATATTTCCTCTTTCTAAATAATTGTATAACTTACTAACATAAATGAGCAGCACATTTTATTTAATAATTAAAAGTAGTGTTTAGGTTAACTTTACTCTGCCATAGCTTTAACCTCAAAGGATAATCGTATCTCTCCAGCTGGACTTCCTGGAACATTAGTAGAGTTCTAGCCAGCACGAGAATTAATAGTTATGAATGCAAATTTTTAAATGCCTAATGAATTAGTTATAGTTAATATTGTGGTGGCTTTTAATCTGATATACAGTGGAACTTCTGCCTTAAAAGAAATCTGTTTCAGTCTCAGTTTCTGTGGTCTGTAGTTCTAGGATATTCTTCTACTTGAAGATACATCTCTGTACAGTGCATAAAAATATTGCTACTAAGTGCTGGTATAGTCATTAAAAATTTGAATACCTTTTCAAAGATAAATTGGTAATTACATTTGGAATCACAGCAGCCAGTGTTATGTGTAGACTTGCTGTATTCTGTTACAATTTTAAATTCTGTATACATGAGCCTTCCTCACCTTTTAGTGAGAGTGCTGTTTTCTAAATGAATGCAAAATCAAAAGGGAAGCCAGATTATAAACAAAACCAAACCATGGTGCTGTATCTGTAGACTTCGGAGTGAAGCTAATCTTGACCTTTATTTACCTACTATCACATATGTTTTCAGATTCTGTTGCAGAGAAATTATTTTGCCTTTATTTTTGTTTTTTGTCTTATTTGCACAAGCAGAGAACTTCTGACGGTGTTTGATTCCTTCACCTGAAATCTGAAAAACAGGTGGTGAAAGATTTGACCCAGTAACTGTTAATTCAGTTTGAAGGGAATTAAGTTAAATCTAAAGATAATCTAAAGACACGGAGTTAATTGAGAACATTAGGTATCAAATAAACCTAACCACCAGTCGCCCCAAAAAACCCCATGTGAGGATTAAAAATGCGAAACAAACCAAAACCAATAGTGGACACCCAATTCCTAGCAAAGTCCCAGCAGCAGTCAGGTACCCAACGTGTCTAAATGCTTGGCAGGTTTTCCAGAAGCACCGTTCTGCACTTCTGCATGCCTAAAAGCCACATGGAGTTTGGTTACCAGAATCATTTTGCAAACTGACTGTAGGTCTTTGATGACAAAATGTTTTTGTTAAATCTTGTTCTGGAAATTTAAGCACACCGAGTTTTCTTTAATAAAATTTTAAGCTTTGTAAATTTCAATTTGCTTCCATTTTATTTAAATAAATCTTCATGAAATTTTAAAAGTATCAGCAAGTATGTTGTCGTAAGTGTTGGAAAGACTTTGAATACATGTGGAAACGGTGATTGGTTAAATGAAGTTGTGTATTAATGCCAGCTATCAGAAGTTACATTTAGGACTACATTCAGTGTCAAGTCAAAGTGTTCAGAAAATAATTACAGTCAGTGAAAAGTAGTGCATAAAGAAAAAATATGAATGCAAGTCAAGGTTAAAATATGGTATTAAAGCTGTTTGCTCTGATGTTCAGCTGTTTTAATGTGTGAAAATAAGATTTGTTTTGCTCTTAGGGAAGCAAATTATAAAGGAAAAAATAAAATGGTAGTATGAATGATGTTTCTTGTTTGGTGACTTAATTTCAGTTTGCAATTTAGATTTATTGTCAGGTTTATTTTTATGTCATTCGGAATGTACTCTTAAATACTTACAAAGAGCACTAACTGGATGTGTAGCCCTTTGATTGTTAAAAAAAAATATGATTTTATATTTAATGCTTTCTAGCTAAAACTATTTGGAAATCTATAAGTTTGATTACTAAATCCAGTCTTACCTGAGGTAATACATATAAATTTGATTAGGAGGAAATGGTCTGATTGTAAACATTAGATTATCAGAATAATGGAAGTTTTAATTTCTTAGCACTTAAAACCTTTGCGTGTCTTTACAGAATGAAACATTCCTGATAATTGCTATGATTTTTATCACCTAACAACTCCATTTTCTGCAACAGTTTTCCATTGATAATACTGGTTTGTTCGGAGCACTGTTGCTGTGATTTTTTTTTATTATTATAATTTTTTTCGGGAAAAAGGCTTGGTGTGGAATTTTGGGGGCCTTATTTTTAATAACTTCAGAGCCTGTTAAACTGAAAGTGATTTGATTAAAATATATTAAAGGGGTCCCTTAGAATACTCTGTGTGTGTTTGCATTGCCAAATACTGCATTATGTTTGCTAATTTGAATGTAGTCAATATCTTGCAGGTAGTTTTGCATTTTGAAGGTATTCTGTGTTTAATACACTGCTCACAAAGAACAATGTTAATCACCTTAAGGTCAAGCAATTATGGTGTCCTATGCACATTTATATTGTACTGCTGTAAATGGGTTGGCACATGGCTTTTTATTTATGTTTTTTTACTTTTTGTCTAGGTGGCAAAGAGGTTCAGTATCCCCAAAGCAGGGATTCTTTCCAGCTCTTTAAACACACTGCACTCAGTAAGGTGAAGAGGACTTGGGCACAGCTGCTCAAAATACTTGTCATCAAAATAAAATTGAGTTGTTCTGTTAAGTTGGATGGGGTTTTTGTTTGTTAGTGCTCTGTGGTGAAGAGGTACTGCAATAGTGTAGCATTGTCGCTTTCATTTCATCTCCAGTCTGTTCACTGGGTCAGAATGGGGGCCTGCATCATGTGCAGCTGTAGCCAGTTCGCAGAACATCTTGGCTGGACACCTGCTTCCTTTCATCTCAGAGAAGCTCCAGCTTTGATCCTAAAGAGACTGTCACATCGTTTCAGCCATGGGAAGCGTGGGTCTTTGTTTGTTTCAGTGAAGGGTGTTTGTTTTAGTGGACTGTTCCCTTTCAAAGTCAGAACAAAACAAATCCAAACAAAAGACTGGGAAAAAACTTGTATGGATTTTTGTCTGTGCATTTGGCTATGCTTAGCATTTAGCTGAGTTTGCTCTTTCCTTTTGTAGAGTCCGGCTCGTGAAAGAGCCCGGAAGGCAACCGTGAGGAGAGCAGGGTGAGAACCTGGCCACGATGCCAACACTAGCAATAGAAACGGGCATCTTGGAACAACCTTCAACTTTTTCTAAAATTAACCTTGATGATCTTTCAACACTGAGTGTTTCTATATTTTGCTTCTTAGGGGATTGTGCACTAGAAAAACTGCATGCTGTCCACACAGTGTGTGTGCCCACCCTGCAGGCAGGAGAATGAGGCTTTATGTTAGGTTTGTTTCTTGTCAGGTGTGCTACTCTTCAGTTAAGTTGTTTTTTGTTTTGCTGGGTAGAGATAAGCATTTCATATAGAAAATTTTCCTGGATGTAACTGAAGACAGTCTTCCAGTTGCACACCAGTTTGTGTCCCCTAGATGGCAGGAAAGGATCAGTTTAACAGTGCCAAACCTGCTTTAGCTTGTGTTCTTCGGCATCTATGTGAAAGACTTTAAAAATGCCTTGGTAAATGAAGAGGCTGTATATCACTAGCTCTATCGTGGGGATCATGCTTAGATATAATGGAGACAGCATAAAGGAGAGGAAGGCTGAATCACATCTTTGGTAGGAAGGAAGCTTAGAGTGAGGTTTAAAAAAAATTTACAACTGTTCTATAGCTTAAAGGCACTTTGTCTTAATTCTTTATGGTTAGAATTACATTCCAAACCTTTTATTGTTGCTGCAACTGAGAATGTAGGCAACAAAAAGAACTAATACAATTCCTGGCATATTTCATTTTAATAATAACTTCTGCCTGTTGTCCATGAGATGATTGATTTTTTTTGAACTTTGGTTGATGACAGTTGCTCCTCTAATGCTCTGTTGCACTACTACTCCTCAGAAATTGCAAGTATCTGTAACATTTGAACTGTCACCTTGCAGTGTGTTTAGCTATGATGATGATCTGTAGTCTTTACTATATACTACTGCATAGGAAGGCTAAATTCAAGTAAAATAGTAGTTCTGTTGCAAGACTGAGATTATTTTTAGTGTAAGTAGTACTCAAAATAGCAGCGGCTGCAGTGGGCAGTACCACCAGCAGGCTTTCATTGCCCATGTTGTTTCTTGTGTAGTTGATACAATGTATGTCACATTTGTGTATTTCTCTTTATGCAGTGTTTTAAAAAGTTACTTACATTATTACTATTGACAAGAGTATTGCCTAATAATTAGCACTTCATTTTTATTTCCACATTGAAAGTTACTGCTGCCCAATCTTCATTACAGGTAGAATTGACTTGTATGGCCTCAAAGGGCTCATCCTCCATACTGAACAAGAAAAGTGGTGAAAAGTGTTGGGGCATCTCAGGAGGGAGTGAAGTCTATAAGACCATAATTTCATGTATTTTCTAAGCATATTCTGTAATGAAGCAATGAGCAAGAACTTCTTGAAACTCACTTATCTGTTTTGACAGCTCATCTTTTACAACTAGAAGCAAAAGTTAATTTTTATGTACAAGTTGTACCAAAGAGTTTAGTTGAAAAAACTAAACATCTGGTGGGCCAGGTGGGAGCAGTCATGACCTAGCTTAGCTGTGCTCCGAGTCTATAGGGTGAGATCCCATTCTGTCCCAAAGTTGCTCACATAGATGTACTAGGACGCACTCAGGATTTGAGCGTGCTTTCCAAGAAACCCTGGAGATCCCCACACCCTGATTGTGTGAGTACACCCTCTGTGTGGGTTGTTCAGCCCACAGAAGCTGTCTCCAAAGCCCTATGCAGAGGCTTCTGTGCTCTGCAGTGCACACGGTGCACTTGCTGCATCCGCAAAGAATGAGGTGGATCTGCCTCCAGAGATGACTTTGCTCTCACTGCACGCCTCTCCTGAAACGACCGTGAAGTCACTGAAAGCTGAAATGAAGTGTACCAAGATAAACCTTGGTGAAAGTATTGACTAAAATTTTCAGATGTAACCACTGACATTTTGGAATTAAATTAATTAAAAGGCACTGTTGGTTGGGAAAATGTCTACTGAGTTCTTTTAAAAAATTTCAGAAAACATGTTTCAAAAATAGGGTTGCTAAAACTGATAGTGACTTAAAATTTTGGTAACTGGCTAAAACTGGTCAAAATCTTTGACAGTTTTAAGAAAAATATGACTGTTTTCTCAACAAAACTCTTGACTTCTGGTCCCTCATTTTTCAAGACTGCACTTCCAAAGCAGTGTTTTCACTGAATCATTTGAGTGCTTTTCATTTTTCCGTTAGCTTCTCCCACATTCCCTTTGAGGTTTTATTCCATTCTGTAGATTAGTTCACTAGTTTAGGCTTGGAGCTTTGCTATTCTAATCTCATGATGAAAAAAGGACTTTTTGGTTGACCTTGAAAGTTTGACAACAAGATATCTTCAACCACCACCAATACTCCAGCGTTGGAAAAAACTTTGAATGTTTTTTTTAAAAATAGCATTGCTAGACATTTGATGTAGATTTCAGTTGAGTACACTACAATTAGATAGAAGCTGAAGAAGCCAATTGAAATATTAATGTTCAAACTTAGGAAAATATGAATGACTTGGGGTTTCTTAAAAGATACAAATATATATATGTATATATAAGTTTCTCATATATAATGGAAATTGATGCACATACATACTGTAGTCTGTCCAGTGAGTATTGAACAAGATTTGTATTGATCCTACAAAGGCCTAAGCTCTCAGTTCTTAGCACTGCTTTTCCCATCCGACAGTTGCTTTGGATTCAGCACCTTTCAAAGATAAATACAACCTCTTAAAATATTTTCCCTTTGCTCTTTTATCAGAAAGTTGCAAGGCAGCAGCTACTTGATAGAATCCATTTTCAGTTTAGTAGGAAATGTAATATACTTCTGTTCTGGAGGAAAATTGGTAAGTAATTACTGCAGAATTAAATCCCATTGCTTCTGTGAAAATAAACAATACAGGAGGTGTCTGGGGACTTGAAGTAGGATGCATAATCCAAAGTACTCATTCTTCTTTATAGAACTATCTAATTAGGAGTTAATGAAAAAATATTGGACTGCTTGCACTTCCATACACTGATTCTCTGCAAGTGTAGAAAGTTTCTTTTGCTTCCTCTGAATCTATCTGTGTTTTTGCTTTTGTTTTTTAGCTGCAATGAAAATGGGATCTTACATTAACAGGAATTGTTTATGTCTTGGTAATAAGCAATTAAGTTCAGTACCTTCTTAATTCAGTTGCTTGTTTGATTGTGTCTTCTGTGCAGTCAAGACTGTTTCTTCTAGACTAAGCATAGATTTACAATTTCTTGCCAAATTACAAAAAAGGGGAAAAAGAAAATTAAAAAAAGGTTAAGGAAAAAGAAAGTAAAAAGGGTTAACTATGTGTGAGTTGAAATAAAGGAGCAAAAGTACTTTTTTCTGAAGTCAAACCATGTGAATCTGTCTGCCTTGTTCTGTCTTCCTTTGGAGAAAAAAGAACTTGGGTTTTTTAATTGTGCTGAACAAGTACTAGACACAGGCACCATGTGTGAGCCGTGGGCTTTATATTCCCAATATTCTCTTTTAGTTCTCCTGATGACGTATCAGCTGGGATTTCTCAGCACTGAACACAAACTCTAAGATTCCTGGGCAGAGACCATATTGGTGACAGTGTTATAAACCACGGCACACTTCTGTGCCCTGGTTTTACTCTGCCAGGATTTCTGATTTAAACCGAAGACTCTCCCCACCAATTATGAAGTATAAAGACAATTTATCCAGTACACTTACAATGCAACAAGTGAAAATTAGCAATTCATCCTATAAATCTAATATACATAGTAATGAATTCAGTTATAGACAAAATTACTTGCAAGATTCATAAATATTTGTTTGCTTTGAAACACAGATGTCACTGGCTTTGTTTTTAAAGCCTAGTACTAGAATTGGATAGAATTTTAATATTGCTAAAATGCTTTTGGAACTTCAGGCAAAATAGATCTAACTTGGATAGTAAATCTAGTTTATTTCAAAGGCACAGAGCAATAAAACCCCTGAAGTAGGCATTACCTGAAGGTAATTGACTGCATCTATGAGTTAAATGTTCCAAGGAAGACTGCTTTTAGCTGACAAGGTCAATTATCCCCTCATTGTGTCCTCTTTGGGTGGTACTGGCATTCCAAACACATCCAAAATTCTTAAATAAAACTTTTGAGAGCAAAATAATGTTTCTTTAAATAAAAGTCCTATTAACTATTTTTAAAAACTCAGATATTAAATTAATGCACAGAAATAGTACTTACCCTATGGATAGATGTACTTTACTTTCAAGTAGCAGTTACCTATCCATTGTCACTTCTGGTTGGGTGGAATCTGATAACGGAATTTTTGTGGTTTGTTTAAAAAACATTGACTGTAAAATGGCATTGTGTGATAAATGGAGTAGTTAAATGTTGTACCATTCTTGTGTTTGGGCATCCCTGGATGCCCTGTTTCTGTCACGGATGGAATCCTGATGAAGTAGAGACAAGTTACATGGGCCAAAACAGGCAGTGCTGAACCACATCGGGAATTGGTAAAAGGTCAGTGCAGTGGTTCAGAAGCCAGTAGCAGGGTTCTTCTTTGGCTTTGTTTCAGATGTCCCAAGTTCAGCTGGCAAGTCCCACACAATAAAACCTCACCTGCTCTCTCTGCCCCAGGAACATGAAGTAGTCGGGCTCTCAGACCGTCTCTTAGGAGGTTCCCTGAGGAACAGCCCCAAACCCTTCACATAGCTGTTTTGGGCTCCCCAGTAAAGAAACACAGATCATGACACATCTTTTACTCTAGTTGAGATTTTTTCTGTCCCTTTGGTAATGCTGTATATAAATTGTACTTCTCCCTTGCTTTTGTTTCCCGTTCATTTATTTGTTTGGAAACCAACTTCTTTGGTTGGAAACAAAATCTTTATTATAGCATTTGAATTTCATCTGTTTTCCTGCAGCTTTTCTCTCAAAAGTAACAATTGCAGTGTCCCGATAACACCAGATTGTTCATGTGTGTCCAATTTGAAGTTAACATTCTGCCTTCTTTAAAATCGTTAGCCCATTCACTTTGTGGTGCCGTGTTGTTCATTTCTTCCAGTATGGTAATAATGCTGTTTCCAGTCCTGTTCATGCTGTTTATACTCTGCTAATGTTTGCATTTGCTTGGGAAATCATGGAGCCTCTTTATTATTTTATTTTTAAGTTATGTGTGTATTCTTGTTTTGTGGATCTACCATATAATTTAATGGTTTCTGCAGCTTTTTGTCTTAACTCCAGTGCTAACCTCTGCAGGTCCTTCTGCTTCTCTGTCTTGCTCTGGGATTTTGTTCATGTTTGCAGTACTATAGGTTTCTCTGTATGTCATAAACTTCATATCTAGTTGAGTGATGTTTGAATGGGAAATGTATTGTTTCCATAAAGATTATTTTTGTCCCATACTCCTTTTTTTTTATCAGATTCCTTCTAGATTAAGTTTAAACCCCATGTTTATCTTTTCAGTCTTTTCATCAGAGACTCCTTCTACCTTCACTTGTTCTTCATTGTGTCTATTTAAAAGTGTGCTGAAGCTATTTCAGAACTAGTTGATTGCAACAGCAGTGCCCTGTGGCTGTCTTCCTTTCTCTCTTGAACCTACTTCTAGTGATCAGCAATGGAAGTGATGCTTTAAACCTTCTTTGTTGTCCTTCACGTTTCGGGAACGTTTCAGCTGTTAGCAGATACTCAGAGTAGTTTTTTAGCTTCTTGTGCCCCTTTATTCAGTGATTGTTCAAGAGGAGATGCTGGCTGTCTTACGAGTGTGCCTGAGTAGGAGAGTGGAACGATGCTCCATGTGTGGTGAAATGAGTAAGAAAAAAAGAGAAATGAGTGGTGAAAGGAGAAGGGAAAAGGCATCAGAGGTGGAAATGCCTTGAGTCTGCCCAGGCAAGCAAACATGAAAGTCTGCATGAGTCAGAGGGCACTGCTCTGTGGCAACTGGAATGCAGCTGGGGCTAGAAGATGTATTTGGAGCTCACTAACTTCAGTACTTGACTGAAAGCAGGGCCAACTTTAAATTTAGGCTTTGAGCCTTGTCCCGTTGTCTTGGTCTGCACTTACTGGGGCACTGAGCTTGCCCACATTGTCCTCCCCAGATGCAGTCCCATCTCTGTGCCCAGAGCATCAGTTTGTGCATTCATGTGATCACACTGAGAGTCAGGAAGCTTATTTGGCTAAAAATCCACCATTAGGTGACTTCAAGAGGGAATAATAACAACATTGGTGTTAACAACATCCTCTCCTGGTTTTTCCTGAAGGAAGCAAGGTGATGAGATGCAGTAAAGAAAACCCCTTTGAAAATCAAAAATTATCCCTTTTTCCTTCCCCTCACAATGCACACACAGGTGAGTGATGTGGGAAACCTCTTGCATTTAAGCACGTGAGAAGTTTCATCAATTTAAATTGTGCTTTGGATGAATGGGCAACATAATCAGAAACTACTAAATTTTTACTTCCCAAAACAACACCCCAAAAAAAAAATCTAAAAATGCCTAAGTACCTTTCTCAACAATGTCTCAAATTTAGGCTTCAACCAAAGTGTCGTAGGAAAACAAGCATCTGCTGTAATTTCTCAAAGCTCACTGAAAGCTACAGTTCAATTCAAATTCTGGATTTGATGTGAAAAATATAGGTAAAATATAAACCCTGGTGTTTAGTAAACAAACAAAAGCCTCACAAAACCTTTCTGTCACAGATCTTGCTCAGCTTTTCCATAGCCTAATATTAAGCTCAATGACAGCCAAAGTATTTTCTGAGGTTTATTCTTTGGTATAGAAAAACCTTTAATTTACCCCCTAGGATATCTGAACTTGCAATGGAGAGCTGTCACATTCACTCTGATTCTATGTGTCAATCTGCTAACTCTCACGCTGTTCAGTGCTTTATGCTGTTTATAAATAAAGTGATTTCTGCTGCTCTGCATCAGGTTTCTGAAGCACATACCATGATAATAGGACAATCAAACGTCATGGGGATGAAATTTTAGCTATAGTACTTTGAAATCAACAACCAGCTCCAGTTGAGAGATCCTGCATTTCTGTTATTTAAATCCTTGGGTTTTTTCATTCCAACAAGAAGAGTGTAATCAGAGGAAATGAGTGTGGGATTGGGGATGGGGTAGTGTGTGATGGAAGGGGAAGTTTTAAGTGCAGTAAAGCGATACAAGATGGTATTTTGTAGATAGTGTGCAAAAATAGATCTGGACACAACTCTAATTTTTGCTCTGTTCTTTGTCATTCTCTGAATGTTTGGAGTTTTCTTCTGTGGTTTCTTTGTTTCTTTCCTTTCCTTCCCAAGCTTTTAAGTGAAGCATCAACTTGGAAGATTTTGAGTTTCTATTTCAATATTTGTATGTTTCAGTGGTGCTGTAGATAACCTAGTAAATTGGGCTATCTCAATAACATCAAGTGTTATAACTATAAATGGCATTCTGAAGTAACCTGTATTGTCTTTGTATTCCATGCATTTTTCATGTGAACAGTTTCCTCAATATAAAATGGTGTTTAGTAGCTTGAGGCCTGTGCAAATATAGAAAATAAGTGTCTTAAATTCTTCCTGCCTGCACCAGTCCTACCTTCTGTGTTTCCCCCACCATATACTGGATCAGGTCTAAAGGAGATGAACTTGAGATGAAAAATATATTTTTCTGAAGATTTAACTACTTTATTCACTAGTATTATTCATAATTTTATTTGATCTCTGTTTTTTTTCCTCTAGAGAGTTCCTCTTCAGCAATTTATTTCATCCTGTATTCCATACTATATAATGATACCCAGCTTCACTGGGGTTTTAAAATTTAGAGTCATGAAGATGTTTGGTAAATTTAATTATATTTTAGTTTAGATTATTTTTCCAACTCAACTTTCCTTTTGTTTGTCATCAAAATATAGTGTAATATTTTAAACTGCTTCCCTGAAAGCAGAGGCATCTGTACTCTCATAGAACAATTGGCCTCTTAGGTTGATTAGTTCAAACGATATTCTGTACATAAATGTCTGGTTTCAAACTACTGCAGTAAATAGATATTTTCATTTCAGATTTGTGAAATGTTATATTAATGAAAATAATCTTATGGTAAAAACCCCTCAAGCTTCTATTCTCATTCATGACTTCGAGATGAAAACTATCAATGCCATTGAAGTTAACATTAGATGCATGTACTTATGACAGCAAAATGTGCTTTAAAAACAAGACACAACTTAGATTCTACAAAGGTATTAAAGAAAGTCACTTCTAATGGAGACAGATTTAGATGCAATACGTGACTTCAACTGCAAATTGGAAGCTGGCAAGCTTTGGACTTGAGTGTTTTGGAGGTAATGAAAGTTAAAAGATAGAAGACTTATAAGACATATTAACTGCTACAAACCCTGGAAATTACCGGTGTTGAGCATCACAAGTGTCAAACACTTCTAAAACATTCCCACCATTGTAGAGCAAGGATTGCAGGAGTGGTCAACGTGCTGAGTCAGCTGCTCCTTCAGTTGCGAACAAATTCATCGTTCAGCAGATACCCTGACAGATCTGCACTCATGTAATGAGAGTTCTGACAGAATTTGCAGTTTATTCTGTGTGCACGTAATGTTTCGAATTATAATCTAATATTCTTCACTTCTGACAACCCTTCCACTGAGGCTGTAGATTGTTACTGCCTTACTGATCAGTGATCTTCCATGATAATCAGTGAATTACTCTGGCAGCTGATTGTATTTTGCACTCTATACTGGATTATTCAAACTGCAGAAGTCTCACATAAGATGGTCTGCTTATCACCATCAATTTAAAGCAACAAGAAAGAACAGGAAACAATAAAATGCAATCAAATTCATTAAGGAAGTGCAATGTAGTTTTCTATAACTTACTGAAAAACTTAGGTCATGTTGGTGATATAAATAACTTGGGAAAATTGAATGTGCTGCAATACTTCCAGTATCTTAAACATACTTTTCTGACCTAGAGATTAAATTTATCAGCAGCTATCCACCCAATTAAAGCTCTCAAGGTTCTGCTAAACACAAACAACTGCCAAAGAACATTTCTTTTGTGTTTTGACTTTGAGAGTCACCAAAAGTACTGCATGTGACTTAGTGCATGGAACCTGAGTGCCATTTAAACTGTCCAAACATGGATCATGCATTTTTAAACACTAAGTAGATGTTAAATAATAAAACCTGTTTTATTTTCTTTGTATACACCACCTAATGTATAATGAATAGCTTTAAGGGCTGTTCTCTAGTGAGTTTGCTTAATGGGGCTGCATTCTGTATAGCGAGCTTCTTCTGAAATGTGTGCTGGCTTGAGCTATGTGCAGCTGTGCTGAGCTTCTTGGGATTGCAGAATTTTCTATCTGCAGGGAAAATACCTCCTTAAAAATACATAATGCGTGCCATTTAAATTGTGTTTAAATATGAACAAAATTATGAACAGACACAGCTGTGTTTGAATATGTATTCTTTGTCACTATCTCACCCTGTAGGTTTATGTCTGTCTTCACTCCCATAAGAGGAGTAGGATACATTGGCAAAGAAATTATTTTAGTTGCTTGTTTAAAACACATTAATAGTTCTGCTAGTTTCTGTGAGCAAATTAAGACTTTCTGTCTTTGTCAACCCCAGCAAAAAACTTGTGACCTAGCCCAAAAAGTTTAAAATAAGCAAAAGGAAGCTAGTAGGTCTAGTGATGGTGAAAGTATTGCACTGAAATGCACTGCTTGGATAGTCCCTACATGTTTACATTGGAGCCAGCATATCAGTATAGTTATTGCTATTTGTATTTTGAGTCTGCATAGGGATGTTCGAGGTGTATTTCATTAAGATATTAACAGATAATCGCTACTCTGAGGAAAGAACCATCTTAATGCAACGGATACCTGGTAAATGACAGCTAACACAGGAGTAGTTGACTGGAGTAGTGATGTTCTAATTCTCCCTAAGTAAGTTATGTGTGAATGTTGATGGCTCAGTTCATTTTTCATTTCCCACTTTGCCTGCTTACTCTCCCACTCATTTCACAGTGAAATGTTTATTCAACCATTTCCTTATACCAGGGAATCTTACATGAAAGGATGTGAAGAAAATGTCATGTGAAAGGTCTGGAGATATCTTATGCAGCAGAAAGCTTTAGAGCAGTTAAGAGTTATTGCAGGCACAGCTGAGGCTTAAAAGACAAGACCTCACTGATACAGCTGAAATTAGCTTCTCTGAGGAGAGTGGGACAGAATTGCATATGAGGAGCTCTCCCAGCTCAGTATGTTCAGGTACCAGCTTGAATTCAAATCTGGTGTGGGTCACAAGTTAAAATGAGTTTGTGCACCCTTGTCCCCAGGGGACATTTATCTATACACCAATGCCATCTTGCAGTTTGGCACAGCAGTAGTGTTAAAAAAGCTTTCTTAGGGACTGCCTACCCTGTGTGTCCTTCTCCTGTTATGAAATCAGTTCTGAGTAACTTAGTCTCATTCATCAGGATGAAAAATTAAAAACAAATAAAAACCCAAGCTAAAACCAGCCAGCCAAACAAACAAAACTAACAAAAAAAAAGGAAATAAATAAAAGATAAGAGTTGCCAAACAAGAATTGTGGGGTTTTTGTACACAGTCATTCAGTGATTTCAATACATAGGTAAAGTTATTTTCTTTTTCGTCTTGTCTTTATTAAGCACATCAGTCAAGAACGAACATTAAAATAGGAATTTTTTTATCTTTTCATTGTATCTTAGCTTTGTACATTAAATCTCCTTTAAAATGTTCTGCAAGATTAGGAAGTAACAATCAGATTCCTCACAAGAGTAGACTTTATTTCAGATATAATCCAAAGAAAACTGGTTTCATAGATTTCTTTGCATACCTACTACAGGTATAATTTAAAATGTCCCTTTAACTATCTCTACAGTTTATAGAGTCTGTTTAAATATTATTTAGGTTGTTGTCTTTGCCAACTAGATTATTTCAGGAGCAAAATGCCATGACAGAAAATAACAGCAGCTGGTGCTGTATTACATAGAAGGAGCTGCTGTGGCTGGGGTATGTCCTATGTCCAATGCTCAGGTGAGGGACAGATCCTTACACTTTCTCTGAGTGAGGTATCTGCATCCTGTCACAATGCAGTTCTTCCCTTCGCTGAACCAAGTGGGGTTAGATAGGGTTATCTATTGCTGAGATTGGGGCATGCTGACATGTCCACAACATGCTCATAAAAACTGCGTAATTCAGTGCCTCACTCCCAGTCTTTCATCATTATTCTGCTACTGGCTCCAGACTCTCTGTCAGAGGTGCCCGGTTCTCCCTTGCCCATGAAGCAGCCACCACCTCTTTGCTTAGGAGGGCCAGAAAGCAGAAAATGCAGCCAGGAATAAGATAGGGCGCCAAGGACATCACCTGTGCGTTGGTCAGGCAAGGGAGAGATGAGGCAATTACAAGTGCCGTAGAGCAGAACACCGGCAGTGAAGTTCCAACAAAACAAATTTTGATCATCCTCCCACAGCTGAAACATGTGCATTTGTCTCCTAGATTGCAAGTGTAGCAGACTTTTTTTCCAGATTATCCAGTTTTTCTTGAATCCCTACAACTTCAAACTGTTTTTCTTCAGTGTTCCCACACTGTTGCATTCCAAAAATTGTAACACAGCTCCTAGCCCAGAGTTCAGCTGTTTTAATGTTAATGAGAGTTGTGTGATTTGGGGGGTTCTATTTTTTTTTTTTTTAACATTTACCTTGAGTTAATGAAAATAGGAGAATGAAGGCCAGGGATGTGGGACATGCTAGATTTCAAAAGATAGATTTCACCAAGACTTTTTAATTTGCCTTTATTACTACTATTTTTTTTAAACTATTATTTGGCTTAGGGTACAGAGTTGCTGTAAAAGAATATGTTTAACTTATAGCTGACTAACTTAGCTCTCACAAGCAGGTGACTGAAGTTTCAGAAAATAAGGCATAAGAGACTGGTACAAGAAAATATAACTATATGGGGAACTGAGAGTAGGGGGAAAAAAGAAAAATAAATGAATTGTTTGAATTTTTTAAAAAGAAAAGAAGCAGCAAGGTACAAAGGTATCCAAATCCTGCCCGTAGTTAGGCAGCACCAACTCAAATGAGCCAGAAAAAAGCTCTGAGTGGGCATCCTCCTCCTTGCAGAGCCAGAAGTGACACAACAGGAACATCCCTCATCTTTGCAGGTTGGATGCTATCCTGGTCCTCAGGTGTTCAGAGCATCCAGGAGCATAATTCAGTAGCACAACCTTTCTCTCTCTTCAATCTTCACATCATGACACAAAGTCAATGTGTGGATTGATCGCAAGGCTGCTGCTGTTAAAAGCTACTTTTGTTTATTTATTTTTCTCAAGCAGATAGGTGCCCATGAGTGTTCTTATTGGCTCAATGAACTGCAGAAAAGTATCAAGCATCATGACATGAAATTTACTTTTTCTTCATGATAGGAATTAAGAATTCTTAATACTGTGCCCTATTATAATTGCTTGTATCTTGAGCTTACACTACCAGTACTTTTCCAAAAATAGCATCAGGTATGTAGGAGAAAAAGAGAAACAAGTTTCCTGTTGTTATCAAGTTTCAGCTTTCTTGTCTACTTTTAAAAGTCATTATTGCATTAGATTAGTCACAGGCTCCACAGGAAGGCATGAAGAACTGTAACATTTCACCACCTAAGGAAGATGTTTGTGGTAGCTGAATTTTCATGCATTGATATTAGACTGTGATACAGGTTTTATACCCTCATCTCTGTAGCAAGCAAAGAGAAAGATCAAAGCTTTATATTTTTCTGAAAACAGAGAAGAAAGAAACAGATAAAGGTTATTTTTTGAATATATTATCCCCAAGTATTAATGTATGTTGCCTAAATGACAGGAAATGTCAACAAAAATTAATTAGAGCTGATATTTTCTTCCATTATATGGATCCAGTTGAATTGATATTTTTGTTTCTTCAGTTAGTAAAAGAGTTACTGTGAACAAATAATAATTAAAAACTATTACTCAGAAATGCAGGTCAGCCACTGCTCTTTGACTACGATCTACCCTGTTATTTCTTAAAGTAATAAATTACAGAAAAAGAAATGTGTGCTTGGTATGTTACAGACCAACTCACATCTCCTGTTTGAATCAAAATGTCTCATTTAGAAACAATGGAATTGGGGCATACACTATGTAAAGAAAGAAAATTTTATGTATTTCTCCTGATGTCTGCTTAGGTCACACCTGCCTTAAAATCGAGAGAGTTTTAGCCTTACCCTGTTTGTATTACGCAGTAGGGAATGTCAGGCAATAATACATGCTGTGAGAAAAAACGCCTAGATCTTATCTTGATGAACCTTAATCTATCAGAACCTTCTGAAAAATTCTTTTTGCCTGTTCAAATAGAAAATATTTTATCTTTACTTAGAATTAATGTATTTCTTATGCATGCGTCTGTACTTGCCTAATTGGGCCAGAACAATCCTTTGAGTGGGTGCAGCTTTCTTTGGAAGAGGAGGTAGACCCCAGCTTGGAGTGGGCTCAGAGGAGCTCAGTCCCCTTTCTGAGAAAGCAAGCAAACTTTAGTTTTAGTAGTCATGAACTACATTCATAAATTTAAACTTATTTTTTTTAAGAGAACTATCCCAAACCACTTCCGCTGTGCTAGTAATGGCAGCACTCTCGGCAGCGTGCTGTGGAGAGACCACTGGAAAACTGGTGCTTACACAATGGCTGGGCATTAGTTGGCCCTGAGAGTGTTTAAAAAACCAGGAAACCCAAAAAGTTAAATTTGTTACTTCTCCCAGAAGCTTGAAAAATGAGAAAGAATACAGTGTTTTGCATAAGTATTTGCTATTGCTTGTTTTAGCCTGGTTTTAGTAGGTTTAGGAACATGCTTAAGGCAACTGTTTCATCAGACCAACAATCACCTCACACACACAAATCAAAGTACCATCATTACTGAAAATTTGACAGCTAAAAAACCAACTGGGCAATTTCAGGTGATACAATTGTGTCCCTTCTGGTAACTGATTTTTTTTCTCAGTATTTTTCCAGTTTGAAGATTTTGCTTATTTGGTAATAGCAATATAAACTGAAGTTTCATTGAAAGCAATTAAACTGATCTCATAGAAGGAACTACTACTTATGGAAATACATAAGATTATTTCTGTCCTTTTATGGTTTTGTTCACTCGTTTCTAACACATATAACTTGAAGCAAATCCCAGTTTTAAAAATATCTCCAGAGTGCCATGATTCAAAAAGTAGTTTAAACATCTATTTCAGCAAAACACAGTTCTTGCTGAAGGTAATAGTTATGTGCTCTCTGAAATCTAGAGGGCAATATCTCTGCAGTTTTATCTTTCTTTCAGCCCACAATTTTAATTTACAGACCTAGGCATGAGGGGGTAGCAAACTTCCACAGAAATGGGAACCGTCAAGCACTGACAACCCATGGCCAGCATGAGGTTTAGAACAACTGGAATTTTCACACTCATTCCATCAGTCTTTACTTGCAGCCATGCTCTTTAGGCATTAGCAAATCTGCAACAAATAGTGGCAAAATTAATCCAAACAAACAGAAAAAAATGCCTGCTAGACACTGTGGATGAGAGACATCAATGATAAATTTAGACAGTGAAATATTTTTGTTGTAAATGGTTAAGATATTTACACTATGCTCTTTCTGCAGTAGTCTAAAAGAACTAGCACAGGGTTCTCTTGTTCTTTGTTAGATGTCAGCATTAGGATGACACGACTCTTGCCCTTCCCTCCTCTAACTACATCTACGAGCTGTCACTTGAAGGTAATTGTGTGTGATTAGCTCAAGTGTAGATTTGATACTAAATCAGATTAATCCCATCCTATACCATTGTGCCGGAGCTCGCAGTCTTCTGGTCCTTGGATTATGATTTCTCAGCGCAGAGCTCCAGCACATGCAGCACCCAGCAACCAGAAACAACCACCTCTGTTTCTGGCTACTCCCAGGGCTTGATTTATAGGGCTAATGCCCGCCCTGCAGCCACAGCTGTTTGTGGGAGGTTAATGAGCCAATAATTGGATCCTGATGTGTGGATCCTGGTCTAACTGGATCCTGGTGTGTGGATCCTGGTCTTGAGTGAGAGTTTGGCTAGTGCATACCAACAGGGTTTAAATACATTATACAACATACCATCATTATTTTTTTAAAATCAGTATCCCATTGAAAGGAGTGCATTTTTTATGCTGGTTTTTTTAGTTTGTCAATAGGTAGGCTTAAAAAGATGCTGAGCATTTGCGTACAATTCATAAGTATTTGGAAAAAAAATTAAATGCAAAAATAATGATGTTTTTGTATGGAATGACACTTCCCTAAAGTAGGTGAGGGTTTCTTAGGCATTTTGAAATGCTTGTACCGCATTGATATGTGCTACAAAATATTAGACAAAGTAAACAAATATACTAAAAGTTTGTGATTTGAAATGGATAGCGTGCAATTCTGATGTCTTGCTTGTATATTATACCAAAAAGCTTGTAAATCCAGTCTGGCAAATCTTCAATGATAAGTACAAAACGTGAAAAGAAGAGTACAAGGTTTGAACCTGGGATGGTATAAATCATCAATGTGGTATAAGTACCATGGTGTTTGATGCACTGGGCCAGCTTTGTCTGCAGTGTATGAATGGGAATGAATGAAGTTACAAACATTCATGGATGCAGCTCTAAAGCTGAATTAAACCCTTGATATTGCCTCCACCTACCAGTGTGTGGCTCACTAGCTATCTCAAAAGCCATAGTTCTGTGGAAATCTGTTGGTGCAGCGTCAGTGCAGAAGGGACTGTGTCGTTTGTCCTCTGAGGACTCGTGATGCTCTGAAGAGAGATGACTTGCTGCTCACTACATCATCCAACACAAAGGCAAATTAAAGGCCCATGAAGACACTAGAATAAAATAATACCTGTTGCAGCTTCTGATAGGATGATCGGCAGTAAATGACCAGCTCCTGAAAATAATATCCAAAAAATTAATATCTGATATATTTGTGGCTAAAGGACTCTTCCTCAAGTTCTAGATTGCTAATAGGCAATGCTGAGGTTTGTGTTTGCCTGGCAATTATCTTTTACTTTTGTAAATTTCTCCTGCAGCAATTTGCAGCTTACTATTTTTTTTTCACTCTTTCACTCTTTCTTACTTACGAATAATTTTTCTGCATTTTGCATATAAGGGATAAATTAGTAATTTTTTTCTTACATTAAGGGGTAGCATAACCTCTCTGATTCTTTTTACTCATGGAGGCTTCTTTTGCAGCAAATTTTAATAATCCTGTTGAAGCCTCTGAACTTCCATGTTCTATAAAGTCTAGTCAATTTTTTATTTCACACCATCATGCTTAATCTTTTTACTGCTAAAAATTGTTCCACTTTGGTAATGGGCATGTCAGTCTTCATCACACCAATATGTATTAGCTCTCATCTCCTGTGCTCATGATTGACTTATCATAGTTTCTTCTTTTTATCTTAGAAGCAATCTGCCTTTTTCACTTTTTATCATATATAAAGCCATTTGGCTATTTTTATCCTGAATTAAATCAGCGGATGGGATAGCTGGCAGATAATGATAGCTGAGTTTTCCGTTTGATAACGTTGCATTTTAGAGCACTGAAGAACGAAAAATAATGGTTGTTGTCCTCGACAGAAATACACCCATGTAAAAAAGAGAAAGTGGGCTGAAACCTAGATAGAGCAGTGTTTGGTACCTAGAAATGCATCCAGGAATGTAAAGCAATTTTGTAATGAGATAAAGAAAAGTTATCGATTGTTCTGTTATTTGTCCAATATTCATCCAAAGAAAAAAAAGTAAAAATCTGATGGACAGTACAAGAAAAAAGCCTTTATTTTCAATACCTAAAGTATTGAAAATTCTCATTTGGCTTCTACCTGCAGCTGCAAAAGGGAATGGAGTCCAATAGGTTCTGGGTCATGTTTGGGTCATCTGGTGTGGGTATTGTGGGTGCTCGAGGCATAAATATGGCACCAGTATTTAAGCAGGTGAATCCCTTAACTTTTTTTCACCTGTCATTCTTGCCTAACAACTTCAGAGTCTATTTTTTTTTCCAACAGTGTGGCAGAGTGATGAAAACCCAAGAGATACCATCTTTTATATAACTTCAGTGAAAATTGTCATCGACCTAGAGGAGAGACTCCTTGGCCAAGGAGAAGCAAACCTTGAGGAGCAGCTTCAGTCAGCACGGAGGCATGGGATGGTCTGACAGCACCCAGGTGCTCAAAGGCATGAGTCTGTGGACAGCGGGGACATGGGCAGGACCTAGAGGGAGCTTGCAATATTCCACATCAAATCCTTCTGCTGAAGTCGGTGGGAGATCAGCGCAGCTCAGGAAATCCTTCTGAGTTCAAGGACTGTGTTTTGTCTGAAGATGCGTAAGGTTGCTCTTAAAGAACTCTTCCCCGAGTTACATGGTTAGAATTTATATCTCACATTTAAATTTCTTTCTTTCACTTCAAACATTGTATGAGAGGGTAACTGCAGCAGACAAAACATGTCCAAATATGAACTTAAATTCCAGTCTGATCGCACTATGTGCATCAACATTTTCTTTTTCATACATTTCCTTTGTAGATATGTACCTATTTGCTTTTATTCAATTTTCTTTTAACGATTTTTCTCTAGTACATTTTCTCTAGTACAAGCATGAGCTTTCTATTGCTCTTTCTAAATGGAATGCCTAAATCTCCTTGCTGTAATCTGCACAATACTCCAAGGCATCAAAGCATTATTTGGTCAGCTTTGCTTTGTGTTTTTTCTGCACTCTGCTCTGGGGCTGGTATCAGTTTCTATTAAGAGTGTCATTGTGAAATACTCTACCACCTAGGGGTCCTAAGTTTCAGGTAGCACACAAGAATGCTTTTTTACCCATTGTTGACAGTTTCAGTGTTTTCAGACTTACAACTCAGTGTCATACTGATGAAAATATACTGCATAATGGAAAATTTGCAATTACTCTCTGTATGACAAATATTTCTTATGCAACGATTTGTGATCATTTCTTGTTACTGTGCCTTTATTATGTATTCCACAGCTTGTGGTTTTGAAGGACTCTAACATTTATTCTGAAAAAAATTTCAACACCTAAATTATATCTTTGATCCCATTGGACAATATGCCATAAATATTGATCTGAACAGCCTGTTGTTTGTACCGTACACTGGAAAATTCAGCAGGGACACCACCTGTTTCGTCTTCCACTTTAACTTGTCCATGTATTGTATTTCATTGGCTGCTAGCAAACCAGAAGCTTGGTTTCAGGTGTTTGACTGAAAGATTTTATAGATTTAAAATTCTTGAATATAGGCTTTTTAAATTCCGTAACAGAATCTAGAAATCTTTTCATTGAATTTAAGGGCAATTGGGCAATATTCCAATTGCACCCATTTAGTAATTTCTTAAGTAGTTTCACTCTAACAACAAATATACACCTTGTCTTAGAAAATACGGGAATTGACTCACAAACAAAATATACCTTTCTGTATGATAGTTTCTCTACTGATACTGGCAATGTAAAAGGGCAATATAGAAGGACCAGTTTGGTTATGGGACAATGAGTGGGTGGAATAATTTGGCCTGCAGTTCTTGGATTATTTGTAAATTTACTGCAGACTTTTTTCCTTTACAAAAAATGAAGTGCCAGTAGATATTTGGGTTACATTCCTAGAAAAATTCTTTTACAGAAGCATGCAGCAAAAAGACACACAGATTTATATTTTCAGCATTTGGCATAGATGTTTTTATGTTTCAGTGCTGAAGTTATTCGACAGAAAGCTTTTTCCTAACTAGATAATGAGGTAATAAATTATTTGCTTGTACTTTTTTTGGAGAATAATGGTAGCATTCTGCCACTAATCCTGTTTGCATATTGCTCTGCCTATCTGCCATTTGGAACAAGGTCTTTGCATTATCACAGTCTCAGGATACTATCTTCAGCAACAGAGATCAAGTAGGAAGTTCAAAGGGGTCTAAAGGCATTTTATGGGTTTCTGTGCCAGTGTTTATACTTTGAAATGAAAATAGAGTTTTGTTTTAATAAAAATCCTTGTGTTTTCTTGCTAAAAAATCTTTTTTTTCTTTTAGAAGGAAGTTTATTGTGCTGAGAAAATTAATAAATATCTGTTGTCTGACAACTGGCTTGCAGCCAATGAGGCCTTAGGGAAATACTTGGGTGCAAAATATCAATTAGGTGGCTTTATTCCTGTCATTAAACAATTTTTTCCAAAAATAAAATACTTTCTACCAGTTTTATGCCTCTAGTATCTTCATTCATTGTGATCTGGACTCTCACAGTACTCCAGTGTCTTGCCTGTAACTGCTTACGTAAATTTTTGCACAGCACTTATATATGCTTTGTCTCTTATTTGATGCCAAAGATACATCTAATTTTTAAAGAAAAAAAAGGAGGGTAGCCTGCAAGTGCTTTAGTGAAAGAGGACGTTTCTTTTGCTGTGCAGGTATATCTCCTGATGCGCTGGATGGAGTTTCCGATAATAATTGATACCGATGCTTTTGATTTAAAAATGTCCTACCCATATGAAAAGTAGGCTGGAATGCAGTTTCTGGCTTTGAAGCCACTTATTACAGCAAGGCCTGAATTCAGTGTTGACACTGCTCAAAACAGGAGGCTGCATTAGAGGAGAAGCCTATTGTCTCACCCTATAAGAGGATCTACTGCTCATTTATGCTCTCCTTTCCCTCAGATTTTGGTAGTGATGGGGTAATTTTCTTGTATGAAGCTGTCAGCCTTGCTCACTTCACTTAGCATTTTATAAGTCAATCTTTAGGATATTATTTCTTTGTCTTCATTCAGTGTACTTTAACAGAAGCTTTTTTTTTCACCTTCTGTTATTATAGGAGGGCTTTCTTGCTTTATAAATGAAGAAGTAGAGTAAGGACTTTCCTTCTGGCACTGCCACTATGTGCCTACTTCGCAAATAGCTAAATTCCTCTCATGGGCTTTATATCAAATTAGTGGGAACATTTTTTAGCATTTCCTTGCTAGAATACTGTCAGTCATATCATTGTCCACCTACTAATTAAAAGGATGCGTGATAATGACGAGACAAATCTCAAAGGTAATTCTCGAATTGGGATAGGTCAAGACCCCAAAATGTGTTCTTTTTAATTAAAGCCAAAATCTTTATGAATATTTAATAAGATATTTAACGGAGACCTTGTTAGGACTCTATCTTTTCTTAAAGAGAGGAGAGGAGCAGTCTGCCTCAATAGACCAGAACAGATGCTGCTCTTGAAGTTTCTTCAATTATTCTAGGACATTTTAAAAATACCACCTACAACACAGAATGGTAAAGGTCAGTAAAGTGAAAAATGAAAGTGGAAATGGAAAGACCACATCCTGTTGTTGTGATCAACAATTTAGTTTAGGTTCATTAGTGTAAGAATCCAAAGAGTTCTTCTTTTTTTCTATTTTTCCCCAAATCAGCTCAAGCATCCTCAGACACATGGATTTTATTTTCCTCACTCTTACTTGGAGGATATTCCATTTACACCTTTAACCTATGCCTTGAATTTTAAATTGTAAATTAAGATGTACTTAATAAAGTGATATCATTGTGTTTGCCTCCAAATTTTTGATCCTTTTCAACTGATTCACTTTTGTCACCTTTAATAAAGGAACAGAAGTTTATTCTTTTTCTTTTAAAATTAAATTCACAGTAATTCATGCTTGATTCCCTAAGTGTTGCCAGAGTTATGACAAAATTTGGAAGTTGATAGGGGTAAAAATCTTTTTTTATTTGTATAATTTTTTGTTTGTTTTTCATTCCAGGAAGCCATAAGGAAAACAATTCTTTCAAGAGCCAGTACCTGGGCCATTGATATCCTCTTAAGCTTGACAAGGGTATAGGCTTCTGAAACCACGGTGCCTTTTGAAAATAGGTATTAGAAAATAAATTACCAAAACCTCTTTAAGGGCAGAACCATTTCTATGATAAGGTATAAGCTTGTGATTAATTGTTTCATTGCTTATATGTAAAATTATCTTTATGAAATAGCATTGTTGCATCATAATAATCCTAAATGTTGAGTTAGGAAGTGTCTTGCGAAACAGGAACTTTGTATAGTGGTGAGCACAGCAGCATCTAGAATGTTACTTCGGAGAACCAACTTTTCTATCATGACTTTTACATATTCCACTCATTCAAGTATGAAGTTTGGAACTGCATAAAGGCATGCTTTTCTAGTTAGGAACAGATGAGGAACTGATTAGGAACAACTTGTATTTTCTCCGTGGTATGGCTACATAACTATAAGAGCACAAAAATACTCCTTTGCCTCATGACAAACAGTGCTGTTGATTCTCAAGTGTGTGCTGTCATTTTGCATGAATTTGTCTTGATCATTAATGAGAACCAAAAGGGAAAAGAATGTATCCAGCAAAACCAAAATATGGCCAGCTCGGTGGAGTGCAGGTACTGAATCTCTGTTCTCTTTCTTTTCAGATGAAAATAATGGATGTGGCATGGTGTGGGCTCGGCACAGCTGCTGTAGCTTGCCCTGTATCGGTCCCTCTGAAGACAGCGATAACTGGTTCACTCCAGCCACGGGCTGCACAGTTCTCTGAAGTGAGTGCTCACGAAAGCATTCAGAAATCAAAAAGGGAATAGATTAGCTGGTATGGGACTCATTTAGCATTAAGGATGCAAGAGAAAAGATAGTCAAAGAAACTGATGAGAAATATGTAAGTGAGGCCATGGAGAAATATCTGTGCATTTTATTTTAATCTCTCTCTTTCTTTATCATGTATTTTCCTTCACCGTACCTGAATTTGGCTGAATGGAATTAGAACAAAATTAGAACAATTATAACAAAAATTGTTACCAAGCACCCTCTTTATCATGAGGAAATGTAGCAGATACCTGGGAAGGAGATGGAGACCTGAACAAATATTAAGTGGCTTTTCCCTCCTATGCTCCTCCAGTTTCCAGAACCTTAAAGTCTTTTAAAGTTATCCTGCTTTCCAGAGTGTTTCCACCAAGTTTATTAAAGTTTCCGTGAAACAACATGAAAAGCAGATGATGACCAGCAATGTTTGACTCTCTGGACTTCACTCTCAAAACTCTTGAAGACAGTGCCTACTACCCTCCTTTTCTACAGTCCTAAGTGTCTTTGATGCTCCTTAGTTACAGCTCTCCCCAGCAACAGAGCTGGAACGAGCCAGAGGCCCCATACTGGGCTGAAGAAACCCAGAATGCGGGTAAAGTACAGACAGTTTTTGAATAAGCAGGAGAAAGAAAAGCTTACTGGAAAAAGAAGCTGCAGGAAGGTCACAGAGAAGGTAGGATAAAAATTCCCATGTCCCGTGTTATGTGGCGTATCCTGTACAACCATTTTAAAAGAAAGTAGGTCAGATTAGTGATTTAACTGAAATTTAAGAAAGGATGAAGACTTATAAGTACTGGAGATGATAAAAAATTTTATTCTCTCTTGGGTCAAATACTATAATTATTATAATATGACAAGCCGAAGTTTAGTATCAAATTAATAGATACTAATCATTCTATATTAGCATATGAAAGCCAAAAATCCATCTCCCATCTATCCCCTTCTACTCAAACTCATACTGCATTCTCTTCCTTACCTCCTTCCTCTTTTTAATAATCTTAGTTCACAAAAATGAATGAGGAAATGCTGACATGCTTGTCTTCTCAGTTGATCTTTTTTTTTGGAGGGGGAAGGAATTTGACTAGCACAGAAAGCTTTCTGCTGTCAAACATCATATTCGATAACTTACTCTTGATTTTAAACCTCCTTAAATCACATTAAATTGACTTTTTTTAAATGGTCTCAATCTAAAATTGTTTTCCCAAATCTAGACTAGTTTTTGCAACTCTTTTCTGATTGTTCTCCCATTTGTCAATATCTGTGCTAAAGTATCAGCAGAAACCAGATGTGGTATCACTAGAGAAAAGTTCATTAGTGCTTCAGATAATAAGCCAATCTTCCTTCTCCTTCTATTCTTTCAGAATAAATACTCTATAAGATCAGAACTTAAATATTTTTAATTGAAATGGTTTGTACAACTAGACTGCAAAATATATGTAGCCAATTAGTGTACTAGAACTAATTTTTTGGGTAATGGACAGCTGTCAGTGAGGCACTACCGCGGAAACCCTTTTCTCTCTGGAGTTTTGATAAATCTCAGAATATTTCAAAGAGGAATGTCCAGTGGAAATGTAGCTTGTATTACCTTTACAAAGGTGATACAACACTCGTGTAGCCAGATTAGCATTTCCTGTTAATACATCCACCAGCCAAATGTCCCGACCACCACATTTTCACATCCTTAGTAGCTGATCCTTCTTACGGAAGGATCGTGAAAACACCTTGGTTTTTTATTTCCTTTTAGGAGTTACTTTATTCCACGATATAAAAGGAAAATTAGTTCCCTCTGATTCCTCTACATATTCATATTTTATGCTGTTTTTCATTGTCCTTTTCTATATATATTGTTACATGTATTGTCTCCAGTGGGAAGTCTCCAGATAATGCCACAGAAGGGTGACGTGTCTGGCCCCACTTCGAGCAGAGAGGTGTCTCTGGGATGCAGGTGTTGGTGGGGAGGTTTCAGCATATATAGAGAAGAGTTTTATGAAGTCCAGAGACACTAATTTATCCAAATGAAAAATATGCATCCATAGTAATTTGACATTTATGGCACCTTTTTCACCCCGATGGCATTGCAGATTATGAAGAGAGAACAAATTGCTGCACCTACACCGACACATGATATGCTTCAGGGCTGTAAACATCAGCTGTTGAGTAAGGGAGCATGAAGTGAATAACTCTATATCTAATTAACACAGTAAGGGGCATTCAGTTAGTCAGAATGTAATATGAAGCTGTTTTAATTTTGTTTCAGTTAAGTTAAAAAATGTGCTGTCTGTAGAAGCAAGATCATAGCAAATAAAATAGTGATGATGGATTGCTTACATTACTGAAAGTATCTCTACGGTTATCTTTAAACAGATTTTATCAGAAAAAGTCATATTTAATTCTCTGTTTAATAATATTTGCCTATACAGTCTGATCCTGATGATTTTAAAACCTAATAAGCTAAACATTCTTCCTTGAGATCTAGAAATGTTCTTTTTTTTCTAATTCTAAATTAGCTTCTCCCACCCCACTCCATCTCAGGAATCTTTTACAAAAGCAGAGCCCTGATTTTCTTGGAGACCACTCGTTTTAAGGTTCTGTTGGTTATTTGTCTTGGTTTTTGTTTTCTTCATAGGCTTTTGTAAGTCTCTCAGCTGAGGCTAAGACATTTACTAAGAGGTAATAATGACTGAGATAAATGATCGGTTATTAACTATTTGATTCTTTTTTTACTCATTGTCTCCCAGAAAAACATTAAATGGCAAAAACATATTGTTTATCAAAATTCATAAATGTTTCTTACCACAAGGGAAAGAATGTGTTAAGATGATCATGCTGAACGCAAAGTCTTGACTAAATATTGATTTGTATATTACTTTATAGTTTTATCCAAGTATTCAATATCCAAGAGGCTTTAATAATAAACATATCATACAGCATTCTCGTTGTCTGTTATAAATGTCCTTGTCATACTTTTCACATGAGTTTCCTGGCATAAATATAGTGTTAAAAATAAAACTGGCTCTTGGTGGACATTCTAACAATTTTTAATCAATGTTTCAGTGCCCATTCAGGGGATAAAGTGAGTTCTAATACCACAGAAGACTGTGCATATCAGAAAAGAGCTCTCGAACCTCACTATTTTTTGAGATTCAGTGTAGACAGCGAAGTGGTAGTCTGGAGTATTCATGGTGACCTCTGACACTTAGTAAACAGCTACAGTATTTAGGACTGGCTGCTATTTTTGGACATTCTTAGCTATGATGGTTGTAGCTGAAGAACATAAGTGTCTGAAACACAACTGTATGTCCCTAAAAAAGACAGCTTTCTACCCAGAGGCAGATGACCATAGCTGTAGTGGGAATACAAGGTAGTAAAGACTTACAATGAATCCTAAGTTTGAAGATCTCCCTTGAGCGGTATTGGAGGAAAAAAACAAGAAAATGCTTTTCTTTCTGCTTGTCTGTCTTGATACTTCTTCGATCAAAAGTTAAACAGCAAGGCTTGGGGTGGGGATGGGCTGAGATATGCTGTCCCTCAAATTTTATGTAACTAGACATCTGGACAACTTTCATGTGTGTTTCTGCTGGCTTACAAAGCGGTGTGCTTTCCTTAAGAAAGATCTTGAAAATGAAAGTCCAAATAGTCAATCTTTGGTTCAGTTTGCAATGATTATTCACCATTAATTGTTACCTCTAAAGCATTTAACCAGTTGTCTGCTACAAGAAGTAGTGGTGAATTCTGGTTGTGTGTTCCACCATGGGTAAGGGAGAGGTGATCTGTGAGTCCAGTGCCATACCCTGTGCCTCTCATGTGATCTGAGTCCAACAGCGTTGTTCAGGAAAATGGACGTCCAGATAATGTAGCAGACTTTCTATAAATTTCTCAATTTGGTATTATTCTGAAAATAAATCTATGGTGTGAGAAGTTAACTAGCAGCATCAGTAGTGCAACAGCTTCTTTATCATTGTTTGTCAGTGTGTGGGTATTTAATAATAGATTTCTCCCTCAGAAACATGGATGTTTTCTCTGATAAAGGTCCTAGCCGTGCTCAGAAGCAGAGGCAGAAAGCTTGCAAGCATTCAGGCTGCCTACAAACTCATGCTTTCCACTTTGCTAAAGACTGAGCAGGGATGTTGGACCACAACCCACAGCGGTCCCTTCCAACCTGATCAATTCTGTGATTCCATCCAATCTGCAAAATTATAGTTCCTTTCCATGGAAAGAAATGTTTGGAGGAGGGACTAGTGCTTGTTAATTTTACCCTGATATGGAGTCAGTGTATGACTGGAGCACTCTGCAGAGAACCTAAAATATGTTCCAGTCTGATGAAGCAGAGAAGGCTCCAATAACATAGAAACATCCTAATGTGTTCCCACAACAGATACAGTGGAGTATAAAATACATTATTTTTGTTGTTTACTACCTGCAATATCTCCTAAAGCTCTTTGTGGAGATGCAACAAAAGTTCTTGAAGGAAAATTATGATTTCTTAGCGAAGTAAGAGATTGTAGCAACTTGGACCTACACAGCACATTATCTCTTTGAGCCCTTCGGAGTACAGCCTCCATACATGAAATAGTTTCAGGATAGTATTTTTCTATTGTTGATTCTTTCCAGGACTTTTCAAAATTGTCACTGTCTGCTCACATGGTTGTCAGGAAAGGAATAATTTGGTGCCATGTTCTCAATATTCAACTGAACTGCTGTTAGGCTTTTTGGGTTCTTTGACTTTCTGTTTACTTTACTTGATTCAGTATTATAATTTGATATTGGTAAGATCCAACTAATCTCAAGGGCTTCTAGCTGCTTGACAGTGCTAGTTTTGCAAATGAACCAGAGGATGGTTTGATGATTGATTTTATTTATGTGTGGATCAGAGGTTAGATAAATAAGCATATCTCTGGAGAATTAAGGTGGCAATGCACGTTCTTTTCTTGGAGCATAGATTTTATTTTGGAAGGCTACAATATTTTGTGTATATATTACAATATTTGATCAATACTTACAGATCTATAACACGCAAGAAGTCAAATTAACCCATCCTGTTATTCTATTTTGCTGTATTTTCTATGAACTATGCGAAGAATTTATATCAGAAAACAATGTGCTGAGTTTCTATACTCCAGGAATTCTACTTCATTCTTAATTTGATTATTATTTTTTTTGTTTGTTATGGGATTTGGGTTTTTTCTTTGTTCTTGTTTTTGGTGGTGGTGGTGGTTTGGGGATTGGGTTTTTCGGTAGAGAGAAGTTTTACGGCAAATTGGGAATTTCAAACTGCAATTCCTCTCTACCACCACATACATATGTGCAGATATTTCTACTCTAATTCTGGGGAAAGGTGTCTATTTTTATATTTTTAATCTTAACAGAATTATACAATAGTCTTAATGAAATTATACAGTCTTGATTTTGTAAGTGTATTTTTGTCTGCAGGGAACATAATGATCTGCCATGAGATGGAGTATTAACTCTGGATTTCACATATTCTCATATACTCTTCAGTAACTGGAGACACAGCTCTTGTATTTGAAATGTAAGAGCGGAAGTGGCAAGGCACAATTTAAACTACTTACTTCTATGCTTAACTAGCTAGTGCTTAACTTGTGCTTAACTAGTTAGGCAACAAGGGAGACCAGGGAGTGAAGTTAACCAAGAGGTGATATTGCTTTATATTGGAATCATTTGTTTATTTGTTCTATCCATGTTATGGTTAGTTTTAAGCAAAAATGGGTAGCTGAAAATGTCTTTATCCATTCCTTATAGACTACAATGCAGAGCAGAACACTTAGGAACAGCAATAATGGAGCTGAGGCTCTAGCACAGTTCATGCTGTTAGCTTTGGTGACTTCATAGGTTCCATAGGAAAGTCAGCAGGAAGGGTGACTCCTCACATTGGTTGTTCTCAGCAAAAGCTTGCTCAACTCCTCACTCTCCTAGATCTGCATGTTATACTGTTGCTGCAGAGGGTGCCCTGGCTTTTGGTCTGTTTCTCATTTGCAAAATGAATGTGCTGGCTTTGCAAAGCATCTTCCTGGAGTCTGACACCTCTCGTCTCCCTCACTGGGGCTCATGTTGAGCTGCATCCCACAGTGCAGCTCTGGCTGCCCACCTCTGCCAGCAGCAAAGAAAAACTGTGATATTCAGGGTCCACTAAGGCAGACTTCAGCTATCACAAGATATATTTCAACTAGGAATTGAAGGAGACGTGGAGAAGAGACCATGGGAACATACAGAGCTGTCTGGGACTCCATAGGTGAAGCAGCTGAAGCAGCTGAAGCTCTCCCCATCTGTAGATCCTTGGCTCTTTGAAGCTTTCTCTTTGCTGCTTCCAGCCTCTGATGGCAAAAGAGTGGGCCAGAAGCCACACAAGAGAAACTAACACAAATGTACAATTTTCTCTTCGGCCAGTCATTTCTGTATGAGAAGAAAGGGCACTATGCACTGTATGATTGACATTCAGTGACAATCATTTAGTTGATAACTCAGTCCATTTCAATGTGTGCCTGACATAAACTAACTGAGTCTTTCTAAATGGACTATAAGGTATCGAATGCCAAAAATTCATGACCTCCCTTTCTCACCATCTCACCAGCAGTGATGATCTGTAGTTTTGAGAGCAATGGTTGGAGGCTCTGCCACTTACTGTGCATTGGTCTTGATGGGAATAGGGCTCTTACAGAGACCTCTTGCTTGTCCCCATTGCCCTCCACCACCACTGACTGAATACTAGTCTTGCTAGGAATCACTCATGTTCACAAGGCTTTTTCTGCCACAAATAGTAGTAACTTTTCCTGGGTGAAGTTCAGCCATGTAGGACGGATCTGGTGAGATTTGTATAATCCTTCTCTAAGGGCAAATGCTTAAGCTACATTTTAAAACTCTAATTTTCTAAGAGAGCATTGCCTGAAGTGGATTAAGTAGTGGTAAAGGGAATAACAGAGAAAAAAATCCCTGGTATGGTGTTCTAGTAGCCTCATTTGGATCAGCTTCAGTATGTAAATGGAGCTTTCATTCACTTGCATTATTTTACATGAACTTACAACTTTTTTTCCATAACACATACATTGTTTGTTTGTTTCAGTGCATGTTTACCTTTGCTGCCACTCTTTTTCTATGTTGCTGGCAAACAACTGTATTTAAGACTGCAGTAGTTTGGTCTCTTTGATGATTTATATATAACAGAATCTTTCATGATTTTTGATATGGAAAACATAGAAATTCCTTACATTTATCATCCAGCTTTGTTTGAGGTGTTCTCCTTAGTAATCCATCAGCATACCTGAGATGTCTCCCAGGTATGTGAGGCATATCTGCCATTTTATAAAACTCAGGTGTGATTTCTATGTAAACTGTCCCTAAGAAATAAACAGTTCAACATTAAAATGTAAAGATGGAAGCAGCTGATGTGCTTATTTTGTTTTCTTATTTATTTCAGTAGCACAGATGCAAATCTTGTAAAGTATCAGAAGAGTTGTTAGATGAACACTTTATTACTCAGAGCTTTCCACTCCACGTAATTTCAATTTTGAAAGTGCTGAGTGGGACCTAGTGCAATAATTAAAAAGACATAATTTATAATTATGGAGAAGCTGATTAAACTAGCACAATAATGTTAGCATCATAAAACTTTTCTGTTCTGTTCATCCTGGGTTTTTTTTCTGTGGCATCACATCTTCATGTTTTCCATGTTCCAGTGTTTTCTGGAATCCAAAGAGGAACGAGTCAGATAATTCCACCTCTGAAGCATAGACATCACTGTTTTTTCCTCTTTGGATAAAAGCTTCCTGGAGAAGTTAGCAGTTTCCTTTGACTGGGGTTGTGCCCCACATAATTTTTACGTCTATTTTTCATCTCAGTAGTCATAACTTCAGGCCTGAATTCTTTTTTTAACTATTGTATAAAAAAAACCATGGAAGCTGATAGAAAATGGTTTCAACTTTGTGCTACAGTATAAAATGGTGTCAGGATTTGGTGCCTTAAGTTACACAAGAACTTTTTCAAGGAACTGGACACAATTTGGATGGCTTTCAAAGCTTTAGGGCACCCAGGACTCATGTTAGCTTCAATTAAAACTCTAGATACTCATCACTTTGTAATAATTGTTTGATGATGAAGCTTTTGAAAGTTGTATTCAGGTTGCCATAAATCTCACACACTAGTTTTGTCTTCTTTTGTTGTCCGAGGGGAAAGGTTTCCTACAAATGGACTGTGGAACTTACAAAGCAGTAGGAAGCAAAATGTCACATCTGCTTGTTTTTTTTTTTTTGTTCTGCAAATTGCTGATTTAATTTGAGGTATAGCACCAGTAGGAAAAATGAACACGCAATAGTACAATCTATCTGGTGCAGAAGAACATTTGCATCTTTTAGTTCCACAAGTGGCATACATTATTTCTTTCTGCTGTGTGTGCAATTGCTTCTGATACCATGAGGAACAATATTGATAAAAAATACATCAAAACATTTATTTTAATTTTTTTTCATCTATAATATATAGAATGTTTATATAGAATAGTCCCTAATTATAAATGAGTTACTGTATTATTATTTTTTGTGCAAAGACTGAGGTAAGTGTGTATTGAAATGAGAAATGTATTTTCTTCCTTCATGAAACTTGTTCGTATGCTAGTAGGACTAAAAGGCATAGTTTTAGGTGAGAGCTGTATATGGAATTTCTGTTTCCCTCTAAGACATTGAGGTATAATATATAAGAATTGAGAACTGGAAACTCTGATTGCATTCAGTGTATTTTATTAAAAAAAAATTGATTTCAGTGAATACAGTAATGGTGTGTAAAAACTAGAAAGTGTCCCATTTGTATTTTAAAAAAAGATTAAATATTAAGCCACAATCATAATATGAACTTTTAACTATCATATTATTTTTATTATCTATTTAATGGGCTTCCTTTAAAATTGTAAATGAACACTCACTAATGTGCAGTACAGATTGGTGAAATCCAAAACCTTTTGGCTTTTGATGAAGAGCCACCGAGTTTGATTCTGTTCTGAAGCTTCTGCAGCATCCCTCCCTGTGTCAAATAGCAAAAGCAAATTTAATGAAGAGAAGCTTGATGTATGACTTGGAAGAGGAACAAAAGTATCCCCATCTACAGCAAACCAGAATTATGGCTCCTGCAATACTTGCTCTGCCCAGTCCTCAGGGGAAAGAATGATCATAAAATGAACATATAGAGAGGTAGTGTGCATGTGCACATGATGTGATCTTCTATAACTTCTGTTGAAAAATCCATATATTAACTGCCAGGCTATAAGACACAATCATATGATCTAAAGGAACATGTAGTTAGAAATATGCACAGTTGCTCCTCTCTGTAAATACAGCTCCAAACACTGGGCAAAAGATTCAGCTATAGTAGATTTGTTTGTTGAAATTTTTGGGACAGCACCATTTAGTACCAGCTGTAGTTTGAACTCAAGAAGTCAAGACATTATCACCATTGCTGCAGTGAAAGGGATTTTCAGCAAAGAATTAGAAACAATACACTAAGTCAAGTGGAAATTTTTATTATAGCTCTGCATGCTTCCAAATGCTAATATCTCCTTATTCAAAGGATTACTATTCCCAACTCTTTTTTTGTGTCAGAGTGATAGAGGGTTATTGATTGATTGCTTACAGGCTAATCTCAGGAACTGCAAATAAGGCTTTTTAAAAACAGAACAAATCTATCTTAGAGCCTATGAAAAGCAGTTTAGGAAAATGCTCGTTCTCGTTTCAGTATATCTTTCAGTTTTATACATTCCTTTTTTTTCTTCATTTTCATGTCTCGAACAAAGTTTTTATTTAGATAAGCCACATATACCTGTCCAAAAAGAACAAGAATATTTTCCTTTTTATTCAGTCTGTTCTTCCATGCATATGGAAAAAAACTCTGTACTCCACAATCTACGTTGTTCTGCTGATAAATTTGCTGGAAGTTCAGTAGCTTTGATTTTTTTCTGCCTGTAGAGCCAATCCCTCTTTCACGCACTCTATCTCTGACAGTCTTGACAGTTGTTGTAAACTTCAGAGTTTTGCAGCCTTGACAGACCTGTACTGAACTTTGGTGAAAAACTGTGGTTTCCAGTGTCTGTGTGGTTTTTACTCTAATATGCTGATGAGTATTTAGTGCTATTTGCTATAAACACTTTTAAAATACGGCTGGTAAAAAAAATCACTCACCAAAATAAATACAAAATAAAAATCCAGACAAGAGTTTCTTCAAACAAACATCCTGAAAAAAAATTGTTAATTTGCATGCTGTAAAGAAGATGGTTGGTGTGTTCATGGAACTGGAAGTCCTTCTGGAAGTGATATTCTGGAGAAACACCAGCCTGAAGGTAAGCAGATTTCCATGCCCATTTAACTTGGCATGGCTGCATGCTATGAGAAATGGAAGTGTCATCATTCTCCCAAAACAGCTTTGCTTTAATTTTTGTTCACTTTTCATGCAAAGAGAAAGCTGTTCGTGGAAGTGCTGCTATGAGCAAGGGTGAGCAGGTATAGTGCACAGCCTTTACCAGTGGGGTTGATGTGGAGAAACCAGCACAGAATGTTTTCATTTCTGGCAAAAAATCCTCAAACATATAAAGATTGAGCAAATGAATAAATGAATAAAAGGAGACCGAGTGTTTAAATTAATCTGATTTCTGCCTTCCTGCCTCCCCTTTCTCCCTCCCTCCCTCCTTTATTAGCCAGATACAAAGTACACAAATTGCTTTTCCATGGCAATTTTACTTGACACAGAATATTTTGCTGTGTCAGGGACATCCACACTAAGGAAATGTTACAGCAGAAGTATATTCAATTGGAGCATTTTAGCTTTCAAGAGACGTTTGATGATCTTTTCCTTCCAAAATCAACATAAGAGTGCTTGAACCTCTGTTACTCCAAGAGAAATTAAGTAAAAAAATTCAGACTTTTTCTGCTCCTTGGTATGAAGACATAAACCAGCTAAGGTTTGCTCTAAGATACACTCAGCATAATTTACTGGGAATTAATGAAGTTATATCTGAAAAAAATATCCACCTGACAGCTGCGGAGTGGAAAACCAGTATGCTGTCTGCAAAAAGCTATTAAGATATTTCTAAAATTGGATGTTTAGGACATTGTTGCAAAATGAAAGTTGCTTTGAATAACAAGATAACTTGACAAAGAACGTCAAACTTGTCTAGGTGTGCAGCTTGATATGATAGAAGGATAATTGCACTCACCAGTACTTGAATAAAGAACTCCAATCTACTTAATTCAGAAAGACCATAATTAGTGCTACACGAATCTCCGTGTATTCATTAGTTGTCATGATAGACTGATCAAAGTACAGGCGCCTACTACTGAAATCACCTCCATGAACCTCTGCTTATAGGAGAACTGGAAAACTGTCAAAGGATAAATGAAGAAAGATTTCATGAAATTTTAACCTGGTATGACAATCATGCACATAGAAAAACCACTCCTGTCTGAGCTCCTCCTGTGGAAGAAACTTTAATTTGTGTTTTCCACAGTACTAATATAAGATGTTCTGAGACCTTCACCGTAAACTATGTAGAGCAGGTGTCAAAGGTAACCTGAACAGCTTCTTTAAATTTTCTCTGATTCATTCTCAATTTGTTTGGCTTTCAGTTTGAGGTGGCTGCCTTACTCCTGGAGAAAATTTAAATTAATACCACTCCCTAATTATTCCTGCTAAATGCTTTTGCTTTAGAGGAAAATCATACCCTTAGCAATGTGACACCTCAAAAATCTACTCTGTGACCTAATATTCCAAACTTCCCTGGGCTTTCATCAGCCATTTTTTGCCTTATTCTGCTTTCCTATCTTTTATGGACTTTCTTACATTCACTGACTCGCTTTGGTTAAGTGCCACCAGACTCACAGCTAAGGCCCAATTCTGTCATTTATCTGAAACTGCCACTTGACAACTCACGATGATCCATCCTTCAACTGAGGATGATAATTCTCATCATGAATTGCGTGGTTCGATCAATTATGTTTAAAAGATGTGCAGATTTCTCTTCTAGACTGTTAAGTAATATTACTGAGCGTGTAGTTTCAATTTTACTGTATCATCTTGTTCAGCATTGCTAGATAGTTTATTTTCCCACTTTTCACTGATAGTCTCCCCTGTTCAATTTTGAATACATTTTTGATGTGGAAAGTGGAGTCAATGAACTGCAGATATCTGCATTCAGTGGCTCTTTGGCAGCTCTGTTCCTTGTCTTGTGTGTAAGACTAGTGCTAATAGAGAAAAACAAACAAACAAACAAACTCTCTCTGGTGCTCCTGCTGCCTCCAAAATAGGATTTGGTTTCAGCTAACTTCCGAGCTAGCATTGTTAGATGTCATCCAAAGAAAGAGGTCCACTAGGACTGCAAAAGTTACTATCGAGCCCAAGAACTGAATGCAAACTAGGAATGACCAAGGTTCATTTTGTGCAGATTGCTATACATCATACAGATCATATAGCCATACATGGCAGGAGGATGAAAGAAAGCTGAGTGATTACATTTTACAAGGCAAAATAATCTGGTACTCCTCATTAGCAAGTCACTCCATGCAATTGCATCATGAAGTCCGACTGCCCTTCTTAACATCACTTTGTGTGCAATTGTGTGTATGCAAATAAAATCAGCGTGAACGTACATTTTATGTCTCTGTGGTTATAAATCTATTTGTATGAGATTCTACTATTTTAGTCACATCCTCAAAGGACTAAAAGCAGGTGACTCAATTTCTGACTTGTTTGGCATAATCTTTCTGATCAGCTTTCCGATTTGTACAAAAGGAATGATTTTCATGGTTAAAAACTAGAGCAGGATACTATAGTAATATGTAGTATTTCTATTTATTAAATATAATTCTGCATTTACCAGTAGCCTTTCTCATAGAGGTTTTTTTGCAGCATATTGTAACTGATGGTAGCATACACTCTATTAGCCAGCCCTGGCCTTTTTCTAATTCAGGTCATGTTTTCCTTAACTGCATTTTCTCTCATTAATAGTCAAGGCTTTTAAGACCTGTAGCAGCAGGAATAAGTCACTCCACTAATACCAGTATGTCAGAATTTATAAGAGCTTTGTTCAAGCTACTCATAAGTGCCAATAATGACATAGAGTCTCCTTGAATGTAGAAGTGCTTAGATGGAGCAAATGTCTTTTCTGAAATCCCCCATTCACTTGTGAAACCTCCTTTGCAATCATATTTAATCTTTTATTAGACAAAGAAGTCTATGATGTCCTCACCATCTCAATGACCTCAAAAAGCCAAAGTCACACATGCATGCATGCATGAAACACCAGATTATCTGAAACTCATTAAAGTGAAGAGCTCAAACACAATACGAACCTCCCACCATGTGGTTGTTCCACCAGCCGTCACATTTAGTAATAAAGTTTTGGGTTTTCTTTTCTTTTTTTTTCTTTTTAGCAATATATTAATTTCATTGAATAAATGCACTCATATACATGGAGATAAAGTTCTTCCATTACTTACCCAATGACATAGACCAAAAATGAGGTTTTACCGTATCAGAATCTTCCTGACTTAATCAAGGGGCATCCATTCAAATGTGTCTTTGATGCCAATTTAGCAACAAAAATTTCCATTAATATTTGGCTAAATATATGTCTTTCAGCATAATTTATTCATCTCTAATAATCATTATAAGTTAGATAGAAATATTTAACCCCAAAGCTCCCTTACATGTGTTATAAAACTACATATAGGCAAGAGCTCTTTTATACATGCATTGGAAGAGCAGTGAAGTCACCTTATGAACATAACTGATGTGAAGGTATTTTGGTTCAGTCATTCTTTCAAGTTACTACGAAGCCCTGAACCCTCTAAAAGCAGGCCTGAAAATACTGAGCCTGGTACAAACTACTGACCTGGAGACAAGTCACTTGGCACATGGTATTCTGGCTCTCATATTTTCTGATGTTATAATGTCTCAAGAGTAGCCTGAAGTCTTTCTAATAATCCCACTGCACATATAACTTTGTAACAGGCTGCAGTGGTATAAACTACTTTGCTTCCTGGATTAGCACAGAAACTCTGGAATTGCTTACGACAGAATTTGGGAGTAGCTGCTGATATGCAAAGAAAATACTAAACATTGTTTGAGAGAAATTAGGTTAATGCAGTTAAAGATCTTAATCCACTTGGAATTTTTTGTTGCTTTTTAAAAAGTTTTATATTGGTCTTTACTGCTGTATTCACTTCTTTGTGTGTGTGTGCGTAGGACTGGCTCCATTTTCAGTGCTACCTTGTTTGATTTTAATTAAATGTTTCAAAAGCTTTTATCTCTGGAAGGAATTATTTTGCAATTAGAAAAATAATTATTTCTGAGAACTAGGAAGAAAAAAAGGAAATTAGCTGATAGGAAGTGGCAAGAACATAAAAATCTCTATAAAAATGATGAAATTTCTTGGCTATTTATCAGCTGTAAGTAGTACTTTCTCAAAGTCCACAGAGCCATGCCAAATATGCAACCACAAATTTAGCAAATCAGCAGGCCAAAATTAAATAGCTGTTTAATGAAAACATAAATTATTTGGTAGCATCTTGTTCCAAAGACAGTTTTTATTGCTGAAGGAAGAGAAGCTTGTTTATTTGAAACTGTTGCACTGCAAAGAAAAGCAATATTTTTCTCTGTATGATAGCCACATTCTCTTTTCTTAATTCAATTTTTTTCCCTCCCTGAAAAATCACCAGTTAGCACATCGCTATGGAAACACAAAGGATGTATGTGTCTTAACAGAGTAATTTAAAAATCAATTTAATTAAAGCAATCCAAAAGGATGATTGCATAATAATTTGAGGAACAGACACACAAGACAGCCCAACATGCATCCATTCGACCATGATAATTACTCATTCATGCAGCTACAGACAGCACAAGTCTCAAGCTAAGTCTGCTTAAGTCGCAGCTAAACAAGATTAAAGTAAGTGGCATTGCTTCATTTTGCTACAGGTTTGGGGTGGACGGGGTGCCACAGCCTAGTTTTCAATTAGTGACCTCTTAAACAATGTCAACCTGAGCAGGTGTCTGAGTCATATTTTAAACTAAACTTAAACACCCTTTGCAAACACTTCTAACTAAAATAGATTCCTTGATGACATTTGTACTGCTTTAAGATATTGGGGACTTAAACCAAATTAAAACGAAAGCTTTATAAGAAGACCTAGATTGGCCATGTAGAACAAGAGCAAGCTCAGTCCTCTGGTGTGTGGAATGTTCCCAGTTCTAGTGGTACACAATTTCAAGGGGAAATGCTGCACAAAGTTCAGGCTTCAGAAGAGAGGAGTAGACCTCCATGAGCTCAACGGAGCCGAAAATTGATTTAGTGAGACAGTTCTTTAACTCAAGACTTGATAGTTCAATTGAAAAATGCCACTTGGTTATAAAAGCAGGATTTGAAGACACTAGGTCTTACATTAATAATTATTTTACTTGTTTACATGCAAATGTATTCCAAGTGTTCTGAGTGTTCCTGTAATGACACTTCTTTAATATATATTAGTAATACCTTTTAGGATATTGTGATATATGGGAAAAAATAAAATACTTGCAGCTTTTGCTTTTTTAGCAGCTACATATTAGTGTTGTAGGAAATGAACATCACCTGATTCTATGAAATTAAAAGGGGGTTTCCTTTCAAAAGACCCAGAGTGATAAATACTTTTTGCTAGTTGAAATAACAACAAACTTTAAGTCATGAAAATTGGGATAACTAAAACAGGAAGTTAACCATCATCAATTTAATCAGAGACAGGCACTTCATGAATGAGTGACCATTGCTGATCATAGCTTGAAAATGTTGCACTGGGTTTATGTGGCAAGGTTTTGGTATCAGGAGGGTTGCAGAGGTGGCTTCTGTGAGAAGACACCAGAAGCTTCCCCCATGTCAGACAGAGCCAATGCCAGCTGTCTGCAAGAGGGATCTACAACTGGCCAAAGCAGAGCCCACTGGTGACATTGGTGTGACAGTATGTTTAAGAAAGGGCAAGAAGTGCTGTGCGAGAGCACTTGAGGAAGAGGAATCAAAAATGAGAACAAGAAATCTGCAGACACCAAGGTAAGTGATGTAGGAGGGTCAGAAGGTGTTCCAGGTGTCACAGCAGAGATTCCCCTGCAACCTGTGGTGAAGACATGGTGAGACAGGCTCCCTGCAGTCCATGGAGGCCCACTGTGGAGCAGGGATCCAACTGCAGCCCATGGAGGATCCCATACTGGATAACCTGGATGCCTGAAGGAGGCTGTTCCTCCATGGAGAGCTCACACTGGAGCAGGCTCCTGCTAGGACCTGTGGCCTTGTGGAGAGAAGAGTCCATGCTGGAGCAGGTTTGCTGGCAGGACTCATGATCCTGAGGGGAATTCATGCTGGAGCAGCTGGTTCTTGACGGACTGGACCCTGTGAAAGGGGGCCACATGGGAGCAGTTCATGAAGAACTGCAGCCTGTGGGAATGACCCATGTTGGGGAACTTCATGAAGGACTGTATAGGATGGTAGGGACCCCATGCTGGAGCAGGATGAAGTGCAGAGATCACAGCATATTGACCCGTGAGGTTTTTGTCATATTTTCTCCTCCTGTCCTGTTGAGAAGCAGGAGTGGTAGAGCAAATTGGTGTGCACCTGGCATCCAGGCAAGGTGAATACATTACAAAAGTAATTGTCAATTTTCTATCCACAAAGGAGTTAAAATCCAGTTGCAACAGGATAAATGTTCACACCAAACTTTATTAAAAAGGGTCTGCAATGGTCTTTAAGTGGTTAAAGTGAATTTGTTGTGCAGCCTCAGAATTTACAAAGGTCAATTAATTCTAAGTTGCAAGGACTATAACTAGAAGGAGTTTGCACAGGCAGTAAGAGAAGTATTCAGAATGGCCATGCCCAGGGTGATGGTTCAGATGTGCCTTTTTGCCTCACTGAACACTCTAAAGACACAAACATGCCTAAGAAGATTTGTCTGAAACTAGTTAATTTACCTCATTCTCATTTTCTCATTGACCGAGTCAATTTTTCATTATGCTTAGTCAAATCAACAAGAACCTGGTAATTTATTTCTTAATTAATATAGCCTTATTTTTAATATTGATGAACATTCTATTTAGAAAGTTCAATCATTGATGCCTAAAAGAAACATGCAATGACTGCAGAAAATAACAATTTTCCCTTCACCCAGTAAATGCCTTGTAACATTTATAACTTAGGTTATGCAAAATTTTAGACTAAGTAATCCTTACAGTCCATTTTGTACATAAATCCTATGGAATAATAAATGTTCTTGTCTGAACCTGGCCAAGTAACCTTATAATATAACCTTATATATTCTTTTCAGCAATCTTAACAGTCTTTTTATCTTTTAAAATACGTTCTTGTATGTGTCATCCAACTATTGCTTCATACATAGTCACTACCATCTTTATTTATGTTCTTGCATACATATATAGACGGGGTTGTATGTGTGTTTATTGGTTAGAAAGGTAATAAATTATAAAAAATGAGAAGTGGAAAAAGAAATATCTGAACATGAAGAAAACTCTCTTGTGAACCAAAACTAGCAGCTGAACAGAGAGATGGATTAAACGGGCTCCTTGCAAATGGCTCCAGGTGACATTTCACAGTCCCTCCAGCTCCACTTCCCTCCTCCACTCAGCAAAGGTTTTCCTTAGACAGTAAACTCCGAGTCCAGGGCCCTGAGCATCGTTTGGTGTACTTTCAGGCATCCATCTGTGGTCACATGGAAACAGTGAAATGTGTTTGGCCCTGCAGCTCCAGACTTTGAAATATCACTTAGATTGCAGGGGGTCGTATATCCGAGAAAAGAAAGCAAATTTACTTCCAACAGGTTCAATAATGTACCAGTAATATTACTGTAGTTGAATAGATATTAATAATGAGTAGTTTCCAGCTTTTTCTTCAAAAAGAGGAATTTACAATTGCAGTAATTCATTCTGAATTTACCCTTTGTGCTTACAGTTGATCAAAACAATAAATTACCCTCCCTTTCCTATGCTGTCCTCCTGCTGTCATATCCAGCTTTTGTTTGGAAACTGATGTCCCTGCATGATTGTACAAACTAGTGTAAGAAATTCCTTACGCTTAAACTTTCTTGTGGATGCTGGCTGCGTTTTCACTGCCAGGGGTCCCCAGACATGAGGATCAGTATCAGCTGCTGCCTCCAGGGCACCCTCTGTCTCAAGTATCTGCTTTTTTTTTTCCATGGCAATACAACAGCCATTAATAATTTATCACTAAAGAAATACCTCAGAAAAGTACTTCCCAGTGGTAAGAGACAGATCCCTCAACTACTAATTCAGTGCTGTATTTAGTATTCCATACTCAAAATTCCTGTGTATGTAACAGCTTGGTCTATCGCCATCATGACAGAGGATGGAGGAGTTCCCATTCTGACTCAGCCTGAAGGTCTGTAACAAGTTTCATTTATGCCATTAGCAATTTAAAACCTTCAGTTGTTTCCAGCCACGGCTCGTTATTGTCCACTGTACTGATGCAGTTACTGAGCACCAAGTATATTTAGTTTGCTAGCCTTCATACAAAATGGGGCAGAAACATTAATCAAAGCTCCAGAGTAATCAGCAGGTAAGTTTCCAGTCAAAGAAAAAAAATCTATCCTTTTACATCATTGGAAGTGGCTCATAATTTATGTCAAGGGAGAAGTAATAGGAGCACCAGGCAGCAATTTCCTTCTAGCGGCCCATGCAAAGGGAAGACACATTATTTGTTTAGTGGTCTACTGACAGGCGCTGGTGCCTCACTTCCCATCCCTACAAAAAGCAACAAACCAAAAAGGGACTGTGGAGAACTATAAAACATGAGACAGTGTTTTTAGGTCTTCAGTATTATTTTATGCTTTGTAATTTCTGGAATCAACTCTATTAGATTATTCATTTTTATTCTGGTTCACTATGCAAAGAAAACATTTTCAATCCTTCTTTTTTGTTTCCTTTTTCCTTCACTTTTTAGCTTTACTGATGAAGCTGTCTGCCAAGGCAACTTTTACCATTTTTTAATTTAACTGTAAAGGGCAGGTTTGCAAGCACAAAGGTAAAATATTTTTTCCACATCAGCTCTCCACATCATTCTTGCAGATGCATGTATTGTTTTAGACTGTTCTTTCAAATCTGATTCTCTAGATATTTCTATTTAATTCTATAGTCCTACAACTTGTTGGTAATTATCAGTAGTGTCATTTTTTTTCAGCATCACTGTTACTTAAAGAAGGAGTCCAGGAAGGGCTCTGCAAACTAGTGCTTTCTTTTAAACTCTTGGTTGTCAAAGAAATGGAACAAAAGAAAAAAAAATACATTTTTAAATGGATGGAGATCCATGTTAGGTAAATAAAGCAGATTATTTTAAAATAGTATTCGTTCTGCTTCCAGCAGCCAGAACAGACTTGTTAAAATATTTGTGGAAGTTAAAAATTTGCATTTTTCTGAAGCAAATCAGATCCCCAGGTATCTTGAGCTCTGAATCTGAACAAATCCTTTCTCCTCTTATAAAAAAAAAAAAAAAAAAAGCATCTTTAAATCCCTGCTCAGACAGACAGTGATGTGAAGGAATAGACATTTTTTTTCCTTGCTCATTTTGAGCAGGCATTTCTTCCTATTGACTGAAGTGCCATTTCCTATGAAAAGTTGCGTGCCTGAACAATCAAATTTTTACAATGGAAAAATGTTCTCATAGCAAATGGCTCCTTAGTCATTATTCTTGCTTGTCATTTGGATTGAGGGACAGATTCTCTGCCATTTTCTACTTTCAGCCTTGGTGACAGGAAGACAAAAGTCTTCAGCTGTAATACACTTGCTCGTACGACCTCTGAGCAGCAGAGTGTCTGTGACAACCGGCACTTACTCGGCCTTGGTGAAAGACCTAAGCCTGGAGAAGTGACATGGTTAGCTGGGAGGCAGACCTCAGTCCTCTCACACACGTACCCGCTCCAGTGAACGTGTAATTAGTTAGAGAGGTAATTTTCCTGACTTCTTCCCTAGTTTGCTCTTTGCTCTTCTTCATGCCACAGTTACGCTGAAATAGGAACTTTAGCCCTTGGGGTGTAACAGAATTGATTCAGCTTTTTGAACTTGAGGGAGAGGGTCACTTCTCTGCCTCATGCACAGCAAAATTTTCTGAAGGAGATGTCTGTGTGCATTTGTTTCAGCGTGGTATCAGCAATGCAGGAACGACGGTATTGGAGTTCTGCGTTACTTTCGCATTCCGTAGCCTTTGTCAATAGATCAGCATTTTTCTGTCTGACCTTTTTGTTTGTCTTCTGTTTAGCCTCATTAACCTTTGAGGAATGGGGTGCATTGGACAGTAGACAATCAAAACACAGAAAACCTGAGAAGGTCAGCGTAATGTGGTGTGCAGCAGGATTTCCCATAACAAAAAGGTATGTATTTCCTTTCCCTGCTGTCACACTCTTCTACTCAATATTTGTTAAGGGAGGAATCACAAAAGGTGAGTTAAGTCTGTGCTGGTCCCCCAGAAGCATTGCTCATCCCCTGAGTATGTAGAGGTCTTCCCTGTGACATTTATAACAACATGTCTGCTTTTCTAGAATGATTTTTAAAGTGTAGCTTTTGTGAAAAACATCAGTGTGACAGTAAGAAAGTGAGCTCATCCAAAGAAAGGGTGTTCCACTTCAAATAAGTTAAACTGGAGCAATCAGTTCTGTCTCATAGGAACTTAGTTTTAAAAGTAAACCTGTGCAAACTTTTCTAGGTGAACCTGCTTTAGCAAGGGGGCTGGGCTAGATGATCTCCAGAGGTTCCCTCCAACCCCAGCCATTCAATGACTCCGTAACAATATGAGTGATGAAGTGGACAATGATTAGGACTGCATTTTGCAGAACTGCTTCAATAGCACTTCATCGCTGATAAATGTTTTGTTTCAGAAAGAAAAAGAAAAAAAAGGTTATGTTAATTTTAAAATAGACATCTAGAAATCCTAAGGATTTCTTACTGACGTGTGTGCTCATACTTATGACAGGGTAGTCACAATCTTGGATGAGAGCCAGCATCTTCCTGCAGTTTTAAAACATAGCAAAAGATAAAAGAAGCATACTTTCACATGCAGGGAATAATGGTTTTCTAAAATGCCTTTTAAATGTCTTTTCTGGTAATGAAGATGAAAAAAATCTCAGCAAAAACAACAGTTGATTTTTAATTGAGATTTTTTTATTATGTAAAGAGGAAACAGATTGATACACAGTGTTACTTACACAGTGTTTGTATAAAACTTGCAGTTTTAAAACATAACTGCGTGGATACAGAAAGCTGTGCTATTTATCCAGCAAAAGTATATATGCCAGTTTGGAAAGATAATCCATGACAGGGCTGCTCCGCTCTCTCACTTGAACATTTTCATTGACATCAGTGACATCGCTTCCAAGTACAGCATAAGTAGGATTTGGTTCTCTGAAGTTGTGCTCTGACTATTATACTGGAGATTGCAGTACCTCACATTTGCTGCTGAGACAGAAGGGTATAGCAGGGTAAAATGTACTACAGGGATGTCAGTCAGAGCCTGAGAACTCAGTGGCATTGCTCTTGTGCTTTGAGTTAAGCAAATGCTTTATGAGATCCAGAGTGCAAATCATGAGTCTCAGGCTGAGACAACATCATTCTAACTGAAAGTCTTCCTTTCTTTCCCAAAAACCAAAATCTCTACAAATTTAATCAAGAAATGAAAAAAACCTAAGAAATACCAAGAGATATTCATTGCAAAGCCAAGCATGGCTGAGTTTTATAGAGCCAGAATTTGGATTTTTATAGAGTATGTGATTTAGTACCACTGAGATTGAAACAGGTTGTCAGGCAGAAGATTAAGCAAGCATGAACTCCTGAGTCCTGTTCCTGCAGAAGCTCTCTCATAACTGATGGCAGCATCTGTTCTATCAGCACTAAAACAAGTATGTAAATAAGGAAGTGACCTAAGCAAATTTAGGCATTTCTGCTCCAGGAAAGATAAAGTGATGTAACTGTCTGGTAACACAGCAAAGAAAGTAGTGGGTTTTTTCATTGCTTCATTTTCTAGTTTTGTTTTCTTTTTATATATATATATAGCGCATGTCTGAGAGCTCTAAACCCTAGAAAGGATCAAGAGAGATCCGTCCAAACTGAAGGACAAGAAGTGAGAGAGGAACCAGAAAAGCTTGTTCTAACTGCATTTAGACTTTACTAAATGGGTAAGATTTGAGTAGTAAAGAGAATACTTGTGTCTCACTTGCTTTATAGTTCCTCTCTTCCAACTGGAGTTTTCATCCAGTGATGGTATTCTGTGGCTTCGCTTGAAAGACTTTTGTGCTCCCTGTGTGACCATTCTGGACTTGAATAATTTGCCAATTTGAACCTCTCACAATCTAAATCACATCTGATCAGGAACTGCTGTGCCCGTGGCAGACCCCACCAGAAGTGGCAGGACTATGACCATCTCTGTGGCCGGCCCATGCTGCAGGGAAGATGGGGTCCAGTCCCTTTAGCCCTCCCAGTAAGCCTATGTTGTGAACATCTAATGACACTCTGGTTTTCATACTTGCATGGAGACCACACTATCCTGACATATAAGAACTCCCTATAAGCATTACGGTGATGGCACTTTTAGATTCGAGAGCTAGCACTGGGGGAAGGAGATCGTGGATGATTCTTTCAGCCTCACACAGGAATACAAACACTTTGTTTTCTCAGTAAAAAAGGCAGAAATAATCAAAGCATCCTATTGAGAAGCTGTTTTCCTTCCTAGAAGCTCAGGGCAAGATGCATATTCAACCATCTGAACTGATGCCTGTCATTGCAAAGGTCTGTTCATTACACCTGGCTTGAGGCCTCTAATTAAAGAAAGAAATTTTTCTTCGACTCCTAAAACTCATTGGGTATAATATAAGAGCATAAAAACCTCCCTTGGAAGGAGTCTACCTCTACTGCAACTGCCTGTTAGGTAAAGGGAATGTCCCTGATGTGAATTAAATCAGATTTGGCATAAATAGGGTAGTATATGATGCAAAATGAGATGATAACAGGATGCTCTACTGTGAAATATGGAGCTATTTAAAGTTAAAAAATATTGTGTATTTTTCCAGGCTACTCTAAAGAAAAAGCTTATTTTATGCTATTTTCTACAAAATATAAACTCTTTAACTTAAAAATTTACAGAAACTTGTTTCAGACCTACTGATAGTCTATGACTCAGTGAGGAATATTATTCAAATACATCGAACATTTATGTACAGTTCTCTGCTTCCTGAGGGTACTATAACTCTTGAGAAATACCTGATGATAGTGCTTCCTGAACAGGCAGGGCAAACACTATTTTGTACAGCTTTCTGAAAGTTTAGGATAAAGGAAAAAAAAAAGTAGGTCTAGAAATTCTTTTTGCTTTCATCTTTAGATATTGTTAATGCATATTTAATTCCCTTTAATTCCCAGGTCAGATGAATTTGAGATTTTTCTTCATTTATAACCATGATTTTCCATTCCATGCTTTTCAGGTGTGATGTCTTTCATCAAAGGACTTTTTTCACTGAAGCACAATGGCTCATAGCACACAGCCAAGAAGCAGTATAAGAACATGGTTAGGAACAAGGCAAGGCTGAGGAAGTACCTTCCAAATGCAATGTCCCAGCTTCCAGCAACCTACGGCTCAGGAATTAACCTAGATGTCATTACTTTGTGTTCAGTATTCCTTGATGTATTTCTGCTCAATTAATCTGTCTGGTTACTTCTGAAACCAAGCATTCTCAGTATCTTGGGACAAAGAATTGCACAGTTTACCTCTGATTTCTGTGGAAAAAGCATTCTATTTTTTTTTATTTGCCACTTGAATTTGATATCTTCTGATTTTTTGTATCATGAGAAATGATGAGTAACTGTTCCCTATTTCCCTTTATTCATGTTTTTATAAAGTTCTATTACATTTCCTTGCAGACAATTATTTTCCAGGCTTCAGAGTCTAAATCTATTGAGTTACATTTTCAGTGTGCACTACTTTATACTTCTTTTGTCTTTCTTTGCAGCTATTCTAGTTCTACTTAGGTGTCTTAGTGATAGAAGTGGAACACCCATTTAAAATGTAATGTGGATTTATTCCATAGTATAGGGATATTTTTTGCTATAGTCAATATTCCTTCCCTAAAAAATATTAGCATCATTGTTGCTTTTCTGAAAGTATCCTATTTAACATATTATGAGGAATGTTAGCTAGCTCAGAATGCATCAGTGTGTATGCACCTACTCAGTGTTAGTTTTCCTATGTGCATTACCTTATCTTTATCAGTAATTTACTTCCCAGTACATTGTTCAATGACTTACCTCCAGTGTGTCCTTTCTTGGTCATTTTCTTCAGGCTTTTGTATTTACTAGCCTCAATTTATAATCATGATAAGATATTGTTATATTCCTTTTTTCACCTTCTCCAAATTTGTGTACACTTGCCATAGTTAACCATTTATACGTATTTTGAAAAGTATCAGATTTAACTTCCTCTGGCATGTAAATGACTCTGCCACCTTTTGAGCTTATTCTTATTCTGCTTCCTATTTTGCAGATAAGAATCCACAAGACAACTTTCTTTCTTATCTCATGACACTAATATTCTATATTCTTATATTGACAGGGACAGAAAACCACAATTAAATGTTGTATTTACTCTGGTCTATAAACTTATTTTTATTCATTCTGGAAGCTCCACTGATTTTAGTCATGACTCCTCTCTGCAGAACCTACATTGGTTGTTCCTCAAAATTCCCATTTTCTTAATGTACCTACTGATCCATTTTCATCTTTGGTCACAATCAGCAGGCAGACACATATAGGATACTGTGGTGGACATCTGCTGCACACTGCCTGAGCAGAAAGAAGAAATAGATGTGGCCTTTCTAGACAACTAGAAGAAACCTTGTATTTGCAGAATTTGATCCTGGGGGGAGGGTTTACCATCTGCCATTTAGGATCACTACAGATGCAAAGGTCAGGGACAGCTTTGGCTGTAGTGACCGTGGAGTTCAGGATCCTGAGAGCAGAGTACAAGGCAAAAAGCAGTATCACCTTGACCTCTGGAGAGCAGTCTTTTGCCTGTGCAAGGACTTTCTTGGAAGTATCCCATGGGAGATGTCCCTGGAGAGGAGTGCAGGAGAGCTGCCTGATTTTCAAGAATCACCTCTTCCAGGCTCAAGACTGACCCGTAGCAACGTGCAGGAAGTCAGACAAAGGCAGCAGAATGTCTATAAGGATGAACAAAGACCTAAATTCTGACTAAAATCAGAGGCAACAAGGAAGCATACAAGACTTAGAAGCAGGCACAGGTGTCCTGGGAAGAGTACAGAGATACTGTCTGAACAGGCAGGAATGGGGTTAGGGAGGGCACGAAGGACAAGAAAGGCTTCTGCAGGTATTTCATCTGCAAAAGAAAGATTAGGGAAATGTTGGCTTGCTGTTGAATGGTTCAGGGCACCTGGTGACAAAGGACACAGAAAAGGCTCACCTCCTTCACCTCTGTCTTTACTAGTAAGGCTTTCAGGAATTCCAGGCCCCTGGAATCAGTGTGGAAGTTTAAAGAAAGGAAGTTTTATCCTTGGTAAAGGAGGATCATGTTAGAAGCTTTTTAAACAACTGGATTTGCTACAGCCCATGGGAACCTTTTGGGATACACCCTAAGTTCTTAGGGAATTGATGTCATTTTGAGGCCACTACTGATAATTTTTGAAAGGTTGTAGTGACAGGGGAAGTTTTCTGAGAACTGGAATAAAGCACTCTCAGAAAATTTGTTGATGATAGAAAATTGGAAGGGGTGGTTGATTACACCAAAATGTTGCACCACTATTTAAAGGGACCTTTACAGGCTGGAGAAACAGGAAAAACAAACAGGAAAACAGGAAACCTGTGAAGCTCATCAAATGGAGATGCCTCCTCCCTGCACCTGGGGAGGAATAACCCCATGCACCAGTACAGGCTGGGGCCAACCCTCTATAACACAGTTCTGCAGGGAAGTCCCTAGGAACGCTGGTGGACAAGGAGTAAAGCATGAGTCAGCAAGATACCCTTACAGCAAAGAAGGCCCCCAGTTTCCTGGGCTGTGCTAGGTTGTGTTAGAGCATTGCTAGCAGGTCAAGGGAGGTGGTCCTTCTCCTCTGCTCAGCCCTGGTGAGCTGCATCTGGAGTGCTCTGTCCACTGCTGGACTCCCCAGGACAAGCAAGTCTTGGAAACACTGGAATTCACATATAAAAAAGTAAAACTTTTTTACTGTGAGGGTGTTTGAACAAGGAACAAGTTGCCCAGAGGGGTGTGGAGTCTCATCCTTGGAGACATTCATTTGACTGGGTATTTCTGTAAGCTGACTTCTCTTTTCTGGCTTTGAGCAGGGATTCAATTACCTCAAGACAATCTCCAGGGATATCCTCCAACCTCACTGATTCTGCATTTCCATGTTCTTGTGATTGTTACAGGTTCTACCAGTTTTCCCAGTGCAGATGTCAGAAACAGTTGTCAATATTTTATCTTCAGAGCCTTCAAAGATTTTTTTGCTAGGTTCTATTCACCTGGTATTAGTAAAATTTTAAGGAATTTAGTTTAGCAGCACAGTTTATAGTCTTGACATTTTATTTTCTTTTTTTTTCAGAATGTTTTCTAATATTAACATCTGTCATTTCATTTTATATATTTTTCTAAAGCCTCGTCTTCTAACACTTGGATCAGAGTCAGATTCTTCAGTCTATTCCAAGCAAAGAACGTTCCAGTCATCACAACTTTTCTAATACCTCTACAGTGATTACAGGTATAAAGGATTTGGAAACTTCTCTTCTTTAAGAACTTCTTTTACACTTTCATTTTATGGCTCCACAGTCTATTCATCTCTGATTTTGGAATACTTACTAAACATTTATTCTTAGTCCTTATGTATTCAGCTCTTATGTGTTCAACTAGGTAGCACAGTCCATAGATTCCCTGGAGTTTAAAAGGATACACCAGCTGTGCATCATATTTATTGATACTTGGGACAAAATACTCTTTATCCAAACCAGTGTTTTAGGGATAACAGAAAAGTTGTAGTATTTTTTTTCCTTCTCTCTGGTGTTCAGAATTTACAGATAATGACTTTGACCCCTTCTGGACCTTTTCAGGTAATAGATAGTCAGAAGGAAGTGTATGACTGGAAAAGACTGTGTGGGGTCAAGAAGTTCAATTTCCAAAAGATCTTTAGGGGATAAAGCTAAAGATTTTAAAGGACACTGCTAGACACAAGTGTAGTGATATTGAATTTTAATGAATACAGCTGCATCTGTAGAATAGTCCCTGTCCTAGCTTATAGCTATGAATTATGGTCTAAATAAAGTGTGCTTTATCTTCTTAAGGTCATTAGGACTTCTTTGTGCACATTATTATTTTTTGTACCTTCAATGTCACTTTATCAGAGTTCTGATTTTCTAAAAAATACCCTTTCTTTTTGTATTCATATATATGTGTTTATGGATATATTTGTTTGCATTGTTGGATGAATGTATATTTCTATACCTGTAAGCATTATTTATTGGAACCATTATGATATGCATACATCAAATTTGAGAATCCTCATTCAATATTTCATCAAATATGAAATTCTTATGAATTGAACTTTGAGACTTCAAAAAATGTATTTTCCCTTCAATTAGTGACCAGTAAAGGAGTAGGAAAACACGAGGTAGTGAAAAATAGCACATTTTTAGTCAGTATTGAACCAAACTATAAAAGCCACTGTGCCCACAAATGGAGTCCAAAGTGTCCTAGAAGGAGACATTTTTAGCCCTTAAAATTAATTTCTGTGAGAACAAAAGAAAGATACAGTCTATAAGAAGCATAGTTACAGATCAGATATATTAACATCAGTATTTCTTTGGATAGTGTTTGCCAGAAATTCACTTGTTCATAATCACTGGTGTATTTTTTCCCCATCATTTCAAAGATGGGTTGTTAATTCCAGTGAGATATTATCTGATTTAAAGGAGCATACTTTAACTTGCCTAGTTTCATGTGGAATATAGATAATATACTACGTGAATTCAGAATGATTGCTTGTATTACTGTCCATAAGATATATCTGCCACTGTGAAAGGGTTTTTGTCTCCAAGACAAACAAGATTTTTTTCTCCAGACTGCTGCCAATTTTGCCACAAAAGAGTTTATGGATCAATTTCCAGATGTAGCTCCACCTTTTAATCAGACAGTGAGTAATTTGAAGTTGGGAAAAGCAGGCATACTGTCTGAGGGAAATAGGTCAGTTTCACAATATGCTACATTGTTGATAGAGAATTTTGACCAAAACAATGTTTTATGTTAAAATCTCAAACCCCAATATTTTATTCCTAGGAATGAGTATGAGCCTTGAAATAAGAAACTGTTCAGAGGATGGCTACTTTGTCCCCCTACCTTAATATATGGGAAATTACTTCCATGAAACATAGCTCCTAAATGGACAGACCTTTACAATCACTACACTGAATCCTAAAGGAAAGAGACCAGAAGTAATTGCAGATGTGAAGAACAACTGAAATATATTCATGGCAATGTATCACACTATGAAGTGTGTATTATGAAGGTTTTCTTTCACATTACTTTGGGACTACGGAGCCCCGCATAAAACAGGCTTGAGATCACCACTGCTCTCATTCAACACACACTGCAACTCAAATCTGGGTCAATTTGAATAGGTATATAGACAGCAGTCTTGTCCATAAACCAGTAAAAGGTGTTAGAGTTAAATAATCCAATAGAAAGAGAAGTGGTCGGAAGTGAAAGAGTGAGCGAAGTGAAAAGGGCTATGCAAATTTTCTAATATACCTGAAATTCTGGGATTATAGAAAACAAAAAAATTAGCAGAGATAATTCATCACTTTATTATTGACATAAAATAACTGATAGATGCATATTTTTTGAGGATGTACAGAATGTATTTTCTGCTTCGCAAGCAGGCTGTTTAACAGAATTTAATCTATCATAAACCAGCTTTTTATTTCCCCCTCTTCAGTCAAGGTTGTGTTTGTCTTCACATAGAAACTGCTGTTTAAATTAATTATGAATGCTTTAAAAAATCCAGACTGAACTTTGCTAATGGATGGCCCTTTGTATAAAAAATCAGTCTTTCTAATGAGGTCAGCTTTGGTCACAGTGATTTGTTAGAAGCAACAGACCACATTCCAGTTCATCAAAACTTCATTATATTCCAGTTCCTAAAAGTGCCAAGAAAAAATAACATTGTAATCTAAGATGTCAAAGAAATATGTATTTAAACAGTTTATGTGCTTAAAGCCTTAGTGAGGTGGTGCTGTGCTGTGCTGTAACTTCTTTTTTATTACATCTGGCAATACATTAGATCAAACTTTTGCAGTAAGAATAATCCACAGTTAACAACATAGTCCTGTTATCTTTATCAGAGGTACTGAAAGTTATCTTATAAGTGAGAGCTTCTTTAGGTTCTCGGGGCTGTGTGGCATCTGCCTCCTCCACGGCTGTTCAGAGTTGAGGAAGGATAAAGAAGTCTTGAAAAGAGTTTGCAATGCCATCTGTTGCAGGGTCTATATGATACAAGAGGGCAATGTGCACTCCACAGCTCATATCCCCCTGAATGTTCTCAGGACCCTTCAAGGTTTTGGCTGTGCTTTCTGCTGAGATCAGTCACGAGGCTTTCAGCCTTGCAGTTTCAGCTTTGTTTCATGACTAAATTCTTCTTATGCCCCCCTTGGCATGTCAGAGCTCTTTCAGGTCTGTTGCTCAGGTACTGTAATGGTGATCTCTAGGAGGGAAAAAATGCCTCAAAAGGGGCACACTGTATTTCAGTGTGCAAACTAGGAGATGCAGGAAAACTGAAATCTCTCTGTGCCCTACGCCCTGAATCCTTTGAGTGCATTATTATACCTGAGTCCAGCTTTTCTACTTCAAAGGAGGCTCTAAAATGATCATTAATGTTCCCTTGGTACAACCTTATCATTCTGATGAAATTCCATCTCAGATAATTGCATTCTGCCTTCCCAAACTCCCTGTGCCATTTCAGCTGGATATGAGATTCTTTTCTCACTCTCTGCTCCTAGCTGTTGTGAGCAATTGCTGTCTAGCGGCAGCGCTGCAGTGGGTGAGCGATCTGCTTACATCGTCTCTCCTTCATTTATTTCCGGAGGGAATGCGGATTCTTAATTTAATATTTTAAAAATACTTTAGGAAAAATTGTAGTAAGTATTGGCAAAACATTGCTCTCTTTGCTGTTTAAATGGGTCTGATACTTTGATAAAAGGTGTGTATAGTATAACATTTTAAATAACATCTCTACTATGTATGGTAATTTTATGAGGCTTGTAACTCAGATGTAAATCAGTCCTATTTCTTCTCTTTCCTGGTGGTAGAAGACTTGCCTTGCTCCATGAGGCAGAAATAGGAGATGATGAAGGGAATGTACATGATAGCAGGAAGGAAGAGGAAATGAGGGTTGTACATAAAACAAGAAAGATAAACTAAATACAATGTCCTTTCCCTTTCTGAGACATGATGTGAAACATACAGTTATGTGACAGAATGACAATTTTGCTGCTATTATGCCTTCATGCCTTTATTGATTAACTTGTTCAAACAAAATAAAGATGTTTTCTTTGGATTCAATATAGAATTTGCTTTAGTGGAATGGTAATCAAATATAGCATCAAAGCAACAATTTATTTCTGGCTGAGTTACGAACCACCCTGTGTTTTGACGAAGGACAGTAAAAGTCTTTGGACATGTCCCACATGATAACATAACATTTTTTACTGAGAGCAATTCCATTAATAATATTTTTAAATATAAAAAGGGGAATTTGGCTCTGTGTGTTGAACTAGAATACATAATTCCTTGCTACAGTTCTATGAAGAATGATCTTTGCTACAATTATCCTCACTGAGGGTAAACGGAGAAATCTGTTGAATTCAAATATTACCATATAATGCTGCCTATGCAAATTGTGCTGGTGTCTGCAGCTATTGAAATAACCTTGGCAGTTACATGGCAATGGGGAGCTTAATTACTACTTTGTGTACTGTCACCTACAACTGGAAAGCACTGTCAGTGTCAGAAAGGGCAACCCCTATCACACCCCTGTAGACGCTGAAAAGCTTTAGCAGAGAAATTTTCCAGCTTTCTGTAGCATTTTGTGAGAGCTCTGTGTTTCTCACATAAACTATGAAAACATTGCTACGGGTTCTGTAAACTAACTTTATCTTGCACCTGCTGTTATTCAGCAGCAGGGTTGTTACGGTACACTGAAGAAAATATTTTCAAATGAATGTTTTGTAGCCTCCACCAATCATTCTAGGAGGTGGATGATCAGTGACCAATGACTTTATGCCATGCTGGTGACCCAAGTCATATAATCGATTCATAATTAATTAAATAAGTGCTATTGCTCCTGGACTTGGACTTTGTGTCGTTATTCTTCGCACCATTCGTGGTGCAGACAGGGTCACACACCCCTTGAAAATTTATGCCTGAAATGGATTACTAGATGATAGACCACGTAGACCATCCAGTCAAACCTCCTTTTTACTACATGGTATTTCATTTTATACAGGAATTAGATTAGAAGGAATCAAAACCTGACCTGCAGAGTCTGTTACTGTTTTGGAGAAATCCCATCCAGTGGTTAATCACCCTGATTATAAAATAAAATCCTTATTCCCCGTTTTACTTGTTTTGGCTGGAGTTGTCAGCTTCTTTCTATAACCTAAGTGGCCCCTTAACATCTGGTGCTTTCTTTTAACTAAGATGCTATGTACTTGAATAGTTTCATTAAGCTTTTATTATTTGAAAAATCTGGCAGTTTTAAAAAATTATTCTAAACCACCAGATATAGTTGAAACATTTTAATGGGAAAATATTCATTTTTATAAAACTAAAACTTTCCAAAACCCCATTTCTAAATCTAATATATCAAACCTTACAGAAAAATCAATATGATAGCTGATAGACTTCTGACTTGAGTTCAGAAACTATCTGTCATGTGCATACCAGCTGAGAAGTCGTTTTGTCACATTTTTATTTTCTCTTTTGTGTGATAGACTTGCACTGAAATTTCATTTTATGAAGTTGTTTGCCATTTTTTATTTTCATCTTAATTCAATTTTTAAAATACTGATATTTTAGCTGAGAAAGCTTTTTACTTCCCAGGTAGGTTCTTTTCAGAAAATTCCAGTCTTGGTCTTATTAAACAGAAGTAAAATCATCTTAGTTCCCTTTTTGCTAGTCCTTGTTTTTGCAAGTAACAATTGTATTAAACCCTTTTTGCTTCATGGTGGCTCTTTGGGACCTGACTGTTTATAGCTCCCACACAATTTCTGTAGTTTTTGTTCCCAAGTGAGGCCTGCATTCCGTGTTTCTTGCTGTAAATGTTTACATTCAGCTGCATTGAATCAAGATTTTGAAAACCAATCCTTAACCGAGAAATCTATTTCATTTGGTATGTCATTTTATAAGCAAGATCTTTATATTCTGATCAGAGCACCGGTAGTTGAATACAATGAAATCTAGATGTTATTACAAAAATTATGAGTCTCTAAGACACTCCTTTCAAGCTTGGCTGATAAGCCAATTTACAATCTTCTCATTAAGCACTAGAAGTGCTAATTCAAATGTCTTTATTAGTCCTTTAGTCTTACATTTCTACAGTAAAAACACTTAAACAAATTTGCCATTTCATCCAATGATTAAGTCAGTTTTGCTTGACAAGATCAGTTTACTGTAAGACAATTACAAATTAAATTATTTGATTCCTGTAACAGGTTTTCCAAGAGTTTGTCTTGTTTGATCTAAGTGGTTACTCCTGTCATCCTCTTCGCCTTTTGCGACTTTGACACAACACTCTAACAATATTTTAGCATTTCCTTGGAGTTCCAGATTTATTTGAAGGAACATGGAAAGACCAGAGATTGTCCACTAGTTTGAAAATTTGACCATCACTACTAAGTGTTGATTAACAGTTTGCTTAGCTATTATTGTGAAGTCTTCTGTGAGTGACCAAGACACGGACCCAGACCAGCAGGGAATCTGAATCATTTATTCAAAAGAAACGAGCTGGTTTTATAGACTTTTCAAGGCACAGTATTTCCTTACATGGCAATTCTCACTACGTGACCTATCCCATGTTGCCATGTCAGTACCACGCTTTCTAAACGCCCTTCTATGGGTGATCACGCGCTGTTCACCGTCTGTCAGCTCCTCGCAGGCTCCTCTCCGAAGGGATCTGCCCTGTGACACCTCCTCCCCCCAGGGTCTGGTGGAGACGAGCCTCTCTGTGCCACCGTGTGCTCCTTTGTGCCGCCATGTGCTTCTGCAGGCGCGTCCCACAGCCCATAACTCAATTCTATCATGTCTCCCCACAGTCTTCCACATTTGTCAACTTGTACATTATCCTGCATCTTCCCAAATGTAAAATAGAAATATTTATTGAACACTTCAGTCTGCATGTTAGTTGTTGCTGTTATTATTATCATTAGCATTTCCATCTGATAATGAATAAAAGATTTATCTTTTCAATATGCTTAAAACATTTAGGGTTTTGTGTTTTGTTCTGCCAACAATTGGTTTTTCCCAAAGTACTTATTATCCTTTCCCACTTCTAATCCCTTCCCACTTTCATAACTTCTAATTTATTTTGATTTCCATTATCTACTTTTCCTCACTGTTTTATTATTGATATATCTTGTTAACCAAAGAAGACATCTAGGATAAGTTTCTGAGACTTTCACTATTTCCTGAAGAAATGGCATCAGAAACAGTTGGTGAACAGTTACAGGGAGATAATTTGGGAAACATTGCTATTATCACTTTATTTTATTCCAAAAATTATGGACACATTTCTGTCTTGATCTCAGTTTATGAAGAATTTTTTCAAATGTGTCCCATGATGGAAGTGGTGCATTTTCCAAACTGCATAGAGCTGGGAGGGATGCAGTCAGGTTCTCTTCTGCCATCTCATGCCAGAGTCCCAGGGGAGAGGTCTGTAAACATTGTCTTTCCTCCACCAAAAAATAGTCTGTACCCTTGAAAGAAAGGAGGAAGAACTGGTGAAATTGGCCAGCATGGCTGACAATTTCTGTAGCCAGTGATGCAAAATGCCTCATGTGATTAATCTTGTCTAAGTCACCTTTACCTGCTCAGGTCCCCTATTTGCAGTGAGATACAGATGAAGTTTAATTCCTGAAGCTGTAGTGGAGTGCTTTCTGATCACTGTGTCCTGCCTGATAAAGAAGACACCATGTGAATATGCAAGGGAATGATTTTAAAGTCGATTTCCATAATAAGGTATTTAAATAAAATTTTGCGTGGAGAATGTCTGCACCAATCTAATCAAACCTGTTGAAACAAGTTTATTCTCTAATGTGACTGCTGTGATTATTATTTTCCCTAACCTACCAGCTTCAATGAGTTACTTGGTTTGTTCCATTTGGTGTAAGACAAATAACAGGAGTAAGTTATTCTTATGTTATACTTATGTTGTACAGATTAAAACAATGAATTTAGTAATGCTGCTGCCATCTACATTATTTAGTTCCCACTGGACCTGTTCAAACCATGCTGAGGATCTGAAGCTCAGAGCAGTGGGAGGCAGAAATGCCTATCATTTCATTGCTTTGGCATCCACCTTCAGTGAAGTAACCATCACTACTAAAGTTACACCTCTGTCTTGAGCATGGGACATCAGCCAAACTTCATAGGGGTGTAAAGACACAATCCTGTTTTTCACTGGCAATTTTTTTTCTATGGTTTGTATAAAAAATGTTCTTTTCTCCAGAAATATGATGCATTATAACAAGTGTATTGCAAACACTTGTTAGTTTAGTCTATAAGCTTTTATAAAGGCTTCCGTAACCTCTTCTGATATTATTTTTTTTAAAGGCTAAACCACCCAAGCATGTGCTAAGTATTTTACATCAAAACCTGCGAATGGAATATGTAGCTCAGGATATCAGTTTGTTTCTTATTCTTTGCATCTGCAACATATTGTAACACCTTGGATTGATTTCTAGTTCCAGAGTGCAGCATATTTCAAACTAGATTTTTCCTGAATTGTTTTGAAAAGTATTATTTGCTAATCATGATAACATAAATAATGCCATCATACTAGTGCACCGTGGCATTAAAAATTGAAGACAAGGAATGTCAATTCAAAGAGCATGTGTATTATCGCTCTCATGTCATGTAATTCGATCTACTGAAAACAATGATATGCTTCTCTAAAGTGTAATCAAGAATGGTGCAATTCCGTCAGGCAATACTCTCCTCAAGCTGATTCCATCTATAATGTCCTACTACTCATAAAAAAAAGAGAATATTTCCAAAGTGGTACTAATTGCTGTACACTTCGATCTCTTTTGGAAGTTATATGAGAACATAAGGGTAAAATGACTTAGTCTTCATTTGTCATTATAATGAAGTAGTAGAACATTGCTTTAAACTTGCTTCATTTTAGGTGCACGTTGTATAATGATAATATATCCTGATAGCCACCATTCTTCATGCAATCAAGTTGCTATTGCAGTGATTATTTGATTGGAAAATATGAAGATATATCTTCATAATGATATTATGAGATGAAATCAAATGGCATTAGTTTTAGGTGAAGCATGTGAAGGAATGAAAATCAGGTAGTCATTTATTTTTGTAAAAACAGTGGGTTTAGTTCATGGGAAATATTTTACAGAAAATGTCTGAGTCTTGATAAACATGAGCTTGAAAGTGATTTGAGGATATTCAAGTTTTAGAATCATTCTATGTACTGAAAATAAATAGGCACCTTTGTATCAGTATCTCATTGTTAGTAGTGAGGGTAAAAATGTTTTTGACTCTGCTGCAACTGATTGTGGGAAAAGCTCTTGCTAGGCAAGAATTTATTATTCTTAGTCTACTATTTTTATACAGACAAGTCTTTTTACTGTTGTCTGATCATCAGTTAACTAGTGTTTGGATTTGTTTTAGTTTTGTTTAAAACTTGAATTTTTCATAAGGAACCATGTCAATAGATTCATTAACAGTTAATTACAAGCATTTAAAGAAACCCCAAACCTCTCTACCTTCTACCTACTTGAAATGCACCTGTGTCTTATTCCAAAAAGTCTCTGATGTTAGTACGTTTCTGATTTACTTGGTCTAAGTGATACAAAGAAAAGATAAAGGGGTACAGATCTCAGCTTCTTTATTTCCTAGACACCACATAGTTTTGTTTTTAATCTAACAAATTCAAAGTCGAGGTTATGACTGGATAGTCACTTTTTGCATGCTTCCTGCATGTGCTGGTTGCATGTACTGCATACATAACATGCAAAGATATAATTATATTCTGTATAGTCACCAAGAATATTATATATATGTATGTGCATATGTGGGAATAGTCAAGTATTAGATACATACACAAAGATATATATGTACTAGGTACAGACACACATACCTTTGCCTTGTAGGACATGACTGATCACTTTGACTTTCATTAGGAGGTCAGGCAAACATCTTGGCATTCACCGTATAGGACACAACAAATGCTAGCAAATGAAAACCAGGCAATTCAAAACGAATTCATGCTTTAGCCCTACATTCAAGTATGCCATTTCATTTAATCTGCTCTAGTGAAACTATCATCCCTATATGAATAAGGCTTTATACCACAGAATATGTTCCGAAACTATGTATGAGGACACGTATCATCCTGAACAGCACCAAGATAATACTACCACCAGCCTAAAGGAAGCAGTTCTTTCTAAATAAAAAGCTGTTCTGTCATTCCTTGGCTGACCATATACAATTTGAAATGCATCTTGGAAAGAATATATTGCTGGAGGGAAGGAGAACCATTAAATAATTAAAATATATATTAGCAAAGTGTCTCTGTGCTGAATGTTCATATAAAGTGCAAGGGTCAGACTGAAGAGTGTTTAGATTTTGAAAAAGTGACAGCAATGTTGGCACTTCGACGCTCCTGGGTTTTCACTTATACTGTAATAAATCACCTTCCCCATTAATAAGAAGCGTTTAGAACTGCCACACCTCTAAATTCACTGTAGGCAGCAAAATCAAATAATTTATCTTCCCACACAGATAAAAAATCCAATTAGGACCAATCAGACTGTGGTGCCACATTAAAAATGCTCCAGTTTTACCTTGGATCATTACAAATGTGTATGCATTTAAGATGCCAGAAAGCAAAAAGGAGATATTAAAAGGCAACCATTGGAAATACACCTACACCGAAATTACAAGGTATATTTTGACTTTATTTCACCTTCTCATTATCGCTGTCGCCTGCCCTTATTTAATACGATTCTTTTTCCTGTTTCTCTTTTCTTGGGCAGATAAATAAGTCCATTATAAGGTATGCACTGAGGATTCTTAGCGTAGTCTGTGCTTGTCCTCTGAGATACCACCTTGTTTTCCCCCTAGGAAAGAAATACCACTGAAAGAATTATGAAATGGCTTTTATCTAGATCTTTTGCCTTTTCCACATGCATAACTGGATTAATTTCTAGCCTTAGATCTTTGAAAATTAACAGTAAAATACACATTATTTTCTGAAATTGGAAACACTTTATGAAATAATAGCATACAAGTATCACCAGTGGAAAATCAGTATATATTTATTAGTTTGCATATATTTATAAACTTCAGGAGAGTTAGACTGATTTCTTTGGACAGTACTCTGTATACTCAGTATTTGGATTTGTATTACATATGTAAGCATCCCAATATGCAATATGTATTTTTCAGTTTTATCTTTCACTAATGTGATTTTTAACCAAGTAACCTTCCCTTACAGTACACCTAGAAATCTTGGAAAGTTCTTCACTCCACTTTGCAAATTCTCCACTTGCACCCGGGAAAATGGAATGAAAAGTGTGCCTCTGGCCTGCTGACATCCACTCCCCTGTGATTTCAGACAACCATGTGCCACAACACCTTTCTTTGGTGGATTAAAAGTGAAATTTTGGCCCCAGTTTGTATTCCAAAACTACACTCTTCTGTGGTTAGAGATTTAGTCATGGGTACTTTATGCCTGATTATTTTTCTCCCAACACCATTTTATTTCAAGTAAGTCCTTTTGATGTGTTTACCCTCCTGTCTGCTTGCCTTGGTTTGCTTCTTCAGATTATTTTAGCCTCTTCATGTCTTCTCTGAGTCTAGGTAGTTTCTATTTATTGCTGTAACTAAACTTTTCTTGTAAATGAAGGACTAATTCTCTGCAAAGCATTTGTTGTGCATTGTCACTAAAGCTTCAGACAATGGGGTTATGCTTCCTTCACTCTGTTCATTATGTAGCTTCTTTTGTGGCTACATGATATTGTCAGTTGTTATCTGATGAGACCTTCTCCTCTTCTGTCATCTCCACTAAACTTGTATTTTAGGCATCAATGAGACTCCTCTGAACCTGTGCTTTACACAGTCATTTTACCCTATCCTAATGCACCCCTTTCAGAGTCTCCAGTGCTTGTCATTTTCTGGAACTGGAAGTTAAAAATGCATTTTGCTAGGACATTAGCCTAGGTGTTAACACAGAGACTCCTAGGTCAGTCCTTCTTCCAGAAGGACTGTGTTTGTGTATTGTACCTGTGTCTTCCACTGTCCTTTTGAAGCATGTGGTATCTGTTGTTAAATTCTGCAGAGTCATATGAGATGACATTCCCATTGCCACTTCCAGTGAATAAGAAGATGTGTCAGAGACCATGGCTGGGATTAGGGATTATAATCAACTAATCAGGCTGTTTCACACTGCCAGCTCTAGGGTACTTCTGAGGGAGTACCATATCTTTGGAACAGGAAACATTAATGTTGGTGAATAAAGCACTTAGTGCTTTAGGGGTGTCCAGAAACAGGTAGTGAATGACCTCTGTTTAAGGGGTTTCAGGATTCAAACTATGGGCCTCTATTCTGCTTAATTTTCACTGTAGATACTTTGACATAGTCTATTTTGGATTTCAGCCTTAAAATTCTATGCCTCAGTTCTCAGTTCTTAAGAGACTGAAGACCCTCCTGTACATAAAAAAAGCGGTTATGGAGATAAACTAGTACCTGGCTATGTAAAACTTAAAAATTATAAAAGATGTAGAAAAGCATTTATAGACAGAAGAAAACAAGAAACATTTTCCTGTTCCTGTCCCTGTTGTTTATGAAGATTAAGTCTGTCAGGAATTTCCTCAGCAGTGCATTTGGATCTCCATTTCTCATCTACTTCAGGCAAAGTCAGGATAATTTTGATTTGTGTTTAATGGCTCATTGCTTACTAATCTAAATTCTTATGTGACATTTTATTTTTAACAGTAACTTGACACAGCTACAAAGATGTTAGGGAAGAGAAAAGGGTCTATTCGGGCCCCACTCCTAGTACAAGGATGAGGTAAATGCCTCACGTGTTTTTCAGTATGCCTGAAAATACAGTATCAGGTTGATTCCCAACAACTGGAGAAATTCTTTTCTCATGTCAACTTAAGAAATTGCCTTGTGAAGCACCAAGAATGTTAGCTCTTGATACTCAATCTCAAATATCAGCACAGACCCCTCTTCAATGAAAACTTATGTAAGCATGAAATAAAGTCAGTATTTTAGTGCTGTGCTGATACACAGCACTTCACAGAATCTGCACAATACTGAGACCTGTTGCTATATGTAGTGCTTTACAAACCTCAAATTCAAGAGCCAATCACAGCCATGTTGGTGTTGTTTGGTATATCTCTAAGAATATAAATTAATCTGGCTATCATTTACCATGTGATATTAGTATTATTAAGTATGCAGATATATTAATATTTCACTGCATCATTTAGTTGGATGTTTAAAAAAAGATTCTATGAATCTATTATTTAAATGAGATAAAGGATTATGTGGTTCTTTATGCAGAAAATATATCTCATCTCTCTTACTTTATTATCTCATTTGGTTTTAGATGAAGGATGTCAGATTGCATAATGAGGGAACGAGATCTCATTTTCACCAAGGCTGCTCAAACTTAATGCAAGAGTTTCAAGCTTCACTGTTCTTCTAAGTAATAAGACTCTATATGTCATATTTTTTTGCTTGTGAAATGTGGAGCAGCGCATTGTGAAGCTTCTATTTCCAAGGTGCTCTACTGCCTGTGACATTATTAATTGAAAAGACTACAGTATATTATGGCTTCCTAGGTTACAGTTTCTTCTTCTTTTTAATATGCATGGGATTGTTTCTTCAGAGCTTTTGGAAGAGAGAAAACAAGTATGTGGTCAAAGAATATCTAGCAATGATGCATCAGTGATATACATGTGCAAGATGTGCTACTGAATTGCTTTCGAAAAACCTAACTTCAGGTTAGGATGGATTTCAGAGGTAAAACAGAGTCCAAACAATTTTTAACATATTGCTTGATTTAAATCTTCTGCCCACCACCTGCCTCTGGTGATCATCTTCCATTAGAATTGTCATCCTTGGGTTCTTCAGGCTTTTTCTTAGAGCACTTATTTTTGTTGGCAAGCATGTGTGGCTTGCTTTGAAATGCCCAGACTGTGACTGATGATTCATAAAGCAATGGTGGCTAGATTCATTTGTGTTTAAGTCTAATGAAATGATATTAAATCATCTAAGTCTAATGAAGCATAAGCCTTCAGCCAAAATCTGGAACAGTGCCAAAACAAAGGTTCTGATTTTCTTGCTTTACTTGCCGGGTCAGGGCTGACAAGGTCAAACCTCACATGCACAACTAAGTGAAAATTAAAATAGTGCTGTTTACAATAATTTCTGGTGACATGTTTAAGAATTTCAAATTGCCCTAGGAACATGAAGCCAGATATTTAAAGACTACTCAGCCACAATTTATGGAATTTTAATTGGTGTAATAGTCACAGCGGGTCACAGACATAGAAAAATAATTTCTGAAATGCAAGATCAGTAGAACAGCACATATTTAATACTTATGGGAAAGTCAGTCTTTCTCATTTATTCCTTCCCCCAACCTGAGGGTAAAGAAAAGCCTGTTACGGTTTCCACAGGCATTATGGAATTTTTTGGGACCCTCAGGAAGCAGATAATATGCAGAACTCTGGTGCTGTTCAGGACTAATATGAGAGCAGAATTGCTGGGAGGCTGAGTTCACAGGATAAATAGAGGTATATCAAGACAGTATAATTTATTGCTTAACAGAGAAACTGGCTGGGTTTGGTCCAGGAAATCAGTAGAAATGATTCCTTAATTTTTCACTGTGATGGAGGGTGTTGTGAATATTCAGGTGACTGACCATACACAATTAAGCATGAAATTCCTGAGTTAATTTATTTTGCTGATTGCAGGGAACATTTCATTTCTTATCTGTGAGAAGGTTTCAGAGTTCTTCACACTTATTCTCTCAATTTATCATTTTGACTATTGTACTGCCATTTTTACATGTTTTAAGGTGAAGATACCAAGCAACAACAACTTGTCCTGACCAGGGCTCTGCTCACTTCGTAAAAAAACTTGACTCACTGGTCTCCTGTTCAGCAAAGTGAGTCCAAGACCTAGAGTCAGATCTCCAGAGAAAACTGTAATAAAATAAAATCATATGAAAAAATCAGTACTAGGGTTTAAAGATGAATTTTCTAAAATTATGAAACAAATTATTAGTTCAGATTGCAATCAAACAGAAGATATAAATAATCTAAAGACATGTCATCATTGCACATCACATTTATTGAACTATTCTGCCTACAATAGATTTCCAGATGGTTCCCATACTTACATTCAACAGCTAACTTAAATGTCAGATAGAAACTTCAAAATAACCTGGTGACATCACTCAAGGCAAAATCTGGCTAGTTGATGCATTCAGAGTTTGTCATTCCAATATGGGCCTTTATTGATGTGGTTGTACTACTTTCAAATTTTGGATTTATAATGGCATATAAAGAAACTTCAGTAAACATTACTCAATGATTGAAAACTAAATATTTTATGAGTAGTTTTTATTAAGGCACAATTATTTCCTTAGTGGGTCTAGGATTGAAATATGAGTGATTTTACTCTCACAAAACTAATGTAATGCATACTTGAGAATTATCTGATCCCGCCTTTCCGCAGGTGTCTGCTAAATGACTTTTGTGCTCATTAAAGATATCAGCTCAACATTTTGGTGTACATACATAAATAAAATGATCCTTGTAAAACAGAAATACCAAAATAAATAATTGGAGAATAGGATTTTATGGATGCTGAAAAAGCTTCAGCAGAGAATTTCTTCAGCTTGCTGCAGCATTTTGTGAGAGTTCTGTCTTTCCCATGCAAGTAACTCAAAACAACGTTACAGTTTTGTAAACTTCTTGCACCTGCAAGTTGTTTTGCAGGATTGTTATGGTTCTAACTAGAAAAACATTTAGAGATGGGTGTCTTAGAACTTGACCAATCCCCTCAAGGGATGGATAGCCAAAAAACCAATTACCTTATGCCATTTAACACACACTTGCGAACTAACATCTAAAAGCCTTCAGAGAGATTATTAAATCGCTTCCATTTATCCCTGACCCTGAACTCTGTGTCGTTTCTCTACTCAACCGCGGTGAGAACAGCGACAGGATTTTGATTCACACTAGTTTAATTGTCATTAACACTGCTAATGAAATTCCAGAATTTCTTATTGATACCTTTAGTAAGAACTATCTTTGAACCCATAGATCTGTAATGTTCTATACAGTCTACTATTTAATTAGCAAAGATGCCCCCGGTAACCTTTGCGTGCCTGGCCACAAGGGCACTGCTGGCTCATGGACAGCTTATTTTCCACCAGGACGCCCAGGTCCTCCTCAGAGCTGTTTTCCAGCAGGTCAGCCCGCAGTCAGTGCTAGTGTGTGGGGTTATTCTTCCCCAGGTGCGGGACCCCACATTTTCCTTTGCTGAATTTCAGACAGTTCCTCATTGCCAAACCCTCCAGCCTGTCAAGGTCCCTCTGAAGGGCTGCGCAGCCCTCTGGTTCACTGGCCACTCCACTCAGCTTTGTGTCATCAGTGAACTTGCTAAGGATGCCTCTGCACCTTCATCCAAGCAATGGATGAACAAGTCAAACAATAGTGAGCCCAGTACAGGACCTTGGGGGACACCTCTAGTGACAGGCCTCCAAGTGTATCTTCATGCAAAAGACTCTGAGGCAGATTTTTTTGTTTACATGTCCAAAGCTCTTCATGTGGGGAAGACTTTGGACATTTTTAGTTTTACATCCTGGTTATCTGTATAAAACTCATATAACAGGATTTGTTACAGACGATTGAGTTAAAAGTTGATTAGTATTAGGTGAATATTTTATTCATGCTGTTGATCAAGTCTACTCTTGATGTAAGCAGCACATGCACAAGACAAGCTTCCAACAACATTTAGATTTCCAGGATACAAAACTGTGTCCCTGCAGCACGATAACATCCAGACTTTTCTCCTTAAGCTTGCCTAAAGTATATTTTCACATTCATTGAAAGAGAACATAGGAAATACAAGACAGCTATGAAAATGACTGAACTGAAATGGCGTTGACCATCATCAAAAACTAAGAAAATAGAAAACTGGAATAGAACACAGGCAGTGTAAACAATCGTAAGTCTGTAAAACATCTAATGAAGTAATATGATGTAAGAATCTTTTATAAGACCCTCTTTAGCTCCTTAAAATATTCTGCTTATATTTTATTTTCTCAGTCTTTTTTGCAATTGATCTACATTCTAAGCACTATCAACAGTGCTTAAAATTTCACGCCATTTATTTAAGTAGGAACTTGACACCTGTTTTCATAGGCTAAAGGAAGGCATTCAAATGTCTTAAAATTCAAGCTGGTCAGCTGGGCTGGATAAAATTAGGTCCAGATAGATTTCGATTATGTCCCACTGACGCTGCTGGGGCTGTCCGAGGCAGCACAGCATCCAGCTGCAGACATCCTTGGTGTCAGCTGCAGCAGGCAGGGGTCGGCTGCAGCTTGCAGGGAAAGCTGTCAGCTGCAGCTCGGAGGGAGAGCTGGCTCCTTCACAAGGAGCGAGCCCCAAACAAAGGTGGTGTAAAAGCGTCGGCAGAGGCAAAGGATGAGAGAGGAGTCTTTGTATAGGTTCCAGCTGGTTTACTCCAGGTAGAGGGTCCAGGGACAAAGACAAGAGAGTGAGACAGAACACAGTATTTTATACGGGGGTGGAACAAAGGGAAACAACCAATGGGGATTGACTGAGGAGGAGGAGACAACAGAGGAATATCCAATAAGGATAACTTAAGGGAGGGAATGACATGAGTAGACCGGGTGGGGGGGGGGGGGGGGGGGGGTGGGTCAAAGAAGGGAGAACTTTCCAGAACTAATACATAAGCAACTAGGGGAAATACATAAACATGAACTTATACATAAAACTGGGTGGAGAACTCCTGAACCAATAAACTTAAAACATGTAAGCTAAGAACCACTAGGAACATCAGACCTCGCCATAACCAAGGGGTGAGGATTAGACCTTGGTGTTCTGGAGGCCTGTCCACCAGTCCTCCGAATTTTCTGCTGCTGTGGCCACCGCCTCATGCACCGCAAAATTCCGCTGCCATTTCTTGAGAAGATTTGACCAGAACACATGAAAACTTCTGTCACAGAAAGAGAATAAACCCATCTTTTGAGTGTTTACATATGATCTTTGTGTTCAATTTCAGCCATAAAGCAAAAATATATTTTGTATAAACAGTATGATTCCTTCTTTGTTTCAAGCTTTTACGTTCACATAATTTTAAAATTTTCTGGGTGAACTTCCTACCTTCTTTTCCAGCATCAAGTTGAACAAGTTGTTTCTTTATCTACTTAACCCCCCATCAAATAGAAAAGTTCTTTCTACAGATTTAAGGCAATTTACTTTCTCTATCTCTCTCTCTTTCTTGCTCTGTCTTTTCTACCTTTCTGTAGTAAATGAATAATGTAATACCATCATATTAGTATTCATGAACATCCTCATCATTTAGTGATGACAGTAAATCAAAGCTGAAAACACATCTGTTTACAGAAAAATTTCCATATTTCATATACTGTATGCAAATTCTATGCAACTTTTGTTATTTCCTTCAAGGCAGAATGTTCATTCTTCTGACACAGCTAATTACTTCTGTATCCAAGTTCGACTTGCTGATGAGATATATTTATGGTTTTCAATACTGCATTTGGAGTCTTTTCCAAACCATGCAGTTCATGATCTTAACACACTGAATTCAAGCTACTGGTGATGGCCTCATCTTTAAAGACCCCATCATTTTAAGCACAGTAAGTTAACACAAAAGGAAAAGAACATTACTGTAAGCAGAATGACAACAGTAAAAAGTTAAACAAAAATATCTGATCTATTTTTCATTGTATCTTAGTTAAATTATTGCAAGTGCTTTGGCTTGTGCTTTTTTAATTAATTATTTTTACATGCATGCAAGAAGAAAACGTTCTTTCATCAGACATTTAACTGCAAACCTACTTTCTAGGGTCGAACAATAAAATGTAATGCCAGTAATATTTTCTTGGCTAATAAAAGAAATTTTAATTTCTTCATAGTTTCATTGAATAGACTCCCACAGCATTAAAAAAAGAAGAAAATTATACATATGTAACATAGGATGATTATTTGAAATTTGTTCTGTGCCTTATTGTCGCTCGCCACGGGCGGCTGTCAAGTGCCGGAGCGCAATGCAGAGACGTTCCAAAAGCGTCTCCTTAGCGAAGCCACTCAGCAGGACCAGCACACACTCACACATGCGTGCACACACACACAGACAGCTCCAGTAATATGAGTCGGCGGCAAAGAGCGGGGAAGGGTCTCCGTGTAGAGTTCCACGGACGGAGGTTTATTGCAGCCGCACCGTGAAGGGATCCCGGGACCAAGACAAAGAACAATGGAGGGTCCACGTTTAAGTACAGGAGTGGGGCGAGCATCAGGGACCAATGATCTGAGGGCACGGGGGCGGTACACAGGCAGGACCAGGGTAAGGGAACCAGTAGGGAAACTCTGGGGGAGTGGCGAGGGGACAGGGGCCAGTGGGGGGAACCTGGCGTGGAGAACCTTCTGGGGCCAGGACATATAAGGTAACAAGGGGTGGGGAGACCAACGGCCAACCAGGGAAGCAGAACTGGGGCACATTACCATACCAGAACAATGCATCCTGGGAGAAGCCTTTCTGGTCACCCTAACCTGGGGAGGAGTCTCTGGTACTAGGGATGGTCCTACCAGTGGGCTCTCTTTGTCCTTTATATTGTAGGCTCACCGGCCACCACGCCTTATAGCTTAGGTACCTTTGAAGAATGTATGCACACACCAACCTATGACCTTAGAAAAAAGCGGTTTTATCTGGACACTTCTATGGCAAGAAGTTTTCTCTTCCACAGATTTTATTGGTATTCTGATATCATGTAAAGAAATCATAACTGAGCACCCTACAAAAATACATTGACTAAAAGATATGCATTTCCAACAATATTGGCAATCTACCAAAGTATAGCAATAAGAGCAGCAATCAGCTCCCCAGAAGAACTTTAATGGTTTTAATGTCACATAATATTTGTGTGCTGTGGACTGTTGGGAAATGCTTCCATAACTGACTGTTTTAGAGACAAAGGCAGCAAATACAATTTAATTGGAAAAGTCCATCAGTTTAAAACAGAGTTCCAACAAACCTAGTAATTTCTGGCTGCTTGTTGAGTCAAACAATACAATCAAGGCCATCTGCAGTGTTGCTCTGATGATTATAATTACGTTAATAGTTTAGTGAGTGTGTGACTTGATATTAGTGGCTCCTTCCTTCAGTGCTTAGAATTCTGCAAATATATTTACTTGGTGGGGTGAAAGTAGAACAGAATTTTTGCTTCCTATAGAGAAGTGGAAAAATGCATTTTTCTCTGCGATGTTTTCTAAATAAATATCCACAATTTTTTTCAAGGTCAGTGGCAAGTTTGTCACATTCTGTAAAAAGGAGTAAATCTAATTTACTAATTAATGAATTTTCAAGAAAGTGATGAGCAGCAGAAGAATAATGGTCATTTCTTCAAAATTGTGATGGCATCAGATTTGTCTTGCTATACTGTCTGCATTTGCTTAGCTTCATTGTAAATCAGGCTATTTGATCTCCTCCCTGTTATGCATATTGGAATTCCTGGAGGAAAATTCATAGCTGGAGTATGTACATGTATTAGAGAAGCTTTTCTTTAGAAGCTGATATATTTGAGGACATGGTATTGTTTTTACTGTAGGTTTAGTGCTTATGGTCTAATGTTTATGGTCTAATGTTTATGGTCTAATGTTTATGGTTATGGAAGGTCTAAATTATGATTTGTCAGCATAATTAGATATCCATCCATTAAAAGAATTACCTCATTCCGTTGTTGTTGCCTTTTTTTTAAACCAGCTTCTTTGTCCATAATTTTCTCATTGCTATTATAAAGCATAAGACTGCAACAGTGCATCAGAATAAAATTCCCTATGGGACACTGTGTTCCTGGACTTCCAATGATGAAGGCATCAAGTGAATGTGAGCTGACTTGCATACACTTAATAGCAGTAAAATCACTAACTAAAAACTATGAAGATTTTGCATATCTGAGTGAACTATTTCTCTTCATATCTTTCAGAAAATTTAACCATTTTCAGAAAAAAAATCCAGATCCATTCCTGCTTCTTAGCTTTTCCTCAGTAATCTGCTTGCATGGGACAAATTCATTAATTGAAACAAAGCACCAAGAAACAAAGACACTTTTTCTTGCTGTGTTCATGCTGAATCAAGCACATGTTGATTGTTGGTAAAAAAGTTGTATGCCAATGCTATAAAAATATCCATACAACTGACAGTCTATTTCATCTCCCCTCCCACAGCTGTTTACAGCACTGTTATATTTCATTAAAAAAGTAAATGGTATTTTACTTTTTACTTTTATGAAGTAAAAAGCCCTTGAAAAAATAAAGGAAATAATATTATACATACAATGTGTTTGACAGAAGGGAGTTATAAAAATTGAGATGTAGTAAAGGATCTTTTTTTGACAGAAGCAGATGTCGAGATAAAATGTCAGTTTGAATAACTAAAATAAAAAAATAATTTCTGCAATTCCAAGTATAGCACTATGTTAGTAAAAGTTTAAGGGGATGAATTAAGGCTTTATTTTATTTTAAAAATCATTATATACCTGCAAAAATCCTAGTAATAATAATAAGTGTACTCAGGAAAGCCTTAAAAATGTGAAATCACTTGCATTGTATCTATGATCACCTAGTTATGTACATTATTCCTGAAATGGAGACAATTTTATAAGCCATACTTCAGGCAATTAAGCTCTACCACCACCACTGGTAGTCAAAGCAGGTGGGCAGAGCCATTTAAAACCAGTTGTCCCTTCTACTTGCATGAACATTATCAGTTTTAAGTGTTGAGTTAAAACTTGTTCGCACTGTGAATGAAACCGCTCTTCATTACAGCAAATGAAATGAAACATTAGCTATTTCATGTTACCAGCTAAACCAAAAACCATCGTCTAAAGTGCTGGTACTCAGCACTACCCCAAACTCAGACAAACTAAATTACACATGCACCAACAAGGCAGCTGGCTGTTCCCTTGCTTAGTGGATGACCCCATTTAGAGTACTGCATCCAGCTCTGGGACCCCCAGGATGAGGAGGGTGGAGATCTGTTGCAGCAAGTCCAGAGGAGGGGCACGAAGACAATCAGAGATGGAGCTCCTCTGCTGTAGAGAGAGGCTGGGAGAACTGGGATTCTGCTGGAGGGGAGGCCTTAGACCAGCCTTGCTGTACCTAAAGGGGATCTAGGAAAACGCTGGAGAGGGAGCTTATATGAAAGCCTGTAGTGATAGGACAAAAGGGAATGGCTTTAAATGGAAGAAATCAGGTTTAGATTGGGTATTATGAAGAAATTTTTGGTGTTAGGGATGCCCCATTTCTTTAAGGGGTTTTGAGGGATGGGGCTTTGAGCAATCTGGTCCAATGAAATGTTTCCCTGCCCATAGAAGGGGGATTGGAACTAGATGATCTTTAAGGTCCTTTCCAAACCAAACCATTCTAGGATTCTATGAATGTTTCTGTAACTGAGTGAAAGAGGAGGAAAACTGTGGATATGACAATGAAAATCAAAACCACAGTGAGAACAAAAAGATTGGGAATAAACTGGGAACATAGACCTGAGAGAAACTTGTAGAAAGGTTTTAAAAGAAGTCCTGGATGAAGGAGTATTACATGGGGCGTTAACAACCCTTCCTTCTGTACTTCCCTTCTGGTGTATTCAGAGAACAAAGGTTTCTAATTTTTTTAGAAATATGAAAGAATGGATCAAAAATTATGGTTATCAGTACCATTTTAGTGTCATTATTTTGGCCCCGTAAAGTAACCCATCAGATTTTATTTGATTTACCTTATAAATTTTATTTGAAAGGTCTGATATTAAGAAGCAGAACTAAGACGAAAAAAAAAGCCCCCCCCCCCAAAAAAAAACCCCAGATACATGACATTGCGCTACCTAATCCATAATGATTTTATAATATTTCAGGAAACACTGTTCTTTGACAACATTTTCATTTTTGCCTTTCAGTTTTTATCTGTGTTCTAGGTTCATCTGATACTTGCTTGCATAGAAAATCTGAAGATGGTGGTAAAGGAATAGTAATTATAAGTATGATAAAAGTGGGTTTTGCACAATTTTAAGGAGTATTAACCATCTTCATTTATATAATAAAAATCTCATTTATCTTAAGAATGTCAGTCTGAAGACATTATCAGCTGTTGTAACAAAAATCTTTGTAGACTGGTGGGAGAAATTTCAGGCTCATGTTCCTGCCATAGTTACACATCTATATTTGCATAGAAGAAGAAAACAATTGTGACAGTACTCAAAGAAAAAGTTATGGTATAATTTATATAAACTTAGATGAAAGTATTGGACTTGGATGCCTGAAACAGAAAGATGAACTGAGGCAGAAAAATCAGAAAGATAAAGCATTTATTAACATCCCAGTTAAATACTGTACTAAGGAGCTATGGGTTGATGCTCCCTATAGCAGAAGCAGGTTTAGGCTTTGCAACCAGTGTAAGAATTGTGTTCTGGCTTAACAGGGCAGTTAAGCATAGGAATACACTGTAATATTATGCTTGTGAATAGTCCTGGTGACTTCCAAAGGTCTTGATTCAAAGTTTTTTGGAATTATTGATAGCATTTGCTTTGGCTGCAGGACTTTAAAGCCTAAGTATTGACTGAGGAGGTAGAGGATGCTACCTGTGTTCTGCCATGTGTATTTACTCTGCCTTTCCTGTTTCTCTAAAAAAAACCCCTTAAATTTTATAGAAAGATAAAATTGAATATGTTCTTATAGTCAGATCAACCGGGGTGTAATTTCTTACTCCTGTTTATACTTTCACTTCATTTCTCAGTAAAATAAAGCAAGTTATTTAAGACAAATAAATCATCTGTATCTGGGGATTAATGATCCTGGGAAAAAAATTATTGTTATAATATTGGATATATGATTTTGACAATGAAATAAGTAATTTTTTAGTACTTCTGGAAAGGAAATGGATTTAATATTCTTAAACGCTTAGAAAGGTTAAGAAATGAAATGCAAATGTGTTTCTGTAGTAAGTCAGTACATTTCCATCTAAACTGAAGTGAGAAAGCCAGTATAGTGGGATCTCTTCAGATTCACACAATACATAATATGAAAAACAGCATTCCCAGCACATTTGTTCGTTCTTTTCCAGTTCATTTACTTTTCATCTATAAGCCTATTTGGAGCTTCTATTACACAGTGAATGATTTTCCAATTTATGCAACATCCACTGACATTTTACTTAGTCAGTAATTAAAAAAAAACCGCTTCTTTTGTCTTTAAAGTTAATTTTTATTGTCATAATTATGGTTATGTCTTAATCCTGCTTAATTTTATTGGAACTTTAGTTCTGTGGATGGGATAGGAGTTTGTTCAGCCTTCTTGGCATCACACTGGGACAGAAATGGAAGACCTTCATTTACTAAAAGATTGATAGAATGTTTCTTTAACTGTGTGTAGTTCATCCACATCTTCTGTTTTGATCAGAAAGCCTGTCCATGTGGTAGGACCTGTAAGCAGCCTTAACTTTGAATAGAGTTTGCATTCAGGAGCAAATCTGGGAATCCAAGAGATGCCAGTGTTACTCCATGTGAACATGCATGGACACAATTGCTGGTAAACACCTGCTCTGTCCTCCATGAGCCTCATGTTTGCCAAGTCTTGCCTCCTGAGCATAACTTTTCTGTGCTTACATATATTGGGTATTCCTGTTGATAGCCCTGTTTACATTCACAGGAGCACAGGAGCTGTTCCTATGAGTTACATACTTATTTTTTCATGTGTTCCATTGCATTCTCTTTTTTTTGGTGTTCTGGTACCAGACCTGGGCAAAAAAGTGGAGTAAGTATAAGCTTTAAAGTGGCTGCTTGCCTGTGCAAAGCTGAAAATCATGGAAGCTCCCTTCATTTCCAATGTATGAAAAAGTAATATTGTACTTCCTCTGCCGCTGTCTTTCATACAAATTTAAGAAAACAAGAATAAAGGATTGTTTTTTTCTAGAAGAGGCAGCCGGGCCACAGTCCGCTGGCCCTGTTTTTCTACCTCCCATTCCCAGTGGGATTTAAGTTTAGGATAGTCCAGCTCAACAAAAATCCCAATTATTTTTTCAAAAGTGAGCCAAATCAAAGATCAACTAGTGTTGTGGTGCCAGCAAACTCTTTGGATAAAGGCCTATTTCTCTCATTTTGGAGATGTGTATACTTTTGTGGGGGTGACAGATTTGTTTTCATTTTGCTGCACAGTGCCTTCATTCTGTAAGCGCTTTTAGCTGTGAGTGACTGTGGGAGGAGTGCAACAGTATTATTTATAATTTCAGAAAGCAATTCTGCTAACAAATTAAATTAACTGCAGGTTGTTGCACTGAGAATTCTGACATTGTGCCGTTTAGTGGTGGAACTGCTAGCAGGGATGTGTTGCCTAAGTAACTACTCTTAATTTACTTGTTTGGACATTTGCATGGAACTTAGATGTAGCAACCCTTACCCAATCTGTATTGTACATTCTGGCACATTTCTGATCTGTTCTATTTTTTGTTTCATGAGATTTTGTTCTAAGGCTGACTTTCCAGTCTTAGCATTATTCTTCTGTGACTTTCCAGTTTTAGGTTTATTTTCTGTTGCACTTTTTGATTTTTAAAATCCCCTCTCCCTTTTTTTGTTAAATCATTTCCACTCTTGTATCGAGTCTCTGCCAGAAATGTGGCCACGTGTCATTTGTGCTTAAATAAAAAAAGTCATTACTCAAATGGGCATTAATAATGTCTTTCCAAGACTCTTAAAGATGCATCTAAACATTAATAAATCCCATCTTTATGATAGCATTAGGAGGACAGAGTTTAAGACAAAAGCAAATGTTTCTGATCATCTGGTCTGACTGTCCACAACTATTTAAACCAGTAGTTTTCCAACAGTAGTGCATAGAATTATGTTCCTTTTGCATACAGGAGTATTAAAGACTTCAGTTTCCTAAAAGTCACAAGTTAGGAGTTAGAAACAGTTTTCAGCCTCCTTCTCCTAACCAACAAAGTGTATTTTCTCTCAAAAAACCGTGCGTCTATTAAGCCCTGGGAAACCAGTTCCATCAAATAAAACTAAATACAAAATTGAACTCTAAACTGGGGCCTGGTTGATGTTGCCGGCAGGTTTTGACCTTGTTTTATTCTCAAGAATTCCAGGGAAAATTTATTTCTGCAGCTGATGATTGCACTGTCAGAAGGTAATTTATTACCAGAAAGAAAGAGGAAAGTTTTCACTTAAGTTCCTATCTTCAAAACCTCCTAAGAGTTCATATGTTGGAATGGAAGATATCATATTGTATTTGGTGCAAACCACCAGTTTTTACCTATCCTCAAGGTGAATAGTTTTTGCTAATTGTTTTCTATTGTGCTAGAACTTATAATTTCTAAATAAATTCTGAGCTATTAACTGAAAACCTAATGTCTTCCTCACCTAGGCTTTTACTCTGTGGTGGTGCTTTGTTCCTGTCACTCCCCTGGACGTCTCTGGACAAACACTAACCATTGCCCTGATTTCTGAGTTTTCTTTAGAAAAACTTACTTTGTCACTAGGAAAAAAGACAAGGAGAAAAACTTCGTTTACTGCTTGTCATAACTGTTCTTTTCCAGTCTAATAATGCTTAGAGCACACATTTCACAGTGTGTTGGATGGAAGGCGATGTCAGAACACAAGACCCATGTTGTGGCAGAGGGTGTTTGCCTTGTCTGCCTCCAAACTGTCTTTCTTGGCTTTGGTAGGTATTATTCTCCCAGCATGGTCTGGTTTTCCTCTGGGGAAGGGTTGTATCACAGACAGAGTAGTTCTCTTGTCAGTAATCCATTTTCAAGAGGGTTTGAGTGCAAGGGACAGCGTAACAAATCTGTCAATACTACCTGCATCCAGCCAGCTTCAGCACCTGCCTGTGGCTGGACACTCGTTCTCTTCTCCTGCTGATCATTCTGCATTAGCTTTTGAGCTGACCTCTGATTTGGAGCTATTTATTCAAAACTTCTTGGTGTTTCAATTAAAAGGAAAGTCCCTATTTTTTTATGAGTCATTGGTTGATGTGATTATGTATTTTCCATCCAGGCATGCTGCAGATATGCGCTGGTAGATTTGTACCACAAACTTGTATTCTGCCTGCTTTCTTGGTACACATCTTCAGCCATTGCTGTGAACATTTCCTTTGTGCCACCAGGGCTGAAATTCATTAGTATCTGTCAGGTGCTGTTTGCTCGTCTCCCATGGAAAGAGTCAGCTATGTCAAAGCTGTCCATGGTTTATGTCACAGGAATTGCTATAGCAAGAACTGGCACCTTGCTGGCAGCAGCCCCAGCAGAAGAACAAAGGAGCTGAAGAGCAACAAAGTCTGAAGTAAACTGACAAAAATCTAAAGGAGCTCTGATGTTTTAAATATCTTGAGAATCTGTTTCAGGGACATTGCTAACTTCTGGTTCACGCGTGTGAAGTGGCAATAGGTAAGGTGAATACTCACCATCATACTTGGTATATTCTGTTTAATTGGACAGGTGATACTTTTTCTAACTTTGTTTCTTAGCAGAAAACTTCTGCTCTTAAAACTTAATTTTAAGGTAAGCTTGTCTAGGTACACATGTACAGAGCAATCTGAATTTACTAGTAATTTCATCTCAAATTTTGGGGGTTTTTTTCTATGAGCTTGTCAGAATTTTTTTTAAAATGAATTTCCATTAATAATTGTTTCTCCTAATCGTACTAGAATATTGAAGATGGACTCGAGTGTATAGTCTATTTACCAGAGATCCAGAAAATAATTAACTGCTTGTTATAAAGTAATTTCTATCTCCTTGTGAAACATTACACTGGGCTTCTACCTCCTCCACAACTGTAAATTTACCTGATATTAAGTTATGCAACTATTCTTTGATAAGTTACTTCTTTTATACATAATTCATGCTAAAAATGTAATTTTCTTGCAGTAATGGATGTCCAGTCATTTATTTATTGTCTTGAGAATTTTCTGTCCAAAATAGAATAGTAATATGCAGTAAATCAATTAATATACACTTATCAATCTTTGAAGATTAACTGTTTAGGGTAGAGCTCTGACTACCTGCGATTACTGGTTGGTTTCTGATTTTTTGCCCTATGAAGGTTGTGCTCAAATTGCTTCAGTATGATCTGAAGTCCTCGGATATCCTCGGCTGCAGTCAGTGAGGCTTTTGACCTTATAAAGACAAGCAGAAGGCTCATTAATCAGTGGGTTTTTACTGGGAATAGGAACCCAGTGATATCCAGTGAGTCTCAGTGATAGGTACTGCATCTTGAAGCTTTTGAAACTGTAGATTTGAAATTATGTGCCACTGGTGGAAAGCACGGCTCACTTTTTACTGAAGGGGCTCACAGAACAGGTCCAGATGACATATACGGCATGGTCAAGGATAAAAAAGCCAAATATTAAATTGTTTTCCATCCTTTTTCATAGCCCACTATATATTTGATACAGAGTCACAGGCTGTAGCCTTCATGTCAATTTGACAGCATAGATCTCAGAGCTCATCAAGGCTTGTCTTGCCCTGTTTGAGCTTGTTTAAACAATTTTATACAGGCCAATTCATCGTAGTCCCATTTTAGCATGAGGTCTGTGAAAATTGCTCTGCAGGAAATGTCTGAAAAATATATACATTCCCTGAGCAGACAACAGCCATTTACTTCAACTGAGGATGAGGGAGGCGTTGGATAACTCTCATACTTCACTTGGGAACCAAGGAGGAGGAAGAAAGCTCCTACAAGAAAGTGTGCTAAATTGGACCCAAATGCATCCTAGACCAAAGATGAAGACTCTCTGAATTATGCCCCTAAAAGAGCATACTTGCCCTTCTGGTGCAGACTTCAGGTTGTTGATGACTTGACTCAATACTGCCCCATTCTTTTTGAGGGAGCTTGAAGTTGCTGATGTTAAGACACAGAGGACCATTGTAGAGATGAACACAACAGGAAGAAAAGAGTTAGACACTTGGGATGTCATATACATCAACTTGATTAATGAGGATTTTCTTAGATAACTTGGACTATTAAAACAGAAATTGTGCTGTTTAAAATTCTTAGGTCTACATTTATGTGTTTCCCTATTACTCATTGAAAATTTTGAGTGTGACAGTTTTATACATTTAAGTTATTTGGTACTGAAATATGGTCACTGGAGTTGGTGAAACAATTCTGCCTCTTTTTAGTGTGGTGGACATCTAAGCATGTATCCTTTGTGGCAAGCTTTTGGCCTAACTTAGAAATTCTCAAGACTCAAATTTTTCTTGTTTTGATAACATTCAGCTAAAATCTTCATTAGAATTGTTTATTTGAGCTGCTGCTTATATATTTGAAAAAAATGCAGATAGGAATTTGTTCACTCAGGTGAGTTGTCTTTTTGATGTGGTAAATACCTAGCTCACAGCAGCTGTCTAGAATTTTAAATTGGTAAGGAAAAGCAATAAATTTTATTGCCATACTTGAAATAACCTGTCATTATCTATAAACACCACATTCATTTTAAACTTTGTACTTCAACAAAAACATTCAATAAGTCTGATAAGGACTGAAAACTATTGCTGCTGATGGTAGGCGATACCTAACTGTGAAAAAAAGCAACCATGTAAACTTTGAAAACAAATGCTGGGCGATTCAAAATCTCAATCACAACTTTGCCAGCTGCAGTCTGCAAATGTGTGATGCATTTCATGGAGGAGGGGATAAAATGAGAAAATATTTATTTTTATCTCAAAGTTTTATACACTCAACTGCATTCAAAGCAACTCTGGAAGAAGTTGTTCTTGCTGCGGGAGGACAGCCCCCATGGTGGTGGACCCACATCATGGCAGCTTCTCTGGCATTGGTACTCCAAGACTACAAGCTTTTTCAAGGCAACAAAATCTATCAAGTTTCTGGGAAGCTTGTAGATAAAACCATTCTGCTTTTTTTTCCTAAGAGAGCAGCTGAAAACTCATCACTTTAATGCAGGTGTAGAGGATCACTACCTGATAAATCATGTAGGGATAAGTAGCAGTCTGGGTAAGAACTGTAGAGGAAGAACAGGAAATTGGGAAGATTTAGGTTCTGCATGGTAGACTAAGGTATTTAGGAGTTTGGGGCTGTGAATGGGATTTACTTTTTTTATTTGTTTGTTGGTTTGGGGTTTTTTTCTGTGATTGGAGAGAATAATGTGTTTATTTCAACCACCAGGGACTTGTCTAGTCTGTCAGCTACACCCCCTTTTCCTAGAAGTGGTCAGGAGGTCTAGGGTTATTTTGTGTGATTGGGAGATGGAAATAGAGGTATGGGATGTTTCTGATTCATTCTCTGTCTGGGGTGGTTCTAGAAATATCACTTGGAGCAGCTTCAATGTCCCTTTGAGCTATACCTACAGCTGCTGCTTTATGAGAGTTTTTACGGTATTGGAAAAATGTCCATGTCTTAGTGGCAGCTGGTTTAGGAAGGACATAAGAAGGTTTGTTTTGTTTATATGTTCTGTTTGTTCATTTCTTCACTTATCCTGTTGATCTCTCACTGTAAACAAAGTCACCCGAAGTAAAAAGCAATATTAACAAGTTGTTAAAAGCTGCAAGGAAAGTTCTAACATTTTGGTGATCTATGAGAATGTACTACATTTCACATTAACTTGATAATGCATCTAGACTCAGATTCATATTCATTTATCTTAGATTTAAGGATTAAATGAATCTCTAGATCTAAATAATTTTTTTGTAATGATAGAATGAAAGATAGTCAAGAAATTAGTAACAGTGATAGAATATTTCCAACAGTTCCTTGAAGTATGAAACTGCTCTAAGTAACACATAGCTCCAATTGAAAAGTGATTACTGTAAATAAAATTTTTAATATGTCTGGGTTAATTTAAGAAGTATAACTAGGCATTTTTGACTTAGGATAGAGCTGTTTTATTGAGGCAGCACAGTTATCCTGTGACTCTTTTTTTTTTTCCAAGTGAAGCATGTACGCTGAAGTTTTACACAATTTCATTGTAAGTGGTAAGCTACTATGATTAATCTCCTTAGTGCTTTAATTCCTAGGACTTTTCCCAAAGCATGTGCCTTCATTGCATAAAGTTGAACTTTGTATGAATTGCACTGAAAGTATGTTTCAAAGGAGCTATTCTCTGTTCAGGATGTCATCCTATTATCTAATATCTCTGAAAATCAGAGCTGGCAAATATCCCTCTCTTATTTTAATTGAATATTATTTCTTTGGGTATCAAGATTTTGCTGTTATATTGAAGGTTGACTTACAATTGATGGGGAAAGTTTACTCAGAATCATTAGTTTCTACTTAGTCTTATTTATCAGGGGGTATCAGAGAAACTCAGAAATTTTCAGACTACTTATTTGCTTATGGATGAGGAAATTGAGATAAAGGGGAGTTTTGACCAAGAAAGATTTGTAATTCCGAACCTCCTGTCTCTTTTTCAGGAATAATTTTTAGAAATATGTAGAGTGAGCATGACTGCTTGGAAATCCTCAGGAGCAATGTCATGCCAGAGATGTCCTAAGGACAAAATCAACAATATGGGACAACTTGGTGGATAAGGGTTTTTTATTTTTAGTCTGGTTACTAAGGTATGTACTTTGTTGAGACTCTCTCTAGATCTTAGCAGCCTAATTTTCAGGTCTTGGGCATGTGGACATGTTTCAGGACTAAAGATTAATATTGCTGGAGACACAAACCTGAGCTGTGCTGATTTAGCTCCAGTTATGGGAGATGAGGATATTGCTTTCTTCCAGATTTCTCCCTGATCTTGTTTTTTCTAACTAATGTTGTATATGACAGAAGCAGACAGACCACTGGAAGGATTTATTTGCCCTCATTGCATATTTAGAAGTGATACCAAAGGGTAAGTTTATTTTACTCTTAAAAAACATCAGGTATCTCTAAAGGAGTTGTTTCACTTATAAATAGACCTCTTTGGGTGGTTTGTCCTGAGGAGGTGTTTATCTGTCTGTGCTACCTGTAATGCCTTTGGTTGCTGTCCCAGTCTCTGGCAGCCAAGGTTAGGACAGATGAGTTGAGATGGATAGAAGAACTGTTTAATTTGGTTCAGGTTTAGTTTTTATAATACGCTTTTTTTCTCCACACTTTGGAAGAAAACTAGATCTATTTAGGTTCCTTAAGGATGGAGGGAAGGGCAGCTCTTGTTCCAAGAGTTGCTAAGTGTGCTTAGCACGTTAACATTTTGGTTCTATTGAGGGCTGCATTATTGAAAGAAATGTTCCAACAATCCCTGCACACTGAGTGACCTGGAGCAGAGCAACCACAGAGAGTGTGAAATGGATACCCTTGCATGAGACTAGAGCAGAGGATGAACTCTGGGAGCACTCCTTGGCCACTGATGGCTGTTTCTTCCACGGGACTAGTCTGGGGCTAGTTTGAGTTAAACACCTTATGAAACAGACTTTGCTATGTTGTGTTATAGTTCATACCACATAATGCATCAGGTCCTCTGCCTCATGGGTTTCACTCTCCTGTGGGACAGTGCTACTTGCTGTAGGTCCCTTGCAGGGCCCAGGGAGCTGCTTATAGGAGAGAACAGAACCAAAATGCTTGGTAGAATGATGTGGTAGAGGAAAGATGGTGTGGGAGCAGTACATGCTGAAACCTGTTGGAAGTCTTTGGTCTGCAAAGCAAATTCTGAGAAAATCTTTATTCCATTCTTATTTCCCTGAAGAAGCACATATGGTGGACAGGAGGTAGAAAAGCTTCTGTGTGATCAGAGTTTATGCCAATTAATAGTTTTGCCTTCTAGTAGGATATTGCTTTATGGACTAGAAGCACTTCTGGAAATTTTTTCCCCCCCTTCTTACTTTGCGGTTCAGAGAAAGAAGGGCAGTTCTTGACGGTTCAGAATTGAAGTAGTTTTTTTCTTCAAACTCTAGGTGCAGAGATAATTTGTAGTACATGGTACACACAGGGATTTTAGTATCTCCCACTGAATATTTTCTCTACTTTCTCTTTATCAGCACGTGTGATCTCCTCTTGAATTTTATGTGGTCTGTCACTGCAAAGATGGAAAATATGCTACCAAATTGTTTCCCAAAGTGTAATCTTTTTTCAGACTGTAATGATCTAGGACTTTGACCTGATTATATCTAGTTCAGGACACCTTTTCCTAATATTATGGACTTTTTTTCCTTTACTAGTTGCAACTATGATGCTCATGCTGTGCACTGATCAATGCATTCAGTTTGGTTTTAACCTCTCAATTGATTTTACTAATTTCTTTCAGCAAACAGAGATGAGTGGTAAGAACAGTTACCCAGAACCCTTTTTAATCAAATATATTAATATCTTATTCCTTTTTCAAGATAACTATTGCATTAGTGCCACTTAACTGGAAGCAGATGCTGTGCAATTATTGTCTTTCACATCAAAGTAAAGAATTCTGTCAATTCTTGTTGAAAACGGATAAATTTGGGGTAACTGTGATTGCTTGACTTTCTGCTACTGTACAGAAGTCTTTCAGTTACAATTTGACAATTTAAAATTAGAATGGTCGTGATAATATGAATAGGATATTTTTGGGAAGGGGCTCTCATATTTAAGTCTTGTCTGAATACTTGGAATTATTTCAAAAGTACGGTTTTGGTGGTTTTATTAACAGGTGGCTAAAATTGTTCTTGCATAAAAAATTTTGGAGGATTTTATTGAAACTAATGATGTTTACTAAAACTCTATATTAGAAGAAAAGGAGATACGTGTTAAAGATTTATACACTGGCACAGTACTGCTCTCCAGTCTGACCACATTAAAAAAAAAAAAGGTTATAAGTTTGCCATTAAAAAGTTATGTTAAACTTAATGAAATTTTGATTACTCTGAAAGGGTGACTTTGTTCTACTCTATAAAACTTTTCCCTGAAAGTAAGTATTTGCAGCAAAACTTGAACATGTTTTCAGATGGTGAAGCTTGTAGCCAGTTTTTTAGATCTTTCCTCTGTTTCATTGTTAATAATTGGCTCTACAAAAAGCTAAAGGAGAATTTCTAGCTGCAATCCATTTTCTGCTTAAGCAAATAACTTTCTGTTCTCATGAAAAATGGACTTAAAAATGCAAAATTTTTCTAGCCCTGTTTCAGAGCCTGTTTGGACTTCTTTCTAAAACCTACCTTTTAAAACTCCTAGATTAAATACCTGCAAATTTGTCAACAGATTTACTTAAGCCGAAGGCTGAGTGGGCAATCTTTTTCACTTACATGACATGTGGTTTGTCTTGCCTTAAATGAAATTAATTTGGGTAAGCCAGAAAAATCCAGCTTTGATGTAAATTCAAGCACTTTTCTATTTTAACTTTTTTTTTCCTCTTAAAAACTGCTTGTTTGCTAAAGTAACTTTGAAAATAGACATAGAGTTTGGCTCTGCTTGCTTTCCTTTTAGTCTTCATTTTCTCTGCAATATTTCTCTAGTGCTTTAAAAAATACCCTTTGATTAGTGCCAATCTTCTGCGTTTCTTGACATCCTGCATGTTTTTGGCAGTTCATACTTTTCATTCTCCCTCTCTGACTCCTTTTTGGTTTTCAGGGTGCTTGCTGTTCAGTACTTGAAGTATTTGTCCTTTTGACATCTCCTGAAAGTCCTTTGCTTCTGAGTCATTTTCTTGTTCCTTTTTAGATGACTCTCAGAGATATAAAAACCTTTGTTCCAATTCTTAGTTGACAAGAGGGCTGAATTGTTGCAATCATCAAGAAACTGTCCCCACATGTACATAGCCAAACACTTGCCAAAAAAAAAAAGAGACATCTTTTCTTTGGTTTTGCACTTTCTGTTAGACCTTCACTGAAATACTTTTTCCCTTATTCACTAAAAGTCCATGGATTACACCCTAAATATTCCTGGATATTTGATGCATTTTTCATTTATTTCTACTCATAACAGATTTTATTGTGGTTTTGACTTGTTTGGGCTATGTGAATTTGCTTATTATTAATGTTTTAGAGCGTATTAAACTGGAAATGGATACCAGTTCCTGTAAAAAATTACCCTTTGACTCAGAATACTTGCATACAGATTTATACTAGAGGCAGAGCAGTACAACAGCTGGGAACAATGCAGTGGGAGTTTTAATAAAATGAAAGAAAGCTGAAAGACAGGGAAATCCTGTAATTGTGAAGTTTATCAGTGTGAGGGGGAGTTTTAGAAGCTATAGAGGAAAAGAAGAAATAAGATGAAATATTATGTATTGGAAAAAATTAATTTAAAGCAGCTGAATAGCAGAAATATTTAAGCTTTTACAAATGTAGTAACGTGAAAATATATGGCATAGGGTTTTCTGGTTTTTGGGGTTTTTTTAATATAAGCTTCTAGTCTAAGCTGTACTTAGAGAATGGAAGAAAATTCAATGATATGCATTCTTGAGGAATATATATATATTACTCAATGAAGTCTTAATTAATTTAGTCCTAAATCTGCTTTTCATCAGGAAGTTTTCCAAACAGCTCTATGGCCTGTGGACAAAGCATTAAAACAAAGCAGAGAAAATTATGTCCACAGAAATAATGATGAAAAGGGTGGAGTTGAACCAAATGAGCTGGAAAATGTTTTCTAGGCAGAACAGGAACCTTTGTCACAATAAACATGTGCCTGCCTCTGGTGTTGGAGATAATAGGAAGTTGCATCAGACCTTGCACTTCTTGCCTTAAGGTGATGTTGGACTAGTAGTCTTTGTTCCCTGACAAGAGATTTCTCACATTATGAAAATACAGATCTGCAATGCTTTATTCCCTTCCAGGCAGAGGCAGCACGTTTCTCTTTACAGATACTGTGGCACTTGTGCTTTCCAATCAGCATACTTTAGTTACAGAGATATATCCTGTCTTATTTCTGCTCACCAGGGCTAACAGGCAAATCAGAGTTATGCACGGTGGAAGGTGCATTCCCCTGGCTTGATTTTGTGAATTTGCAGGTGACAAAATCTCCAGATCTGTCGGCATCAGTTACTTTTTACAAGCCGTCACTTGGGAAATTTTTTTTCATCTCACTATTACTATTAAAGGAGTGCTATGCTTACATGATTGCCAGGCTTATTTTGTCTAGTTCTCACCATCATTTGCCTTGGGCTAATATTGTCCTTTACTTTTACAATAATCTTCTCTTTTTCCTACTATCTCTCCATCCCTGGGTTTGGGGCATCTAAAGAGTTTAAGGTACTTCATTAAAACAATTTCCCTGATTTCGTGTGATGCTAGGTTGATGAAACAAGTTGATTCAGTTTTCTCTCACAAGGCTGGCTTTTTTGATTGTCCGGATTTCCCTCCCAAGTCCCCCTCCTCCATTTGAAGATCCTTGAGTCATCAGTCTAAAAGCGTGGCCAGAACCAGTGTGTTTTGGTGAAACATTGAAACATGGTGAAAGGCATTACTAAAATATCCTCGTACAAAGGACTCTGATGAAAATCAGCTTTGAATTTCTTGACTGTTTTTTACATCTGATGCACAAACTTTTCATACATTTTGTAAGCATTTGTCAACTCCTTCTGAGCAAATAGAGATCTTTATGAATGTTGGTCATTCGGTAATTCCACTCTGTTTTCCTGTTATTTTCTTATCTAATGTATTTTCAAACCACTGAGCAATAAATCCAATCAGTAAGTTAATGATATACAGTTGACTTGCATAGCATGTGCCAACATTTTTTAGTCATAAAACGTTATAATTCAGTTAAATATTATCCCAAGACACACCAGGTTGAAAGTCACTGCTTTGCAGAAGCCATATTTCCCGTAAGCTTCGGGTTCAAAAAGTGAGGTTCTAAAAACATCTCTCAGGGAGATGTGTGTAAACACAGCTTGGCCAAAGGCACTTCATGACCAGTACTAGGCAGTTTCAGTAATTGTTTTCCAAGTGAAGGCTTGGATGGTAACACAGCCCATGAACAGGCTGATATATGTCAGTGTGCTGTGTTTCTTTGCGCCAGTGGACACTCAGTCATCCACAGCAAGTGGATGCCAGCGTGGTAATGGCTCTTCTGCTCCACCTGGAGAAGTGTGCATCTCCACCAGCTGGTGTGGGGACAGCGGTGGTGAGAAACAAGGTAAGCCTCATGGGCCTTAGCAGAAGTGTGACACAGTTTGGTAACTGAATGTGACAGCAGAGAGAACTAGGGGGAATTTTTTATGTTAAAAAATGTTTGAGAATCTTTTTTTTACCCTCTTCATTTCATTTTTTAAGAAAGTTTTTTCCAGCTTCAGTTTGATTTTTCCTGCCTTTTTTTTAATTTCAACATTTGTGAAGTGCAAGACTCTAATAAATCTTCTTATGGATATTATATAGCAAAGCAAGTGTTTCTTCCTCCAGATTCAGTGGAGATCAGGCAAGTAATACTTTTTTCTTTCATTTGTGGTAAAATTGTTTGATAGAATTCATATTTGATCCAAAATACTTAGACCAAGGTATAAACTACAACAGCTTTTTTTTTTTTTTTTGTCTAGACAAGGGTGAAAATTTTCTTGAATTCATTAGCTGATTATCCTTAATCAGCTTAATCTTTGTCGCATTCATTGGTTATAAATACGATTGGTGCTGTTTCCTGTAAGGAATTGATCTAAGTGGTGAGATTGAATTTTAACTGCTATTGTCTGAGTAAATTTGCATCAGAATTCTAGTATTTCCAGAATACTGTACTATGAAATGGTGCTGCAAATTATTTCATGTCACGGTTTTAGGGCTAGCTGTAAATGAAACACCACACAGTCGCTTGCTCATGCTGGAATGGGAAGGAGATTTGAAGTAAAACTTGTGTGTTGAGATAAGAAGAGTTTAATAATTGAAAATAAAAATAAAGTAAAATACAATAATGGTAAGGGTAATAATGGTAAAAGAAAATGATAATAAAAAGAAAAAAATGCAAGTGATGCACAATACAATTGCTCGTCACTCACTGACCGATGCCAGATCTCCCCTTCCTGAACCCAGATTGGCCACGCTTCCAGGTAAATCCCCCCAGTTTATACACTGGGTATGACCTTTCCCAGCTATGCTTCCCCAAAGTTTTGGTGGTTTTCTTTTATTTTTTTTCACAGAATTACAGAATATTCTGAGTTGGAAGGGACCCAAAAGGATCATTGGGTCCATCTCTTAAGTGCATGGCCCACATGCAGACCATACCTACAGCCTTGGTATCATTAGCACCAGGCTCTGACCAACTGAGCAAACCCTGCAAACCTCACTGGCAGAGCATGAGATAAAGGGAAAAAATAAGTCCTTGCCATAGGATATATATGACTTAGCAGAAACCCAAAACATCAGTGTGTTTTCAGCAACACCATCATTCCATATCCAAAGCAGCACTGTAACAGCTACCGAGAAGAAATTAACTCTACTATAGCTGAAACCAGGACAGATGCATAAGATGATCCTTCTCCTTGAGGATTTTTGTTCTGAGTCCAAAGAAGAGCTTGTATTTATCAAAAATTTTAATTCTAACAAAAAATCTTATCTAAGTTCTTCTACTCACTATGCAACAAAGGAAGTTACCACCTTTGTTGGGATTTTAAATTTCACTTTAAATATAAAACAGATGGTCTTTAGATGAGCCCGTGTCTTTCTGTCCACACTGAAAACTGCTAATTAGAACATAATAGCAATCACTGAATTCAGCTGAAATCTGTGAGAAAGAGCAGTGACTTAAATCCATGTTCTTCAAATTACAATTGTGTGTCCAGCTACATAAAGTTTTTCTTCCTCAGATAAGACTCCCTGTTTTATCCAAAGAAGATGCAGAGATCTGTTTGGAACAGGAGTCTAGAATCGTCTCTGGGACACTTGATTTTTATTTCTCTGCAAATAGGACAATTGTTAAGACTGTATTGGATATCAGTACATTTTTGTAAGTTTCTTGTGCTGTACGAAAATGTATTAAATGGCAATGGCTGCAAATTATGCCTGTTGAATTCCCTAACGTGTCTAACACATCTCAGATTAGAATATAATTTTTATCACTTGCACAAGAGGTGTTTATGCTGAGTTCTGCTGCATAGCCTTGAAATCCTGATTGTGCTTGGTCTTGATTTCCCTGGAAAGAGCATTTCCTCCAGGCAGCACTTTCTATTGTGATTGCAGAATATGGAACAAGAGGTGCATTCTTCCATTATTTTTTTATGGAGGCTTTTTACACTTGTTTGTTGAGGGAATACAGCTATAGAGAAATGCTTATATGAAAGGTTTCTCCAAAGACCAGTATTGAAAAAATGAGCCTATGGGCTCTGTAAAAACTTAAATATGAAATGAAATTGTATTTCATGTGAATGAGCCAGAGGTGTAGAACTAGGCTTTGAGGGACAGGCTGAGTGCTGGGACTGCTTGGGTAATTCTCTGGATTACTTCAGGAGATAAGTCAGCTGTCAGACATGAAGATACAGATCAGGATGTCGAATCCAAGATTTGTCCTGCTGCCACTCTTTCTTGTGATTTGGAATTTTTGCAAAATTATTTTTTGTGCTTAGGTTTTAGATCCTGATCTCATGCTGGTGACAGGTTCCTGCTTTTTTCCTTGGGCTTTGCTCAGGTTTAAGGAAGCGTCTGCAGTGAAAATATATAAAAGTTGGAATTCCAGTTTTTATTGTTCATTTGATCTTCATACTGCAAAATATTTGCCAGGAAATGAATGATAACTGACTACTCTTAAAAATATTTTGCTCCCAGAATATCCCAAACTGAGATTTTACACGCACGCACCCTTGAAATAGAACCTTTAACTGTCGTCTCTTCCTGGAACACTTGGAATTTTTTTGTAGAGGTTATTTTAGGTAATTTTTTTGTTCACAGGAAATTCAGCAAAAATTATCTAAAAAATCCCACATATTTCTTCCTTCTGAACTTTTCCTCTCTAAGCAGTGACTTTACCTTTGTAAATCTATCTTCCAGCAAATTTACATTGGTTTGCTTTGAAGTTATATTTTCTGTGAAAATTAATATTGCTTTGGAAAATAATGATGAATGATTAATTTTTTAATTTAAAAACTAAAAGTTAATTTTAAAGGGTACAATTCTTGCTATTTCATGCATGTTAATTTGCAATTGTTTTTTCAGGTATGAGAAAATTCCTGAAGAAATACTGAAGATGTTTTAGTGCATTTCATGCAATATGAAGCAGATATGCTTCAGCAGTGTTTGTGCTTTTGATGAACTTCTGACATGCTTTTTAGCCACTTAAACATCTAAGGAATAAAAGCATCAATAAAAAGTTGGTTGATGACTCAGCCAATCTGCACATTAACTTGAGTCTGGAATGCTCGTGTGAATTATTTCTATTTTCCCCTCTCTCACCTTGTAATTAATAGTTGCTGTAAACTGACATGAATATGAAAGTCATGAAATTGAACATCGTAGTGTGACTATAAGTGCTGCAGTTGCAACTTTATTTAAAATGACTAGTGAACTGTGATAATACAGACTAGACCAAAAGCATTGGCCGGGGTCTGGAGCGAGCACCCATTTGAGAGGGAGTGTGAAGTCATTGTAGCTCTTGTGTCTAACCAGAATCCCAGTTAGAAAGCAGGGTCTTAACCCATTTTCCTCTGCTGTGTAAGACAAAGGGCAGGGGAACAGAATGTTTCCACACAGGACACGAAATCTGGATACAGGACCCCATACTGACCACTCTGCTTGGGCTGAAGTTGCAATAAGTTTGCTCTTTACAGCTGCCTCTACTTAGACTTTTTTTAAAATTAAATCCTTCCACCACCACAGTAAGTTCTTCAAGGAATGGAGATATCCAGCCTGTCAAGCACATCCAGGCACTTTCATTCAGCTTGGATATGATGCATAAAGGGCTTTTTGACACCCGTGCAGAAACCAACATCTCTCCCTCCATCCCAGGAAGTAATTATTTATCTGGTCACATACCCTCCTCAAATTGCTGGGATGAACTGGTACACCAAACTGGGTTCTGTGCCAGAAAGGTGTTCTGCCTCCCTTTTCTAACCGATGCTGCCCTACAGGGGAGTCTGGAAGTGGGGAAAATGGTCCCTCCTCAGCACATTGCTCTATGCACTGGAAGAAATAAGAAAGAGGAAAGACAAGTGGGGACACTATGCCATTCTGAGGATTCATTTAATCTCTTGTTTGAATGGTGTGGAATTAAAAAAAATTGCTATCTGATTACATCCTGGTGTTAAGTCATTGTTTTTCTATGCAAGAACTCTGGACAAATTCTTCTCCTTAGAGCTACAGTGTATTTGAAGAACAGTCTCTGCATATAAACTATACTAGCTTGGAGAGTTTCCTACAAAAAGGTGACTACACACACGTTTGTGATGAAAAGGACATATATTATAGCAATAAAATATAAACAGACAAGTCTGGATTCGGTTTGGTGAAGGAAGGACTTGGCTGTTTGGGGTTTTTTTCCAATGTTCATTTTCATTCTCACTTGTCTCTCTTCCAATGCACTGTTTCTCTTTGTTCATGGTTTTTTTTTCAGGGCCCTGTTCGGAGTGTTTCTGTGTGTTAATTAAACAGCAAGTGATGGCGAAAAAATACTCTTTTGCTTCTGTTTTTAAGCTTTTAATTTTTCGTTTGCTTTCTTCAATTCAGGTTCCTCCTGGGACAAGTGTGATTTTGAAACCAATCTATGCAAAGCTCTTCCTGAATTCAACTTACATCCTGGCTGGATAAGAAGAAATGGCCAATCTGGCATGGGACCACTGTATTCTGACCACAATGGGAATGAGAGTGGTAAGACTCCTCATGTTCTTTGAGGAAGCCACAGACTCATACAAATTATGTAGTTTTCTATTTAGTTTGCTACATCTTGCTAATTTCTTGATAGTTCAATTATATTCTGCTACATGTTTTCTGAGCAGTTATGTCTTGTGCTGTTAGGTGATTGCAAATACAATAATCCAGAATTTGAGGCGGGGGGGGAGGGGTAGAGAAAGACAGTATTCCAGTACATAATTCTTGTTATCATAGAGGAGCAAATAATATGTTTCAAAAGATGTGTTTATCTATGAGAGTGATCTTTACTTGTTTTGGAGATACTGGGTTATAAATTCAGTCTTGATGATTGCAAAGTTTAGAAATTTTGAGACATATTTTCATGTTTTCTTGGACTGGTAAATGCCTGGATTGTGTATATCTATTATCTGTGGCTAATATTACTGTTCCAAATATTTTGAGAGAAGAGGACTTTGTATCTGGAGACAGATTAAGCTTTGATAGTCTGTTTTGGAGCCAGCTTCTTTCTAAATCTTCTTACAATTCTACTTTGCCTTGAAGACTTATCTCTCGACTAAGTAATTCCTTTTCTCTGTTCTCAGAGTACACCCTTTATACTTGTCCTATGGCAAAATTAACCCTGCTTTTCCTTCTGTAATACATCCTGTAATACAATAACTGTTTAGTTCTCCATATTTTCTGTTATTCTCTTTCCCTTCATCTCCACCCACACCCTCTCATCTCTCCTGGGCGCAAGCAGTGCTTTGGCAGCCCTCACTGAGTACCTGGAGGCAGGCGTGCAGTGTTGGAGCACGTACAAGAAGATAATCCTATGTGGGATGAGAGTGTTGTTGTGATTAGCCCACGTGCTTTACACCTCCCAAACTGTGATGATCTGGGAGTGTGGAATTCTGCACTGTTCTAAAGTAGCATTTCTTGCACATTGCATAAGGTACCAAACAGGTAGAAGTTCCCTGACCTGATGACTATAAACTGGTGGTTTCAAGGTGAATGAAAGGAAAACTTGCTTAGAAATCAGCAGATGAAAATGGAACCCAAGTTTAAAATACTTACTGAAAAAAACAACCACCAAAAACCCCACTCTACCTTTTCCTGCAAGTTCTCATTTCACTGTGGATCACTCTCATGATGCTCTGCAATTAGGAAACTTTATACATGTGATATGCTTTTAGGAACTTCAGGTTTTGCTTGTGTATATCACAGAAGCACATCCTGCTGTGTGTGTTATGCTTCCAAAAATAAGGTTGCTCTTAAATAAGCATTGATTTAAACTGATACTAGCACGAAAATGTGAGCAGCTGCCAAACTTTTTTCATAAACTTAAGCTTTATTTCAAGTATGGAAGTTGTGAAATAGTTTATCTTTAAAATAATAAAACACTTCTCATCAAGAAGCACCTTAAAAAAACCCAAAAGTACCACGGAATACAAATATAGCAAACTCTTGGCTAGAATCTAAACAGGTTAGCCAGACAACAGTCTTGCTGTAGTTGAAGTTTCTAGGATTTGTGCATGATTGGTAGCACACACCACATCAGGACATAACAAAGGCCAGAAAAATACTCCTATAATCATAAAATAGGTTACCCTTATCTTGCAAAAAACTGGAGGGGAAGGGAAAATTTTACTTATATAGACAGCTAAAGCCAGCAAAAGATTGAGAATCATCAACTAAAGTGTTTGCTATAGATGAAACAAACTGTTCAGTCACCTGTATGTTCACATTTACTTGTTTTGGGCATTCAGTCACTGTTGTGTCTGCCAGGTCTGAATTGTGCAGTGGTCATGTTGATCTAATTTATTTTATTCAGGTAGCAGGAAGCTTGAATACTTGTAGCTATTCAGCTTTCTGAGAGGCTGTGTACTCAGATCTGTGAAATGAATAGCTAAGGAGATTTAAATGTATTTTATTAATTTGCTTTTATTATTCTACCTGGAGAATGTCTAAACTGTACTTTCATTTTCTAAATGCTGGTTCTAATCGCCTAGGAAATATTTATCTTCTTATGGCAGTGAGTCGAGTTTTCCCACTGCTGGTGACTCAACAGACTATGTAATCAGTTTTATGTTGTATCCTGCTTAAAAACCCAGAAATGATTCTCTATTGCGACAACTGAGCAGAGGATGCTCTATGGCAGAGTGTTAAAGGGAAGACTTCCTGCCATCAGGATAATACACACATTAGCAGAAAAGCAAAGATCCCTTGGTAAATTTAACTCCTTTGAAGATTTATGTAATCATTTACTAGAACCCAAAACATTTCTTTAGGTTGGTCTCTCACCGCTCTTTTTTTCTCACTGAAAAAGTAATTGAACAGACCAGTGACAACCACTTTGAAAAAAACCCAAACTGATTTTGCTAGCTGAAACTATTCTTTATGCAAAGGTCCAACGTGAAATGACTGTTCAAAGAATTTCTTAACATTACTATTTCTGCCCCATCTGTGTAAAAGTTCCTGTGGCAGGTGAAAAATAAATTTTTGACTCTTAGACACATTTATCTTCAGAGAACTAAAAGAAAACATTTCAAAATTTCATGGAAGCTAACATCCAATGGAACAGATTGGAGTCAGGGACAGGGCTCTGCAGAGACACCAAGCCATCTGTTGTGGGTAGGAACAATATCCTTACAGCTGGCAGGCTCTGAAAGTGCTGTCTGAGCAGTCAGGAAAGGTCTAAAACCTGGGGGCAGCATGGCCATTGCCCTGGTATCAGGCTGCAAAATGCTCCTCTGTGGGGGATTGCTCAGCTGGCTCCAGACCTGAGCTGGGCTGGTGGTGCTTCATCAGGGGCTTTCCAGTTCCACACAAGGATGAGAGGTCAAGGTGGGTAGTTTAATAAATTAAGTATTTAGATGTTTTGATTTATCCTCTGATATTTTGTTAATGTAATAATATTTATTTTTATGAATTATTTAATTCCTTTTTTTCAATTCCTTTTTTTTATTCCAAGTCCCACTTGGCTTTTTTTCTCTTTCATCTTCCTCCTTTCATTAGAACGTTAATGTCAGAGGACAACAGTTTACTTGACATTGTTTGGAGTTTGGGAAGGAGAAGAGAAGAGAAAGGAAGAAGAAAGATTAAAAATAGATTGAGTCCTTTTCTTTATATTTCCTCTTGCATCCTTTAACATCTAACATCTCTGAAATCTTCATGTTCAGGAAAAGCCAAATTTTGACTTGCAGTATTCGATATCCTAAAAAAGGGTGGTTGCCTTCCATCTTTCATAAGATCTGAAACAATATTTTTAGGAAGAGACACAATCAATCAAAGGTCATGACAACAACCATGGTTCACTGACTCCTCTTGAGCTGTTAGACTTTCACCTTGCCAAGTGAAGCAAGGACTTGTTTTGTAAATGAAATATAATGGTATCTTTAATGGTATCTTTGAAATTCTGAAGACAGCTTTTTATGTTGGGAACGTGTACAGGGATACCACAACGTTCTCTCTGCAGTGAGGGAATTTTCCTGACAGCCAGAAACCAGACACCTATCTGAACACCAGCAGAACCTATAAAACCACCACAGCCTTCTCTCCCGTGTTCCACCACCTCCTCAAAGACCTGAACTGTCATGATAAATGTGTATTGTTGCTGATGGCAGTTTGATGTTTAGGTGTGAAATATGTTATTTAGTCAATAATTGGAGTTTAAAGTCTTCGATCAGCTTTCTGAGTTAGTCTCACTTTGTCCCAAAATTTGCACTTCCAAGGTGAGTATTCAAGCCATCACCACATGAAACATTTTGGAATCCTACTTAAAATTTTAGCTGGAACATGGAGCAATACCGTGACAATATTGAACATGAAAAAAAGCTTGGAACACAATGGCTACAAGTGCTATTAATCTTTTCTGGGGAAACAGTTCTAGCTGGCTTTTCGGTTATTAATTTATACCTGTGCATATTGCTCTTCTTGTTTTGTTGTTGGTTGTTTTTCCAAGCTTCTAAGTTTTCTCTTTTTATTCCTTTCAATAGCTTATTTCCTCTCATTGTCCTCTGAAATGCAATCATCTTCTGCAACTTTAAGGACAAATGTTTTCCTTCCAACTGACGAAGAACACATTTGCCAGGTATTTTGATGCACAGTCCTTGTATTACATTCTTTGCCATAGTATTTCTCTAGAATAATCAGATGTTCTTATTTTTCCTAGATTAGATTTCATTATTGGGTCAGTCAAATGAGTGGAACATTGATGGTGGGGCTTCAAAAGCACTCTGAAGATACCGTTACAAATATTTGGCAAGTTTCTGGAGAACCACGAAATCAGTGGAATGTAAATAACATCACAATCAATAGCACTGAAAAGTATGAGGTTAGTAAATTGAGGTTGCTGTAAAGGACACTTCTTAAATGGGTTATAAACTGTGGGCCTTTTTAATAGGTCAACACTAAATATTTTGCAAATGGAAAGAAAGCACTATCATGAGGTAAATGAGAAAAAAGCCATTTTGAAGATCATAATTTGCATGAGGAAATGCAGCTGGTCCTTATCTCTTAATAGTTTTAAAACTAACATCAAGCTTTGCTTAAACTGTGCATGTGTCTTAAATAAAACAGTCAGTCTCATCGAGCCATAAATTGTCTACCAGCCCATAGAGGTGATATATTTGTGATCTTATTTTTCAATACAGTATTCTCTTAGCAGCAGTCTAACTGGACTGATAAACTCAAGGTTTCATTTGTATAGGGAACAGCATTTTATACTATGAGATACTTCTTTTTATAGGGGTGCTGCAGGTGACACACACTGTACTCAACTATTAATTGCAGCTTTGGGCCTTTGTAACAGAACACGTGTATGGTTTTATTTTGCTCAAAGCTACTGAGAAGCAATGCAAATGTCATACGCTATTTGAATGTTTTTACATGTGCATTTACAAAACACATTAGCACAGTAAATGTAACTCAGGGCTATAATATTGTGGGTGATGTACACTCTCTATCATGTATAATACTGGAGAGAAAGTGGGGAGCAGAGTAGAAAATGAGAGGCCTTTCCTGCTACAGCAGTTACTGTGAAGTTGCTTAGCATACAAACCTGAAGGCATAGCAGCACAACCTCATTTCAATACACCAAATAAGTAGCATAATTACTTGGCTTGCATATTGTGCTAAAGCATCCAACAGGATCTTGATGTTTGAAGAAATACTGGCCTGGTCAACCCTTCTGAGAATGTATATTGCAAAATACCTGTACCCAACTCAACACAAATACCAGTGTTGGTAATTGTCAATAACTTACCTCTACTTGATATGAGTGTATGTGTAGCAACCTGAGGTTGTACTGGAAGGGTTTACTTCTAGATTTGTTTTTTTTCATCCTTCATATTACTTGGAAATTTGACTGAGTCTGGGAATGGTTAATATAATATGGCATCTACTTCCTCTGAATTGCTAGGTCAAATCCTAATTAGATCATTGCTTGCAAACCTGGTTATCCTTTGGCCTCTGTCAAGTGAACTGATAGGCAGAGTCCAGCTTTAAAGAGGCAGGTGTCAAACTTAGGGCAGTAATCATTACAACTGGTTTAAGAAATACAGCTCAGCCTCTCACAAAACCTAGAGTCTGAAGCTGAGCAAATTTTCTTCTTTGTTTGCACATTTTGTTCCAGTGACAACTTGCAAGATGTCACTGTCATAGAAGTGAATGCAATTCACTTGCCCTTTTGCACTTGTTCTTTTATATGACAAGATACTTAGCCTACAGGGATACCTGTTGCATTTTTCAAGATAAAATTTTGATTATTAATGTTTCTATGGAAAAAAAATTATGGGAGACAAATAATTTTTGTTTGGATGTACAAATCACTTTGAAATAGGGTGCTTTAATACTTTTGTCAATTTTACAAACACACTTGAAATGAGATGTTAGTTAAAATCAGCCTCTGAACCCCCACTGCTTATTTTCTTTGCTCATTTTGATGTCGACTGTTTAACACGTAAGTCTCTTCCTACTAAGAGTCTGGATTACATTTATGGGTTACAGAATTTTGTGTTGGCATTTAAAAATCTCCATTTTTTGGAATTCTGAAATGCAAAGATTGTCAGTGGTTTAACTACTGAACAAGCAGCAAGCTCAGTATGTCTGTTTTGGCTGGGTTTTGTAGAACTGTGTCATGGTTTTCTCTTCTAAGCTACTTTTTGTCTTATTTACTGAGAACAAATTTCTGTCTCCCAGACTTCATTAAGGGAAAGGGTTCTAGGCTTGTGGTTCATTTCTGTCTTTGTGCTTGATTCCTGTTCTACCTTGAGCTTTGCTGCTGTGCTGGCAGTCTGTCCCTGTGGCTGCATTGTGGAGTCAGCCCAGCTTGTGTTTGATCCCACCTGCAGTCCCACTACAGCTTTCATCCCACTAATGGAGCTGCAATGTTAGTTTGTTCTGGTGCTCACAGATTTTGCATGGATACAGATCATTGCAGTTATGAGCAAAAAGTGCCACGAAGTAGACTCTTTTTGTTACTGACTTGTGAGCTTAAGGAACTCTAGACTTTGTGTGAGAAGGAAAACGGAACGATTCCTTTCTGGAGTAAACTTGGGTGTGAGTCAGTTTGGTTATTATTGGACTGAACTCAGGGGAGGTCAGCTGGGTATCTGCACCAGTTAAAGCCTGTGTAATCTTTTTTGGACACAAGAGCAGCTGGAGGCATCTAGTAATATTATCTTCTGGAAGTGGGGAAGTTGAGAGACTGTTCATGAGTTTTGGGGAAACACAAGTTCATACAGACTTAATGTGCTATAACAGAATATGAACTCGAAGCAGCCTCTGATTTTGGACCAGCAAAGTGAGCTAGTCCCTCTTTAGCATTGTCTAAGTCACTTTATCTCACTATATAATAAAATCTGACTATGAAAACCCAACTGCAAGCTACAGAAAGATATATATTAAAAATGAAGTTATTAATAACTGAATTTTGAGTTCACAATGAAACATCACTGTGCAAAGGTGAAATATTTGTCAAATCCTTGATATTAAATAATATTTCTTGTTTCTTCTAATTATAAAATGGTGCACTATATTGTTTTAGAAACTTATCTGAAACCATGTAATGATAGAAACAGAAAATATGAATACACTTTTTGTCCTTCTAGTGGTGATGTCATGAAAGAACACATTAACCGCACATATCATTGCAGCAGAATTCAAGAATTCAAAATACTGTTTTCTGAACTAAATCAAATGAGTGAATTTCCATGATGCTGGATTTCAGTCATATAAACATATTTTTGAATGGGATATGGCTGCCATTCTTCTTGTGCAAGCCAACTGCAGCTTCAGAGAAACAAACAAAAGACAAAAGATTACACCCTTCAAAACAATTCCCACTCATAACATAATGGTCATATAATTGGATAAGTTGTGTCATCTTGTACAGTGAAAAACCAAATTCTTGATAATTTATAGGTTTTCTGCATCAATATGTTAAACTATGCACAACATTGTGTCTGAACTCTCAAGGTAATATTTGAAAAATTATTGCTAACACTGTGAATTCCTTATTAAGAGCTAGAATGTATCTCTAGGTAGATTGTGCCTCCAAGACTCTGGAAAATCCTGGAGCTGTGTCATCCCAAGATGTAGCTAGGGAATAATTTAAGGAATGTTATTCATAAGTTTGATTTGTTGGGTTGTTTTGATTGGTATGTTTTTTTGTTGTGTTTTCCTAAGGACTGTGATTGATCAGTCAGTTCTCTTGTACACCGCTGCAGAAAACCTGTGACAGTCTGTACATTTACAAATGTGGATTGAAATCTGCCCTTAAGATGGAAATGTAAAATATTTGTAACTTTTTCTGTATAGAAGGCTTTGGTAGGGAAAACAAATATCACTGTTGTAACATTAGAGCAGAGTAACGGTCTACCAAGTACTCCTCAAGGTTTGGTTTGGCTAAAACCTTGATGAAAGGTTGATTAATGGTGGTTTTTGCTGTGACTTTCCTCCAGGTTTCTGAGAAATTCTGAAATCAACCAGAAATTTTTCACATTTCCAGTTTCTCCTTGAATAATGGCTTGATAAAACACAAAATCCCTTGTGTTTTATTATTTAACTGCCATGATCCTTGCTTAGATTTTCAGGCATTTTATTGTGATTTTCAGATCCTTCCTGTTGAATTTTGCTTTAATCTTGAGTAAGATGATTGGACGACATATCTGTGCTTGTGTGAAAAAGCCACAGATGTGTGAAAAAGCTGGGATGATAATCCTTCAAAATTGTTAGATGTGTGATTAGAGTTCTCATATTTCCAATAGAAATCCATGGGCTAGACTGGCATATACTGTGTGCTCTTTTGTTTTTTCTGTGACACTGGTAAATTCTGTTTCTTGTTGATTTGCTGTTAATCTCTTTAGGTTATCTTTTGGGGGATGGTGGAGACCCACAGACAAGGTGAAACTGTTGCCATTGATGATATTACTTTCAGTGAAGGATGTTCTTTGGCATGTGGTAAGAATACCTGTTTTTCAGGAGCCAGATCATTTTACTTTGTCTTTTCCTTGGATTAGAAAAGAAAAAACAATGGAAAGCTTTTTGTTATTCAAGGGCTTTCTTAACTCTGTAAGTGTTTTCATTTGGCTCATTTTCATTTCCCTAAACAATCACCTGTCTTCTCACATCTAAACAGTTACAAAGAAAGACAATAAATACTTTAAGAAATCTGATACATTATAAATGTAGGGCTTAGTGGGCAAAAAAGATCTACTGTTTTTGGCGGGAGAATTGATGTGTTCAGCCAGCTCAGGCAAAGCTTTGGAGCTGACTAGGAAGATTCCCAAGGCACTCATGTATTTCTGAATGCACAAAGGTCCTGATCCTCAGCTGTGCAGTGGGGTTATGCTGTTCTGCTCTGCTGCATCCAAGAGCTGTAATGTCAGGCTAGTCATCTCTGCAGTCAGACCATCCCTGCATGCCAGGATTCTTTAGCAAAACATTTCCTATTTCCCTTTTCAATCCAACGTATTTTCATGGAAAAGGAACGCTACCCATCCTAGCATAAATTAAGTTGCTTGCTGCTCGGTATTGCACAAGAGTACTGCCCTGTGGCACCTATGTCACATCCTCAGGTGAGCGCAGTCCTGATTCAAAGCACCTCCTTTGTTTTCCTATCTCTTATTCTTGGCATGGGCACAGAGGGTTTAGACTTTAAACTTAACTTGAGATATGGAAAGCAATGTTTGACACAGACCAAGCTAGGTTACATGGTTGGTTTTGTGTGCACCATACTCCTAAATAGTGCTCTATAGATTTCCCCATAGGAAAAAACTGTTGAAAAGAGATGCACACGGGTATTACTCTCTTAGAGTGCCGAGCAATTGCTAGCAGATCACATTAAAAGCAAGATGCAAACCCTAATTTAATGATGCCAGCAGGCATGCATATATAGTTAAAAGGGGATCTATATTGGGGAAATGAAGTTTCAGGTACCTAAACTTGATCTTGTCAGCTTCCCCATGTTAAAACTCTCTAACAGTGGAGAATTATAGAAGTAAATATTACACGAATATTTTCATGCCAGGGCACAACTTGATTTTCTGTTTTGTAGAGCTTTTGTAGCTGTATTAATTGAAAGTCAAAGATGCTAATTTAAAACTTTGGGTCCTCTTGTCTATGAACTCAGGAAAGTATACAGTGTGCTTTCTTTGAAAAAATGAATTTGAAATGGAATTTGAAATTTGTCGTCAATGTAAAGATGACAAATATATGATTTTTAACCCAGCTTCTTTCTTCTCCTTGGAGGATTTCTGCAGATAAAAGGCTGGCATAAAATGGAAAAAAAATTCATTGCTAAATCCTAGAAGCCTGTGTACTTGTTTAACCAGTTCCTGCTGGAGGATGTGCATCTGTCTGTAAAAATTTATCGAGTTTTTCAACACAGTTCTTCTGAAGCAAAAAAAATTAAACCAAAACCAATCAGCTGTAGAGATGAAATGCTGTCTGAAAGAGATGAAAAAAGAAAAAAAAGAAACTGATATATGTACTCACCATATCTTATAAATCCAGGTGTTAAACTTACCTTACATGCCAGCTGTTGAACTGCATGCTGTGGCTTACAGATTGAGCTACTGCACTGTTAAGTGCCTCAGGTATATTCCAATAAGAGCCAGTTCTTATCCTGTGTTTCCTCATTAGGAGAAGTGAACTTCATCAGGTGACATCTAAATGGCTCACAGAAGCCAAAAACAGGGTCAAAGAATCTTAATTTTCTCCCTGAAAGAGGAATGCTGCTACAGAACATTTTCCAATAATTAAAACAAAAGGTCAGACTAATGGTTGGTTGAATTTGAAGTAATTTTTTCTCTAGTCCTTATGGAATGTCTGGATGAATAGACTCTTAATGAAAACCACTTTAATTTCATGAAATTCCTAGTCAAAACTTGCATTTTTAATGTACCCTTCATGATTTTTAATCCCGGTGTAAATGCATGTAAGAGATGACCTGCATTTGTGTTCATTACTGTGGCTGTGCTTTTAGGGTTGTGAGACAAATGTCTTAAATATTTGTGCTTTCAGGAGTTTCTTGATACAAACTGTGACTGTTAAATATAAAAGTAATTTCATTATGCTTTAAGTTCTCTCCTCCCTTCTATCCCTCCCCTGTCTCCCGAACTGTCTTCAGTCTGTTGTCCAGTTCTGCTAAAGACTAAACTTCGTGCATTGAAAAAAATAGGACTAAAACCCTATCTTCAATATAGCAATTTAAGATACTCTACAGTTTGTAGTTTCCCCAACAGCTGCCAAATAGTTTGTTATCACTCAAAACCCCCACAGCTCTTTGCTATACATTTGAATATGGGCTGCAGAAAAAAAAAATACTTCGGCTGTAAAATAGAAAATATTGAAGTTATTTTCTGAAACACATTTAATGCAAAATCTCCTTTAATTATACCTTTAGTAGACCCTCTGTCCAAAGGCTTCATATTCTTATCCAAGTGGCTGCTCTGCAGAATTCCCTCTCAACTGCCAAAGAATTATATATGTGAAGAACCCTACTAAGACTGTCCTTCTGATCTCTGCATAGAGATGAAAGCAAAGAGCTCTAAGGCATGAAAGTGGAATGCTATAAGGGAGAATGAGGCTTTTGTCCTCCTTAAGTCACTTGTAACACAGACGTGACAAAGCCTCACTGCAAAGTTATGGGGTTTTTTTCAGGAAACTGAAGTAATTATATATGTATTACTTATAATGTATAAATTTTGACAAAAATCCAGTATGAATACTTCAGCTGACAAAATCTTAAACTTAATTCCTTAGTTAATTCTAATCCTGCAAAGACGTAGCCTTTAATATTACAGAAGAGGGTATTTGAGATGAACTGCTGCAGAGATGGGAGTCAGAAAATCCAAAATACTAATCTTACTGTCGTCTGACATGCTGTGGAATTAAGAGCTGGAAAATGGGCATTTTGTCAAAACAAACAAAACCTCAAAAACGTCTAAAACTAAATTAAAAAAACCCACAGAATTATTCAAATTATTCAAATATCAATACTTCAAAAGTGTTAAAAGATCTTGATTCCTTTTGAAAGAATTTGCAACTTCTTTTGCATGTTGACATTTGACAAAATCCATCCTTTTCTAGACCCTTGTGGAATTTTGCATTTTCCATGGGAAACGGGTTTTTGACGAGCTCTTTCTCACATAATATACATGGTTTGAAAAAAGTGCCCGTTTATCCAGCACTGGAAGAAGGAAGAAATCAAAGGTTTGCAGCACTGGCTGGACAGGCCATTTCACTGAGATGTCAGTAATGTGAATAATACAGTGTGTCTCAGATGAAGGAGACAGTAACTATGTATACTGACCTTGAATTGTTTTCTCCATATAGTTAGGAATCTCTATGTTTTCTCTGAGATATCCTGACTGCTATTTAATAGTGTGTCTTAACCAGGAGATTACCTTTCCCCTGCCATCGCATTAAGAAATGGAACTTCCATTATCATAGTTCAATCCTGCTTAAAATCCTGACCATTGCCGAAGGCAACTAGATTAGTCAGGCATGCTGTGCCCTTAAAGAAGCTCTTGAAAATATGTGGTGATGCTTTCAGAACCTTTCTGTCTCTAAAAAGAAGTATTCTGTTACAAGTATTGTGGAGATGCTGCTGAGTTTAACCTCTCAGTTAAAATTGATTTTTCTGCAGCTATCATCTGGAAAGAAATAGGTATTTCTTATTATTATGTGTCAGTTTTTATGTTACCTGGCAACTCTCTCTGCAGAATTGAATTCATGAAGGTTGTGATGACTGGCTAACATAAATAGCACTCCATTGCTTTGAAAGAAGCATCTGTCTTGAGGAAATGATTTCTTAGAATAATTAAAGATGGCAGGCTGAAATATGGGAGAGCAATCAGGGATACACAGGGCTTTTGGAGTAACCTTTTGAAAAAGCAGAAATGTTGTCAAGGAGTTTAATAAGCATATTTTTCTAATGGGGAATGGTCTCATAAATAATGACTTCTTAAGAAGTGATTGTTATTTTTGTCTTTTAGCACCAGAGGTTTCCAGTTTTGAGCTTGGCATATGCGAGTGGCACTCAGACCAGCCAGCTAAGCCTGCTCAGTGGGCACAGCTGCAAGCCAAGCACAAGATTGCCTCCTGTTCCTTCCTGAAGGATTGGAGCAACAAGACTGAAGGTGGGGATTTAATTTAACTCAAAATTACTAGCTGTCATGAAGAATATAGTGCTTTTTAGGGCAAGATGGTGCCCCAATGTCAAAACAGAACAAAACTGCAAAAAGTAATTGTATGTATTTTGTACTTAAATTAGGGTTTGTTTTGGCTGTTTAATAAGGGCATCGTGAGCACTCCTGCTGGTAAGACATGAAATATTTTATTGTAAGAATCAATGAAATTTTTTCAGGTATTCATGAAATATTTTAACATAAGAATTCCACAATAATAGCTGATATTCTCCAGTTTATTATTTTTATGAGATCTGTGCAAGAATTTGTGTGCAGAAATGTCACTGCCCTGAGAGATGGGTCGGCCTCGGGGGGTACTCGTCCCGCTTCTGAGGCTGCAGTGACCTTCCCGCAGACAGGCACTGAAAAATGTCAGGTCTCAGCGGCCGCTTGGAATGGGCTGCACTGGCTCTGTATCAGCAGGGCACCCAAAAAGCGAGGGGACCAGGTGGTCTCAGTCTCTCAGGAATTCCGGGGGCGAAAGAGGCAAGGGAGAGGACCAGTCCGTGAAATCTTCCAAGGTTTATTACCCCAAAAGCAAAGGGGAGGAACTGGCCGATGAGAGCCAGGGGCACCGTGCTTTTCTACAGGGGTGGCACCGAACAAAAAACCAATAGAAGGTAAGCTCGGAGGGGGATCCCGGGGACACAGAACCAATGGCTGGGTTACAGAGGAGGGAATTTACAGAACAAACCTATTAACAACCTAACTTAACAGAACTTTCTGGAGAAGTGGTGCGGGCTCAGAACCGGGTCTCGCCCACGGACTGGTCCTCGCTCTCCGAGTCGTCTGCCCATTGGGTAGGCATGCTGTGACGGACAGCGGGCGGACCCCGAGTGGTCCGAGGCACCCCAACACAGAAATTAAATCAAATCCATCTAAGCCCACAGCCCTTGTGTGTGGTTTTTTTCTGTTTTGTTTTGATTTTGATACTTGGCAGTTTGACTTGTATAGTACTACTCTGCTTGAGGGTACAGTCTGGAATTTCATTTTAAACCTTTTATTAGGGGAACTGTAAATAAACAATTATTCTACAAAATAGTTTCCTACCCTTAAAACCAATAAAATTAGCCCAGCTGCAATTTTAAGAAGCAAAGAGCATCACTTGTTTTGGATGTCACTGTGTAGTATGTGTCTATGGGTTTATGAGAAAGGTTTTTGAAAGCTTAATGGATGTAAATCTCTTAGTGTTCTGTTGTGAGATGGAATTGTCTTGCCTGCTAAGTGTTTGGCTTGTGTACTGGGACTGCCTTCGGAGGGGTCAAGTAGTGCTAGTTGTAATAGTGCAGTTTGTGATGCAGCTCTGAAGAACTGAGAGTGTGGAGAATACTGCTTGAACTTTGAACCCACAGAAATGGAGCACATCTCATTGATGGAAGCAGAACGAATGTCAGATGTTGTTTTCATTTTAAGAAAGATTTTTAAAGTAAATTTTAGCATGCATTTCAATACAGTCTAGTAACCGTAAGTCAAATTATCATTGAATAGCAAGCAAAAGAACCTGAGTATGTACACTATGTTAAAATGAATTTTTGCAGGTATGTATAATGGAGAGCATAGAGTAAAGCAGATATTTTTCACCTTAAGTATGAGGGAAAAAGTCACATCATCTTCCAGTTTCCACTGGGATATCTAACAAAAAAGAGACTTTTCATTTGATTTTATTTGAAAAACCTCCCTGAAAGCTGTTGTATCTGTGCATGCCTTAACATGACACCTTAAGGGCTAGTAACGAGTATGGATTTCCCTTTTAAGGCAATATTGAGAACAGAAGAAACTCTGGAATTCTGTAAGTGGCTTTTACAGGGCTATATCACAAGCACTGTCTATGGAAAGAGAACATGTTTGGAAATGTTTGCTGTATAGATGCTTGGGCATTATTGTATGGATATGCACAGGCAGCTGAGTAGGCTGAATTTCCCCAACTGCTTCGGGACATTCCCTGTGCTTCCAAGTCACAAAGAAAAAACGAAAATGTGCAAAGAAACAAGCATCAAAACAATACACAGAATTTAATTCATCATTGACATTGAAAAGTATTGAAAAATCTGAGCTGTGATTGCTGACCTCTCAATACATTCAGTATTTCTATTCATGCAGATGTGTTGAGACATAAATGAGGAGGCTGAATATTAAAAAAAATATTCTAAAAAGTAAAGAAATGGTATGCAAACTGCAAAATGCCATCCTTGAGGGCTCAGACTTGCAATGCAAATAGATCTTGACTAAGCTTTATATTCTGATTTTGATCAAAGCTTTCACTTCTATAAATAGAAGAGAGGTAAGAAACAAAATTATAAAGCAGAGGTCTAGACAATTATATTTATAAAGTAAAGATTTCTTATAGTCTTTGAACAATCCTCCCTTGCTGGTATTCTTATATTTAATAAAATACCTTCTGTCCTTGGAAGACTTTTTTTCTTTGTTCCTTTTTTGCTTTGTTTCTCTAGTTTTATATAGTAGGCAATTTCTCTATAATTTTTCCTCTTAATTTCTCTAGTGTCAAAAGTTCTCACAGAGGTTTTGTATTCCCCTGCAATACTGTTCAGAAAATACTTTTTCTTGTTTTCTTTATTGATATTTCATGTATGCTATTGTAGTTTCCATAGTTTATGTTTCTTACATTGGATTAAGCTAGTTTCCTACATCTAAGGTAACATTTGTTTAAAAAGAAAAAAAAATGAAACAAATTCTCTGCATAAGAAAAATGAAGATGCAAAAAGAAGTCAAAGGACCAATATTTCAGGTAACCAGTGATAGAAGTCCCTCAAGTTTAAACATGCAAATCCAGTGAAATCATTAGATTGTGACTTTATTTCATTAATGTTTTTCTCTCTCTTTTTCTTTTTTTTTTTTTTTTTTAAATTCAAGATTTCACCCAGGATTTGTGTGTTCATGAAAATTCATCTTTAAAGAGCAGAAACAATGGTAGTTCAGATTTGACCTCTTTTTTCTTCAAAATGGTTGAGTGGGAAGGTTGCAGGGTGTTGGTTCAGAGACTTAACTGTTCTCTGCTGGGGAACAGAACTTGCCAGAAAAGAAAAGGTTCCACTCTGTGACTCAGCTTGAACTGAAGTCTCAGTTGTCACTCTAACACTAGTATCATAGGTTCAAAGTCACGTCATTTGGGAAATAAAAATCCTATGGATTGAAGTGGGACTGATGATATTTGAGAACAAGGTTAAAATGGAACCAAGCACCTAAATATTCATAGAGTTTTCGTTTTCAGCATAGCAGGATACAGGCAGGCTCACTAGCCCACCCCAGCTCTGAGAAGACCCTGGGCCACGTCAGCAATAATTTGCTTCTTAGTTGAGCCCCAGTGTAGTCAGTGGCTGATCTTTCTGGAAGACTCAGAAGGTTTTACTTATGACACAAAATTTTCCTTCAAGAGTGAAAGAAAAAAATCTGTTTAGCTAAAACCTGATTAAGTAGCCATGTGGAGAAAACAAAAGACTTTATGGGAAGATATTGAAGTCTACATTCTTCATCCTGGCAGCTAGACCCCCATCTCAGATATACACATCACTGACTCAAAAGCCTTACTGCCACTTTGTCAGGAATGAAGTGGCTCTTCTAGAATCCCTGTTCTGTCTCTAGAAACAAGGGGGAGTTTGGCACATCAGAAAGAGAAAGTCATGAAAATTCAAGAGAACAAGACATAAGGAAAGTCAGAGCATAAACACAGCAATACGCTATGCAGTGTACTGTACTGAGAGAAATTCAGACTGTAAGGAAGAGCTGAAAATTTGCAACAAATGAAAGAAAATTGGTCCCAATCATTACAAAGCTACTTGATAAATTTTGTCTAAAAGTAATAATAATTTTTTAAAAAAATCCCTTAAAGAGGGGAAACAAGTACTTTAGGAAAGTTTATAGTCTGTCCAGTTAAACTGTTCTACTTTTAGAGGCCACAGAGAAGAGGTGAGAAAAAATTGAAAAAGTCAGTTTTCAGTTTCTGTAGTCTTCATTTATGAAAAGGCCTCAATTTTTCCCAGAGGCAATCACAATACTTGCATAAAATGTATTCCCTAAAGAAGGGTAAGCATCCCTCTTTGTACACAGGATCATTCTGGATGCTTCATAGGACTTTGGTTTATCTAGTGCTGTGCACTTGCTTTCTTGTCAAAAAATCATGTCAACTCCTCTTTGCCCTACTTTTAAAGGCTCAGGTACTTGAAAGAAAAGAGTGAAAAGAATGTTAATTACCATTGGGCTCAGAAACTAAAATTGGTTGGTTTTATAATGGCATCAGAGAACTCTGAAGTTAGATAAAGAACCGGTAGCGTATCTTCTAATGTTGTGTATTTCTCTTACGCACAAGATAGTAGTCATAGAAGTGTAGATGCTTTATTGATGTCTGTCAAAGTGAAATCTGGGTTAAATCTACAATATTTCCTTATATCAAGGCTAGTTGCTGTGGCATGAAATTACAAGCTTAATTCCAAGGAAATTGCAAGAATATATTACAGTGTAAATAATTGCATAACACAGAGTAAACTGGCAACAAAAGGAAAAGTACATGGTCGTTTATAAAAATCAGCATTTTTCTTGTGAAACGACACTTTCTTCCTTCACCTTGAGATTTTGTAACACTTTCATTTGAGATAAGTTTTATTTAGAGAAATAAACACAGAAACTGCAAACTTAAGACCCTTAATCATTCCTTGTTTATTACTTTAATAGTTGCTGCAGAAGGCAGCAAAATATTCAGTGACTCAGGAGGCAGTGGAAAGAGCTGATGTATTTGGTAAAAAATATTTAGCCTTTTTATTCCTGAAAACTAACAGACACTGTTGAGGGGATGGAGTACTCCTTTAGATCTCCGTAGGAATGCTTTTATAAGGGCCAGTAGGTCAAGGAGAGCACAAATTGCTTTTCTGCTTCAGATGGAAAGACAATATGCCTCCAACATTTTGTTGCAGAAGTTCTGGCTGAGAAGTAAAGACCTTGATTACACGGTGCAGATGGGACTGCTTCCTGTAGCAGTAATGCAGACTGCCTTCTTGTTTTGTTTTGGTTTTTTAAGCATTGCTGTAAAAAGCATATTTCCTGGAAACCACAGTGGGAAGAAAGCCCAGTTTCCGCGCATATTTGTCATTAGATATTGAATGGTTGTAAATGTAAGGAGGCTGAGCTGAGACTTTCTGCAGGTTTTAACATGCAAAGTAAAAACTTTGAGGTACTATCGACTGATGTAATTCTTGGTTGCTGGGGCTATCTGTGAGTAAAATGAAGACATATATATATATCTATTTAATAGGAAACAGATGACATCCAAGTCACATCATCAGCATGATGATCAGATTTCATTCTTGCTGGGATGGGTCTTTGGTGTAATTACATGAGAGCAGTCCTTACTTTCAAAGACTGAGGAAAAAAACTGTTTTGTGAAAAAGTGACCTCTATTTCTTTTCATTTTTTCTTCAGGCCATTTTGAGTGGTTAGAAGCTAATCACAATGCATTATATGAAAGTGCTTATCTAAACAGCTCCATGTGTCATTGTTCCAGCAAGAATTGCCATTTTCAGTTTCACTACTCCACGGCAGATAGCAGTGCTCTCAAGGCAGTACTGCTTATGAATCAGGTAAGGAGAAACATGTGTTCATTTCCAAAAGGTAAGCACATGGCAGCCCAGGTGTTACCAGGCAAATGCAAGAAGAAACGCCTGCTGCCACATGCCTGTCCCCTGAGTTAGTTTGTGCAAAAAGTAACTTGGTCCCATTCCACTGGTCCGTGCAATTGCAAAACCTGGGTGTTCACCATCTCCGCTATAAGCTAATTCGATGGGTGAATGTTCTGCAATAAGACTTCAAGGACAAACCCCGCTGTTACAGAATTAAAATAATTTCAGATTTTAGGAGGGAGATCTATAGTAACAGCTTTTCTATCCTTCTTCCTGTTATGGAAATAAGAAAATAGGTGTTTTTGTCTATGGAGATATATTAAAAAAAGATGTCATTCGCTCAAGATGACTGGACAGTTCTTGATTAAACACCTGCTTTGCTTTGCCCAAGTTTTAGAGCAGTAAGTTTTCTATTCTTCTACCTATTAGTAGCTAAAAGAGCCGTGTTAGAATGAAACACAAATGTCAGTTAGCAATGCTAACTATTTCTATCTTCTCTACCTCACTTACCTTGTGAGACTTTCTAATGTTAGGATGTTCTCTTTTGAAAGCCTGGTTTAATAGGTTAGTATTGATGTTTTGTACTGCTACTTAATGAAAGCAAGAGCAGTAGAGCTGCTCTCATTAAGTTGATGGCTCTCATATCTTGATGCTGGAGTTGAATTCTTATCACCCAACAATACACATATTCAAAAAATTAGATCCAATTTGTTCACAAAGATAAGAAGCTAAAAACCCCAAAGTGTAACACAACCAAGAGGTCTTAAAATCAGGACAGGTAATAGAAATAATTTATTTCTTTCCAATTGTGTCTTTGAGTATTCATGAAAACAACTCCAGGCTTTTGCTCATGTTTCATTTACGAAAGTGCATAGTTGTATTTTTCTATGACCCGTTACTGTGTCAGGGAATTGTGACATAATCAGTGTTCTGGTCAGAATACACTGAGTTTTGTGCCATAGTACTTGCCAATAAATTTCCAGGTATGACACTCGCGGCAATCGTGAGACAGAATAGGAATATTGATTTCAGAGGTTCACCTAAGTAGCAGCATCAATGGACCCAATTTAAGAGTTTTCTTTCCCTGAAAACAGAGCAAATTATGTAAGTGAAAACCATAAGAAATCTGACATCTAAGTTCCCATAGAACTGAGAGCTAGATTGAATTAATTGATAAACTGGTCCTTACATGCGCATTAGAAGAACATTTCTGGTATTTATTACGTCCGTCCACTCTGTTTCCACAGGTTCTCTTAGCCCTTAGGTATTGAAGTTCTCCTTCAATTAGAAGTGCATTTATTTCACATAGATTTATTTAAAGCTGATGTGAGTTACTCATACTGCAAAATTTGCCAGAAAAAACCTTCCAAAATAAAGCTTCTGCTGGTAGCTCCAAAACCCCCCCTACAGACTCATATTTAGGACTTCTTAAACTGAAATGAAGGGAGAGTTGGCTTTTACACATTTTGCTACTGAATCATTGGGTTGTTTATGAAAAACAAATGAATTTTAAAAACGAGCTGATACTAAGAAACAGAAGTGAGGGTCAAGTGCTTTTTCTGACCCTGGAAGACAACAGAGCTGCTGTCCTGGAAGCTGTCATTTCAAAATAACCTCTCAGTTGTGTGTACTTTGCAGTTTCCTTGCACATGCTATCACTATATTTACTGATCAAAACCCCTTGTCTTTGGATAACTCTTGCTAAATCCCAGCACTGACAGGCCTAACACACACGGAGACTGGATTACACTTAATGTACAGTTTTGGTACTGTTAGAGGGCAGGTGCCACAGATGTTGTAAATTTATCCCTGGCTTTCCTCACTCTTTCAGCAGCGAGGGCAAAGATGAATGAACATATTTTCTAATATAGACATTATGTTATCAATCAGAAGAGAGGGAATTTAAATTGCTCTTGTGTATGAAGAAGGATTGGTAAAATCTCCTTTTGTCAACAGTAACCTGTTGTTAACTTACATTTAACTTGCAGCCCATGATAATCTGCAGCTTTTCCTCTTTTATTGCTGGCTTGCCAAACTGCTCTTCATTAAACACTACTGCATTTGACCATTTGATTTTTCTTAATTGTGACTCATATGTCTTTGAACTTTGTCTTATTGGTTTGGAACTGGTTTCTGTATACTGAGATGATTTTAAATTCTGACTATGTCCTTCAGAGTGCTTGTAATTCCTCCCAATATAGCATTATCCACATTGTTTCAAAATTTATTTTTCATCCCACTCTCCGCACTCTCCAGTCAGTTAGTCAGCACTATAATTATATCAGGCTCTGGAACAGACCTATGCAGAACTCTGTTATAATTTTTTTTAGTTTAATGGAAAACTATTGACGTCTCCTCTTTGAAATAAGCTCACATATCTATTTGCACACCCGCTTTACAGTAATTTCATCTACACCAAATCACCACAATTTTTTTAAAGCATGTGTTATATGAGATTGTTAAAAAAACCTTAATAAAGTGAAGTAACGGATTTTTCAAGTCTGTTTATGATAAAAAAAATATTACACTGCTAAACACAACTTGGTCCTCATCAGAAGCAGCTAATGAAGGTTTCTCACTTTCTAATTCTGTAGCTGCTTACAAGGTTCTTAGCAATTTGTTCCAGTGTCTTAAGAGTTGTTCAGCATCTTGGCTATAATTGCATAGCCTATATTTTTCTCTTAACTGTAATATAAGTCCTTTGTTCTCCCAGTTGTCTAATTTCCTACACATTCTCCTCAGGTTCTCAGAGCTTGCTGTTGATAGTAAGGCATTCCTTCCAGTATGTAACCTTTACTGAAAACTTCCTAATTCCGTTCCAGTTTTAGTAATTCTGGCTTATATGTGTTTGTAACATTATTCTTCTATTCCAGTCCATGTTTCCGTTCCCATTTGGCAATATTATCTGTTCAACTAACATAAAATATTCACAGAATCATAGAATGTCCTGAGCTGGAAGGTACACACTAGGAGCATTGAAGTCCAACTCCTGGCCCTGCATAGGTCATCCCAAGAGTCACACTATGTGCCTGAGAGCATTGTCCAAATGCTTCTTGAGCTCTGTCAGGCTTAGTGCTGTGACCACTGCCCTGGGGAGCTGTTCCAGTGCTCAACCACCCTCTGGGTGAAGAAACTTTACTTAATATCCAACCTAAACCTACCCTGACACAACCTCAGGCCATTGCCTCAGGTCCTGTCACTGGTCACCACAGAGAAGAGATCAGCCTTTGTCCCTCCTCTTCCTCTCATGAGGAAGTTGTAGACTGCAATGAGGTCTCCCCTCAGTCTCCTCTTCTCCAGGCTGAACAGAACAAGTGACCTCAGCTGCTCTTCACACAGCTTCTCCTCAAGGCCCTTCATCATCTTCATAGCCCTCCTTTGGACACTCTTTAATAGCTTTGTGTCTTATTTATATTGTGGCACCCAAAACTGCCCCAGCACTCGAGGTGAGGCTGCCCCAGCCCAGAGCAGAGCAGGACAATCCCCTCCCTTGCCCGGCTGGTGATGCTGTGCCTGATGCCCCCCAGGACACGCTTGGCCCTCCTGGCTGCCAGGGCACTGCTGGCTCATGATCAACCTGCCACTGACCAGGACCCCCAGGTCCCTTTCCACAGGGCTGCTCTCCAGCCTCTCATTCCCCAGTTTGTACATTCGATTAGCAAAATTAACCATCTCTTAACTGACAGATAAATTTTAACAATTTCTGTAAAAACTAAAACCAAATAAGATAATGTTGAGTCTATCATTTGCTGTTCATTACCTTTTTGTTACTCTCCTTAGGAAATGGACTTATTCTTCCTTTTATTGTCTTAATCTTTACATCTTGTATGACTTAAAAAAATATGGAAATTAAGCAATAAAAGGTAATTTAAACTAATGCTTGTACGTGCAAGCATATTTGTATCCTAATGCAGTAAAATTTTTCTGTGTGTTCAACAACAGTTGCAAAAGCCATGTGAGTACACTTCTCTGCAGAAGGTAAAGTTGATACATTAATCATTGTGAGAGAACAAATAAGCCTTTGTTCCAAATTAGTCTCTGAAAAGAGAAGTAGGGACAAAATAATGGTTGCAGTTGCACAGCAGTGCATGTATCTGTAGAGAAATGTAAAAAAAAAAAAAAGATAAAAAGTATTTTATAAATGGAGAATTTTATAAAAAGTCATAATTTCTCCTCCATCCTTCAAATCTGAGTAGCATTATCTCAGAAGAAAAACATTGTGAGGAAAAGGAACATTTTAGCTTTACAAAAGTTGTTTATTGATAGTAATATATCACAGTAAGGGGAGCAGAGTAAAGGTATCTTGAGAAACTGCTCCCCTGCATCACCAAAATAAATCTTGAAGGAAAGTACTGGAAAAGCAACACCTTCCATATTTTAAAAGAAGGCTAGTGACACCGGGAATGTGCCACTGGGATTAGCCCATTTGTACCAAAGAGGTGGAAGAATATAACAAGCAGGGTGAATACTATAAGTATTGTAAGGAAGAGAAATAATATTATTGGCTTATTAGAGCTGTATAAAATCAGGGGGTAAAATCTGCTTAAAATATTGGTTCATCTGAGGTGTCTTACAGCTTTCAGTGTAAATAAAAGTCCTAAAAGGTCTGGATACTGTACAGAAAACTCAAGTTTACTGCTACAAGCTATTTTTATTAAAATGAATCTGGGAGAAAAATGGTCATGAGGCTGGGTTTCTAAGCTGTTATGTGAACGTGAGGTGCATCCAGTCAAATACACAGCAAATACAGAGTGTTCCCCAAAGACATACAAATGTGTTTGAAGGGTCTTTATGTGCAGGTGGGTGGAGTATGTTAACTAAAAGCAGACATTTAACCACAGGCTGTGGTTTTAACCTGCCATGCAGTGTGCCTCCTAGTACATCATCCTTTTCTGGGTCTTATATGTGCCTGATGTAGGCTAATAAATTTCCTTTGGAAGATGTATTGTTTAGTAAAATGAAGCAAGTTTTACACAGAATGAAGTCTCCTCGATATTGAAAGACTTTTGCTGAATATGTTGCCTAAACAAGTGGACAAATACATCTTATACTGATGTGGAAACTCAGGGCTGACTTTTATTTCTGAAGTCAAGTATGTCATGTGCTTTGTCCAATTTGATCTCTTCTGTCATTGAGTGTTTGTAATTACAGTGTTGCCTTGGCCCTGTCTTGCAGTTTTCCAAAACTGATCTTTGAACATATGTTCAATAGGGATTTAATCTTCCAGCTTTGCTAATATATCAGAATGGCCTTGGTAGGAAAAGAGCACTAATTGGCTGCACATCGCAAATCATATCGGTGTTGTTCTGCTGGCTCAGACCTCACAGCCTATCAAGCAGTAGACAGCACATTTCTCCTCTCTTTTGTATCACCAAACAGGAAAAAAGATAACTGTCCTTGTCTATAGTATTGATAACATTTCACATACCTATCATAACCCCTTTTATTAATCTCCTGTAAGATAAATTTTTATAGTTTCAATTTCTCTTCATACAAGAGACTCTCCATTCCTCTTATCCTGCTTTGCATCTTTTTCTGAACTGCCACTAATTCTGTAGTGTCCTTTGTGGAAAAGGTATGACCAATACTTAGCAGTTTCCTAAAAATAGTCTCAATATTGATATTTGTAATGGTAAGTCTGTGTGTATGTATAGCCTATATTAACTTTTCCTGCAGGTTTTTTCTGTTTCTGTTTTTGCTCTATTTTGCAACTGCTTCTTGAAAAGATTTTGTAAAGGTATATAAAGTTCAAATTTCTACCTTCTTTCCTTTATGCCTCAGTATGTTCCAAGCAGGATCATGACCAGAAGCAAAATGAGCGTGAGCTACTTTTGCCAGATTATTGAATCAAAAGGGCTTGGAGTGCTTGCATAAAGGGAACATCACCATATTTAGCACTCCTGCTGTTATCCTTAGGAGGTGGAATGAAAATGGGGGATTAAGTTAACTCAGAGCATGACTAAAAGTTGTTAGGTTGTACTCTGTGTGCTTGCTTTACAGATCTAAAAAAAAAAAAAAGTTTTAGCACAATTGATTGGGTAATTCTGGCAGACCCAAAATTCAGCTCTAACAGAACTAAATCTAATTAATTATGTGACATAATATAAGCAGTTATTTATGAAAAGGAAACTTATGTAGAGAACACCATGGAAACATATTGTTAAATTCAGCAATAACATGGCTTAATTTACATATGAATTAACTTTAATTCTACCAAGTCTACTCCTGATAATTATATTATTAGTCTGTTTAGCCACAGTAAACATATGTTTTTTCCCCTCTCTCCAATAGACCTCAGTGCAAAGATTGCAAATGAATATGAGAAACTCTATTTTTTTCAAAAGGAGCAACTTTGGGTATAGTGGTTGTTTGGCTGGGAGATGAAAAGATGGAGGACGAAAAATGGCCTTGGTAACTTCTGGAGGAACAAAAATTATCTTTATAACGTTGTTTTCTACATTTTACAGGAGGAGCACGTCTTGTGGGAAACCAACATCATGACTAAGAGGGAATGGGTCAAAGTGAATATACAGCTACCAACAGGGCTAGAAAATATAAAGGTATGAAAGAAAAAGGCATGTCCTCAATTTTTGAAGATGCTTTACTTTGTTGTTTATAAATCTTCTAGGAAGCCTAAAAATTTGTTAAAATTGTGTGTATCTTGAATGTCTTCCTTTTTTTTCATTGCTTCAATATGAGTGAATGTCTGGTGGTAACAAAACATCTGCACAAACATGTAATGCAGAAGCTGCTGGACTTAATTAACATGCAAGAAAATGAATACAAATCTCATCTGATTTTAATTAGTCATCTGAGTCCAACTCAGGTATTACCAACTCATTTAAATGTATATATACTATTAAGTGAGTTGCTGTAAATGATCTTTGTGGAATTTCAGTGAAATGATGTAAACCAATATTTGAGAAGATACCTTGTCCTTGAAATTTCAGGTATAGAGGTAAATGCTAAATTGCAACTTCTTAATTCTTATATTAATTTACAATTTCCATTTTAAGTAATTTTTCATTTACACTCATTTTTTTGTAGTTCTGTAAATAACCATCATATTTTACTCTTTCAGCAATCAGCTGAATATATAATCTCTATGAAAGGACAAAGACTAAGCCCACTGCAGAAATTGATGTTTTGACAGATGTTAGAATGAATGCATTTCAGCAAGCTAGTAGGTTCTAAGTGTGTGTTGTTGCCTGTCTCTCCTTTTCCCACAAGGACAATTTTGAATAAACAAGCAGATGTGTAATTAAGCTATCTATATTATCTAAAAACAAATAAACAAAAGCCTGCTCAGGTTATATGTATATAAGTAGGAAGGCAAAACTCTGTATTCTTGTACAAAGACTGCAAGGATCCCTTGCACTTAGGGAAGGAAACATACCATCTTTAAATTGGTGTTTATTTCATATTTTCAGCACAGCATTCTGCTTTTTGAACTGGTAGAGTGAGAATGGAGAGTATTAGAAGACTTTTGTCATTTTGAAGAAATTGTCTCTAGTGGAAGATAATGACACATATAACTTATTTTTTAGAAAGACAAATGCCTCTTGAGATTTCACTCCAACCTAATTCCCAGGCTTTGGGGAGTGTGTTAGACCCTTCTGCTTATGCCCCAAACCACATCTGTTGCAGTTTCCTTCTGTTTTGTCAGATACTCTTACACCGTGCTTTCTGACTCTTGCACATAACTGCTTTCTGAGACTCACACTTTGCTCATGTCCCAGCCTGTCAACACTCACAAATCCATTTTTCATTTATTTCTCCAACTTCTACTCTTGTTTCTCAGTGCTCTCTTTTATTGCCATCCTAATCTTTTTGATGAATCCAAGCTTTCTTCCTCCTGCCTGCTGCTTTAACTCAGGTAAAAGAAACCTGGAGAGCAAAAATTGGGTAATTTCATTGCTTTGAGAGCCAGAAGAGCTGGGCTTCACTGTGGCCAGGAGCAACAGGTGTTCTTCTGGAATTTCATTGCTATAAATCAGCTTGTGCTAGATCTGCTCAGAGCAAGGGAACTCTGTCAGAGAGAGAAATGCTCCTTGAATCTCTGTGTCTATGTCAATAGCAGTAAAATAAGCTGGGTGAGGGCACAGGCCCAAGATTGGTGTGTGATAGCCCAAATAATTAAAACATCAGCATGGTTCCTAGAAAGGTTTTGACCTAAGAAAATGGCCACATCCCATCCAATGCCCAGAACAGTTCCAGAATTGCAAGCAGGTAGGGAAGAAACCCACTGCAGAGAGTGGGTGCATCCATTTTATTTTACGTGATGAAACAGTTATCAGCTGTTAAGCTCTGCTGTGCCAGTTGGTGTCTGAGGACAATTTATGCACCTGTAACTGGAAATTTTTCTCTAGGGCATCTGCAAAATGAGATTTTGAAGACACTTCAGAAAGGGAGATGGAGTCTTTAGGATATTACATTTCAGGACACCTTTCTAAAGCACAGGGACATTACTACTTTTTAGCTAAACATTTACAAGTTTAGGAGTTTCTCTTTAAAATAGACATTTTTTTTTTTTTACTTCATTCTTGGAATTCATTAAACTTCAGCTTAAAATTTTCTGTAATTTCAACCTAAGATAGTCATACAAAATTTCAGATTCTGACTGGAAATTTATCACAATTCCGCAATGGATGTTACGCAGCACTTTTTACACCTAGAACTGTTTTGTGAAGATAAAAATCGGTTTCACTCCGTTGTCTGTTAATGCAAATGTTTTAACTGTAACAATTTACAGCTTGTGTTTAAAGGAACACTCCAGAGCAGGGCAGGTTTCATCTGCCTGAATAGCATCCAGCTCTTGGATGCTGCACGATCAGAGCCACCAGCTTTCTGCTCCTCAGAAGAACCCACCTGCAGCGACGGGCAGTCCACGGTGCCCGGATCAGCCTGTGGCTCTCACCCGGATTGCTCTGACGGCAGCGAGGAGGACCCAGCCACCTGCTGTGAGTGAATCCCATTGCTTTAGAGGGAGACTGTGCTGAGGAGTGTTGTGAAACCTAAACGGTTCCATTCAACAAATCACTAAAAAATATATTTTAAATTTATATGGCTTCTTTTCCCCAGAATATTTAATGAAGTATAGGCTAGAGAAAATGTTCATAGCATTTTCTTCTTTCCATTGCTTTCTGTTTCTCTGCCCTCAGCTTTATGTTTTACATACAGCTAGTAATTTGTTTAATAATCTGCTGAAATGCAACATTTACCATATTTTTGCTTAAATGTATTCCCTACATACCACTTTTATAACCTCTACTTCCCTAATTTGCAAGGGAATGAAATCTGTCCTGGGATTTGTTGTTTGAACAGTTTTCTAATTTAGATGGTTTGTGAATTACCGTCAGAAAATGCATTAAGTGACATGATATTTGCACTGTGATACAAATCACCACAGAAATGGGCCACAGTTCAGAAGCTACATCTTCTTCATTATATTTGCAGTTGAAGGTAACTTTGTTTAGAAGACACAGTTTCTACTGTACAATCAAGAGTAAAAAGAAAATAATTAAAATAACTGAAAAATGTCTGTAAAAAATCTGAATAATTTTAGATCTCCTTGTGAAAATATCTTTAGAGAACCTATAATTTCTATAATTATTATTATAGGGCATGCATCTGTATGTATGTTTGCCTGTGGTAGTAGCGCTTAAGTACATGTTGCAGCTAAAAATGTGCACATATTTAAGATACTGGTGATATATATTGCTGCTGGGAGGTACCAATTAAAATTTCATGTATTGCTCAGGGTAGCAGGATGAAAAACACTGATAATGTTTTATTTTCTAATTGCTTGATGAGACTTTAGGAACTATTTGTGACTGAAAGCCTTTTTTTAACTCACAGTCTGAATCTTTAATTTTTTTCAATTACTTAAATAACCATCTGGGAACCATCTCTGAAACAAGTAATATGTGCAAATGCTGAAATAACATTTTAAATAGGAAGGTATATACTGCTTTATCTCTGGGTAGGATCTAAGCAAACATTAAAGTCAGCAGGGGCTCCCCCTCTGAGAGCTCTTTTGATTTTTATAAGCTTGACCCTGTGCTGCTAGCTCTGTGTCTGTCCTTCGTCCACTTGTAGGAGCATGGAGGGTCCTTATAAATTCTTTGGGAGGAACAGAATGAAGGTGAATTGTACTTTCAAAACTGGACTTTATTTCTCAGCAATTTAGCAATCTCACTTCATAACAATGAGAGAGAATTGTGGTGAACAACTGGAAATAAAAAATAATAATCTTTAGGTTTAAAAGGGTGAAGAAAAATAATTGTCGCAGTTGAAGGGAGCTTCTAACCATACTATACAAAGTGAAAATAAAGATAACTCCAAACACTTACAGGCCTGTGTCTCACCTGGACATTGACACTGGGTAACCAAAAGATTACAAATTACCTAGATCTACTCAGTATTTTAAAGATTACGGTAGGACTCGGGAATATTTCTTCCATCATGCTGATGTGGATGGGTCAGAAAAAATGGAGATTGGGCAGAAGAAGGAAAAGTCAGAATGGCCTGGTGGTGTCAACACTGTCCTTTGTGGAATCTCCAGAATTAGGGTGCTGGGACAAGGACTGATGAGAGCCACAACCAGTGCAAAACCCTCTTCAAGAGCTCTGCCTAGTGTTCCGTTCTCTGCTGCTGCTTCTGCAATTAACTTTGGTTTGCTACTGGCACATTTTTGTCCTTTGTTCTTTTATTCCCATTATATCCATTTTCCACAAGATCTTGATATTGTCCTCCATGATGTTTAGAGTTCACTGTATTTATTCATATTGATTTTCAGTAAAATTTCCTATCTGGTACAGTGATGCATATTTTAGCCTTTATTAGGTCTTTTAGCATTTATCCTTGGACACATCCTCAATAATTTCCTTTGATGAAGTGCTCTCTGATACTGAAAGAACTGACAGATCTCCTACTGAATGAAAACAAAGGCAGATAGCTGTTACTTAATGTAAAGGATTCCTCTCTTTTAAGAGTTTCTTTGTTTCATTATAATGAGGAATTAAAATAATGTTTCTCTTTGGTCATTTTGACTTGCCATGAATAGTGTTGTAATAATACAATTTATTACAAGAACAAACACAAATAGGTTTTGAAATGCCTCCTAATCTTTCTGTTTAATCTCTGCTCATTTATATAAATATATATTTAAGTCTATGAGACTTAAAAGTCTCCAAAATCAGGAAATTGTCTAGGAAACACTTATGCACGTGAGTAACCGTCTTTATTTGAGTAGTTTTGTTTAAATCAATGAATCTAATGAAGTGACAAGTTATGAAAGTACTGATTTTACTATTAAATTCTACATTTTCATTATGTCTTTTTTGACACCTCTTACTTGTGATCACTTCTAAATTTCTTATTTCAGTGAATGACAACAAATTATGAAAACCTAGTTAATATAGTCAAACAGAAAATGACATGCAGTACTTAGATAATTTAAAGGACTATAAAGATCCCTTTCATGCTGATGCCTTTTCTTTATCTACTACCTAATATTAAGGAAGTTTTGCACTAAATACCATGTCAAATAACTAATATTTCAAACACTATACTTATTATTATTTTACATTATTTATACATAACCTTCACAACACTTACAAACCCATAAATACAAGTGAGTCAGTAGCTAGCAGTCCTAGAAACTTGGAAACAAGTCTAGGAAGCACTTGTTATTTTCAAGTAATATCATACTTTGATGCAGCAGTATTTCTAGAAATTACCTGCTCATCAGCATCCATGTAAATTCAAAATTATTGTAGGGTGGGGTCATCCTGCAGGTATTTCTGAAAGACGATCATTTCCATTTAGCTTAAATAGAAGCTTTCTTAAAACACCCATCTTTACCTCTTCTGCTTTTAATTTAACACCTCTAGTATTACCTTAAATATTCCCTGCTTTTCATAGGATTTGTATAATATATGAATATGGAATACGTAGAATGAAGAAAACCTGTATAATTTTAAAGCCATGTACCTTTTACTGCATTTCATTTACTGTATAGCAGTTTACAATTGCAAATCCTTGAAATCTTCCACAGCAGATGAACTCAGATGCAAATATTTTTATAGCCACTCAACATTAAAGTGGAAAGAGCACTTTTTAGTCTGAAACACTTGTTTTACTAAAGATTTGAGTCTTTTCTGTGACACTGAATTTGCCTGAAATTGTCAGTGTCTGTTCATGGATCTGGTATGTGCATGTGGAGAACAAGAAGCTGCACCCACGTTATTTTCACAGGCTTGGTTGCTGACGAGCCCTGTGTAGCACTGCCTTTGTGTTTCACCAGAACAGCTCGAAGTAAACGTGATCTCTGCAGACCTTGGGTTGACATGAGGTTCTCATAAGCTCTCTTAACCCTAAGCAAGGGAACTGAGTAGTTTCAGAAGGAGATGAGGCCATCTCACCTATGAGAGTTATGAGTCATCTGTCTAATGACTTACGACATAAGGAAGTTGAGGCTGGATGACCTATGGCCATCTGTGATAGTTCTGTATGAATCCTTTAACAAATTCTAGATAAATAAAACTAATCACAAACTGGTAAGGAAGGTGCACAGACACTCAGAAAGAAGGTGTATGCCCTTCGCTTTCACAAAGTGGCATAAAATATTGGCCCGGAATGACAAAATATTAATGGCAAAGAGGTTCTTTGGTTTCTGTTCATACAGATAGTGGTTACCTCAAATGCCAAAGAAGTTTAGGTGCTGCCACACTGAATGAGGGGAGCAGCCCACTCCATTCAGTACTATTTTTCAGGGAAACACCAGCTTGCTGGAGAGACCCTCTGAGTGTCCCCATTTGTGTTCATTTGATTGATCTCCCAGAGTAGGATTGAAAACCTTTATGCAGTTGCAGGCTAGCAAAGCTGAAACAATATGGCTTGGCTAGTAACCCAGCCTAGTTAACAGAAGTGCTTTGTTTTCCTCTGGGAGGATCATGAGGAGCAGGGATAGATAGAGTAAGCTAGTCAAAGAAAAAAACATTCCCATTTAACTTCCCAGTGCTCTTGAAATATGTGCTTTGTTTCCTGTTTATTTTTTTTTTAATATGTTGAAAAGGGTTTGTATTAACTGAAAAAATAATTTCAGTGTATTTGATGGCTTTTGTAACGTACACTTATTCTTGAAACTCAAGTTTTTGGGGAACAATTTTTTTCCTGGTTGCATCATTGGGTTTTGTAGAAATGGTGTAAAAATTTCCTTCCTTGACTAGTTAAGATATAGCCACATGAATATAGTCACTGATATATCCACATGAATAAAAAAAAAATTAATTCAAATTTGACTTACTGTTAAAATGAAATAAAGTTGTTTTTTCCTTTCTATTTTCCTTTCTGTTTTGCTGAATTTTAAATAGATGAAGGTCTGAAATAGAGAATTGACTCATTTTCTGTTCAAAATGTCAAAAAAACATTTCTGCAGTTTGAATCCAGTGAAATCTTCCTAGTGAAATATAAAACATAAGCTCTGGTGCTGAGAATTGCAGTAGGAAGGGACATAATATATCAGAAAAGAGCTTTATGTCAAGCTTAACTGTAGTATGACTACTCAAAAACTATAGACTGTGCAGGCACTTATTTTGCAACTATGAATAGTGAAAGATTACCTATAATCACTTGAAGGTTCAGATAAAAATGCTGAATGTTTGATAGGAAAGGCACATTTCTTAAGGTTTGTTAATGTTTGAGGAATGAAAAAACACACCGAGAAACTGTCTTACTTGGATTTGGGTTCTAGCCAAAGCACAGAACTTTTCTTTCAAGCTTGATTAAACATTTACAAGTACCCCTTAAGTTTTTAGAACTAAGTAGGGGTAAAGTTTAAGTTTGACTGTTAATTTGGACAAGTGCATTTCATTCACAGTTGGAGTCCAGCTGTTCTACAACATATTTACACTTTTAAATTGAAGTATCACTTCCAGATACTACATAGGGGGAACACTTGGGTTTGGTAATTGACTCTGGTCAGTGTTTCTGCATGACTGGGTGCTTGTATAGAGCTTTAAATTTCAAGTGAAAAGTGTAATGAAAAAACATTTAGCATCTAAAGTGTGGTCAGCATTATCATATTCTATTTCCTCCCCACCACCCAAAAGAAAAAAACCCAACCAACCATCATCAACAAGAAAAAAACAAACCCAGCCATGAACAACAACAAACAAAACCCTGAAGTGCACCACCATGAATGTTCTCCCTACCTTTATAACTTTGTTCGGACTCAAATGAAGTTTGAAAAAATAACTAGAAAAAACCAATTTGATTTGGGATCGTGTTTCGGTGTGCTTTTTTTTTTCCCCACTGCTTATATGTTCAACCTAAAAATTGATGTTTATACATTTCTTTCTACATCTATAGTGTTAGAAGAAATTTTATTACTGGCTACCAATGTAAGAAATGCTGATTTCACCACATCTCTCTTCCTGTTGACCATCAAGGGCAGTGATGGTCTCTGTCTGATGGCACGAAAGTTGTTGTTTTTGTCATGATAACAAGTCTTCTTAAGGTCCTAAATACCTCTAGTTAAAAGCAAAGAATGTTTTTTAAAAATGTTTCTATACTAAATACCTTTTAGAGCTGTAAAATATTAGTTATTAGTACCATCTTGATTTTAGTTTCATGTTTAAACCATTATTTTACTTTTCTTTTCTTTGGTGCCTATGGGGTCATTTATTGATGTCTTTTTGGATATTACTATGCAGACAATGCAGTCAGCTGTTTCTGCAGAAGACCTTTTGTGGGGTTAGAGAGGCCAGGAGAAAGAGATATTTAAGCAAAGAATGTTTTCCTTTTTTGTGTCACAATGGTTTTCTCAAGACTGCTTAGCTAAGGAAAGCAAAGTGCCTAGACATAGTATTAATTGCCAAAACAGCTTAGTCTTGGATATCAATTTGCATATTCAACCTTAATATACTTGCAATTGAAGTCTAATTAAAAAGATACCTTGTGAAAAGCATGACAATGTAATTAAATAAGTTAACCAAGTTTTATTTTTAACTAAATATGCTGCACTAAACAGAAAACCATGCACCATCAAATTTTAATGTATATGGTGAAGCCAGATAAGAGACACTGATATTTGTGGTTTATTTTGTACCTTAAGATTTAGCTGCTCAAATAACTTCTTTATTCCTGGGAAACTTTTGCTATTTGGCTTTGCTACAATGGTGCTTAAAGAGAGATGCATTTCATTTTGGTTTTGTACAATCTGAGAGTTGGAGTAATATGTATGATTGTGTCTGAGGCTGATATGATCAGATAAATGTGCTGTGGGAGTGGAAAGTGGCAAATACAGTTCTAAAGTAATGGTTGCAATTCCAATAAGTGACCCCAAGTGTTAAGTGTAGTGCTTTGGGAAGCTGTTCTGGACCAGGAAAGAAAACTCAGAGTATAGAATTTTCTAATCAAAATAATTATTTGTACTCAATAAATGTAAGAGTGTGTGAAATTTTTATACAACTTAAATTGGTCTAATCCATACCAACTGAGAAAATGGTCTTTTACTTTGCAATAAAAATCTCTAGGTGTTCTGAATAATTAATAAATTTAAATCTCATTTTCAAAAATAAATTAAATGAAAGCTTAATTAATCTTTGCTTTCCATATGTTTTAAGCTCTAAATACATTTGATTTTTCTTGCACATTCATAACTAAATTACCAGTACAATTCTTTTTTAAAAAATATTTAATATTATTTTTATAATCTCTCAGCAGCCTATCTACTGGTCTTTACTATGATATAGTTTGTTCTCTTACAGGTAGTTTGTTTCATGGTTCTGAGTTTGATTAAGAAAGGAAGGGCCTGCCCGACCTGTTACTTGTATTCTAGAACAATTTATCCATCTGAATAACCTGGCAGTGAAACGTATTTCTGCTTCTTCAACACTCTTAGTACATGTAAATACACAACAGTCAGAGTTGTGGCACTAAACTGTTGCATCAAGTTCAACTTATTGATCCCTTCTTGTTGTTGCTTTTCCCACAGCTAATTACACCTTATGTGATTTTGAGACTGACCTTTGTGGATGGAAGCCACTGAGCAAAGGTGATGCTGACTGGAACATAAAGAAAGAACAGGCTCCCCTTGACAGTAAACTACCTGGCAGAGGTCATACAAATAATATGGGGCATGGTGAGACTTCTTTTTTTATTGTTTTTCTCCTTCTGTCATGAAAATTCCTACTTGTAAATGGTCACAGACTGATAAAAACTGGTTTGAATGGATGCCACACGGTATGTAAATAACACAGGTAATGCATTACAGAAAGCCAGTCTGTTGGAGATGCTCTTTCTTAGCTGTGATCTAGTTACTATTTCTTTGTAACCCTTATTTTTGGCTGGTACAATCAGTGAGGCATGAGACTCAATGCAGTTTTTTGAGATACCGACCTTTGAACAGACAGCTGACTTTGTGCATAACCATTGTTTACCCAATATTCACATAGGGGCCATTCTTGGAAGCATTGTTTGAACAAATAACTTTTGTAGATTGCAGTTAAATTAATCCATATTGTCTGGGAAAAATAGAGTGAGTATAATTTCCTTTAAAGAATTGTCCTTCCTTCAGCCTATATTTGCCATACAATGCATTCAGCTGGAAAATAATTTTATTCCAGAAGAGGGCTAATATATTTTAAAATATATTTTAAAATTAAAAATATTTTTCCAAAGTGAAAATCTTACAACACACTGCATAAAAATAAAACTGCCAAACATGTTTGTCATTGTCAAATAATATTGGCAAGTATTCTGTGACTTTAATTTTATTAAAATGTATCTATTGCACTGCTTCCAGTGGAGATAAAATTACTTTAAAATCCGTGTTACATTTCAGAGCCCCTTTAATTTAGATTTAATTAATTATGTATATTATCTTCAGCCAGACCTCCACACTTCTCTTCCACGTTCATGTTAAAGAAATGTGACATGTTAAGTGTTCCACCTCAAGCATTCAAAGGTACAGGAACTCCAGGATTACAATTCTCCTGAGCAAACAGCAGTGGGTGCAGTATGTGTGCGTGCTGCAGAATGATTCTGACTGAACAGTCATTTGTTCCACTGTTCCTCATGTGATGAAGCGCACCGAAGTTGCCACTCACTTTTCTCAGCAGCTGTTTGATATTTCATTTAATATTGTCTCTGTGAGTGGCACTGGATCTGCATTACTGTATTTTATGTAAACACTACGGTGTTACAGGTTCCAAACTCTCAAAGCTCCAGAGGGGTGCACTGATCTGCCTGTGTCTTTCTCTGCTCTAGCTGCTGAGAATCTAGGCAGTGAGATCTGAGGGGTAATGTGGTCAGAATGAAGGCTGCTGGCAGCCTAAGTAGCATGTTAAAATCACCCATAAGGAACTAGGTGCTGCTTCACTGAAGCTGCTTTGATACCTGAATTATTACAAGTTTGGTTCAGTGTTGCTGCAGGTTAAAGCCTCAAGCAGATTTGGAGGTTACCATGCCCCACCTCTCAAGCCCAGTAATGTCGCATTCCCCATATGAGTTAGCTGGAAAGGTATTTCTAAGGTGGTTTTGTACCCATCTATCATAGTGCCTGGTACAGCCACAACTTCAGAATTAGGATTCCAGAATCTGAGCAAGTTTTTGCCAACATTAAACCACGGTCCTTCAGGTTGCAAAAGTTCCTTTTAGTACCACAGAGTGCTCATCTCTCTCCTCTCCCGGGGAGGGCAGCAGCAAATTTTGATTAATGAAGATCTTAACAAGGCTACTGTAGAGCCTCAGCTGCAAATTAAAAGAGGGTCCTTTGAAGTACCCTTGCATTCCAATGAGGGGAGCTTCCCTCGTGCTGCAGAGTGCAGCATTCCTGCTTGTACAGGGAGCTGGAATGGTCCCCTCTTTGTGCCAACCTTGCTAAAGCGGTGCCATTATTCATGTGGGGCTGGACCTAACCCTTGGCTTCATTACGTATCCATGGGAAATAAATGGCTAAGGAGTATGACTGCAGCAGCACAATAGCTGATTTTCCAAGATGTAAGGCAATATGTGTAATATCAATGCTCAAAAAAGACTGAGCCTTTAGTGTTGTTTTGCATAGACTTTCATGTAAAAGTCTCAGTATTCAGCAAAGGCATCACTGACGGCATTCAAAATATGCTGCTTTAGGGCCCCTTGAAAATGTTTATCCTTCCCTACCTTTGTCTGAAGCACATCTGCTGTAGTTCAAATCCAAACGCAGTGCATTTGCCAGAGTTCAGATTAGATCTTTAATTAAGCTTTCATCCCCACTAGCACAGACAACAATGTCAAGTCTGTGGACCCCATGAGAAAATATAGCTTATTCCATTGGCTCCTGTGGTCTGCAACATTGTTAGCATGCTTAAAAGTGGCTGAGCTGTGCTGAGAGTGAATACTGTACCCTAAAGGAACTAATTTCAGGTTTAGATTCTGTTTGAAACATTATTTAAGCCAATTAAAATGTGTCCTTTAGGGATCTTGGCTGAGCTCTCTGTTGTTTGATCTCCAGGGTGCTCTGTGTTGCAGCTCCTCTGCTCTGCCCAGTCCACGCAGAGAGTGGATGAGCAATGTGTGAAGGGGATGGGTAATAGTTTGTAGTGTTTTGAGGCTGGAGATCTTAAGGTTTTTGCTTGAAGAGAGCAGATAAAAAATACTTCCAGTGGGTCTGCACAGTAATGCTCTCAGAGAAACAACATCTGAACTCCCTTTGAGGGGCTCCATAGTCACTTTCCTGGGTTTAGGTGCTTGCAGGCACCATGACAGGGTAGTCTTAGTAGTCTTGGCTGCCCAAATAGCCTTCTTTCCTTCTCCCTCTCTCCTTGTCTTTGGTATCAGTCATGATAGTTTTACGAGAGGGAAGAGCCAGGAGCATTTAGCAATTCTGTTTTGTCTTTGCCCACATAGACACTGGTTGTCACAGCCTGTTACGACTCCTTCCTCATTATCCACAGAGACTGAACTGATGGCAAAGCAGTTTAGATTGTTCTGATCTGTGAATAAGCTTTATGTGTCTCATGAAGCATATAGTTACCTCTCTGAGGTAGCTATTTGCCATTGGAGCATGACATATTTCTCATACTTTAAAAAAATTTTGTTTATAGGAGCATTCATTTACTTCAGTGGATCACATCAGATGAACACAAAGATGGCCATGTCTCATCTGGAAAGCCCTTTCCTTGTCAAGCTGTCCCCTGGGCTCACCTGCTGCCAGGTAACAGCTTGATATTAACATTAAATATGTACATCAAATATGTAAATATGTACAGCAACTATCCACTACAAGAAAACATCCACAGCTGTACTTTTATTTGTCCTTTTGGCCACTAAATAAAATGAATAGATATTGTACAGTCTTATAAGCTTTTTTCTTCTTTCCTGAGGCTTTTTTTTTGTTTTCTATTCTATAACTTTTCAAAGCGTGTGCTATATTGGAGAGAAGTTAAGGTGTGTAATTATTATATTTTTTTTCTGATGCTGTATAATCCCTTTCTGATTTAAAAAGTCAGAGAAAAGAAAAGGAAAAGACAGAGAAATCTTGCCAAAATAATTTTATTTTGTTCAGTGATAAAAAGAGGCTTTAGAGAAACAAAATAAAATCTAGACTGGTTAATTTTTCAGATTCAGTGTAGAACAGAAACTGTTAATTCCACTTAAAAAAACTTTTTTCAAAAATAAAAATGTCAGAAAAGAAGGAACTGCACTTAGGACGCCCAAGAAGTAGCAGAATTTTTTTCCAGCAAGGTCTAGGCTTCTTAGGTTATATCTCATCTAAGGGACCAGAAACAAGTGCTAGCTTAGCTAAATCTGTTTTACTTGAAACTGTAGCTCACTTGGGCTACACACATCAGTGAGTTACCAGATCTCAGCTGAATTGTTGCAACTGGTAGCTGAGGAGTAGAAGCCTCTGAAACAATTCAAGAACTATGCCTTGCTGTCATTTAAGGTACTCTCACAGTTCTTAATCTTCACGTGACTTCTTAGTGTTATGAAACATCAGAAATAAAATAAATGCAGGATAAACTCGAGCAGAATGCTGCTGCAGGGAACGCAGAAGGCCTGAACCATCCCATCGAAGGCCTGGGACACCCAACAGCCTTTGTAATCACAGTGCATTTGTTTAGACAGTTTCATCTCTCTTTTGTTGACTCTGATGCTGAGTAGATAAGCACCTTTCAGATTCAGATTAATTTATCTTAGAAACACTTAAGGCAAACTGGGCACCACTGATATGTGAATCAATGAATTATTCTGGTAAGATCTATTGCAGAGTTTGGTCTGAATTCAAAATAAACATGAATGCAGTGGGGATGAACATATTTTTCTCTACTTCAAAGTCAGAAAAGAAACAATTTTTATCGTAAGTATGCATGTATTAAATGAATTTAAAATTCTCAGATTCAACAAAAGCTAGTGCAAGTTCTTACCTAGCTGTACATGTCTGTCAGGAGAGTGTTTTTGAAGGCTGGAAGCCTGGCTTTCTGCCACATTTTCCCTGCAGACTTTTATTCTGGGAAAGAGCAAGGAGTAGCGGTTGCTCATTAAGATGTGTTATGTTCTCTGCCTGTAAATGTGAGATGATACCCTCTGTTGGATGTCCCACTGAGAGGATAAAAGGATCCACATAAAGAGTTCTATGTTTATTATTAGCTTTACAAGTTCTTTAGCTCCAGTTGTTAAAAAAAAATTGGAGTTGAAGGATAACAGATTTATATTGTGCCTTTCTGGTTAATTGAAGTTTAGAAGTAACTTCTTTCTGCAGCTTCTTTTAGCTGGGTCTTTTTGTAGATGTAAGCTAAGAAACATCTTCATTAAGCTCAAGGTTTTGGAGTTGTGGGAGCAAATTTCTAGTCCCAGCTCTCTGTTTATGACTCTTTAATGGACACAGTAGTCATTGTCTAGTAGAATGTGTAGATACAGAGAAGGAGACTAACACTATTTCTTACTTAATGAAAGCATAAATTTGTTTGAAAAGCTGTTTGATAGACAAAAGCCATCTAAATTGTTTAGAGTAAAATTCTTCAAACAGCTCATTTTGGGAAGTGTTTGTATACTGCTGCTTTCTATTTCTTAAGTTCTTTGCTGGGAGAATGAAAGTTACATGAAAGTATTTCAATTTATTAATGAGTATCAAGATTATTTTATATAAGACATGTAAGGTTTTCATGAGTGGTGGTAAAAAGAAACATTGAGAGACTGAGTCTACCAGACATGAAGCCAAAAGATATTAAAAACTAGCAGTGTCTTTTAACAGGAATATTTCTGAACGACTGATCCAGCTCTTGTTTTACCTTCATGAAGATTCAAATATTATCAATATCAAGGCTTTTGCAGGGAACTAAAGATACTGCAGCTGAAGAAATTTCAGTCTTTCACTATGTGGACAAGCAGAAAGGACTCAGGGGGAAAGAAAAAAATTAGTCTTTGAAAATCTTATTTCTTCGCCTCAGTTCTCAGCTGAATTTTTGCCTGGGTATTATTAAATATATATCTATATATATCTATATATAGATATATATATCTCAGACTTACACTGTATTGCAGGGGAGTGAACTGTGATTCCCACTGTTTCCTGAGCTTTTCTGCCCTACAAGCAGCCTCATCCATCTACAGTCATTGTTTTTTCCTCCCATATATTGGTCAATCTTGTTTCAGGAGATGGATAGATTATTTTAAAAATCTGTCTTCAGATCATATTCATTTATGCCGATTGTGGAAATAAAAGATCATAAGGTTTCTTTCATATGAGAACCTCAATGATTGCACTTCCAAAATTAACACACCTATGAAACTGTCATATATTCAGCATTTGTAAAGAGAAATAATCTTTGTGAAGTTTCTAAATGCTTACTAAGATAAAGTTAAGGGAATTTGTATCATTCAGTCTGCATCAGTTGATAGATACAAGTTAAAAGTAAACTGTAAAAATAAGCTTTACTTTTAAATATGACTTTGTCTTTAGACATGATACTGCTGCTCAACATGCTGTAGTTTCAAACATCCCCATCTTTTACGCCAAGCCTGTGTTTAGACCTATCATGTAATTCTTTGTTATAATGTACATATATTACTTGGTACTGGATTTCTTGCAGATTGATTATATCATTTTTTAAAGCTTTTCATTAAAAACTCTTTCAACAGGTAAGATTTTGGTACTGGTTATCTCAGGATTCCCAGCTTTCTGTCTTTAGGAGGACTGCATTAAATGGAAGTTTGGAAAAATTACGTGACATTTCAGGATTGCCTGAGATGAATTGGACAAAAGTGAATATACCTGTGGAAAGTGCAGCTGAGGAATTACCTTTTCAGGTAATTAGAAATCACATTTACATTGCTTTCAAAAAGATATTTTACTTTGGCCTTTAGAATTAATTTACTTTTAATGATGAAATATAAAAAGAGAATTTCTATTCTTTAATGCTCATATGAAAAAGAATTTAATTTAGTTTTTTACATAGGTGCAAATATTAAAGAGCATAGCCATTGTTTCAGTATTCTATACATTAGAATAACTTTTTGTAACAAACATCAAGGGACCCTAAAGATTATTTAGTTCCAACCCTCTTTGGCAGGGACACCTTTCACTTGACCAGGTTGTTCAGAGCCCCATCCAGCCTGGCCTTGAACACCTCCAGGGATGGGGCATCCACAACTTCTCTGGGCAACCTGCTCCAGTGTCTCAAAGTAAAGGATTTCTTCCTAATATCCAATCTGAGCCTACTCTTTTTAAGTTTGAATCCATTCCCCTTGGTCTGTTACAACATGACCTTGTAAATAGTCCCTCTCCATCTCTCTTGTAGGCTCCCTTCAGGTACTGGAGGCTGCAATTAGGTCATTCCAGAGCCTTCTCATTTTGAGGCTGAACAAACCCAATTCTCCCAGCCTTCCCTCACAGGAGAGGTGCTGCATCCCTCTGATCAACTTGGTGGCCTCTTCTGCACTCATTCGACACTGGGGACCCCAGAGCTGGGCACAATACTCTACATGGGGTCTCACAAGGGCAGATTAGAGGGGCAGAATCCCCTCCCTCGCCCTGCTGCCCACACTGCTTTTGGTGCAGCCCAGGCTTTCTGGGCTGTGAGTGCACATGGCTGGGTCATGTCCAGCCTCTCATACACCAGCCCCCCCCAGGTCCTTCTGGGCAGGGCTGCTCTGGATCTGTTCATCTTGCAGCCTGGATGGATACTGGATGTTACCCCAGCCCAGGTGCAGCACCTTGCACTTAATCTTGTTGAACCTCGTGAAATTCCCATGGGCCACTTCTCGAGCTTGTCCAGGTCCCTCTGGATGGCATCCTGTCCTTCAGGTGTGTCAACCGCACCCTCAGCTTGCTGTCACTGGCAAACTTGCTGAGGGTGCATTCAATCACACTATGTCATTAATGAAGATATTAAATAACACTGGTCCAAATACAGATTCCTGAGGGACACCACTGGTCTCTGATGTTCATCAGGACTCTGAGCCATTGACCACTACCCTCTGGATGTGAGAAATTCTTCCTCATGCAAGCAATTCTTTATCCACCAAACAGTTCATCCATTAAATCTACCTCTTTCCAATTTAGAGAGAAGGATGTCGTGGAGGCCATGTCAAAGGCTTTACAGAAGTCCAGATATGGGACAGCCGTAGCCCTTCACTGATGCAGTCACTTCAGCACAGAAGGCCACTGGGTTGGTCAGGCAGGACTTGCCCTTGGTGAAGCCGTGCTGGCTGTCTCGAGTCACCTCCCTGTCCTCCATGTGCCTTAGCATAACTTGTAGGAGGATCTGTTCCATGATCTTCCCAGGCACAGAGGTGAGGCTGACAGTGCAGGAACTTCAATTTGCAATCTATCCCTACATTTGCTATACCACATTGCTAACTTCAGCAGGCATAGTATAGATGGACACAATTAAACAGTGTTGTAAATCATCATATTTGCTAACCATGAATAGCTAATTTAAGAAGATACATAATTTTTATGTGTTCCAGCAGGAAGATCATTCATGCAACAGTGCTGACTTTTACCCAGTTTTGATTGAAGCAAGGTCATCTGGGTTGCATAACTTTCCCTAGGTAAAGGCAGTTACAGCTTTGAGAGTTGAGGAGCAAATTTCTGACCTGATCAAATCTCACTTGTAGTTTCTCCTGGCTGATGTTCAGAGTTGGTTCTAGGCACTATTTAGTTCCTGTGCAGGTGTCATAAATTATAAAGGAATATATAAATATATGTGTGTGTGTCTGTGTCTTTTTATCATGTCACCTTTAAAGAATGAACTTATTTTTCTGTCTTTACAGATTATTTTGCGAGGTACTATTCTAACAACAAATGCTGCTGTTGCTATTGATGATATTGGTGTATCAGAGGAATGTGTAGTTGTGAATAGATCACTTCCAGGAATCAGCCAGGAAAGTGAAGGCAAGTTTCGTGGTTTTCAATACATTTTCCCCAATGTCTGCTACATATAACTATGATTTGACTGACAACTTGAAGATACTTTTAATAAAGTAGAGGATAATCTGAGAAAAAAAGTACATATGCTGTAATCAGTCATCTCCCTGGAAGTGTTCCAGGCTGCATTGGTTGGGTCTTTGACTCTGCCTATGGCAGACTAGATGATCTTTAAGGCCCTTCCCAATCCAAACCATTCTGTGGTTCTATAATGAAGGTTTTCATCCTTGTATTACACACTAGCTGCTATGAGAAGTTCGCACTAATTCTGCAAAGTGAGCTCTGGTGGGAATTTCCTGATACCACTTACTATGTAGTACCTGCTCACATTCACATTTGGATGCAGAGGCAGAAGTAAAGCATCCTATATTTTCCACTAAAGAGCAAATTCTGCTGCTTTACCTTTAGGGCAAGAGGCTTCTCCCATCATTACTGCTAAATATCTGACATATAATGAATGCCCACCAAACTTGTCTTTGTACTCACACTCTGTAGTTTTGAAGTGCCAATGGATGGAAATATAAACCAACATAACCTTCTGTCGGACTGCTGCTTCTGGTCCTCTTGATGCTAACAGCTGCTTTTCAAAAATGGCATGGGCACATATGCAGTCAGGGGTAATGTTGATGAGTTATAGCCATCAGGTATATGGATTTAATACCCAAAAATTTAAAGGCCTAATAGAGAACTTTAGTGTTTTGTTTTTAAGGCTTTTCTGATCATTATATACAGTCGTCTTGAGGAATTTAGAGAAACAATAATTTGCTTTCATTATTGTCCCTACAACTGCCTCATTTACCCATTAATCACAAAGATACTGTTTTTAGAATGGAGGTTTTTTTAAAAAAAATCCTGTCTGGATAGAAATATAAGTATTTATAAAATTTAAGTTAAACAAAAAAGATGAAAAGCTGCACATCATTCCTCTCACTTACTTTCCAGAAATCTACTGAAGAAAAACCAGCATAGCCTGGCTTTTTGTTTCCCCATTCATTGAAATTTGGGGTGTTCTCTAATGTGTAGGTTGTGGTGCAAGCTAGTAGTGGTGCAGCACCCAGCTTGGGCTTCTTGTAGCTTTCATTGTGACCTGAGCGCAGAGATAGCATGGCTACAGCAGGGAGGGTTGGTGTCAAACCTGCTCCTGGCTCCAGGGGAAAGAGCAGGGAGCCGTCCCAGCCTCTCACCTCTGAACAGGAGCCCAGCTCTGTGACACCAAGGTGTATTTGATAACTTTTCACAAAAAATTTTGAATATTGTGAAGAGTGGGATATAGTTTAAGACTATCAGACACTGAGATCAGCTGTGTTTCTTATCAACTGTGGTATAATCTAGCACATTGCATAGCTGGTGCCCTGTTCCTTATGCTGAACATGTTGCTATATTAAAAGAAGATAAAAAGTACTTCTTATAGTTTTTTATATTTGTATTTTTACTTACATGTCCTTTTCTGATTTTTAAGGGGAAACAGAATCTGCAGATGCTAATGCTTCATCTTTTTACTGCCCAGCGGGATTTTTTTCATGTGGGGATGGGCAGTGTATTTCATCTGACAAATTTTGTGATTTTAAGCCTGACTGCCCAAATAACCATGATGAAACCAAATGCCGTAAGTGAAAACTTTAAAATCTATGTTGTTAAGCTCCTGTGACTGGGTTGCTTTGTCCTATTTGCAATGCTTTCATGACTTCATAAATCTTGCAATTTAATTAAAAGTAAAAGCTCTTGAGAAATAATTACTTCACTTTGATTCTGTTCTGTGATTTTTCCCCTTTTATTTTCTGTAGCAATTACTCCCCTCTTAGCATTAAAACCAGAAAAGAAGGTTTTGATTAATTATTTAGTAGAAGCTGCTGCTTAAAATATAGTATTTTATTTTATAATTCTAATGCACTGGTCACAGACTTGCATTCAAATTCTGTATTTTATATACTTACTTTGGATGTGAAGATGCCAGAGCTGTACCACAGCTGTACCGCAAGCCTGGTCACAGCTATAATTTAAGCTGAGTCAGAATTTTCTGTTTGGTTGTGCTGTGACTCCTGTCAGGGCCACATGCCTGGGCTTTCTCTGCATGGAAGCAAACACGTGGGAAAGTAGAGGGAAGCGGTGCATCTCAGAATCCCTCTCCACTGTACAGTCAGCAGGGAGCTCAGAACTGTTTCAAGGTCTCTAATATGTAGCTTCAAAAGTCTTTTTGATTCATTCAGTTTCCTGCTTTGCATAAGAAATCAGTTACACTTTGCACTTTTGAAAATGAGTCTCTTGCTTTGAACTATCAACTTTGCTGTAGAACTTGTGATGCATTTTCAAAAGGAGTTGCCACGAGCAATATTTAATGCAAGTTTTCTTTTTAGAAATAGAGCATGATGCTTTCCAGCAGATTCAACACAAATGACAGAAATACTGTAGACAAGATCCTCAAATTATTTCCTGTGACCTGTTATGCATCAAAAAATGTAAACTTCTTCAGAGATGCTAATACAATCCAAATTCACTGTTTATATTTTATGGTTTTTATTTGGAGATTTGAGAGTCATTGCTCAGGTAAACAAAAATCTATTTGACTATTAGCAGGTAAAAGAAATATTTAGAGCTTCAATGAAATTTCTCTACTATTTTCGTATTGAATTTTTCTCAGCTAGGGCACTGGTATTGAAGGTTTTAAGTGTTTAGAAGGACTGGTATCCAAAATATACAGAACTTTGAGGTATAAAACTGCATTTTGTTTTATTAGGTAACAGTTTGCCTAGCTAAAATCAGAAATAATATTAAATGTTCACTAAGCAGAATATCTTTCCTCTTGTGGGCTAGAGTAAAGAAAATTCTGGTATTACTGTAGCACAGTTGAGATTGGAAGGAATATCTGAAGATCACTAAGTGGTTAAACACCACCCTGCTTAAAGCAGGGCCACCAGAGCAGAATGCCCAGAGCCTGACAGAGTTAGGTTCTGAATATCTATGAGGATGGAGACTACCCAGCCAGTCAGGACACCCTGTTCCAGTGTTTGATCACCCTTACAGAGAAAAAAGTGCCCGTTGCCTCTTCTCATTTCACTGGACACTACTGAGAGGAGTTTTTTCTTCTTTACTCCCTCCCTGCCCATGTTACTCATATTAAAACTCTTGTAACACTCCAACATTTTTTTAATTTACTTCATGTTTTTTCTGCCTTACTTATGCTTACACACCTTATGCAGCATTGGGTTATGATAGATTGGATTGTTCTCCCATTACCTTTTTTAAATTCAGGTACTGGGTATTTGTTCTCTGACAAAATAATAACACTTTCAAATCAATACTTTAATTAAAAATGTTCTAAGTAGATTTAGCTGCATGCAACTTTCACTGCACTGTGATAATGAACTGGTAGCTTTTAATCAAGAAAATTAAGATCTGCTGTTTTTTGTGGCCATTTGTATTTCCTTTTAACTATTCAGCCTGTGTTTCCATTTCAACATTACGCATTTGGGTGAAGACAAATGTCCAGCAAGGTGTTTAACCAGTCCTAGACTGGCCTTAATTACAAGTTGCCTATCTGGCAACTGATTTTCTTTTTCCTCTAATTATATGACTGAAGAAACTTTTATTATACCCAAGTCTCATTTGTCAAGACAATACATTAACAATGCCATGCTAAAGGTTAAACTTTGGAACCATTATATTTGTGGTGATCTTTGTTCTAAGTATATTGCTGACTTATAAATCATTGTTACTGCTGAGCTGGCTCAGTGTGTGCTAGCACTACAGCTTATAATGTGGGAAGCAGTATGCAGGTACACAAAGGGCCCTGCAAGAAGTTTGGCAAGTCGGCTGTTTCCAAGCAATAAACTTGCCGTTCAGCACATTAGTCTCATAGTCTACAGCACTGGAATAGCTCTTATAATTATTTTCAAATAGCATTTCATCATCTTCAGGCTTATGTAGTGCACCATTACTTTCTATATTTTCTTTGCACATTCCTGCACTTGGATGCAAGCATTTCGTATTTCTCAGACATTTTTCCTTATTTCCGAACTTGGCTAAACATAGATTTTTGTTCACTTCACCTTTTCCAACTACATTGTTTCTTTCATCAATATTAACATTTTTTTCCACGGTGTTCCATTGAATAGTGATTTAATGCACCTTAACCTTGTTAATATTTTTCTCTTTGTATGAGAACCAGGCAGGGATATTACATGGGCTTAAAATGTCTTTCAAAACATGTTTCATTTGAATCTTATAATCTTAAATTCCAGTAAGATGATTTACTTAAATGCTCAGGTCCACTAAGTCCTCTGAATAAGCAAGGTCTCCATACAATTTTCTTATGTCTCAATATCAATCCTTGAGACATCTCTTGATTTTCACTTCCACTCAAATGAGTACCTTTTTTTCTGTCAGGCCTGAAAGAATTCAGTTGAAGATTACCACTTCTGGGACTGCCAAAATGTTTTCTTTCTTGAGTGCTGCTACCCTTGACTATTAGATCACAGCTTTTTTTCTACAGATGAAGAATTTACCGTGGTCATAAAGCTTTTATACTTGACTTCCATGCATTAAAGCAGAAGAGAAAAGCGACAGCCTTTTTCAAACTGCAGATTTACAGCAGTGACCTAACATACCTATCACATTGTGTGCTTGTGCTCTGGAAGATGAATGTGCAGCATGAGTTCTATGGTCTACATCCTATGCATTTGGTGCAGTCTAAATGTTCACTTTTGCACCCTAAGAATTATGTTGATGGAATAGGAATAAGATCAGGTTGGAAAGCAATCTGGTAACAAATGTATTCTTGATATTCTGTCTGACCTTTGTTAATTTCTCCCTTATGCTCTGTCTTTTGTGTCTGGTATTTTTTTTTTCTGTCCACTTACGGTGTGGATTATCAGGAATATTTATGTGGGTTTCTGTGTAAAATAAATATGAAGTAATTTACATTTATATAAAATAATTTACATTTATATAAAATACAGCATATTTTCACAGGTTTATCCATGGTGACATGCTTTGAGGTGCTCCAACATGACCTCGTGCACAGTCACTGATGTTTTGAGGTACACCCATTGCAGCACTGACTTACCCACAGCCATAGATACTTTGAGGTTTACTTTCTCCAGCATGGACTTACCCTTCACAGTTACACCTGCTGCCACGCAGACATAACCATGGCCACAGGTGCTTCAAGATGTACCTGCTCTGGCACGGGCTTGTTCTTGGTCACAGACACTCCAGGGTGTCCCAATCTCACATGGCCTCATCCGCGGGTCACAGTCCCTTTGACTCGAGTCCGCACTGGAGTTCCAGCCTGTTCCTCCCAGTACAGCAGCGGCAATGACCCGGCCACCTGCCAGCAGGCACATCACCTATGTTGTTATCAAAATGCTCCCAGGCACAGTAGAGTAAGGTGACAGGCAGTGCAGCAAGCACTGAAAGAGAGAGGCAGCCACTAATGAGCACTAGGCTCTAATAAATAGTCAGGAAAGCAAGCCCCGTGGCAAGCACAGGAGTGTGCCAATTAATATCTAGAAATCAATAAAAGCTGTAAATTTGATCCAACACATTCCAATCAAACTTGTCCTTGTCTCAAACCGTTCGAGCCACATGTGGCCAGAAAAGACTGCCATGGTTGAACCTCAGCTGGTAGCTCAGCCCCACTTAGCTGCTCACTCACTCTCTTGGTGGGATGGGGGAGAGAATCAGATGAGTGAAAGTGAGCAAACCCATGGGTTGAGATGAAGACAGTTTAATAGGGAAAGCAAAAGCCATGCACATAAGCAAAGCAAAACAAGGAATTTGTTCACCACTCCCTATGGGCAGGCAGGTGTTCAGCCATCCCTGGGGGAACAGGGCCCCATTACACATTATGGTGACTTGGGAAGGTCAGCACCACCACTTGGAACGTCCCCCACTAGTCTGTTGCTGAGCATGACACCATATGATGTAGTCTATCCCTTTGTTCGGTAGGGGCCGGCTGTCTTGGCTGTGTCTTTTCCCAACTTTTTGTGTATTCCCAACCTCCTTCCTGGTGGGGCAATGTGAAGAGCAGGAAAGGCCTTGGCTCTGTATAAACACTGCTCAGCAATAATTGAAATATCCCTAAATCCAGCACAAATCCAAAATACAGCCCTTTAGCAACTACCATGAATAAAATTAACTACACCTCAGCCCAAACCAGCGCACATATACACATGGTATTGTTTTGTATTTATGTCTAAATGAAAGATGCATTTAATATTTATTATTTCTATGGTGTACAATTTAGGGCAGCACAAGCATGTTAAGGCTAGCCTTAAATTAAGTAATTCATAAACTGGACATCATCTATATGTTTTTACAGCGTTTTATGTACCTTAATTTGAGTTAGAAGGCAAGTAAAGAGAAGGATGCTCGTGTTGGTTCTTAAAAACTACTTTTGTAGCATAATTGTTTAAAGATAAATATTATTTGGTTTCTAATGGCTACCTTCATATAAGTAACAAAAATCTCCTCGGTGTTATAAGAAACATTCCCCATATTTTCCATCACTAATCTTGGCAAAGCATAAAACTTCTGCTGTAATTATATAATTACTCTTCCTAATTCTTATTTTTAGAGTCAAATCTTGCATACCAAAATGTCCATCTCATATGCTTGCTACTCCATTTCAGGCAGAAAAATCAGTAATTTTTAAAGGTGAGACCAGAAATAACAGCCAGATCAGAAAGATGGGCTTAAGTTCAAGGAGTGAAAATATTGCCAGCTTGTAAATTGGAGAAGGTACCTAATACTGGAAGTGCCTAGATAACTGCATAAGAATCAGTTCGTGGAAGTTAAATGGGAAAGGGATGGGACTAAAATCCCATCTACAGAGAAAGGACAATACCTTTGAAAGTGGACAAGAAATGCCTGCAAAGGCTGCATTGCTTGAGCTTGCTGGTGTAGGAGAGAAGGAACCATGGGGCTGGAGGAAGCCAGGGCAGGAGCGACCTAGACTGCTCTGGGGGAAGGACAGAGACCAGCTGATTGAAGTGCCTCTGATACAGTGTCAAGAGAGAAACAATAGTGGGAGATTAAATGTCTAGTAAGAGAGAATAAAACAAGGAGAGAATGGGAATGAGGAATACAGAGGTGGAGCAGTGATGTTTTGGGAGGGATCAGTATGTGGCCATGAAGTGACAAAGAACTGAGACTTCATGAGAGGACCTGGAGCAGGGAGCTGCTTGGGGAAATGAGGTAAGAGAGGGAGGTTTTCCAGTTTTCCAGTGATTCTAGGACTGAGATAAGGGGTCACAGAAGAGCAGTTGTGTAGTAGGTAAAACAGGAAGTCGGCTGTGGAAAAGAAGAGCATTGAGGAAAGGCCAAGGGCATTTTTCTGACAGAGACCACACACATTTTCAGAATTTCTATAGAATCCAGAAGTCATAAGTCTAACTTGTCTACTTCTTTCAGCAAATACCTACATAGTATTTTTTGGCCAAAACCTATGTCTCATTGCATAGTTACTCTTATTTGTTTTCCAGCAGATTATGCACTGTGATAACAAATATTGAATGAGCATCAGTGGCAGAGAAAACAGGGCGAATAACAAGAACACCTGAGTAGGGACTATTGGATCTTATTTTTGTATAGTTCAGTAAAAACAGGAGTTTTCCCTTCAGTTTTATAGAATATTTTTAGAATTTTATTTTCCTCCTGTAAAAATCTCAGTCTTTGTAAGTCCTACAGCTGAGTTAGGAGACACGTAGTACAGTTGTTGTTAAAAATGTAGGGGCACAGTGAAATCACTAGATTTATTTATAACAAAAACCCTTTACTCTGCATATTTTGCCTTCCTTACATGCAAAGCTATTTCTCATTTCACTGGTGATATACACCTCTGTGTTATGTATAAGTCATGTCTGTCTAGTACTAAAAAGCCCACATGACTGAAATCACAAAGAGGTCTGTTGCAATTTCATGGCTATTGCAATGGATTTCCCAACAGAATTTAGCAAAAGAAAATGTTCTGGAGTGCTTTGTTCCGGTAGCTATCTGTAGAGCAGACTACTATATCTATTTGTTTTAAACCTTTATGTTTTAAGTGTGGATTTTTTGGTTTTGGTTATTTTGTTGTTCGGTTTTTTTTGGCGGAGGGAGGTGGTAGTGGTGGTTATTTTTTTCAAAATTGTAGCAGTTAATATTTGGAGACGAAAAGTGAGGGAAGTGGGAACTCTGCCTTGGATTTTGTAAAGATCAAACTTGTTTGATCTTGAAGTAGTGACTTGCTTTTTGTCTTTTTGTTTGTTTGTTTGTTCCAGTTAGCATTACTTCTTGCTGATGAACTTTTGCAGCAATTTTTTAAGTGGCTTCTATTCAGTTTGTCACTGTAGAAATTAGACCAATGCATCTACAAAGTACAGTGTTATTTGATTGAGTGTATATAATGAAATTAGAAAATAGTAGCTTGGATAGAAAACATAAAAATGGGAAGGAAGATGTGTGTTTCAGTGTGTTTTTATTATGAAGAGGGTTAAAATAGTTTAAGATTACTGTGTCCAGTGTTAAACTGGTTTCTAGAACTGATGATAATTTTATTTTTGCCACCTAGCAGTAAGTTCCGAAATTTATCTTAAAATTGTGGATTAAAAATTAGTGTAATGTTTATTGGCATATTGGACCCATTAGAAATAGTTTTTACGTAAAAGAAAATATTATAAGCCAGTAATAATGATGATGTCTCTTCACCTGGATTTTTTAATTTATGGTGCATTCTGTATAAATTTACACAAACTAAAAGACAAGGAGATATTTTGGGGGTTGTAGAGATTTATGAACTTCCATTCTTGAAGAAATGTTAATATCTTGAACACTTGTTTTTAAAATACTGTTTTGAGCAGGACTGATTATTAAATTCCTATTAGGTGTCACTCAGCTAACAGAGAAACTGCACATCTGATTTGTGAAGGCGTTTGAATAAAGCTCCCCAAAACAGAAAAGGAAAAAGCACTTTGCGTAAGAACACAAAATCAGAAAGAAATCTAGGGTTTTGTGATAACAAGTCAGCTCAGAGAAAACTGAATCTGTTGAAGATGTAAAGGCAGCTTTCTCAAAGCATCAGCAAAGCCAACCACTCTCAAATGCTATGCTCACAGTATCACTGATTCCTTCTTGATTAGTGAGGGAGCTTGTTAAAAAAGATGCTAAAAGGGGCAGCAAAGAAAAATGTATCCAAACAGGTGGCATGGATACCACTAGAAGTTAAAAAGCATCAAACAAATGGTTGAAGTATTTTCTAAATGAAAAATATAGAAAAGATGACGAATTTTGGTAGGTTAACTGTAAAAATGCAGTAAGGATGACAAAGGAAGTTTAAGAAACACTAGCAATAAATTCGTCAGCATGTGAAGAGAAGACAGCCTGGCAGAGTCCATAGGCTCATGTGATTCGATTAGAGGATAAAGACAGCATGTGAGAAAATAAAAGAAATAGGAAAAAAGCAAAAACAAAAGTCTTAGGAGAGAAGGCAGATTTGTTTGTGTGAGTTCACTGTGAGAGCCTTTTTTTTCTGAATAATCTGTCTGAAATGGAAGTGCCAGTCAAAGAAGTTATGGGACAAGACAATTAGATAATTGAAGTGTTATCAAGCATCAAGATCCAAGTGTGTTTCACCCAGGCTCTACCAGCTTGCTCTATGCTTGTATTCTTGGATTTTCCCTAGGTGTTAAATAGTTGGTTTGAGGTTTAGTTGAAGGTTTCAGGGTTATTTTATCTTAGTGTACTCATCCATGCTTAAGCTAAATGGTCTGGTGCATCCTTTCTTTTGTGTTTGTCTGTGTTACAAGTTACAGATGCAAGAAGTCTGGGCTCAGACTTAACAGTTTTATCTTGTTTATTTGCCTCGTTTGGTGTAACCATCTGTGTCCAAGGTCTGTCATATTCTTTGCTGCTGTTCTCCGGGGAATATGTGATGGTTTCTTCTATCGAGTGAAAAGCGAATCAAAAATAGCTGTCCATATTACTTTTTCATTATGTTCTCTCTGGGGTTTTTCACTCATTTCTCTCATGCTTAGGTCCTTGAATATTTGCAGATATATTTTGTCTTCATTTTATTCTATCAAAACATTCTGTCAAAAAATTCCTTCCTTCTGTTTTTAAGTCACATTTGATTTGCATCATTTTATCTTTGGCATTTCTGACCCACGTACACCATATGTAGAGCAAACTCATATTTTCTTTGATCTCTTAAACATTATTTGTTCTTCCACATTTGTGGAATGTTTTTTTGTTTAAGCTAACTGTGGATTTTAAAGTGCTTTGCTTAATAATTCACAAAAACTTCTCTTTTTAGAAGCTATAGCCATCAATATTACTAACATGCCTCATTAGTAATATTTCATTCTTTCTAAAAAATTATGCATAACTTAGTGCAACATAGTTTCTAAAGAGAAAAACAAAATCAAACACAACAAATAAAAAAACCCCTCTTATAATTTCCATAAATAAACACTGATCTAATCTTATTCCCCAGGAGACTTCATATGATTCTGATATGTGCATATTCTATATACCATACTATGACCATAGCATAATGTGACCACTGAAAACTGTGATAAGGGTTATAAAATAATGGCAGAATTCTGAGAGTCATACCTGAATATTTGCTTTATTTATTCTAGGTATATGATTAATAAATTATTACTTAAAATCTTTAAATAATTCTCTTAATGTTTTCCATTTAAAGCCTGTTATATTTACAGGAATAAAAAATATAATTTTGTGATTTAATGAAGATTTTTTATAAAATGCAGGAGAGGAAAATCTGGTGTAAAGAAGAAATTCTTTACTGTGTGAATTGCTGGAACAGGTTGCCCAGAAAAGCTGTGAATAGCCCATCCCTGGAAGTGTTCAAGGGCAGGTTGGATTGGACTCTGAACAGCCAGGTCTAGTGGGAGCTATCCCTGCCTGTGGCAGCAGGGTTGGAACTAGAAGATCTTTAAGGTCCCTTCCAACCCAGATCATTCCATGATTCTATGTTTCTTCATTGTAACATAATCAGTATTAGTCAGTTTACATTCATTCATGAATAACACCCTTCCACTCCTTTTTTCTCCCTTATTTGTAATATGCACATTTTCTAAAATATCGCTGCTCTTTTAATTGAAGAATTGAAGAATGCAGCTGAATGCAGCTTTTCAGATCTTTTTCACTTCAGTAGTTTGTGTTTCAGGGATTACAAATATCACAGTGTCTCACTAATGCCTGATATTTAACTTCATTCCAATTATGAATAGAGGAAGGATTTTTTTATCATTAGCATGCTTGCTGGCATTTAGGAAAAAGGGGATTTAATTTCTGGCTCCAACAACAAAAAAGATCTTGCAGAAGGTTTGTTGCTGCTTTGTGTGCCCAATGTTCTTGCTCCATACCAGGAGGACTGTGAGATCTTTTTTCAGCACCACCTTCTGTACTTTGAGTGCTTTGGCTGAAGCAGCCTTAGAGAGAAGGAGCTGTGTCACTGAGTACAGTCCACATAGCGATGGCTTGGTTGTTCCTCTGTAGCTGCTCTTTTAATCAGCTGTTACTACGCAAATACCTCATGTCTGGTATGAAGCCACTCTGCTTCTCCATGCCCCTTTCCTGGACTTATTTCTAGAATATTTGTGACATATTAGAAACATTTTATTTACTCCTCATACTGCAAAGCTCGTTTAGTAATGTTGGGTATAGAAATGAAATGTCTCATCCTTTATTCCAGCTGCTGTATGTGACTTTGAAAGAGAGAGCTGTGGCTGGATTGAAGCCGTAAATGCAGATGAATTTGACTGGGTAAGAAGTTCCAGCAGTGCTCTTCCACCTGTGTTTCAGAAGCAAGCCCCTCCATGGGATCACACCTATAACAAACCTGAAGGTAAGACAAGCCAGGCCTAGAAACAGAGAAGCGGAATAGATAAACCAGCTCTTAAAACAGATTTTAAGTGGAGGCCATTAATGCTTTAAAAACCTTTAGAAACCCTTTATTTCTTCAGCCTGAAAAGTTGGTTTCTGTTTTATTTTAACAGGTCATTTTATGTTCATTCTGAAGAAGAGCAGCAGCATTTCACAAATAGCTCGGCTGCGAAGCCCAAAGTTCAGGCAAACTGGATCAAATTGCACACTGTCCTTTTGGTAAGGAATAATTTATATTTAAAATTCCTGGATCATCTCACATTGCTTCTCTTGGACTGAAATTGAGGTTATAGTTTGAAATAGATGCACCTTTCTCTGAAGAATTTATTTAATTTTATTCTGTCAGCATAGAGTCTTCATTGTGAACAATATGCAGATATAACATGAAACACTTGAAGAATAAAACTGAAACATGACATGACTTTGTTTTCAGGCTCTGAGCAAAATTATAGTAAATGATTGTGCCTGCCTATATATGGGCAACTACCACAGTATTTTTGCTAACAATTCTTTGGTTAAGTAAATTTAAATATGTGGAATTTTGTTCAAGAAAAGGAAAGCCTTGAAAAATCTAGTAGGTCCTTGAGTCACTTACAGTATCCAAAATTAGATGTCATCATTTCTAGTTAAAAGAACCAGTGTGATAACTGGTTCTTTGCTTCCCTGTCTTTTTTTATATACACAGAAAAATACCCAAAAACAAAACAAGAATAAAAACAAAACAAAACAAACAAAAGACCCCAAAAAACACACAATAAAAAATCAACAATCAAACCCAAACAAACATTTTCAGTAATTGTCTTCTCAGTGTTTGTGCAAACTTTTCAAAGATGGACAGAAAAAATATAACTGTGATAATTTGTTTACTATGGCCAAATTGGTGCTACTGTTTAAATAAAGGTTTGGCCTGACCTTGATGCTATTAAGTGCAGTTTGTCTCAGTGATGTCAAATACATCTGCCACAGGAAGTGGAATTGTCTTTTTATCTGAGATTCATGACTTGAATTTGGACATTGCAAGTTGTTGGTTGTATATCTGCTTCTGCTTCCAGTTTTGTTGTACAATTGCCAACCTAAGTATTTAATAGCTTTAAATGCTGGAGAAGGCAACATGTTAACAATAACTAACATAGATAGAAGGCATACTTATGCATTCGGTAAGTGTTCTGTTTTTCCTTCTTGAAACTTTACAATTATGTACTGAATTACATTTATAAAAAGACATTATGCACCTGAGTGAGTAGTGTTTGTTGCTTAATATGAAAGGAAATGTGTCTCTTCAGTTATGGGTTTCAATTTAATGAAGTATACTTATTCTCTCAAAATTTTCAATTCTTGAAATGAGGCCTAGACTGATATAGCAGCCTATCCTACCATCATTCAGAAAATGGATTGAATTACAGACACTGTGGACTTCCTCTGTATCATAGAGATATAACAGAAAAGGTACTGGTCGTTGTAACTGATGTCCATTTTCATCACTTGCCCCCTTAACATTCTTATTTCTATCATTTTAGGTATTACAATTATGGACAGTCAGTTGGGGCAGCAGAGCTGCAATTGCTTGTGGAAGGGGTGAAACAGCCTACTGTCCTTTGGAGGACGTATTACAATGAGGGAAATCAATGGTTGAAGGCAGTCATTCAGCTTGGACGCCTTCCACATCCTTTCCAATTTTCCCTTGATAAAATCAGTCTGGGTTTTTATGAGGGCGTCTCAGCAATTGATGATATTAGATTTGAAAACTGTGCTCTCCCGCCTCCAGCATTAAATTGTGAAGGTCCAAATCACTTCTGGTGCAGAGACACAAGAGTGTGTATTGACAGTTTATTGGTCTGTGATCTTGTGGATGACTGTGGGGATGGATCGGATGAAGACAGCTGTAGTAAGTACTTTCCACTATTGCTTACTTATGCCACACAAAAATTGACTTGCCAATTCATCCCTGGACTGAAAGAGTGCAGAATTGCTACAGCCAGTAATGATTCCACTGAATATAGTTAGAGATGAAACAGAATGGTAATTTTAAACTTAAATGCATGTCATGAGCTACAACTGAGGGTAAATGGAATTCAATCTCCTTTATCCAAAACAGTTATATTTCTTTAACTTGTGTAAAACACAACCATTCATTATAAGTTTATTTTAAAAGAGAGGATTTAAAGTCTGCCAGTTGTTTTGGGTCAACATGCTATCTTTGATTTTACTGACAGACGTATAGTGTAAGATGTACTGATGGACTGAGAGGAGTGTATGTCCTATCTCTTCTTAGGACCTATACTCTTCCTATCAAAAAATATGTTAAAATATCTATGCCGAAGATAGGAGTCATGTTGGACACATTTGTCCCCTTCAAAGAAAGAACTTGAAAGTATTGAAGAAAGCTATGAGTCATCCACATTTTTGACATTCACCTTGTGTGCTGAAGGGTGCTTTGATGGTTTTTCCCCTGAAGCATGTATTCATCAATTTTAAGAACTCAAGAACATTAATATAAAATAAAATTAACTAGCATTTGCTTTATCACTTCCTGAGGTAACTAAATTATGTAAATCACAATCAGTTTGAGAAACAGGGGGCACCTTACATGCTTGAGGCGATATCTGTCTGCAGTAATATTTGCTGAATATCAACTTAAAAATGCTTTAAATTTAAAAGAAAGTGAAGGCTTTCCATCTTGTCTTAGTTTGTCTACTTGTGGAATGTCTAGCTTCTTTATAACCCATTTTGAGGTCTACAATAAGATTTGAGCTGCAGTTTTAAACATCATTAAATGTAACAATTTGATTAAAAAATTGTTATAATGTCAGTTACTGCTTATGAAAAGCAGATGCAAATTTGGAATGCAAGTTCACGACCTCTGATACATTTTATTGTTTTATATTAAAAGTAATCAATATATTTTGCCTTGGTGTCAAATAAAAAAGCGCAGTTATGTCATAAACTCTTTGATTTAGCCCTGATAAAGCTATCGTGTTAATATTATTGAGGAAAATAAAGATCTAGACCACAACATGTTTTTAGGACCACATCTACCATGCAAAAATACATAAGATCACATATCACACATACCTACAAGACAGTATGGTATGGTTTATTTCATCTAATTAATCTCTGTTGATCTGTTCACTTTCAGTTAAAGAACTTTACAGTCTTTAATTTTAATAATACATAAAATTAATAGTGTGGATAATTTTTTTCACAGTTCTGTTTATTCAATAAATTAGGTACAATTTGACAGATATATATGGAAAGATAATATTGAAAATAATTTTTTTATGTACAGACAAATGTACATATATCCTTCAGAGGAGAATGTCTTCAAGGAGAAGTAGATAGGCATTTTTTCTATACATTAGAAATAAATTTTTGCAAGGATTAAAAAAATATGTATTAAAGCACTATCCCCTTTTGGTCCTGTTTTTTTATTTTTGACTGTCTGTTCCGTTTACATTTCAGACCCTGACCTACAGTGTAACTTTGAGAATGGGCTGTGCAATTGGGAGCAGGATGTAGAGGATGACTTTGACTGGATCAGAATCCAGGGTCCAACCCCCACAGTTAATACAGGCCCATTAAAGGATCACACGACAGGCACAGTCAGAGGACACTACCTTTACCTGGAATCCTCTGAGCCACACCAATTCCGAGATAAAGCAGTTTTGCTTAGTCCTCTCTTCAACCCTTCTGGCAATGGAACCTGTGTTTTCCGCTTTCATTATCATATGTTTGGAAAAGAAGTTTATAAGCTGTCGGTCTTCCAAAGAACTGTGAGTAATACTAAGGGATGGCTGTTGTGGTACAAGTTTGGAAATCAAGAAAACAGATGGATCAGACAGACACTCTTCATCAGCAGTTCTAAGCCATTTCAGGTATGATCCTTCTAGGTTCTGAAGTGCTTATTTGCTGCATCGTAAAACACTGAGAGTATATAAATGACTACACAATCTCAAAGCTATTTGTAACTGTCTGATCCAACTATTGTCTGATCAAACAATTTTAAATTGTTTGTAGGGTTTTTTGAGGAAATATGTGAAATATTTTTGTTCTTGTTGTTACATTAACTTTTCCCCCTAAACCACTTAATTTTAATGTTTTGAATATGTGTTATTTAAAATAGATACTGGTTTTGTTTTTCAAGGATTTGGTGAAAAAATCTTATCCAAATCTACTACAAAGCAGCTTGATTCATTAATGTAAAGACTGTTCAAAAGAATATCCTCTGCTCTGCCTTATTTTTCAAGAGTTACAAATTAATCTTTAATTATATAATGCCAGAAAATATATCAATTCAAAATATTTGGCTGCTGGCTTAGACTAAGAGTCAAAAATCATGTGGAGAAAGATCTGATTGAAGTAAGTTACAGCTATAAATCTTGACTTATTTTCTCATCTTTTAAATATTGTATCTATTATTTGTCTTTCACTATGTGCGATCTGTTTGTTCCAGTTGGGATATTCTGCTGGGTTATTAGAGGAGACATTAGTTCACTTGATTGTCAACTGGTCATAAAATTAACTTAACACCCCCCTCTCCCTCACACCATATTATAAATAGAAACATCTAAAAGAAACTTCTTCCACCTTCCTTTTAAATCTGATATAGTGCAATATTTTCTTTAGATTGTTCATCTTTATGTCCCAAAACACTGTTTTTAAGTAGAGAAAAGTTTCCTCCTCTTTGGAGGAAAAGGCATTAATACTGTGGACGCAAAGAGGCACCTGGAAGGAGAGTGTTCATTTTTTGTCAAGATATTTTGTAGAAATATGAAGGCACATAAACATAATGCTATTGAAGCCTCTTTCCCTTCCCTTCCCTTCCCTTCCCTTCCCTTCCCTTCCCTTCCCTTCCCTTCCCTTCCCTTCCCTTCCCTTCCCTTCCCTTCCCTTCCCTTCCCTTCCCTTCCCTTCCCTTCCCTTCCCTTCCCTTCCCTTCCCTTCCCTTCCCTTCCCTTCCCTTCCCTTCCCTTCCCTTCCCTTCCCTTCCCTTCCCTTCCCTTCCCTTCCCTTCCCTTCCCTTCCCTTCCCTTCCCTTCCCTTCCCTTCCCTTCCCTTCCCTTCCGTTTATCTAAAGAGCTATAAACCTACGTATCGTGTATTTGACCTCCTGAGAGTTAGGAAGGTCTATTCAGTAACTGAAATGTTTTTCACGTGTTAGTGTTGTAGGGTTTTCTGTTGTACTTGTCCAGTTCTGTGCAAGGAATTTCAAAGATCTTATATTATTTTGGTGTAGTTTTGTTTCTCATAGTCATTTTTGAGGGGCATGAGGTGTAAGTTTGATTGTTCTGAGTAAAGAGATCAAGGTCCGGTGTTCATTACTGTGTATTGTGTATCTTATAATGGAGCTTGCCTTATCACAACCTACAACACTTCCACAGTCAGAAGTTTTGACAAGAGTAAGTTGTGTTCTGTTTCTACTAAGTTGCCAAGTGCTGATCTCTTTGTCAGTCAGACCTTAATTTTGATATTTTCTCTTCTAAATGTATGAGATAATCATACATCTGAGATATCTCCTCTTCCTCTTTCCTCCCTATGTAAGTAGGTAATTTGTTTACCACATTCCAAGAAATAATCACTATAAATAGGAAATCCCTCAAATTCACATTTTCAGTTTATTTGCTAAGCATGAGAAGCCAGCTTTGGGAGTATACAAACAATTGTGCCTATACACCAACTCCTAGGAAAAGGAGGAATTTTCAGCCAAAAATTCAAAGCAGCAAAGAAAGGCATTTGAGAGCCTCTTGAAAGTCAGATTCCCTTTTGAAAGTTTTGAACTCTGTAGGTATGAAACTGTAGGCCCTTTAATTGAATGCTCTGGCAAAAACCCAAAGGCAACAGCAGACTCCCTTGGCTCACACCAGCTCCCAATAAGCCTCAGAATCTTAATTTTGTCAGGAAAGCTTTGTTCTAGCTTCCATTAAACCATGGCGACATTTGTTGCTGTTCCATCAGATGTTTTACACCGGAGTGTTAAATGTGACATCAATGAGAACAATGGAAGTAGCTGGACGAGGAAAAAATAAATTAAGAGCTAAATTATTTAATTGAAAGGAATGCAGTTTTCTGAGACACAATTAAGCACCTCTGTCAAATGCTACTATGGACAAGTAATAAAAATGGTCCCAAATACACATGCTTATAAAAATTTTGCAGCTTTATTGATCTAGAGTTTCTCTTCCTCTGCAAAGGATATTATCGGCAAAAAATTATGAAATTTTTTTAATTGGAAAAATTCAAGTTAAAAATAAATTCCTTATAAACTACTCCTTTTAATTATGAGATACTTGTTTCCACATGAGAAAACCCCACTGTTGGGTGTCCTTGTCTCTACTTGATCTGCATTTATTTTCATCCTGAGGAGTTTACCTACATGTCTTTAGATAAACACTTGAAAAGGCAGTAAAATAAAATTCTCTCCGTGGTAACCTGCTCATATTGATGATGACTAATGTTTGCTTTTATCTTCCTTGGAATAATCATATCTAAAATAGTTTCTGCTTGGAAGAAAGTGCAAAGATTCTATTTCAACATTTCAGAAAAATTTTGCTCTCTTAGCTTGCTCTATTCATTCAGATTTCTGATGATACAGAAAAGGAAATGATGATGTGAAAAATGGCAAAATTCTGTATCTCAATCCTTTTGGGCACTGTAGTCTCCTTTTTGTCATGCTGTAAATCGCATACCTTCCATGTCTGTCTTAAGAGACCTAGGGCAACTGTACTATATTGCAAAACACATGGTTAAAAAAGAATCATCTTTACCCCGATACAGTTATTCCCTTTTTGCTCATCTGCAAACTATATGTTTATCTCTGTAAACAAAGATGGTTATAGATTTTGATACTTCAAAATGTAAGTTATACATAAGTCATATCATCCTTTTGTGATGAGTTTATAAAGATCAGTTTTGCTTTTTCTTCATTGGCTCTTATGAAATTTAAAAGTGCAAGTACACCGTTTAAGTACATGGTTAACTATTAATGCCATATTTGGTACCATTACTAAAAATTTTAGTATTCTGAGTATCATATATAAAACCTTACTTGTCCCTTCAAATATAAAAGTTTTTCCATATAAGTGTGAAAAATAAGGACCAAAATCAGGAGAAGATAAATAATGCAAAATAACATTGCAATTAAGTAGATATAAAATGCATTTGATATTTTCCTGTCTTACAAGTGGTTAAGAAAAATAAACAAAAAAAATCTACTATAATCATTTTAATATTTTTATCAATTAGATATTAGCTTAGAAAGTAATAGAATATTGATTGAAAATTAGAATGATACATTTGCTATGAATATAGAAAAGCACTACAACACAAATATAAAACAACCTTCTTTTTCCAACTGCTATTTTTATTATCTGTTGTGCTATTTATTTTGTGCTATACAGGTACTTCTTGTATTATGTTTTTTAGTATGACTTTGATGTATCAGTTTTGTGTCAAATGCATATGTAGTGAGCATAAATCATTTACATCCAGGCTGTTACTGTTCATCTTGTCAAGAGAGATAGGAAGGGCTGAAAATCATCCATAAAGTGCTAAGCGGGTTAGGTTACAATCACATAGGCTGTTCTGCTTTTTCACCCTCTACTCTTTTCATTGCTCAGTGAGATGAGATAGCAATTGTTCTTTAGGGATTTTGATGATCTTCTATGTAACAAGCGAAACAGCATCACAAAAATGACTCTTCGGTTATTTCTGCAATTCTTGCTGTTTCTTGCAGTTACTTTTCTGAGAAAAGAGTGGGTTGATCAACAACCTCACCCCACCAAGCCATTTCTGTAACGGAAGACTCAGAATTCTAGTGGTAAATGGAATTTTTGGTGTAATTCCATTTTACAAACTATTGTTATAGTGAGTTGGGGTTCTGTTTCTAACAAAGAGTACAGTGTGGCAATTTGTGAGATCTCAGAATGTAATGTTTTTCTTTTATGCATTTCTACTGGTGATAATTATATTTCATACATGAATAATATGGGAGGACTTACAGTAAATGAAATACCCTTTTTACCAATTTAAGGCAAGATAATGGCTTACTAGTCTTCTTTGTTAGCTATAATATCCTTCGAGTAAGAAAATTTAAAATTTTGTTTCCTACATAACAAGCATCAGAACTATGGAAATTACAAGTTTTAGATCTTGTATCCCATTTCACAGCCCCTCAGAGAGAAATTTTCAGTGGGGCTTGTAACATCAAGACTTTTGTAGACTAACTTGTGTGAATTTTTCAGTCATCTCTGATCATTAATTGATAACCATTGGGTTGAAATTCTGGACTTGTACTGGTGTATTCCAGAACACGGAGCTGACCAAACTCAACCAAACTTCTTTACATGCAACTTCTGTGGAAGAGTGTGCATTACTTTTCATTGTCCCAAGGAGAAGTATTATTTCCTAGTGTGGAAAACACGGGAATAAAGAAAACAAATCAAAGTAATTGTGTATTTACCCATATTTTTGTAGCATTAAACTGGCGGGGAAAAAAAAAAGAAGTGGAAATGTTTTGTTTGACCCTTTCTAAAACACTTGGGTGAGCTGTGTTCCCTTTAGAAAAAGAGATGCTTGAGATTTAGCAGAGAAACATCTAATCAACAGTGTGAGAGAAACTTCATAAAGAAAGATCATTAGTGATTTTTCTGAATACAGAGAATGAGAGGTATTCTGTGAAATCATTAAGTAACAGAATCCAAGCAAAAGGAATAATATTTTAGGAGGGTCTGTGCAGTTCATTGCTGAGGGATGTTTTGGATACAAGAAACTTCAAATGAAATCAGTAAGTAACTTGGCAAATTATCGGAATAATGTCTGTTAAGGGCTAGTAGCACAGTAATGAGGCTACGACCTCTCACCTGTGATATCCTGCTAAGAGCCTGGGTGGAACCAGTGCATGCTGGGTTTATTCTTGCTGTGGATGTGGCAGCTATCCATGGGGGGACACATGCTGCAGTTGGCTGGTCAGACGACCCTGCCACCATGCATCTGTGCTCATGCTGTGAGGCACTGTGCTGCACAGAGCTTTTGGTGCATTGGGAGGCTCGCTCTTTTTGATATTCTAACTGTGATTTCAGATTTTCTGCAGTCACTTTCACCCTTATTGAACCAGGTTTATTATTGTCAAGTGTTGTTAGCCTTCTGCCTTGATTTGATTGTCTACTTGCTTCCTTCTTCAGGGCCTCATTTCAGCATGTTTTGACATACCGGTAGGAGTTTGTTAATGTTTATTTGGTCAGATACACATTTTTCATTAAAATCTGGTGTTGAAGCAGCTCTGAATTTATCAAGGACTTCTCTAAGACATTTATTACACCTCTAATACCCACTTGTGACCATTTTTATGCTATTGCTTTTGATCCATTCGCTGCTAGTAATTTCCACACAAAGATTTAGTCAGCACGGATTTCCACTCAAAAAACAGCTTCAATTTCAATTTTCAATTTATCATTCCTCATCTTCCTTCTCCTACTTTTCGCCTTTGTACTTCCCCTAATAATCTGCTGAGATTAGTATTCAGGAATTCTTTTTTCTTCTTTTTTTTTTTCCCTGTCCTTTAAATGTTACCATTTGCTTTTGTTGCTTCTTTCTCCTCCAATGCTACTTCAAATAAATGGATATCCAGACATATTTGCTGCATCTCAGTAGCTCTTTTTCTGACTATTCTTCTTTGTCTCTGATCTGTATGTTGGCTTCTTTCATCCCTGATACCTGTTTGCATGTTGCATGGTACTCTTTGGGTTTTACATTTACATTGTGATGTTAGTTTCTGGTCTCTTTATAGTCATCATTCTCATTTTTGTTTTCAGTGTGGCATTGTACAGCCTGTGGTTTCAGGCAAACCTACACAGTTTGCTATGTAGTTGAGTCTTGAGTAAGTCTTTATTAATTGCCTAATATGGACCTTTAAATACCCAAATGCACTGGATTGGGAAGAGACATTTGCACTAGATAAAAGGCTGCTTAAATTCTCATCCAACCTGACTAGCAGATTTCTCACCATGGTTGTAAAAAATTTCTTTCTTTATGTCCAGTCTAAATCTCTTCTCATTCAATTTAAAATTATTGCCCCTTGTCCTGTCAGTATAAGCCTTGGTAAAAAGTCTCTCTCAGTCTTTCTTATGAGCCAGCTTTAAGTATTGAAATGCTGCCATAAGGTCTCCACAGATCCTTCTTTTCTCTAAATTCAAATCTTTCATACTGTCTTCATAGGAGACATGTTCCAATAGGAGAGATGTTCCAATGCTCTGACCAGATTTTTCAGCCTTCCTCTAGAGCTGCTCTTAAACAGGTCCTTGTCGTTCTTATGCTGGGGAGTCCAGAGCTGGATGCAGTACTCCAGGTGTGGGCTCACCAGAGTGGGGCAGAGCAGCACAATCACCTCCCTTGGCTGGCTGGCCACACTTTTTGTATGAAGCCCAGGGCAAAGCCTACACAATTCTGCAAGCTATTTAAACAAAAAGGGAAAAAACCCAACCAAACAACCAAACAAAAACAATAACCATGTACCCAAACCAAAAAATGTTGCTGTGTTACTGGTATTTAACACTCATGCCTTTTTAGGATGTGTCCTGGCAGGTGTGATGTGCAGAGATGGTTTCAGGGTGTCTGTGAACTGTTGCAGCCAGAGGTGGCTGATGTCAGGCCCAATCATGTGGATTACTCCATGTCTGTCCCGATGAAGCGTCAATGCCTTTTGGTACGGCAGCTCTAATTCTTGCACTTGTAGGATCTAAGCTCTCCACCGTGTCCCATCCTCACAACCAGCATCAAGCGGGCCAGGAACAAAAGATGACGTATCTCATGTCAATTTCATGTTCATACGTCAAGCAGAACTTGTATAGGCTCTACTTTGGACAATTCATGCTCGGGTTTCCTAACTAGTCCACAGTCTAGGTCAAAAACAATATATATGTAGTGTGGACAATGTGGGAACCAGGGCACTTGGGGAAGGGGTGAAAAACAACCTTAAGACTTTGTGGTTGGTGGTGAACTTTAGTGAAGACCATTCAATACCTACAGTATGAAGTAAAATACTGATTTCAATATTTTCATATTTCATAAAATGTGTGTGGTGCAATACAGTATATTTGAAAGGCAAAAAAGTAGCGTGAGTTTTAATAAAAGTAGTTCCTAAACATCAGTTTTGTCATTTTTGATAGATGGATTTCAGAGCATAGAAAACTGTGGAAACAAGGAAATCACATGAGAAGTCAGGAAAATATATTGTACAAACCTTCAGAGAAAATTTCATGGGCTTAGTTCAGGTCTTTGGGAAAGATAGTGGCCTTTTTTCAGTGTTATCAGAATACTTAATACTATGACGATATAACCAACTCTAACAATAGAAATAATTTATTCTTTGTGCTATTGCTTTATTGATAAGCTGTGGAAGACTTGTCATGATGTTGTCAAGTCATAATATTTGCACAAAGAGGACCAAGAATAAGAATTTCTAATCTGTCCTTAATAATGCCTTTTTCAGTGGAAATTATATTCTTAATTTCGTATCTGTCATTTCCTTGCAATTTCTTTTTTCTTGAGAAGGGAGAGGACAAGGGGGCAGGGTGGGTTTTTTTACCATTTTTCCCTATTTATGTGCAGGCTGCTCAAAGGAAATCACAAAAAGTAAAAATAGCCTTTCTATTCACTACTGAGCTTTCAAGTTCTGCCCACATTTTAAATATGGAAAACCCAAAGTCATGAAAGGTTTTCACCATCTTTCAGAACCCACTGCCCACTGAGAAACTATGTTGGGCTATTTGAACTTGAGGGGCCTCTTGTAAGATAGGAGTTTTCTTTCCTGAAAATTAAGAGTAATGTTTCACATTTCCTATTGATATTATTTTATTACTTATCAGCAACTGCTGAACAGGAAAATGAGACTTGGATAACTTTGCAAGGAAAAGGAAAATGTTAGTGACTTTTATCTCATGCCTTAACTGGATCTAGAAGCCATCTTTGAAAATGTGACAGGAAGATAACAGGAAAGCTGTATTTCATTGACGATTTAATTAAATTTCCTTATGTACTTCTATGCTTGATATCAAGCAGGGAGTTTTTAAAATATTTTTTAATCTTTCTGTTTATTGAGTGTGCTTATAGCAGAATTATGAAACAATGTAGAAATTCTACTCCCGCTGAAGTATGTGTCAAAACTCTCATTAATTGTAATGAAGACTGTATTTCATGTCAACTCACATGTTCCGGAGATATCCCTATGTAATTGTTTTCTTACTTTGCGAAGTTAAAGCCATACATATGGATGTGGGAGTAGCAATTCTGTATAACTAAGTCTGGAAAAATCCTTTGGGTCAGGAAAGGCCCATATCTTTAGGCAAAAGGTCTAATAGTGATCCCTTTGCTCACTAGCATTTGCTGCTGAGCAGATAATTCACTGTTTGTTACCACAAATGTTTTCATGTACATTGAAAAGAAATCGATGAGTGTCTCCTCTTAGGATGCTGCTTATCTCAGCATGGATGAATTGCCTTATCAATAAGCACTGCATAGGTCAGATACAAGTCTGTCCATTCAACCCAATTCAGGCTTCCCCCCACAGGGATGTGGAAATGTCTTCCTGCAGCCCGTTATATCTTGACATGCTCTACTGTACAAAAGGGAGAGACAGAAGTACTCAGGTCATAACAAGTCATCATGATCAATGTGGAGCACTTCTTACAGGACCATAAGTCCCAGGTATTTGATATAGTAACTCAGCCAGACAGAATTCTGGTGGGTTTTCTGTTTGTTTGGTTTTTTTTTGGTTTTTTGGAGTTTTTTTTCTTACTTACTTATAAAATGTGAGGGAAACCATGGTTGGGAGAAAAGAAAGAAGACTTTGTCTATCCTTGTAGATTAAGTCATAACTAACCATGAACTTAAGCTGGTTTAGATATAGCTTCCTAATTATAATTGCTATGTAGATGTTCCCCAAGTGGGCAGGCTAATCATATTGTTTTATATGTAGAATCAGAAATTTTTAGGCACTGACAATATAGTACTTCTGCAATAATTCTTCCAGTGCTAATGTTACAGAGTGACAACAGGGTCTTTTCCCTTGAATGAAGTTTTGTGGCCTTAATACAGCAAAGTAAAGACTCCCAGAATATGTAGTTATTAATCCCACCAATATAACTGAATAGTCTAAAACAGGATAGAAATGTGATTCATGCCTGCACTTTAGAGAAATGCTGTGAAAAACATCATAAATCAGCATGAGGGTTCACAAGCTTATAGTGAAGTGTGATAAAGTGCTTTACTGAACTAGAACTAGTGTTTTTCACTATCTTATAAAACCAAGCACTGTAAAACATCAAATATTTGACACAAGATTTTTCATATTTGATGTGTGTAACCTTAAGAATGTTGGTAACAATTCATTTGGACACCTGTGTGAAAGGACTTTATTTCAACTTTTGAAGTCTTGAGACATTAATTTCTAGAGCGTTTTCAATGGTCACAAAAGAAACAGGCTGATGAGCTTTGAAGAAGGGCAGTGTGATCTTGAGCTTTTCAATGGGTATAATTAAAATGATGTGATGACCCAGGGCTGATAATCTTTCCAGAAGCTAATGGCTGGACTCCACTTATGCTTGCTTTTGGAGGCAGAAGGGTTCCATGTAGCACTGAACAGCTCTGAAAGCTGGAACACGCTGTGAAAACCCATGCACCCATTTTTTTTTTCCCCCCAAAAGAAACAGTGTCACAGAAGGTACGTAGGAACAGTTCAGTACCACGTAGACAGGATGAAACCACTGGACATCTAGATGAGAGATTGGGCAAATAGTCTCAAGTCCACAGTGCTTACTCCTTTGATGGCAGCTGAGGAAGGAGAGAAGGAATAAAATACTATGTTTGGACTCATCAAAGCCATCAATATCTTATTTGACATGAATTAATAACTACTCAAAATTCAAAATTAAATCTAAATTTTTCAGATTTTTTTTAAATCGAAATTTTTCTGAGAGAATTGTGTTCTCATGAAAAATAGTTTCCCTTTTAATGTACTTCTTGAGAAATTATTATAGGAATGTGTTCATACGTTCTTAAAAAAATCATTCTACAGTGAAGACTTATGACATGACTTGTGACATGATCATTAGATGAAAATATTTTACTAAAAAGGAGCTTTGAAGCTTTGTTCTGTGGCTTGTCCTTTGTCTGTAATTACAAAAGTTCAATCACCTCATAAGGAATTTGTTGCTTTTTTGATGAAAAGTTATTATATATTAATTATACAATTTTCTTTATTTATCCCTAACATTACAACATAGGGGTAGTTTACTTCAGAGATATGCAGTGAAATGTGTATTAATTTGCTTTCAGTAAGTTACAACAAAAGTTTTTATGACAAAGCGTTTTGTCAGTTATTTGTTCTTTCCTGTTCAAACCAAATCACATGATTTCTTGCTAGAAATCATCATAGAAACCTAATCAAAATTAGCGTGCTCTAACTACCAATAAAATAAATAAATAACACTGTTGACACCTACTGTGATACCTAAGATATTGTTTCTCTAAATTACAAGTTAAATACATGAGAACTAATATCACTATTTCCTATGCATTCAGAAACCCTCAGAATTTTGAATACGCCACAGGTTTTGAAATTAATTCCATTCTATCTTAAACTATGCTTGTATAGAAATTAAGGTTTTATTTTGGTAACCTTCAGTGGGCATTGGCTGGTGGCAGAAATGAGCTTTACTATAAAAATTGAACATTTGTACAGAACAATATTACCCGTTGTAATTTCTCTATTATCACTTGTCATAACGTTACTTCACTCTTCAAAAGCCTATTTTGTTCAAAATCTTAAGGGATCATTCCTTTTATGTATACAGAGTTTCATTCTAATCCAGTTTGCTTTCATGGAATTGGGTTTTTTCCCCTCTTTTCTTTATGGCGAATACCTTTTGATACCTTTACAGATTTCATTGAGTCTGGATCTTAGACTTCTGAAAACATGAAATTGGGAACTATTTATTCTCATTCAAATAATAAACATGATGTGAATTTCCTGGAAGTTGTTTAATAATATGTTACGAAGCTTGCAGAATTACAGCTGGCAAATTTATTTAAGTGGTCAAAGTTTAACCACAGCTGCAGAGAAATTATGCTCTGTATCAAGGCACTAAACTCATAAATTGGTCTTGTTTTCAGTTCTAAGTGTGTACTTACACCACTATTACATTTTCTGTGTTGCTAATGAGTTCATGCTGTTTGTCAAAGTATTGGACTCCCCAAGTGCATAAATAAAGAAAAAGTAATTTGGGTGGGAAGATTTTAATCAAAATGATCATAATCATCATCATAACAATATAGAGGTATTCTGAATTTAATACCCCCTAGAGAACTGTGACCTGTCGCTTCTAAATTTGGATACTTTTAATCCCTTTATGAGAATACTCCTGCTAAAGGTGCAAGAATGAAACTTTCTTAAGGGAAATGTTGGTGGAAGATGTTATATAAGGATGTCCTCGGCCCGTGTGACTGTCGGGGCTGAGGATATGGGCACAGGCAGCTTTGGGGAGAAAAACTCCTTAAACATCCAGCAGTGACATCCAGCAGTGCACAAACAAATCCCATGGAAAATTAATGTAGTTGTGAGGGTATTTGTGTTTGTCTTAGTAATAACTGTGTAAGTAAACAAACTCACTGCCTCTTTGTCTGAATTTGAGGTAATTAATAAGTAATTAATTGCAAGTGGATAATCATTCATGTTTTGAAAACAATTTGAAAATTATATTTTAACTGCTGTGTGTTTGCCAGTCAAAATTACACTGGAAAGGGATTTGTCATTTTGGAATAATAAATTTCCTTGCATGGCATTTGCAAATAATAGACGTTTTGGGTTGTCCTGATTCCTATTTCTAACCATTTTATTGCTATTGGTACCAGTACTGTAGCATTGTCCCTATTTTAATCTAAAAACCTAAAAGACTAAGGTAATATTAAAGAATATTTGTGGTATTCTGAGGGAAAAATAAGAATCCCATACTGATGTGAGAGCAATAAAAAGCAATGCTGTCATTTACTTTTGTCATTTGCTCTAAATATATTTTGTGCTTAAATTACCCATCTGGAGCATATCCATAGTAGGGGACATATACCCGTCTTCTTTTAGCATACTCATTTATTTTATCTAATGGATGTAATATATAAATGAAGTGTAATCATTTTTATTTACTCTGATGATGTCAGCATCAGTAATAAATCTACAATTCACATAAAATGTCAGAATAGCAGAAACTAATTTGCCAGTGTTGACATATCCAGACTGATATTATTATTTCACTTTTCAAAGGTTAGGGCCATTCCTTGCATCTTCTAAGTATTTTCCCCTCCTGTTACAGGGTAATAAATTTCAAGTGTGATGTTTAAAAGCTCTACGTACATATCATATGAAAAATGGTTCTTGTTGATTATAACCTTTCTTTACAAATAAAATGGCACATAAATAAATTACAACAAAAATATTCGAACTGAAAGTACTCTGAAGCAATATTGTCATATTTTTGCCACTATTTGTACTTCATTCCTAGGTAGGAATTTTATACTGAAGTGAGGAAAAAACTGAAAGAATACATTAGAAATTTTATACAGCATTTCAGAAACTGAATGTGTGTGTGTGTGTAGTATGTGAAATAAGTATTTAAAACAGTGGTGAAGAAATAACAGTGTCTGAACTCCATTGGATCAGCAAAAACATACATTTATCTTTTTTCAAAGTGTGTGGTTCAAGAAGGCTTTATCATTTTTAAAATTAGGGATTTATTAATTAGTCAAACTAAGAATATTCTCACCAAATCTTTCACTAATCACCTGCTGGATATTTATCACTCAACAACGGACAGAAGACAAGAGGTTTATTTAGTCTTCCAGAGAGTATTCACAAACACTAACTTCTCCCATTCATTGGCACTAGACAATAATGAAGCAAATTATAGCATTGACAACTCTAATGAAATGGTAGAATATTTTTCTTTAAAAGGCTCCGTAGATCATTTCTTACCTGCCTATTTGTTTTCATCATACAGGAGTTTGTATAAGAGTCTATAATTTATTTAAATGAATGGTACTATATTTAAGCATGATTAATGTTATTGCAATAAATACCAAAGGAGGTAATCATAACATGCCACTTATGATAATGTCTTGCCATCATTTTATATCACAGTGATGTTTCAGTGCATTTGCACCATTGTAAAGCCAACCATTCTGGTATGGTTCACTATGATTAATGTGACCACCAGTGAAAGCTGATAATAATTAGTCTCTTTCATAAATTGCCGTTAAATAGAATATATCCCCTAGAATAAATTTAATCTCATTTTAAGTGTGAAACATGGCAAATGACTCCTCTATCAATTCATGAGAAATATTTAATGAGAAGTGGAAGTCTACCATACACTGAAAAGTGCTTTTGTAATTTGTGTTTTCCTAGATTTTGGTGAAAGGTACCGTAGGAGATGGTTTCACTGGAGACATTGGACTTGATGATGTGTCTTTTCTGGGCTGTACTCTTTACAGTGGTAAGAGCTGAAGTGCACATCTCCAAGCTGTCAGCTGATTCGTTGCTGTCATTTGAAAATACTGCTGCTAGAAAATTATAAACCAGGTTAAACTGTGACTTAAGCCTGATAAGGAAATCCAGACTTGTTTCCTTGCTTCTCAGACCCTCATATCCAGGCATCAGCACAAAATAGTTTCTGCTGCGCATGTAAGGTCCAAAAGACGTCCTTAGTGAGAAGTGTGCTGCTTCCATACTCCTTGAGATTTTTATTCCTAAAAGGTTAAAGAAACTTATGTGTGTTATTTACAAAATTATTTACATGAAACTTATTTACATGAACTGAACTTTCATTCATCCAATTCAGTTTAATACAGCTTTCCACCCCAATAATTCCTAATATACTTACTGTGCCAATTGCTCTCACGTGACAGCACAAAAGTAGTTCAGGTGATAGAGCAACCTGTCACCAAAAGTCATTGTTACCAAGGGTAGTACAATGTCTACAGAATTGTAAAATATTATATCCCAAAATACATGTACTTCAAGACACCAGACTCAGGACCTGGAGGTCATCACAGAAGGGATTTTAAGAGGGCTGCTGTTAGCTGCAGCAGGCATTGCAGGGTTATATATGGTGTGACAGTTGCTGTAGTCACGACAGGGCTGTAGAGCAGCAAACAGTTTAAAACAGCGTCTGAATATTGGTATCCTAGCACTTAATCTAAAACACCCTAATGCAAATGCATTTTGTTCTGCTACTCCAAAAATGTCTTATAGATATAATTAGTTCTACTAGGAATATCAAATGTGTATGATATTTCTTTTGCAGATAATTATCTAATGTTTTACCATATTTATACAGCGTAAAGCAGTTACTATAATATTTTGGATATAAAGGCTTTTTGTAAATAGTTAATGTACCGTGCCTTCTATTCAGGGAAAAAAATTCTTAAAAGAACTAATCAGAAAATCCCTAAATATTTTCAAATTAGTTAGGAAGAAAACTTTAAAAATAAGCAAGAAATTTGGAAATTATTGAGGGTCAGAGTTTCAAAGTTCATAACTAAGGAAAAAAAAAGCTCATTGTGTGGAAAGATAAAATGAAAATACTCAAGTATAATGGTGGACAGGAATCAGGTTTTGTGTTCTGTATATTTTTAAAGTGTTTTAAGTGTTGAGAGCAATTTTTGAGACTGTCCAGGGTCCTGCCTTTATTTTATCTCCTCCATGCCATAAAAATATCCCAACAACCAAAAAACAGTCAAAGAGACTGTGGGAATAGCCTGCAAAACAGACAACAGCTGTGGCGTATTCCACCATATTTAACACAAGTGGGTTCAGGTTGAAAAAGCAGGGTTCCCCTGTCCCGGCACACCAGAATCAAGCACTACCCAGTTGCTCTTGTTCCACTTTAAGTGACCAAATACTGACAGGGAGAGATGGGTTTGAGAGCTTGGTGGTAAAGTGTCTCATAAGAAACATTGAAGATGTTGAATCTTTTGAATCTTGAATGTACTGCTTCAATACATCATCTGAATGCCCTAATCAAAGGCTATTCAGTGATGCTTGCTCTGGACAAAATGGTGTTTAATAAAGTATAGAAAATTAATTGTTTTGAAATAGAGGAAGTATCAGATCCTCCTTTCTTTTCAGATGTGTGAAGGCTATGGCACTTCAAAATTTCTTCCATTTCAGTTTATCAGGAGCAGAGGCTTGAATGTGGCATTTATATTTAAAAATTTCTGACAATAAGGTCCTTACTATTATTATGAGTTGTAGATAAATTTATCAAGTCATACAATTCTTACTTCAAAAATTTCTTCCCCTAAGTCTTTTGTTGGGGTTTTAGGACCTTATGGGAGTATCATTCATTTGACTGGAATATAATTTTTTAATATCATAGATTTTCTATCTACCCTACAAAATAGAAATGGGTAATTTATTATCAATATTATTGCTCCAGCCTTCAAAGGTAAAAAAAAAAAAAATTCCTTGCTATCCCAGACACATTTAATATAAAAAGTCTTCACATGTACTTTTTAATTAACTCAGGTGTAGTGCTCAGGTGCATTGTGCACTACAGCTAATAATTTCATAAATTATTAAATTTTAAAAAGGAGTTTTGTGGTGAAAATTCATTTTATGGACAATAATAGCAAAGGTTTTCAAGAAAAGAGTGTAAGCTTGAAGAAAGGTGCATAGTAAAGAATAGGAGGACAAAAAAGACGATTTGAAAGAAGTGGTAATGAGTTTGAATGAAACATAAACGAGGTGGCGGAACAAGGTGGTGACCTCAGAATAATTTCTCTAATGAGAAAATAAATTTTTTCAGCAATAAATTTACAAGGTAAGAAGGTTACATAGTAATTTCCACAGTCACTTGTAGTAATCAACATGTTAAAAAAACCCCATTATCATCAGAATCCTCTGTTAGCCATGCTTCACAGGGATAATCAGTTTCTGTGATTGCTTGGTGAGTCTTGTCATCAGTTTTTTGAAGTGACTCACTGGGTTAATCCAAATTTGAAAGACAGGCAAGAAGTGTAAATAAATTCCTGCAAGTGTCAAAGATTATATGGATGGTGTGACAAAACTAGTGCTTTCCACTGAGGACAGCTCCAGTTCGGTTCCTGCTGAGCTCAACTCAACTGTCCAGGCATGTTTCCACCCTGGAAAAGGGTGGGAGTGGCAGGGGGAGAAACCATTATGAAGCTGGAATGCCTTAGTCCAGGTGCTCAACATTCTTTTGGCTTCTTTTTCAAAGGAAACTTGCCCACTATTTTTACAACAACTTCGGGAACTTCAGTTCCTGCCACACTCCCCATGAACAACTGCACAGAGAAGGAGTTTGTCTGTAGAGCCTCTGGCCACTGCATCCAGATGATCCAGAAGTGTGATTTTAGACCTGACTGCTCTGATAAGTCTGATGAGTCAGCTTGTGGTGAGTGGAACAGATGATGTTCTTTGCTACCTTACTAGTTTGTGGGTCTTAAACACATTGCTTTAGCAGCTTTATTTTATCTTTGCAATTTGGTATTAGCATCTAGATGTTATTTTAATGTGATTTTCCCCAGAAAAATAATAACATTTTGCTCTTAATATGTGTGATGTAATGTACTTTCTGCCTTCTGATTCAGACTCAACGTTTCAATTGAAGTAACTACTGAAATGTGGCAGGGGAAGGAATCCTCAGTTCCCTAATGATTGATAACTCTACATGACAATTTTAAGTGAGCATAGTTTTTTAAAATGTTCGCTAGTCTAGACTGGAAGAGAGAATAAATCTAGAGTTTCATGTTTGGGGTAGATGTCTGGGAGAATTGGATCCACTTCTTACCTTCTTCAATGAGTATGGCTTTCATTTGCTTGTTTGGTTGTTGGGGTTTTTTTCATACCAAATTGTTTCAGCAGCAGCACCTATTGTGAAATTCACCCTACTCCACACAGAAGTGAGTTCCAGCCTGTAAAGCTGTTAGTTTTATGGGAACGCTGTAAGTGGGACAATGGACAAGGTCCACATATGATGTCCATAAAGATCTAAGACAATTGTTGATTGCTTCTGAGTTGCAGCAGTTCACACTGTAGCATTTTAGAAGCTGTTAATGACTTCCTTTTGCCTCAAAGAACAGTACTTGAAAGAACTACTTACTGAAGACAGTTAATGAGGGGGACAGACATCTAGAGACAGTGATCTCATTAGCCTTTGCAAGCAAAACTATTGTCACTGAAAAAGAAAACTGAATTCATTACACACAGTGTAGGGAATTCAATCACCTCTCTCAGGGCTGAGGACTCAGTGAGGAAAAGCATCCTTCACTCCCTGTGTCTATTTCTTATGTGAGAATAACTGGAAGAAATGAATCTGATGTTGTAAGTATCACTGGGTGGTTTCCTATAGTGTGAAAAAACACCACCCATTGAAATCTGGCCCTGAGAAATAAATGCAGGGCCCTCTGAATATTTCTCTCCTCAGAAATTTACATTATCTTACAAAACATCTTTTCCTTCTAAGCAAGATAAATACTGTGGAGACTACATCTTTACATATTTGCTCTGTCTGAGATCTCCCATCACTAAGATGGAATTTATCACTTAAATGACAATGCTGGACTAAGACTTAAAAATGTCCTGACTGAAACAAAAATATAGTCACAGGAAGGTGTTATCTTTCTCAGAGGCACTTTAAATATAATGTTTACAAAGCATGTTAAAAAGGGGAATAAGCATTTAATGCAACTCATCATTCTCGTGAAAGATCACAAATCTTCATATGGGCAACTCGTGAGATCACAGTGGCTGCAGTTTGCTCCCTTAGTGAGGATATACAAGCTATGAATTAAAACTCACTCTCTCTTTAGTCTACCATTTTTAGCCTTCAAGGAAGGAAACATCAGGCACAGTCTACCAAAAAAATGTGATTTCTTGATGCAGCAGTTTATATGGGTTTATGGGTTAAAATAAAATCTCATTTTCCTTGCACAAGTCTCAAAAAAGTCACTTAAGTGTAATAATCTGTTCCAAAGTTCTGGAGAGTGACTAGACTCAACTTGGATCATGCGCTGGAGAATAAATATTCATAGCAGAAATGGAAAATAAATTGGTTTCTTTACCCTAAGGAGGATCAGTAGTGAGCTCACTTTTCTTGTCCAGTTGCTCAGGAAGCAAAAAGTCATTGAAAAGCAGTTGCATATTTATTTAGTAAGACAACAGTTCAGTATTTGATACCAATACCAAATCGATGCATTTTTATGTAACTTTCAAGTTTTGTGAGAACTGCTGGAAATGCTGGTTTGGTGGGGGTTTTTTTGTTAGAATTTTGGGCATGGACTTTGTACACAATTGATAATGGTTTGCTAATGTCATCAGCCTACAGGACTGGAGACAGAACCACACAGCAGCTCACAGATTCTCAGCTGATGAATTTTACATAAATTTCCATGTATATTACATGACAGATTATTAGAATGACCTGAAAGCTGGTCAGAACGCATATGAAGGTAGATACTGAGGTGCAAATGTATTGGTATATTCCCAAAATTAGAATCTGTCAAAGAGAGGAGAACATATAAAATTCGTGTTTTATCTATAGGGAAAAAACCTATGCATGTTAGTAATGTGTAAGTATTCACAGATACTATAAATTGAATACTTTTTATTTCCATGTTCCTTTTTGTATTGTAACACAAGTTAAAAACTTTCAGTTTTTATATAAACATGAGTAATGGCTGTTAATCTCTAAAGTTATGGAAGTCTGTGACTTTGAAGATAAAGGCCTGTGTGGATGGCATCAACCAGCCTTGGAACAGATGTCAGGAAACTATTCCATACATAACACAAATACATTCCAGTGGCAACTTGGAAGAGGAGCAAATCTCTACCCTGAGCAAGAACAGCACTGCCCATTAACCGACCATACCACGTGAGTACATTTTTTCAGGTGCTTGAGTCTCTTCTAGAATGTGTGATCTTAACCACATATAGATTGTCAAGGGGAAAAACTGCTCCATTTACAATACTGAAGCAGTTTACTGATTTATTAATGACACATAATTAACTGACAACCAGTGAAGTAGGGATGCAGGATCAGTACTACAGATGAATCAAAATAAAAAAAACCAAACATTAATAATCAGGTAAAAATTTCTAAAGACCTTTCTATAAGTAATTCCCAAAAGTTTCCGTACCTCCCCATTCAGAGAAACACACGTGCACTCCTCCCGCAGGATATGTGGAGTACAAGCATGTTCCCCCTTATGGGAAAGCAAGTTTGGAAGACATGGCTGCTCCAGCTTTATGTGTGCACATGCCATGAGAAATCAACCCTCCGTGCAGCACGCCAAACTGCCAGCCCAGCAGTTGGCTGCAGGCTGCTGGCAGCATCCAGTGGGGGCCGTGCTCTGTCTGCTCTCTGCAGTGGTTGTGGCACCAGCAAGATGACCTCTGGCATGTCAAAACCAGGTGTTGGCCACTGCTCTTTGCACTGACTTTTTGATCCTAGCTACTAAAAATTTTCTTCCCACTTTTACACTTCTTTTCAAGCTGACTTCTCCTTTTAAATCTGGCTTTGTAATTAACTTGATACTGTCTAATTCAGTTCATGGTAGTCGTCCTCTTGATCAGTTTTAGGCAAATACCTTCTCAAATAGTCTTTATTCACACAGACAATTTATGCTCATTTTTCTACCTTACTAGCTATGGTTAGTTGTTGTGAGCTACCAATTTTGTTATTGTTAACTATTATTGTTAGCTATTGCTTTTATCCCAGCAGTTTTGCCCAAGGGTGGGCAGTACAAGTTAACACAATAGTTCTTGTGAATCCTGCAGTCATTTAATATTTGACTAATGCATTTCAAAACTACTGTAGTTAGAGCTAGCTTCAGTTTAGTTGATACTGTATTTATAATTTATTTTTATTTTACCATTTTTCTGGTAAATGATATAACTTCATATTAAAATGTAAAATATTTCTATTCTCTCAGTGAAGATTTGTAAATTAATATTGCATTCTAGGTAGATTGCTTAAAATAGGTACTAGCTCCCCCGAAGATACTCCTTTGATTTATCTCAAGGAACAAAAATTAGCTTTTCTGCATGCACCTTTGGTTTTAAATGTGTGGGGTTCTTTTGATTTTTTTTATTAAGTAAGAAATGTGTTTTGAAAAGATGCATTAATCCAATGTATTCCAGTTAAAAGTAACAGTAAGATTTATTGAAAAAAAACCCCTACAGATAACTAGCAAATGTATTGAGTACAAACAATTTTCAATGTAATACAACTTCATTAATAAGAAAATTTTCTGTACAGTGTATTTATTCTGAACAGAAAAATACTTGCCTGGTTCTAGTGACATGTATGTTTACTTCCTGTGACAACGACCCATAGAGGGCAAAGATGGTCTTTAAATTAAGACCACTCCAACAAAGTCTTTGCTATATTGCAACTAGTTTAAAATGACATTATATTGCATTTAATCAGCCTGAACTCTATCACTATTAAAGAAAGAGCTCAATATGTTAGTTTCACTGTGCACTTCATTAAAATTACTGCATTTTTACAAAAATCCCAAAACAACAATACCAAATCCAGAAAAAATCGTTCAACAATAGCAAAGAATTACAATGCTACCTAGTTGTTTCTAGGTCTCATGTGAAAAGGAAGTATATTCCATAAAAAAGAGCAACTGCTTACAATAAATTAGCTGTCAAATCTTTCATTGACTGCTCTTTAATTGTTATATATTAGCCAATACCAGCCCTGTATGTGTACTTAGTAAATCCTCTCACAACCTTTCCACTATAGGTTTGAATTGGCACAGTGATACATGGAATTGTATTACTAGTTTTCAACATATTTTCAGGGTTTGATGCAACTAACAGTATATTGAAAAGGATTGATGAAAAGAGAAAGTAAATGATCCATAGAGATTGCAGTTTTCAGGCAACTCTGTAATGTATTTCTCTTGTGATGTTTCACATGAGATGCACTTTGGTTCTATGGTTTCCCCCTTCCCCTTGTTTATTGGTCTATAGAGAAGCACAGAAAATAGATCCTTCCAAATTACCACAGGAGATGCAGAGCAGCAGTTTTGTTGAATTAAAACCCTGCAACGTTTAGTTTTGTTTTCTCATCCATTTTCCCCAAACTTCCATGGAGTTAGATGAGGCAAGCTGTGTTACTGTAATCTTGTATGTTTGCAAATTAAAATAAAATATGCACGACTACGTATAGAAATGTTTGGATTCATCCTGATTCAAGACTAGCCAGCAGTGCAGCTTACAGTGAGTTCTTTCAGCAAAAATACATGTGAATACTTGGAGTCAAACCATCTGCTTCCCCAGAATAAGTACTTGGGCTAGCCACATGTAGGCTGGTGAATTGTGAGGCGGAGGTGTGAGTCTTTGAAGCTGTAATTACATTAATTAAGTGAAAGTAATTACTTTGGAAATAGAGAGAACAGCTTGTATGTGTATATATAAACCAAAGGCTGGAGGATTAGAAGCCGTTATGGGAGTTTGCCATGGGAGCCTGGCTTGAGAAAGACAGTCCCTGGCTTGAGCTAGAAAAAGTCAGTAGTGTGTTTTACAAAGGACTAGGTGGCATTGGCCTTGTGCACTGTAAAACCACTATTCATGTATGAATGTAGAGCTCCTGTGACATGTTTCTATACTTAGGAAATGGAATTTTCTATTGCAGTTAGGTTTTGGAAAGCTGTAACAATAAAAGTAGCAGTTTGTTTAGGCTTAAACAAGTGTGCAGAGTTGACACCAGCAAATGGAGAAGTCTATCAGTTTATTTCGTTTTTAAAGAATCTGGTTAGTGATGTAGCAAATTCTTTGACATTATTAATGATATTTGGGTACAACTGTTAATTGAAAACTTTGTAGTCACTTAATTGATATGATAATTCACACATCGAATCTAATGAATCAAAGCAGAAATGGATGCAGAGAGAAAATTCTAAGCTGACACGATAATTATTTCTGTGTAAATAGCTCCCATGATGAACATATTTTTAACACGTCTTGCTTTTGTGTCTGCTTTTCAGACAATCATTATCAGAATTCAGGACAGGAAAATCAGGCAAAATTAAAGTTTTTAAGTAATGTACTTAAGACCAGCAGTTTTTTCAGCTATAAGAAATGTTTCAAATTTGAGAGTCTAAGAACTTCAAAATAAGAGAAAAAATTATTAATTATTGTATATATGGTTTTACTTGTTTGCTTGGGGTTTTTTGTTAGTTTTTTGGTTGTTGGTTTTTTTTCCTTGTGTGTCTAACTTAAATAATACCATTTACTTTTAAGAATAAGATAATGGCCAGAAATTATTTGCAGGATGACATCATATTATTTCATTGTGAGTAATCATAATTTAATCAAACGTAATTTTGTACAAAGAAAGAGAATGTACCCAAAGTCTTTTTTACCTTTTATGTTAGGATGCCAGAGCATGGGATTAATCTCATAATGAAAATAACAAACTGTGAAGACTTTAATCATTTTGTGTCAGTAAAACTTTGCCAACTCATTTTCTTTCTGGAATTTGTATTTATTGTATAAAACAAGGCATCAAAGTTTTATGTGATACACTTGGATTATGGTCACAGAGAGAAATTTTCTTCTGGAATTTTGACTCTTAGGATCCAATAATAAATATACCATGCTTTTATTCAGTACAAGAATTCCTTCTCACACTTCTAGGGGTTTTCTTTTGAGCAACTTTCTGATGTCAGTGTCCAGCTACAGGTCTCAGTATGACTTGTGTTTTGGTGTGTTAAGCACCTTTGGTTCCATTCAGTTTGAATTAACCATTGAACTCAATCTTGTATTCGTGTGACAAAGACAGAAATTTCTTTCTGTAGCACTATGCAAAGAACTCCGTCTGTTGGCATCCAGCTGTAAACACAAGTAGAGGTTGGCTTCTGCAGTAGGAAATAGCCCTATGACATCCTTTCAGAAAGCAGTCTTCCAAAAAATTTATGTCTGCTTTATTATGGCATGACAATCATAATATATTTTTTGTTTCTGAGTTTATTATGCCTTAATATTAACTGTTAATGGATGTGAGAGATTACTAGGAAAAAAAATGTTTCAAATCATAATAAGAGAACTTACTCTTTTTTGGAATACCACATTGAAAGTAATTTAACACATATGGCTGTAAGTGAAAATCTGCATTCCTAACAACTCTTTGCTCCCAATTCTCTTTTAATATTTTTTAATCTATACAGAAATGCTTACATATAATTCAAGGAAAGCCTTCTTTCTTTTTTTCTTCTAGTTGTTAGATACAGATTTTAGTTACTATTTAAGACCTATTAATATTTAAGTGGTTGGAAGGGTTCAGCAGAGAAAATCTTTCTCTCATGCGTAGAATTAATTAAATTATTGAAGTTCTTATTGTCCTTTAAGAATATAGAAATTACACATTTTATAACATTTTAATTTTGAATGTAGATTATTTTTCTGAAACAATATCCTCACAGCTACAATAATCTTTATTCAGGGAAGAAATTTTTTGAAGCCTATGAATATGTTATATGTCAAACTGCAAGAAGAGGTCTGTGAAGGTTTTGTTCATATATTATCATCTATAATAGGCCATCTTGTATTATCTACAGAAGGATAAGTAGTCAAAGTATTTCTGATGAAGACACTAAATATCTAACAAGTACAAGTAGGAAAGAAACAAAGTATTTTTTTCTCATTCTCCATCTTTCTCATCCTAAATCTTCTCATACTATGTAAAGATTTGTGCCCTGCTACATTTCTTTCAGACTCACGGTCACTGTAAACCTTACGTAAAACCTTGGCACTGTCCACCACAGGAGTACCCTCTCCATCCTATGTCACCTGTGCCCTTCTGGCTGAACTAGTGGGCATAATGGGCAGTGCATTGAGGAGCTGTTACCCAGACCATAAAGGAAGTGATAAATTTCTTCTTGAATAAGTTCTTGCATATTAAGGTGTCTTTCACTTCTGAATTTTTGTAGCATTTTTTCTTATTTCTCCAGGCAGATGCAATGTTGAGGGAAATGTTGGGGTTTGCTATTTTTTTTTTTTAACAGAAGGGTTATTCTTTATATGTTGGAGTGAAAGCTTCTCTGGGCTCAGGCCCAGAGGAAAGCCAAAGTGCAGGAGTTGAATTAAAACCTTTGGACAAGCTGAGATACATGAAGTCATACCGAAGTGAAATAGAAATATATGCTAAGTGCCTTAAACTTTAAAAAGCTGCAGCAGAGACCTTGAGCATAGTTCTTTTTGCTGTAGCAGTGTTATCCTTTCATAGAGTTATGTTAGACAAAATACGGATAGAACTATATTGTTCACATTTTTTAGATATAGTGTTCACATAAACAATAAGAGCTGATAGAAACTGTATACGCAAATCTGTGTAATACCTATGTAATACTTACGATTGTTAGACTTAGACCAGGATACATTAAGAAAAGAAAAACTAGAATCATGTGTTAATTTCATTGGTTAATTAACAAATATAATCTACACTTCTGTAAGAAAAAAGTTAATTAGAAGAAATTAGAAGAATCTGTTTTCTGCCTGCTGTTTCTGCTGCTGCTGCTGTTTGGCTTTATCATGTAACCCCCTTCAAACTCTGCCTTCAAGAAGCTACGAGACTATGAAATAAAGAACTTAGCAGAACAGCAGCCTCATCTGCTCTCTTTTACCCTGGTCCGTGAAGGAAGGGCATCCCATCAAAAGCTCAACATTTTTATATATATTTCTATAACACTTCCTGTAATAGTTCTAAATTTTCTCTACTCACCTTTGAGCCGTTTCTGACGTTACAGACAAATTTCAAGTAAAAGGCTGAATATGTACATGGCTTCCCCATTTTGCGCTTAATGAAATTACATTGGACTCTATAGAAACACATAAAGATTAAACCGTCCTCGTGTCCTTGCCTGTTTCCTTTGGAATATTGTAATAATGAATTTTAGAATGCTATATATTTGTAGTGCAGCTTTTGTTGCTAGAAAATATAACAAGTTTTCTTTTTATACCTTCTTTAATTTTTACCAGAACTTTCATACCATCTGGTTTTGGCACTATAAACAAGAATTAATAGGAGTCAACAGAAAATGAAGTTAGCATGATGGAAAGGTCAAATTATCACAGTTTACAACCACCTTGTGACAAATGTATAAGGCATTAAAATATCAGTGCCATATTCTGATGACAGTACAAGAAAAAAATGACAAAACCATAAATATTTTCTCATAAATATGTTTTTCAGGAATTAAAAGGTTAGAATTTAACTCCCTATTAGCTAAATTTTTTTCTCAGAAATCTTTTGATGAAATGTTTTTCGCTAGGAAATTGTAGCTAATCTAGAACAAAAAACTGCAAATGAATTAACTGTAGCAAAACTTCTGTCAGGTGGTTACTTACGTTTTGGGGGAAAGAAGCTAGAGGAGAGTGATCTCCCCCAGCCTCACTACCCTGATAAAGGATGCCGAGGATGTGGAAAATGCAAACTGAAGACACTGTCTTGACTGATTCAAACCATCAGCTTGAGCTTTGATGTCCCACATTTTCCTGATAGGTCCAATATCCCACAGTCTTTCCCCTTTGGTCCAGAGAGTGCTTCTGTTGAAGGTCACCTACTGCCCTCCTGGGTTTTCTTGACCAATATTTTGGTTTTTTTCTCTGTACAGAAACCCATCTGTTCTAATTGCAGGTCACTCACCTGGCATACCCCGGACAGATGGTGTTGGAGAGCTGAAGAATAATACTTTCAGTGCATAATAGGTGCAATAGGTGTGGGGCTCTTATTTGCTACATAGATACTGTACAGTGGACACAGAGAATCAGGAAAAATGGAAATGCACATGGAGGCTGCTGCTTTCTGAATTTTGAAATTTAGTAGGGTGTGCTGATCATTGGGATACTTGTAACTCTAAGGAAACTAAAATTTCCCTCTCCAGTTTATATTTTCTGTTTGTTTGTTTTTCTCATTATTGCTGAGATTTGGAAGGAAATGAGAACTTTTTAGTGAAAGGGAGTTGTTTCTTTTCTAATCAGGTTTAGCTTTCAGTCCTAACGAAAAATAATGAGTAAAGACAATTTTATAAGTCCATTTAAGTGTTTAATCAGGCGTTCTCAAACAATTTGTAGAAGATACACAGACGAATTAACACTTTAAAAACTGAGAGATGTCAAACAATTCATTAAATAAGAGCTTGAACTTGCTGTACAAGAAAGTTCATCTGAATAAGTTTTGATCCACTTTCAGACATTGCAACAGTAGACAATTAGTACTGTGAAATGTGTAATTCTCAGCATGAGGCATGACTTGATAACACTGCCAGATTTAAGATGGGCCTAATTTTTTGATAGTTTTCCAACTTTTCTTAACCCACCTAATCTTTCCCTAATTAGTATATTCAGTTCACTGTGTTCTTTTGAATGCCTTGAAGGGGGAAATAGCATGAGGATTCTTCTATGAATGTCCATTCTTTGCCAACTACAGTTTAAAAGATATTTGAAATATTAAGCAATTAACAAAGACAAGTATGCAAATATAGGTCAGTTCCTTATGTTGAAAATTTTATATCCCTTAAAATGTTGTGAATTTCCCTCTGAAATTAATTAGGATTTTTGGACTGGCACAGGAGTGTCTTTGTTTAGGGAATGCTTCCAGTACAGAGGTAAAATTAATTATTTTCAAAGGGTAAATATTGAGATTTTAATGACACTTAGTGTAGCTGCCAACTAAGAGGTTTTCCCTGGGTTAGTTTTCTAAATTGGCCTGAGCTCTGCAGCTACTGGCAGGGGAGCCTGCCTGTATTCTGCTGAATTTCAGCACTTACATAAGATCTATGCTGAAAGCCAGATTTATTCACTATTATAAATGTTGAAAAATACCTTGTTTTACAGTTCTTACCATTAACTTCTTGAGGTCTCGTTAAAAAAAAAAACAAACAGAAAACAACTCAAGGGAGCCTTTTTATGGAATAGGCAAGAAATTAATTTAAGGAGGGATCAGTTGATTAACTCTCACAATGAAGAAAGTTATCTTCTCTGAAGATCACTTCAAAAACAAAGGCTGAGGGTGAAGGGGTGAAGAACATAATCTGAGCAGAGTAAGAGAAACTGATAATTTATGTTTATGGAAAGCTTCGGAATACCTTGTCACTGCATATTTCTTACTAGTTTAAAATAAAAATGGCCCAGCTAAGAAATCCTTCAATTTCAAAGTCAGAGCTTGACAAACTGAGCAGGTGATTGCATGTACGTTAATTGGATTGCTTCAAACTCTTCCCCTGTAGAAGCACCTCTCTGGAAATTCCATGCAGGTTTGGAGTATACCAGGCGGCTTAAGAATTCAAGACAGAGAAATTACTTTGTTCTGTGAGTAAACATGATGCAGGTTAATTTTCACTAGAAGAAAGCTTTCCTTTTAAGCATGGATAGGTCACAAGTACATTAGTCTTGTAGTCCTACAAAACTATAAAACTTTCCATGATAGGAGTGAAAGTGAACAAGGATGCTCTTCACATACTCACCCATCCTCTTCTGATCCCTCCATTTCCCATTACTTGCCTGCATAACCTTAATATTCTTGTAATGACATACCACCACCGTGTTTAATGGCTAGCACTGTGGAGTGTTTCATACAGGGGACTTTCATCTGGTTTACTAGTTTGAAATGTGATATTGTAGCAAACACTGAAACAAGGTCAAAAAAGTTGCAATGACATCTGCCTTCTTAGGATGGGCTATGGGACAGTAGTATCTAGGCAGAGATGTGGTCTCTGGCCTGCCTTCAGGTCAAAGACATGGCTGACAGAACACACCCATAAAAGATGGATGATTGGATTTCATCATGGTACTGATTTTACCCTGCTGCTGTTTCAAACTGATCTCACTGAGAGAAATGGCTGTAATACTGAATACTCTGGAAAGTATGAGGTCTTGTAAGTGCTATTTTTTTTCAGAGCTTTTTATCATTCTGCTTCTCATAGTCCTTTTGAATGCTGTTGCAAATACAGTGCAGACACCCTTGGGCCATTGAAGGCATGAGTTCCCAGAAGCAGAGTAAATTCTGAATTTTTCAATATTTTTGCAGACCGTAAGAGAACTGGATCCTCTTTTACCTCCAAGCCAGGCTCTGGTAGAATACTCAGCACCAAGGCAAAAAAGAAAATTAAAACTGCTACCTTGAAATAACAGCTTTCTTCAGCAGAAAGGAGGGAAATAAGTGAATTGTCCAAGTGCACACTTCTTGAAAGATCTGTAACCATGAGTTTTCAAAGCTTTCAACTATTAGTTATAGTACAGGCAGTTTATTTGGAGAATGTTTTAATACTTAGGCTAAAGGATGAAGTAAATGCATGCAGTAATTATAAAGATGTCTGAGTTGCCAGGACTGAGTGATAAAAAAAAGCGTCAGCAGCAATTCTCTCATTTGCCTTTTAATGAAAAGAAAAATAAGATTGTGGAGAAGATCCTGATTTCCACAGATCCTTACTCTTCCCCCTAGGATTCCACCCAAACTTTGATCCGTGCTATGTTTATGAGCAGTTTTCAGTGATCTCACATGTAACATATCTGACTATGCAAAATGAAGATCTGTCCCATTAAAATGTTGCCTTTTTAATTGTTTGTTTGGATGCTTTTTTTCTTTTCTGATGTGACACTGGGGGAGGTAGAAGCAGTAGTACAGCTAACAAGCAGTGAATCAGTCTCTGATTTGTGAGGATTTTTGAAGGCCTGTTTCTGCATCTATACCATCAAATTCCTGACTCTTCCCATTAGGCAGGATTTTCAGTCTGTGAAGAACCTGGTGCCATGACATCTTTGAGGATATCGTGTTTCTCTTGGCAGTGCTTGCTGGGTATGATCGTTGTCTTCTCACAGCTGTAGTGATACAACTTTACAGAGTGGTTGCTCAGAACCTGGCCAATCAGGAAAACCAAAAAGAAAGAAAAACCTAATATCAGCACCTATTTAAAAACATGGCCTCCATTGTCAGGTTTGTAAGCACTTGTTGGAAAGATTCTTTTGAGGAGTACTAAGCGTGAAGCGACTCTGTTGGAGAGAAGAGAATCTTAGCTTTGGTAAACAGCTGCATTTTATTTTGGAAAGTAAAGTTTTTAGGGGCTAAATCTTAAATACCCAAAACCCTAAAACTGTACTTCTGGTCTCTCTGTACACCCAGGGTCTGATGTTTACTTCACAGATGGCCTCATCTTTCCCAGTAGCTCAGGGGACAAAATTTCACCCAATATCTTGGATTTTCTTGACTTTAGGCCAGGATCAAACTCTGATTTCCCTGAGGAAAGAGGGCAGTAGGGAAAGCCAGAGTCCCTCTACCCCCATCTACATGGTCCTGTGGGTTGACTTCAACTCTTTTTGTTCCTTTTTTTGCCAATCTCTGATATGGAAATACTAGCTGCCTTTGTAAGGGTTTTTTTTTTTTTATTCCGGCTACACACTACGTTGCATCCAGATACCCAGACAGCAGATGCTATCTAAGGAAATATTGCAATCATAAATTAATTAGGATGAAATCTTTTGTTTTAATAAATTATAACCCTTTTTCTCTGAGCAGGTGCACTGAAGAAGGCTGGTATCTATTTGCAGACAGCTCAAATGGAGAATTTGGTCACACAGCTGACATTGCTACCCCAGTTATCTCCCTTACAGGGCCCAGATGCAAAATCATATTCTGGAATCACATGAATGGTTCAACAATAGGTTCTCTGGAGGTACGGAGATGCTCTTCATTCTGTTTTGTTTTTCTGCGTGAAATTACTCTGAGAAAATTTATGCCTTCTCTTTTAGTTTCATTAAAGCCTAGGCTGCTAATAAATGAAAATGAACAATTTCTAACACTCTACTGCTCTCAACATGTTATGATCTGAAGGAAGCATGAGCTCAAGTAGACTGGAGAAATTGTAATTTTCTACAACAACCAAAAATTGTGACTGTTATAGCCATGCTATGGTTGGAATTTCCATACAAGAAAAAGCTTTGTGTCACACCATTGTCAGTACCATTTGACACTGAAAAGCAACAATAGATATTTGGACATCAAGGTCTCTGGCTAAATGTGGGAGCATGAAAAAAAGAAGTAATTGTATCAAAATTTGACATAAAATTTTGTAGAAGGAGCTTATTCCTTGAAAAGCTGAACATGTCACTTTCAGAGATTAATTATATTGGTGTAAGCAGCATTGAACTATTTCTGTGGCATATAAGCAACAAATTTGCTTTCCCATACCTTTTCTTCACTCCAGTTAAAATAAAAGCACTTCTGTAAAGGAAATTTAACTCATTAGCAGCTTGTAGATCAAATGAGTCACTGCAGAGAGAAATGAAGAAAACAGCAACGTTGGTCTAAACAGTTATTTTTACCACACAGCTCTGTGCTTATAATGGGATTTCCCAGGAATGTTATGAAATACCTACAGCATCAGGAATGGATTGAAAAAAATACTCAGTATAAGTTACCCAGTCACCTGTGCACTCAGTATCATACTGGATGTGGGCAGTGCATGTGGATTTAAATACACAAATAAATTCTCACTGGCTCAGTTACTCAGAATAACAAACTATAATAAAAAGCTGACAGAGATCAACTGTTTTGAAAACAAAATTAATGTGTGTGTTGATATTAGAAATGAAATCTGGGATGTGGTGACCTACACCCCCTGCATGTTACTTGCTAGGTATTCAGTGGAAGCATGTTCTGTGTTTTGTTGGATTTTTCCTAAATAATATTTAAAAAATATAGTTAAATTTCTCCCAGCTAGGTAAAGATCTTGCTAGGCTGCTTGGCAAGCAGTAAAATATTAATTCATCAGAATCAGTGGGAAGTCAGAGCATAGAGGTTGTTCATCCTCAGTTTTAAGGCTTGGGACCGATTAATGTGCTTTGGGACTTCTTTGGATACTCTGGGGTCCAGGGCTTCTTTACAGTGTAGGAACCCATGTTAGTTGGAATCACATTCCAAGAGTGTTTTGTAGAAATCAGCAGCAAATTCTATGGAGCCATGGCCAGTATTACCACCACAAAAGCCAAATGTGTGTAGTATAGATTTTTTTTTTTCTCAGTTTCAACACAGATTACAATTTCCCTGTATTCTTTAACTGATTCTCCCTCACCCCCAATCTAATTGATTTTAAGACGTACCAAAGGAAAATCATGAAACCTTTGCACACTGTTAATAATTGCCTGGTTTCAATTGCTTGATTAATCAATTAATAATGGCTGTAAGAATAACTCAGAATATAAAACTATTTAGATGTTATCTCATTATTTATATTAAGAAGGCTCTAAATGTTGTATGAATGTGAATATTTTCTGTGCTTAAAATACCTTTAATCAATGTCTTCCCCCAAGACTACCACATTTTTTGGACTTTTGCATGTTAGTCTGCATCCATGCCATCAAATATTATGTAGGATTGCTGAAGATTTTCCTGCTGTTTGCATGAATGGCTACCTTCCTGTGTTTCTGTTACTTTCTTAAACATTGATTCGCTGTCACTTTCCCGAGCAACCTCAGTTTGATTATTTGTTGGAACCTTTTTTATTTAGTTTCCGTACTCTGACTCGGCACGGGTAATTCTACCAAAGTATTAGGTGTGCTTTTTTGCAATGTAATTGAAATGCATAGAGTTTCAAAGTCCCTTAATGTACAGGGAAGCCTTGGGTTTTAATAGCACACAAATTTATGGCCATGTTTTACTCTGAAATTTTAACCTTTATCATGATATGATAGAAAATATGAATTTCTGATGAAGGAATTCGATATATAATACAGTAGATAATTTACAGTCTGTAAAAGCATTTAAGTGTATATCTATAGTCACACATATATCTACCTTCATATAAATATATAATTTGTATTTGGGAGTAGAAAAAAAGATATTTTCTTATTCAGCTCACTTTATTCATTCAGATAATATCTGTAAACCCCTTTTCTCTAATTTATTTATTTTCACTTAAAATTCATGTCTTCTATGGGCAGATTTTCCTGTCTATAAAGTCAGAAGCCACTTGTTTTTCTATCCAATTTAATATATTATCTATTTGTTTTGTTCCCCTGAAATGAAAACTCTTTAGTGTGAGGATTTGCTGTTTGCTTGGCAGAATTTACCTGTTATGCAACATCATGTACACTCATGGGACTGCATAAATTTAAAACAAAAAAAAGGGGTTTTTTTATTATGGTGAAAAATGCCTGGGCTGCCCTGAGAAGATTACACAGAGTAGCAGTAAATCCTTGAAAGCAGTAGTAGTTCAGGCAGCTGGTGAATAGATGTTTAGCTCTGCTAGTACTGGCTGGAGACAGAGCTTGATACACTTCATCAAACACCCATCTTGTTATTGTCAGCTCAGTTGAATTTGGATGCCCATGAGGTTGGATCAAAGAGTATTTAGGACTTTCTGCTCATTTTGAAGAGTGTCGTCATTCCCCAATTTGCTGTTTACAAGGGTATGCGCTTTTAAAAATCTTTCATTGCTCAGACAGATGAAATTTGGTCTTTATAAAAAAAGAAAAAAAATTTATTTGTGGAAGAAACAAAATGTTTCATGAGAAAGGACAAGAAAATCTATCCTGGAAGAGCAGTTAATTGTATGCATGAACAAGTATATTTTTCAGTAAGTCTTGTTAGCACTGTTTCCATGTTGTACAACTGAATCACAACCCACTAATGATCAATTTTTATTCACTGCTAGCCACTCTGGATAAATTAATAAGTTAGTCCAGTTAAGGCTCTGGGCTGGGTATGTTTATGAGGAGATCAGAAATTCTTAAAGGATTATTTTCTTAGTATAGTCATTTACACTGACATCTCCATTTGCATCAGATTGGACATTAGGAAAAGGTTCTTCACCCAGAGGGTGGCTGGGCAGTGCAACAGGCTCCCCAGGACAGAGGGCACAGCACCAAGCCTGACCGAGTGCAAGGAGCACCTGAACAGTCTTAGTGTATGATTCGGCTTTAGGTAGTCCTGCAAGGAGTAGGGGTTTGGATTTGATTGCCCCTTCCAATTCAAGATATTCTATGATTCTGTCAATTTTAAAGGTGGAATAGAGACTAGATGTACAAGACTATTTTGTACTCTTGTATACAATTATAGGACTCTTAAGTGAGTTGGTAATGGAAACATATTTTTTGTGACCTAGAATTATTTTATTTTTTAGGTACTGTGTAAAAGCAGTAACAAAACTTCTAAACTGTGGACTCAAAGTGGCAGCCAAGGTCCCCAGTGGAACAGAGCAGAAGTGTTCTTAGGAATTCGTTCAAATTTTCAGGTATGTCTTCATATGTGATGTGCTTCCTGGGGAGCTGGCTATTAGTATTTCCATATTAAGCATTCTTCACCTTCTCATTTCCCTTTTTATACCATGCACATACCTCTGCTCCCGAATAGAAGAAATCATCTTTTTGGCTGTCTGATTGGTTATCTGAGCAGGTCTCAAGTTTTTGGAGATTTCTCACTCCTCTTTAATCTCAGACTGATATCCATTTTTAAGACTGAGAATCCCTTCTATCCTTGAATCCAACTCTGCTTAAAATATTCTACTTCTTTCTCCTTAGTGTGCAGTAAGTAAAAACATCTGGGTTTTGAAAAAAGAACCTCGAGCATGATGTTCTCTTTGAAATCGGAGCAGATTCCCAAGCCTCTTAGAGACACTTGCTGTGTTGTAGACTTATGAAAAAAATCCCCAAAAAAACAGCTATAGTCAGTAACATGTTTTTAAAAGAGTTACATTTCCTGATACTTCTGTCTTGGAATTTTAATGAAATTTAAAAATTCTTTTTTACATTCACGGGAATAAATGATGGATGACAGTCTTTTTCAGACTTACTTCGCAGAAGTAGGTGGAACCCTTGCCATTAATTCAGGATGAGTGAGGACTAGTATCTCTTTGAGTGGCATGATTTATTTCCTTTTTTTTGTGTGCTTGGTAATGTTAGCAGATGGTCCTTCAATAACTATAGTGACAGGTCTGTACCAAATGTAGTACAAGATTTTGTAGAATTATGCTTTGACAGTAAGAACTGACCACTTCATCTGAAAAGATTTGTGAGGACCAAGTTCAGTCTCTGTTCTTTTCATGTTGTGTGTATAAGCTTTTCTCTATCTTATCAGTGGCTTACTGTAATAGCTCTGTAATTTTTATTAGGTTATTTTCAGGGCAAAACGTGGTGTCAGTTACATGGGAGACGTGGCAGTGGATGATATTACCTTTGAAGATTGTTCCCCTCTGCTTATCTCAAACAAACCTTGCACATCAGAAGAATTCATGTGTGCCAACAAGTACTGCATCCCAAAGAATAATCTGTGTGATTTTGTAAATGACTGTGCAGATAACTCAGATGAAAGCCCTAGTATTTGCAGTAAGTATGGTGGGTTTTTTAATATAATTATCATAAATAACTCTGCCTGCTGTGAATTTTTATTATTCAAATACTTTTGACAGCTCAGCTAAGAAAGCAAACAAAAAGGTAATAATTTAATTCTGTTCCTTGGCTTTTAAGGATTTTAAATTACTATTATTTAATTTAAAGTCACACGATAGAAAATACAAAGAACTGCTAATGAATTTATTAAAATAACTCAGAAAGCAGCTGTCTTTAAAAGCAGAATAAAATTATCCTGCTTTCCATATGAAAAGAATGTATTAAAGCTGAAAAAAATAATTCAAGCATAATACCTTTGGGAGATGAGGGATCTACCTTCTTAGATATTTCAAGGGTTGTCAGGTCTCAGCAAATCATTTTAATCTGCATATTGTACAATTTTGGTTTTACAAGACATATCAAGAAGCAGCATATGTAGTATCTGATTCAAAGAATGATATTTCCTACCAAATGGCTCCTCCTGGATCACAATATATGGTATTAACATCTCCTTTTTTTCCTTCTACTACTCACACAATCAAATCTGCATTGTTTGGTACCATATTAAGAGTTGCCTCATTTTTATTAAGAATATGAATTCAGTTTATCAAATTCTCTGTGAATACATTTCTATGAAGCAAAGGTATGCTGATATCCTACAAAAGCTAGGGTACAAGGCAAAGGAACCATGTTTTGTAAAGTATTTTTATACTATTAAACTATTAAATCAATGATTTCCAGTCCAGGAATAGATCACTAACCTATATGGGACCAGTTCAGATCTTCTGCAATTAAAAATGAGGAGTATTCCGAGGTGTTATTACTCTGTTGAAAAAGATTCTCAAACTTTGGCTTTTATTTTCTGAAATTTTCAAAGACTGCTTATTCATGGAGTTTTTTGAGGTTTTTTTGAGCTTTCTGGATTGCCTGTCTTTCCCATGAAATATCATCAGACAAGTGAAAACTGAAGCATTAAGGGCAAAATGCTTCAAGTAAACTGATGGGATCTAGTTTTGCAACTACTACAATGAGGATTTTATTCTAATTTCCCATTGGAAGAGATGAATTGAACCAGTCCTTCAAAGTGAATGCTTTCCTCTAATGTGTTTTTTATTATTATTTTTACATAAGGAAAAAAATTGTAAAATTCTTTAGAAAAAATTTCCCTAACAGCATTTTTATTGTAAGCTTTACAGTGAAGCATTATGGTGCTTTAAAAGCGTGGGAGTCATTTAATATGCTAGTGCACAATCATCTGCAGTAACTTGAGCTTCTAAGCAGGCTGTCTAAATTCTCGTTTTCATCAGTGGTGTAACTTGCTTTCAGGCTGAAGTTCATGCAACTTAAAATCAGTGGTTTGAGTTAGATTAAATAAATTGTCTTGTAGATATGAGTATTTCTCTTTGCTGACTGTAGAGATCCTACAAGGACATCTAAATTTAGATTAGGTAATGCCCAATATATACAGCCTTAGAGGGGACATTAGTGCTCATGCCTTACAGTCTTGATTCTTGAAAACATGTCTTTAAAATAAAATGGTCAGTTGTATGCATGAATTTTATTGACTTAAGATGGAATTTGTAAATAATGGAAGGAATTTCTTTCAGAATGATCTTGAAATATTAAGTAACTAAATCAGTTGGAAAAATAGGATTATGATGAATTTTATGGGCAGTTGCATTCAGCTGAGTTAATCTACAATTTGGGATTTTCATAAAAGATAATCATATCGTTTAGCACATCAGGTTTGGGTTGGTTTTAATTGTTATTTCAGATGGCATTGTATTTGCAGATGAAGGTAAAAGACAGTGAAGCTAGTTTTCCTAAATAGCTCACATTTTAAAGAAATTGTTTCTAAATTTTTCTCTTTATGACATTCACAGATTAAAATTTAAAAAAAAAAGAAATATTTTATTTGCTTTCAGCCTGAAATTTTTGAGGTAGCTCTCTGTCCTGTTTTGGTCCATGTCTAGATTCCATGGATTCTAGCTCCTTGTCCTCGTTACTGATGCTTCTGAGTTCCTTTTAGTTAAATAAAACTACTTTCAAGTGGCTGAACTTTATAAGACCTCAGAAGAGGCTCAGATTTTGTTTACATTTTGGAAGAGACATTTTATAATTTCTGATACTGTCCTACAAAATGATACATACAGTTTCCAAATTTATCTTCAAAGCACTTTCCTTTTCAGCAATGATAGTAAGAATATTCAGGGCACAGTTGAAAGTCTCTTGAAGTCTCTTCTGAAATTCCAGCCTACTTCAGCAATTTTAGTCTTGGTAATCATTATAATGAATTTATAGATGTGTATAGAGAAAAATATACAGAACTTAAAATTGCAGCGTGATGAAATTGACTTAACCTTAATTTGTGTGCACAGTTTACTCACCATGCTGGCTGTTTTGACATTCAAGATTCAAAAATTGATAAAGAGTGTGCGTGTTCTTTCATATAAAAATCAACCAAAATTATGACAGCTTTCTCCTTTTCTAGGCATTAAGTACAACTTAAGGAGAAATGTAGATAGTCATAGAATCATTTAGGTTGGAAAAGACCTTTAGGACCATTGAATCCCACTGTTAACCTAGCATTGCCAATTTCACCACCAAGCGCCACATCTACATGCCTTCTAAAGACTTCCAGGGATGGTGACTCAATCACTTCACTGAGCAGCCTGTTCCAATGCTTGGCAACCCTTCAGTGAAAAAATTTTCCTAGTATCCAATCTTAGCCTCTACTGGTGCAACTTGAGGTCCTTTCTTCTTCTGCTATCACTCATTACTTGGGAGAAGACACCAACCCCCACCTCGCAACAGCCTCCTTTCTGGCAGTTGTCAAGAGCACTAAGGTCACCCCTGAGCCTCCTTTTCTCCAGACTAAACATCCCCAGCTCCCTCAGCCACTCCTCATCAGACCTGTGCTCCAGGCCCTTACCCTTCTTTGGACACAATCCGCCAGCAACATTATCTATGTTTCTATATTGGCTAAGAAAATACAAGTGAATTGAGGAATTGTGCAAAAGTAGACTAACTTTGTGTGAGATTCAGCACAAGGTTATCACATCTACATTTAGGTTTTGCCTATATGTGTCTGTATAGTGGCTGCGTTTTTATGGTGCTCAATACATTAATTTGGATGTGTCTGTTCCCTAGATATAGGCATTTGCTCTTGTTCTCGCCTGATCTTAACATGTTCCTTCAGAAAGAGGCTGGTTTTCTGCATGTGTCTTGAATGCCCTATGGAGGTCAATTAAGACCCTAAGGAGCTAAAATAGGTTACTAAATTTGGTTACATTTATGCCATGGATTCTGTTGACTGTAATAAAAAAAGCACTGAGACCCACCTCATATATATGCAAGTAGATCTATCCTATTATTATAGTCTAGAACATTAAAAATGCTGTTTTTAATGAGATACGTGGATATTATTTTTTTATAGTGAAGCTTTTTTTTTCCCATGGATTTGAGTAATAGCTTGTACTATATGTACCTAATTAACTACTTGAAAATAAATCTCTTTTCATGTGTGTGCAAATAAATTTTAGGTGCATCTATTGGGCATTGCAATTTTGAGTTTGAACTTTGTGGATGGAAGCAAGATGAAAATGATGATTTCGACTGGCACCTCAGAACTAGCAGTACTGCAAGACTGGGCACTGGACCAGCTACTGATCATACACTGCAAGAGCCATCTGGTCATTATATTTTTATAAAGAGTTCATTTTTTCAGCTACCAGGACAGAAAGCTAGGATTTCTAGTCCAGTCCTAAGCAGAAGGAATAAAAACTGCAAGGTATGTGAGGGTGTGGTAGTAGCACGAATGAAGAGTTTGATTTCTAGATTGCACCTAGAGCGTACTCCTAAAATGATTAAAGATGATTAATGAACTAATTCTTGAGAAAAAAAAACCCCCGTCTTGTTGTAAAGTCAAGATCTGATCTTATTTCATTGAAATCGTAAGAAAAGAGATATTTTGGTGCAGGCGAAGAAATGTTGTGGAAGTAAATGAATACTCTGGGAGATTCAGATGAAGCTGACAGTGAATGTAGTGTCTGATTTACCCTATCTTATGCAACTTGTCCAAAGTAACAAACAACTGTTTAAGGTTTTGTGATTTTATGGAGAAAGTGTGTATAAGTGCAGTCGTAATTGGTTTTCAAAGAATACAACTGCAACAGGAAGGATGTGTGACAGAAGGCTTTGTCACCAGCTCTTCTCTGGAGAGAAGTGTAAGCCTTGATCTTCCAAATCAGTACAGCACATTGTAGTGACTTCAGCTTGAACATTTCTTTGCAAACCTGGAATAAAAAGTTTCCTGGTTTTGATAACATCTTTTATAGTCTTTGCTAAAAATATAATTTCCCAGAAACTTTAGCTACGCCTTATTTTGAAACTGCAAGTTCACCTTTATACGTCTAATAAGTAGGTCTCTCAAGAGGATGATTTTGATGAGGCCATTTTTTAAAAAGCTTTTGAAATTAACTGTTTGTGTGATCACAGAAATATGCTCATTGAAGGAAGGTTGTCTTAGACTGAAATAGTCCTAAACAGTTTACTGGCTATGAAGGTGACATATCTGTGCAAAATGTCCAGTCACTTGCCTCTAGTTTCATTTATCTCATACCATTCATGAGGAAAATCAAAACAAGAAAAGAGTTTGTCTGAAACTTGGAAAGCATTCTGCTTGAGATTTTAACCAGTTCATTTCACTGAAATACTTCTGTCTGAAAAATCTCCAAAATCTTTATAGATAAGAAAGGAAGTATTAAAGATAAAATCAAACGATTTTATGATTCAAAAGAAAACTTGACTAATTATCATATTCAGTAGCAAAGTTTAATCTAGCCATTATAAAATTATCTTCAAAATTGGAACCTTGTTAATTTTTTATGCCTAAAATACATATATAAAAAAATTCTGCTTATACAAGTGTGGATATCACAGCCTTCTGATTCTAGCATCATATTTGAGAGTATCTCTTTCTCTACATTATCTGGTTTTATGCTCTAAAAATACCTTTTCCATTTTTAACTTCTATGAAGAGTAAAACATGCAAAAAAACGTAAAATAACTGAGAATGACATGTTCACCTCTGTACTGTTATGATGTATCACACATTAAATGCAATTAAGTGCTTGAGGCGTAACTATGGGAAACTGTTGCTTTTATCACATGAAAAATCATTTACAAAATTGTGGAGGTTTATGCACCTTGTACAGACCAAACTCTTGACATCCATGATGTGGCCTGAAACGGTCAGTCATATTTGTGGTATTTTACTTTTTGAAGGTTCTGAGCAGATTTGAAATTTACACGTAGTCAAATGACCAAAGTGAAATTTCTGGTACAGGAAATTGTATGAATGAAAAAAAATATTTCAAGGTCTGAAACTTCATCTTATAAGATCAGAGAGTCCTTGAAGTATTTTACTCCTTCCTATGGGTTATTTAAGCAGAAAATGCTACATCATATATTACAACAGATTTAGTTTGTGATCTTAGACCCTTTCAGATCAATGGAAAGGGAACATTTACATCAATGGGACAAGCTTCATGCAGAGAAAATAAATATACATCAGCAACTATAAAGGGACATGCATGAATAAAAGTCTTTTGTCTATATACGAGACTTTCAGAAACAAAGCTGCATCTTCAAAAGGAATAGAAATACAATATTGAATTTTAAATAACTAAGAGTGCAGTTAATGGTGATGAATTTTCACAGTGATTTTTTTTTCTATATGTATTTGGTCTTTTGTACTTCAAAATTTCTTTTCACCATTTTTACTAAAAATAAATAAATCACTGTTTTCTACTCCAAGGACCTCTTACATGTTTTAGCTGTTTTGTTTTTGCTTATGTCCATGTAGAAGTTTTGCTCCCTCTATAGCTTGGACTATTTTCTAATTGCACACTCTGTAATCTACACAAACACATTTTTAACCAGAAATTTGTTAAGTAAACTAAAGTTGTTTCCTATATTGTAAATGGCACTACTCCATTCCTCTGTTTCCTTATAAAATATTTTAGTTCTTTTACATTTATATGGAAGAGTCATTCAAAGGGGTGCAAAATTAGCTTTTTGGATATTTTAATGCTGGTTTTAAAGTTTGGCTTGTGGAATTGTTAAAAGATTGCCACTAGTAAGTTGTTTTGTTGCATTTTGATTAAATTATTTTTCAATCAGTAAAATTAATGACTACTTTGAATGCTACTAGTAATGTTCAATTTAAGAATTAGAGTAAATACAATAGCAGAATTTGTCTGAAGTCATGTGTTGCACACTTTATGCTCTTGCTTTTGCTTACAGATAATTTTCTATTATCATATGTATGGAGCTCACATTGGATCATTGATTATCTACCAGAGAACTACATTGAAACATGAAAAAATTCTCCTTAATCTTACTGGAAACCAGGGAAATTTCTGGCAGCACAAGGCACTGACCCTGTCTGGAGACGGAGATGAAGATTTTCAAGTTGTTTTTGAAGGGATAGCTGGAAAAGGTCCCAAAGATGGCATAGCACTTGATGACCTCACGTTTTCCAGGGAGTGCTTACCATCCCAGGATTTTTTACCAGCAGAACCCACAAAGCTACCTCCAATAGGTATGTTCCTGCTACGGGTAGTCTATGTATGTTTGGAAAAAAGGAATAGCAGCATTGCTTTCATTTCTTTGTCTCTCTTTCAAAAGAGAAATATTATACAAATCTTGCTAATGGCATGTAGAAATTAAAACACTTTCAGGCAGCCCATGAAATTCTAATAAAATTATTTTTTTAAATAATTGTTTGGGTACTGAGTCAACCCTTGTGAATCTGCAGTTTCTTGTCCAGCCATGTACACTTAGCCAATATCCTCCTTAATTCAGTAGGATTTATTTATCAAAAGTTGTAAAACAGAGTTGTTGTAGAATAAAGAACTGAGTGGGACAGAGCTAATGTGGGTAGTTTGCAATAAGGCCAGCAGGCTTAAATGGTTTTTTGCTGGTGGGAATTGCTACTAATACTGCTTAGGCACCATATCCATATTCTGCCTGTGTGGTACGGTGCCAGCATCAGTGCAATTATTTGCACCACCCTCACTTACTGCACTAGGGAAATAAGACTCAAAACATTTACCAGAAATAATACAGTTTTGATGGGGATGGATCCCAATAACCCCAAGGTAAGAGCTACTCGTGAAAGCATTGATGCTGTACATTAGCAATATTTGCTTGGGCACAAATGATGAAGGAGAGAATCTTTTTGACAGAACAGGACAAATATTTTTCCTCCTTCCACATTTATCATGGAGCTACTGAAATGTGACCTCTGAAGTGGAATTTAGGAGATGCATTTTGTTCCTGGGCCTACTACAAATTTCCTGCATGGCTTCAGAGAGTAATTTTATCTCACTTCTCTGTCTTTCTGATCAATAAAACAAAGTTAATATTTCCCAGTGTCAAGGACTGCCACAAGAATGGATCATTAATTTATGTGAGCAACTTTGCTTTGTTACTGCTGCTAATGAGTAGCCTTCCCCTTTAGGATGTCATTAAGCACTGCTCAGGCACTGGGAAATAACACTGATGAGACTACATCAAACCCAAGAAATTGCACCGAACTTCGAGCACAAGATAAGCTGGAAAGATATGGGCAAAATTTTCCAGACATCTCTCTGATAAGGTGCCAGTTATAGTACAATTGGCTTCTTCTGCCAAGCCGGTCATGGAAATTTATTGCAAATGAAATTGGTATTTTAAAGTTCAGCTTTATATGAATGTTACTCCAGGAGGAACACTAGACAAGGTTTCTGATTCTTTATTTTTGTTGTATGCAGACTCTATCCTCTTAATGGGAGATGCAAGTCCCTGTGGCAATGTTAGAAGTTTTAAAAGCTTTGGTTTTGATAGTAAAGGATGTTCCAAAACACTTTTATGTTTTATAATAAAAAAGCTACTAAAATCTCAGGAAAGAGCCACCAGAGACTGATTTCTTGGTGTAGCTCATCTAAGATGTACTTTGTGAACTTCATAGGTTCACAACACTTTAAGGCAATAGTTTAAATTCGCCCTTATAGTAAACCATATTTTTTATGTTGACAAATTTTACTTGTCCTGGGTAGGAGTTTACATGACCCACTGAGGGGTTCAACTTACAGCTACTACTTAGCAGTGGTATCTGTTTGCATCGTTGCTTGAAAGTGGGTCTGCTTCTGCCTATAGAAATGCTCTGAACTGTGGCAAAATGCATGCTGGATGTTGTGAAAAGTGCTCCATAATGCAACTTTTTAAAATAGAACCAGCTAGAATGGCCACGATGATCAGCTGCAAAAATCTGCAGCCCTAGACTTAACTGCTTATATGTTGAAATAAAAGAAAGTTTAACCAAAAGTAAAACACTTATATCCATTGCTCAAATTTTTAAAAGTTTCCGAGGATGAAGAAGATCATGCAGCAAAGATCTATTTCTTTCTTGTCTCCAGCTAGGGACAATATTTGCTAAGAAAGTAGAAATGCTTCATCTTTAAGAGAGAAATTTGTAGTTTTTGAGGTCTGCTCTAATACAATTCCTTTTCAACTTTTTATTACTTTTAGATAATCTTTGTAATATACACATCAGAGGAGATTCTTCTGAGTCTTATTGAGCCATATCCCTGTGTAAGACAAGTATACTAGGGTGTCTTTGCTTGTTATTTCTGCACATAGAGTGATATGGCAATGAATGTAAAGATGAAATAGAACAGAATCATTAAATGTTCCCGTCTATGACACAGGCTCTCACTGTTCAGAAGAATTTTTCCTCGACTCTACGTAAACACCTTGAAATTCTGCACATTAACAAAAATATATTCTAAGGTGGTTGTTTCTTTCAGCCAAACATGCAGTAATGTTTAAAGGCTGGAAGTGAGCACTGGACAGCTAGAAAAAATAATTTTGATCCTTAGCATTGTAATTTTCTGTAAACTACAGGATACTGTAGATTGTTCTCAACATGCTGCTTAGCAACAACAATGCTGAAGTGCAAACCCTCTGAGAACCACTTAAATTGCTGGGCCTGAGAAACTATAATCATCATTTTAGCCTGGCCCTTATCGAATTTTCATTGTATTAACATCAGTTTTTGCTCATGTGCTACAATGGTACTGTGTGCAGGAAAATGCAAAGACAATTTTGTTCTAACAATGCTGTTTGTGCCTGTTACTGTGTCTCTGCAGTGTGCTAAGATTCTTGAGTTAGATTCTGCCTTGTGTAAAGTGCTGCCTGTATCCACACCAGCCCAGAAAGAGACCCTGGTCACACTGAACCTTGTGAAAGTTGCAGTTATTTCTGTGTTTGCTTTGTGTAGCAAGGTTTTGGTAGCTGGGGGCTACAGGAGTGACTTCTGTGAGAATGTGCCAGAAGCTTCCCTCGTGTCCAACAGACCCCATTCCAGCTGGCTCCAGGATGGACCCACTGCAGGCCAGGGCTGAGCCCAGCAGTGACGGTGGCAGCATCCCTGTGATAACAGATTTAAGGGGAAAAGTTGTTGCACAATAGCAATTGCAGCCAGAGAGAGGAGAGAGAATATGCAAGAGAAAAAGCTTTGCTGACACCAAGGTCAGGGAAACAGGAGCCGGAGGAGGTGCTCCAGGTGCTGGAGCAGAGATTCCCCTGCAGCCTTTGGTGAATACCGTTGTGAGTTAGGCTGTCTCATGGCAGCCCATGGAGGTTAATGGTGGAATAGTTATCCACAAGTTATCCATGAGTAATATTTTATACTTAAAGTTGTTTACAAAAGAGACATCATGGATTTGACAACAATTTCCATGATCTCTAAACTTGGTTTTCCTCTCTTCTTTCTATCCCGTCCCTCCTGCAGTGTTGTTACTGACTACAAAAACTGCATATCCCTTCATCAGAGTTTCTGCTCATGTCTCTGTACTATTCACCTGGGAATACAACAGCTGCCAAGGGCTGCCTGATCAGATTAGCAGGCTACAATAAAGAAAAGTTATTCCCAGAGACTAGAGAACTGGTATCTGCTGACTTCAGTTTTGGAGAGAAGACAGTTATTTTCAGCAAATTAAAAGCAATTCACCGAAGTGTGGAACATGTCTTTAAGAACTTTGAGAATATAGGAATATTAACAGAGAATCTCATCAAGGTCCATTTCACTTGATATCCTGTCTAGTGCTGTCAGTGAGCTGCTGAACATATATGATACTTCCTCTTAATGTTCCTTATATTTCCTTTTTAGGAGACTTTACAAACCAAATGTGGTTTTGGATACGTAGTAAACCTTAATGTATTTGCCTTCTGTATGGAGCTTAGTTTCCCTGGAAACAAATTCAGAAGTATAACCTGCTTCTCACTTCTTGCAGCAAGTTGTACAGTTCTGCCACTGGCTGAGAAAGCAACTCTGTTTTCACCCTGTCTCCTTTTACTGAAAATGGTGAACGGCCAAACATACCTACTCCGTGTTGTTCTCTATGCAATCATCCTTAAACAACACTGAAGGAGTTTCAACAAATTTCTTACATGGAAACTATTCCATATGTTTTTCTTTCTCTGACTTTTAAAAAAATCCACTATACTCTTTTGGGATTACAAAATCAGGTCTGTGTAGAGCGTTTAGGAAATGAGTGACCAGTGGAATGATACTGTAACAAAATGGTTCTTTTTCTCTTTTCTCTCTTTCCTGACAAATCCTAAAGCCTTGATTGTTTTGTCCTTTTTGAGCTTATGTGTTCCTGGAGCAGTTTCAGTACTGTGCTGTGTCACTCTTTAGGAGTGGTAGTGATAGGATTTCATAACCTGTGAAAGACAGACTGTGTTATTCTGTGTAACTCAATTAACATCACATTTCATTGACAGTCACTCAGGGTGCAATTAATTTGCTAAACTTTGACTGTTTATCTCCATTGCAGTGGTATAAAATAACTGACACACCTGTTGGGGCTGGATTATAGGAAAGCGAGTGCCCTGCAATGGCAGCTGATGTCAGGAAGGTTTTTCAGTTCGTAACTAGCACTGGGTGCAGCCCCATTAAGCCACTTCATTTTCCCAAAAAGACTTTTCCCATTATTCATAGTTATTCCTTGCTTATATCACTCTGAATACCTTTGTGTCACTGGCAAAGTTTCTTAACTCATAACTCGTGCCCTTCCCTTGTGTTTTATAAGTAAACGTTAAAGAATACTGCCCTGCTGTTCTTCTGTTCTTTCTTTCTTTGGTTTTTTGTTTGTTTTGGTTGGTGTGGTTTTTTAGTTCCATACTGATTTTTGAATCATTTTAGTACAAATTTCTACTTCACAAAAAAAATTAAAATTTATAGTGTTCAGTCATCAACATAATTAAAATAAATATACACAGAGTAATAGAAAATCAGGAAATCAGATTTGCCAAAAATATTTTCATTTGAAATATTGCTCAAAACTCTAGAGTGTACTCTAAAGGCCAAAGGATATTGCTTATATCACTCTTTTGCAGTTATAATTAGATCTATAAAAGTTTACGGACACAGAAATAACTTTGGCAGTTTTTGTAACTAATATATAATTACAGGAATAATAAAATTTTATGCTTCAATGCATAATGTGGTCTACTGAAAAGAGGAAAAAAATATCTCTTTATGCAGAACTAATCAAATAACAAAGCATTTATATCTTCCTTTGAAACGGCCAGCATTGACCATTGCCTGAGAGAGCAGGATGTGAAATGAATTAAGTAGAATTTCTAAAGCATTTTAAAACCAGTTCTGGGAAGAGAAAGACATAAAAACAAAACTGAAACCAAACAAAAATAAAAAATTAACCCCGAAGCAACAACAACAAAAGTCTAAAAAAACCCAACCGAACAAAGACCCTCCACAAAGACCCCCAAACAAAATCAAGCCTATAAAGAGGACTTATAATTTCTTTTGGAAGACTGACTCTGTCTATAGTTTCCTTAATTGCGTACATCAGGTTGTGAAATTTTTTTTCTTCATTAGTACCTGAACAGCAATATACTCTCAGATGTAAGTAGAATGAAGTTCCATGCAAGTGGCAACTTTCATTTTCACCTATAAAATAATACAAAAGGTTTCTCATTACGGTATTTTAAAACTAAGATATCGACATGTTTATTTTTTCTCTCTCCTTTCTGGCACGGTATACAACTACTTCCATATTTTTCAGAAAAATGGTGGAAATACTGTAGAATATGTAGATTGGTTTAGGAGCTTGATATGAAGCTACTGCTTTTGACTATAAAGTACTCATTCATATAGGTGACTTGAATTCAACTTCTACATATATTGTCCACTGGTTATGATGAAAAGTATTGAGTATGAAGGAGAAAAATATACAGCCGAGATTTTGGTCGTGTATTTTCTAATTCTGTTAAGCTTTCTCCCGTCAAATTCCAAGTCTGTGTAATTGTATTCACCGTACTTTATCAATTTAACTGGAAATACTGCCCTTGTACCACCTTTTTAATTCTACAGTTTCTTCTGATACTTTTTCCTTGTTGGTAGCTTGGACTCTCATTCATCTCCTTTTATTTTGAGCTCTGGACTTACTAGATTGCATAATGGTTTGAAAGCAATGTGCCCATTTGCTAAACTAAAGAAGAAAATCCCATATATTTGTACCAGTCTAATTTGCAAAATAATGATAAAAATTTGGAATGGGTTGTAATTTCAAAGGAGTTAAAAATGTCTTTTCCAGCATTCTGTGGGGATTTAGGATACATTTTAGTCCCTAACCAACTACAACAGTTGAACATAGAATGAAGTATGTTCAGTAAAGATAATTTGCAGAAATTTCCCATATTTTATTATAATTTTATGTCAAAGAAACAAAATTTTTCCCCTAGGTATTCCCAGACCTAATACCTTGAATGTGAAATTAAAGCTCACAAATTCTTTGGAGCAGCAGTCAGATGAGAGCAGAGCCTGGATTGGGCCCATAACTGATTACAACTCTAGAAACTGGCCAACAGAATGTGATTAATGTCATCTCAGTACATGATTAATGTCATCTAAGGTCCTTGGAGGTAGGGCACTGTCAGCACTTGTTTTTCTGTTTCACAAAACTGTTTAACATCTTCAAAACTTTCTTTAGCCCTTGGGTCTCCACGGACTTGTTTCTGAGAAAGGTGTCCCAGAGCAGACATCCAAATAAATATAAGGTCAGGAGAAACGAATTTTCAGTGCTGGCAGTTTGATGTGAGCCTCTGAGCAGCAGGTGAGGGCAGGTATTTATATCTACATTCATAGTATGAGCTGGTAATTCCTGTTGGCAATGAGTAGCTAGGGTTTGGGAATAGCTTTTATAACCACACTGCTCCAAAAAAGTGTAAGAGGAATTTCTGGTACTATATTTATAAAGGAGAGCCCTGGTCTTTCATTTTCTCCCTACTGGGAGAACTAAGCAAGAAGACTTTTACCAAACCTGAGCTTTCTCAGGACCACCAGTGCTGCTGACATTATTAGCTCTCATTACTGAACTTTTCCCTATGTGTTACATATTCCACATTCAGAGCTGGGCTTTCTTTGGGTGAACTGAGAACATGGAAGCTCTAACCCTGTTCTCCATTCCAAGAACTAGATAACAAGTTACTCTTACTGGTGTGTAATTACTTTTTCTCACACATCTAAAGGTAGACAAGTGATGTTACAGTATAGAGCGTTCTTAGAAATAGTGAATGTTTCTACTGTTAAGTCTTGCAACAGCAAAAGTAATCTGAAAAAAGTTTTATTTCACAGTATCTAGTCCTATTTTGCCTTTAGTGCAGTACACCTTTGCTGTGCATTTGAATTTTCTAGACATCCTGGAACAGAATTTCTATGTGTGGTTAAGACTGAAGAGAAGTGTGGTTCTTTATTTTCCTTCTCTAAATCTAGGAAACAAGATCTAACTCTAATTTTTTTTTAAGTTTATACTTTGTGCTTTACATCAAGAAATATTTCAGGCAACTCACTGCACCGCTTCATTTTCATTCTCTGATTTTTTTTGTTCTCAAATTTTTCAACAGAATATGACTTCCAAGTAAAATGATATTTTAGCTTTCACAAGGTACCCAGCTATCACAAGATGTGCCTGGGTGCTGTTTAGTGTTAGGATGAAGAAAGTTAATACACAAATAAGTGGTAAAAAGACTGTTGGCTGTCAAAATTTATTAAGCATTCTCGGCTGTGGAAGGACCACAATCATTTTTTGCTTAAAAGTCAGATCACTCCCTTGGTCTGTCATCCACGTTGAAGACAGAGGCAATGAATGTATTGAACACCTCTGCCTTTTCTCTGTCCATGTTTGTGACAAGACCATCCTCATCCTGTAGTGTGTCGATTGCCATTAATATACTTGAAAAAACTCTTTTTATTGTCCCCCACAGCTCTGCTCAGTTGAGCTTTGGCTCCACAAATTTATTCACTACAGTGGAAAGCAGCATCTCTGTATTCTTCCCATTTCACCTGCCCTTGCTTCTGCTGGCCATACACCTTCTTTTTTTGCCCTTTTTCCAAGAGAAGATTCCTGTTCAGCCAAGATGGCCTTCTGCCTCGCCTGCTTGACTTCTAACATTTGGGAATTGCCTGCTTCTATGCCCTTAGGAGGTGATGTTTTAAAAGTGGCCAACACTGATGGACCCCAGCACCTGCTTTTTCCCAAGGGAAACTCACTAATTCCCTGAGCAGTCTGAAGTCTGCTCTCCTCATATCCAGAGTTGAGCTTTTGGCACTTTTCCTCTTGTCAACAGAGATCTTAAACTCAATTGCTTTGAGGTCACTGTGGCCAAGACGGCCGCCAATCTCCACTTTTCTCACGAGATCCACTCTGTTGGCAAGCAGTAGATCAAGGAATTTGTCAAAGCTTGAAAAGAAGATTGTGTAAGAAATAACTTCGCTCGTATTTGACTTAGAGATGAAGGTTTGGGTTAGGTAAATATGAGGGGTTTAGGTAGTATTGTTTTTTGGGGTTCAGGACTGTTGGTAGTTTCCTCTGTATTTCCCTTACCTTCCTTCCCAAGCAGAGGAAAGCTGAATGGCAGAGCTTACATGGAAAGCGCTGTGGAAATCCTGTAAAGTGGCATCAAACAGTTTCATCAGGGTTGTCTTTCTAAACATGAACTATTCTGCTCTTTCCATGTTCAGTCACTTCCTAAGCAGATGTGCTACTACTCGCTTACCTCGAAGTGTGCTGATAAACGTGAACACATGCTGAATGGCAGTGCAGTTAATAAAGTTATTAATGCTTTTGGGAATAAATGATTGTACTGGATTGGATTAATGTTAGATGAGAACAATAAAAACATGCTTTTGTCTTAATTGTTCATACTGGCTGGAAAAAAGATAAGGAACAGAACTCCTTAATCACAGTAGGAGACAGTGTAGCAACATTACAGCCTAACAGTGTCAAGTGTAATCCTTGTTGTTTTCAAAGCCTCACCTCAAAGCACTTTTGCTGACTTTATAGGTATAATTTTAGTCTTTTTCTTCCAGTGTCTGAGAACAAACGTGTAAGTCAGAGGAAAGGGAAAAGCTGACCATATTTGAAGCTATGTATCTGTAAGATACTGTGTGATTAAGGAGTTTGTTGGTATCTTTCTCCTCCATCAAGCATTAAGCATTTTTCATTTTCGTGTTGACCTCTTCAGTGGAGGCTTAAATGTGTGTGGAAGGCTGTTCAAGACATCAATGAAATCTTTTAATCACCATGTCCGCTTCAGATGAATGTGGCAAATACAGTAATCCTGAAATTTAGTCCTTCTGAGAAATGACAGATGGGGATTCATAGGGGTCATAAGATTCAATTTAATTAGTTTTGGGCAGTGTTAGTTTCTCCTACACCTGACCCTTACTCACATATTTCTGTACTGTTTAAATATAGCTGTGTTTAAATGTTGTAATTTCTTATAGAAATTCTGAGCAAACTATGTTTCTTGCAGCTCTTTCACACTTTAATCCCATCTGTACACAACTGAGAATACTCCAGAACCATTTTCTTTGTAGTTTACTTTTGTATTGTTGAATATTAATACTGATTTAAGGGAAGAAGTTGGCATTCGTAAATAGTAGAGCTCTCCAGCTGATAATAGATGTATCTTGTTATCTTCCACTTTGAATATTGAACAGTGATTTGTCAAATTAAAGCCTTGACTGGACCACCTCATAGTGTCTAACATTTGAGTGGAAAACATTTGAGGTCTTGCGGGCGTATGATAGAAAGACTATTTACTACTTATACTGTGTCTTTTTACACGCCTTTATTTGCCAGAGAAAGGTTTCTCGACATACTTTTGTTCACACTTTAGGTTCTGGAACCAGTGTTTCTCAGGTTCTGAGACTGCATGTTCACTGACTTTTCTCACCAAGGCTGAATTTTGCCGGGGCAGTGTCCTGCCCTCTGGTGTCAGAGTCAGGGCTGTGACTGTAAATTAGAGCTGGTTGGTCAGGCTTTGAGTAGGATTTGAGGGAAGTGCTTTCCACCTGTCACATTTACTGAGCACAGTCCAGCAGCTCTGGCAAGTTGTACAAAAGTGATTTATCACTGCACTGCAGCTTCACCTTCCACTGAACACTTTGGGAAACAGCTTGGGGTATGGTGGAGAATATGAAATGAACACATATTCCAGTGCAGCCAGTGAAGATCTCTCCCCCTTCAGATTCAGTTATAACATCATAAAATGCTTTAAGTTCACTGTTTAACCAACTTTTCTTTGATTTCCTTGTAGAAATTCCCTTCTGACATACCTCAGCTATTTAGAGTTTGTGAAACCTGCTTCTCATGATCAAACTGTTCTGATTTATGGGTGTCTGCTTTACTTCAAGCCATGCTTTAGATTCAATCTCCAGACTTTTCTCCCATCACAAATGCATCAGAAACCACTGACCAGAGCCTGCTCTCAGCACCAGGAAATGCAGATGCCATACCTTCTTCCACCTTCCAAACAAATCAGATAGCAAGTTGGACCATTAAACCAGAGGTCACGACTAAACCATTCGGGGCTCTAAGGCAGAGGTGACACCAGTTATGCACCAGTCCAGGCTCTCATAAAAGCACTGTTACATTGATTTACTTCAGGCAAGATGTTGGTCTATAGTTATAAAATACATTTTATGTGAGCTTCAAGTTGTACTTCTAAAGGACATACTACAACTTTTTGACGTATTTTTAGGATTGTGGATTTGATACCTAAGGAATGTTTCATCTTTCTGTGCCCTTACTAAAGAGTTCAGGCAGTAAGTATTTAGATTTGATTTATTTGAGCCAGAACATGGCAAACCAAAATTTTGTGCAATATAATTTTATTTTGGATTTTTGCTAAGAGTAAACTCAGGAGTGCAAGTTAAGTTTTGCACTTCAGTTAGTATTAAATTTTTCTCGCTATAGTATATGCATATGATGAATACTATTTTTTCTGAAAAAGCTTTGCTTAAAAACTACATGTGGATTCCTGTTCTCTTAGTATTTGTTTTTCCACCCTCAAGAAGATAGGTTATACATTTCAACATATCTTTGGAAAGGGAAGACTATATGAAAGAACTGATGTATCACTGTTCTCAGTCAGCATATGTCCTGTTACAGCAGTTCTCCTTGCTTGTCCTTTTCTTTATGTTGGAGACATAAACCACTTGATTAGCACTGGAATAACAATATTGACATGTATTGTATATCTTGTTTCAGTTTTCTGGCAAGGAACAAACCAGTCTTGATGCTACTGCAATAGAAGGAGTATCTTTCAATGAATCTAGCCCTGGTTCTCTTCTTATTCAGTATGGGGATTTACCACCTAAAGAAAGTAACTAAAAAGTTTCCTTTTAAGTTGACCTACTAGCATGTTTTATAGACAAAATAGGGGTAGAATTACTCAATCAACGTGGAAAGTATGCACTATTTCTATTACTGAAGATATTAGTATGCTAGCACTGTAAGAGTGGAGGAGTTAAAAAGACCTTGTATCTCTAGTCAAAACCTGGGGTTTTCTATTTCTTTTGAGTGAACGCACATTTACATGCATCTAAGCAACTGAAACTGAAGCTTTTGCTCTTAATAATATTGCTTTTAGCATTGCCCTGCTTATCATACATGCAGTAAACTCAGTATGAAGAGGCATTGAGTTGCCCATCGTACCTTCAGCTCAGGGTTTCTGGTAACCTTAAATAAAGTAAAGCACCATGTTAGGACCCATTGAATGTGTCACAGATTGGGTATGTCTTAAAGGGTATTGAGTGACTGATAAAAACCAATAATATTCTAATAACAAAGTACGAACAAACAGAACAAAGAAGATTCTTCAGTGCTCTGTCATGGATGGAGACAATAATACAGAACAGTGATAGGCTACCTTGCTGTTTATGTTTTTGGTTCTTTTTGGTTTTGAGGTTGAATATTACTGGATCTGATTATTGGAAAAGAATTCTCTTGTGCCTGTGTGTGGAAATGGACAAGATAAGAAATCTGTTGAGGAAGTTTTGGTTGTTGGAGAAGCTTTTATCTGCTCTTTCTTTGTAATGGTCATGACTTAGAAGGTTGACAATTTCTTCTAAAAGCCCCTTTTGCAAATGAACTCAAGCTGTTGTTTTTCTAACTTTCAGTTGTTCACAATGCAAATCAATATGTCAAGGTACTTGCAAGGCTTACAAAACCAAATGTTTGCACTCAATTCTAGAAAAAAAGGCTATTTCCTTCAAAAAAAATCTGATACAGTATAATACTTTTTAAATGTTTTTTTTTTCCCCCAACACCCCAACATCTGAAAGTCTTTAAAAATTCTTGTAATTTCTAAAGCTTTGCTTTTGAAATGAGATGCATTTTTCACGTTCCTGCACTGACAAGTCAGTATTACTTTGCATCATCAACAGTGATAAAAACACTTTTCTCTGTGTCCTTGAGCTATACTGGTGAGATATTAGAGGAGAGATGTTCTTGTTAACAAATTATTTTTTTAAGGACACATAGATTTCAGTCATACAGTAATGTCAACTCTGAGCAAGAAGGATAATGGAGTAATTGTTGCAGGGAAAAACTCAGAGATCTAAATTATCCAGAGAGCCCCTATCCCTGGGATGTCACAGTCTTAGTCTGCTGATTAATTACTCTGGCCTCTATACCAGATTATGGTTCTCCAGGAGCTCTAGCTTTGATTTAGAAGAAGGTGCGCTTCTAGCTGTGTGAGTGTAAATAAAATCTTTTGAAAATCTTTTGAAGCAGATCTAGATTTTCACACCTATTGATGGGTTATTCTGATAATTGTAAACTATCCCATTCATTTGATTTGGTTTAGGTCTGGAAAACATCGATGTTGATACTATTAAATATAATAAGTTTAAGAAGGTTAACAATTTACTAAATTTAACTACTTTGAAATAATCCCAATTAGAACATAATCTGGCCACTTCTGGGAAGGATAATAAAAAATGTTTCTATAAACACATTAATAGAAAAAGGAGAGGCAAGGAAAACCTCTATTCCTTGTTGGATGCAGGGGGGAATATATTTACCAAAGATGAGGAAAAGGCTGAATACTTGAGACCTTCTTTGCCTCGATTTTCAACCATGACAGGTTGTCCTCAGGAAAAAATTATTTTCTCTCTTGATGTTTGCAGGTACATTTTTTTTTTCAAAATATATTTAAGAGAAACATCCTTATAAAATAAGGAGATTAATCCTTGTCCTAACTACATATTTTAAAATATAACAGTTTCACCTGTTGATTTTGCTCAGGCTATGTAAACAGGGGGATTATTGACTGGTGCAGCTGTTTTCCTCTGTTGTATAAATCCCCCTCAATTCAAAGATTATTTATCTGAAGGATACATGTAAAGATAAGATAAAAGATATTTATCTGAAAGGGGGTCTAAGAGTCCCTTAGGGTCTACTGTAGCCTAGTGTGTTGATAAAGTTACCACACAGGACAAAAATTCTACCCACTAATAATCTTCACGAAACACTAATGGGAGGAAAAATTTACTGAACCTTGTTAAGGAGAAGTTCCTCTCAATTAAATATCTCTCTCATACCCGCAGGGGTCTATATAACAGAGTTTTTGAACAATTAGGATTGAGAAAAAGTAGGAAAGAAAGGAAGAGAGCTCAAAAAAAATTTTTTTTCATGTAGGTTCAGGGTTGTTTTTTGTGGGGAGGGAAGGTTGTTTGTTTGTTTGTTTGGTGAGTTTTTTCCCTGCAGTTTTAAAGCCTTAGAAATGTCATTTAAAGAGAAGCTATACTATGGAAGTACATCCAGAAGCAAGTCACGTTACAGACTCAGTTAGGCAGTGTAATATCATTCATTACACATGCTTGAAAAGATTCATTCATGCCAGGATTCAAGATGGATTTTTTTGTTTTTCCTCAGGAAACAAAGACTTCCACTTTTCAACTCTGCTTTTTTTTTAAACCTGAAATTGGAGGCAATGCTACAAAGGGACCTCAAAATTCAGTAGTTATTGCAATTATTGATCACTGAACTGCAAGGGAAAGTATTTCAAGGCATGAACTGCATCCTGAAATTTAAATTCCTAGTTTGCTGACAAAATAGATGTTTTGCTAAATTCTTACTGCCATCCCATAAAAGAAAGATAGGATTATAATAACTAGCTCCTAAAAATATATGCCCTTTAAATTAGGCAGCAACTTTATAATAAATCTCAGTCACCCTTTGGGATACAACACAGATGACTGAAATTCTTAAGAAGATTGATAGACGTTTCTGATGGACACTGACTGACTCATCGATACTATTGCACCATTCTTTTGATCGGGACCATTTTCCGAGATTGTGTACTAATAAAAATCACACCGATGCTTTTATAAACTTGTAATTGTGAACTTCAAACAAGTCCTTTTCTTCCAGTCAGATTACCCATTTATCTTGTCTCTAGATCTGGAGACCTTTTTCTGATGTTCTTGACTTTCCAAGTCAGTATGAGATTTTTATTCTTACTTGCTTCTTTTTGATCAGAAATTTTTCCTCCTTTCTCTGAGCAACTGTTAAAAGCCAAATAATACGCAATCATCAAACCTGATACATATTTTTTATGTTACTAAGAAATCAGGAATTAAAAATGAATAATTTCCCTGGAAATCTTGCTAGATAGTTCTATCATATTCCAATATTTATTTGCACTTAAAATTTATTTTAATAAGGATTGCATTAGGAGGATTTTTACTTAAAAAGGAGAGGTTCACACTTGTTTTCTTTAGCTGACATCTAGAAATAAAATTATTTGTTTTCACTTGACCCAAAACCTACAGCAAAGGGTTCTGACAATGTTTTTTTTCATTTGGGGGTATTTGTAATTTAGAGTCTGACTGAAACAAATGGCATGGGATGGAGGTTGCCAACATGACCACTGAATACCCAATCTCTTATCCTCTTTTTACCAATAAATAATTTTTTCTGACCTCTTAATAAAATCCAGCCTTATGTGAATTTAATTTAGCTCCTTTAAATTAATACAGTGGTAATGGAAACAAGTTTTTAGCACCATGTGATTTTCAGTATCAATTAACTTAGATTCTCCCTGTACTTGTGCAACTTTTAAGACATACGTATTCTAATTTTGTCTGTCGAGCTGATATATTGATACTTCTGTTTTTAAGTAAAATAATGCTTTTTAATTTATTTCTGGTAGAGCAGAATGTACAAAGTAAATGGGAAGGGGTCCATTTCAGAATTCTGTGTTTCACTTCTTGATTACAGAATGTGCTAAAGTTGCTACGTTTTATTCAGAGTCCTGCAGAAACTGATCTGAAATGAAAACATGAAACTTAGAAATAGATCCTGTGATCTGAGTCCTACAATCTTGAGGCTGTACAATAGCAGAATTATCCCTTAATAATGGCAGGAATACTGCACAAAAAGGACACTGCCAACCTACTGAACTCATAAAAAAAATTCCATTAAAAGGCAAACCTCTGTAGTTAAAACAGAAAAGTTTTTTCTTCCAAATTAGGGCTCCTAAAGTGGCTCAACTTTGCAGCTAAAATAAAATGATTTAATCCAACACCACATGAAAGGAGAATGTCAGCAATTAAGTCAGACTAGAAAGCTTTGTTAGTGAAGGAATGCCTGGCTGGAGCTTGCCCTCTGAGGCTTTACAAGGGAAACAGTCATTTATTTAGGCAATCACTTGACAAAACACAAAAGAAATAAACTGGTAATGGATTGGCACATCAGGGGAACCAAAGGCTTTTAATAAAAGTGCTCTGGACCACCCTCCTCCCCCTAAATATTAAGCTCTCTGAAATGTAACCTTCCAGTAACCTTGCTGGGATGCATGGCACTGTGATTCACCAGGACACCCTCATTCTTCTCTTTTCAGGCTCCTGCTCACATGGCCATAGGCAGTGCCAGAATGGCAAGTGTTACAGACCAGAACAAAGCTGTGATTTTGAAGACAACTGTGGGGATAATACAGACGAGAGTGAATGCGGAACTTCCTGCACCTTTGAGAATGGTAGATGTGGCTGGCAAAATTCCCTGGCTGACAATTTTAACTGGGTGCTAGGGGTCAGCTCGCCTCAAAGTCTTAGACCTCCCGGGGACCACACGCTTGGAAATAGAACTGGTATGTTGTTAGTTCACAAACAAGATATAATTGCCTTCATGGAATGTTTCATACCTTCACAGGCAGCAGGGGAGTACTAAAATGTCTAATCAGGCTGTCATTTTTAATTAATTAGATGTGTTACAATATAAAAATATTAATTACCATTGTACAATAACTTTAATTTAGGACAATTGAATCTTAGTTGTTTCTCACGTGAGTCAGGCAAGATAATTTGATACTTGTCTGGAGAGAGGCATTTGGTCTGGCTGCAATTTGCAAGGGTGAGTTACCTCAGCTCTGAGATCCACTGGGTCCCACTCCTTCAGAGCTTGAGGTCATTTCCAGGAAGCTTACAGTTTCCCATAGTGACTATTCATACTTTAATTTTAGATAATGTTAAACAAATAAATAAATTTAAATAAACAAAGCTCCTTTGTTAGTGCATCTCCTGGTTTGTTTTGGCCAAAGCACTCAGTTATCTGTTCATGTTCTTGCTACAAGCTCTGTGCCTTCATCCTTTGCTTTTGAAGGTCCCATAGCTCAGGCAGACGTTACCAAGGCTGAGCTCAGAACTGACCTTAAATTGAAATATTTCACAGCAGAGTTGCACAAAGGAGTGGTAGTCGTAGTTGAATGTTTACACGAGCTGCTGAAGGACAAAACCCAATAAACTTGAAAATATGTAGAAAAAAAATAATTCGTTTGCATTGTCTAATAATATATATGTTTAAGATATTATCACAAATACATCACTACATGTGTTAAATATACGCTTGACCTCAGGAAAAAAAGCAAATTTCTTATCCCATAATACTATAGCAAACATCTATGGTCATACCTTAGCCAGAGAAGTGTCAAAGTTAGAATGAGCCCATTCGTTTATGCAATATCTAGTGAAGTAAAATTTTTTTGCCTAATTCATATAGAAACATTAGTAGATGTGCAACTAAAATTTAAGTGTGTTATTTATACTACTTTTATGTTTATGTGAAATACACATTTCGTATTTGTACAAACTAAAAAATGACTTTGAAAAGTTGGGACGATTTTTTATGCTTCTGATTAAAAATAAAGATGGAAGACTCAAGGACCATATCAGTCTTGAAAAATATTGACTCTAGGCATCTATTTTTGCAATTTCCTCTAACTAAATAATTTATATGAGTACTAATATTCACACAGAGTAAAAATGACCAAAGGTAATATGAACCATTAGGGATACCTAGTGATTTATAAATGCATAAAGGTTTTTTCCATGTTTCAGAAGTTTTTGTTTAGTGTGACTTGCTATTTGGAAGATTACCTTTCAGGAAACTTTATGCTGAAGTTTATCATGATGTGGCTATTGTACTGTGGCATGTGTATTGTCAGAATTGCAACTCCTGCTGTCCGGCAGGGACATGTAATCAACGTAGCCGGAAAACATGGAAGTGTTCCCAGTCTTCTGCACAGGCCCATCCAAATCTTAAGCTGCTACAACCAGTTTACTCCTGATATAAGAAGTGCACAAGGAATGGGATCTCGTAATTTTTTCTCCTAAGCTGATGTTGACTAGTATGAGACCTATGAGGGAAGTGTGCTTCATATGTCTCTGCATTTATTTTGCTCAGTTTTAGAATCTAATTTGAAAATCTAAAACATTTTTTTCAGTAATACATCATTTAATTTCAGGGCATTTCCTATATCTTGAGGCCACTGCAATAGGCCTAATAAATGAAAAAGCCCATGTGAAGAGTTCCATATGGAAAGAATCAAGTGGGACTTGTGTGATGAGCTTCTGGTACTTCAAATCACCAAAAGCCATGGGACATATTCAGGTTCTGATTAAGGTAATAAAAATCCCCTTTTCTTTTGAATATATTATATCTGTAAGGGTGCACATGCTCCCACAGAGTGCTTCAGACAGTGACATTCTGTTGTTTAGCTGGTAGACTGGAAGAGCTCCCACACGCCTCCTGCTTCAGTGCTGGTTTTTATTACTCCAGTCTCTTAAAAATGCTTTTAGCATTTCTCTTCCAAGAGAAGCTTCTCTGAAAAGCCACAGAAAATCTTTTAAAATCCTCTTTTCATTTTTCCCTCTGCATATATAGTACCTTTCTCTTTGATATTCTGCATGTGAGGCTATTTTCATATTTTGCTTCCATCCCTATTGGTAGTTATCAGTATACAGCCCTATTGTTCTGACGGGATAACACGAAAAAAAAGAACTAACAATGTACACAAAATTAGAATAAAATGCAAAAATATGACTGCATTAAATAATTTATATTTTTATTTAAACAGGTACAGAGTACATAATCAATTTTATTTAGAAATACATTTTTTTCACTAAATGTGAGATGACCGAAAATCATTTTAAAATACTATCTAGTTATTAATTTGCAAGTGAAAACTGAGACATTTGTAAAAAATTGTCTGTTCCTTTGTTGTTCATTAAAAAGGATTAACTGCTTGTAGAAGCAATTTTTAAATCATAATATGGTTCAAACAAATTAATTCTTATGTAGAAAATAATAATCAACACTGTTCAGACACAGTGACCACTTCCAGACATACCAGAAAACTTTGCAAAAGGCAGTGTGTGTATTTGTGCTTCCTTGTATCTGCGCAGGGAGTTCTAGTTATTCAAATTTAAATCGTGGTGCAATTTATTTGCCATCTGTCTGTTAACTTCCCTGCCTACGATATCTCTAATAATGTCTTGGCAAAGTGCATTTAAGTTTCTATTTCCAGTGCATATGTTGGCTGACTTAACTTTAAATGATAAATTATATTTTTTTCCTTGAAACTAAATTGCTAAAAATTATTTTTCCAATATTCTGGATAATATAAAAATAATTTTAAAGCCTGAAAGATAAAAGACTTCAATAGAATTTAATATCTAGAGATACAACCTAGGATATGTCTTCCTGAAATATAAAAACAATGAACCCTTTGACAGGCATCAGGAGATTTTTTTCATGAATTAGTCCAAACACCTACAAATAACAGCAGACCACACATCAAGTACCTGTATAGTTAATGAGATGTATTTATACAGCTCTTTTGCCTAGACAGGCTCAAATTTGTAAAGGAGGCAAGTAGATTACAGAAAAATAATAATTGTTGTCTTAAAATAAATTTCAAGTTTTAATGTATTAAGAAATGAAAACAAAAATAGATCCCATTATATAAAATAGATGCCATTACATAAAATGAATGCAAAATCAAATATTTATCTTAACTCAAAGATAGATAAATATTTATCTTAAACATCAGATTACATTCTCATTTCATTACTGCACTGTGTAATTTTTAGTAACTAAATATTGTAGTTATAAGCATTTTAGGATTGCTTAATTTTAGTTATAAGCTAAGTTGCAAACTAATTTTGGTGGAAAATAAATATTAGCCAGATCAGGCATGTGTGAGTGGTTTGTGTCACTGTTGATTTTTTCCCACCCTCAGAATGGACAAAGTGTTTTAATTTATTTTTTTTCTATATTAATCTGAGCAGAGGTTTATTAGATAGCTATCCCTATCATAATACATCCTATCATTATAGCCTGTAGAGGTCTGCTGTACTCGGATTCAAATATATTACTTTAATGGAATTTTCTATATGACAATAAAATTTCCTTTTTCTATGTTTTGGGAATATTCTTTATGTTTTTTCTTTGTTTTATTCTTATTGCACTGAGACATTGCCCTCTTCTTATTTTCACCTTACTTTATTATCCTAATAAACCTTCAAGACATTATTTTTATGTTATTTTAAACCCCTGTCTCCAGGGAGTTTAAAGATATTTTTAAAGGCAGTCTGAATAGAAAACGTTTGAGTCATGACTCATTAAATTTTTTTCTTTTAATGAAAGCACGAATTCTACCTGGAGTTAGGAAAAATTCTTCTCATCATTGTACCTGGGATTTTCTGCAGATCATCTTAAGTTTACCTGTTATGCTGCTTATAAGGACCCATAAGCCCATATTTTAATCAGAGTTTCTATTTAGCAGTTTCTCTAAGAATAAAATCTAATTAAACACCACATAGGCATGGGAAGTCATGCTGAAGCTTCTCCTGCTGGTTCAAAGTGCAATACCTAGATATTTCCATCCAGATTGAGTATCTCTTGATTTAAAATAAAGTTGAGGTCAGTGAATTCAGATCTGTAGGTAGTGATTAGTTGAAAATGCAAGGAAGAGAAGATCTGGGAAGGCAATTACCATCTCAAATTTAAAAACTTAGCAAACTGTCTCTGACTGAAGTCATCATATCCATTGAAAGTTCAAATGACAGTGAAGACTATGTATACAATGTCACAGCAATGAACAATAAGATGAGGAAATATAGTATAGAGGAAGAATTAAAGCTGTTTCTTAAAAAATCGTACTTCATGGTATGCATCAGTGTCTTTTCTTAATATATGCATTGCTTGTTCACATTCAGGAAGTCTAAGGATATTATCTATCATACTACTAAAGTGGTATCTAAGATTATGAGATAAACAAAAACTAGAAATGAAACTAAAAGACCATAAAAGGGTACTATAGCCAAGCATGAACTTATTTTGTTAAGGTTTGCAGCTAGAGAAAATAAATTCATTTTCCTAATGGAATTTCTCTGAAGTTACTGTTGTTTTGATTTTTTTCTCTTGAAATTGTACTACATATTCTTTGAAGAAAACTGTCTGTACATGGAATGATAACAATACAGTCAAAGTTATGGGCTGTTGAACTAGCTGCAAACATATAGTATTCTTCAAATTGACCCCCTCAACATTTATGTAAACAAAAGATGTTGACAGTGCAGCTATTTATGAAAACTGAAATATCCAACTCACCACCCATCTAAATTCAAAGTTTTTGATAGCGATGCAAAAGCAAACAGAACATTCCCCGAAGAGATCTGGATATAACTAGTCAAAACTTTTTCCAGTGAGATTTTGAGACATTCTAGTCTTGTCTGTGGCAGTTGTAAGAGAATAGCATCCATTGCAGGAGATATTTCAAAGGTCAAGTGCAGCATGTTCACTGTGCCTGTTTTAGTGGTGGTGGTGGTGGGGTACCTCATCAGCACTCAGTTTATTTTATGAGTCAGAAGAAGCAGTATATTTTTAAACACGCTTATAGAGGGACAAGCAAGAATTATTATTCTGCTGGTCTAAAATAAGCTTTCTACTGCTGCTGAAGTTGTCTCTGCCATTAAAAAAAAGAATAAAGTCCTAGGTATCACAGTAGGAAAGGAGCAACAAAGGATAAAACCATTTGTTGAAAATAATTGTTGTGGTATCAATGTTAATTGCTTTTGTATATAGACATTTTAATTAAAAAAGATAATTTCGGATCAGTACAGTTAGGGGAAGATTCTTTCAAAGATTTGAAACAAGGCTCTAAAAACAAATATGCAGATGAATAAGGAAGGTGAAACCTGTCATTAGTAACTCCCTCTGCTGACTGTGACAAGGCCAATACACACAGGATCTCATTAGGAAGTTCCAGTGGACCTTACCCAGGCATTTAATTAATTCCATCCCGTTACAAATGAGCAAAGACATAATGATATTCGGGAAGACAAGAGGTCCTGGCCAGCGCATGGCAAGTGAAGCAGGGCCCCGTTTATACTGCAGCAGCAGCAGCCTGACCTGGCCAGGGCAGCAGGCAGCACCCAGCCTCCTCCAGCTGCTCAGGGCTGCTGCAGCACAGACCCTGTTACCCGGCTGCTGCTTCTCAGCAAAAGCTGGGAGCCATCACAGTTGTTCCCTTGGTATTGTTATTGCTTTCAACCAGCCCAATGTAGAGAGGAGAGGGTTGGTAATGCAGAAGGATATGACTTAGCAGGTGCCAGAGCTCAGGTATAGATCACTCACAGAGGATCCTCCAGTTCCCTGGTTATTTTTAGTGGAGCAGTCTGCTATCCTGGGCTGTGGACATAAAAATCTGCGGCAGAGGTGCTGCAGATTCCAGCTGGTATATTCTGGACATTTGTATTTGTAGGATCAAGTAGCTTAAAGTGACATTTTTACAAATCAATGTATTTGACCCTACTTCTATGGGAAGTCACTCACTTATAAGGCTTAAGGAAACCACTTATGCTACTTCACAGCATAAAATAGAATGTGTATTTCTACACTGATTCTTCTCACTGACTGTGTGAAAAACAATTGACCCCTCACATTAATGTAGAAGTTAGAGATTGCATCGGGTTCAGGTAGCCTCAAAGCAGATTATCTGACCTCTATGAAACTAGAGGAAGAAATTAAATTTTCAAAGAATTGCTTGAACGCTTTACTTAAGAGTTTGCTGAACTTCAAATCATGCACCAAAAAATATAGAATATCTGTAGATTTAATAAACATAGTAATAAGGTTTATTTTGTAGACAAAATTAAATTATTAGCAAAATTCTTTAAAACTAACAGCAAAGTGTAAATTTTTCTAGTATTTCACTCCACATAGCAGCATAGCGGTAATGGCCTTTATTTAATGAGTACCTAAAGGACACAGTTTTAAACTATTTACTCCCGTTACTGACCTGCGAACTGTTATTAAAACTTGTATTTGAGTCAATGAAATGTCTTTTCTGACTAATGAGTGAGAGTAAGAGAATATTAATCCCAAGAGTTCTGAAGGAACTCAGTAGAGATAGTGTGAAATACAGTATTACTTGTCAAGAGTAACTTTCATGGCATCTTTACTTCCCAGAGCAAGATAATTTTTTATTTGTATTTCCTGAATCTCAAATAGCACTTTCCGTCTTTATAGACATTGTTTCAAACAGGGTTGTTTTAGGCCTGATTCTGACACAATGATGTAAGCATATTTCCAAGCAAATTGAGAATGAGAGAGTGATTAAATAGAAATAAGTCAGTTTTTCAAAAAGAGTTTATGGTGCAGACACCATTCAGTGTGTTTTATTTTCTCAGATGAGTACATTAGGAAGTTATTTCAATCTTCTTATTGTCAGTTACTGGAAGAATATAATTCATTGTATTCCTGTGCTGCAACAAGACGTAAGCATTCATTCCAAAGAGTTGGTGAGAGAGAATAATATATTTAAACATCCTCTGAAGGAAAAAAGTATTTTGAAAAGAGTTAAAGAGTCACCCTTGTATTTTGGCATCTTTCTTGTGAAGACAAGTGGTTCATGAGAGGATGTGTAACCTACAATCATTGTTTTTCTAGAAACACATGTAAGTGAAATTCTGCAAATGTGAATTATCAGGGGTTTTTTTCTTTAAATTCTTTGAGAACTTGACCTTTTCCTTCCTTAGGAGCTGAGGGCAATGAATAGTATAGGATTCGCGCGACTAGGGCATGTCTCTGTCATGCAGGGCAGTGCCTGGTTATAAAACTGGGCAGTCTGACAGACTTAGACAGAGTGATGCACACTGAGTCATTGAAGCAACTCAGCAATATCCGGTAACATTCCATCTGGAGTCACAAGCCGTGTGTCCCAGAGTTAATACGACTACCCCAGCCTGGCACCAAATAGCATAATGTGACAGACAACAAATGCACTTTCAGTGCCCTCCACACTGCACAGTTGTCCAGTGTTGTTTCACTGGACGCATTCCCCAAGTCAGAGATCTCTGGGAGTGATTTCCTTTATTGATTTGTCAGCTCATAACCTCACAGAGTGCTCCTTTTACATTGCTGCTTTTTATCATATGAGACTTTGAAGTGACTCTGGGATTTTAGCAGGTCAGACATATTTTGCTCTTTTCTAATGCTTTTCAGGGCACACATTTGACAGTGAAAGTTGTGATTTAAATGGGTCTCAGGGCAGAGTTCTTTGAAGGATCATAGAGCTACTATTTAATGATTTTTACTGAAGCAACAGACATCAAAATCAGATCTTTTTATAACAACTGTGAAACAGGCACAGGACTTTGAACAATAGCCTCTGAAGTATAGCCTTGAGCTTTGAGCGTTTTGCACACCTCTTCTTCTAACTAATTCAGAAATTTAATTAACCTACCTTTTTTTTTTTGCGATAATAAATAATGCAAGATGTAACCTTGTGCCTGCTGATACCTTTTACGAAGCATAAAGCGTTGATCAGTTCTAAAATCCCAAGACAGTATCTAATTTTCTCAATCAACAACCCCACTAGGACAAAACTCCCCAAATTTTTAAGAAATGTTCTAAGAAAAAAACGGAACATTTCTGAGTTCCATTTGACCTCAGAAAAGGTGGAAGATCATTCCTTTTTCCTTTTTTCTTTCTCTCTTTTTACACCCCGAAGCCCCTTGGTCTTCCACTGAGAAAAGTGTCTTCCACTGAGAAAACTATCTTCCTTTTTTTCAAATAAATACTGAACTGAGCAGATGTTACACTGTGAAACTTCAGCAAGATCACATGTAGCACTAGCGCTCATGGTGCAGAACATTAATTTGTTACGGGTTTTTATTCCCTTAATGCAACTTTTATTTTTAATTTGCAGGTCGCTTTTAGTGTCCTGGAGATGTTCTAGTTTCTGGTAGTCCTTGATCTTTTGGCAGGCTCGCAGTATCATGTTGTAGTGTGCTTAAAATTACTTTGATTAATCAATAAGGGTTCTTAACATAAGAGCCTAATTTTTATCCTTGCAGAATTTTTTTCAGTTTCTGACCTTCAGCTTTGAATCCTCATTAGCTTCAGGAAGAAAAACCAAACCCAAACCAAGCCAAGCCAAACCAAACCAAACCAAACCAAACCAACCCAACCCAACAAACCACCCCATTGCCCCCCAAACCAAAAACCCAAAACCAAAACAAACAAAACCAACCAGCCAACCAGAAAAACCCCACCAAACCCCAAAAGCAACCGAACAAAAAAAAACACCTCAAAAACACCCCAAACCAGACGTGTTTCTGTATTTGCCATAATTTATTTCACAAAGACAGAGGGACCTGATCCCAATTAATTTCATGGGAGTCAGACTCAGAATTTTTTAGTACACACATTTATGACTGTAATAATCTCTAAGTGTATTTGTTTGTAGGTTGACCGCATAGCATTAAGTAGAATTGTTTTATCATTGCATGCACTGACATCCAAGAAGGTTGTAGAGAGCAGGTATTATTTGCAGCAGAGAATAATAGTGTCAATGCAGTGGGAGCTTTGAGAGACATCAGTTTCTTCCCACCACCTTACTATGGAAGCAAACCCTTCCATAACTCGTTAACTTCATGGTGTTTGCTGGTGCGAGGGTCATGGCAGCTCAGAGATTAACTTCCTGCCCACTTATGGAAACCCCATAGTCCTTTCATAGCAGTTTCTTATCTTTGTAGACTCAAATTCTTCCAATAGGTCTTTCTGTTCAGTCACACACCTCAGGTTTCCAGCTACCCTCAGCACTTCCCAGTGCTCTTCATTGTTTTGTAACTTGTTTCTGCAAGGTTTGCCAGGCCATATCTGCAAAATTTAAAAAGATCATGTAGCTCATATAAGGAATTTTAAACTACTCTTAAAACTAAAGAAACCATGTTAACGTGATTTTCTGTTTAAATTAATGAAGCCATGAGAGATGACACTGTAATACTACTAAAATCAGGAGTTACGGGCCATTTGCATTAAGTCTGGAGTATGTGGGTGTAACTGTGCGGTCTGCAGATTATATTTGATTTTGCCTTCAGCAGGAGCAATAGAAGAAGAAGATTAACACTAAAAATTGCATTTCTTAGCTTGATCCCACGTACCAGATTAGTTGAGGCTCTTAATCCATCTGTGAAACTAATTTTAATTTAGCTCCAGTTGTTTAGATGATTTGGAAAGTTTGTGGGGTTTTTGTTTGTTTGTTTTTAATAAACAAATTTTTATTATAAGTATGGATCTTATGGAATTGAAAAATAAGGAGAATTATTTAGTCTTTAGCTGTATTGTGAACCATGAATAACTGGGTGTGGTCAAAATATGAGCATTTTCTTAAAGGAATTGGTGTCTTGTTTTCTAAAGAGAATGAGCATACCATAAAAACCCACAACCTACCAAACAAAAAACTCAAGCCTTTGACACTGTATCTGTCAAAATCTGATGTGGATGCTTTTCAGATATTCATACTAAATGAAAACTACCAGCCCAAATTTTTTGCTTGCTATTCAAATTCATACAAGTGAAAAAAAAATCTTATAATGGAAAGCATTCATATTTGTTGGACAGCAGTCATTGAATAAAAATACAGTGATATATTTTAGCTTTAATTCTAACACTTATAATAGTAAAACAATTAAAATCAAGGTGAACAAAAAAGTGCAAGTAACCTTATTTTATTTCTGTGCAAAATCATCTCTTTTCTCTAAACCATTAGATGTCACCACACCGTTCTTATTATAACAATAGGATAAGGTTTGATACCACGAGTGCCATTTTATTATTAATAACTTAAATTATTATTTGGCATCCAATTTTATGGATGTCAGTTTCTCTTTCACTGAAATGTAAGAAGAGAGAGCTGTTGTGGAAAGGTCATATGACCTTTAGGAAAATTAGGCTAATGCAATTGTATAACAGCATTTATTTTATATACTTAACTTCTCAGTTTATTAGAAACTGTGTTTTGTTGTTTGAAATTACTGTGGACCAGGCACTCAATCTATATTTGGCTGAATCAATAAATCAAGGCACAGAGGTGAAGCGTCTTTCAGCTTTTAAATAGTTTGCTTACACTTGTTTTCTGTACATTTATACCGTCTCATTTAGGCATCTGAATAAAGTGCTTCTTCTTTTAAGTGACAGAATGATAAAGCTACTCTGCCATTCATCCAATTAAAATTTTCAGTCTATATTTAGATGTTATTTGGTCTTCCCCTCAGCACCTCACTGTTGCCTTCCACGCTTTCCACTGAATAGCACATCTCTAGTATATTACTGTTTTCCAGTTTAATTTAGTTTGATCTGCATGGAAGAAGAACTTCTTTAAATAAGAATTTGCAGTGTGATCCAGAAGAGGTACTATTTAAATTTTGATACATGAGGCATCTAATTCATTTCATTGATCAGCTAACACTATAAGACTTTTCTTATTTATGACATGGAAATATCATTAGACGTGAAGGATTCTGCAGTGCACAACATTATTCTGAGCATTTTGACAGTGTGATTCAGTTCAGAATTGTGTTCCATGGGAGTTCAGAGGGAGTTTGTTACCGAAAAGCTTATTAGCAGTCAAAAACTATGTATATGGGTTTCCGTCTCTTTAACATTTTATACACCCGCTCTATTCTTCAGGAGTTACTAAAAGAATGAGAGCTCTGCTTTTTTTCTTTTCCCAGTCCAGCTGTTTTAGGAATATGTGGGCTATGGAAAGGAATTAAGAACTAATGAAAATCTTCCCTGACTCACTAGCTGCACATTAATTAATCTTAGACTTTCCCTTAGTTAAAAGTATAGTCTTTTAAAGTCAGTATCTCTGGAATTTAATCTCTATAAAAATTGCAGTCCCCTCCTTCCAAGTTGTACCAAGATTTGTTTAACAGAGAAGTGAGGTGTTTATTCAGGTTAGATCTGAGATCTTTTGGCCGTAATGGTGCAGTAAGATTCTTTTAAAGAGACCATCTGTCTTGAAAAGACCAATGTTAAAGAGTTTGACAAGAGAATTTTCACTGTATGTAGTTGAAAACCTGAATGGCTTTACAAATAATATCCACAGAAGATGTGGCCATATGAGAAAGAAAGGTAGAGATGACCATGTGGCAAGACCAAAGTAGGAACATCATGGTAAATGATAATAAAATACTCTATAGCATACCATTTAGTTTTCTGAGTATGCCAATCTAATTGCTACAGAATTTACACAGAGGACGCCATTGCTATAGAAAATCCTTAAACATTATCTTAAAATCTCCCTTTCCATTCTGACATGATGAGATTGAATTTCTACTGTAGAAATGGTGGGAAGGGTACATTCTCCCACAAATCCCTTGGAGTTTTCTTATTTTTGGTTGTTTTGTCACTTAGTGGCTATATTTTTCTTTGGTTTGCCTTTTTTAATGTTGCAATATTTCCTCAGTTCACACTAAAAGGTTTATACTCTTCTGATAATTAGCTCTGTGCTTATTTGCTCCAGGGAATAAATCCATTTAGAAAAGGCAGACAGAACTTCTGCACTGTCTGCAAGATCTAGGGAAAAACTGAAGTGGAACCAGAGAATTGAGGTTATCACAGCTCCTGAAACTATAAACCAGAAGTGGATAATGTAATAGTTGCTGCACTGGGGGGAAAAAAAAATGGAAGGACCTCTGAGGGATTTTAATTGAAAGCAAAAAAAAATTAATGGAAGAGAAAAAAATGCCACTGAATTTCCTGTTCTACCTTAGTTTCATTTGTATTTGTTTGACAGGTTGAAAGGTAATACAAATTCTCTTATACATATTGAAGTGTGGCTGACATGTCTTCTCATGTTTGTTTTTAGATCAGTCATTTGCCTTTCTCTGGAAAATTTTGTCTCTTACCACAGGAAAGACATCTTCGAAAGAGACCTCTGCACTTTCTCCATCAGGGAGTTTCTCCTAAGAAATATATTAAGGTGACAGGACTTGCTGTTATAATGCAATTTGTCCCAGTCTGTATGGGATTCCTATTACTTAAAGTCACAGATGCCCCCAGAGCAGCCACTGCTGCAGTCACTTTAGCCTCTCTTTGTTGATGGTGGGTTTTTACTCCCCATGTCAAAAGGAACCTTGAGTATGATTTGTCTCATTGTAAAGCAATCATCTGCAAGAGGAAAGGTGGCTATTACTTTCCCTACAGCTCCCTGTGGACTTGGAACTATACATTATACCTTTCAGTAAGCAATATTGGGTACCGTCAGGCATGTCACCGGATCAATATTTGAATTTCGAATATTTCAGTAAATGTTGTCATATACTTATGTAAATTTTTAATATCTATGCTGGCAATGCAAACACCAAGATCTCATGAATCTGTCTGCAAACTTCTGTCTTCTACATCCCTTCCATGCTATGTATATTTAGATATTTGTAACTTCATAGGTCCTTCAATGTACTAGGTGGTGGCCATTGGACAGAGAACTGTTTTATTATAGAAATATCTATCAGTTATAAGAGCCCCCAATTTGTAGGGAATATATTTCATAACTGCAGATTAAAAAATTAAATCAGATAGCTGGTTCCTTGGCATTCTCTCAGAAGTAAATAGTCGTGTCCATTAGATGTTGTAGAGACAGGACTTGAGCATTTCTCTTTAGGATGTCTCATTTGTTCAGAATCAATTCAGTGAAGCTTAAAATACTTAATTGAGCTTTGACTATATAAAGAACATTCTATTTTTTTCAACCTCAGCATTTTGAATCCCCTGAGGCTGTCCAGTTCATCTAATATCCCAGAGGATCTGTTCCGTATTTCTACAAGGCCAAAAGCCACAGTCCAATTGAAAAGAATATTCCAATAGAATACAAATAGGCTGTTTAGTAGATGTCACAAAGAAAGAAATACAGTTATATCCCAGAGAACATCCCACTGCATCAAAGTAGGAATGACACCTAACTGACATTAATCACTCTCTCATTCATCTGAAAAAGCATATGATGCACTTTGATGATTAGTAGGGAATATTCATGTCAATCCTTGTCCTGCAGAGTTGTCACTTTGAAGAAGTGACAGATTAAATATTTAGTAAAACCTTAAAATTTTTAATGACAGTGTACAAGAATTAATTACTATTGCCAGTCTTGAAAATTATTTCTAATCTTTTAATTACATTGTCCTGCCCAAAAGAACCTTACTTTTTCTAAGTATGTTTTGTTTACATCACAGATACTTACTTGTTTTTTTATTTTATCTTTGCCTCACCAGAATTCTGGTGAAGATATGTTTTCCTACTTCCATTCAGTATCATACAGAGAATCAACATGTTATTAGAGGTGAATTGCCAAATTGAAATATTGACTAAAACAAAAAAAATCTCTGGAAGATTCCAGATGCTTTGTTCAGCTTAATTGGGTTTGCCTTGGGGATTTTATTTTTCAAGGCAGCTATAATGATAATTCTTTAATTCTTCATGGACAAATCTTCACATTTTGAAGAGCTGAGGGGACCTTCCCACAGGCTGATGCCATAATTCCCACTTTGTGGAACTGATCTTGTAAACACTGTGACACTGCGAATAGAATGCTTCTGACCTTAGCAAGTATCTGTCAAAGTGTCAGAGGAGAAAGGTTGTCCTGCCAACACAGATTCTGCCTGCCCTCTGTGTCACTTAAATGGTACTTTGATCCATGGCATGTGAAAGAAAAGGTGCTTCACCATCCTTTTTCTCCAAAAGGCATCCTGGACAAACACTCATTGGCAGTGTCTGGTCTGATCTGCAGACCTGAGACATGAGTTGTGCCCATGTCCCAGTTTCGCTGTGGCTGGTTGTACACACAGATTTTCCACGACACTCAGGGGGCCGTGCCTTGCCATCGTCCTTCGCAGTGGGTGCTCTGAGATCAAGATACATCATAGATGTCACCATTGGTTCTAGAGCTGTTAGGGGTATGCACCTCCTTCTTGGAAAACAAGCTTGTTTTCCTTCTCTCAGTCCATATCCAAACTGAGAAAGGAAAACATTAATGGGGAAAAAAAAAGATAAAAAGGAGAAGATGAGTTAAGGAGTTAAAGATGCATAAAAAAAGATGAAATTTTATAAGTGAACTTTGCACCTCATCTTTCAATATGGTATTCAGAGTATTCAATATAGGAGGAAAAACATGACAGGTTTGAGGTTGCAACAACCTTTTACGATCTTGATCCACAAACTGTTCTTTTACATCTGTTACTCGGTATGCTCTGCATTTATTTAGGTAGTCAGTAGAAGGGGGTCACTTTTATTTTATAATCCAAGAAATCTAGCATTGCACAAAATTTAGCACACTGTCCTTGTTTGGCATTATGAAGGGTTGTAACTGTCGTCCTTAGTCTTCCTAGAATTTTTGTAACTGTGATTATTCCTCTTTGAAGCTTTGCTTTTCCAAAATATTACGGTTGCCTCTACTCTGAGATGGGAACAATCCAGTAAAATGTGATTAAAACAAAGGTGTAACAAGGTTTGAGACAAAACAACTAAGTTGCTTGAAATGCCAATGGTCTTATCAAGTGGCTTTGATGCTTATTATTACTTAGCCTTAGCAACAGAACTGAAGGAAAAAAATGTAGTCCAAGCAATCAAAATTGTATCCCTTAAGCTACCTAAAACCCAAAATCAAACAAAGGTGGATTATGAGAGGAAATGAAAAAGAAATGTATGCATTTGAGGAGAAAGAAGGGCTGGGAGGGCTAGGAAATGAAGAGATGATGAAGTAGTGCAAAGTACCTAGTGAATTATCTTCTACAATGAGGAGTTGTTTTATTTCTGTCTTCTAGTTGGTAAGGATAGCGTATGAAATGAAGATGTATTTTTTAAGAACCTAAGCACATAAAAGCATATATAATGGAAATACTATCATAGGAATGTAAAGGGATGCAAATGTCAGAAAAGTTTGCTTGGTTATAAATGAAAGCTGGCTATAATGAAATCTATTAGATTTAATAGTTGTGACAAGATAAAACCAAGTTATAAGAAAGTGAAATACACAGAATTATTCAAAGAAAAACAATAAATTATTCTTTCCTTTCCATTATAGATTTCCAAAATAAGTGGGTTTAAAGTACAACTTCATCTTTTTTAACCAGCAATTTAATTGTCATTCCTTGCAATGTGTACCAGCTTGAAACAAAATCCTGTCTCCAGGTGAATTACCAGTCACTTTTTATCAAAGCATCTTTTAAACTAGCTTTTCTCAATTCAGCACTTAGAGCAGTTAAGAAAGAAGAGTCTTACTATTTAAGAATTTTACTTCTAGAAACATTGCAATTGCTGGTACCCATGGCAGGGGGAGGTGCAGATGCTTTTTGATGGTCTGGAGGAATTCACTGAGATTTCAGAATTCCAAACAAAACTGGTGCATTTTAAAAAAGGAATTTTATCTGTGGTATACTTTATCTATTTTTTTCATTAGAATGAATGGGGGTTTTTTTCTGAAATGCATATTCCTTTATTTTAGTGAGGTTAATTTTGGAAATGAAAATTGGGGAAAAGATATTTCAGAGAATGAAAATCATCTTAAAACTTTACACAAAGGAGGAAATTATGGGGGTGGCTGGATGGGTTTTGTCATAAACTCTTATTATGAAAACCTACTGAGACTAATACACACAGACTGTAATAAAAGCCTTGAAAGCTGAAATATCACTATTTCATCTCACTGTGTTCCTTCTTTCTAAAATGCACAGTGAAAATGGAATTGTTTGATTTTTTTAAGTTGTCCTTAAAAGTGAACCCAAATTTTCATGCATGCTGATGTACATATGTTGTATGGTAGTATATATGTTGCCTGGATCAAATAATTTCTCCAATATGTCATTTGATCAGCTTCGGGTTTCCTTCTGTTTTTTATTGAAGACGGAGACATACTAAATAGCATGCCTGGTTCCTGCCATAATATAACACTGAAGATTTCGAGCTTTTTAATGTATCCTTTTAATGCATTCTTTTCATTGATGAGAGTCACAAATTTTCATTGAGGACACTGGAACTTGAGTAAGCACATCAGTATCCCATTCCTAAAGTGAAACTCATCCTGTTGCATACTTCTCCCTAATTTGTTCCTGCCTTTTGGAACCATTACTCTGCAGATTCTTGCAATTCTATCGTTTGCTTTTTTGATGTTGTTTCTTCATTTCTGCTTCCTCAGTTTGCTGAAAAACTCAGAATCCCATAGCGTGCATCCTGCAGCATCCTTCAGTTGAGTGATGAAAGATAAATTTTGAGTTTAAAATCTCTTCCTACATTGAAATTTTTCTATTTGTCTCAGTGTTATTCTAGGAAGACTTAATAGTTTCGGAATTATGTGTTTAATGCAGAGCTTCAATGTTCAGGTAATTAGCAGCAACTTTCTAAATGTAACAGTATTACTAACCACAAGAATTATTTAATAGGAGCAACAAATTTTCAAAACATTAGCTAAGGGCAGAGTAATAAATAGCTACTATTGTGCCAAGATTTTCCTACATTATTAACAACATGTACAAATATTTTGTTTGGTTTGTTTGCATACACTTATCAACCTTTTATTTAAAATGCAGATTATGTGCCTTTCTCTAAAATAAGGTAGCTGAGTTATTTTAACTATTAACTATATTGTAACTATAACTGCTGTTATAAAGCACCACTGAGCTGCTTGTATTGAATAGTTATCAGACTGGTGATTGACAGAGGACACACATGCTCGCTCATAACTCGTGTCTTCATGGCCTTATTGGCTGCTCTCATTTTGCTTCGTGTCACTGTGAAGGAAAGATAGAGAGAGAAAAGAAGAAACGAGGAAACAAAGAAAACAGGGAAGAGGATCAGAAAGAAAATGTTAACTTGAATTTTAAGTCTTGGATGAACAAATCTTGACTTCAGTTCATTTTTGACTCATTTAAATACATTTGATAATTTGATACTCTCTGACCATTTAGCTCATGTAGAGTTTTTTTTTGCTTGAATGAAAAATAAGGTCTAACTCTGTAGGGTTAATTTACTGTTTTCAACTAAAACAATAGTGTTTCAGGAATTTTTAAGAGAAAAACAGGGAGAAATGAAGAAAAGAAACTCTCTCGTACTTTGAATGTAACTTCAGGTGAAGAAGACACAATAATCACTTTTTTTTTAAGAGACTTTGTTATACAGCATCAGTCTTTAGTTTTATTGTATTTTAATGTGCTTTTGTTTCAAGCTACTTATGAGAGACTTAAGCCTAGGAAGTGAGATCTTTAAATTAAGCAAGTATTCTGTGTACTGCAGTGCAGAGGTAACAACAGCTCAAATCTAGGTGCTCAGAACCTTCTCCAAATAAGACATGAAACCGAAATAAGTTGATAGATATTAGAAGTGTCAGCAAAGATATTAATTGTTCTGTGACTAGGAGAAATACAAATTTATGAAAAGGTCTTTAAATTATGGACAAATAAAGAAAAGCTATGACTTTTCTTCCTATTGCCTCCTGTTTCTTTGATGTGCACGTGAAGCTCAGGACTGCACTCCACTCCTTGTTGAAAAAAGGAGGAAGCATGGAAGGAACACACCTCATCATGGAATAATTCAATTTTAAACTACTTGGTCAGCCATGAAAAGGCTTTAATAATGTTTCTACAGCAAGGAAAATAAATCTTCATTAAAACCATTTTTATTAATTAACTTCATTTGCACACCTTGAAAATACATTTCATTCTAAACCAAGATGAAATGCCTGAAAAGTGAACTGCCCTCCTGAAATACTCCTGTAGAACAGAAGAATAACAATGCATCCAAAACTAGAGAAAAGAACAATGACAGTTCAGGTCACATTATGCCCATTCTATACTATTTTTCTGTGCTTTGCATAACATATATCATGTTTAAAAGATTCTGGATCATCAAAGCTTGTCAGGAAGATATGGTTTTCAAAGTAATCTGAATGCAGAGGTGTTTTTTCTAATTTTTAAAAAGAGTATGTAGAAAGAGTTTTACTTCTCTCAAAAGTCTGAAAGGTGCTGCAGTAAGGGAAGTCTTTTGATACAGTGAATCTTGAAAGTATTTTTAAGTTATTAATAACAAACAGTTAATGTTTTTTTGATGACTCATTTGAAAATATGCAGTCTCTGATTAAAAAGCCCTCAGTTATATTTGGTTTGAAGAGTCCAGGAATATTTAACAAATGTTTTCATTGCCTCCATCCATTTGGTAAGCTCAGCTTCATTTCCTGTGGCTCTGCTAAAATAAATATCTGATGGGAATGAACCAGGGAAATATTTTGAACCCAGCTCGGAATATGAATAGAGGTGCAGATCAAGAACAAAATCTGTGTTTCATTTCTGTTTGACTGCAGATGCAGCTAGGAAGATTGTCTCGTAGAAGAATCTTTATAATTGCATCTGGAATGCTTACGGTATTGCTCTGAAAAAAAGTGTATTCACAGAAAGTTTGCAACATCTTGTAATGGAAAATCACACACTTCTTGTGAATGCTTTGGAGTCAGTTCCTAATATTGTTCTGACTCTGTTAGAAATGTAGCCTTGAGAATAATGGTGTTCTCTGCTGGATAGAAAAATATTAAACTCAGCCACAAAATAAAAGGAATTCTACGACAGAAAGAAATCCTTCCTCTCCTTTATTCTTACTATCCCCAGGTGAATTAACGAGGATATTGAGCCTAGTAAGTTGTACCTTCCCCTTTGAAGTGCTCGAAAGAGAGGCTATAAACACTTTAGATCGTCCTTCAGATGAAGACAAGCGTAAGAAGGATTCTGAATTGCAATGGAATGAAATCATTAAGAAATAACTCCCCTCAGACCGTCAGAAAGCAGACAAAAATTCTCTGAATATGAATATGAATTTTCTGATAGGTCTAGATATATAGACCTACAGACCTAAACAGGTTGTGGCCTTCTGAGAAGTAATTCTGCCATTTTCAGAGAGTGTTTGTTACTCAGCATGGTGTGCCAGTGGAAGACTAGGACCCACTGCCACCAATCAATGTAAAATGATGCCCTTTACTGTCAAGTTTTCCTTAATGATGGCTCCTCACCTCAGCCTGACCTTTCACTATCTTCAGCCCACAGAGGGCAGTGATGTGCAATTAATAATAACTTTTCAGAGCCTTAAATGAAAACACCATCTGTTTTTAGCAATCTTGGTGTGTACTTTTGGGAAGAACTGACAATTTTTTTTACGTGATCTGTCAACAATATTGAACTCTCAGAATTTCTCAAGTTGAGTTTAGGGAATTAAAAAGTACAGAATTACAAAATAGGTTGTAAAAATTATGTTCTGGGGAACTTTCCAGGGCTTTTTTGTAGCTCTGTTGCCCGGTAATAGTCTGCACTAATAAATAGTAAACCATATACTGGGAAGAAATAATTCTAAAGGAGAAATATATATGTGAAACTAGGATGTGTTCTATGGTACCCTGTGGTCCAGTCATCCTGTAAAACTTACAGTATGACCAACAATCCTCTAACTGTTTCTGCCTGCATAAAGCCTACATGCAGCTAAACTCCTGAGGGTTAGCAGGAAAATGAGATTTCTGCCCTGACCAACAGCCAGCAGAGTCAACCCACACACATACAGACAGGACTGTCCACCAAACCCACAGATCTGAGCCACCTTTTATCAGCCTGTCGGAGCACAAAATTCGACTGGGCCTTTTGCCACCAACCAGCCCAGGCTGCAGAGCAACCTACACTCCCTATGAGTAGGTGTCAGCAAAACAATAACCTCTTAAAAGCAGAAAAAAAAGGTGACACTGACCTCCAGCCTCCTCTACACTGAGCATATTTCTGCTTGTCATCTATCTCTTTTACATATGTCTCCTTTACATTAATATATGTATACCAGAGTGAAAAAGATTGAAGGATTTCTGGATGCAATGGGCAGGTCAAAGCACAGAATAATTTTTCCATACCCCTCAGGCCATATTTTTGTTTGTTTTAGAAGCAAACACATTTCGAAGATACAAAAGAAATGCCAAAGCACAAGACAGATTAGAAGGTTGGAGATGCAGAAAATAAAACAATAATTCATGAAATGGAATTTGCAAAGCTTACAAGCGATGATCCTCTCATGGCAAGCATGTATCCAGAAATGTATAGCTTACAGCCCTGAGCCAAGCCAGCTTCACTCTCTGGGCCTGGGGAGAGGAGGAAAGCCAAGTTTACTGCTTGTCTCTCCTTTTCCCACCTGCCCTTGGATGTTTGATGCAGACAATGTGTAGAGCTTATGACTTTGAAGGGACTTTGCACTCTGGATTGGAACAGCTTTCATAGAGTTATGCAGTGGATGAGGATGCTTTTGATTTTGGTATGTAGAGCTGTAGCTGAGCAAGTGAAAAATCAGCCTTTCATGCTTTATGAAGTGCTACTGTTGTATAGGAACTCCTTCTGTGGAACCCAGATGAGCAGAGAAATATCTCTTCTGCATTTTATTTGTGTACTCATATTCAGTAATTTGTGAAGTGCAAGGAGACTGCCATAAAGTTTCCATCTGGAAAAATTCTTCTTAACAAAAAATATTTCTGAGTCTCACTGTATAAAAAACGCCCCAGTGCCTATAATTGCATAAAGATTTGATACGTTATGGCTATGATACCATATACAAATTGATTGCTACAACATTTTTATGTGGTTATTTCTAAAGAAATATGTGATCCTTATCCCTTGTAACTTGTAGCATCCTTTACTCAAAAATCAATGTGGTAAACACAATGTTAGTCTGAACAGAATGTCATGTAATGAAATATAATGTGAAATCAATCAAAATCTGGCTAGCAGCAGACATGAGGCTCATACTCTGGTTAACTGTGCAACAAATAACACCCCCAGATTTTATATAAATACTTATCTCTTCGTGTATTTTAAAAAGCTCCACCTATCTCCATACATCCAAACTTAAATACATCTAATTTTGTAATAGATTTGGGGCTTAATATTCAGATAGATACAAGCTTTGAATTTTTCTATCGTGCTCAAATACATGAATGTAAGGCAAGCCCCTTATTATTTAGCATCATTATTATCTATTTCATTTTAAGTTTCCTAAATTCACCACTAATACACAGCACTGAGCTACTTTTGTAAAATTAATCAGTGATTTATTATAAATAATATTTATGAAAATTATTTGTATTCCAAACAGTTCTCAAGTGGAGACAGAAGAGGGTCCATATACAACAAATGGATAAAATGTTTAAAAGTGCATCTTTTCTAAGTTTTGGGGTTGTATTCTATGTCGGAGAATACAACAGGCCAAATGTAACTCATAACCATAAATTTGATTTATGTCATGAATAGGTGGAAGATGTTTGCGGACTAAAAAACTACCCTAATAATAAGAAGCACTCTCTTGGACGTTAGTCAAAAATATCAGAATCAATGGAATAGATATAGCTGAGTTATTGAAATAAGTTGTTGTCTACATATTGGATAAACAGGAATAATAGGAGTAAGTTTAAAATTTGCCACTCTGTTTTACCACTTTTGAAATCAGCTTCAATTACTGTATCTACTTTTTTTGAGCACAGTGTTTATAATGAGTCCTCTAAGCTGTGTTTCTACACTGAAATGTACGTAGAAGTTTTACAAAAGGTCATACTCTCATTCTGATTCCAGTCCCCCTTAGTTGCATTGACTATAGGCCCAAAAGCGGTTTCTTCACTGAGAGGGTGATCAGTTCCTGGAACAGGCTCCCCAGGGAAGTGGTCACAGCACAAAGCATGTCTGAATTCAAGGAGCATCTGGATGACGCTCTTGGTCATGGTTTAGTTTTAAGTACTTCTGCAAGAAGCAAGGAGTTGGATTTGAAAATCATCATGGGTCCCTTTGAACTTGAGACAATCTATGGTGCTATGACTCTGTTAAAAGAATGGACCCTTGATGTGATGGCACATAGAGTCAGGAGTCTCATTGGGAGAAATACTTTAAGAAAATCGTAACCAGTTGTCATCAACTGTGGAATTAGTGGTGCAAAGCACCACTAAGGTCCTGTTACATTATTTTCACTTTAATGGACTGTTGTTGGCTTTAAACAAATGAGACATAACTGAAGGAGAAAAGCCTAAACTTGTGTCTGTAGGTCTTTGTGTCTGTCGGTGCTTGTGTGCTCAAACATCATGACTTATAAAGGGCTGCTATCATCACTGGTCTAACATCGTCAGTCATGTGCAGAAATAGAGTTATCCAGCTGGATATCTACAACATTACATGAAGTTATGGAAACTCATCCCTGTTTTTTCTTTCCTATCTAGCATTTTAAAGTACAGTTGTTGTTTTATTCAAAAATTCCTTTACTGTTCATTATGATTTTCCAGAACACCCTTGCCAAGCCACACAAGTGTCTCTATGCTTTGTTAGGTCTGAGGACCTCCTTCTAAAAGATATCAACGATTCTATGAATTCCCTGATTCACAAACAACAAATATAATATTTGTGTGCATGCTTGTCTGCCCATTCTTATTCAGAATACCATATCTAAAGCACCAAGATTCATTTTCTCATCATAAATATGCATAAGACAACCTTATTAACATAAATCTGATCTAACAGGTTCACCGTGGATAAAGAAATGTAATTAATTTTCTTCCCTGCCTATTTTACTGCTGTCTCTATTTTCCTTAGATTTTGCTTGTTCATGTACTACAGTCTTAGTACCTTTGTTATGCATTATATTTTGCTGTTTGGTGCATCTCACTGTGTTTTTCTTAAAGCCCAGCTGGAGTACTAATGGCTTTTGCTAAGAAAAGAATAGAAAAGAAAAATCCTATTTACAGTTTGGATGGTTAGTCAGACAGTCATAAAGAAAAATAGATTTAGACATATACAAAACATTTGCAAATATTTCCTTTTGATTTCATCTTATATATGTGTCATCCCTTCACAGCAAGGAAAATTGGTGCACCTGCATTTTAACACTACTGTGATAAAATGAAGTGTGTTCTTTGCTGATGACTTGCCAGATAGGTAGTATGATAGGAGGTCTAAATAAAAGCTTTAAAATATATTAGTGTACTTGAAAGTCAGAGTACTCTTATTTACCTTCAAATAAGCAATACTAAGTCTATGGTTATCACATATTTGTTAGTTTTTTCTCCCCTTTATCACCATTGTCACAGCTTCTTAAAGACAGATAGATACAATTTAAAATGGTAGACTAGCCTTGCATCCAGTAATATATTCTAAAAACAAAGAACAGTTTTGTATAAAGATAAATACAACTCTAACAAAATGGATGGTTTTGCAGTTCAGTCATACACAAAGTAATTTCTCTACTGAGCCTCTATCTACTATTGATGGTTGTTATTTGCACAGTATCTAGATTCACTACCTTTCCTATTATCCTAGCAAAGCATCTGTTTGCCAATTCTTGGCATAACTGCATGGGTGTTTTCCAGATTTCTCTCCATTTTGTTTGGGTTCGGTTTTTTCCCCCAAAACTTGTGTTTGATAATCCATATTTACATGTATCTTACTATATATAATTTATTCAAATTTCAGACTGATGATGGGATTTTGAAAATATGGAGTGAATCAGGAAATCATGGTGACAAGTGGAACAAAGTCGAGTTACACTTGGGGAAGCTAAGGAATTTTGAAATTATCTTTGAAGGCATTCGTACCAGAGACCTGGGAGGAGGAGCAGCAATAGATGACATAGAGTTCAACAACTGCTCCACAAGTAAGTTCATGAGGGAGGTTTCTAGAGGGATGCTACATGAGATGTAGGAAGTTCTTGTTTGTTTTTAAATACATCATAATTTTACTGTTTTCATCATAATTTCACTGCTCATAAAATCAGTTATGAATAAATTGTTTTCACTCTTATAACTCTTAATACTCTTTCCTGCACCTGCAGTAGTGCAGTGTTCTCACACTAAGTTATGGCAGATAAATCCAAGAAATTACTAAGGTTTTGTTTCCTTTATTTCTTTTGTTTTGAGTAAGGACTTTCCTTCTTTAATACATTGGTAAGTTATTGAGTCTCTGATGTTGTACATAACCATTTCATACAAATTGTGTCAGATTATATGATATGAAACCTGTGGCCTCTGTGTTTTATTATAAAGACTCTTGCTGTAAAAATAAGTGGAGGCTGCAGAAGAACCTTTATCAATATTCTTTTTCCCAGTTCAGTTGAAGTGTTAAGGCCAGCAAAATAAAATTTTGACTCCTTCACAGAACACTCTATTTAATTCATATCTCTGTGAACATAGGCTAAAATAAGAACAAATTTTGCCTCTATTAACAATGACAAATGCAACAACAACAAAAACAAAGCCAAACAAAACAAACCACCAAACAAACAGTAACAAAAAACCCCCCAAACCCAAGAAGATAAATACTGAGTAGATTGATCATCGCTTCTCTCAGGAAAGTATGTGGTCTTTCTATCTTGTAGGAAACTGTGTGACACAATGTAAGTGATTTTTTTGATTGAGGTGATCATTTCTGATGGCATAGATCAACACTGAATTAGTTTTGTGGAAGTTGTTTGAGAAAGCTCTACTCTCCTGCCATAGACTGGATGCCCATTATCAATGCAAGTATGAAAAATGAACTTCTGGAGAAATCTCTTGATCTAGCTTCATCTAAAAAATGAAGGTTTTGCATTCATAAATTGTTGCATAATTCAAAGAATGGAAACTGGATACAATCTGGGACCTTCTTCAGAACTGCACTTTAATAAAACTCTAAGGCAGCTGTACTCTTAAAAGCTCTACCAAGCACATGAGCACTAGTGATCCCCTTATCTTTTTTCGAAGGGTTTCATTGTCCCCATTGCTGTGCATCCAGTTGTTCTCCAAAAAAGAAGGGTAGATAGGTAAGGATGCCCTGGTAAGAGATGGTGGGTCAATATCTCCGTATCACCTTGAATAAAAAAGTGGATGCTGGTCTCTCTTGCAATGTGTTGTCAGTTGTGTTCGTATGTGTTAGTTCATACCAGTGGGGTCTAGTTAAACCACATTCTGGAATTCTGTTCTGTTTTGGGGCTACAAAAAATTAGACACTTCATTTCACAGTCAGATTCATGAAGATATTCAGCAAATAAAAATAGTAGAGTTTATTTTTTTTAAGGAAGTAGTAATATCTCTGCTAAGTTCATAAAGATGGTATCAACATATCTTAATACAGTGTAAAAATATTTCTTCTTACTCTTAAGTCCACATATTACATAATAATCTGAAAAATGTAATCACATAAGCATAACTGGAAATCTTCCATAGTTGTCATTGCAAGGAAGGAAATTGTTTCAATAGGGATTTGGAAAGCTGTCATATGAAGGATCCTCAATCTCTTAAAATGTTAAGATTCCTGAAATTTACATTGGTTTTAGTCTATGACCCCAGAAATCTGAATGTTAACAGTGTTTTATAACCAGTCTTGCATTATTATACCTTTGCAGTGAAACAGTTCAGAAAGTAACTTGGTTTATTACTTTATAGCAACTGTTTGTTTTACAGCACTGCTTCAGCAAGAAGCTCTGTTGGGAAAGCAGTTGCACCAAGTGCTCCAACTACTTTCAAATACAGCTTTGGCATGGTCATATTCCGATGTATTTTGCAGAAAATTATGGTTTATGAAGATGTATGATTCAGAGAAGGCTTTTTTCATAGAAGTTTGAAATGTACAATTGAAGCTCAATATGCACACAAATTTTTTAAAGATTGGTTTAGGAAAGTTGGAGACCCAAGATGGTAATCCTTTATCAAGCTGTCGCTTGCACGGTCATTGCTTTTGCACTCTAATAGGGTCTTTGTACACTCAGGAATCGTTTCCTTGCAGCATCTCTGGTACTGTATGCTAGGTACAGCAGAGTTATCATTAAAGTTTAGGTGTATGTATCCTATGGGAGTGTGTTTATGCTTATGCCTTTGCTTTACAGCAGGCTCAGAGGCCTATCATTTGTTTGCTTTTTAACTGTATCTGGGTGCATCTGTGAAAATGCATGTCTGTAAAAAAAGCAAAAGAAACAAACAAAACCTCAAAAAACAACCCACACCAACCACACCTCACACCACCTCTACCCCCTGATTTTCTTATCTGTATGATGATACTTAGGCTCAAACCAAAATTGAAAGGAGATCATTTAGCACCTTTCATATCAGCTGTGTATATGATTTTTTTGCCTTCTACTCCACAAGTTGATGCCTGCTGGCTTAATGTTCTCAAGACTTTCGGTATGCTGACCTTCCTGTTGGCATGACACGAAGGAGCTTGGTCTGACCTTTCTCATTCTTGTTGTTATTGATTCTTTACCTTTGTAGAACAAACAAGCAAAATACATTTTGCCAGTTTTTCAAAAATAACATTTCCCACCAAGCCTGGGGCATTCAGGATAGAGAAAGCATGTCATGTACAGATTGCATTTTTTGCAGCACAGGGTTCACAGTTTTATTGTGTCTGTTGTAACAAAGCTAAAAGTCAGCAAACACAATCTCACTGTGGCCAAACTCAAAAAGAAGAGTGGCATACAAAGCAGATGGGGAACAGGGGCTTCTTATCAACAGAATTACTTGATTTACAGCACTTACCCGTGTACTGTGTTTGTAGCTGTAGAATTGCTGGGCTAGACACATGACAAGGGTCCTCTAGGACAACTGAGGCCATATTTGTGTTTTCTACTTGGTCTTATTTTGCTGAACTAAATTCTTACATATTATGGGTATTCTGGGTATTTTAATCACATAAACAGTAGAATATTCCATGCACATAAAAAACTAGGAGATTGAAAATAATTAAAACTTGAAAACAGGTTTAAAATAAACAGAATGGATTTGAAATGAGAATGCCTTAAATTGCACGGGGAAAAAACTGAATATTTAGCTGCTTCTCAGCAGACAGCTTTTAGTGGTGGAAACCAATGTAAGAGCAATTCTGGAGCTTTCAAATATTTTGGGATAGCCTCCTCTTCACAGACTGTACTTTTGGAAGCTGCTGAATGGTATTCCTGGAACATGGTTTACAGTCAGCACAACAAAATAATTGCCTCTTTGCAGAAATTATGTACTCAAGTTGAGACAGCAAAAAGGAAGAGACAAGCAGCCCATGTGATATTTTTGATATGTGAATATTAGATCTGCTTTCTGCAGTACGGTAATATTCAATGGTTATATCACTGCTTAATATACCTAAAGACTTTTTTTATTTTACATGTATTTTCCTTCAACTTGCTTCCATACAGTGTTTTATAAGCTGTACACATCGTAAGAGTATCTGCACTGAGGTAGATTCTTTGCTCTTCACTTACATAGCTGGGATTTACATAGCTCATTTTATATGAGGATTTTCAACTGATCACAGAGCATCTTTTCACTATTTCCTTTTAAAAATTAATTTGTCAACAGCTTCTATATCAGTAGAATACTACAAATTACTCAATTTAGTATGATTTGGGCTTCTGGGGCCCTTTCCTCCAAGGCTCGTTTTCCTCAGGTCTCACTAATCTCTATGGAAGTGAAGGACAAGAAACAACTGTGGGTTTGTTGGAAATATGAGCTCTAGGAAATATTGTCAAAGATGGAAAAAAACCAAAGATATAAAAGAGTCTTATCAGTTGGTTTTGAGAGAGTAAACTGTGTTCTCATAACAAAAATAAGTTAAATTCCAAATCTGCTACATTTTATTTTACAGGTTAAAATAAAAAATCTGAAAAATAGTGAAGTCACATCACAGCTGGAAAAAACTGTTCTTAATATTAAATTAACTGATGTATTGTTATTTTTTTCACCTTCTTGTGAATAATTATTTATACAACTTTACTGAAACTATGTGACCTGAATGGAGTTTACTGTCATCTTTTCTTTTGCTTTTTAATAATTGACTTTGACCATGCATGAGGTTATTTGCAGGCTGGAAAAAAATGTCTCCATATTTGCCTTAATAAAAAGGTAAAATACCTATGAGGGTCTTACAGAATAAACCCTAATGATATTTTTTTTTTTTTGACACTTATGACATTTAACTTCATGATAATGTGGTCTGCTATCATTAAGGAGCACTTCAAGCATTATTGATTTGCTTTCCCAGCTCATGACTCACTGTCATATAAGAGTGAATCAAGAGCACAACTTGTCAGACATGCTGTTGCCAGAAGTCTGAATTTTGTGCATCTGTAATTTTAAAGAAAAGGAATTTTGTACTCCCAGATACACAACAGCAAGTATAAGCGTGGACATGAACATGACTCAGCCACATCAGACATCCTGACATCCCAGGGCACCGCCTGAAAAACTAACAAGGAAAGATAAAATGAAAATAAGAGAAAAATAACCTTGAATTAAAATTTGACAGAAATTTCTAGAACATTTTGTTATTTAGTTGATTTATATAATTTTTCATAGTCTGGGAATTCAGTGCCATAGAAGTCTTGGAATAAGAAAGAACCATTACAGCTCCAGTGATCTTTGTCAGTTGACTGTCTGGGATCAGGCTCGGCAAGCTTTTCTTCTAACATTTACAGTAAATAGGATAGTGGAATTACAATTATATTTAGTTTTTAAAAGAAAGAAAAGTAAAAATTCCACAATCTTTTAATAGGAAATTTCTTCACCAAATTGAGCTGAACAGAAATTTTCCTTAAAACATAAAAAAGCTTGCTTTCCTGGCAGTAAACTTTTTCTTTCCCTTTCTCCTCATATACTTGTATTCCTCCTCACCTACTGTTTATGGCAAAGACCATAGGTGAAGGTACTGAAATCCTTTGAACAACTTTGCTTCCATGCTCTCGTAAACAAGAAGCTTTGAAAGTCTCAGCAGAAAAATCCTTTCTCATTAGAATTCCATCCTGGCTTTGCAGATCAGAGAGACAATAACTAAAACATCCCAGTGTTTGTGTACGTAGGCCAGCTTTTTTCTATTTTTGAAACAAGCCAGTGTTTCCTTTGAATCCTCAGCTACGTATCACACAAAGCTTTACGTTTAGTGGAGAATTTAGTTCCTTCTTCTCAAACACTTGAGAGAAGTTCAAACTCTTATAATAGAAGTATTCAGTATAAATCTGGCCCTGAAGTGAGAGGGAAGGGAATTCAGACAGAGAAAGCTGCCAGACCTAAATTAGTCACTAAAGATATTCACTGGTGTTCAGACAGAATATATGTCCAGTTTTTTAATTTTCTTTTTTTTCCCCCTTCAAATATTTTAATGATTCACGATGTCTTTCAGTTGTTTTTGTAAATAGGTCAGTGTCAGGGTATTCTGACATGGGGAACTGGAATCACATGACCTGTCTAAAACTTCTCAGTAAATGTGCTGAAATGAATGGTAAAATTCTTAATTGTTAGTCTAATATTTGGATTTTGCCTTTAGAAGGAAATTATTCTTCAATTTCATCATAAGCTGTCAATTGAAAATTTTCTGCTACATATTGAATATCCTTCATTACAGAGAAAGAAAGCTCATTTTGAGAAGTCTAGAAATTTTGGTAGCTTTAACTTAATTTGGCTTAGTGTAACATACATTAACATGAATGTACTTTATCATTTGAGGGAAAATTTTACTGAACTCAGATACACTCAGCAGAGGGTAGAGATATGCACAATTTGGTTCTAGACAAGAAATAATCTCCCTTTTGGCAATGTGAAGATCAGCCACAGCTGCCTTTCAGAGGACATCCCTAATGCCCTTGTAGGAAGGACTCAGTGGGGAAGGCAATGTGCTCAGGACAGATGAGGAGGAAATACAGGCTCCCTCATCCCAGCTTGCCAGGGCTGCCAGTTACACTGGGGGAAGATGTGAATTCCTGCACAAGTCAGAATGCTTAAACAGCATTGAATATTAAGACTTTCTAGAAACGTTTGAAAAATATAAATTAATTTTTACAAAAGGGGCAAATATGATACAGTCTGGATTCAGGGAATGAGTTGCATTTGACAACCTTCTTAAAAAAAAATTAAAAATGGAATAAAGGGAGATATGGAACCAGCTTGAAAACCACAGAATTGTGTAGGTTTTACGGCACTGTTCAGAAGTCATTGACATACTTGTAAACTAAGATTTCTGTTTCTGCTTATGTAAAAAAATGTATAACCTTAACCAAAAGATTTGTTCACCATCTTTTTGCATCTCTCAGAGATGTATTAGGAATATGCACGAGAGCATTTGACACAGATATTGAATACGAGAAACAAATGACTTTTACCTCATTTTTCACGAAGAGAACCTCAGTGGCATTTTAAGTTTCTGTTTGTCTCATGGGAAATTGTTGAAGAAGAGTTGCTGACTCCAAAGCTAATTTGGTTTGCTAGCGCATGACTGTAAACTGGGAATTTCAGCATAAGATTAAAATCTCATCCTTTTGACATTTACTTCACATTTTGCTTACTCTTCATATCCAGTGGTAGATTTCTTGACTCCACCTATTTCAAATGGGCCACAGGAGAAGGCTTTTCATGGCTAGTAAAATATACAGGGTAGAGGTGAATGGACCTTATACCTTTTTTCTAACCTTACAACCTTTGTCTGTAAAGGTGGTACTAGAATAGTGACCACTGTCCCAGCTCAAGTTAGTTTTCATGTGAAATTACTCTAGAAGGTAGGCGCCCTTCCCGTACAGCCAAACTGCATATAACCCATCATACACCTTGGTGAAAGGTGACAGCCAAGATGAATTTCACGTCTAACGGCAACTCTGCAGAGACGGGGAGAGCACTCAGCTGAGGAAGTGTCTCCTGGTTGCAGATAATTGCAGCTTGCACTGTGTGCTCTATTCCATTGGTCTGTCACAGCAACCCCTGTGGACCACATAAGGACAAGTCCATGTATTAAAAAAATAAAATATTCATGTAAGATGCTTCTAAGGTATCTGTGATAATTGGAGAGTGCTGTGATTGAGTGGTTTTGATTGATTCTGCATCACAGTGGAAGCAACAGTTTGACAGTCACTTTGTAGTGTAAATATCATTGAAAAGCTCTAAGAATAATCTATTCATCTGAACTTTTTGAGGTACAATCTAAGTCTACACTGGAATTAGCATCGAGGAGAGACAGGAAGGAGGAAAAGGACCGAGAAGTAGAGATCACGTATCAAATTGTTTCAGGAGATACTTTTATCTGGTTGAACATGTTCCTAATTACTGAGAGACAGAATTTTCTGCAAAAGCATCTCATGATTTTTTACCTTATCTCCTCTTCTCCCTTTCTTTTACCACTTGCAGATTCGAAAGAGATAAAGCCTAAAAGAACCAGACCCTCTCTCATTGCTCAGCCCTCAGTGCTTCTCCCTCATGTCTCCTTTGGTATTAAGCAAACTGTGGTAGATCCCTGTATAAGAGTGCTATGAGTATGAGATCCTTATCCTGCTGATACGCTCTAAGCCACAGCTGGTCTTTCAGTCTTTATCAAATATAAAAGCTTCTGTCCTTGTCTCCTGTGGACTTATATACTCCATGATATCAGCACTGGAAGTTAAAGAGAATTTTTTTATCTTTTGTGTTGCTTGAGCATTTCCAGAATTATGAGTAATTTTTTTATTCTTCCAGGTTATCTGGGGGCCTTAGGCACAGTACTGCTTGCTTTGAACAGCTTTGGGAAGTCCTTTGGCAGAATTTTGTATCTACGGGTCAGAGTCTCTCCTAAGAGTCAATATAATTTGTTAGATCTACTGTTTATGTTGGAGTCAAAACATATCTTTGAATTAAATCTGGCCTTTTGAGTGATATATTCCATGAGGAGAATTCTCTATGGTTTTAGAATTATAAAAGAACTTCATTTGAAATTATATTTAGCTTGCTTGAGTAGAAACTTTTCATCTAGTTTTCTTTGCAATAGATTTCCAAGGTCATCCATGGAGAGAATCATTATTGATGGGTTTGCTAATACAATTCTAATGTTCTATAAAAAGTCATGCAAAAAAGAGTACTGAACAATTGAGGTAAGCAAATGAAAATCTTGATGAAAATTGTGTTTCATAATTTCTGAATCGCCGAGTACAGTTGAGTAATGAAACCTTCCAGGAGTGTGTATTTCACAAATTCCAATTTAAATAAAGGGTGAAACTTGCAAATTACATTTCCTTTAATTGAATAGTATTTTCAACAAGATATTTTAATTTTTTTTTAAATCATTGATTATTCCTATATCTCAAATATTGTGAAAGAGGGGAGAGAAGTGATATAAGTACTTCCACTACACAAAACAATTTAAACAACAAAAAATAGAAAGAGGTGAATTTTCACCTTGAATTTTCAATTTGAAAACATTTCTACTCAGGAAGGACTATAATTTCTAAAAAGACAAATAGTGGGACAAAAGTCTCATTTCCATTGAATATACATTTTATGTTTCATTTCACACTGCTGACATGGTGGTGCTGTATGTGCATGGAGTGAGTGCATGTGTTTCTCTTGGAGAGCAGAGATGAGACTCTTGCTAAATAGCAGCTCAGTGCACTTGACCTTGAGGTACACCCTGCCTTCCAAAACAGCTCAAGGTGTTATTCACTGCAGCCTTTAGGAACCACAATAATTTTGTCACCCTATGCATTTCAAAAGCACAAACCTCTGACAACCTATGTCTTCAGTGTTGTAATACTACAGCATCTCTTCCTGTGTGATCAATCACTTCTTTCATCAGTATTTTAAACATTCACTCTGTGTCATCAATTCTATGATATTTAGTGCTATCTATGAAACTTAAATATCTTTGGCCTTATCCATTTTGCTTCAGACGATACAGATCTATAGCTTTCAGGACAGGTATTTGACTTGTCTGGTTCTTTCTGTGATTTTAGATGTAATGGATATCACAGGAATATTTACATCTTACAAAGCATTGGTACAAATAAGCTCTTGTACTCAGAGAGTCAGAGAAATAGTCAGTGACCTGTTGCTGTTCTCTAGTAGTAAACTTCAATGAAAGAAGACTGGTTTTGTGAGTTCTTTCATAGTCAGTCCTTTCCTGGTAACTGAAAAAAAAGTCTCGGTTAAAAATGTTTTATTTATCAGCTCTCTCAAAATGAATCTTGTCATGTCTATAAATTCTATGTCTATTATATGGGTTAATCTCCCATAGATAACATATACTGGAGATGGGTATAAAATAAATAAAGCTATAGCTTGTGCTGTATCCACAACAGAGTCACAATTTATTTGTGGTATGCATGATGTGCATCTGTGTCTTGCATGCTTTCTACATGTATACAAACACACACAGGTATCCTTGTGAGGGAAGATCTTATCTTTGCTGGTTTTCTGAGAATTGCATTGTCCAGAACGAAATATGTAGAAAGGAAAGCAAGTGTACGTAAACGAAAGTTCTGCAGAAATCATCCTTAATATGCTTATTTCGTACCCTTTAGTGATCCAGAAGCCAAGCCAGTTCTATTGAGCTCTTAAAAACTACTTAGAAGATTATATGGCTCTTTGCTGCATCACTACAAAGTTGTACTTAATTGAAAAGTGATATCCTGTATATGCTTTTTCCTTTTCAAGTACTGCCATTTCATTTGGTGAAGGGATTTGCATAACATGCAGTCATTAGTTACTACTTCATCTAAAATATATCTTGTGCTAGTTTCTTGTGGTGTCCTGGCTTTTTGGAAAAGCTGCAGTTCTGAGGGGAAACCAAGTAAATAGGCATAATAAAACGTTATCATTTTTCTGTACCACAACTATAGTTTGTTGGGTTGGGTTTTTTTAACTTAAAACAATTAAATCCCCCAGTATTTAATGTAAGGGAAGAAATTGATTTATAAGGATATGTACTGCTGCCAGATAACTTTGACCTATGAGAAAAGAAATAGTTTAATTGCTGTACTGATTCTTATTAATCTAGTTATTTCTATGCTGATCTGAAGGCTGGTTGTTATCATAAGCTATTCAATTCTTATCTGTGTTTGTGTTTTATATTCTGTATTATTTTATTTTGGTTTGGGGTGACTTTTCTGCTGCCTATAATGTATTGTTCTTTTTCTGGGAAAGGAATGGATTGTTGTTTTTTGACCTGCAACATATCTATATAGTAATCAGATCCCACAGATTTTTGGAATGAGTAAGTGGAGGAGAAGAAAGAACGAAACATAATGTTCAAATGTCCTCTCTTTTTTTTTGTTCAAAGCAGTTTCTAACGTATTTTCCCATATGTTCTTCAGTATTTTTTTTTCTGATTAAATTGATTTTTTTTATTTTATATTTGAAGAATGTCTTGTAAAAATGAAACTTCTAAGCTGTAACTTCTGTGTGAACTTGTCTTTGGCTTTGGGTTTGCTGACACTGAAGTTGCATTTTATGGTTAAACTGCACTGTATTTCTTGTTTCGATTTATTTTTTAGCTGGCGTAGGAGTTTTGGCCAGAATGAGTGTACTATGGGCAGTTGATTTTTATGCCATAATTCCAAATAGAGTTTAGAATATTTGGTTACACTGTGCTAATTACAGTCTGTTAATTTGAGGAGGGATTTTATTTCTCTCTTCTAAAGACTGTGGCAGAAACTCCATCATTATCATAAATTTAACCTGGTATTCCTAAAATTACATGTAAACAAGGTCTTACTCCAAAAGGATAACATTCATAGATATGTAAATATGTGTTTGGACTTCATGACATTCACACCTCTTGAAATAAAAGAATCACATGTTTTATTTTAGGATAACCAAAGAGATTAATAATATTATTAAATGCTGGTTTAGGGTATGTGTGAATTATTATATAGTTGCTTGTTTTTTTAAAAAAACTCAACTGAAATTAAGTCCTAAATATAAATGATAGAGTAACATAACATAATGTTGCTCTGTCTAGGTAAACGTATGGAATATGATGAGTCACAAAGCCATGGATTTTCAAAAGTCACTCCCCTGTATGATGATAACATACTCCGTTCACATACAGTGGAATAAGATGTGAAAATTACTGTATGCTAATGGCTCTGCAATTTCCTAATTTATGTCATTATTTAAGCCACTGAATGACTTAAGGAAGTAGTTTAATTTTCCTGTGCATCATTTCCAGTGCAGAGGAGGGAGTGGAGATAAGGGTTTTAGACTCTTCTCAAAAGTGCCTACTGACAGAAGGCAATGGGCACAAATTCAAAACCAGGAAATTTCATGTGAACACAATAAACCACTTTACTGTTAGGGTCACCCAACACATGAAGTGGTTGTGCAGAGTGGTCATTGGGTCTCCATCCATTGATATACCCAAAACCCCAAGTGGACATGGTCCCGCACAACCTGCTGTACTAGAGGTGGCTGAAGCAGTGGCTTGGACTAGAGAGGTCTTGAGAGGTCCCTGCCAACCTCAGCTATCAGGTGGCTTTCTGGAATTTAGGATAAGCCATATTAATGAATTTTTAGTGGTATCTTCAATCAGGTTTTATCACGTCATTTTGGAGAGGTGTGAAAACTGCATTAACCATCACAAATGCCTTAACCATCACAAATGCCTAGGTCAATTTTTTTCTCAAGAGTCTGCTCCTCTGCTAAGGGCTCTCTGCCACATGGATTCTCTGTAAAAAGCAGCCACAGCTTTTCATGTATTTCATTCATGACAAGTTGTTTGTGGTGTGGATACCCTGACACTAATCAGATCAAACTGGCAGTGAAAAATTAAAAAATAAAATAATGAGACAGATATCAATTTGGAAACAGATTTTGTGTGTGTGTGTGTCATTGCAGGGGGACTTCCGTATTTCAAAGCTGAAAATTTAAGTCTTAAGGTCCTGCAAGTAACCAACATTAGTACTGATTTTTTTTTCTCTTTTGTACTATCCATTTAAAATATTTGGATTACATTTTAATGCTGTATTTTCACTCTATTTAATATTAGTTTGAGTAGATGTTGAAGCTAAACCAAAAGTTTAGTTCTCTTTTCCTATTCCATTTCAATGAGAATGCAGTTCCTCAGTCTGTAAAATTCAGTAAGTACCACTATTTGAGGAGATTAATATCCTGACAACAATAAGAACTCCTCTGGAAATATGGGCCTGCACAAAGGTAAATATCATGGTGTTCTGATCAGCCTGTGTTTAACAATATGTCACATTTTAGTCATGTTCAAAGGAAAAAATGAAACACATTACAATGAATACAGTCAAAATAAATTCTCCTAAATGTCTTTTTGCAGAACTTGAATCTCTAGACTGAAAGGCAATCTAAGGTTACCAGAGTGCTTTTGAAGTGTTGCATTTGGGGTTATCCGAACTGTTTCAATTAGTGTTAGCTGAAATTATGCACACAGTGCACTGAACTAAAAAATAACTTACGTAAGTTCCTTTATAGTTTTACAGTGCAGGGATGGCTGAATCTCAGCACTCTTTGGATTTGAACCTAATGTTTTATGAGCAAGTTACTAAGTTACTCTCATTTTATGAGATCATTTTCACTCACCTTCAGAGATGAACACAAATTGTTGTAAAACAGATTTGTATATTAAATACCATAAGAGAAATTTCTGGGTGGTTCACACAATCAGAGCAGCAGTTTGTCTAAACTCTTTAAAAAAAAAAGTTAAATGTCTTAGAAAGGCTTTAAAAGTTTATGTATTATGCAAATACGTGTAAAAGTGATTTTTCTCAGTTTAAAATGTTATTTTCAAAAAAATATATTCTGATTATGATCAGAATATATTTTCAAAAAAATATATTCTGATTATGATCAGAATAAAGCCTTTTGCCTGTCTACTTTTCAACAGCTCACAGAACCTTTTTTTTTTGGAATGTCCACAACAAATATACCGGGCAAACTGTTATGTTGATGCTGAACTGAATTTTCTTCCAGCCAAAACATTCTACCTTTGAAGCTTTGGGCAAGGCAAATACAGTAGTCTAGAAACACATAATGCAACATTAAAAGAGTGAGACCAAATAACATCTGTTGGAAGCAGTAAAACCCTAAAGCCATGATGTATAATGGCTAAACAAATTAAAAAGAGCATCCTTTGATTTTATTGCAATATTGATTTAAATGTCTTGTTGGTTTCAGTTGGAGAGAGTCCCAGGGAATGCCCTGCCCTCACTGATTTCGTGTGTGGGAATGAGAATTGCATAGAGTCTCAGTTCGTCTGCGACTATAAACCAGACTGTGAAGACCTATCAGATGAAGCTGACTGCAGTAAGTATCTCTTTGTGTGTTAATGTAATCTTCGGTTTAAATTATAACTTTAAATTCTGTAGCATAGTTTAGGTGAGTTCACACAGATGATTCACTCAGGAGATAATCACAAGCAGGTTGCCCTCTCCCCAGCTCAGAAGGTCTGACATCTTTATATCCTCAGAGATACTTGCTGCAAAAAGTATATAAGTCTGAATTAGCTGCAAAAATGTAGCTTACTAAAACCAAAGGTTAAATACTGAAAAAATAACCCCACACCAAGGCCAAAACAAGCTTAAGTATTAAAAACATCTTTGAGGAATTAAATCAATGAGTTGCAATACAAATTAACTCTGAGAACAAATGTAAACTCATTTATTAATGTGAAAATGTGTTGAAAGGAAATATCAATGTTGAGTGGAAAAGCTAAGCAAGCAAACTTATGTACAATAACATTTAGGCATGATTCTGCCATAAAAAGGTGAATATTTAAAAATAAGCTTGTCTTTCCTTTCAAATGAATTCTGTCTTTGTGATCTGAGTAGAGTGAATACAGTTTCATTGTTTATTCTTGCTTCTACTGCAGAGCTATGAAAATATTTTGTTGTCGTTTCTCTATTACAGAACAGTAGGAAAAAATTGAGTCTGTTTATGTTTTCCTAAGTCCTAGTGAATATTGAGACAAAATGGGTCTGTAGGCATTCTTCACTGAGGCTGATTGAGATGGAAGGACCCAGCTCCAGTTTAAAATCTGGATCAAGATAACAGGCTTTCCAATTCAGGCCTGAAACTCAGAAGCAGTAAAACATTGTGCCCTTGTTCCTGCTCCATGTCTTTGTTTATTTACAGTTACAGTCTGGACTGGACATTGGAGTTGGAAGATTAAGTAGTTCATATATACAGTTCAGTAATCAGTCTAATTGTTAATCTTTGAGCTGGAGGGTCAAATTCTTCCATAATGCAGGTATGCTCAAAAGTAAACTTGATACATAGAGTGAATGTATCACAACGCCAATTCGGCCTTCATCCTTTGTGGAAGTAAAAGTACTTCATTGAACTGAGCCAATATTTTGTGATCCCTTGAAAATCAAAGGCATTTTTTCTAGCATGGGGTTGCTACATGCTTGACTGAACAGGATTACAAAACTAATGACCCTTTATTGGATGATGCACATTATAATGTTTTAGCCAAGCATCAGACTTACATACTTGCTGAGAAAGATGCTAAGATATCACTATAGGAGATGTAACTTGGAGTATCTCCCTTTCATAAAAGTAAATAACAGTTCTGAAGTACAAAAGCTGAAGATAGTGTCAGTATTTCTGATTTCTGCCCCTTATGGTACTTTGTGTTGCAGTGAACTTCATGAATCATATTCATGGAAGTGGATTTACATTGAATGAGAAGTTAAAAATACTAGGTTTTTAAAAGTAGACTCCAAGATAGATTTTAAACAGCTTATCTGTATTTCTTTTATAAAGTATTAATATTTTTTCAGGAATTAGGCAAAGTAACTTCAGCAAAATACTCTGTAAACTCACCTTTGTAACATTTTCCAGACCTAACAGACACACAGTAGATTTGAATTACTGTCCAAAGTGAACGGTTCAGTAAAGATACTCAGAAAACTATGGAGGCACCTGATTTATTATCTAAATATTGTTAGAGGATATAGTGGCTTCATTGGGGGAGGGTGTTGTTCTGTGTTTTCTGGAAGGACTCTTTTCTTAGTCAGATAATAGATGGGAACATTTCAGGCCATAAATGATCTTGAATCACAGTAAAGCAACTCAGTCTTTGCTATACTGTAGAAAAGCTTTTCCAAGGGGAGAAAAAAAATAATTGCTGATATTCACTTTAAAAAAAATAGACTGAAATATCTTTATATTGTAGATGGAAAGGCTGTAGATACATCAAAATATTTTCATCAGTCTTTAGTCTTGCTGCCGCTACCGAATTGTAATGCAGAGATACAGTAATCTGGCATTCAGAATACTCAGATAAGCCTCAGGTATAATATTTCCTTGTCTGCTCTATTTTAGTTCCAACAATTGATACCTTATATTTAGATAAACATACTTTTTCCCTGAGCATATATCTTATAGATGGGAATAAACAACATTAAAGGGCACATAATGCCTTCTAGATATGGAAACCTGATTTTTTTAATGAAAAGGCAGCAGGAGCTGCTTAATCAGAAATGAAAGCAGAGCAGGCACAGAGAAATCCCTTCGTAGCCTAACCTGTCCCATCACAAGTGGTTATGGCCACATTTGACTGCAGTTTTCTCCTTTGCACTGAGCTCAAGGTCTGAGCTTATTTCACATTCTACTACAGTTTTGTACAGTAACATTTTTTTCTTAAGTGTAACTCCAAAGAAGTAAATGGGCCATAATCTACTCAGCAGCAATTCCTGTATGCAGGATTTACAACAGAACCTGGATGAAATGAACTGCATCCACATAGGCTGGTGGACTTCTTTTTTAATAAACTTGTGGAAATTACTTACTCTATGTTTCATGCAGTCCAGTCAGGCAATCTTGGAAAATTTTCATTCTCTTTCAGTAAGCTGCTGGAAGTACCGAGGTGAAAAAACCACACATGAAAGCAGTTTCAATTTTCGTGAATTGCAGCCAACTATACACACAGATTTGATTAACAGCAAACCTCTGTGTTGATGAACCAACTAGAGGAGTGCTTAAATTATTGAAATAAAAGCAATTTTTCCAGTAAATGGAGCAATCTTCTTCTGTTAGCTTCTAAATAGGGTATGCTTACCCTTAAAAAAAACCACCTAGCAGGTGCAGATAGGTCACGTGACTCTCAACCCAGTAAGTACTGTTCATAAATATTTATTAATAATTGCCTTCTGAATGCACTGTTAATATATTAGGATAAAAATCCTGGAGTCAGGTATTCTGTTATGACTAGTGTAAATCCTAAATGGATTTGGACTTTGATCTTGTCAGAGATGTACAAGAAAATGTACTTGGTTTTTTCAATTAATGGGCTCCCTTTGCTCTACCTGTGTGTGAGGGTGTTTATTGTTGGAGTTAGGCTTTATTTGGCTTATGTGATGTTTGTTATACAGTGCCCTGCAGATGCTCACTGCATTTGACCAGTGCTAGCAAAATCACAGAAGGGCTGAGGTGGGAAGGCACCTCTGGAGGCCATCTAGTTCAACCTCCTGCTTCAAACAGCAATTCACTGCAACAGGTTGCACAGGGCTGTGCCACTCAGGGTTTGAATACCTTCAAAAATGGAGACTCCAAAACTTATCTGGGCAATTTATATCAGTGTTTTACCAGCCTGGCAGCTAAAACAGATTTTTTCCTTAAACTTAAAAATTGCTTCCTCTGTTTGTGCCCATTGCCTCTTGTCGTGACACTGGGCATCACTGAGAAAAGTCTGTCTTTTTCTTCTTTAAACCATTCGAGAAAGTATCTATATACACTGACAAAATCCCATTGAGCATTCTCACCCCCAGCCTGATCAGTCCCAGCTCCCTCAGTCTGTGCTCAGGAGAGCCGCTTCAGTTCTTGCAGTACAGTAAGTACATTTCAGAACAGTGCGAATTCTTCTCCTAGTATACAGGATTTTGATCCAGTGAATAACCTATACTGGATCAAAATTATACATATTTTAAGATATTTGTCTTATATATTTAACTAAGGGGACACTTTTTTTTACAGAGAGCAAAAGTCCGCATGGGTACAGTGTGTGTGCAGATCTTGGTCATAAGCAGGTTTATGATAGTTCTAAGTTATTTTCATAAAGAATGGCCTCATTTTTTCTTTTAGCATCAAAGTAGAAAATAGGAAAAAACTCAAACAAGATCACTAGGAGGTAATTAAATCTATCTTTTTATCTATATCCTTTATACCCAGATAATGATACAGAAATAATTGTATTTTAATATTGCAGAGTATTTCTAGATCAAGGAACATAGTCTAAATCCTCAAATCCATTCTGAACAGTCACAGTCAGACCTGTTTCTAAAAAGCATGGCTGATTGTGATGGTTAATAGTTTGGAACATTTTTCCAAAGTCTTCTCACAAGTGTTGTCCTCACACTCACTCAGCAATTGTGTGGCTGCCTCTGCTTTATAACTAAGGAAAAGATGTTTTGGAGCCAACAGAGGAGGTTGTGGTGCTATTTGATTCATCTGTACCACACCATTTGTATCATTTTGTTGATTAATTACTTTTCCAAAGTCACCTGAAGCATCAGAGGCAGAGCTAGAAATGGGCAGTTTAACTCAGATCTCCTGAATTTAGTCAGTGAGTATCCTAATCACTAGAACATATCTCTCGTCATAAAGCCGCCGTCAGACATAACGTTCACAAGGCCAACACATGCTCATGAAAAATGCCGCTGTGGAAGTGCAGTCCAGTTTTTCTAGCTAATTGTCTGGAAATCATTCTTTCCATTCACCTTGGATAAGAACTAAATTTGGCGAAATCGTTGGTTTGTCCTAAAGAGTTGCATGGGCATTTATCTGTAATAAAGTTTATACCTGTTCTTAAACTGAAGAATTAGTTTTTCCTTTCCTCATTAACTATCACATATTATTTATGTCCATACATGGAATTCAGGGAATCACAGTGTTAGCCATACAGAATCTTTTCCACTACCATGTTTAGTGTGCATATTATAGCACCTTTACATAGAGCTGGGATGATAATTTACTTTTTGCTGTATTTTCAGGTTACTACACAAATATTCCTGGAAGCTGTAACTTTGAAACACAGGATCAAGAGTGGACAACAGTATGTGGATTAATACAAGACACTACTGATGATTTTGACTGGAGTATTAGCAACAGTGCTGCACAAACAGGTCCTCATACTGACCACACACCAGGTATTGCCATCACTTCTGGGGATATAACATATTCACTGAATCTGAAAAAAACCTACAAAAATGTGGATCGGTGCCAAGATAACAGTGCACCTCAGTGGTCAGCTGATGCATGGGAATGGTTCAAAGCTGCACCAGGAATGGCTCAGACTGGACATTAGGAAGCATTTCTTTACCAATAGGGAGGCTCAACACTGGAAGAGGCTTCCAGAGGTGGTCAGTGCCCCCAGCCTTTCAGTGTTTAAGAGGCACTTGGACAATGCTCTCAACAACATGCTTTATCTTGGGCAGCCCTAAATTGATAAGCCAGTTGGACTAGATGACCATTTTAGGTCTCCTCCAACTGAAATAATACTGTTCTGTTCTATTCTATTCTATTCTATTCTATTCTATTCTATTCTAATAACAGATTTCAGCTACCTAATGTCAGGTTTTGACATTAAAAGATGAATTCTCTGAAACTGTAACTGGCTCTTCTCCTTGTCAATATTTTTAAATAATCTACTTTTTCTGGAGTGTGGTACCATCCTAATGGATTTTAGAAAAACATGCGGTCAGATGCAGGATAAGGAGCAAAGTGTAGGGGTGTGCGTGAAATGCTTAAGACTCCTGCCTTGATTTAACTTACCTCCCTGGCATTGGCTTGCCAGAAATCTTAATATAGAAGTTCTTCCCAAGATGTTTCTGACAAACTGCTACCAGAATGCCTATTGATTGGCAGGAGAATGAAATGTATTGCTAGGCAATTACAGTAATCTGTGTGATGTAGTAAGCATAATTATATACAGTATTATGTAAATATTAAATAATATATTCTTTATATTATGCAATATATCTGGGTGGGATATTAATTACCACCACAAATGTACCAATCTCTATTTGAGAAGTAGTTAGCTTTCTTTCCAGAAGCCTTAATGGTTAGAAACTCTGTCTTAATTTCCATCTAATCAGCAAATTATAGTCAGTATTCGACCTAGAAGTATCACAATTTCTACTGTTTTTCTCTTGGGTTTGTGAGCAGCATCATCTCCAGGTTTTGACTCTTTTTTTTGTATTTTATGTTTTCAAAATCAACAGAGGCACCTTATCATGGGTGGCTGTAGCCATTTCTGTCCAACTCATTTATCCTCCCTTTTCCTTTATTCTGCACCTGCTGCAGGAACTGCTCACCTGATCATGAGGGAACTACTTATGTACCACAAATCACAGTTTCTGCAGGCATTCCTACTACTTTGTGTTGCAGACTGTAAATCTGGAAGTGCATTCCTCTTGGAAAGGGACAGAACAGACAAGGCAGAGGTAGAAACTATTGCAGCTGTTCCAGGCAAGCTGTTTCTTGCAAATAAGTAGTTTGACTTGCTTTCTTGCTGCTTCTTTGATGCAATGCGATGACAAAACAACCGCTAGCCCCTGGCTTTTTAAGGAGATTTTGTGTGCTTTTCTATTTCAGTTTCTGTCATTTAATTAGTTCTTTGTTTCTGTGAAATTACCCAGCAATCGTAAGAAAAAAAAAAGTTAATAAAAAGTGAAGCAAAAGGAAAACAAAATTAGAGCAAATGTGTTTACAAAATTATCCAGATTTGTAATTTACTTTGAAATTACCCAGGCGAGATATATTCACATTAGCTACAGAGGAATCGCTTGCCTAAATTGCCAACAGCCTGTAATACTTAGAAATATCTATCAGTCCATCAGGTTTAGGTTGGATATTAGGGAAAGGTTTTTCACCCAGAGGGTGGTTGAGCACTGGAACAGCTCCCCAGGAAATGGTCACAGCACCAAGCCTGACAGAGTTCAAGAAGCGTTTGGACAATGCTCTCAGGCACATGGTGTGACTCTTAAGGGGTCCTGTGCAGGGCCAGGAGATGGACTTTGGTGATCCTTTTGGGTCCCTTCCAGCTCAGGTTATTCTGTGATTCTGTTTAGGACAAGGGACACCTAGGACAAGGAACATCTTTTTATACCAAAAGAGGAGAGACTTAGATTAGAAAACAGGAAATTAGAAATAAATTCTTTACTCAGAAGGCAGTGAGACACTGGAAAAATTTTTGCAGAATTTGTGGATGCCTCATCCCTGGAAGTGTTCAAGGCCAGGCTGGGTGTGTTTTGAGGAGCCCGATGCAGTTGGTGGCATCCCTGCCCATGGCATGGGGTTGGAACTAGATGATTTTTAAGGGCCCTTCTAACCCAAACTATTCTACAATTCAATGAAATACACAAAGCATTAGCAAGAAAGATCTCCATACAACCAAGGTATTGTATACATGTATGCAGTAAAAAGATAAAAAAAAATAATAGTATCTGTGTTTATAAAAGTGCTTATAAACTCAAGCATAAAATAGTATTGAGTAACTCTAAATGTTTTTTGTCTTTTTATTAAGGCAAAGGACAGAGTTTTTTGTATGTAAACTCGTCTGCCCAGAAGGAAGGAAACAGCGCAAGGATAACTACCACCAAATTCTTCCCAGCTAGTCTTGGGGTCTGTAGAGTTCGTTTCTGGTTCTGGATGTTTGCTTCCAGGCAAACAGGAGTCTTAAAGGTAAAAGTCCTTCTGCATTATGGCATAGTAATACTTACTTTAGTACTATTTGCATTTTTGTGTCTAGGATTACCAAAATCTCAGGAATTTATGTTAACAATACTTCATCACAACTTCACTGCAGTTATACCTATATATAAATCTTCTCCTGACAGGATCAAGTGACAATTCTGCTTTAGTTTTAGTTCCACTTGAAGTCCTTTTACTACATATGAAAGAATTAACATTGCACATTTGACTAGCATAACAAAACCTACCCAATACCAGCACAGTTCTCTGCAGAATTGACTCTAACATAAAATAGAGAAGGTTTCCAATGTTTAGTGGTTTAAAATAATAGTTTTAAAAATATTAATGTAACCATGTTTGAAATGTGTTTTATTAAAACAATTGGAAATAAAGTATTTAACTGTATTAATAATTATACCTCAAGCTTCCATGAAACTGTCATGTTGCTATTCCCCAAGCATCCTTAACAAATACAGTTTTGCTTGTTAAGTACTCTAGCAACAGTCCAAGCAAGGATGTGAACCCTTGGCAAACAACTCACTTCATGTAACTCCCTGGATAAATACATTGCACAGTTCCTTTTTAAGTGACCTGAGAAAGACTCCTATCTGTGGGGTTGGTTAAATTTTGTAAATACAGGTTATATTAATTTTTTAGTCAGTGACAGAATACAAGTTAGTCTATGTTAAAAGTGAACAAGAATATTTTTGTGGTCTTGGACATTGAATTAAGTCACAAATTTCGTACCACTGATTTCTCCACTGGAAAAGATAATCGTAGCAAAATTCCATGGAATTATAGTGCAATTAGGCTGGAAGGGCCTCAGGTGGTCTCTAGTCAAAACTCTTACTCCAAGCAGAGTCAGCTACAAGATCATGCTGGGTGGCTCAGGAATTTACCCAGTCTTGCAAATGTCCATAAATGGAGACTACTCAGCCTCTAGGGGCAACTTGTGGTAAACTGCCCACCTTCTTCTTCTCCTTACATCCAGTCCAAGGATATAATGTTACCCTTCATTCCACCCTTTTTCTTTTATTTTCTTTTTTTTTTTTGGTAATTTTTTTCAGGATGGGGTTTGCATATCAATTTTATCTCTAGCATCTAGTTTATGGATACTCTGAGAATTGCTGTAAATTTACTTATTGATACAAAAAAAAAAAGGCTGTATTTCATGCAGTTAATAAAAGCAGCAGTAAAAAGCAAACATAAATTCCTTTTTTTGATCTGTTGATAGCTGAAATACTGTGAGATTATCTATGATTAGCTATTTGTTTAAATTCAAGTATCCTGGACATTACAGCATGCAAGATTGATGATGAGACTCTTTGAAGGAGCTTTTGAATATTTTTAAGCATCACAGAACACTTAACATTTGTGAATAAGTAGATGTGTGTGGCCTGTGTGTGAGTTGGTAGGCAGACAGCCAAACAGAGTCTGCTTTTTAATTGTTTTTTTTTCTTTTTAAACAGGTTAGTTTAATTAACTCTCATTGCCTTCAATTTCATAAAGAATTGTCTTACTCCAACATACAAATAAAGATCCCTGTTTATGGCTTTGCTACTTGTACTCTTTATGTAGAAGCATATTCACAACAGACTGAAGCACTCAGCAAGGAATATCATCCCATCACAGAATCAATTTACCTCTGTGGACATTTTGCTATTTTCTGTCAAACTAATAAGCCATTTGAGTATCAACTGTTGCTGTTATTAAATCAAGAATATAAATTAGCTGTACCCATTCAAGTGAAAAAGAAAAAAGCCTAAAAAGAACAAAAAAGAAAAGCAATAAAACCAGCAGCCCGAAACTTCTAAAACAACAGCTCTGTGAAGTTTTTTTTCAGTTTGCACTGGAGGTAAAAGAAGTCAAACTGTAATAGGAAGTTTGAATAATGTGCCAGAATATAATAATGCCAATACAAAAGCTGATGTAGTTCTTATCTGAAAGACAGCTATCTGATCAAGTCTGAATTAAAACAAAAATAAAAAGGACTGCAGATATAAGACAGACTGAGATGTGTGGTTAAAATGACATACAGGGAATCAGTAAAAGAGTGATAAAAATGAACACTGTAATGATATAGGAAGTAGATGTGGTAGAACTACACAGACTAATGTAAAGTTATGGGAACAATCCTATTTTTACTCAGAAAAGGAGCTGGTCACCAAGGAAATGGAAAGAGGAACTAGAAGTGCCTCTATTCTATATTCACTATGAACATTTCAGTTACACTATTCCATTGTCATAAACTCTGTAAATTTGTTCATAGGGAAACCAAAAGTCTCGGTTATTATTATTTTTTAAAAGGACACAATGTTTACAGCAACTCTTGCATTAACACAGAATGGATGCTATTTAAAAGAAATCTGAATACTCCTGCTTCAGGGCTTCAATCAACCATTAACCAACAGGAGAAAAAATTGCTTTGTAATGATTAGGTACAAACCCACCAGCTTCCCTTAGAAGTCTGTGGTAAAGGCCTTTGAAAGGGGAGTTATCCAGCACTAAATACATGGCTGGTCTAATATATCAATTAATATACTCTGAAAAAAACCACCTCCTAATGCAAACAAATTTTGCTGCATTATGCTGCAAATGTAAATTTAAAAAACAATTTCACTTTACATTTTTATGACTACTTAGTTGAATTTAATGGTGTAGGAGAGCACTTTCAGCAAGAAGTGAATGTGGTTTTCACATCTGTTTCATTCCAATGGAAATTCTATTGATCCTCTGTCAGTTAGACTGAAAATAGTCAGAGTTTATTATGCTTTAGTATTCTGTCTCTGCCCGTTTACCTCAGGAGTCTGCCATACTCATACAGTGGAGAATTAAAACTGAAATTAATTCCCGATGTGATAGTATAGCTAATATACAAGTTTTCTGCCTTGGTATTTGTTGATATTAACAGAACTGATTTATAATAAATTTTGGTATAAGACAGGTCAATTTTACTTAGAAAACATAAATATTTTATTACTTCAAACGAACATTTAGACAAAATTTTTATTACTGCTAGCAAAAGTTAAGGGGAATAAAGAGAAAAGAGGTAAGTAATTTTTTTTAAGTGCTTCTCTATTGGGACAATGAAATATGATACAATTTTTTAATCTGATTTGTGGACTTAAGAGAAACAGTTTCAGTCTGTCTCTGGTGGGACTTCAGTCTGAGGAAGACATGCAATGATGACTGCCGAGGAACATGAAGCTTTCAAAGGCATGATCTTAAACATGTAAAGCAGAAAATATATCATCATTATTCACTGGAATCAGTGGAAATTTTTCGCAGCTGACACAAGTCTCTGGTGCTTAATGAAGGGAAAATACAGGTTGTCTTTCTCAAGATTTTCCCATTTCCTCGGCTGGCAATTAAAGACTCTAAGTTGTCAGTGGTGGAAGAATACATCTCCTATTATTCACCCTTTAGATCTGCATTGGTTTCTTATTTATTAGGCAGTCAGGTGGAATGTAGTACCTTCCAGCATTCCATCTTCTAGATTCAGGCAAGATCAGGAAGATAATACATCATCTTGAAGAGTCAGGTTGAGGGTACAGGTTAGCCATGAGCTGTAACTGCTGATTAACAAGTAGAAGCTATATTTTATGACCTTTAAGAGTAGGTCACTTTCTCTATCCCCCAAATGAAATAGAAACTGAAAAAAGAATTTGGAATTTTCTAAAGCACAGGATGTTCTGTGGAGAATTAGAACTAAGTCATGACTTTAAGGCAGTAAATAGGATTTTCTAAAGAATGTTGATCTCTGTGGATCAGCTGATAAATACAGAGTTGTTCAGTGGCATTTCGCTCCAGCTTGTTGGGTTGGTTTGGGGTTTTTGTGGGGGGTTAGGTTTTTTTTTGTTTTGGGGAGTTTTTTTTGGTTGGTTGTTTTTTGTTTGGTGGTTGTTCTTTTTCCCTTACATACCGTATGGTGGGATTCATTTTGCTAGCGTTTTTCTTTTGCACATCTTAAATTGTTTTCACTACCAGTGTACAAGTGTACAAGTTACAAAGTGTAGCTTGTACAAGTGTAGCTTGTACACTTTAGATGGGATGCTGTGCAGGAAGGTGGTGTAGTCCCTGGAGGTATTAAGCACCATAGAGTTGTAACCTTCCAGGGCTCTAGGGAGATCTTATCCATGAAAATTTGCTCTACCTTTCACATGCTGTATATGTTTACACAGGCCAGCAAAAGTCTTGTATACATTTGATGTACTTCCTGATCCAGAAGATGCTCAAACTCTGAGTGACTTGGGTAGCCCCAGGAAAGAAGATATTATTATATTTCTTCACTTTCACTGGGCACAACCTCAGAGAGAATAAGATTTGTGTCCCCTGCTAAAGGAACAGAGTACTTGGGCTTCCTGTTTTTCTGTGCTCTCCTTTAATCTCTTTTGACTTAGCATGCTTTTTCAGTTATGTATTATTCTTTTAGAAATTTCATCTAAATTTTTAGAAGACATTTAAGAACACAGACCCTTTCCTGGCATAGTTGTTGATAGATAAAAGTCTTGGAGAACTCAAGTATTCAGGAATACTTTGGCAAGTAGTGGAACTGAAGCATTACCCCGGGAGTGCACATGACAGATGAAACAGAACTGGGAGTCCAACTGAGATTTCCAATGTACCAGTTTAGAAATTTACACTAAATGCTATCAGTTTCCTCAATTACCTATGTGATTGTTATACACCAAGTTTAAACTTTAGTCAAACCTGACTGAGGACAGAGTCACACAAATTACCATAACATAGTAATTAATCAATTAGTAATTACATATCTGCATACCCTCACTCTATGGTAAATATAAGTTAGAGAAAAGAAAGACAAGGCATATAAAATGACTTTGCATACACGTGAAGAGGAGCTGATGTCATCAAATGTCACACTTAAGACCCAGTTTGACTTGCTGCCATTCCAGACTCACTGGCCAGTAAACATACAGCAGGTTTCCTGGCGGGTTCATTGTTTGTACTGAGCTTGAGCTGCAGGGTTGATCTCTATGTCACAGAATGGGTCCGTGCTGCATCTGAGACCAGACTTTGTATGGACACAGTGAAATTTCTCTGTACATAGACCAAACTGTTCAAGCAACTATTGTGCCTTGAAACTTTTAGTATGAGAAACTTCTCCTACTAACCTGACCAAAAGAACTAAAAAAAAAAAAAAAAAAAAAAAAAAATCTGGCTTTAAACAATGGGACAATCTTTAAATATCCAGTAAGAGAGATTCTAGTATTGTCTTCAAATATATTTGATTCCTTCCACTTCCCTAACATCTATTTGTGCAGCTCTGAGACTTAACAATGAGATATATTGAAAGGGATATTATCTCAATATTTACCTTCCAAAAGGAGAAAATATCACTGCATATAGCTAAAACCATGCTAACCTTACTATGTGCTGTAAAATTCCAAATCTTCAAGATTGTCATATTTCATGGTTGGTAAAATAGTGAGTGGTTCCAGAGACACACACAGGAGCTGTAGCATTGTTCTAACCTCACATGTAGAGTTTCTCTAATCAAGGGTTTTAACTTACTGAGGCTCTAGAGCCAGCTGATGTGAAAAACTGTTACACACAGGTTTTCATTTTATTTTACGTGTTGAACCAGCTATTTTTTCTCAACACCTGTCCTTTTAGCCCTGCAAGGAGCATGCTTTTAGGAAGACACTGACAAGATATTGCTGTTACACAGTCCTGTAACCAAAGATCAGGCTTGACAAAACTAGGTCCTGATCTGAATTACTCTGTGTCAGTATTCTTCATGCTCCCCTGCTCAAAAAATGAAATAACTTGCAAGAAGTTTCAGGCATCGGAGGTATTTTACCAAGTTCTACAAAGTATGTGGTTTATGGTGCCGTTTGGATTTTTGGCTTATTTGTCCTGCCAGGTGGACTGGGACAATCAAAGGTATTTAATTGTACAGATCATTAGCATGGGTTCAAGTTCACAACTTTCTTGAGCCTCATGTTTTCTGTTCCATTATTAAACTGGGGCATTCAGTTGGCAACATGAACCTCCAGGTCACTGGAAAATTAGTTTAAAGGCTTAAGACAATTATGTTTCTGAAAGTGATGAGAAGAGGATAACGATTATAATATTCAGTCCCTTAAAGAAATAGTTATCATCTGGAATGGTAAGAATATGCATACTTTCTTTACTCCAGTTCTTTTTCATTTTTTTTGACCTGGACTAGATCTTCTAAGGATTTTTAACACCTGAGTGGGAAAAGCAACTATCTCTGTATTCTTCAGTTTCATTTTCTTGGCATAAATTCATCAGTTATTTGTTAATTGGAACTTCATTCTTTGCTATACTTACTGCTTTCAGTATTTAATTATTTTATTTATTTTTATTCATGGCTCTGCTAAATACGTTTGCAATAACTTTCTGTGACTGTCTCAAACACTTTATTGTAAATTGCTTCTACCAGATGACAGACTTAAATCCCTAGGTGCTAAGTCTTTTATTTATATCTCTAAAATCTTCACTCAGTCTATCTATAAGGAGGTCACCTTTTAGAGATGAAAGGATAGTTCAAGCACCTTCTCAGCCTTCAATTTTTCGATGAATTTGGGGTTAAGCCTTTACTCATTAACTTCTATATGTCAGGCTGAGACTGTTTGTAGATTTTCCAACTAGTGATTGTATTAGCAGCTCTTTTTTTATTTTCTTTTCATAGTAGCTTTTTATTTGAAGCCGAACTAGCATTAGAAAAAGTATTCAGTAACATTTGGTCATCACCAACATGAAGTGGATTTGAACCATATCTAAGAGGGTCAGTACTGCCCAAGCAGGAAGGAGCACTGCTGCATTTGGGCTGTGTTATTCTCCCAAGCTGCACTCCTGTTGCTTAATGCTGATTTGTTTGCATCTCTTGGGTTCTGTCATCAACAGGTATACACAGTTGAAGAACATGGAATGGATATCCTCATGTGGTCTTCTAGCAGAAATGAAGAAAACAAATGGATGTATGGAAGTGTAGTTCTCTCCAGTAACAGCCCTTTCAGAGTTGCCTTTGAAGCTGAAGTGGGGTTGAGTCAACCCACAGAATTTGCTCTTGATGATATTTCTTTCACCCCAGAATGCATCGATGGAGGTATGCTATTCCACAAAGATATATCATACATGTTTTCTTTTCAGAGGGCAAGGAAAATTGTGGCATTTCATATATCTATGTATATCACAGTTACAAAATCTGAAATATTTTCTTTTTCTCAGGGTTTGTAGAAGACATTTTTGTGTTTAGCAAGCAGTTGAACATATGAGTAATTAAAGCAACTCAGAATATTACTGTCATTGAGGGCCTGAACCATAGTTGAGAGGAATCTACTGCCATTCCACTATATTGGTTTTCTCCTGTATGAAAAAGGTCAGAGAAGACTTTAGTTTGAGATGGAAGAGTTTTATGAGTATCAAAGTGGCTCACAATTTTTTTTCAAAGAAAGTGGTTAGTTTTTTATCATCGCTCTCTTCATAAAATACAAATTTGTATCACATTTGCCTCGCTGACATGTTCTTCAAGAATTTACAATCTCACTTCTGCTACACAAGTACTTTATCTATGTAGAAAAAATTCTAATGTCTTATAATGCCCTCGTTTTTTCTGTGAGAAAAGCAGAGGTTTACTCTGCAAACCAAATGTAGCACATGATACAATATCAGAAGAAAAAGAACAGTATTCATGCGAATACAGATTCTGTCAGAAATATCAGCAGAACTTAATGACTAAGGGACAACTAGGAATTATTAATGTTATGTAAATGCCAATATGAAGGTTATAAAAACTGTCTTTGATAACCTTTCTTTCTGTTAATACAGCTCTTCTTGTTCAGATAGGATGGCCTGTGTATGACCGAGTTGTTATGCTGTTCAAAAAACTTCTTTTATTATTTTTATTGTGGTAACCACCTCCTGGAGGAATTAAACACATGCTGATTAAAGCTTAAAGTGAAATAATATGTTCACACGGGTGGTATTTGTTCAGTCTCAAGCTGAACAAGAGTTTTGTTTATTTTCTCTAAATAGGCTCAGGCAAATAATATTTTGGAATGTAGTTCAATGAGCTGCAGACTATGTGCATAAACAGGCATTTGTTCTACCCATATTACATTAATCACCTTTTTTAGCCATATCTAAAGAATTAAATAGGCAGTTTCATGCATGGTATAGCATAATAGGGAAATTTTCAAATTATATATTTTAAATATCTGTAATTCTGAAATAATCATAACTATAGAAATAAAGTAATTTTAATAGAGCAACATTTTCTAATGACTTTATTTTTGTCCAGAGATTTTCCAGTTGTAGAATACTTCAAAGTATCTAACTTGTATCACAATCTGTCTCTCTTACAAATCTGATATATCATAAGTTTGGCCTCAAGAAAAATTGTTGGAGTTATATTGGTTACTTATAGTTTGTTGAATAAGTCGAAAACTGATGTCTTATCTACATGCAGGCTGTGACTTGATGCATAATCTCCTCTCCAGACAAAAAAACTATATTTAGATGCTATTACTTAAGATTGGTTTCATACTGTCCTTGGAAGAGTCCTATCCTAATAATCCTTGCTGGCCTGGTAGTGCTTGTGAAGAGGCAAGAGAACTACATAAAATTCGTGTAATAAAATAAACCACAGCAATTTAGGAAAAAAAGAACCTGCCTCTGACTTTTTAGTACTGTTCCTGACAAAGAGGTCCTTAGGAGGAGGTGCTGTTTTTTACTAATTGTTGTTACTAGAGAGCTGCTTAAATATTCAGATGGTAAAATTTGAAGATATTACCTTCCAATAGTAAAAAAGCACTGTCCTGTGGATATTTGAGCAAGAACATTTTTCTGTAACAGAAACGGTGGGAAAGTTTACCTAATCCAGTCAGTCCTGCTTTGATTGTGGCTCCTTATGTTTATTCGAAGACCTAGCTTAAAGAAAAGTGTATTACCTGCAGTACAGGTTTTGTGTAACATTCTTACTTTCAGAAGATAGCTATACTACTGCAGATCTTTTTCCTATCTCTGTGTTATTATTTTCCAGCTCGTCTTTAATTACTTTGAGTTTCCTGAGGCACCATGTTCTAAATAGAAGCCATCACAATTTAGCTGGTTGGGAGCTCTAAGTAATAAAGCATTGCCAGCAGCTCTAATTCAGTTCTGGTTTTTATGTTTTTAAGTAGTCAATCCATATTAGCCATGAGACTTCCTAGATATCCAAGAATATTTCTGCAAGTTTAAACAAGGTGTGGTCAAGGTACTGCTAGGTCAAGCTAGGCGTGCTGCAGAAGTACCTTTAAGCTGATGCTAATGCAGAGGGAGCTGTCAGTGGCACAAGATCTAGTTCAGAATTAGCTGCTAAATGAGATATATTCTTACCACTTTTCAAGGTCTATGATTTTCTGCTGATGAAGTTGTGTAAAGTTCTTATTTTACATCCTAGGGACGAAAGAATTTAGTTGTTACTTAGCTGTAACAATCTTCTTCAAATTTGTAAATAACAGCTTGATTAAAAAACCCACAAAATTTTATTTCTATTTAATGTCTTGATTTTTCAAAATAAAAGAGAAAAACCATTCCTATCTCTAATTTCAGATGGACCAAAAATTCCAAAGTATTGAATCAGTTTTTATATTCATTAATGTCTTTCTTATAGTATTTTCTAGTTCAGCTGAAATAGGAGGTATTATGGAAATTCTAAAAATTACTGCTATACCTAATTTAAATCCTAGCATTAACCCAAAGATGCCTAATAACCAAACTTTATTCTGCTTATGAAAATCAGAATACTATATTTTGTCATTCACTCATTACCAGAGAAATAAACCAAATGGACAAATTTAGAGTGTGGTAATAGTTAAATAGCACTTCTACGTGTTGGAATGGTATTCTTGAGAAACAAATAAATAGTAAACATATTTTGTGACGTCTTCCAGAGATCACTCCAGTGAAATATTTGTGCTTATGGAGATCTTCTACTGGAAGAAGGTAAATCTCAGTATAAAGTCCGTACTGAATAATGGTCCAGCTCTTTTATGCACTCAAGTTACTTGCTAGGCCCTCTTGAGCTGCACCTCTTTGGGAACTTACACCTCTAAATTGTACTGCTGTAAGTAATTGCTTAAGTAATTTTGGTTTATTCAAAAATGATAGAGTTGACACTTTTAAATGAATATTTGGGATGAATCTTGGGTATAAAGAGGAGTGCAAATATCATGTGGTGCCCGAGGCTCTACAGTATTTGAGAAAACAGTATTTGCTTTTCCACCATCAGTCATGCTTATCACCAGTTCATTTTTAATATTGCTTACTGAAATAATTAATTTGAATAAAATTAATATGGATGTGCTTCTGTGTCTATTCTTCTACTTCACCTCTCCTTATCATTCTCTTCTTTTTAATTTCTGGTTTTAGTCTATGTTTGCTGCATAGTTTATTTCCCGCAGTTGCTCAACACTATCTGAAATATTTTCCTTCTTTTCTTCTGTTTTGTGAACTACTTTTTATCAACTTTGATCATTTTATTTTAAAACCTTTTTTTACTTCTGAGCTTTTTTTTAATCCATTCCCTTCTTTATAAAACTTTTTTCAAAAAATGTCTTTTTAGTCTATAAACTTAGCACATGAGAAAGGACAATCACTGCTACAAATTTCCCACCATACCCTCCTGCAGCTTTCCTTTCACCTGAAAGATTTGTCTCCAGTAGAAAATATTATTATGTAAGGATATATTGGAGATAAAAGGGCAATTTAAATAGTGCAAAACATCCAGTACAGACAGGACATGTCATCTCTAATGCTGTGTCATCTGACCATGGTGGAATTGTGAATATAGAAGGTGCTATTTCCCAGATGCTATGGGTTGGGGCTTTTTCTGATGTTGCCATAGTTCTTGACTTCACCACACAGGTTACCAACAAAAGGATTTTCCTCTTAGGACCTGAAGTACAGTAAAATTTTCAGTGATTGTTGGCAGCTTTCACTTAGGTGAAACATTTGCTCTAACATATCATAACTCTTCCAAGTCTCCCCATTGCTCTGTAGCAAAGGACAAACTAGACCTTCTGTAAAGGTTGTATATAATCCTTACACTGAGCAAGCTTTCACTTATTGTGAAAAAACAAATAGAAGAAGCAAATCAGAATCCATGAATTATAAGACAGGTTTTAGCTCTACATTCACGGCCAAGGGTATTTTTAAAAACATGTACAATGGTTTTCCAGTAGCCTAAAATCTAATATCCTCCAAAAATTGCATTTTGCATTTATTTGAACCATCATAAGACAGTCATGAGATATAGCCACATCCATCCCTTTAGATCACCTATCCTCGTTTTCTAGAAGAGACGATATTGTAAAAACTGTGTGACGAAGGAAATTATATTTCAATCAAAATTTAAGATAGATATACTCAGAATTTTTGGTCAGCCACGGTAAGTAAGTAAGAAAAAAGTGCATCTAGCAATATAACCTGTCCCCAACAGTTCTGAATGTCAGGGAAAGAGTATAAGAAAAGGGGAACTATACGTACTGTTTTACCCCTATACATTTGCCATTGCCAGCCATTTGTAATTCAGTCTTCCTGAGCCATATGTAGTCTCAGAATAATATGCTCAGGTTTTTTCTTTCCTTTTGAACATGTCTGTTCCCCTTTTAACACCAGGGAAATTTTTAATATTCAGAAATTAAATTATATGCTGCTGCCTGTATGATTCTCGGCTTATATTCATGAATAGAAAAGCTGCTCAGTGCTTTCTCATTTGGGTCTTGAAATGTATGAAACTTTTATTTAAACCTTGGTGAGTCACTCTTTTGTGTGGTGGGTAGGATTTTCTTAAGACATCCATGATGTGGAAATCTCAAAATAGATGCATGCTCAATAGATGCAGACCAAATCCTGAAGTTCCTTTAGAGTAAAATAATTTGCTTGACTTCCAAACAATAGCAGAATCTAAGCAATATCATAACAAAAAGTTGTCATAGGTGGAGGTTCAGGCATCAAGATGAGAAGGAAGGTGTCCGACATGGCCAGAGCTATAGGTCATTCTCTTTGTTCAAGGTGGAAGGAAATGAACTGGCATCTAATTTAAACTCTGTTTCTGAAATTTATAGTTTGAACATAGCAGAATGAAGGTAGATTCTAATACTTTTTCACTGAATAACTTAGTAAAAAAACAGTGGCTCTGAAAACTATTTCCATATAGCTAGATAGCAGAAAGAAAGAGAGTGGTAAAATAAAAATCTATGTAGACAATCACCTGATAATGAGTCAAGGTTTTCAAAACCAGTATTAGTTTGAACTACTCTAATTTTAGGTGATATATGGTGTCTTGAAGGTATCTAATTTTCAGAAAAAAAATGGGAGCAACAATTCTTTAGAACTGATTCCCCTTGTGATTTCAGATAAGAAACCTCAAAGCAAAGGTACATATATGTGGAAATCCTAATGTCATAATATCTTGCTTAGTTATTATTTGTTTCTCACAACATATATTCATAGAATCACAGAATATCCTGAGTTGGAAGGGACCCACGAGGATTATCGAGTCCAGCTCCCAGCCCTGCACAGAGCCACCCCCAAGAGTCACACCATGTGCCAGAGAGTATTGTCCGAATGCTTCTGGAACTCTGTCAGGCTTGGTGCTGTGACCACTTCCCTGGGGAGCTGTTCCAGTGCTCAACCACATATTGAGACTTTTTCCTCCCTATTTCATCTCTGCTTCATGAAACACACTCTTTGAATCCTGATTGTTTATAAACCTTCCCTGCTTTTCCTGCCACAGACTTCCATTTGCTTCAAAACAGGGTCTGTGTGCTTATATGTAATGACATAATTTTTAACCACATTATTGAATACTGTTTTTCTCAGACCTCTCTTTTCTTTTTCCAATACAGAGATGAGAGATAATGGAATATTTTTGTTTCTCTGTGCACATTATTCAGATATATCTTTGCATGGAGAATTTCTTATCTTCATGAAAAGTTTTCCTAAACAGCATATAGCTATGGTGTCCAAATATTTGAAAACTATTTGATAACTACCTTGATAACTACTTCTTATTACATAATGTTGTTTACCTGACAAATGAAAAGAGGATGAGATAAAATAACCGCTGTAATTTTGAGTACTACTTTGGAAATGTCCAAACCGTTTTTGTTTTCAGTCATAAAATAAAGAATCCTGAATTGACTAAAAAAGCAAAATATGAATTGGCCAAAATGTTCCTCCTGTGCAGACCCCAAACTGGCAGACTAGCAATAAGCTGTCTTGAATTAATACAATTTAAACAGGTGGAGACTCTAAAATGAGTTACATCCCCTTAGTTTTAACCAATACCTTTCCACCAACAAGGAACAAATACAAGTAGATACAAGTGAAAAAATAACTGTTTACTAACAAGTGGAATAGCAAAAGGCAAAAAAAGCCCCAGTAAATAAACACTAGATGCAAAATTGCTAAATCTCACAAACCCTACGGGAAAAAAGAGAGACCCAAAATGCCAGAAATACCCTTCCCAAGATGGCGACAGTGTAGCTTGAAAGACAAAGGGAAAGTCAGCTCTCTCCCCAGAATGGTGCTCCCCAGGTGACCGCATGGTCTGGGAGGCAAAGGGAGAAAAGATGGTGCACAAAAAGAACCCTCCCGGGAAGGTGGCACCTTATGGAGCTGCCCTAGCGGCAGGTGAAGAGCCGCCAGCGCACGTGGGGTCAGCTCTGCTGCCCGCCGCTTCCTCCTGCTGCCCACTGGACTCTGCTGGTGTTGGTGCTGGTGTCCTCTGACCCACTGCTGTGTTGGGGGGGAAATCCGCTCTGTTGGTGCTGACACGGGGTGACCCAGCCCCATGGGACCAGCCCAAGCTTCCCTGCTTATGGAATTTGCGAAGTTCACTCTGAAGACAGTGTCTAATTGCAAAATGCAGTTTTTCCAAGTTGCTACAGTGGCAAGCCCAGAAACCAGCCCAAAGCAACCCCTTCCAAAGGGCAGCATCCACCTTCAGCAAACTGTGCCAGGCAAAGGCAGCTCCCAACTGCCCTGCAATTCTGGTTCTGGATGTGCCGGGGTTTAAAGAGGCAGTAACAGACAGTTAAGAAATACAATGACATTCTGGGTTACCCATGACGTTACAGGCAAGCCAGTCAAAAAATTAAACAGCTCAGAAGCCATCCATTTGCAGATAATTTTATATGCTCTCCAGCACTTTTAGCAGATCCCATTTCATCACAAGAAAAGCATAAATGACACTTTTATCCAATTAAGAGACAACAACCCAAAAAGTAGAATAGGTGTTTGTGTGAGGTTTGTGCAAAAAAATAGCTGAGTGATGCAGAGAGAATCTTGCTGAGAGGCGAACATGTGTGTCCCCCCGTGCGTCCGTGTATGTGAATCTGTGTGTCTGTGTCTGTGTGTGTGTGTGTGTCCATGTGTGCCCATGCATGCCCATGCATGAAGCATCACAGAAAATTCTGCAGCAGAAAACAGGACTCATCTGACAAAACCTTAGACAGAGTCGAAGATCGATCTCTGAAACTCCCAGAGCCTGAGTGCTAGAAATACTGGAAGGGTTAACTGCCTGAGCTACAGTGTTAGATCATGGGGAAAAACACTGTAGAGGAGACTTAACTTCTGATTTCTTTAAGTTTCAGAGCCAGGGGAATCACTGTTAGCTTGTCTTCTCATTCTTGCAGTGAAGCAGAAATCTCTCTCACACTGAGTTTCTTTCTCAGGGAGAGAGAAAGAAGAAACTCAGGGAGTTTCTTTCCTCAAGGGCGGGGGATGAGTCATGGGGGGAGCTGTAGGGGCAGGCTGCTCACAGAAACAGAGGAGGGGAAGAGGAAAGCAGGATTAGTAATAGAGGACTGGATATACCAGGGAAACGTGTGAATAGTTTCTTTAGTCAATTCGTTTTTCCCTGAAACCAATCACTATATGCTTTAGATCTCTGTTGCTTGGCAGAGATAGGGCATTTATGCATTTTTGAAGACTAAAAATTGTGATCTAAGGCAAAGTACCTTAGAGAGCTTCTTCAGCCTGTTCTGGTACCTTCCAGTGCACAGACCTAGCTGGCATCAAAAGCCAAAACTTTTTGTGGATTTCACAAAAAAGGAACTGGGAATAATTTTAGGATAAGATAATTGCACTGTGTAAACTAGGATAATTATTGGCAATTCCTAAATGCAATTATATTTAGTATGTTTAAATTAATAATTATACTCTCTTCATCCAAAACCTTCAGTTTCTCTCTGCCTTCTTATGGCTTGTCCAGAATACAAAAATCTTCTGAAGCAAGCTACATGCCTTTTGGGAAATTAAAATTCTTTGGATTTATTAATAGTGTATTAAAATAATTTAATTAATATTGAACCTCCAAACCCCATCTCTTTACAGCAAAAAACCTTCAAATCCCACAGATGATATTTCGCCTTGCTAAGTTCATTCATAAAAATCAACATATTTCCTTGGAGGGATGGAGAGAAATAATATTTGGAAAGAAATTGTTTCTTGATACTATCTTAAAGAGAAGAAAATTCTCAGATTCTTCCTTATATAAAACTAACTCTTCTCCTCAATAAAAGTCTCCAGCATAGATTTATCTCAGAAATTATATCCACTTCATTTTGTCAAAACTAAAGCTTCGCAGCTTCTCCAGTTTGTCATTGCTCCTAATAAATAAACAAACCAACAAATCCATCACATTAGCAGGCATAGCTAGCAATTCCCAGAATGTTCTTAGCAGAAATATGGCAAATATTGCCATATTGCTGTCACAGGTAGTCACTGTGTTCCAGCCAGAAGCAGTAGTTCTCTGAGTGAAAACTAAATCATAGCTTGACTTTACTGGCAGTAAACCTGTCTGTTTTCCATTATGTTTGTATGTTAGCAAACTGTGATCATATAAAATAAATTCAGCACAGACATATAAAAATCTGAAATCATTGGGCCATGTTCTGCTTTTTTTAATTCTGGCTTTGTTACAGGGTCTCTGGGATCCTTTCCAGCACCCTGCCCCATACCTCCGTCTTCTCATGAAGGGAAGAGAGTTAAAGATTCAATTGGCCAGACTCAATTTCCCCTTTTCTTTTGGTCTTTTTAAAAGCTTGTAAATAAACAGCAGAGGCTTTACTGAAACTGATAAAAACTGATTGAAAGATTGTTAAAGTATTTGAACAATTTTAGTTCATTAATTTTTGTAACAAGGTTGTTTCCTTGCAGCCACCTTGAATGGGTTGATTTCATGCCCTGATCCAATGTTTACCGAACTGAAAGTGAGGACTGACATATAATTTAATTAATGCACTGGATTGGGCCCGTAATTAATTTATACTCTTGTCTAATGAAATCTACTGGAGGGAGTTATTTTTGACCTCTTTTAGCTACAGTTAATAGGTCCACCGTTTTTATTAAATTTACTAGGCAAATTACTTATGCAAATATATCAGACAGGTTGTTAGTTTTCAAGGGTCTGATGCAAGGCCCATTAAAATCAGTATGAGTTTTCCCATTTACTTACATGGCCTTTAGAGCGAGCTCTGACACAACTGAGGTAATGCTGCCTAACAGTGTATGTGGTAACTTTATTTCATGCTTCCTGGTGTTGACTAATGCCAGTGTCCACTAGTCTAAACTAAAATTCACTGTTATGGATGATATCTAAATATAAATGGGAACCTACTCTGCACCAGAGGTCTTGGTATTTGAAGAGGAAAGGCAGAAAAGAGGAGGATAGCCTGGAGGTGTTGCTTCATTCAAGCTAAGCATGTTTGTGTGTTACTTGCTGTGATAATGACTGTGCAATACAAATATTTATTATGTATTAGCATTTCTGCTAATAATAGCAGTTCTGTAGTTTTCTGTGACTGAATCCCTGTGATTCATGGGCCACATATCCACAGTGCCAACCTGTGAAGTTTGCTTTATGGCCAGGAAACAGGATCATATGCTCCATGGATGACAATAATACAGCAAAGCATAAGTGTACAGAAAATGTTCATCAAACAACAGTAAGCCTTTAACAAATCCCTATCCCACAAATATATAATTACGTCCTTGACGTGGAGCACTTATTGACTTAACATTTTCCATATTGTAAAGGCTCCTTTCTCCCAAATCATCAGCTCATGAGCTCTATTTACTGTAAACATGGTTTGATGGTTAACACATTGCAATAAAAATGTATTTAAAAACACCTGTTTGATCTGGCAACAATGAAATACAGATATATAAAGAGGTAGTTATTGCAGTTCATGAAGCAGTACATACCAGATTTTATTTGCTTTAAACACTGGTCTGATTTTTATGTTTCTATATCTACCTCAGCTACTTAACTTCTCTTAAAAGCATGAAGGTGCTTGTGAGGTAGCACTTTTGGTCCTTAGATTATAACTCAGCCAGCACAGCTGTGTGAGCAAGTTTTAAAAGACATAGGACCAAATTAAAATGTCGGGTTTTAGGACCTAATTAAAATGTCCTTTTTATGATATACAAGTAGATGTTATACGCACATTTTTAAACCCTTCCATTAATTTTGGTTATTTGCCATATGCAAGATAAAAATAAGTGCAAAATAAGTCACTGAGTGCAAAGTAAAATAAATAAGGACATGTACTCAGCTTTCTACTTAAAAAGTCATGATTCCTTTAGCTATAATGGAACATCAACAATTTGCTGCTGTTTTTCATGAGGATCTAAATTCAGGCTCAGTGCTTTGCAGTGCAGAGGTTATTTATGCTGAAATTGTTTTTGTTTAGTTTGCTTTTCATCTGTGTGCAAATAGTGAATTCTTGAGGCTCTTTAGTCCTGCTTTTCAGTGGTCATGCAGACTGGATACAAAAATCTAAGCTTTTATCCTGTCTTCTTTAGAACTCATCTTTCAGTAGATTTATATCCAAGTACTTAAACAGTTTCAAACAGACACTGCTTTTTAAAAAAGCAACCTGTACAGTATCTCCTCCACTCCTGAATATGGCCTGAAAATGAGAGTCACGCGACACTCAGGAGATGAGTGCTGCCTTGGGAACATCTTTTCTGCATTTGGGAAAAGGTGAGGAAAACATTTTCTTGGCATGCGAGTATTAGGCAATTGTTGAATTGAATGATATTGAGTGACAGAAACAATGTGTGACCCACAAACAGTCCAATTTGCATTGAAAAGGCTTCACTTGAGATTCTGCTGTTTAAATAACTTTCATGTCTACCTACAAGAGGAGAATATAAAATTCATGGATATGCATAAGTTTAAAGTTAGTTTTTATTGCTAAATTGTGTGTGTACTACTGTGTGAGTCAGCACATGGAGGGTGTTAATGAAGAGTCTCTCATTAGTGCCAGCTCGTTTTTCACTGCAAACCACATTGCAGTGTTAACATGTTAGTTTAATTCTTCACAGTGGCAAGAAAACAGAATGAATATTCCCACTTTTTAGAAGGAAAAATGTCAGTAGCAGATACGGCAATGATGAGCTTAAAACAAATCATTACATAGATGGTAGCTTTGAATAAAAGTAATTAGTTTTGCATTAATGTTGCTTGAGATTTCTTTTCAGTTGGAATTAGTTAATGATTTTCTACATTTGCATACTCTTAAGTAGCTTGTTTTGAATGTTAGCTATGTACAAATTAATGTTTTTATCAATTTTCAAAATTTTTACCAGGCACATTTAATTTATAACTAAGAAAAGCATTTATAAAGTACTTTATGTAAAGAAAATAGATTGATCTTGGGAGTAGAGTTTTGTCAGACCATGGCAATAACGACATCTTATAGGATGTCATGCAGAGCACAATTTTTCTATTGTATCGGAAACCAAACACATGTGAAGTAATGAACTAATTAACATATAACATGAGTTAATAAGCAAGAGATATTCTTATGATCTTTGAAGTATATTCTCATCTCATGCACTGTTCTGAGCTAAAATGATTTTACCTATTTCGGGTATGACCTTGGATTTTTTTTAACGTACTGCAAACATGAACCAGAACTCAATAAGACCCCTGGTTAACCTTATCCCTAACTTAACCTGGACACATCTTTGCAGCCCTCAGTGAATATTGCACACCCTAATACAATTGCCATGCAAGTCAGGAAGAACTTCATCCTATAAATTATTTTGTAACAACCAGAGGGAATAATGATAGAAAACAATAGTAGTAATAATAATAATAATAATAGAAAGATAATAATCACCCATTCAAAAAAAGCATTCAAGAATTTCCCTAAATACTGAATTTAGCACAGGATTATTTACGTGCATAAGTTCATGATGTGATTTGGGACCATAAGGCTAAACTGATCAGTGTTACGAAAGTCTGAAAATAGTTTAACACTCAAGACCAGATTCATAACAAGCAACACATTCAAGATTATTGAGTTTAGGAGGGGATTTCAGTTTACAGAATCGATTTGGGTAGAAGCACATGAGTAAACATATCACGAACAGGAAATTAAACTGGGTCAGAAATACTCACAAATGTATTATAAATGCAATCTTTCCTGCAACATAAACAGGCAACCACAGGAAAGTCAAATGTATTGTAACTGTGTGGGGTTAATTTCCATGGCATCAAGAACAAACACAGAAAAACTAACAGAGGACTATGCAAGGACAAAAGAATGTGCATCAGCAGAACTGACTGCAGCTTAAGTCATTTTCACTGCCTAAATGCCCCCTAGGCACTGTGAGGAAAGGGTCAGAAATAACAGATAGAAAAAAAAATACTATCAAATATAATCATACTTTTTTTATTTTTTCCCAGAGCAAGTGCAAACTAAAAATGCAAAATAGTTTTTTTTTTACTCTAGTGTGCAAGATTTGACAGCACTACTTCTGTATTAATGGAGAAATATGTTCCCCAACAACACTTCATCAGTATCTTGGCAGAATCATGACCTTATATACAGTTTTTATATGACAAACCAAATTCATCTTTATCGGCTACTGTTATTATCTGCGAAAATATGGGACCAAAGTAGAAAAAAATGCAAAATCTAGAATACTTTCAATTTGTACAAAATCAATCCACTATGTGATTTCAATGTCTATAATCAACTTCTGTAAGCCTTTTGAAGTAGCATAAATATTTTTTTTAGACTAGCACATTTATAAAACACATATGAAACCAAAATCTTTTCAATTCCATGTAAAAGTACATGTCTTTGAGGTATCCATGGCATAATTCTGAATACAAACAGGATAAAAGATCACTAGGTTATGATTTTCACTGAGTCAGTATCCATTTTTGTTATTTTATATTTACATTATATTCAGTGTATCAAATACATTTTTCTAGTAGAATGATTTAACTTAGTAACATTAGGTGTGTGAAATAATATCAGGAATGTTCTATTGTATGAAGCTTTTCAATTATTATTTTTTGATATAAACACAACATGAAAATCAAAAATTCCTAATCTAGGGAATGTCTGTATTAGACAGAACTTTGAGCTCTTTCTCCTTGTAGCTGCTTCACAAGCAACCAGATGGTAAAATAATGCTAGTATTCTGTTTACCTGAAAGCATTAGCAGTTCATTTATTTGTACAAAATGCTATTGTTATTTATGATGGAGGTATCTTTGAAACTGATCATGTTTCAACAAAGTCCTCATGCTGTGAAACCCCAGCTCAGTATTGCAGAATGCACAAACATACTGATATGACCAGTGGATTGAAGTCACAAAATCATGCCAAAATCCATACACTCTTACAGAGTGTCATGCCTTAATGCAGCAGTAATATTTGACATCTGAGGTCAGAGAACAATGCTTGTTTCAACCATTTCAAAAGACAGGATGAAATCCACCCATGACTTTTGTGCTAGTCTCCTTTGCCTCAGCCCAAGTCAACAGCAAAACTCCTCCTGTCTTTTACAGAGGTAGTGACATTAATTTGTCTTACCTTGTCTCTAATGATCATATTATATTTTTTACTCAGCTGCTGCAAACTGACCTAGAAAAGATTAAATGTATGGTATGGAGCTAAATTCTGGAGATTATTCTCCTTTCCCTGCATATAAAAAGTACAGGAACCCATCACACTGCTTCCATGGGAGACACTGATGCTATAAAGAACACAGCATTAGCATAGCCAGCTCCTTAGAAATTAGTTTCCACAAATAGATCTTATGCTTCTGCTGATAAAATTCAGTTGTAATGGTTTTCATAGGAAAAAAGAAGGACTTAAGTATCTGGGACAATTTATTTATACACATGATCACAAAAAGCTTTTCCCAGTATTTTCTTCCAGCAATGCAAGTAAGCATGGAGATTTTTTTTTTTTTTTTTTTTGGTCAGCTGTCTGAATTAAAGTTTGAAATTCTAAAAACACGTTTTTATTTACTTGTACCCTGGAAACCTGTCTAGTTTGGTTTTTTTTTTTTGATTTTTTAATTCTCTATCACATCAAGCTAAGCTAAAGAGTCAGAGTAATAATAAACCAGATCAGTAAAAATTTTTCTTGTTACTTTATAAAAATCTTTTTCCTTATTTAACTTAAAATTGCAACTGAGGGCTATTTTAAGGCTTTCCAGATACAGGGTGAAAGACAAGATTTATTAATACTTTGGTATTAACCCTCTATGTGTACATGGCAAAAGAAGTAATAGGATCAAAATAAATGCTGAACTTGAGCTTTAGAAGCAGAATGCTGCAAGAACACTGGAGTTAATATGATTCAAAATGTTTTTAGTGCTGTGTTTTGCACTTAGGAGCTGTGTTTTTATACAGGTCGTGTTCTTTTTATTTAAAGAGTTTAGTAACCAAAATCAGCTGCATTCCCAGCAGTTCCTATGTCTATCTCAAAGGCAGTATGAATGACTACTGAAAGAATAGAAACACTTAATATTGCTTTTCTTCTTGTAGGATCACCAGATCCACACCCCCCAACTTGCAGCGGTGACAAGTTCACATGCGCATACGTGCAGCAGTGTCTGTCCCTCGCTGCACGGTGCAACGGGGTTGAAGAGTGTATGGATGGCAGTGATGAACTGAACTGTCCCATGGAGATGCCTACCACCACGACTCCGGGCTCCTGCAAGGAAACAGAGTTCCTGTGTCCTTCCCAAGGCTGTGTCCTGGCCCTCCTGCAGTGCGATGGTGTGCCTGACTGCCACCTCAGCGAGGATGAAGTTGGCTGCCGTAAGTTACTCTCTTGTTGTAGTTATGGCAATGTTAACTTACCTGCCTACACCAGTGATGTTTTAGGAAAGAAAAAGAGCAACACAGTGCAGCGTAGTGTAAAATTCATCATTTCCTCGTCAAAAAAAATCCTATTTGTATCACATATAATGCATTAATTGCAGAGACGCTTTACTTTTCTAAATAATTTTACTTATGCATTTTAATTTCCTGGCTGTCAATTTTTGTAAATGCTTAAAAAATTGCAATTGTGTTTCCGTTAATATTTGCAAGCATTTCCGCATCTTTTCTATAAATCAGTCAGCTGCATTTGCATTGCCTCTGTAGCCTCTGATTATGATATGACAAAAAGGTAGACTTTTTCAGTTCTGTAATTCAATAACATTTAAGGCAGTCCTGACCTTTCAAGGATTTTGAAATCAAGTCTGGTCATGAAGTAGCAGCAATCTCTGCCCCAAGCAAGGAAAAGGGCTCACAAACAAAACACAAGGACAATAGGCTTTGAAATGTAACTGCGATGAGATACCATGGAGAAACATCTGAAACAGATAGACACAAAAGTGAGTGTCTGCCCATTGAAAAATAATTCATTATTAGTAGATGAATTGAGGCCAAATGTTTCATTCCAGGAGTTTCAAAATAATTAGCTACATAATAAAAAAAAAAAAGGAGGCTTTTTGCGTATAAAAACTTTTCTTCCTAAACGTCTCATGCTGTAAAATTTTCAACATTTTTCTCATCCTTATCAGAGGTAAAAAAAATTGCTAAAATATCAGTTTCCAATGGGTTATAAATTCAAGTCCTTTAATATTTTTTATCAAAACTACTAAATATAAATGCAGGCTACTGCACATGCCATTTATTTTAGCAAATTAGTCTACCAAACTGGCATGGATTTGGCAGACTATCTCTGTAAGCCTTTTGTGTAGAAGTGAGCTCTGTGGTTTTGTTGGCAGAAGACATGATTTTGGAGATAACTTTTATGTTAAATTCTACATACCCTGAAGACATGTAGAAATTTTGCATGCTCCTTTCTTCAAATAAACCTCTCATCATTAATCTTCATTTGACCTTGTTTCATCCTCAATCTGGCCTCTGGTAGAGACCTCCACGCTGTATTCTATTACATGCACATCCCATCTCCACACCACAAAAGCTGATGTAGAACCTCAAAATCTGAAAGCCAAAAGATTTCCATGATTTTCTGCACTCCCCAAAAAACTGAGATATGTTTTTGTTGTATTTTTTTTGTTGCTTTGACTTCTGAACAATACCCAGGGATTAAGGAGAAATTAAATCCTGATCTATTCAGAGAACAAATATTCTCCACAGATATTTCTCACCTTTGGGGTTCTCAGTCTGAAGGAAACTTAGTCAGGTCTGTACTTCGTTGTTACTCCAAAATTCAGTTTATAGTATATAAATGTGTAAGCATTGATAGTGTAAGATAGAAATACAGAAGCAGCAATTCATGTTTCTTCTCTGAAGAAGATACTTCAGAGAAGGAAAGCAAATCAGGAAAGAAGGCAAAGCAAAAAGAAAGTGATTCGTGTTAGTTTGCAATGAAATCAGTGGAAAGCTGATTACTGTCACAGCTGGTGCTGAGATCCAACTCTGTATGCCATGAGAGCACAGCATTTCATCTTTAGCTTCCTACTTTTAACAGGTGAAAAGCCATAGAAGTTTGTCAACAGGCGAAGGTCAGAGAGAAAAAGTAAATGCCTCAGAAATTTTATTTATTTTATTGAAATTTATGCACAATCTATAGTATTGAATGTTGTGCTAGTAACTCCAGCCTATCTGTACTCTCAGCACAGATTGAGAATGGGTTTTTATTTTTTTGGATTTCAGATTGATTTTTTTATCTTGGTGCAGATCAAATCTACCTGCTCATTTTACAAAATTTCAGTTTAGGAATTACTGACACTTTCCATTTTGTGTCCCATAGCAATTTTATTCATTAAAGTGTAACAAGAAATGATCAACAGTGTTCTGGGTTCTGAATTCAGGAATTCATCAGGGAAAGTTTTCTTTTGGAATAAAGACCAGTTGTCAAAATGCATCTTGCAGAGATTAAGGATAAAACCCAAAAGGAGGCCAGGACAAAAATGCCCCAACCAAACAAAAAAACCATTAGTCAAGTCCCTACTAAAACCACAGTGTCTACCACAGAAATGCTTTTCTTCATGACTTAGAGATTTATGCGGACAGAATTTCCTGTAGAGTTCACATAGCAGTTAGGTTGTACAATATTATGCTAATACTCTTTTATACCTACTAATGTAATGGACTTTATCATTGTTGCATTTAACAAGAAAATTCTGGAACTCTTTTCCAGTTATAGATAATTCTACTTGGCTGGCTCTCTTCTGGCTGTCAGTTTTAATGAAGGGTATATTATCTCACCTGTTTTAGTCTTTTATTTGCCTGATTACAATAGTAAGGGTGTAAAACAAACATATTAACACCAGTGGGATGTACACATTACTCTTCCACAGACCAACATACTTTTCCACCTGCATCGTCTGATTGAAGTGCTAATAGCAATGAATAAAAAGTCATTTCTCAGTTTTCTGTAGTGCACCAAAGTGTATCTCTTGTAGTCCTGGTAAGTTTTAAATACCTGTGGAATATTAAAAATTTTATACTTTCAAACAGGCTGTAATATCATCATCCCTTCTACTGGTTTAATTTGCACGTGGAAAATTAAATATGGATGAAAATGTGGGTATTTTCACTTTTATATCTTCACTGTTTTTAGTGCCTCCATGTGCCTCTTAGTATTCTTTACCTCAGCCCAAATAACTTGGTGTCATTGTCCTTAACTGCAAAATTTTCAGCAGTTAGATCCATTGCTATGACTGTTCCCTCTGTAATGTGTTAAAATAATGTGTAAAAAATTGATTCCATCATTTTAAAACTAGTTTTTTAATGAGAGTTGATTATGTTTCGTGATATCTTTTTTACGGGTTTTCTTTGCGATTTTGTAGCATACGCTCTCAACGTTGTAAGTTAATATGCACTCCTTCACAAATATTACGTGGGAAAATTTGGGTTCTGTACCATCTGTGCTCTGTATTTGTTTACTTATTTAGCATCTCAGTAGTAAAGTTGTCTGTCTTTGAAGATGAAGGCTTGTAGAGGTCACACAGATTCAAGTTTATATCCTAGAGTATGACTCAAGTTTTCTGCTAGTTTTTTAAGAGTGAGAAAATAAAATACAGCTGATGATAACCACCATGTTACTTTTAATTTCAGCCACTAAAGATTGTTCCAATGGTTCTTTGTTGTGTGCATCAACTAATCAATGTATAACCCTCTCCCAGCGTTGTGATGGAATTGCAGACTGCATTGATTCCAGCCTTGATGAGTCTGGCTGTTCAGGTACTTCGTTTTGCATAAAAATATCATTTGAAACAAAGAACATATAGTTATTTCCTACTGAATCTTTTGGCAGTCCTCAAACTTGACTGAGGTTCCTCTGCTAAAACTTTGTCAAATTATATTAGGCATGAATTTTCCTGATGAAAGTATGACACAGATGAAAAAAGATGAAGAATAATATGTTTAGTTAACATCTTCACAAGGGGTGTTTCTTAAGGTATAAACACATTGTCCAAAAAAACTCTAACCCTTTGTAGTATACTTTTAGGACCTCCCTTGATTTTAGCCAGTTGAGTAACCCACTTGAGTTAACCCACATTGTTGAGTAATAGGATTGCTTATTTGTGGGTTTTTTTCAAGTGTATTGCAAATCCAGGTTGGAAAATAAACCAAACAGCCCTTTTTTTAATCACAGTGCATTTGACAAAATAATCAGATTTGGTTTGCATTAGTTAAATGGTGGGGAAAGATAAGTACAGGACAATAATACACATTCAATGTGAATTAGATTTTTATTGAAAAAATCTAACAAATACATAGATGATGGCAATATAAATAAGTAAATCTAGATTCAAAACATCCCATTCAATGGCACAAAGTTACTGCAGCTCTTCCCCAGACAGTTATAAATTCTTGACCAGTACTGTGTTGACAGTACTCTGCCAGCTTTGCTGAAGGTGCTTTAGCTGAGAACTTAACTCTCTCTTTTTGTAATTTTTATGAGTTTTGTGATAAAATTCACAACATTTCATATGCAGTGCAATAATATCATTCATTAAAACGTGTGAAATGTTCATTCGCAAACTAAAAGTTTTACAAACACTTATTGGTAGGAGGCACCCACGATTTTCTTTGGGAGTGAAATGTGACCACAAGTATTGTGTTCACTATCTCATAGCATCACGAAATGGTTTGGGTTGGAAGGGACCTTAAAGATCACAAAGTTCCAACACCCCTGACTTGGGCAGGGACACCTTCACTAAATCAGGTTCCTCATGTGAGAGAAGGAATCATATTTCAACATTAAAAAATTACAGCTTCTATAATGATGAGAAAATTCGTACTTGGTAAATTTGATTTATAAACATGATTTTAAATTAAAAGGAACATATTCAGAAATTAGTTCAATATAGAAGAATATAGAACATAAACTAGTAGACTTGCATGACAGTAAATTACAAATCTTCCATTATTTTATCAGAAAGCAGATCTTTTAAGTAAGTAATTTACATTCCAAAATTTAATACTGAAACAGGAGGTGTCCACACTGAGTACCACTGTTATATGCCACAATAAACAATTTCATTTTGCATATATCCAAAACTCTTTAGGTCTAATTTGTATATTACCAGTTATTTTCTTACTAAAGAAGATTGAGGGGATTCTATTTTGATTTTGAGTTTTTTCTTGCTAAAGCGATGCAAAACTAAGCTTCAGTAAAACTAAATGTGATGATGTGGAAATCCAAGTTAAGGGACATCAAGAGTTTTTAATAGGATATCACCAATTACTTAAACATGTTTTGTCTTTTAAAGCCTGATTTCCCTCGTTCTTATGAGAATATGATTCTAAATGTTAAAATTCTGGATATCTTCAATAAAAGGATTGGTCACAAAGGAGTGTCTGTTCACCAGCCCTATATAAAACTTTTAATAATAAAGTAGACTTAGTTACTAACTAAATATTAGTCCAATAATTTTGGATCTTATTTTACATATTCCTGTTGTTTGAAAATCAAGTAAGTGGCAAAAATTCTATTTCTAGAGTCAGATGAAAATCTCAATTGAGAAAAATTTGAAGCCTGTTCAAGTGAAGCATCAGGATTTCTATATGCTCAAGAGCACTCCATTGCTTGTAATATTCTTATGACTTCACACTTGTATCACAAAGTCCAGGTCTAAAAAAAGAAGTTTTGGAAGTGCTAAGCAGCAAAAGGACAGGTGTGAATATTTTGCCATTTTGAAAATCAGACAATGACAAATGTAATAACAAAGAGGGGGAAATTACAATTTTTACCTTTATATTTGCAGTTTGTCCTGAAGAATACTGCAAAAATGGAGGAAAATGCATCATCAAAGATGACATTCCATTATGCCAGTAAGTTTCATTGGCAACTGACTTTTGCTTGGTGGTGGAAAAAGCTGCAGTTGAAAGAGGTGGTTTGCTCTCCAGGGACTGAAATAACATTCCATAGAAGTGTATTTTTAAAAGTCTCTGTATGTCTACACTATTTTTGTTTACACTTAGTGAGTTAAATCACATTTTCAGAAGAATGTTATTTATCAGATAGAATTTTCTGTAACTTTCATCTGTCATTACATGAGACAACCTGTTGGCCTGACACCTTAAGTTTTCTGTATCTCATGCTTCACATCAACATTTAAAAACACACGTTTCTGTGCCTTATTTGCAGCGGGTGTTGCATACCTCAGATGAGATTTTAAAGCAGGCCACATAGTCATCTTTATCTTCGTGGCAGGTATTTGGAAAAAGAAAGTGGTTTTCCCCTTATTTCCACACTTCCTCACCCCTCCACCCCCCCTCACCACCCCCCCCCCCCAAAAAAAAAGGGGGGTTAAAGATATGCTTGCATTTTTTTCTGGAAATACTCTCTGCTGAAAAGAAATAATGTATGGAATTCTGATGTGGAAGGAACAAGCCATTAGAAAGTGTCAGGCTATCTGAAGCAACACATTTACACAAGATATCACTTTGTTTCCCACTGGGAAATTAGAGGAGACTTTTTAAGTGCAAAGAAAGTGATGGTATGTGTTATCATGCTTTTGTCCTTCACATGCTTCAGTGGAGCTTGCCAAAGAGTTTGCCAAATTACTAAAGAAGTGACTGTTTATTAGAGTAGCTAGTCAAGACTAGATGTTAAGGTTTGTCTCCTAGTCACTAGGAAACACATTAATAGGCCTGCTTTGTCTTTCAAGACATGTTTTTCCTTTATTGGCTGAAGAAATGTAATATATAACATACTCAGAAAATACAGGGACATTCATACAGGGTATTTCAATTTGGCTCTCAGAAAACATTTAATTACCTGCAGATTTCCCCAAAAATGTCCAGTATCAAAGAACAGAGAATGGTCTCTGCAAGAACCATGGAATTTCACTAAGGTGTCTGTTTCAAAATTTTTTTGAACACATAAAGAGATGAAGGGGACAAAAACCATAGGGAAAGATTTCAGATGAAACAGAATGAAAAGTCAGCAGAAAATAAAGGGATTTGTTATAGGAGGGCTGCAATTTGTAGATTAAATCATTGATCAAAAAGAAAATTGCATGTAGGGAAAAAGCACTGGGGGAGTATTTGAGATTTTAAGTACACAAGAGAATTATAAGACTTGAACTTCTGTTCAGACTTGCAAGAGAAAGTAACCCAAACTAGCAAATCTTTTTTATCCACAGAAATCAAAGACATTTGGAATAAAAATATTAAATTAAACTAGTAAATAGGGTACTTTCCCTCAGCATTCAGTAAGAAACATATTTAATTCTAATGTAATGCAAAGGCAATCAGAGCAAAGGCACAGAAAAAAAATTCCTTAACTGGTGGGCTAACATAACTCCAAGAGCTGTACATGCTTCTGTTGGGGAAATTCTACTCAAGAATGCCACAATCCAGTGCATGTTGCAATAGGCTTTCTGAAAACTGCCTGTAGGGCACATGGCTGGAGAATGGCAAATGGAGAAGAAAAGGGATAGCCAGATCAACAGTCTGATATCAATAGCATTCAAGGCTTTGTAATATTTTTAAGGAATTACTTATACATGTAATAACCGGAGAGTTAACTATTACAAAGATAAACTTCTGCATTACTTTTTGAAATCCCATGTCAAGACCATGAAAAGACAAAAAAAAATCCAAAAATGTACCTAAAATAATAAAAAATGTAGAAGTATATCAGTTTTCAATACCCAGGGGGGAAAAAAATCCAAAACCAAAACAAAAACAAACAAGCCCCCAAAAACCCAAAACGAGAGAACAAAACAAAACCAGAAATTATCATGAAAAATATGCTAATTTTTTTTTCTCAGTTCTTACTCTAAATTTCCTGAAAAAAATGATAAGTTTAGCTAGAAATATCTTCCTCCCTTGAGAGCAACTGTTCTTCTAGGCTGCAGGATAGGTCAGGAGAAAAAGCAGAGCGTATAAGAGTGAAGGAAGCCGGTTGCACAGAGAGGAGAAGCCTGAAAAGAACAGAGTACAGATACTGCCCTGCCACAGAAGTGACAAAGAAAGAGAGTCTTCCTGGATTCCCAGAGGTAATTGTGTGGGGATTAGAGTGATCTTAAAAGTCACTGGCTTTAACTAATACCATTCAGTGACACAGTGGAAAAGGAGAAAATTTGTTAATATATCCTTTTCTTACGATTTTATCTGGCAAACTGGATTCTGATCCTCCCCCATGTGAGATGATTGTGCTCTAGTTTCTATGAAAAAAAAACCCTGAGTCTGGAGTTTAAAAGTCTCTTTGGCTTCTCTGAAAATGTTGGTTTAACAAAAAACAGACTGGACGGGTCTCAAAGCTTCATTTGATTCAAGGTTCCATCATGTTCCTATAAGAACTGAAATTACTGCTCATTTTAAGTCAGATGGAAATACACTGATAGAAAAGAATAGAATAGAATTTCTGGAAAACATTTTTGCTGGTGATAACAGATGAATTTTTCTATGTTTTTAATACAGTGGGGTTGAAGTAGTTAACTGTGTAGACCCCTTCCAGTTGTTTAACATGCAAGCATGGGAACAGTACATTTGCAGTAGCTGCTTAGGCAAAAGAAAAATTTGAACTCTTTGAAGAGACAGAAAGTGGATAGTAGATTTCATACATTTAGTACTTCTCAAGTTCCTTTGATGCTGTATGTTTTTACATGTATGAACTAGTGTACCTTAGATATACATAAAGTTAATACTTAGGGCATCACCCTGTCTTTCAATACTATGTAACTAAGAGGGATCAGTAGCAGGTGGAAGGTGAGCTCTGACATCCCTCTGTGAAGAGGTATCTGTAGACCTGGTGGAAAAGAGAGCAGTGCAAACAAGTCTAGATAAAGTTGCAGTATATATTGGAGTGAGCAAGAGAGTTGGTGTATCAGGTTGCTGTAATTTTTGTTCATGCTGCTGAGAACAGCTTCTCTAAGCTGGTGCACAGTGGCTGCAATAATATCAGTGAGACACCCAGTGTTTGAGAACGTGACTACTGGTTGTTGTTCTGGTGGATGTTCTCAGGGAGAGAATGCAAGTAAATGCAGAGCAATGGTGCTTTGTGGGTGTTGGTCATCTTCCTACTTGAATGAAACACAGCTTGATGGCTGTCCTGGTCCTGCTTGGTGTTTGGATTTCTGAGTTAGCTTTGAAAGTCACTTTCATTTGTTTCTGCAATTTGGTCCGGAGAGTAATTGGGGTGCATATCAAACACATTTATCTTGTACTTACCATTTCATGGGTATTTTCTTTGTCTGCCAGATTAGATGGAGCTTTAATCTGAAATTCTATGGCCACTCTAATTTGACAAAATGTGACTCCTATTTATCCTGACTGAGGTCTCTTCTGTAGTCAATGTGCAGCCAAGTGGCTGGTGCTGGCAATCAGCTACTGTGGCTGCACAAGCAAATCATGATAATTTGAGCAATAATGACTAGAATTTTTGCAATTTCAATCCTCTGATTTCAAAATCATTCCTTTGATTATATGTATGCTTTTCCCAACTATTTGCCCAGTGTTTCTTTGTGTTTGTTTTATTTTTGCTTTAAAGTGAGACCACAGATGCCTGGTAACATAGAAGAGGAATATAGAGGAGAACAAGCAAGCTAGGAAAAGTGTGTTTGTAACATACTGAAGTGGAAGGGTGAAGCTTCAAAGATTGTACTAGTGTTGAAAGAAAAGAAAAACACTGAGAACAGGAAAAAACCAAAAACAAACAAACAACACTCCCCAAAAAACCAAATAAACAAAAAAACCAAAACAAAACATCAACAAAAAAAAACTAACCAAAAACCAAACCAGACTGTTCATACGTACTTTTCGTTCTCATTCAACTGGGCAGGAGTAATACTAAACCCACACATTTAAAGTGTACTAAACTTCACATTTAATAAATGTTAAATCGTTGTCGAATCATCAAATGGTTTGGGTTGGAAGGAACCTGTAAAGTTCATCTAGTCCAACCACCCCGCAATTTGTAGTTTCATCTTCAGTTAGATCAGGTTGCTCAGAACCCCATCCAGCCTGACCTTGAATCTACCGCATCTCTGGGCAATGTTTCACCATTTCACAAAGTTAGCTGTAGAAAATTTCTTCCCTATATCTAGTCTGAATCTCCTCTCCTTTACTTTAAAACATGTATTCCTGGCCCTGTTTCTGCAGGGCCTACTAAAAATAGAATTGTTTGGGTTGGAAAAGACATAATACAATGCTTGACTTTCCCTTTATTTTATACAAATATTTTCAACATAATAAACCAAATTTCAGAGAAGTTACACTGACTAGTACTAAAGAGTATAATGAGAGCACTTTTACAAATGTCTGAACTATAAGAATTATCCTTTAGCAAAAAAAAAAGTAATTGCATTCACTGCACTGTAATTAAACAGCCATATTACAGATTAGAAATAATTCTTCATTAAACAGTTTTTAAATTCATTCAATATGTAACATCTAGCTAACTGAGATGTGGAGACTGGAATTGCAAGGAGGCATTATAAACAGATAATTAATTATGGCTATCTTTGTAGTTGTGTATCTAAATGCTGATTTGGCCCAAAGTACAGAAACTGGATTATTTTGGTTTTTTATTTAATGTGATAAAAGTAAAGATGATTACTTTCCCTTTTATTTTTTAGAAAAACAATTGATAATTGTGATTAATTGTGATAATTCATTCAGAGAAGGGGAATTCTTGCTTATTCTTTTTTAAAAAGCTACAGATTAATTGGTCCTCTATTTTTTGCTTCTTTCCTTCTCATTTTTACAACGAGCTTATTATTGTAACACAAATTATCTGTTTCAAATTGCAAACAAAGTATTTTATCCTGAGTAGTACAATAGCAAGCAGTATTTCACAAAATTTAAAGAAAAAAGGGGGATTTTTTGTAGTTGAGACATTTTTTCAGAATCTGGTTTTGTTTTCAAAATACTAGCTTCTGGTAAGCACGATAATTTTTTGAGGAGCCCTGCAAAGTGGCATGCAGCTTTAAATAATGTCTTGGTAGACTGTTTGCTGCCTTTTCCAGTTAAGTATCATATATGGCAAAGGAGGGAAATCCTGCATCCTCGCTGGACAATATTTCAGTGAGGAACATAGGTTTGATCTTGTTTTTTTCCTAAACATGTTTGACCTTAGATCTACTCTTACCTGTACTGTGTTACTGAACTTTTGAGGATTGATGGTGGTAGTTATCTTTAAAAACTAAAAGTGGGAGGATTGTTTTAATATCACACAGGATGTCATGAAAATTGAGTGATAATAATATTCCAGCCTAAGAAAATGGAATGCTTGGAAGCATCTGGAATGTGGTTTGATGGAAATATGAAGTCTAAACACTGACAATGTAGGAACACCAATCCATAAGTAAAGAGAGTTTATAAAAGAACATGGTAGTTTCCATTTCAGCTACATTTTCTCCTGCTGCTCTCAGAAATCCTCACCTTAGAGGGAGAATTGCTGACATAGCAGCTGCTGATTCACTGCAGATTATTAACTGTTCAAACAAAGCGAACTGGTACTGATTTCACTTCTTCCCTAAGAATTTTCTTTTAGATTTACTGAACAAATGGGACATGGGTAAATTGATGAAGCTATATTGAGCATATACACCTACTCAGGAACGTTGTAGTCATGAAAATCAATTGTACATAGAGGAGCAATGAAATAAGGATGCAACCATGAATAAAAACAAAAGCCGTGATGAGTAGTCAAAAAGATGAGACATTGAAAACAAATGTCATGCTAAGATTTGGCTTTTGGGAAGCAAAGGCATACCTAAAAACATACATAGCTAGCATAGAGAAGAGTTTTTCTCATATCTTTCCTTTACCGAAGTCTCATTTGAAAAGTGAGGCTGGGGCAAATTAAATAATAAATTCAGGTTACCTGAGTTGGGTAAAATTAAGAATGGGGATCCAAGTTAATATGTCTGTTCTCCAGAATAAATTAGGCACAATTTGTCATGAAACAAAATGTACAATATGTAGATGGAAATGCATTTTAAAGATTTGCCTACAGGAAACTCTTTCCTAAAGTTTCTATTTATTATACTATTTTTTATTTACACTTGATCCTTTCTTATTTTGAAATGTTTCATGAAATCAAGATGCTTGATACAACAATACTCTTGCCTTTTAGTTTTTCGTGTTTCTAACTTCATAACCTTTTCCAAAGGAAAATCCCATGGGGATTATAGTGCAATGCGACAGAAACTTAGATTCAAAAACCTTAGCATTTGGTCTATTTTGCTATAGTTGGGATGAAACAGCTTTTGCTTCTCATGCTGATTGCATGCTCATAGGATGTTCAGTGACCATTTCACAACACAAAAAAAAAATTGAAAATCTGTTGAATCCTTCATATATCAGAATTCAGGAAATACTGTTCCTCCATATAGAAAGAGATATGTCAAATTTGTTTAATAAGTTGGGGTTTTTTTCATTTATATTTTCCCCACTTGTACCAAGTGACTTCAAAGTAAATACATTTGGCCAAATCAGTTTTACCTAGTGAGAAACTTGCCATCGAGCAAATTATCAATGGCATATACTGGCTATTTTTGTATTTAGAAGCACTTTACTTCAAGTTTTGCTCTTCTTCTTCCTCTGCAGATAACAGTATGATCCTGAGGTCAGCTCTGTATCACACTGAAGCCAGCTGCTTCATGCAGTTTGTAGCTTCTAGAAATGACAGAAAAAACCTCCAACTGACATTTATCTTGGTCAAACCTTATTGAATATATAGGGCAGTTTGCCACCTTCTGCAGTGAGGTAGGGATATCCTGTCAAGTGAGTGGTCTGAATCAGTTAATTGCTGAATCCAATTATTTCAGAAGGAATCTGTCTTTTTTTTGGTTTTTTTATTATAAAACTAAAACAAGGTTGTCTCTATGTAACTGTTATTAAAATTTGACTGCACATAATTGAAAGCCAGATGTTAGAGCCAAATAAATAAATATAACTGAATAGAAACAAAGCATGGTCTCACAACAAATGTTTCTGATCATGTTTTTTAGAAATCTCTAGCACTTGATTCAAATGTAAATCAGACTTTCTCATTTAACTCTTAGGTTTTGGTCTTTTTTTTGTACAGAAAAACAAAGTTCAATATATCTTTAAAACTGGAAACAAACTAAGTAGATTATAGTCTTTCTCTATTTTCCTGAGGTAAAATATTACTGTGACAAATGGAAAAAGTCTCTCTTGAATTACCCATTGACAGAATCTGAAGAGCAATCACAGTGGAAGTGCTTATTTTAAATATAGTCCACCAGTCATTCTGGAAAACAAACTGTGAACTACGTATTTTCAAATTGCCTCTTAATGATATGTTTGCTGAGTGGGGAGATTTTTACCTGTAAAGAAAATCAGCAAGGAATTTCTGGGACAATTTCTAAACTTAAGAACTTGATGAACATTTTGTACAACCTTTTCTTGCAAAATTTTGGAGCTGAATGTTGCTAACACAGCTTTGGGAATAAAAGTACCTGCATGTTTCATTATAAAAGGTGATTTTCCTACATTATCAAAGTCATTGCAACTCTCAAGATCAGAGAGAGAATCATACTTAGTGTCTGAACAAAAGAATTGATGTTTTAATTTAAAGATACTATAATCTTATTGAGAAGGGTATAATTTTGTAGCTACAGTGAAAATTACTTGGACATATAATAATGATTATGCAAAAAAACTTCTCCTCACTTGGATCATCAATGCTTAAGCTGCTGAAAGCATTCAACCTCTCTGATAAATATCCTATATTTCTCTTTTGATTTTCAATTCATTCTTTTAAAAGATTCAAAGCAAAATGAGGAAACTACAAGGCGCAGGAAACCACAGCTGGATTTTTATTATTACTAAGTCCAATGAACCTTTACCTCAGAATGACTTGTACACCAAAACTGTAGACTTTATTACATTTAAAATTCAGGAGAGAGGTTTGTCTTCAGTAAGGAAAAGCTTAGGATGTGGGAAATGTATGTGTGTGTAGGAGAGGATGTATTTTGAGTGATGAGAGATTTTTATATGTGAGAATGTTAATTAATGTTGGATATTGGATGTTTGCCAAAGTATGGAGGGTCCCCTGAAGGGTTACTCCTACTAATACCAGATGCTCAAGAGTAGGAAACACGGATAGAAAGTTTTAAATCAAAACATTTTTTGTTCTATTTTGTTCAAAACAGGAAAGAATAGAAGTAAAATAATAAATACTTTTCAAAAGAGAGAAAAAAGGGAACAATTGAGGAAGTATAAACAAGGATTGCAAAGATTCTTGTGCTACAGCCACTCCTTCTTCACATTCATGTGGTTGTCTTTTGTCCACAGAACTTTAAAAGCATCTGGATAAATCTATTTATAGACACATAAATTACTCTACATTTTTTTGATTATATTAAGTCAAACAATAATTTAAAAGTCTCGGTTCATATAGTCTTACTTAGCTTGTAACAATCTCTTTTCAGATTCAGTCTTCCTGGATTTAAGTGAAAGTAAGAAGCAGTGCTTGGAATGAAAACCAGTATTTTCACTCCCTAAGATTACACCTGCACGTCTGCATATCAGACTTTGTTGTCTAGAATGACAATCAGCTCAGCGTTAGAGTCCTCTCTGTAGGAGGCTGCTGGAGGCTGCTGGTTGGATACCCCTAATACAAAACAGAATGTGTCATAAAAGCTGTGAGGGAGGCTTTTGGAAAACACGTATATCATGAAACGCATTGATAAGAATTTTGAAGTGTGACTAAAATAATGAGGAGTACTCTGATACAGATAGGTCTGGGCCAAGGATGTCAGGAAAGGTGGGAGTGGTGGAGGTCTGTATTTGAGGATCTGTGCTATTGTGTAAATCGTGTAGAAAAGACTTACATCGTGTATTCTGTACTAACCACGTCCTGACATTTGGCCTACTCAGTCTGACCCACTAGACACATTGGTGTCACAATGTCATCAAGCTATCCTGCACGTTTGCAATTTTCCCTCTTGTTCAGTCAGTGAGAATTTAAGTCTCCAAGAATTATACCTTTTGTGTGGTTGCTAGGTGGCTAAGGGATTTCCTAAAAGCAGCAAATTCTACTAAATTAAGAACTTTTGAACTTTTCTTGCCAGGTTTTGCAGTGTTGACTGATCTGGAAAGCTCCATGCATTTTAATTTTAAACACATACAAACATTGAGGATTTTTCTCAGTGCTTGGAAGGAGCTTTTCATGTTTGCTATTGCTCTAATCAGCTACTAGGTAACATCTCTAAGCGGGTAGCAGTAACTATGTGCTGTTCCCACACAGACATTTGTATGTCCTTTGGGGAAAAGGTACACATACCTTTAAGCTAAAATAATTTTGTCTGCATCTGGTGTGAAAGTCATATTTTCAATGTATGGAAATATTTTCCTTTAAAAATACGTATTGCATTGTAAGACGTAAATGAATTTTGAAATGTCCTCTAAAGTACATCAAGGTAATGTGGCTCATGCAAGAATTACAGTGTGGATCTCAACACCAAAGTTACTGCAGGAATAAACTTTTGTGGTGGGTTGACCCTGGCTGGGTGCCAGATGCCCACCAAAGCCACTCTATCACTCCCTGCCTCAGCTGGACAGGGGAGGAAAAATATAATGAAAAGTTTGTGCATTGAGATAAGGACCAGGAGAGGTCACTGAGCAATTACCATCACAGGCAAACCAGACTTGACTTAGGGAAATTATTTTAATTTATTACCAATCAAATATGAGTAGGGTAATGAGAAATAAAAACTAGATTCTAAAATGCCTTGCCCCCAGCCCTCCCTTCTTCCCAGACTCGACTCCATGATAACTAGGGTAACTCTGCAATAGGACAAGAGAACATAGTCTTAAGCTGTTCCAGGGGAGCTTTAGGATAGAAATTAGGATGAAATTCTTCACAGAAGGAGTGATTAGATATTGGGATTGCCTGCCCACAGAGGTGGTGGAGTCAGTGCCCCTCCAGATGTTTAAGGAAAGACTGGATGTGCACTTAGTGCCATGGTCTAGTTGAAATGGTGGTGTTGGGTTATAGGTTGGACTTGATGATCTCAGAGGTCTTTTCCAACCTAACTGATTTTGCGATTCCTCATTTTCTCTGCCCCCTCCCCTACAGCAGTACAGGGGGATGAGGAATGAGGGTTGCCGTAAGTTCATCACAGGGGCAGCCACCATCACTTATGTGCTCAGCCTTGGCCAGTGCCGGGTCCATCTTGCAGCCAGCTGGCATTGGCTCTGTTGAACGTGGGGGGAGCTTCTGGCAGCTTTTCATAGAAGCCACCCCAGTAGCCCATCTCAGCAGATACTGAAACCTTGCCGTGCAAACCCAATGAAACATCAATCATCAAGCTAGGCTTCAGAATTCAGTAAACTACAGGAGGTTAAGGTTTTGTTTGTTTGATTTTAAATGATGGAGGTGAGAAAGGTTTGAATTTAAATGAACTGTGTATTTGAGTTTCTGTGACCAGATTTTGGTAGCTGGGAGGGCGCCTACAGGTGGGGCTTCTGTGAAAAGCTGCTGGAAGATTCCCCCATGTCTGACAGAGGCAATGCCAGCCAGCTCCAAGACGGACCCACCACTGGCCAAGGCCGAGCCAACCAGGGAAGGTGGTAGCACTGCTGTGATAACATATTTAAGAGGAATACAAATGTTATTGCACGGATGTAATTGCACTCAGAGAAGAGAGGAGTGAGAATATGTGAGAGCAACAATTCTGCAGGCAGTCAGGTCAGTGGAGAAGGAAGGGCAGGAGGTGCTCCAGATGCCGGAGCTAAGATTCCCCTGCAGCCCATGGTGTAGACTGTGGTAAGGCAGCTGTGCACCTGCAGCCCATGGAGGTCCATGGGGATGAACAGATCCATCTGCAGCCCATGGAAGAAACCCACACCAGAGTAGGTGGAAGCCTGAAGGAAGGTTGTGATCCCATGGGAATTCTACACTGGAGCAGCATTCCTGGCAGCACTTGTGGTCCTGTGGGAGATCCACTCCGGAGCAGCCTGTCCTTGAAGGACTGCACCCTGTAGAAAGGGACCCATGTTGGAGCAGTTCCTGAAGAACTGTAGCACATGGGAGCCTATGCTGGAGAAGGTTGTGGAGAATCGTCTCCAATGGGAGGGACCCCCCAGTGGAGCAGAGGAAGGGCTTCTCTCCCTGAACACTGTCAGAAACAACCTGTAATGAACTGATGATGTGGTCATTATCCATCTCCCTACCCCACTGGAGTGGGAAGAGAAAGAGCCCGGGAAGGAGGGTGGAGTTTGGGAAAGGTGTTTTTATGTCCCATTTATGTCCCATTGTCCTACTCTGATTTTGATTGGTAATAAATTCAAGTAACTTCCCCAAGTTTTGCCCTTGATGGTAACTGGTGTGTGATCTCTCCCTGCCCATACCTCAACTTGTGAACCTTTGTGTTATATTTTCTCTCCCCTGTCCAGTTGTGGAGTGTAGTGATAGAGTGGCTTTGGTGTGCACCTGGCATCCAGCCAGAGTCCACCCACCACAAATTGTTTCCCTGAGGATGAGAAAACTAACTGACCAGGATGCTTGATATTTTATTTGTATGTGTGCTTTTGTATTAGCAGACATAGATAACAAATTACCATATGGCTTCCTAACTATGCTGAACTAAACTGTGCCTTATCTCACCCTCTGGGCAGCCACATGAAAGCCAAAACCATATTCATTCTCTCTGTGGTCAGAGAGAAAGAATTGCCATCAAGCCCAAAGTGTCTTGTCAATTTTTAACTCTAGTTCTGTACATACTTAGGGTACCTTGGCAGCTCTATAAACTCCTTGGAGAGAGGAATATATCAGTTGTGTAGAAACACATGCATTGCACTTAGGCCAACCTCAACTAGTGCCTTTCTTGGAAAAGAAAACCATATTGGAGCCAACAACATGTGACAATGGCTTCTTTAATGTCAGTGCTAGGTGAGATTATACAGTAAGGATTGTCTAAATTCTAACATTAAATGTGTTTAAGCTCTGGGTCATCTACTTAGTAAATCAGAAAAATATTTTTATTGCTTCATGAGTTTCTTGTTTCCACTTAAAACTTTCCAATTTCTTACTTTAATCTCTTTGCCATTCATTCTTATTAACTATTGTATTTTCCACTGATGAAATGTCTGCTCAAGTGAGTTTGGTGGCAAAAGTTGTGCAAATATAAAAATATTCCTTAGGGTTGTAAAGTGGACCTAACAAGTTGACCACCTACAGTAAAAGGGAGCCTGTGTTATGCAGTCCTTGCATGCTTGAGTTTCCGATGCAAGCTACTGCTAGTGCCGCTTTGCATGACTAGCAGCTGAACAAAACAGTTTTAAGCAGTGCTACATAGAGCCAAATATCCCAATGCTTGCTTTTCACAGAGCAGAATTCCAGCTTAAAAATAGTTATTTCTCCTCTGATGGTTTCATTTGCAGATTTTAAGTACTCTTTTGCAATCAACTGATTTTTACTTATTTTCAGGTAAATTAAAGTGCACGGTTTGATTTATATTGTAGTCTATCAAAAAAATTTAAAAATTTAAAAGTCAGGAGTTATTAACTGACTTCAATAGATGGGGGAAAAAACCACTTTTATTTGCCTTGCTTTTCTTTATCCTTTATTCTTTATCTTTTGTAAATCAATATTTTATTAATGTGAAATTTTTGGGGACTTAGGAAAATGGAAGATCTCCTAAAACTTATTAATATTTTAGTGTGTGGAAAATATTGTGTTTACATAGTCATAGAAATTCATGAAGATTATCTTCCTGCCTCTCTTGCTTTTAGAGTTTAAGGTGAGATGATTTGGCAGAACACATTTTAAGAGGTGACACAGCAGTTACTCGTTATTATAGTTCTAGTGTTTTAATAGGTGTCATCAAATTTTTCTTCATTTATAGACTGCCCTTATGATATCAGTAAAGTCTATCACTTTCTTTGATGCTAATAAGATCAGCACAAAACTCCACACACTCCGAGTGTTGTACTTAATGGAAGTAGCTGAGAACCTTTTTCTGACAGATCATAGGATAGTAGAGGAAAGCTAAAAACGAACACACAGATGTGTTGCCAATACCATAAACTTGATTATCCCAGTACAGCAAGTATAGCAAGTATTCTTCATTTATTTTTTAAATCTATACATATACATATATACATATATACATATATACATATATACATATATATACATATAAACATATATATAGATAATGCTCCTACAGCAATCTTTCTAAAATTTTCTGCCCTTAAAATTCTTTTCAGTATGCCATTATGACATGCAGCATGCAGCAAGATACAAGTTTCTGTAAACACAGGAGTTGCTAATATTCCTATTGCTTTGTTCTGATCTACAAAAATCATACTGCCACAGAACTATGAACACCTCATTTCAAGATGGGACCATACAACACAATTGTGCATTTAAATATAATATAGAAGTTGTTATATTATCAAATTACTCCTTCTTAGCATTTTAAAATTATATATTTATTTATATTTTCATCAAAACATATCAGAGAGTAAGGACAAAAATAAGATTTTAATAAGTGTCAGAATGGGACCACAGCAATGGACCTGACAGTATTTTATTTCTCTCTGTTAAATGTTTTATATGGCAGAACCATTCTGTAGTTGAAAAAGATGGTGCAACACTTATCAGCATTCTCTTTGCAGTCTTATACCTACAAGAAGGTCAGTGTCACTTGAATTTTAGTCTGGTGAAAAAGTCTTCCAGAAACACTTTTCCTTAATCATCCTGAACTACTCTGCAATTCTACACTCTGAACTTCCCCTAATGGTACAGGTTGCTTTTGTGCTTTGCACATTATTTCCTGATTTTTTCATTTTAAGATGTGTTCTTACCCATCACATCTCACTAAATTTTTTGCCCAAACTGTCGTCATCATGCATCTCAGTTAACGCAGCATTGGCCCTCCTTGCTTGGATGACTACAAAGCTTTTAGGCCAAAGTTCTTCAAAAGTAACTGCAGAGAAGATTTTTCTTTTCATGTCTCTGCTCCCTCTTCCTTATTGCATCAAATGTTAATTATTGACCCTGCTTTCCTAGCCTTCGTAATTTATTCCAACTCCATTTATAATTTCATATTTAACAAGTATAATTTGAATATGTTTCAAATATTGTTTGTTCAAACAGAGTATAACCTGTCCCCTACCCAGTAAACAACAATAGCAATAGTTTGTCTATGTTTTAACATCTCTTCATCCTTGTCAGTTTAGAGTACAATTAGACAAAATTCTTTATACTTACTGAGCAGAAAGTGGGTTTCTCTTCAAAATAACTTCATTCCAAATGTTCATGAAACAAGGACTGAGTGCAGGAAGGAATTAGGCATATGCTTTCCTCATAAATCCAGAGAATCAAAGCATAGTACAAAAATTTTGCCTTTGATATTTGAGCTTCTTTTGCAACTTTTTTTCTTCAGTCTCTAGCCTTGTTTTTTAATTACTTACTTTGTTCTGTATGAAGTCCTCAAAGCTGATATTGCAACGCAAAAGATGGAACAAATAATTTGATAAATGTTCAAGATTGTCTTTATTTGAATATAGCTTCTTACATCTATGAAGAATGTACAAGTAGTCACAAAAAATGCACAGCAGTGAACTGTACAATTCATTTGTTAAGGCAGGCAAGACTGCCTTGTTCAAAGCCATGTTGATATTTCAGAAGTACACATGTGCTGCAGTATTAATCAAAATTAAGCTTCCCCTTTCTAGGCTGGCTCAAGAAAGTACTTGATAGTTCACAAGATCTTTGGGGAAAAAAAAGAAAACAAACAAAAACACAAAATCAAAACTTTAGTTAATACCATGGGCTAAACTCATTTATTTATACCTTCTTCTTTTTCCTTGGAACTGGGAGAAGAACAATTTGCATTCAATTTAGATTATATTAAGGATATTTCTTAAAAAGACAGACAGATTTTGCCCTAGTTCCATAAATTCTAATTTGTTTAGACTTTGCTAAATATTACATGATGGAATTAAAGTTTAGTTAGAAGGTTGATCACTTTTTCTCCTTTCATCTTTCCCTCTCAAGGACATGCTAATAAAAATGAGAGTAGAGAGTAGGATCACAGAATCATAGAAATGTTAAGATCACTCAAGATCATTGAGTCCAGCCATTAACCCAGACCCACCATGTTTCTGCACAACCATATCCGTAAATGCCACATCCACGTTATTTTTTGAACATTTCTAGAAGTAGTGACTTTACCACTTCTCTGGGCAGCCTGTTCCAATGCATGACCACCCTTTTAGTGAAAAATGTTTTCCTAATATCCACACTAAACCTCTCCTGGTGCAACTTGAGGCCATGTCCTCTTGTCCTGTCACTTTCTACATGGGAGAAGAGGCCGACTCTAACCTGGCTGCAGCCTCCTTTCAGGCAGTTGTAGAGAGCGATAAGGTCTCCCCTGAGCCTTCTTTTCCCCAGGCTAAACACCCCCAGCTCCCTCAGCCTCTCCTCATCAGACTTGTGCTGCAGATCTTTCAACAGCTTCATTGCCCTTCTCTGGACTTGCTCCAGCTCTTTAATGTCATTATTAGTGTTATCATACTGTTATTCTTGCTCATAGTGTTATTCTTGCTAAACTAGAATAAAAGCATATTCAAGTTTTCTGGTGAAAAGCAGAAATTTTATGAAATATTCTGAAAAATGCTGTCTACTCAGAAAAGTGTCTACTTAGTTATTTTTGACAGGAAATATCCCTTCTGACCAAGCCAAAACCTCTGGACTATTTAGAAAAGAAGAATACTTGTCTTTATTCTTAGACTGTTTCTTTCCATACAAGCCTGGGCTATCACTGTACAGACACATCAGGGACATGTATATGTTACATGATGAAGGGGAGAGGTTCTGAGGAGATGGAGTAATTTTTCAAAATATGAATAAACAATTTTTCTTCTTGTGACTGTTGTGTGTCCTCAATACAAAGTATTTCCATCCAATATCCCATAACAGTCTCCTTTCTAATGTTACCAAAATACAAAAGGTGTCAGAAGACTCTTATCTGTGGCTCATATTGAGGTATATGTAGTGTGGTGAGTTAACCCTGGCTAAATGCCAGATGCTCACCAAAGCCACTCTACCACTCTCCGTCTCAGCTGGACAGGGAAGAGAAAATGCAATGAAAGGTTTACAGGTTGAGATAAAGACAGGGAGACATCACTCACCAGTTACCATCACTGGTGAAACAGACCTTGACTTTGGGTAAATCACTGATGGGCTCAGCCTTTGCCAGCAGCAGGTCCGTCTTGGAGCCAGCTGGCATTTTCTCTGTTGGACACAAGGGAAGCTAATGGCAGCTTCTCACAGTAGCCACCCCTGTAGCCTCCCCCCACCCCACTTCCAAAACATTGCCACACAAAACCAAAACATGTCGCATTACTGAAACAGGAAGCACAGAGAAACTGTAAACCACATTTTTTTAGCAGTTTAAAAAATTATTGAAGCTAAGTATTCAGAGCAGTGCCAAGTGTGTGCATTCCTTATGACAAATTTCACTCTTCTGCAACAAAGAAACCACAAGGAAATATTTTTTACTGTTGTTATTTTTAGGGCAGTTCAAGCAGCAGTTTCAGACACAGATTTATGAAGCCTGGCAGTCCTGAGAGTAATTGTGCAATTCTGGAATTGAGGATTTCTGAGCTTAGGATGTGCAGCTTTCCTAACATAAGGTCTTCCAAAGCATAAAAGCAATTTTAAAGCCCATATCCTACCTACTTTCAAGAGGCTTTTTGATGAAATATCATTTAAATATTAATAAGGGTCACCCTTTTCATTTATGACTTCATCAGTTACAAGCTTACAATAGTGCTACCTCTCCTCCAGAACTTTTAGTGTGCTTGTTTCAAACTCTTCATGAGAGGGACTCTTTGGACTTTTGTTTGACTTGATGAAATGGGACCCAGATATAATAACAACCACAGGAACTGCAGTAGTAAATTTTAAGTACGTAAACAGATGTTAAGTTTCTACATACTTAGAGAATTATGATTCTAAAACAGTTTTTGGAAAAAAAAATCTTTTGTATAACTGTGAAAGCATAATAGGTTCTTTGCAGAGTATTTGGATTTTCTTGTGTACTTTTACCAAAAAATTGAAAACCAAAGTAATTATCAGCACACATTTTTGCTATTTATTTTTTAATGTTACTGAAGCTCCTGGAAGACTAGTGTCAGAATAAGGCAATGATAGATGTACATAGTAGTTTGATGAATAGATTCTGCTGGACTTTATTTGTGAAATACTCTAGTTTGTGAGTACACTCTAGTTAAGAATATTCAGGAAATATTATTTTCAGTCATGTACTAAAGCAAAACTGGAATGATTTATTCTTCCTGGCATCAGTGCTCAGCTTTCAATGAAGCTTTTACTTTTTTTCTCATAATGTCACATATTCTATATAGGAATAAATCAGATATCCTAAACAGCAATCAATATCTTTCTGTCTTTAATTTCTACTTACTTCTTTTATGTAAATGCTAGTTTATGTGTTCATTTCTGCTTCCTTAGACATGACTGTGAACTAAATTCCTTGTAGGAAAATATCAATGATATTAATAGAAATTCCACATCTGGATGTAGGATAGACTTTACATATCTGTTATCAATGAATGGATCAAAATTCATCTGTATTTTCCAAAGAATGCAAGGGTAAGATATGAATGGATGCAGATACAATTGCTCTCTAAACAGTTCCAATCTTTCCAAATAATTATGCTAAGCTTTCAGCCAGTTCAGGCAAACCACAATTATATGCATATCATAAGGGATGGAAGGATTATTTGCCTTTCCATCCACATTCACTTTGAAACCCTGTGTTTATAAAATGTCATGAGAAAAACAGTGCATTTACTGACCTTCCTTATGATTAGCTAAGCTGGAGTTTAGGGGCCAGAGAACGACTTTCTTCCACTGCATGCTTACCACAAAATAAGTACATGTGCTGTAACTTTAAAAGTGTGGATCCAGTAATGCTTTCCTAACCACCACAGATATGGCACACAGGACATTTCTCCAATTCTTGGCTCCTGATTCCCAGTGAAGTCACCACCCACAAAGTATTGTCTGTGCAAGTCAGACTTTGGCAGCAGGCTCAAGAGCTAAGGCTCAGACCCAAACCATAAGAGATATGTCAGCAAACAGTTTAACTTCCTCTTTGCTATGTGGGTGACCAGAGCAACAGGAAGGCTGCTTTTATTGAATCCTCATGGAGAGTAAGTTCTCAAAGTCTCTTTCTTGAGGAAGAAATAAAAGAAGAGTTGGAACGGAACTGCTTAGGGACAAGCTCAGGAAAAAATAATTAACCTCAAAGATAAATAAAATCACATAAAGGTTTATTCACAAGACCACCAAGTGCATGAACACCAAGTGTGGATCTCAAATTAACCCTTAAACCTTCAGGAAAAGCCTGATAATCTGAGGTACGAGCAAAATTCCAATGGTGAAAAAAAAACCAACATTCAGTTGTCAGTTTATAAAACTAAGAGGATCTTTCAGTTTGCACTGATGTTCATACAGGTTCTACAATATGTATATGCCTGCAACAAACCCTGTTTCCACTCTTGGCAATACTTTGGCCCCATAGGCTTTGTATTTTTAGATTCATTCTTGAGCTTAAGAAGTACATAATATTAAGTGCATTCTTGATTCTTAAGAAGTACATAATATTAAGTAACACGACAATAATAACTGAAGCAATTCTTCAGCTGATTTAAATGTTCTTCTCTCCATCTGTAAATGTAAAGTGAAAAAGCCAGTCAACCTTACACCAATGTTTACTCCATAAATTAGGCAGATTTTTGCTCATGTCTTACCAAAAGGAAATACTTTGAAATATAACTTTTTTAAATTGGTTTGTGTTAGGCTTTAAGAGTTGTTAAAAATACTCGGGATCTAATTTTTCCTTTTGCTTTTGAATTTGTTTCTAAATGGTCCTTCACAGAATTAGACATTTATTGACCTGTATAAACTACAACACTTGACCTTGACTTTTTTCAAGCACTGATTTGAAATTTGTGACAAACCTCGGTCCTTCAAGTACACGTTCTCTGTTTGATTGGCAGTTGTCAGTTTTGAATGTTCAAAGAATCATTTTTGTAATCTTTATGCTAGGATTCCACATATTTAAAATTATTGTATTTTCCATGTGACCCTTAATATAGCTGATTCAGTTTTATTCTTTGTTATAGTCTTATTTTGCCGTAGTTTAAATGTTTTGATATTTAGGTTACTTCAGATCCGGCATAATTTTTTTTTTTTTTAAAGTAATACCAACCAAGTCTCTATTATGTGAAAGCAGTGATATGAGTGTTCTTTTTCATTTGTGTTTAGAACAACTCATTATTTTGTGTTTTGATTGGTAAGTGTGCCTTTCTTCCTCACTTTTTCTTCTTCATAAAATCTCCTGTGGAAATATCCTACACAGTAGTTGTGTGGCATTCATCATCTGTCCTAAATATAAAATATTAAGGAAGATACTTTTTTGTTGGAATTCCAATTGAAATCAAGTGAAGAGGCTCAGAAAATATTATTATCTGTAAACTCTTACAGATGGACATCACTTTTAATCTTCCATCTTCAGAAATCCTAACTGCTCCAATGTTTGTGATTATATACTCATCTAACTGTTGGCCTTCAAAGTAAGTCTTGGAACATAAAATAGGATTATAAACTTTGCTTTTGCTCCTGGATATTTGAGAAAAAGAACATGAATTGAATTCCTTATAATAGAAGTCTGCCAAAACTAACTTCTTAAAGCAGAAAATCTATATATCCATAAAAGGTTAAAAATACATAGATGTAAATCAAAGTTTGAGATTTTCTGTGCAGCATCCCAAAAGGTACTTTAGGTACTGCCACTTAAAAGTATTCCTTCTTAGAAGCAGGTGAGAAGCAAATAATTGTATTTTATTTATGTAATTGTTTGCTTGTTTATTTTAATATATTTAAGATTAGAGTTCATTTTTTGGCTTTCTATTCTGTCAAATCAATTTAGAGTTTATTAAAAAGCTGGGAGAGGTGGGTGGCAGGGGCATGTGTATGCTTGAGGCCTGAGCCAAAATTTGTTCTCTGAACCATTTCAAATAGCTTTTACTCTCAAATGGAAATTATTCCCTGTCCTTCAAGTCAATTAATTTAACCTTTCATCAGGTCAGCCCGAGCAGAGAGCTGAGTTTTCTGTACTCATTTGGCTCAGTTAAGCTCAGGAGAAGGGCATGCAAGGATCAGGCAGTGTAGCAGAGAAATCTCTCTGGTGGTGATACGTAGATGTGTTCCTAAACTAGTGGAACTCGGAGTGATTTTAAAACATTTCTAAGACCTTGTGCCCGAGTAATAGAGAAAAGACTCTCAGTCAGGCACAAGAAGTATGATCCTGGTTATGTGAACAATTATGATAAAATAAATTGCTAATACAGCCTCTAAATACTGCCAATGTATTATATAACATAAGCAAGTCTAAAGGGTTGTACTGTAAGCAGGTTCGCCTAGAAACAGACAGGTTTGCAGTCTCTGGCCTTGAAGCATGCACAGTTAAAAGGCAACAAAGCACCTATGTACTTTCTTTAGAATTTTATCTCTGTATTTGACTGGATCTTAGTGCTTTTACTCACCTGTTCAAAAGTGAAACCCTGCCAGGGCAGGGATCCACCTGGAAGATGCCTACAACCTCATGAGACCAGTTGGCCCAGTTGGCCCAGTCTCCAGCAGCATTTTATACATTTGCAAGCTAATGTGCACCAAAGTCAATCACAATCATCACAGCTTTCCCACCTCTGGAATCATTCATTGTGCAAGCATCAGATAGTTCCTCCCACAATAACCACCTGGTGTTCTTATCTTAGGGCAAACCACATTGTCCATTAGAGACACATGGAGGAAGGGGGCAGGATGCCCACAAAGACCTGACTATAGACCCAAATATCTCTCATTGCTGTCACAGACCTTAGAAATAACCAAGGGACGTGTTTAGTTAATAATGGAAATAGGGCAATGCCAATTATAGAGGTGGAGAGAGATTACCTGAAGAGCTAAAAATTAAGTTAAAGGTAGCATGTTAATGCCAATAAGATGGCAAAGGTGTAAATACTTATAAAATATTGTTTTGTTCTGGTATTGTTCCTTATTGTGTAAGAGCTGAGGGAAGAAAATAAATATTGCTTTTCCTTTCCATTTTCTTCTGGGGTGAGCCTGACTACGAGATTTTTCACAACTAATTTTCAGGGAAAGGAGAGAGGGCAAGAGGGAAGGGGGGATGGGAGGAAGGAAGGAAGCCACAGTGTATGCTGTCAGCTGGCTACACTAAAAGCATGCTCATTCATCAAGATTTCCTCTTGTGCCGTTCATCAATATACAGTTCTGGCACAGGGCTGTTCTCTGGAATTTATAGTAAATAACTGCTGAGCCTTCCCATAGTCTATTCAGGCATAATGACTTATGAGAAAAGGTGTGTCTGTTTGGGACTAAGTCTTAGTAGACATCGGTCACAATTGCAAACAGAACAGCAGAATTCTGTATCTTTAAACTTCTTTTTTATCCTGATATACTAAGGAAACAAGTTAGTGCAACTACTGCTCTTCTTTTTGTCAGACCATTATTCTTTCCACCTAAATCTATATTTAGCTGGTCTGTCAAATTTGACAAATCTTGACGAGAGAGAAATGTCCAAGATGTGATATCCCTAGAACAGTTTTTAAAAAATATGTACTGAAGAATGACCTGAAAACCTAATTTTTCCTCCTCTTCTGTCTTTAAGGCAAAATGGCAGCATGAGCCTCTATAGTTACCTATCCCTTTTGCCCTGCATGTATTTGCCAACACAAATCTCATGACACAATACTGTCTTGTCCGGCAGCGTGTGCTCATGTGAGAGAGTTGAGAGTACTGTAGAGATCTGGAAGAAATAGGCTAAAGGTGGAAGAAATCATGAGGACATGAGAAATGTAATTTTATTGAGTGTGCAAATGAATGGGAGCACACAGAAAACTAGGCATCATTAAATCCAATGTTAGCAAAATATATTTTTATTAAATTTTCTAATAATCACAATATACAGTCTAATATTTAAATATATTAAAGTCTTACATAAAGACATAATTTAGAGAATAATGAAAATGTAGGTTTTTATCACTTGTGCTGTATATTCAAAAAAAATACACTAAAAAGTAGGTCCCAAACATTGGCTCACAGACAAAGTCCATCATGCAGGATGTTTTCCTCTGATTTCCACCTTTTCAGACAAGCAGAGGCAGGCTCAGACTCTTGCTGCTTCATAGCAGCTGCATGTCTCCTCTTGTACTTGTGCGTGGGAAAACACCTGCAGACACAGCTGCTACCTTAGCCAATCATTTTTACTGGATGTTTTACCATATTTTAACACCCAAAAGATGGAAATCCCTAAAGGAAATTTTAGTTCTGTGGCTGGCAAGGTCGCAATATATTATGATCTACCTTGAGGTCAAATTCAGGCCAAGAAAAACAATTGGCTTTTTTTCCTAATAATAATGTTATTTTTTGATCCCATAAGATGTACTTGCAAAATGCTCTATCTTAAAAGTGGATGTGCCCAGACTAAATACAAAAAAGGCTTTTAAACTAAAAGTCAGCTTTTACTGGAATCTGAATTAGAATACTATTTAAATTGAGAAACCTCAGTGTGACTAGGAACAGTAGAGTAGAAATAAGAGCATTTACTCAGAGCTGTCCCCTTGACTACTTGTCCTCACAGATGTGTTCTCACTTCCCTGTTTGTTGCGGTTAACTCGGACATTTTCTGAGTAACTGCAAGCTTTGCTCCTTCTCCTTCTGTTCCAAAGAAACAACCCCTTGGCTCTAAGGGCCTCTCTCTTTCCTCTCCCTACAGTTGTTTCTCAGCCTTTTTAGGTGAACCACAGGCCAGCAACTTTCCAATGTTTCCCTGTCCTGCCCAGCCTGATTTCATCTGCCATCTCTGCTCTTCTCCCGATCTCTCCTCTGGCTGGTCAGTAGTTTCCCAGAAAAAAAACAGCCTCCTTGCTCCATCAAGAGGTTCAAGCTATAACCCTAAATAAATGAATTTAACATAAAGCTGAAACTTAATATGCATATTTACCTTTGGAAACAAACAGGCTGAGATTTGCAGAATTTCAGAATGAAAATCAAGCATTAACTGTCCTGGATAAAATGGCAAGAATGGACAACAAACTAGGCTTGCATTATCCTATCACTGTTTCACAGCTCTCTACATGTACTTGGTGCCCACAATGTATCTTCTGGGCTTCAGTAGGCTGGGTCCAGATGTAGTCCTGATGGTGAGTTGTGGTTAATATCACAATATAACCAAAAAATTACACTATGCAAGTTTTGGATGGAGAAAAATGGTACCATAGACTACTGAACTCTAACACTTATACTATTTCCCAAGACAAGGAAAAAGATAGAAAAAATGGGCAGGAAATTTTTACATGACAAAACTGGAAACTGTAAATAGGCAGGTCATCAATTACCTCACAAACAGAAGGATAAACTTTGGGTTATTCTTGTTATTACATTAACAGTGTCAAAAAAAAAGTGCTGCGAAAAAATTCTTCTAGTAAAAAAAAAACTAGCAAAAGAAATTGAAAACATCTATGTCTAATCTGACTCAAAAGATTGTAAATTATCATATGCAAATAAGTTCAGTCTCCTTTTACACATTAGAGAGTTGATTACCTCAGGTCATATTTGAGAACATACATGTAATAATATAATATATTACAAACTTATTTACTCTAAAAGAAAAAAAGGAACTGATGCACATCAATGTGATACATTTCTTATTATAATTATTTGAAGATATTTGTGAAATTTTGTTATCTTGTCTTGGTTTTCAGCTATTTGGTGTTGGAGAACAAAGGCAGGGCATTGTACCGGCTTTGTAACAGACTGTTTCAAGAGTAGGAGAAAAAAATCATCTGCTAGGAACTCTGCAGTAAAAAAAAATACACACTTTTTATTCCAAATAGATGAAAAATTGCCATGTCCTTAGATGACAAGAAGTGGGTTAATGAAATCACTTTTTCAGCTATATAAAAGCTGACTTCAGCTCATATAAACCTCTCAGTCCTGTGGCTTTACAAAATGTAAATCTGCCCCTTATTGATACAGAATGTTTGTCATGGCTCCCTGCCACCTTGTCCCAACTGCTGCCACAAAATCATCAGTAGAAAAACAGAACATAGCAAGGATTCTTTGATCTTACAGATTTTTGGATATTGCCTCTGTCTGTTAGGGCTGTTGACCAGCAACGCAGGCTAACTGGGCTTTTGTTCTGCCTGGCAGTACATGCTAAAGGAGCATAAAGGCTGCTCTGAATTGTTCTGTGTGCAGGGATTCATTGCACAGTAGTGTTAACATCAGGGGAATAGTTCTCCTTTCTTCATCTGTACCGCATATTCTGTGGCTGTAACCAAGAGCAGACTTTATTGAATGGATGCTGGAATGCTGTTAGAAATTTTTCTATCATTAGCTATAGCTTGCCATATGTTATTAAAAATATGTGACTTGTGAAAGATCACAGGAAAGATTTTGATTCATCAAAGTGCCAAGTATAACAGTTGAAATTAGCTCTTCTATCAAATTAATTCAAATAAACCACATTTAGCCCCATTATTCTCCTCAATAAAAGTTTCAAGAATTCACTTGGAGTTCAAATTTCTCTTCATATCAACAAATAGAATAGCATTAGGTGCTGACATTTGAAGGTTTAAATATTAAGAACAGAAGTGATGATTTAGCTATTCATAATAACAATTGGGGGTTTTTCTGTTGGTTTTTTTCTCTTTTTTTAATTAGGTATTGTGAATTACCTCTGCAGTATGCCATGATTATAATCATGTTGCAACACTAAACACTGAATACCAGAATTAAACTTTAGATTTGGGAGGGAGGTGCATGGCAAGTTTGTGATCTTCCAATTAAATATGGGCTTGAACAGGCATACCTGAGGGTTTGAATTGTAATTGCATGGGAATCTTCAGTTCCAGCTTCTCCTAAATTCTCAAGTCTTGACTCTGTAACCATAACAACGCTAAGAGAATGTGGATCTGGAAGAAACGTTGTGATGAAATTATTTTTATTGCGTCTAAAGTGTCATAGGTTCTCATAAATTGTTTAAAGGTCATTCCTCTGAAGATTCCATAAATTTAACTTGATAACAAGAAACTAGAGAGAGAATTCCCCAAGCACCTGTGAAATTCATCTCTAGTACCTGCAAATTATGCAGAGACAACACCACTACGTTATTTTCTATGAGCCACACTGGCATGTGTAGAACTCATTGCAGAACTTAAGTCTTTTCTGGGTGATGTGCAATTCAGAGTGTAAACCACTGTCTCTCTGGTACATGGATGGCAAGCAAAAGAGAAGTTTCATGTATTTTGTTTGGTTTGGAGTTTTTGTTCATATAGGCATATGTTTAAAATACAAGCAAAATGTTTAAGGAATGTGTTTGTGCTGACGTAATCTTAGCCTGTACTTGTGCACCTCCCTTGTACAACAGTGAGAAGCAGCATAAGATGTTATTGTACAGTGTTGTCCCCTGTGCAAGCAGATAAATTTGTGACTGTCTCAGAATGACAAAATGATTTATAATCTCCAATATATACAACAATCCACCTGCCAGGAGCAATGCCTGCTGTTGGCAGGCTCTGGTTAAAGCCGACCATTTCAGCTGATAAAATGACTAACCTAATGCTGAAAAGAAGTAGCAGAAAAAGAAAAAATATTTTTTTTTACTTCTTTTATTATTTGTGCCAAGTGTGTAGTTTAATATAGTCAAAATACTTCCATGGTGTAAGCTTTTAAAATAACTACTTAATTTCAACTGGACATTGTAGGTTCATTCATATGAAAGTTATTCAGAGGGTAAACTGCAGTGAAAAGCAGATACATGAACTGACTGAAATAAATATCTGTTATTTCTTACTTAGCTATAGTGCAGATGACAAAGTAGTGAGTATGTAGTACTGTTAGTTAGTATTATTGATTAAAAGCAATAAGACCAAACATTAAAAAACAAAACAAGCAGAACTCTCTACCAAAAAACAAACAACACTCCAAAAAAACCTCAAAAGAAACAAACAAGAAAAAATTACCAAACAAAACCAAAACCAATAATAATAACAACAACAAGCAAACAAACAAACAAAAAAGAAAAAAAAGGCAAAAAAAACCCCCCAACCCATGATCTAGCAAAAATAAAGCAATAAAAAGATGGTCTCTGTGATAAAATACAGGCACTGTAAACATATTCAGATCTTTTATCAGGTTTTCTACTAATACAGAACTCTATCTGTTCTATCACAGCATCATAATTTAAGCAAAAAGCTTTTTTTCTGTGAAATGAAGAGGTCTCTTCTATAATTTATTGCATTATTTCCTAATTTTGCTTAAATGTGAAATCAGTGCTGGTTTTGAAAGCAAAGTAATTTTGCTACCAGCTGTCAGTACAGCTGCACAGCCAGACTTTCTGTCAGGTCATTCCTTAATCTCTATTCAGCCCTCTAAAAGTTGCAGCTAAGGTCTATATTTGAGGCACAGACACGCAAAATGTGTTTTCTATAGGTTTTGTTTCTCTATCTCTTTCTCTCCTTGCCCTCTTTCTCTCCTTGCCCTCTTTCTCTCTATATTCTTCCCTTACTTGGAGTGCTCTTCAAGAGCAAATCAAACATCAGCTCCAAATGCACATTCCACAAAGAGCAAAAGGGAAGGAGGGAAAGAAGAGAAGCATAAGAGGGACAAAGAAAGAAAAGCATGTAAGACTGGACAAAAAGAAAAAAAAGGAGGAAGAAAGAACTGGGAAACAAGATGGATAGGCAGGCTGGCATGAAGGAATGCTTCTTTTCTGGCAGATGATTTAAGCTAAGGTGTATCTCTTCAGTGAAATTTTTCACTTTGCTTCAACAGTTTAGGTGCTGCTGTAGGGATACAGATTTCTTGAGTAGGTTCATATGGCAAATGGTAATGTGTAATACTTCAGTCTCCAAGGTTCCTTAGAGCCAGAGAAGGAGAAGATTAGTCACTTTTCTCACTAGTGCAATGCTCTACATGCTAAGCACAACGCTTGGAGTACCTGCACCAAACTTCCCTCAGCTGACAAGGTCCCAGCCCAGTGCTCACAGTACCTCGTATTTTGATTGTAGTTCACAAAATGACTAATTTTCACTGCTTTATCCAAGATTAAAATGATAAGAATTTTTTATGGACAAAGTCATTTATTCTGAGGGTCACTTTTTGCAAAGCACAGCCCCAGAAGCAGCGGGCTGAAACTCAAGACTCAGTTGTAATTTGGGCTCTTATCTCCAGTCATCAGTGATCTGTGTACCTACTGCATTGTTTCAAGTTGTTTCTTTCTCTGTTGTGTGGATGTCTCACATCAGCATCAGTTAGAATTAAATCACATGTTTGCTGGTCGTTTGACCTTTAAGTAAAGTAGGGTTGAAATACTGGTTTTGTCCTAGGGAAAATTTTATTAAGAAAAAAACCTTTTTTTCTTCTTAAAGAAATATTAACACTTTTAATTTGTTTATAATCTAGCTAAGTGAATAGTCATTTCCCTGCTGAATTTAGCAGCAAATTCTTTCTTCAGTGCCAGGAGTAGCTTCACAATGTGTCCCACTGGAGCTTTTAACTCAGTGATACAGTAGTGAAAAACCCGTTATCAGAAAACTATTATTTAGGAAGGTGGGGAAAGGTAGCATAAAAAAGAGTGTAATTGTTTAAATAGTGGATTTCAGGTCTGACCATCTACTGTAAATACATACTTCTGCTTCATTGCTATAGTTGAATAAATCTGTGCCCTAAAACTCAGTGCATGTCACATACCAACCTTCAATAAATTCTGCTGGGGCCTATTTCGTCAAAGAGTAAATGCACAAAAGCAAATGACACAGCAAATACTTTCCATATAGGTCTGCATTTCCTTACGATAGGAATAAATACCCTAGAAAATCTCTGTCTGTGTTTCAGACACTGGTCTGAAACAGAAAGAATTTTAGAGAAGCCACTGTTTTTCAGATCAGTGTAATTCTCATCAGAATAACTTCAAAATTTTACAGTATTCTGAGGTGTTTTAGGTTAGGAGACCGAAAGAAATCAGGCAGGTCAGGCAAGTTTCAGTTACTGAGAGAATTTCTTTAAAATTTAAATTCAAATTCTCCATGAAATATAAGCCTTTTCATGTATCAACTAACTTCAGTGAAGAAATATTTGCTCTGAAATTTTCCAACCTCTCTATTTAAAATGACAGACAGAGAAAGCATTTACCCTTCCCCAACTGAAAAATGGTTTACCTGCACCTAACAGGAAGTCATTCACAAGCTGTCCATGATACAAAGCTCACCTTCATGCTCTTATTCTAACACCAGAAGTTGCTTGTTTTCTGTTTCAACATTTAACAGCAAACATTAAGGTGTTTTTCCTCTTGCCTGGCTGTGAAAAAGCTAAATGCACCTATCTAATCTGAATTATTCATTGTGACACTGTTGCAGACAATGGTAAAGGATGCAGTGAGTACTGGTCTCTTTATTTCAGATAGTCTAAGTTTTTCCAAAACTCTGGATACCTCCTTTTTCAGGTAGTTAAGGTTAGAAGAATTAAGTCCCACTCTAAACCTTTAAACTGATTACCGTAGTTTGATTGTGTTTCTCTATAAAAAGCAATTAGATACACTGGCCTAGTCCTTCCTTATAACAGGTCTCCTGTTCAACTCAGGCTGTAATTAGAACCTCTCATTGTGGCTATAAGAGCCACGAGTAATCAGTGTGTCATGCTAGGGACCTGGGAGTATCTACCAGCACACACTAGAGAAAAGATACATGTAAAAGATTATGATGCCAATATATGGATTTTCTTCCAAATTGCCATCAGTTATCACATTGAGTTCTGCAATCTCTAAAGAGTTTCATTCTCTGATTTAAGGAGCTCTCTGTAGTACATATCATTAAGATCTTGGCTTCTAAGACTTGCTGTGGCAAGGACTCCCTCAGGTCAGTTAAGAACTGTGTGACAAATAGGTTCCTTTTTATTAGTTTAAGATGTATTTCCTTTCAGTTTGATTGAATGTTCTAGAAGATAGACAGCAACACACGATTTTTCTTCCATTTACCATATATCATTTTGTTTACCTTCAGCATATCTGCTCCCACTCATCTTCTGTATAAATTAAATCTGATCTTTTCAGTCTCTGCCATATGACTTTAATCACTGTAGTCTCTAAAGTCTTCTATCTTACTCATTATGCATACTGCATGCTTTTATGATACAAAGTGAGCCATTACTTTCCTTGAATAATCTGAGGATGCATAGATCTTTTCTCAGCATACTTGAAGTTAATTTAGAATCTGTTTATACCTCATATTCCTCTCCTTCATGTTGATTCATTTGTATTTGCCAGTTATGAATTTTAACAGTTTTCAGAACAGAAGCCATATCTAGGTCCTCAAATCCAGGCCTTTGTTATCATACACAGTCACATCATGTAATTCTATTCAGAAGTTTAGCTAGCTTTCCTTTATGACCAGTTATGAGGAGTTCTTGTTCCTCTCTACCTTGCTGTGCTACTGGGAGTTTACAGCATCTGAGGTTCTTTGGAGTATGTGTGCAAAAGGATAACTACTTTGCTGAAGTAGAGTTTACTTCTTCCTTCATAATGGAATGAAGAGTTGTTGTTTTCATCAAGAGTCTAGTGAAGCTTAGTTTGCATAATACTGATTGCAAAGACTAGTGAGAAAAGAAACTTCTACACTGATATAGCAGAGAGATGTAAAGTCTCTGTTTTCTGCGAGGAACTAGAGTTGTGGTTTTGGTGGTTTTTTTTCCCTTGTATCCTCCTTCACCACTCCTGGAGCAGCCTGCACTGCAATACAGCAGCTGTACAGCATGTAGGCACACATGGCACCGCTCCCAAATAATGTCAGCACTCATGTGTAATGTTGCCCTTGTAATGTATTATAAACAGCAAATACATTAGAAACACAGCAATGGCAAACCTGAGTTCACACAGAAGGTACTGGCTCACTGCATTGTAGCAGATTCGTAAGAACAGTCTCTCCAGGATATTGCAAAGTGTACAGTCACGTTCAGAGGAATGTATAACTACAATCACCCACATATTACTGCCTTAATGTACATACTGTTAATACCATGTGCACTAAATATTTGGCTGAATAACTTTTGGTCACTGTGAATGTACACAAGACATAACAGATTAGGTTTTCTGTATAACATTTATTTCAGATGAAAATAGGAAAAGGAGGTGTGCTTGGATATTCTGAAATGAAGCAGTGTATCAGGCAGACATGTTCTTGTGGATTAAACCTGCTCTGACTGAACATTGAAAACAACAGAAACCTTGTCTGGTTTTTACTTTTCATTCCAAGTGAGATGAGCCACAACCTCAGGCACAGGACACAGCAACACAGGCAATGCTAAGTTCTTTCCTCTGCATTACCAATATGTATATGGGGAATAGTGAGTTGGAAATCCTGGAAGCAAATTTGAAGGGTTAACATTCTCCCTTCCAGGGTGACATTTCCATAAGAACTTGCTAATAGCAGAAGACATTTTGTCAGGCAGGATAGATTAGGATGTGCACTGGGATGGAAGTATTCAAGTGCTGTTTCATCTGTCTTTCTCTATTGCTCCTCCTGTTTCAACTATGAGGAGTTTCCTGTCTAAATGGATTGCAATGGCTGCATCTGTATTTCAGATAAGCTTAAGACTCGTGTAAAATGTGGTGCTGCTAATTAGTCAAGATGTCATTAGTCCAAGGGAATTAATTGCACATAAATAATTTGGAATTTCAGCTTCATGGCTCAAGAGATAAATTCAGAGTCTTTTCAGAATTGTCTGTCTTAAAAATAAAATAGCAGAAGAGGATTATTAAAGAAGCTCTTCAAAATTCCCATTACGCTGCTAATGAAGATTTAACACGTAGACATGGTTGATCTGTGCTCCGAAAGGTCCTTACACCACAACAGCATTGGCTGCTCTCATCTAGAGAGAAAAGTAATTGTGACTTTGAAGAAGTAACTTATCAGCCTCCCAGAAGTACAGTCCATGCTCAGCAGTGGATGTGTAGTTAAAGAGTGTTCTCCTTCATTATCTTGACTTCAAGTGAGTCATCTCTTGGGTGCATGCAGGGGCTTCTCTGACCTACCTGGAGCTGTTAGAGTAATTAAAGTTCACTTCAGGATTGATTGTCTCAAGGATTGCACAGTACAAAGGTGAAGTTTGACTTGCTTTCCTGTAAAGATGCCTGGTATTATTACTGTTATTCACAGATACAGTTTTGCAGTAACAGTCAAAGGACCAGGTCTGAGGGTTGAGACTTATTGTGAGTACAAAAGCACAGAAATATGTATTCTGTGCCCTCAGTAAAAGCACCTAAGCAAACCTCATCCATCTCCTCAAAATCATGGTAAACTAATACCACGATTGCCCTTACCACCTTTTTTTCCCAATATTTTTATTTTATTCCTCAATGAAAAGAGAGACTCTTCCGGTATTTTATCAACTGCCTCATACTTCATGCATTGGACAGAGTGTGAAGCCTACAGGAAATGTCAGTAGATGACAAGAACATCATTTCAATACTCAGCTTACACAGCTGCAAAAGGCTGTACAGGCAGAAGGCTGTGGGGAGTCAAACTCAGAGAAGGGGGTACATGTACCTAATTTCATAATAGATTCTGTGTTTTGTCGCGTAAGTTTTGCGTAGCTTCTAAAATAGTTTGATTGGCTGGTTATTGCCTGCAATGGTGTCTGGATTTTGTTAAATATAAAATCATATATAGTGGTATAGCAATTTCAAACCTGTAAAAGATTCTCGATCTTCTGGATTTCTTATCAAAACCTCCAACTATTCTATAGAAGAACATGCCTAAAATATTTGTTTGTTTTGAAAGTACCCCTCAGCTTTCTAGTAGAGTGAAATAACTGGAGTAGTTTGATAAAAAATTATTTCTATTTTATTTGCCTTTATGGTCTAGAACTGTTATCTTGGCAGATATTGGTACCAGAAATCTCATTTTATTCTCTCCTCTCAAGTTAGAGAGTGATTTCTCCACCACAGCTATCACTGTAATCAGCTAGAGTTTCTACAGATGATAGATATAAAAGGAACAAAATCTTGCAAGACATCTATGAAACAAGATTGTTTTGAATATTTAAGAAAAACTTCCCTCTATTCTGGGCACAGAAAAGCTTGGCTTCATTAAAAGCCAGAGGCGGTTTTTATATCATCTGAGAGCCAAGGATATTAATGAGCAATTTTCCCATGTTTTTCTTGGACCCTCACTGAAAGTTGCAGGCTTCTAAACTAGCTGTAGCTATTACTACCTCTTGTCTTTTTTTTTTTTTTGAGAAGATGGAATTTTGTTAGTAATGAAAAAAAAAAAATCTTATAAAGAGTTGAATGACTCTCCAAATTACAACCCAGATATTTTGAACAGTCTTGTATCTTACCTCAGTGGCAGGGATGATTGCTAAGATCCCTTGTCAAAGTTAAAAAATAACAGATAAATTAATGTGTGAAGATACATGTGGGAGCACTTAATCAACTGATACACTCACTCTTCAATTTTTTTTGTTGTTTAGCACACCTTTTCTATCCTGGTCTTTAAGGTTAGCTATGTTGTCTTTACTATCTGTCTTTTTTTGCCTCGACTCCTCCCTCTCCCTATGAAATAGCTCCCATGCTTCACGCTTTACAATATGTTTCCCATCTATTTGTTTCTGAATTTATCCTTATAACTTAACAAGAGATATTATCCAGAGATAATATTTGGATATTAAGAGATATTATCTTTGCTCCACCTTAATCCATTTTTACCTTTTTTTTTTTTTTCCAAACTCCTGTCAGTGACACTTATGGTAACAACCTAGATGGACACAGTGGAAAATCATTTCACCGGCTAAAATTGCACATTGATAGTCTTGACATCAGATTCCTCAGTGGTGTGTGTCATGTAGCATTCAGAGATGTGAAGAGGAATGAATGGCCAGCCCAAGGGAGCTTGTAGCTGATTATAAAACCTGTGTATATAGGAAGATAAACTAAAAGATGCTTAACTTTTTTACCCACAATTCAAACACAGCATGAATGTGGGAATATTCCATCAATAAATGGAAATGCAGCATATGAATATATATTTAGATATTTCTGTGTAGTAGAACTTTCCTGTACTCCTACCAGCACACACATCTGCTTTATGAGAACTACCTCTTTGCAGCTCTGAGGTGAGCTATGCCCTGGTGCCTCCAAACCAGCAAATAGCACCTCTCATTGCCACTCTGAGTAGTGCTTGTGCATAGCTACAAATCTGTTTTCTTATTCTTTCTTTTACAGTCAAGTAAGTTCTGCAGTGACAAGAAAGAGGCCAATTTTGGTTAAAAGCGTATCTAATTCAACAGAAAATCTGGCAAACAGGGAGAAAGGAAATTATACAATTGAAAGCAATCAGAAAATTCTTTTGATGGGTGATTACCATCAGATTGCAATGTTTCTACATGGATCCACAGAGCTTGGTATGAGTCCAGCTGCAATTTGACATTTTTATAAGATCATCAGTCTGCATAAAAGAGCAGCTTATGAATGACATGATTTTCTGCAGTATGCTGAAGAAGAAGGAGGATTGAAGGGATCAGGTATTTTCAGTCACTGAATACAATGGGTCTCCAGCTCAGACAGAGCTGTCAGCTGAAATTTTACCTTTTTTTTTTTTTTTAAAGTTAGCATGTCAGAATATGCTGCTGGCTCCAGTTTCTAAAGCTAGGATTCACTATTATATCAATTACTAACCTTGAACAAAGTAACCCTTTAACCACAGAAAACCCATCTGTGGGGTAAAGGGGTTAAATAAAATCTCTCTCTGCCCACTGCATTCCAGTAGGGCTGGTACTTCCCTTATGCCATGGTCTCTGCCCACAGTTTTTCAATTAGATACTGAACTGCAACAAATTGTGCATCAGTCTCTTTTGGTCTTTAGTGAAGCCACCTTCCTGTCATGTCTGAAACTGGGATATCGATCTGGTTTCTGACATGCCCTGATCCTTTAAGGATTCTAATTGTCACTGCAGCTACAGATTCTTGCTGCTCCTATCATGCCACCCTGCCTCCCCCTACATCCACCACTCTTAAGTCATTTTCTGGGAAAATGAAACACTCCTCTCCTTCTGAAATGCCTGGTTAACTCAGTGTGCTGGGGTAAGGCACATAGGCAATACCTTGTGCTAAACTATGGCAAATAGCATGAAGTCCTCTCTCACATGTTCAAATTAAATAACATTAATGTAAAGCTTTAATTGTGTATATGTGAGGTTTCACACCACATATTTAAGGAGAGGAAACCACAATTTCAAAATTCCATTTTAAAAATCGGTGACTATGGAAAAAAATTGTGGTGTTACAGGTAGAAAGCATCTCAATATGCATTCCAGCCTACATTAATAGTTTGTGGAACTGAAGAGACAGAAATCATAAGTGAAACAAATTTTCCATGCATTTGACATTAGTAGGACTGAAACTGGACTACAACCATCACTTCTTTCTGATACTCCCTTTTAAAAAATGTTTAAAATTTATGAAGCTCATAAATCACCAGCCATGCATATAATTGGAAAGCTGGAAGAAGTCATTCCATCAGTACACTCAAGGTGGGGTTCAATCATCATGTGGAGTCCCTAAAATTCAGATGTCAGTATGTGGCCATCCCCTGAATAACCCTTTACACTGCAGCCATCTTGAGATTCCCCAAACTGCATGTGTCTCAGCAAAGGCAGCTGACCCTCACCTGGGTGTCCAGGGTCCCTTCATTCTGTTGGAGAGAGAAGGCCACAGTAAAAGCAAGTAGAAAAAGGCTTAATCGAGGCAAATTGAAGTGACAAATAATATAGACCTTTCTGATTAATGTGATTAACCATTAAGCAACAAGTGTAAATCAAAACAGCAAAGCTTGTGTCAGATATTTTGTGTTTTGGTCACTTCAAATCAAGACTAGATTTTACCAAACACAAACTTAGGAATAATTTTACATGGCTGTAGTCAAGTGTAGCTTTGGTTTTGACAAGGCATTTTTTGGAGAGGTATCATTTTTACAAAAAAATAGAAAAACAAGAGAGGCAAATTAGGTGATGAGAGAAAAACATCTTTCTCATATCTAATTCTGTGTCTTTCTCTGCATTAGGGTCCCAGTTCCTCAACTCAGAAATGTATTTAACCTTCATGTGGGTGATGCAAAGGAATTAGTAAAATTTCTTTTGCTGTGAGAGAACAATATGATGGCAATATGGACAAGAAAGCCAATTCTAATCTTTGAACTTAGTTTTATTTTCTTGTCTTCTCTTCTAAGTTTGTTTTGTGTATTTCTCTCTTACATTCCATTATATTAACTTTGATGCTGCTCTTTGTGATTCCTGGATAAGCTTTGGTCTCTGGCAAAAGTGCTCAAAACATTGGCATTTCCTCTGTGCTCATCACTTTTTCTGATCCTTTCTTCTCTCACTTTTTCAAAAATTCTTCTTTTATTCACAGATGTGGAAAAGGATGGAAAGGAAACCGTTGCCACATAAGTGCTACGCCTCTTCAGCCTCCAACTTCAAGTCTCCAACAAAATGGTAGGTCTGTAAAAAGAAATATCTTTCAGTTCATTCTTTGAGTCTTTCATTTTACTTATTTCTGTCTTTGATTGCTCTGATTTTGCAGATATTTGGATTGGATTGGGTATTGGTTTCTTACTGATTAAAATTACAGCTGCTGCCTTGTATTTTCTTTTGAAGAACAAAGTGCCAGAAACGTAAGTGAAACTTTCGTTTTGCGTATAGCGGACACAAATATGGCACACAGCAATGGCCAACTGCCCAGTCTCATTGGTTTCAACTTTTAAATCTCCCCACAATCTGCCTTCATATGCAGCACTAAGCAGAAAACGCAACTTTGCAACAAAAGCTGACCTTGGTGGACCCCAGTCTGGAAACAATGAGCAATGGCTTGATTGCCTAGAATGTTTTGATTGTTGTATAAGTATTCTTAAATTATAAAATTCAGAGGTTTTTAGGATATGCCTTCAAATGACAATTCACTATTTCACAGATATATTTACAAGCCCTTCCTGTCATGCCTCTGATAATCTCTGCTTTTTCTCTCCTCCCTAATTTAAGATTTTTTTTCTGTTTGCTTTCCTCTAACTTCTGTATTGCTTCTCTGCCCATCTCTTAACTTATTCTGCTAGATCATTCTCTGTCAGCAAGTACCTAGTACTGTTCCTTCCTCCCTTTCAGCAACTCCTGTTGTGCATTTCCTTGTCCATTTTTGCATTGTTAGACTTCCTCACCCTTCATTTTCTTCTCCAGAGTTCATCTTCAAAGCTGTCTCTTTTCCTTTAAACTTGTTCTCTGCTACAGACTTTCCTCTCTTTGGGGATGTTTTTATCTCCCAAAGTATCTACTAAACTGGGCAGACTCCTGTCCTGATGTTATTGCTGCTGACATGTCTCCTATCTCTGCATGCTCCCCTGACAGGTAGAGCTGTCTATGGACACAGAAGCAAAATGTTGAAGCAGGAACCTTTGTTGGTTGTGCTTCTGTTAATTGAGTGCATAGCTTCACCTGCTTTCCTTACATCTCCTTCCTCTTCTTTAAAGCAGGAATAACATTTCCTTATCTGATTTCATGGGGCTTTAATTCATTCACATTAATACAACCTGCTAAGGCACACATATGGAAAAGCACTTCAGAAGTGCAAGATTACTTGTATTGTAAGAGCTGCTGGATTTTTTTTTTTTTTGTGATTTCAATAGTTATCTTGGGAAAAAAAAAGGTTAATTTCTCAAAACATATTCAATGGTGTTTTAATTAAAAAATATTGGTTTTTCTTACACTATTTCTCCTGTTCTCGCAACACTCCCTCCTACCTTTTTCTTTCATAAATGTCTGCTTAAAGGTTACTGCACTGCCATTCACATCTCTTTTACCCACATATCTGTATTTAAGGAATATTTTCTCTTCTCTTGTAATTATGTATGCTTTAAAAAAAGCAGTCTTTTGTGTACCCTGTTGCAATATGATGCTACGCAATATGGTCCTATTAGGTACGTATTAAAACAGGGATGAATGAGGATCTTCTTAGTATGGCTCTAAGAATATACCACAGCCTTGATATGCAGAGAATTAGAGCTGTGAAACACAGGGCTGGACAAGCTTACAGAACAAAGCTTCAGGTCTTGATTGTTTTCATTGGAGCTTCCATAAAGGTAAGTTATGATGATGGAAATTTTTGTGATTACGAGTTTTGTCTATTAGAAACTGAGATTGTCAAATCATTTTGCCCACACTACAAACAAATATTTTTATTTTTCTTGTTTTTAATCACAGTTGATTCAACATGTAAGTTAAAATGCTTTTTATAAGCTTCTTGCTAAGAAATAATCTAGCTAATAAATGGCGATTTTTTTGAAATTGTGAAAACAATGAAATCTGAAACTTTGAATTTGAGAATATAAGCTCATCCAGGCAGTTTTTCTCTTCCTCTTCAACTACATAGTGCCTACCATGATTTGGTATACAAAAATCACAGCTGGAAACATAGTAGTAAATTAAGGCAAGTTATTCCTGAACTGCTTAATCAGTAATCAGAAGTGGCCAGTCAAAATGCAGCCAATGGTATTGTACTGAAGTTTGGATCTTTAGGATGAGGCTTTATAATAAGAAGTGATTTGTGTTTGCATAAGTCTGTGAAATGTACAATGTGACAGCACCACACAGAAGAGTGAGATTTTACTCCTGATTTTTTTAAAATGATTTGATGAATGAGAGGAATTTACTGGCACATAAATGATACTTTCCTACAGTTAATTTTCATTTGTGTCTGCTTTCAGTCCTCCTGACCCGTGTCGTTTTCTTAAAGTCATTAGGCACTAGAGTCACTCTAGAGAAGCTTTCTTGCACTTGAAGCCTTTTGATAAATTCTTTTTCTAGCTATTTTTATGTAATTTCTAGTAGTGTCCCCTTGTTTTACTGGTATACACCCACCCATGCAGGCATTAGCAGCTGGGTCTCCAGAGGCACATTAGGAGTTGTAGGTGCCAGCTCCCACGACATCTTAAAATGGTGTGCAGGTCCATCTAAGTCTCAATGGAAATAGTACAGAAATGTGCACAAGAGATGGAGAAGTTCAAGAGTCCAATAGAACTCTTTTTTTTTAATCAGAAAACCAGGTAGGAGGCAGTAGGGGTAGGCTGGGGAGCCCTCAGGCAATTGCTGGCTAGAAATTTGTCACTAACAGCAATGAGAACCTAATTTACATTTGTCCCTCTTCTTATTCTCTAGAAACATTAATAGTGCCTTAACCCTTCCTTTCAACCCAGAAAGGATGCCTCACTTCCTCTTTGCTCTGTCCTTTTCCTTCTCCTTTGCCGAATTTAATTTCTGATCTGCAGGCTTTAAACGCTGCCGTTACTGAGTGGGAGTTATTGGAAGTCATCATGTAAGTTTACTTCCTGATGGACAAAAGCAGCCTTACATGGCTTGGCAGCAGTGTACTTCATTACCATGATGGCATTCAGATATGCCAGATATTTCCCAGTCCCCAGCTGGAGATATGTGAAACTTTTGTATAGAAACCCCAAATCAGGGAAGCTTATGACTTTCTCTCATTCCTGTTTGCACTATAGAGATGATTCTTCCTAATCCAGAAGGGAAGGCTGCCAGTTACTCCACTCCATCAGTGACATCTGTCCTTATTGACCAAATAAAAGCAAAGCTTCATTTTAGCTTCCTTTTTGTTGCAGCTGCCTTCTAATGCTTCATTGTAATTTGAAATGTGAGAGTATGAAAAGTGAGTAACTTTCTGCTCAGCCAAACTATGCCTTTTTGCTATTGTCTCCAAAGCAGACAACCACTCTGGTCCTTTCAGTCTGTTTCTTTCCTGTTCTTGATCAGTGCCATCAGCTACAAGGCCAATGTACCACAGCTATTATCAGTCCTGTCAATCTTAATGAACACAGTACATTAAATTTTCCAAAGCATATCAGCAATGTATCTTGTCACACAAGCAAAAGAGTGAAAAACTGAGGTGTTCTGAGAAAGTATTTTAAAATGATAGAAAATCATGGGAAGAACGGGCCCACAGAGGCCATTTTTCATCCTGCCACATCACAGACTCAACTGTATCACTCCTGAGTTTGCATTTAAAAACCTCTATCAACATGAATTTGATGGTGTCCTCGGGCTATATTGGTACCTTGGGTAGAAAGAAGTTTAGTTAGAAAGTTGTTTTCTAACTGCTGATATGTCTGTTTATAATTTCATTCCTATTCACTATGGACAAAAACAGATCATTCCCTTCCTCCTTGTAGAAAGCTTTTTCTGTTCTTGAAGGCAGTTGTCATGCCTCCTTACAGGCTGCTTTTTTCAGGCTAAACAAGAGCAGTGCTTTTGCCTTTCTCCATAGTTAAGGTTTACTTATAATTATGATGATTCCCAGTTTCTCTTGCCAGACTTTCTGCAATTAGACCATACCCTTCTGGAGGTCTGGTGTGGAGGAACGGGTGGTGTATTCCAAGGGAAGCTCTCCAAACAGATCTGAAGGGCTGCCAGAGGTCATTGCTGGCTGTGCCTCTGTTCCTACATCCCAAAGTGATAAACAGAATGATAGTATAATGACATTTATTGAATCATTTTCAGCTTGTGAACTGGAACAGAGACAGATACAATTCATGTATAATGGGAGAAAAATGTGCAGTTTTATGGGAAAAAGTAAACCAAAATTTGGAAGCATCAGCCGTAACTGTTGTTCGGGAATTGCTGTATTAGTCTAATGCTGCTAGCCAAATCCATTCATTCTTCTGTAGAATATTTTTGTTCTGAAGGATGAGTACTGTAGTCAGAAGTCTTCAGTTTTTCTGAGGTGTACATCTCATGACCACCCCACATAGGAATGATTGCATAGAAACAAGAGGAAACATGCTGAAACAGAGCCAACCCCTGTAGTCTGTAGCCTTCAAGATCACTAAGATGAAAGTTGCAAAGGACTGATTTAAAAAAAACATTCCCTAAAATGACTCAAAAGGTACAAAGTACAGACTTAGGAAGCCCAGACAGCATATTAATGGTTGAATCAAACATCCAAGTGACTTGTACATTATTTTAGATGCAGCTTTTGGAAAGTCTTCTCTCCTTGCATCATGCCTCCTTTTTCTTTCATGGGTTGTGCAAAATATAGTTTACTTCAGCAAACCTAAATTTAGTTGAAAAGATTTTAAATATGCTTCAGAAATTAAGATCTTGAGTTTTAGTTTCTGTTTAGAACTGAAGCTTTATCACATTGTTAAAAATTCTTTTAAGGGATTATTTTAATTAGTATCTTAATTGTAATTAAATCTTTGGTCCAGTAGGATTTTGTCATTGTTGTTATGAACCACATGATAAACATTCCTCCAGTACTGTATTTCATAAAAATCTGTGTCCTGTATAAAATATTTGGTTTTTCTTTGGAAGGTACATTGAAAAGTACAAAATTATGAGCTCTTGCATTAAAAAAAAAAAAAAAGAAATCTAGATATTTAATTTTCCATTAATAAGAATGATGTTACTCAGCAGTCTGTTTATACACTGGTGGGTATTTTGTGGAGCATGCCACTTCCTCCTGTCTTTGTGAAATTGTAGTGGAGAAACCTCTGACAAGGCAGTAGTTTTTGCTACTAAAGAATGCAGATGAGCTTAGTGAAGCTATGCCCTATGTTACCTCAACCCAAGATGATTAATCCTCTCCTTTCCTATTGTGGTATTTCTGGTTATGTTAGAAAACCCAGTTCTCTCTAAACTACCTTACACACTTATATGAGTATTTTTTACTTTTCTTTAACTTTTTTTTTTTACTTTTTTCACTGCAGTTAACACCTCATCCAATTGATAGATTCCAGCACTTCTATGAACTTGATTAAATTTTCACTTGCATATTCTTTAAGGTCTTTTAAGTAATTTGAAAATATTTCAGACAGTTTAAGGATATTGACATCCCTTAGAAAGAATTGCTTGCTGCATTCACAAACAGGGGGTAACAATATATGTGTTTGTATAAACATATTCATATGTATGCATCTATGTGTTTATATATGTTGTGTGTATGTGTAACATAAGTTACATGTAAGTTAATATGTTCAAGCTGACTTTCAAAGCCCTGCTTTGGCAAAAATGTTCTTAAGAACAGGAGAGAACTTAAGAAGGCTCATTTTCCACCTAAGTTTGTGGTGCGTAAATTCAAGCAGCACCCATATTTTGGGCCATAAAATTCCCATTATCTCTAAGATTAGGTGACCAATACATGTGCTTTTCATTATTCAGATCAGACCTGAAATCTGCTGAATTAAAAATCGATTTTAATGCTTGAGACATAGACAGGACTGATTTCAGCACTAAGCACAGCAACCACAAACATGCTGTTGAAGAACTTGGCCAGCACTGTTTTTGGTGCCCACAGTTTGGCACAGTATCCTTCTGGTTAGTTATCCTCCTTGTAGAGGGAGCTGGAGATCTGTGTTCAGCACCCTCCTGCCCTCAGGACAGACCTAAGTTCTCAGCATGTTCTTGCCCAAATAAGCTGTATGTAGGTCTTGGACAAACTGCTTCAGTTCAGTGGAGGAGTGGGTGATGAAAGAGAATCAGACTTGTCCCTACCCTTACCATTTGCTATTGGCACAGTAAGGGTGGTTCACACTGAGGATTGTGTGACTTGGTTTGCCCTTTGGAAGTGTCTTGACTGACTGTAAGCAGAACTCATTTGCTTAATTGCAGATCATGCTTTTAGGCCATACAGTTGGTTTGTGATGTCTAAATGAGACACCAAAATTAAGGCGTGCAAGTCTGGCCCTTTGGGCACTAGTTTAGAAGCAGAGCCAAACTCCTTGAAAACTTCTCCTCTGAGTTTGCTTCTGGCCTCAGATTTTGTGAACCATGCTTCATTTTAGAGTAAAAAAAAATTTTGTACACATTTTCTGGAATTTATTCAGGAGAACTGGGATGCAAATATAGGCTTAATAAGCATATAAATAATCTAATATGTCATTGCTTCACTAAGCTAACTAAATGAATCAGAATATCATGATTTATTACAGTTAAGATAAGATCAAATTAAAAAATCAACAGGTTCAAATATTCAGCCTTCCCCATTGTTGTGTCAGGTAATCAAAATAAATTATGAGACTGGCATTAGAAGCAATTGCTTTCTGAAAGTCTTGTTGTGAAAAATATTAGGGAAACATGTGTAGTTTAGTCTAAAACCCAAACTTAGCTTCTTGCACTGGTTTAATTCATAAGGTAGACTATTTCTGTACCTTACTTGTGTCTTCCTCCCAGGCAGCCATTCTGGTTTTCGTTATTTGCAAAAGAAATCATGTGTGTCTCCTCTGTGGTTCCCACTGAGGAACAGCTTCCCTTCCCAAGATCTCCATGGGCTGTGCTCGTGTGACTACTCTTGTCCCCTCAGTCCTGCCTACCACAGTAACACAGAGCCTGTCTATCAGCTTCTAGGGAGACACTGCTTCAACCACCTGCAGGAGCAGCTTTGGAATAGGAAACCTTTTTAATACAAGAAAATTTATTTCTCCATCATCAAGACTGATGGGAAGCTTTAGGGAAATTTTTTGTCTTAGAGTACTGTACATGTACACAAGGCATATGCTCTTACTCATAAAAACTGTGGAAAAAAACCCCAAAAAACTAAATGCATCTCTTCAAAAACAAAGATTAGCTTCTGCTTCATTCTTCAGTAATTTTAACTAATACATCTGTTGCTTTTTATGTAGTATTGGAACAGCTTTGATGATTCTGGGCCTCTCACTACAAGAAAGACATTGAGGCGTTGTAGAGTGTCCAGAGCAACAAAGCTGGTGAAGGGTCTAGAGATCAAGTCCTGTGAGGAGCACCTGAGGGAGCAGGAGGTGTTTAGCCTGGAGAAAAGGAGGGTCAGGGGAGACCTTACTGCTCTCTACAACTGCCTGAGGTCAGAGGTTGTGGCCAGGTGGGAGTCAGTCTCTTCTCCCAGCAACAAGTGACAGGACAAGAGGACATGGCCTCAAGCTGTGCCAGGGGACTTCAAGTTGGACATCAGGAAGAATTTCTTCACAGAAAGGGTTGCTAAGCATTGGAACAGACTGCCCATGGAGGTGGAGTCACCAAACCTGGAGGTGGAAGGGACTAGACATGGCACTTAGTACAGCTGACAAGGTCGTGATCAGTCAAAGGTTGGACTCGGTGATCTTAGTGCTCTTTTCCAACCTAAATGATTCTGTGATTTCAAGAATTGTGGAATATTGGCAACAAGTCATCTAACTATATGGGAAAAAAATTTAGATCTAGGCTGCAAATTCCACCCCCATTCTGCTTAATTGCACGAGTCATAAGTGCTTCCAAAAAAACGAGGATATGTGAAGACCTCTATCAGGAAAGCATGTCTTTAAACCTCTAGATGAGGTAATGGACATGAGACCCATAAATGACAAAATTCGTCCTATTAATCTATTAAAAATTGTTTAAGGCATTGTGTTAATTAATGAAAAGTTTGCATTTCAATACTGCAAGTGATTATTTATTCCTGGCTTTGTAGCAAAAGGTATGGGTAGCTTCTATAGCTTTAAAACTGATGCTGATGATCTTGACCCAAAATACAAGTTCTTTCCCAATTAATTGGAAAAGTGGAGTACTTACAACAAATAACTAACGTGTCCTTGAACTTGGAGCCTAAGACCATGTTAAGTGCTGAATTGTCAATGTGATAGCAAAACACAGAAAGAACATGATCTCATCCCATGCAAACAAATTATAGGAATACAACTTTTAAGGTAATATGTTTTATTTAATATATAGCACTATACATGCATTTTATAAATACTAAATAGTTCTATGCACATCCAAAAGCATATATATATTTTTAGGAGCAACAAATGAAAAAATGTTATTTTAACCTAAACATTATTTATACAGAATATTGGTTCAATTTCATTAATTTCAGTAGAACTCAGCTGTAAATGTATTTAGCCACCTACTTTTTCGGACTCCAGTCTTTTCAACCTTAAACTGTTTTGTTCTTTGACAACCTGTGTGATATGGTGGATGTTTTTCCTTTTTTTTTGCTCGACTTCTCAAGGAAAGTGCAGGAAACTGCTATTTCTTCATTTGCCAATCCATTGTACAAAGACCTTAGTTCATCTGGGAAAGTAAAGGTAAGTAGCAACAGCTGCTTCTATACGTTCAGAAAAAAGTGAGATTGTAGTCCTCAAATAGTTTTCCATTAAAAGACTGTAATCCCTCAGTGAATGCTATTTAATAAAAGAAGTGAGAATGAGAAATTGACTCAGTACTCAGATCAGTTCCAATGCATTTTGAAAACATAGGAATATTTGAAATCAGGTCAGTTTTGACAACATTTCAATATTTATAACTATTATGACTATGGGCTGATGATTTGGAGGAAAAAAAAAAAAGGTGTTTTGGATTAAATATTTACCCACACACAAATAAGAAGAAGCTCAGTGCTACTTGTCTCCTTTTGTATCTGGAAAAAAACAAACAAGCAAACAAAAAACCAAGAAAAACCATCCAACAAAGCAAACACACAACAACAGAAACACACCAACAAAAATAAAAACACAAAATGCATGATTCGGCAGCCAGTTGCCTTTCCACACTCACTTAACTTTAATAAAACAGTTTATAATCCTTCCCAGTACCTTAAATGTACATCACAGTTCCCACCACTGTAAAATTCACCTAGACACTAAACAAGCGATTGGTCACACATTTCCCTAGTACCATTTGCTGATCAGAATTAAGAGACTGCTAGAGTAACAAAGAAATTTTTGAATAAATTGTATATACAAAAGTGAACATATTGCAGCAAAAGACTTAAAGGCAAGATCTAATTATCAAATTACAATGATATCTAAAATTCATGTCTTACATTTAACAAGAAATAAACAATAGACTTAAAATGAAGATATCTCTGATATTTTGTTTATAATTTAAAATAATATAGACAAAGAACCCCAGAGTAAAAAAATAAAAAAAAAATATTTAAAGTATCCTTCCTGCCCTCATTTTGATAGTACTCTTATTAGCATTGAAAGAGCTAGGCTTGGTTTGAAATAGAAAATAAAACTTCCTTGTTCTTTGCACAGTCAATAATATAAGATTCTACCGCAGCTTTGAATAGGATTAACTATGACATGCCATTTACTTTCTATAAAAGGGTCCTTACACCTGATTTTAGAGACATTAGATCAAATGAATTCACTTATAGGTTGGAGTTTGTAAGAGCTCCAAGTTGGAAACATTCCCATCACAATCATGTCCAATTTATCAGGACATTTTTTATTTTAGTTAAAATAGATTCCTGACAGTCTTCATTTAATAGCAAGTTGAAAACCAGAAGCACAGTCAGGAGAGACATTTTCATGGAAGATAGCCCCAGGCATTGTGATTGAAGTCCAGCCACATACCAGAATTTCCTCTATTTTCTCTAAGACTGGGAAAATACATGTTTACACTAATTCTTCTTTTTAAAAGAAAACAGGAATTATGAGTTTTCTCCAAGTCTGGTGAGACTTGAATCTGAATGGCATATCATCAATCAAAAGATATGACAAACTGTGAGCAAAATCTCTTATCTCCAGCTGAATACTCACAAGTTATGCACTTGTGGGAGTCTCTGAGTTTCACAAAGAACAATTCTTCTGAACCTGTCTGAACACCAAAACCATGTGGGCTTAGCATAGCTACACTCTTGCTCATAATACTGCCTTGTAATTTTGGATCCATAGAGTGTGTTACCCAGGTGCCACATGGCAGAATATATTATTTTCAGCTCACTAAAAATATTCTGAAGCAGTTTTTTTCTTTTTATAGCCTCCTGGGTATGCCACCTCACCTGCTGTTCAAATCAGTGTTTCTCCATGGCATGAGGTATGTAATAACACACTCCTAGGGTATGTGTTGGGCTAGTGACGGAAGTTCATTTGCAGAGGAAAGGGAAAAATATCACTAAAAGTCAATGGTGTATTGCTACTTACAACGTTAGCACCTCTGGGAATCTGAGAAAGATTACTGGGACTAAATTGGGTGGCAAGGACCTCATAATAACAATTTTATTAATGTTGCTCATCATAGCTACTTGTTACACCATACACTAATTCAAAACGTTTCAGTCTGGGCAGATGCTGAAGAAAATGTTTAGAATTCTTGAAATCCTTACCCGAAGGGTTCATATTACCTATTTTCTCATACAATCCTCATTCAAGGAAATTAGAACCATTCCCTTGAATAGAAGGAAATTACAATACCATGTACCAAAATTAGTGAGCCACTGCAATTACGCTATTGTACACAGATTGCCCTAAAATAATTCTAAATGTATATTAGAGCAAGGGCTCTGCAGACTAGGGAAAAAAAAAAGGTGGAAACAGATGCAGAAGCTGGTTAAATTACTTGATCAGGTGCGTTGGTAGGTAATTGTTTTGGTGGAGCTATGCTAACTTTTATCAGCTGAAAGTCTCGTCTAAAAATGTTTAGAGATTTTATAGTTTTCTTAATATGTTACTTCTATAATGAAACTACAGCCATTTGTATGTGCATTTTAAAAAATTAATTGAATTACTTGGATTTTAAATTTCATTCTATCTTTTTTGTTTTAGTACCCATTTAATGAAGATGTGAATGATACTTCTTTTCCAAATCCTCTCTATGGTGTAGCAGCAGAAGACATGGAGAAATTATGTAGCTCCTTGAAAACATAAACCTAAAACAGGATTAATACTGATTGTAAATTTGCCTAAAGATTTGTTATAAAATCTGAAAGTGTGTCAGGACACTGTAGTATTTGCAATATGAATTAATAGCTTGACACAAAATTACTTTTATTAAAACAATTATGTTCAGAAAGTAAATTTATATTAAAAATAGAATCCATACATAAGTAAACTACAATTATATATAGTCTTCTGTAATTTCTGTTGGTGCAGAAAGAGATTGATAATTATAACTATGAATTCATTTTACATTTGTACAGTTCAAATTCTAGTATATTAATAAAATGTTTAATCAAATCCAGATTCTTAAGGTTTGGGAACCATAATTTTATGTCCATTATTTGAGAAATGATAACTTAAATGAGTCTGTGATTTTGCATTAGAAAGGGATTTTAACCCACTCTTTTAGTGTTCCAAGATGCAGAAGCAGAAGAAAAGTCTTTATAAAACTAGAAACATATCGAACTATATCAAGAGTGGTCATGAATCATGGATTTGAATATCGGCTCAGCATGTGATTCAACTACGTGACATACCAGTATATACACTTATTTTTCAAAAATATTTTTAATATTAACCTTGCTAGTAAAATCTGAACAAATTTCCCTCTGGTCAGCTCTATGGTTCTGTAGTGCTGACCACAGTGCTACTGATAAATTTAGCTTAGTGGTTGACAGAGGGTGGAAACGGGCATGTTCAGGAAACCATATTTCTGCTGAATAGGTTGGCCTCCCACACAGCTGAAACTTATGTCAGCCCATGCCTCCATGGGAAAGATATCGGGGAGGAATTCTGGAGTGCCTTGTGATTTTGATTGTCATCCTCTGTGGTACCAGGCATAGCTTGTAACAGTGTTTATGCTTTAAATAACCTGACAAAATGTCATCTTCCAGAATACCCACTTGCATTACATGATTGTCATTTTTAGCTTGAAGGCTTAAGTGTTCCTGCTGTGCTTGTGTTTTCTCCCTTACTGTATTTCTACAGTCTGCCTTATTTTAAACCCATTGGCAAGTTTTGAAGTTACTAAACTCCTACAAATTGCATAAAAACAGACATCTGCACTGTAGATGGTATCTCTGTTAATACCTTCATTCAGGGAAAGCTGAATTGCTTGACATTTATTAGACTTTTGAGATTCCAGACAAAAAAGCATACTGATGCCTGGCTTCATTCCATCATGCACAGGGCTCCTTGGTCTGGGTTTGGTTTTGAGTTTGGGTTTGGTGGTGTTTTGTTTTTCTTTCACTTTTTCTTCTTAGCACAACTGTAACCTATATCTTTCTATAGATCTATGTATCTTTCCGTATATCTACGGATCTTCCTACCTGGGGCCACAGAGCTACTTTTTGACTTAGATTTTTTTTTTGTCTGACTGGCATGTTTTTTTCACAGGGAGCAGAAGTAACAAGGCATGATGTTTGCCCATCATTCTCCCCACACCTCTCCAGCAATATGCTCATCAGTGCCTCTCTGCTGCATTCATACACATACCTGCCTTAATGCCATTTAGTTGAAAGTTACCAAATGTAATTCATTAAGGTTTTAAATAAAATATGAAATATTTTAGGAAATATGATCACACATGCTGTTTTCTTTCTGAAACAAGATTAGTATCACTGAAACATAGAATTTTCTTATTATTCTTGTACCTGCTAGGTTGAGATGTAGAGAATACATTTGATCCAGGAAAGTGCCAAGTGCGTCCAGCTTCTGAACTCTGATGTTTTGATAAATCTGTGTGAGATGATTGATCTCTGCATTATAAATAGGCATTGAACATTCCTACATGGTCAAGCCCAGGTACTCAAATTCCCATTTATTCTGCAATAGACTAGCACTGCTTGCAGAATTTCATTTAACACTGAAATGCTGGTCATGCTATAGTTCTTAAATCTCCATTCATTGTGTCACGCTATGTATATCTGTAAAAAATTACAATAACAAAAAGGATAAGATTAACAATAGTTATAGTAGACTTTTATCACATTCTCCCTTATGGAAAAAACATATTTATTTTACTGTTTATGCTAATGATATTTAATGTCCCAAATAAAAGTAGATGATTATAAAGAATTTTTGTAGAAGAACTCAAGGAACATTATATTACTCATCAGTAATTATCTCCTGAGACAACTGTGACTCTTCTGGATAATCTCTGAAACAAGGTAGGCCTTGCACCAAAATAATTTTCAGTTTTTATAATTGACAGAATGTTTACAAAGAAAGTACTGAAATTCAGACTTTTAATCCTCCTGAACTTCAATAATTTTTTCTCTTCTTATTTCATGAGGAATAACAGATTTAATTACATTCAATATATGGTTATTGTTTCAGCTGACTAACAGCCCCAGACTGAAATGTTTAAGACACAATTTTTTTTTAATTTAATTTTCTGAAATTTTTCAATATTTTAAACCAAATTCTTAGAATTCATATTCTCAGTCATCCTTTCCAAAATTTAAATTTCAAAATCCAAAGAACAAATCTAAAGGAAATATACAGGATATGAATATACAGGAAAAAATATTGTTAACATTTTCTACATAGATTTCTTACTTCTTCCAATTGATAATATCCCCTGACTAAATACCCTCTGTAAGCTTATGCTGCTATTGTCATAAACTTTATGTAATAAAAACTATTTGTTTCCCAGTGACCTGTTTTCTGGGAATAAATTGGAGGACAAATATTCTATACAGACAATGAATACTATACCTAGTCTAATTTAAACAAGTTTGTACTTTAATGATCCAAACTAACAGCAGAAATAAATTACAAGACAAACTTTCAACAACACCCAATACCACTTTCAGTGTGATCCTTATGGTCTTCTCAGAGTTGTTTTGCTCCTGAGGTCTCACAATTGTAAGGAATACAAGCAACCAAGTCTCTTGGATTTGGCTAATCTTCATTTCAATCCAAGATATATTTGCGGTACATATCAACAATCATGTTTCACACACAGATGGCCAGATCTTGTCTTAGAAAGGATCACTGTATTTGCAGCTTGTTCCAATACTTGCCTCAACATCTGCCACTGGCTACAACTTCTCCATTTTGGAAGAGGTGTTGAAGGGGAGCAGGATCTTCTCTGCTGTTTGCAAGACCTGAAGTACAACATGTGGCTGTGTACCTTTCTCCTTGCCAATACTGATGGGCTCAAGCCTTGCTCAGAGCTCCCCTTGGGGTTCGGTGGTTGCACTGGTGCAGCCATACCTGTGTTTTGCACTGGTGCCCCATGCCTCCATGCTTTCCTGCATCCGCTGGTCATTACAGTGGATATGCCCATGGATGTAGTCCAGGTGTTTGCTGATGGTGACTTTCTCTCATCCTTTCCCTGTTTCACCAGCAGCAGCCTGGTGAATATGAAGATGATAAAACAGATCAACCACGTGATCCAATTTTGAAGTTATTATGGTTTTTATCTAGAGTATGGGTTAGATGGCATCCAGAAGTCCTTTTCGACCTAAATGTACTTGTAGTCCTATGTTTCCATGGTGTTGGTGGCACCCAGTTCCTCCTTGACATCATTGTCCTCTTTAAGTTCTGTCTCCAGCCTGTGCCATGCAAATGTCTGCTGAGATCATCTTGAAGCCGAGGGTGTCCTCAGCTCCCCCTCACGGCTCCTTCATTATTTGCTCAGCTGTGGCTGAGGCCTCAGGCACAACTTTTTCATTCCCTGTTTCTGTAGCTCACACAGCTGGAGATAGGCTCTTGGATTACTCAGATCTTTGATCTGATCCGCTGCATCTTAATCAGACATGCTGCCATGTATAAACGCTGGAGCTACAGAAAATGTCCACTTTTTGTAGGCATCAAGTTGGCAGGGGTTAAATTAATATTGTCCTCAGGTAGATGCCTACCCTAGAATGCAGTACATTGAATTCTAGCAGCTCCTAATTTTTTCTGTTGCCTGTAAAGACAGTCTAGACAATATGTCCGCAATGGAGATGTCCAGATTTAATGATATGAATCCCATTCATACTGTTTTAATTAACTCAAAATTTCATTAATATACGTATATAATAGGAAGACTTTCACTGGATAATCTTCCTTACAAGTGTGCATACAAATGCTCCATAATACACAATCATTTTCCAGACCTCTCTCTGTTTGTATAAATTAGACAGAAAGAGCTTAATAAATACATATAACTTGCAGTAATGCATCTGTCAAAAACCGACATCTTCTGTTTTTCATTTTCAGTTTGTGTGTGGGAAGAGAGGGAGAAGGGGTGGGAAGAATTCATATGAGAACAAAAATGGAAGTTCCCAAGCACCTAAGCAGAAAAAGCTACTGTGGGCTGTATTGCTCCGTGTAGATTACAGCATGTGAGAGCTCGGGCACCTGACATGGAACAGTATTCCTCCTCTGCTGAGAACTTAAAGACAGTCATTTATTCTCCAAGGTACCAGTCAGTTACTAAGGCTTGTGAACAGGAAATTGTTCTCCACTCTGTGAGGATGAAGTACAAAGTGCAGCAAAGGAAGGAAACACAATACTAAGAACATGCATATTAACATCATTCCAAACTGTTCCTAGAGTGTTACCACTTCATCAGCTGCAGCTCTTATACTGTAGCCCCTTTTTATTTGAAAGCAGATATGCAGCTGACCAGAAGGGTGGCCATAATGTGCATGTTCCTGCAGCAGCCATCCACACTTTCACAAATGTCAGGCAAGTTAATATTCATATCTGGATTTCAATTTACCATCTGCAGCTATAATCATTCTTATGGATATATTTCATGCTCAAGAAAAAAACGAAAAGGATTAAAAAGAAGTGCATTTTTCTACAGGACATTTGTACACGACAACTAAGATATGATAAACTGTAGAGCATGTTAGTCTTGGTGGGTTTGCATTTTACTTTTGTTACAATACTCTAGCTGCATCTTAAAGGGGGAGAGGGGAATAGATCAGACCATAACCTTAAACACACAAGGAATTTACAGCATATTTGCTGTTTTATTATAAAACCACATTTTTTGCCCTCATCTTAATATAACCAAAAAGCAATACAGTGTTCAACCTAGATATGGGAATATGAAACTTGACTTAGTGTTCATGTGGTCAAAATTGGGTGTAGGAGGTAAACTAGAGTAGCTTGTGGTGTGACAATGAATTTCTTTCAGTCCTCTGGCCCTCCATGGACCACAAGCTAAACTACATCTCCCAACATTTATTCCAACTACTAGAAGGAATTTTCCATTCTGATAGTTCAATTAATTTTTAAATGTTTACCTTTTCTTTTTACCATTTCTTCATAAAATGAGTTAATTTTTACTTTTATAATTAATTTATGAACAATGCCAAATGATTATGCTTTGGAGAAGAGCTGGTCAAGTTCAGGGAAATGTTTAGGCAACAAGATAAGCCAGAAGGAGTTATCAGCTGCAGGGGAGGGTGAGTATTCTACTTTTCTAATGAAAATGTGAGTCTCTGAAGCAAGTCAGCAAGGCACGCTCAACTGGGTTAAATGGGTTTAACAGGGAGAAATGAGCACAAATTATTCATGGGAATTCTTTAATCTTCTGTGTAATTATGTGATCATTCTCAGAACAAAGACTTTGGTTGCTCATAACAGGAGGAAAAAGTCAGTTCACACTCAGCACAATGATTAGCATAGAGCTATGGAGAACAAAAAAACCCTGATAATCTAGTGCTTTAATTTTTTCTGCATATTTTGAAAGTTTGCGATGCTAAGGCTAAATAATTTAGAGGTAATAATAACTCTTTTTTTCTTAAAAGAAAGCTGTTTTCATTTTGTTCTTTATCCTAGTCTTTAATTTTGAGTCCTACTTCTTCAAGTGACTAATTTTTCTTTTTCTCAACCACTTTATTCAGGTCATAAAAGAGTATCATTCTGTGACAAGTATTTTACAATACATATGGTATGTGAATTTTTAAAGCTTTAGTCAACGTTATTATGGTTTTGATATCCAAGGCTTAGAATACAACTGAGCACCAACATACAGCTATGTCAGACACCTGCTATGTCAAGAGCATTAGCATTAGTAATCTATTTGGTATTCACACAGACATATTGGCCAGACGTGGACATTAATAAACACTATATTACAATTGGTCTCCAATGCAACTGTGTATTACAGCTACTTTAGTAGTTAAAGTATTCAATGTGATTCATGTGAAGTGTTGTCATGGAATTAATAATGATTTGCATCTTTTTGTAAAAAGTGTCTGTATTCATTGTAACAATGTGATTATTCATGTAATAAATTGAAGAGGTAAGTAGGACTCTCAGGGTTATGCGCTGCCTTGAGCTTATACACAAAATTCCTACTGACAAAAAGACAATCAAAAGGATAAAGGAATATACTCCTAGGAGTATACTCCTAGATATATACTCCTATACCAATTTAGAATATCCAGAAGATAAGGATTAAATTACTTTGCAGTTCCTGTTCAGCTGTTTTAGCTTGCAGGAGGTTTCTCTAGACACCCTTGAGAAAATGCAGTGGACAAAGGATGCTCAGGCTGAAAGTTCTGGTAACACATGTAACTTCCTTAGCATATGTTAATCCAGGGAATTTTTAAAAGTGTTTCTGCAGTTTAGCAACACATTAAATGCTACTTTAAATTACTCTACAATCTGCCTAATTTACTAGCTTTGTGGACTTTCTCTTGAAGATCAGTTTCTCACAGGTAAAAGATTTGAAAGGAACCATTGAAAGGAATATATGGATTCAGTCTCAGTTTATTTTCCTGTTTGTATGACTATATTTCACTTTTCAACTAAGAAGCAGATAAATCCTATCTATCCTATCCAGTTCAACTTCAACAAAACTGTCTCCAATTATGTATGGGGTAGAATGATGAGAAGCAAGGGAGAGAATTAACATCAGTAAATATTCAACATATTAGTTATCCAGGAACAGAAATATTTTCATATTTCTATTCTGTTAATGACCCATTTCCTGCTTACAGATAAAAATCAAAGAGTAAGTTAACATACTCCCTCTCTAAGTTCACTGCAAATAATCCTAAGAAAATTCTTAAGGCATTTAACTGAAAAAAAAAAATCACCAAGAGGAAGTTATTTCACAAACTGTTGCCTATAAGTAGACATGTGGGCTCACTCCTTATATTTAGCTTGTCATCCTCCTATAAATAGCAGTTAAACTCACCACCTCATACACTCCTCAAAAGCTCTCTGGAAATGAAACTGAAATGTAAGTGCATACCCAGTGCATACCATACACAGATCTCAGGTTGCTGTACAGTTTTTTATCTTTAAATGAAATGATAATCATAGAATCACAGAATGGTTTGGTTTGATAAGGACATTTAAAGGTCGTCTATTCCAACCCCCCTGTAAGGAGCAGGGACAACTAGATCATGTTGCTCAGAGTTCCATCCAACCTGGCCTTGAATGTTTCCAGGGTTGAGGTATTGCCTGCCCCTCTGGACCACCTGTACCAGTGTTTTACCACCTTAATCTTAAAAAAATTTCTTCTTTATGCCCAATCTAACTCTATCCTCTTTTAGTTTAAAACCATTATCCCTTGTCCTATTGCTACAGGTGTCACTAAAAGGTTTGTCCCCATCTCTTTTATAAGCCCCTTTACATATTGAACAGCTCAAAAAGGTCTCCACAGAGCCTTCTCCTCTCGCCTCGCCTCGCCTCGCCTCGCTTCGCCTCGCCTCGCCTCGCCTCGCCTCCCCTCCCCTCCCCTCCTCTCCCCTCCTCTCCTCTTTTCTCTTCGTTGAACAACCCCAACTCTCAGCTTTTCTCATAGGAGATGTGTTACATCCCTCTGATCATTTTTCTGGCCCTCCTCTGGACCATCTCCAGCAAGTCTGTGTCTTTCCTGTGCTGAGCAGTCTGCAAATATGATTATTTACAGAGTCTTACAAGAGAAAATATAAAATCTCTCACTGAAGTGGTTGCAGGGATAGCTTTGATTTCTTTTACCATAGAATTAATTAATGAAGTTGCACATATTTGTTTTTTAAAATTAAGTTAAGCTTGCACTATATACTTTAACCTGACACAAATTAATCATACATCTATATACAAACACACAGGGTAGCTGCCATGAGGAAAGGCAAGTGAAATATGTATATCTCTGAACCTCTGCATCTTCAGAGAACTGTCTGTGCTTTTGGCTGGACTTTTCTTTTCTTGTGCCAATGGGCTGTTTATTTCAACTTTCAATCTTTCCATCTTTTTCAGCTGTTCATTCTTTATATATGACTTTTTATCCGCTTTCTTATATTCTCTCACTGGTCATTCAACCCTTCACTTATTCTCTTTTCTACATGAAAGGGAAATGCATTTTTGATCAAAGAGACAATTTGTTTCAATCATGCTGGTTAAGTTACACTTACCCTCTATACTATCTCTAGCTTATATATTGCATTGCCAATTCCTCAAGGCTTTCTTGGTCCTCAGGTACTACTACATTGATTATCATGAACAATGTCGCCTGATTTTCAAGAGTTTCAATTGCCTATAAATCTTATTGAGGTCAATGGGAACTGCAGTCCTGGGACCTCAAGAAATTCCAGACACAGTCAGAAACTCTTATTTAATAGGCAAAATATGGCTTGAAACTCTTAACTTCTAGGATCTTAATTTCCGTGTTTTACGTAACTAGCTTTAACTTTGTTTCATTGTCATTTCTCATTGAACAGACTTGCATCATTAGATCAAATAATTTTCAGATAGTTGCAGACTGTGGTGAAGAATCTGTGCCTAAATCACACCATCACAGACATTTGAAGCACTGTTTTCCTCCATCGCCCTATGCTGTCTGGTGTGGTAAGGGCTGTGCCCTGCCTGTTTGAGTGAATACACCCCCGAGGAAGGAACACAAGGCACATGGTGGGGAGGGACAGTTCACTGCAGATGATTAATGCTCTTAACACACAACGAAGTAACCATATAACAATAAGACAGACAAGTTTGGTGTTGAATTTTTGTTGTTTCAGAATGCATTTGCAATAAGAACAATATACTTATTTTTCTGATTTAAGTGGCATGGTTCTGGAGCTCCTCTATCACTTTGATATCTACTGGTTACCTTAGAATTTTGCACTGCCACAGAGACTGCCCCAGTTGCCTGTAAAACAGCCATGCTTAGATAACAGGATTAGATATAATTTTTAATTCTTCTAGTCAGAGAAAATCTTAGGCTTCAATGTCACCTCAATGAAGTTTGAAGACTTTGAATCCCATCAAAAGACCCTTGGACCACCAGCAGTATGGGCTGTTCACTTAGGAGTTGGACTCAATGAACCTTGTGGGTCCCTTTCAACTCCAAAAATCCTCTGTGGTCTGTGAGTCTCTGTGGGAATCTGGAGAATGGTGCAAAACAAACAGCTGTGGAAGCTGGATGCATGTTTGGTGTGCAGGTACCAGAATTATTGACTATAGAACTTCTGTTTCTCCAGTGGCAAGAACCTAACAGAATGAATTATTTACAATTCTGAATAATTTTCACAAACATGTTCATAATCTATCAATATAGTCTATGAAAGTGGTATCTTGTTCTGAATGACAAAATATGTGGAGTGTTGGTTGGTTGGCTGGTTGGTTGGTTGGTTGGTTGGTGGGTTGGTTGGTTGTTTTTTTAACTAGATACACTCAAATCCCCTGTAAGTTTCAGCTTGGAAAGAAAAGGTGTACCCTGTCTGAAATGGTATACTTGTTAGCAGATTCTTCTTTGCTGAATAGAAAGGTCTTAGTTCACGGGAAGGAAAATTACAAGTATCTCTGTATGGTGTGGTTTACTCATCAGAAGTGCCCTAATTCACTCTTTTTTGGGGGTATGATGCCTTAGGTTTTAACTTTTATATTTTTCAAATCACTGTACTGCCTAGTGTGTAACTGAAGTTTCTTGTGGCCTGTTCACTTCTGCTCTCTCGTGCTAGGTAGACATAACAAAGTCTCTCCAGGCCTGCTCTTCAAGGACATCCAGACCGTCCTAGGCCCAAAATGTATAAACCAAAGAGCCTCTAAGGGGGGCAAGAGAGGGAAATTACATCATTAAACTGAAGCTTTAATTGGAGAATTAACCCTGATATGCAAATGAACCAGACCTATAAAAGTGCGAAGAACTCGTGACCTGTCGTTCCTCTGGGGGTCCATCTTGGCAGTAGCTTGGGGCTCCCCAGGGGTACCTTTGAAGGCCCTTCAAATAAATACCTACCTTTATTCCCTTACTCCTGTCTAGTCTCTGTTTCTAGGAGGGCTCTTAAGGCATCAGGTACACCTCAAATGGGGTTGCCATTAGAAAGACTCAGGTGACTTGGCGGAGAAATGTAGGCAGGAAAATAAAAGATTCATTGGTTGCTTGCGTACTTTTGGGCGAGACGTGGTTTGCAGACACAGGAATGGGGACAGATGGTTCTGGTTTTGGCTTTAATCTATTAAAATGGCGTAATCTGTTTGAAACTATGCCCAAAGGACCAACAGTGTTCCAGAGATCTACAATACCATACAATGTAAAAATTTGCTTAATGAGTGTTTTAAGTAGTGAATTAAAATTCTGCCAGAAACATTTGAGGAAAGAAAAGAAATAGCCCACTAAGGAGAAATTTTTTCATTTAACCATTTTTCTTTACATAGCTTCAAACTTCATGACACATTCTGTCCATAATAATATGTGAACAATGAGTGCATATTGCTATGACTACTTTATATTAGGAAACTATTGACTACAGATTTAAAGTGCACTGCAAAAGCACTTCATGCCATATTTCCATTTATATTATGCTAAAAAAGTAATTATGTTAAGGAGGACCCAAGAACAGACTTGGAGGAGGAGCCTGTATAACAGAAGATATTTTGTACTTCTCTGACACCCACATGACACATTTAATACACTGCCAGCAATATAAATCACACAGACAGCCTTTTCAAGATAACAGAGGAGTATTACTATTCTCTTAAAGCTGTACTTTCTTTGGGTGATAGCACTTGCTACTTTATGCAGCAGTCAACAGAACCCTGTACCAAAATAGATTATTGTGTAAGCAGAAAGCAAACATGCAAGTTTTCAATTGCAAAACTGCTTCAGCTGCAGTACAGACACAACAGTACTTGCTTTCAATAGCTAAGGGGAAAAAAAAGATTGAAAGACATACCAGTCAAATTGCTGTAACTTCCAATCCAGTAGAACAACGGCAAACTGCCCAAAGGAAATGCCCAAAATATTTGATCTGAGCCATGTTGAAGGACAGTGTGTTGCACATGGGGAATTCTTAACCTTAACAATCATGAATAAGTTTAAAAAGACTTAAAAAGCCATCACTACTGTTGAAGATATCTTGCCTAGAATAAAACTTTAAGCGCTGGTATTTTTTAGAATATATTGTATCTGTATATATTTAACAACTCCCTGTGAAATTAATTCCTTTAACAATATCCTCACAATCTAGATTGTAAATAAATGTTAATTTTCATACATGCATAATATATTACTATCTTCTATTCTTGTTTATCTATTTTATGCATTATATATAAATTTCATATAAAATATGTATTTTTTTATTGTATTTTGGGGTATGTGTTAAACTGAATTCTAAGGGTAGCATAAAAAAATTAGTTTGACTAATCTTTAAAGTAATTTTCTGTTAATCTTTTTGTTATGACATAACATTTTTTATATTATTTTTCAATGGAAAGTAAAGCTGCGCATTGTTGCTGTTAAACATTAATAGCAACCCTTAAAAAACCAGTAAAAATAGACCTTGAAGTTATGTGCAACATGTAATTACACATTCAGTAGCCCAGTTTGTAGTGTACTTTTGTACAACATGTTTGTGATTGATCAAAAAAGAACAGATATACTGGTTCTAAAGCTAGCACAAGGACTCCAGTGAAACGCCTTAGCAAGCCTTCCTCTGATCCCATTACAGCAAAGTATAAAGCCTGTGCTTCATTTTAGTCATGTCAGTCATTCCAGTGCAGTGCCATCAAAATCAAGGTTATACAAACCATGTAAGACAAGCCATGGCCACAGTTGTTTGGTTATTTTTTGTGTGATTAGTGATACCATAAATTAGCAGAAAATACATCATGTACTAATTGATGATTACACAATGTGAACAATCAGGGATACTCTTAGGTGGGATTAATTTTGCATCAAAAGATGTTAAGACTACTAAAATATTAATATACATTCTCAGAGACACAAAATTCTGTTCTTATATGAAATTAGCTTTTTCTAAGTAGTAATAGATATTAGCTAGTTTTACTAAATCCTCTAAAAGTTGAAGTGCCTATCAGCTTCTGTTTAATATCCATGAAATGGTGAGAAGAGCAAGTTAGGTTTTACTAATGAAGCTAGAAATGGTACTACAGTAAATGACACATTTCAGACTAGTTCTGTTGAAGGGGAAAATTCAGTGATGTTTTTAAGCACACATTTAACTTTTAAGCATCTGCTGAAGGTATTGCCTAAGCTTTACTGGAATACATGCTTGAATTTCATTGCTGTGATTTACATCTTAACTGCCTTGAGCACTAAAGGTCTGAGCAGGTAAAGCAGCTGTTCTTAACTGTTTAACCGCTGAGTAGTTTTTTCCTTTTTTACAACAGGAAAAAAGGAAACCTTTTACCCTCACCTTCAGCCAGCTCACACCCCTAAACCTCCTCATTTCAACCAGCAGCCCCCTGTCCCTTTTTGTGCACCTCGTGTGCACCCTGCACATGGAAGACAGAAAGGAGTACCTGAGTTGTGCCCTTGCATGCCTTGTGAAACCTAACACAAATGCTGCTCTCCAGCTTCTCTAAAGGACTCCTCTTGCCCAATCACTGGCCTCAAAAACCCCCTTCCTTGCCTTCCCTTAACATAGCCCCAGAGCTGCCACCATCAAACCCCTGAGTCTCTTCTCCCACCAGAGGAAGAAGCAGGGTGCTTACACGGGGCTACTGCTCACACCAAGACCAGCATAGAGAGGGAACAAAGCAAGAGAAATGAGAGCAGCTACAGCCCCAGCATGATCCATGATTTTCTCCTTTCCCCCTCACTAAAAGAAATGTGATATTATTTAGCTAGCAAAAAAGAGAAATGCCCAGCTACAAAAGAAGCTAAATCTTCTTCAGGTTTGAAAACAATACTACATTTGTGCTAAGCCTTTTTTTTAGTTTTACAGGTGGAAATGAAAATTAATAATTCCTGGAACTGACAGATATCCATATAGATAGTCTCCCTGGGTAATATACTTTGATCCCAGAACTCTGTAAAGGAGCTTGGTGAAAAAAATTAGATATTCTACATTAATTTTTAAACTTGTTACAACCATGTAGAGAGCTTATATGACCCCTAACATTAGGATATCCTTGTTAGATGCTTGATCCATAATGAAACGATTGGGTGGGCAGACAGTAGTTGAGGTTCAGTTTAAATGTGGGAACTGAGGCAGAATACAATCTGGACCTCCCTTCCTCCTCCAGCTGTAAGGATTTAGGTTTATGCAGTGCAACACAATAATTCAGACCACTTTATCCAAGCAAGTAAAGGCAAATATCCTGCCTGAGACCAGTGAAAACTTCAGTCTCCCTGCACCAGTCTGGTGACCAGATCATGCTGAACTTGCCCTCATAGGAGGATGAAACATTGTCCACATGTATGCTCACAAATAAGGGCATGACAAATAATTGGTTCATGCATTTGTCTCAGAACGGTGAGATGTGAATACCTAGACTATATTACTCTTCTGGTGGGAAGGAGAGAGAGGCAAAACAAAACAATTGTCAACCAGTCTCAATTATTTACTGTCAATTATCTACTCATTTTCCAGAAAAGTACATAGGCAAGGGCGAGCTCTACACACTCTCCACAAATTCTCTTGAAAACACGCACTTTTAGAGTGAATGTGAGATGCACTGCCAGAGAATCAGAGGCAAGAGATTGCTGCATAGGGATGTTGACTTCTGGTTCTTATCCATCATGCAATTTCATGACTAATCCCTTGAAAGAAAATGCCTTCTTCATGACCTGAAGAAATGTCTTTCAGAAGCCAGGATCAGACATCAAGACTCAGTCCCCATCAGAGATTTGAAGGAAGTTATTTTATTATCCAAAATCAGATCTATGAAGGGGCTTTCATGCAATGAACTCAAGTTTAAAGATATGGGTTTGCAGGTGTGTGGCTAAGTGCTAGAAAGCACTGGGAAGGCAGACTCAGGACTTCCCACCAAAAGATTTGCTTCTCCTGAGTGTGCTGCCTGGTGGAAATCATCTTCCTCTGAAACTGGCTTACTTTGTTTACTTTATAGGGAGACTTGGTTGGTGACCTCCCCCACACCTTCCCCAGGGCAGTGCCTCACTCAGAGCATACCCTGCTCCACTGGGACACTGCTTGTGAGTCTGCACCACAGGGATTTGCCCAAGCCCACTGCTTCCAGGCTTGTGATTGACAAGCTTTGCCTCCCATTTTCAAGTGGCCGCACGTCCTGATGGAGCTGACCGTGTGCTTGGGACCGAACGTGCCACACAGTGAAGAAGGGAACACAGAGCTTTGCTCTGGCTCCTTTGCATGCAGTGCCTGCTGAAGACCACAAACCAGTAAGAGACCACTTCCCCTTGGCTCTCATGGTTAACCAAACTGATGTCCCCAGTTAATGCCATCAGTAATACAGCTGAACAAAGACTTAGCTTAGTAGTAATAAATGACAAAGAATTTACTTTTCCTCCCAAAGCTTTGAAACCTAAAGATGCAAGTGTTGCTTGAATAAATAACAAGTAGCCCATGAAAGGATGCTGCCAACTGGAAATAGGAATCCAGACAATGCAATGTATACTTGTCTGTGCCTTTCCCATTATCAGAGACTGGATGTGCAGAGTGCCTTACAATGCAGGGTTAATTGAACCTATTGTAGAAAATCCACCAAATTCTGGAGTGTTTATTTGTGTCTGCAGAGATTAAAGATCTGTCTATCCTCACAGCAGACAACACTATATTTGGCATCTGGAGATATATTTTTAAAATTCAATTTGAGATACTGTTCCAGCAGTGTTTCTAATAGATGATTTTACTACAGTGTATAAAAGTTGACTTTATTTACCTTCAGTCCTGAGTATTCAGACTTTTTTTTTCTCTTTTATTCTTGTGCTGCACATTATTTAATAAAGGGGAAGGAGGGAATTGGAATATAGTTACATGTTATTGCATAAGGAACAATGTTCAGCACAGGTTTTGTACTCTATAGTTCCCACTAAATGTTATATTTTGGGTCCTCCATGTACCCAGAATAAAGATGGTTTATCTCATTGAAAAATATTTTCTTCTCGTTCTGTTTCTAAACTTGGCATACAAATACATAAGAACTTCTACAGATAAACACAAATTTGCGCATGCTTTATACATTTTAAAATGCAATTACTTTCCTGACAGCTTTTTTAATACATGATCAATGCAGAGGCAAGATCTGAGGAAATTGTTTGGTTTTTCATAACCACAGCAATCAATCAAAAAGTAGAATGAGATCTTTTAGCACTGATATTTCTGGGCAATGGTAAAAAAATAGAAAGACACTTCAGGTTTTCTTAACAAATATCTTTACCACACCATTCTCCCCAAACCTCAAACACACTTCTTTGTGAGCTGCAAATGTAGGAAAACTTGATTTCAAGAAATGACTACTGAGACCAGTACCAATGCAGATCAATCACGTCACTTTAAACTCTGTTCCTGCTAACTTAACGATTTTGGGCACGGGCTGATCTTTATGCAGAATATAATTGAGCGGATAAAACTTTTCAGCCAGCTTTAACCTGACAATTAGAAACTTCTTGCCCCAGTCACACCAGCTGGAACTACCAAAGACCATGATGAGCTGTGTACACTTCACAGCACAGCAGTGAACACGTTAATAACACCACAGTCCACTCTCCTCCTGCCTTTTCCTCTACCAAGCAGTTAATGAGGGGCAGATGCTATAAAAGACCAAAAATCAGCTTGTGCAAAGGCGATAGTGGTGATGGATGGTGATACCACAGCTGCCTCTAGAGCTGCTGGAGCAGCTCGGTGTGGAGAGGGGCCCTGCCCATGACAGGAGGCATCAGCAGGCTAACACAGGTTGAAGCCTGAAAGAGGCTGAACTGGTGTCTGGATTTCCCTGCAAAAGGGGAAATAGTGGCCCTGAGATTAAGGGACTGATAACACAGGACTAATCTCTGCCTGGTTTTAAGTCACCTAGAGGTGGGTGATACATACTGTATGCAGGAGAAGTGAGGAGTTGCTGTGCAGACACTATGGGACATGCCTTAGGCACAGATACTGGCTTTTGGTAATACCCTGAGATTTTAGGAACTTGTGTGATTAGATTGTAATGGGGCTTTTAATGTTATTAATTTTAAGAATAAATTGTTCAATTCATTTCTTCTACTTCATCTCAGAACACTTTCTTCAACTCCCCCTTTTCCAAGAGAAAGCCAGTTCTGTAGTGTCACACTGCACTGGTCCCCAGAGCTAGGCCAAATCCTGCCATCAGTGGTAGCAATAAAACAATTAGAGAATCACAGCCCTAGGGAGGAATCACCTGAAATAAGAGGAACAGAAGCTTGCCTTCTGTTTCTGTGGTGGTGTTTGGTTTTACTTGACTAGCTTTTATGGCAGGGTTTACATTTTTTTGGCTGTTGTGTAATAAAACACTTTTACTGTGGTTGGTTTAATTTTCAAAGCTTTAAAAAAATCAGTTTGTTCCTTTGCACTCAGTATATTGGAGTTGAAAACCATAATGTGCTATTACTTCAGGGTCACTGCTTAACTTCTGTTAACCCTCTTGCCCATGAATTCCTGGAGTTTATTGCTACAATCTATTTCCTGGATTATTTATGTATAAACTTACTTTTCTTGTTCTTAAATAACCACTATCCAAGTCTTTAAGAACAAAGATTAATTTTAGGGCAAAAGCAATTTGCTAAATGCAGGAACACAAAATCCATGAAACAATTCTTGTGAATATCTGGGTTCTCCTCTTTGTATTGAAGAGATTTTGAGAGGGTTGGGATAGATGTGGATGTTTCAGACACCACAATGTACAACAGGGAAAGAAGAAACCACAGTGCATAGGGCTAAGAGGACACATTAACAAATACGGTTCTGTCCTTTGGGTCAATGGAGTTAAACACCTGCTATTGTATATCACAGCTTCTTTAACCAGGAGAAGACAAAGAAGAATAAAACTAAATCCTTATTAGGCTTTAGGTAAACTCTTTGAAAAATTACTAGGGTTTTTTTTTTTTTGGTTAGTTGGTTGGTTGGTTGTTTTGGGGGTTTTTTTGGGTTTTTGTGGGGTTTTTTTGATTCTTGTTGTTTTGGGGGGGGTTTTGCTAGGTTTTTTGGGGGGTTGTTGTTGTTTGTTTTAGTATTTGTTGTTGTTTGTTTTGTTGTTTTTTTTTAATGGGGAGTTTTTTACAAGCTACTTAAAGTACTGTGAGATGACTGGAGAGCAGCATAAGAGGCAAACCAGGATTCTTGTCGTAACTGTCCAGGAAATGGTTGACCAGTGGAGTTACACCTTTACAGGCAGGCATCAGCAGAGCTGAGGACAGCACATTACCCTGGTTATCTCTGTTGTTAAATGCTGGTATCTATATTCTTTGACAGAGGTACATATTATTATGGTGACTCCAAGACAACCAAGTAATAAGGTTTCTGTTTGAGTGTGTCTATATTCGCCTAAATAATCTCTTAAGTCATGCTAAAAGCATCTAACTCCGCACCAACAAGAAGCTGTTTTGTATAAAGACTTCTAATACCTCACTCCCGCTTGAAAAATATTTTCTTTTATATCAATGCAATATATGTAATGGATAAGATGCCAGTGTTTCCTTCACTGTTATTATCCAGCGTGGATGCTCTGTAGCAGTATTTCTTATGATGCTAGTATCTCTGTGTTTCACAGGTTATAGCAATATAACGGTGCAACATTAGTCACACCAACGACTCTCACTCTACTTATCAAAGCAGCCTTTAGATAACTTCCAGATGAGACACGACAGTGGGTAATCCATTATCCTCTTTGCTGGTTCTTTTGTCTTCGGAACAAAGGATTTGATACAAATTGTTAAGCTGATTCCAGCACGTAGCAGTTAGGACTAGCATTTTGAAAATGTATTTTCCATACTTGAATAGAATGAATGAGCTTCTACTTGCTTTAGGGAGAGAGGGCAATGTGTGGAAACTGAGATGAATAATGACCTGATTTAGTAGAGTAAAACTGCTGTAGGGAGAGATAATAGTAGGTAACAAACAAAAACCCCAAAGCAAGGAAGCTGAATACTACTTGAGGAAGGTGGGGGGAAATGTTTTAATAATCTTGCTCTTTGTGAGAATATCATAGAAGAAAAGAAAAATAGACTCAAGACTTCCTCAGCACATGACTTGTACATGAGAGACCACAAGACACCCTGATTCTGAAGTGTGGGAATAGCACCATCTATTGCAGGGCTGTCCTTACCTTGTATCAGACCTCACAGCCCCCCCTGCCTGGCACTCACTACAGCTTGGTAAGGTAAGGACAGGGTATTTTCTTGAATTAGGAGGGGGCAATCTGCTTTCCTAGTGACTTGGACAAAGCCAATGATAAGGCAGGAACTGAGCCCAGTTCTTCTGAATGAGAAGCTCATGTTGTAACTTCTGGCTCTATTTCCTCTCCTACTAAGAAGTGTCATCTGCTTGAGAACCTTGATAAATCAGGCTAATGAGACCACCTATATTTTTTCTATTAACCCTAGGCAATGTATTTACCCTTGCCTTTCCATTTTTGAGTTATGCTGTCTTTTATGCAATTTTTTGCATAAATGTCTTTTATGCAATTACAATTGCATCACATTTTGCAAGCATTAGAAAAACTGCAAATGTTTGTATTAGGAAAACATGTTTTCTAGAGTTGCATGTAGAAAGTAAGACAAAGGAAATTTATATGGAGTAGTAGAAAGTAAGGGAAGGTATATATACTAAAACTTATTCAAATCCAACTTTAAAGCTTGGAAAATAGCTGCCATTCTACAAAGAAATACAAAATTTCAACAATTTTTTCCCTTATTTTGTTGTAATATGAAAAATTCAAGCACTTTTCATGTCTTGAAAATGCAGTTCAGTAGATGAGAAAAGCAGTAAAGGCATCATGTTAGAACATCTTCCTCTTTGAAAATCAGTATCTGTCCAACAAACCAAACGTCAAAAAGTAAAAAAGGGAAACATCACATCCATGCTTCCATGCGTAATGTATATGGACTGCTTTTCATTTTCTTGCCTTTTATTATGTGACTGCCAAAACAAAAGCTGGATTTAAATGGGTGTGTCCAGATAGACAGTGTACACAACCCAAGAGGGTGCTAATTAAAACCTGGACCAAGTTCAAATGAGAAAAAATTAGCTCACAACTCTCTTGCTACCAGAGAAGCCCGGTCTCACATTTTCCAGCAGGCAGAGGTGTATGTACATGCACACACACACACCCACACCTTGTAAACCCCTACCCTCCCTTTTCCCTTACAAATCAGTTTTCTAAAACCCTCCAAGTAATGCCAGCTGACATAATTATTTTTCATCCGATTGTTTTCAACAAAAGTAAAGGTAGTGTAACATGTTAGACTTTGCTCATTTTCATGAAAATGTGAATGAAATGAAAAAATGAAAAAAGTCAGGGTGGCGGTAGCAGTCCAATAAAATGGTGGCTGTGGTTCTGTTCAAGCAGCGATCCTGTAGAAGCGTCTGCTCTTCCTCGGAAAGTCCAGTGGCGGCTATGTAGCTCTTGTCTTCTGGGAATCCAGTGGAAAGGGTTGTTTGTGGTGTTTGGAATCTCAGATTATATCCAGGATGGAATGCTTGGTTCCTCCCTCTGGGTGGAGCATCTCACAATGGGATGATGAGTCATGAGGCCAGGTGTTGATGGGCTCATTAACAGAAGATAGTTTGGAGGGAGGAGGCAAGGAAACACTGCCCCACCTGGTTTCAACAGCTCATGAGAATGGTAATAGCACACACTGCAACCCAGGACATTATCCACCCCTTATTCTATTACCATCTACATCATCCCAAATCAATACCTTCCTTAAACTCTACACACATACACACACATATACATACAATGAAACCCTACATACAGTTCTCACTTAAGATTAGGTCTCCTTGTGGCACACACGGGTTTCCCCATCTTTCTGCATTACCCACCAAGTGTAACCAGGTCCTTGAGCAAAGACAATCCCACAGATGGGTTTGCTTTTGCCTGAGGTGGGATTAATCCAAACAGTCTTTCCTAAAATACCTCTCATGTGTACCATGGGGACTCCATCTCCATCCACTGTGTGCAGGGGTTCAGACTGGGCAGGACCAGCTCGATTGATGGACCCTCGGGTATTGACTATCCAGGTGGCCTTTGCTAAGTTCACTTCCCAATTTTTGAAGGTCCCCCCACCAAGAGCCTTCAGGGTGGCTTTAAGTAGTCCATTGCAGCGTTCAACTTTTCCAGCAGCTGGTGCATGATAAGGGATGTGATATATCCATTCAATACCGTGTTCTCTGGCCCAGGTGTTTATGAGGCTGTTCTTAAAATGAGTCCCATTGTCTGACTCAATCCTCTCAGGGGTGCCGTGTCTCCACAGGACTTGCTTTTCCAGGCCCAAGATGGTGTTCTGGGCAGTAGCATGAGGCACAGGGTAGGTCTCCAGGCATCCAGTGGTTGCTTCCACCATGGTCAACACGTAGCGCTTGCCTTGCGGGTTTGGGGAAGGGTGATGTAGTCAACTTGCCAGGCTTCCCCATATTTATACTTTGACCATCGTCCACCAAACCACAAAGGGTTTGCATTTTAGAAGAACTTTGTACCAGGCTCTCCACAAGATGCAGTTACAATGATGACACTCTCAAGCCATCTAGAGAAAATGGTATCAAATTGCTCCCAAATTTGGTAAAATAAGGCGTGTTACTGTGGCCATCGCTCAGCAACTCTCTCACTTCATGGTAAAGCCAGAATCCTCTTGCCTACTTGCCATAAATATTTCCCTCTGCTTTGTCCTAGAGCCAAACCAAACCCCTTCCCTGGGGTGATTACCCTCATGGCCAAGCCGGAGCCCAAGGGCCAGGGCAAGGGCAAAGCCAGCACTAAAGTACCCCTTGGATCAGCTGCTGTGAGACAAGAAGGGACAGTGCCCCCAAGGCAGTTTTCCTGCAGCAAGGAGGTGTCCTGCTCAGAGAAAGGGCTGCAGGGCCTGAGGCCAGCTCTACACACGCTGCAAGCTGGGCTGCTTAGCTTTTGGGCATCATCCTTCCCTCCCTCATTGCAGCCTCTTGGATCAACAGAGGCTGTTCTCCTAGCAGGAGCTGCTGTGCCTCTGGGCTCAGGAAAGCAGTGACATGACAGCCCCATGGCTCAGGCAATGCTTCCACTCCCTGTCTCAGAGGTGCTCTGTCTCTGCCCAGGGCAGCCGCTCCTGCTCAGCTGCCTGGGACTGCTACCCTTCCCTCCAACCCTCAGCTCTGGCAGGAGCTGCCCCTGCCCTTGGCCTCACTGCTGAGCAAAAGCCTTTGGAATGCCCCATGTGGGGAATCTCATCTCCCAGCACCTTCTACAGCAGCCCTTGGGGCAGTGCTGGTGCTGTCCAGGCAGGCTGGTGGCACTGGAGCCGCGCTCTGGAGAAGGTGGCACCAGCTGGCACTGTCCCAGGGACGTGTGGGCAGTTTTGCTGTGCAGGTGCTGCAATGCCGCTGGCAGTGCGAGGGCCAAGCCCTCCTGGAGAGGTGGTTAAGGGCTGCTTCAGTGTCATCCCCTGCAGGCTCTGCTAATAAAGGAGTTGATTTGGGGGGGGAAGGAAAAAAAAAAAAACAAAACAGAAAACACTGGTTTAAACAGACAGAGACAGGATACAATCTGACCCCCTGCCAGTCAGGGTGGCGGTAGCAGTCCAGTAAAATGGTGGCTGTGGTTCTGTTCAAGCAGTGATCCTGTAGAAGCGTCTGCTCTTCCTCTGAGGGTCCAGTGGTGGCTATGTAGCTCCTGTCATCTGGGAATCTAGGGGAAAGGGGTGTCTGTTGTGTTTGCAACCTCAGATTATATCCAGGATGGAATGCTTGGTTCCTCCCTCTGGGTGGAGCCTCTTACAATGGGATGATGAGTCATGAGGTCAGGTGTTGATGGGCTCATTAACAGAAGATAGTCTGGAGGGAGGAGGCAAGGAAACACTGCCCCACCTGGTGTCAACAGCTCATGAGAATGGTAATAGAATACACTGCAACCCAGAACACAGGTTTTTAAAGGCTGGATATTATTAAGGAAACAGCTATTTTTCTAATTGTTACCTGCATAACGATTTCACCTGCTGAAAGAGTCCAGGCAAGTCTGTAACTCTCAGAGGGGTGTTCTGGAGAAGGGTTTGAAATCCAGCCATGTGTTGCCACCATATTCCAGATCCTCACGTGTTTTGAACTGACGTAACTCTCTTGGGCATACAAGTATTTCAGTTCACACAATCTGAAGACTGTGCTCAGATGTCTTAACTAGATAAAACTGTTTTGCCTGTTGGGGTGGTCCTCTAAAGTTGATTTTCATGGGGAGTTTTTCTTCAGCCATACAAGAAAGTGAAAATATTCTACAATTGTTTTTGTGAACTAGTACAGACAAAAAAAAAAAAAGGAATTTAGGAGGCCAAAGTCAGTTGCATATGTTTGGGGTTTTTTTCTCCCTAGACTACAACTTGCTTTTATTTTATACATACCAGCTCAGTTTTCTAACTTGGCTAAATTACTTAGCAGTGTTGAACCCAGAGTGTGATGTAACTGACTCTAGCCAAGGATGTCTCCCTGTGGTCCTGCACATTTAACTCTTATTGAGACCAATGTAACCACACTTAAAAGGAATTTAGATAAAGGGGAATGTAAGATTTCCTATTTGTGTTTCAATGACTGAAAGAAACAGTATTAGCTACATGCATTGGAATGAGTCACAGTGTTGAACAAAATTCTGAATTTAGAAAAATATGCTGTTCTGTGATTACCTTTTCTAAGCAAACTAACAAACAAACAAAAAATGTAGATGCATCCATAATCTCAAATTATAATTTATAAAAAAAAAACAAAACAGCAGTTAGTCTTCTTCTTATCCTGTTTTTGGCTGGGACAGAGTTAATTTTTTTTTTTTAGTAGTTGGTACGGTGCTGTGCTTTTTTAAAATTTCGTATGAGAATAATGTAGACAACACACTAATGTTTTAGCTGTTGTTAAGTAGTGCTTACCCTAAATCAAGGACTTTTCAGTGTCTCATGTTTGCTAGTGAGGATGGGCACAAAAAGTTGTGAGGGAGCACAGCCATGACATGTCCTGCACTCACCAAGGGGATATTCCACACCACAGGACATCATGCCCAGTATATGAACTCGGAGAGTTGTCTGGGAGGAGCTGGTCTCTGTTCAGGGATGAGCTGGGTATTGGTGAGCAGTTGTATTGTGCATCCCTTATTTCTCCTGGATTCTATTATTCTCTCTCCCTCTCCTTACCATTACTACTATTATTATTGTTGTTGTAGTTATTATTATTATTGTCATTGTTGTTATCATTATTATCATCATCATCATTATTGTTTCGATTATTAAACTGTTCTTATATCAACCCATGAGGTTTACCTTTTCTTTCTGATTCTTCTCCCCTTCAGGAATGTGTTAGGGGCAGTCAGTGAGTGGCTGTGTGGTACTTAATTACCAATTGGGATTAAAACACAACACTTTGAAAAACATTTGGACAAAACTACTGCTGTCAAACCTCTAAAAAACAATTCACTTGAATGACAGAATATAAATCTCTGAAGTATATTCAACATAAACTTACTTACAGAGCCTACAGTTTATAACTTTCTTGCTTAAAGGCACCATTCTTCATGAGCAAAAACAAAAGAAACAAGGGAAATGCAATAAAAAAAAGGCCAGAAAGAAATGGATGATGGAGTATGAAGCAAAGAAGTTTATTTTTCAGAACATATTTTGACTTGTGACATTGATTGACCTGCATCTTTTAAATACATTCCATTACATAAGGAAATTTATAGCTGCAAAAATACCTAATAAGATTAGGATAAAACCCTCAGACTGTGTGCAAAGGTATTAGCTTTATAGACTTCTTGTTTTATTACTGAAAGGAACATAAGGGAATTGTTTGTTTTGCATCATCTGCTTATTTGATATCGCTAAAGAGTTAGTTGTCGCCAGCACAGCAGCATGGTTTGGGGAAAAACTATGAGTTATGACTTCACGAGTTAAACAGATTTCAGTTAACATTATCATGTGTCATCTGCCCTTAAAAATTCACTTAAGTGCTTCCAAATTTAAAATTTATCCTCCTTTTCCTTTTGTTTGCTAGCACTCAAACATTGCCAGGTTTAGATGCTATTTTCATTTTAGAAAACCTTCGGTTTACAATCTTCGTATACACAGTATGCCTTCTGTATGTAGGATTCATTTTGCACTAGAAATTAAAAAACTAATTCTTCTTGATGTTAGCAGAGCAACTTTGGCAGCTGCAGCTGGGAAACTCAGGTCAGACTTCATGATGAATCAAAAAACTGAGATCTCAGAAAAATCTTATATTTACCAAGTAGATAGATAGATCTAACTTGTATGTTTTCACTACCTACTTATTTTTGAAATCCAGTCTGAACTGGTGACACGACCATACTGGAAACATCTGTGAAGACTTATTTCTTCATTATTTTGTGAATGAAATAAATGCAACAAACTGAAATTGTAACCAAGCATTAAAAATACGTCCAGAAAATCATCCTCAAAAATAAGAACTGTTGATTTAATGACATTTCATTTAGTGGTATCTTACAAACCCTACTGGGAAACTGATTTTTTGGATCACATGAAATAAGACTGTTCAAAAGGAATGTTAGGAGACAGAGAAGTTGACAAAGTAGTCCACAAAACCTTCCTGAATCAAGCTTAAGATCTCATTTTGACAATAGTAACCTCAGCTTTTCACATGAGGAGGTATTCTGACCTGGACAACTAACTACAAGAATAAAGCAGCATACCATGGTAAGGGCTTTCCTGAATATATCAACAGCTCACCATTGAAAAAGGTTTAAAATATTTACAGTTTATATTCACTTAGAGCTTTTTTTAAAAATTTGTACTGAATTGAATAAATTTTCTGAGATTCCCAAACTTTTCTGAGTTCTCTAGCATCCAAAGAGTTTGTTCTGTGATTTGGTATTGGCAATACTATCTTGTTAGGCTTCCCAGAGGGAAAAGCTCTTCTGATTTATCAGAAGCACCTGAGATAATTTTAAACGCCACAACAGATAAACAAAAAAATCAGAAATTTTACTCTACCAAAAGGAAAAGTTTTAGGTTCTTAATTACAAAACTAGAAAGCACCTAATACAGTGCTGAATCACATCACCAGAAATTTCTTCCATACCTGCTTCAGTGACGTGGTTGATGTGAGGCAGACCTGGCACTTTAACATATCCAGTTTCCATGGCTGGCTTTGCTTGGAGAAACTGCTGAATTGATACCTATTTTGAGGATGCTGACTAAGGTGGAATCTCTGTCCCTTCTCTTTTCCTATCTCTTTTCCTAAGTCTATTGTCTTGTAAGACTAAGATAGCTCTTCATCCATTATGACTATGATAACTCAGTTTTCTCTTCTCCTGTTCAATACATGGCATAAAGTAAATCAGCAATGTTGGACATTTCCTTGTCTCTGGGATTTAATGTGTTCTTCAATGAGCATTAATTAAATAGGCTTTCTGTAAGTGTTAACATTTTCAAGACTCTTAAATGATAAGTATTAGCTGTAAATGTGTGTTATCAAACTCCTTAATCTCTAGGTCCATGCTAAAGTCTACACAAGGACCATCTGTGACCTAGTACATCTCTCAGATTTATTACTGTTAATGAAAACAGGTTTTTATCCCGACCACGTTATCATCCTGCATCTTTCAATAGCATTAGACACTTGCAGTTTCATGAAACCAAGCAGTGTAAATAGGTTCATCCTGAAGTAAACATGGTAAGCGTGTTGAATTGTTGCAGTTGAGTTTAAAAGAGGATGTAATCATCTCTTTTCCACTGTCTAGACATTTGAAAGGGTTGTCAGGACTACAGCTACAGCTTACCAAGCATCTGCTTTTGCTCTGCGGGGAGAGCTAAATCTTTGAGATCAAAGTCTCACAATAAACACTTATCTGGGGTGGATTTCTGACATGAAAAATCATCAAATAAGTGCTACCCTTCACTGGCAGGTTGCTTACCATTTCTCATTAGGCACACAGCCAGGCTCCATGGTGTATGTGGAAACCACAAAAAATCATACCTTAATGTTTAAATAGGGGCTAAGGTGTTCGAGGGTAGTTTGGACCAGTGTGCAGGGGCAAATTACAGGGAAGCCTCACTGGAGAGAGGGGTGGCAGCTGTCAGAGAGCAGAACTTACTGCTTGGGGCAAGCCTGTTGCCTGGCAGATGGGTATACCTGCCTTTGGCTAAATAATTCTTATGTTTCTTAGAGACAGAAATCACTACAGAAACCTTTTCAATCTGTGATACCCAAGCAAGGACCACTTCAAAACAAGATAAAAGGAGACATTCATCTGCTTTAGCATCCAACTGCTCCTGGAAAGTTCTTCTCTTGCTAAAGATTTCCCTGGCAAAGGAAGTATTGCCACAGCGGCTGAAAGGAAGTAAACTTGCTAGGTTATGCTTTTCTTTGAAGATATATCCCTTCCCTAAGCCTGCTATCAGCACAAGTCACAGTGGCATTTTGCACATCAGCTGTGCATTCCTACACACTGAATGTTTATAATGCATTCTAAGACCCATTACAACACACATGAAATGTGCTAAGGTGAAACTAAGACAACACAGCTTCTAAGTAACTGTATCTCTTATTTCTTCATAGCCAGATCAGCTCTGTACAGAATGTGATTCAGTTCAGTTCAATGGAACCACTGTTAAAAAGAGTGTTTCTGACAGACTCCATTCCCTGCCTGCACAGGCTGTGGTCTCTGCGGTCAGTTTGACTGGCCAGTTCCCTGCTTGCCCACCTCAGTGTGGTCCTGGAATCTGTGTGCTGGGGATGCAGGCTGCTGGCACTCTTCTGAAGCAGGTTTCAGGGTTTATGGCTCATCAGATATGACAGCTGTGCCTAGAGACATCAGCCCATACAGCAGGGAGGAAGCCAAAGTTCTGTACTGCTTAGTCCCCACATTTAAGGGAGCCAGTTATTCAACAGTATTATTTCTTTCAAGTGTTGAATTGAAGAAAAAGCATCATATCTGAGCTGCACTTTAGATGTGTTGCACAGTCTTGATGCCCATAATGGACCAAGCTGGGGCAATCCTGGCCACAAACTGCTACAGCAATCTGTGGTTTCATGTGCAAGCAAGTTTGGAAAGATAACCAGTCAACAAGCTGCTGGATGTGCAGCAGATTGCTATGCTGCTGGGGCCAGTGCACAAAAATGTGGTAGTTGTTTTCAATACTTAACTCCCAAACTTCGGCCACCCCCACAACCACCATTAACACCAGGCATTGAGCCTCTACAGGTCAGTGTCACAGCTACTCCAGTGTCAGTTGTCTCTGCTAAGCACTTGTTAAGATCATTCTAGCATTAAAGTTTGCCCAGTCTTGCTGACCTAAAACCTAATCCCAACCCAATTACTTTTTATAACACCAGTCCTAACCCTGGACTGCCTTCCCCTGCTGTGCTCAGCAACAGATTTCTTTCTTTGGTCTCAAATGATTAAAAAAGCTAACTCTACTCACAACTGTATGGGCCATAGTAATTGCTCAGGCCCTCCTACCAGCTCCGGATCATGAGTAAGAAAGGACTTCGTGGAGAATTGCTTGGCATGCTTCTGCATTCTAATAAAGATTGCTTTCTTGGAAAATGTGGCCACTGAAAAGCTATGTTTGAGGTTGATTTGGTTTTAATTGTAGCTGAAAATTTTTGTTCTCAGCTTTCTTGACTACTTCAGTGACTACTGGTACCACCATGCCCACCAAGAAATGTGTGCATTCTGGACATTATCCTGTGCTGAGCCCCACTACCTTGGCTGAATGAGAACTAACGACTTATTTTGCCACCATTCCTCTCCTTAGGGCATCCCACTTTCCCTGTAGCCTTCCATGAAAGAAGGCTTGGGTCCTGTGCATGTATGGTTCATCACACAAAAGTCTGCATCCATACATAAATAAAGTTTCCTTCAGAGCAATAGAGAAATGTCACTGACAAAATTGGTTTTTTCTTCTCACTTTCATTTCCATGCTTGCTTTCTCTTCTGTGTCACCCTTTAGCCTCTTTCAGTTCTCCTATGGGTTTAATTTAGCCTGCTGACCAGTGCTATACTGAAATATTAACTTCTCTGTTAAACCTGGCCCTGCCACAAGAGTTCAGGAAACCTTCTAGTTCCTCCAGTTCTGGGTCCACAGCTATCACTGTACTGGATATGAGTCGAGTAAGGGTCACAGCCACAGCCTTCACTGGAGTTGCAGGGATGGGGTGTGTGACTTGGAACTCCCAGGCCCTGTTTGGGGATTTTCTGCCTTGTGGTTTTCAAAGCTGAGTAACATCCTTGTAGCTCCTGATCATAAACAGGTGAAGGCATTGTTTGGTGCACCATTGCTTCTGCCTATGTCAGTGTTGTTGCAAAGGCAGATTCATTGAAAGAAAAAGTTTGAAGCATCTTGAATTCAAATAATTGAACTTTAGCTGGAGCTTTTTGGTTTCTCATTCTGGAAGTATGTTCCCTTTCAAAAACAATTCATTCTTTTAAAATAATTTCAGAGTTCAAATAAATATCAAAACTGTTTTGGATTAAACTTTTTGTTTAACCTCAAACTCTTATTATTTTTTTCATGTTGCTTTGCTTGCTGAAATGTTCCTCTTTAATTTTTCCCCTCTTCAAATTTCCAGTGAACCACTTTATCACTGTGTGAGATAATGAGACTGAGTTCCACTTTCCACATCCCAAAGTGTCTACCACTCCATGAATCTGAACTCTCTTTACCCCAAAAGAAACTTTCCCTAACCATGCGTCGTGGCAGAGGCGAAAGGCAGTACGTGTGGGAGTTTTGCAGCCCTGCTGTCTTAGAGATAAGCAGAAAGCTCCACTGAACAAAGCTGCACTGGCATTAACCACACAGCTCTTAGAGCCACAGTACGGACAGATTCTAATTAGGCACAATTATGCAAACTCATGTATTTGCATACAGCACCTCGCAGAGAGTTACAGGGAACCTAGCGGAAGCCTTCTGGATGTGACTCAACCAGAAAGGGAACCTCAGTGCTTTCCCCAGAAAATCAAGCTGACTGACTGGTGAGACTCAAGGCTCTCCCAGCCAGGGGAAGAGGAAAAGAAACAAAGGCTTGTTTAAAAGTGCAGTGCAGCTTCTCTGGAAAGTTACTGTATTTCCCTGTTTAACAAGGAAGCTGCTGCTCTGCCTCATGCTTAACATCTGAGTTTTGCAGTGCCCTTTAGTGATTCAACTAAAACGCTGTGCTCCTCCTTTGAACTGGCAAAGTCAAAGGCAGCTGCCAGCTGGGCAGCACTCTAAGTTCACAGCTCTAACACCTCCTTTTGACAATACTAAACCTAAAGCCTCAGCCAAATTCCCAATAGCTACACAAATCACCTTCTTGAGCCCTAACCAACGCAGAGCTCCAAAGGGAGGGAGGTGAATCTCAGTGGCAAACTCACCCCCGGAGATTAAAGGCTATGTGCAGCTTCAATATGTGATTCTCACAACATCAAGCTGTGGACTACCTGCTCCATAAGGGTCCCACAATCAATTTTGTCCCTGTGGGGACTAATCCTGACAGATCAAGTATTATTTATGGCTCCAAAATTATCTAGATCTTTTTCCCTCTGCAGTTGGGAAAGTAGGTTATTTGTTAGGCACTACTCAGTTACAACAGAAAATATTGATGGTTGTAGTCTGTTTATTAATATGCAGACACAATCCCTTCCAGAATAACAGCAAGTGCAAGTTCACCAAACAGGAAAACTCACTTTGCTTTTTTCTTGGAAGAGAATACAGATATATTCTCCCCTCTCTCAGGAATGCTGCAATTATCCCTACCAGCTTCTTTTTCCCAAATTAAGCAGAGATAGCCTTCCCTGACTTCTCAAATGCAAAAGCAGTTCTTGTTCCAGGCTAGTACTGGATGCTTACAGCAGCGCAGTTGAGAGGTGCCTCTCTTACATCTACCAAAGCAGAATAGCAACATGTTAAAAAAGACAGAGAAAGAAATGTTAAAAACTCTGTTTTTCAGAATCAGTAATACAATAAGGCCAGAAATCATGTAGGTCAAAAAGACTATGTTGATACCAAAAAAAAAAACCAAAAAGCCAAAACCAACAAGGCCAAAAAAGCCCAAAAAAAGCAAAAAAAAAAAAGGGAAATTCTTAAGTGAATATGTAAGTGAGAACAGGCACTTGCAAACAGTACAATAGAACACAATGAACAGAGAGAATCTTCCCACCCTTTTTTCCTGAGTGATTGATGTTATAAACAGGGATGGATTACATAGGAAGAGAAAATGCCATATTCTTGACTGGCGAAAAGTGGAAGTGTTCTCATTGATTTCTATGGAACCACTGCTGTTTATGCCACTGCAAGACATATACATAAGAGAGGTGAGATAATGTGCAAGGATGGCAAAGATAAAAGCACATAAGAGTAATGAAAACTCATCACAGGCGCTGTGTTTCAAGTAAAAACAGCTCATCACTTCAGATAGCCTTCAAGAAGTTGTTCTTTCAGGTTTACTTGTGCTTTATAACAACAAATGCATGAACTTCTGTGCTATGAATGCCTTTCCAGCAATGACATATTGTCTTTAATCACTATCTGATTTATTATTAGTTTTCATTTCAGGGTTTTTCTCAGTGCAATAAAAAAGTTTTGCCTGTACTTTTACACACAATTATACCAAGATAAGCTATGTCCTAATTATGTTTTGTAGTACAAGAAGCACAATGCATACAGACTTCTTTGGAGGATGCAATTTGTTTTTTTCTGTGGAGAACAAGATGTATTGAATTCTGTGACTCTGTGCTAACCTCGCAGCAGGCACACTGCAAAACTGTCCCACAACTGCACAAAACACAGCAAATTAGGACTGTGGGACCTAATATGTTGCTGACACATCTGCAACTGCATGCTTCAGCTGTCTATTGCTAATCCTTTCCTTTCTTCAGCATGCAGTTTTTGTACTATATCTATGAAGAATTTAAATCTGAAACTATAGGACTGAGAAGGAAAGAACAAATGAAAAAAAACTTTATTTGTCCTCATTTAGGCTTCTCTATACTATACATAAGGGGCTTGACAAATTATTACTTATTTTAGCAATATGTAAACATTTTTCTCAAATCATTCAAATCTTTTGTATTTTAATTTACTATAATTTTACAATAATCTCATCTTTATTATTATTTTTAAAAAAGGACAAAAGAAGATGGAAACAGAGTATGAAGGTTTTACAGACCTTATTGTTCTTATTCTCAGCTAATAGTTTTGCTGGAAAACAGCTGAAAAGAGTGCCCTTCTTTCAGACTACCTCCCTACCCCTTCCCGTAAAGGCCAAAAGCCCAACAACCCTCTCAGCAACTTCAGTAAAACTTTGTGTAAACTGAGCAATCTGACCAACTGTCAGGAGAAAAAAATGGTATTCCAACAGCATGAAGAAGCCTCTGTCTCACACTTTGTTTAAGAAACAGGAATAGCTTTAATAATAACTTGACCAAATCTGCACAAAAGTCTGTGGCATAATCCAGACCACATGGTATACAAGGTAGTAACACTCCCTGAATCCCCACAGATTTCAACAAGGCCAGGATTTCATTTATGATGCATAAAATCTCCCGTATTCTTCTATATAGAGAATATAGGATATATTTTATGCAGTTATTTTTAGCAATACTTGGACTGCTTTTTTGCTTTGTTTTGTTTAAGGGTATGTGCAAAAAGCTTGAAACTGGAAAGGTCCACTGTAAACTCAAATATAAACCTCATTGGTAATATCCTCTAGTATCATATTTCAATAAACACTGAAAAGATTTAGTAAATTTCTGCTTATGCTTCAAATATACTTCTTAAACCCACAGGTGTTATGCTTTGATTTACACATAAACTCATCACTGATTAAATAGCAAGACACTTACAATGGACCTGATGAATTCTTAATCTCAGGAACAGTGGTAAATTAAACAAAAACACGGTCTTGTTACTGGTTGTTCTTTTGTGATTAAGTATTAGTTATCTGCTATGTTTGACATTCCGTAGACCTATTTATTTGATTAATTTAATTGTCGTCCTAATTAATTTAATTATTTGGCAGCAAGTGCTGAGAAGCTGGTGCATTCATGGTTCTCTACATGTTGCTCAGCTGATTACCAGCTCCACAGTTTGCTGAACTGGTAAAAAGCCGCCGCCCGGTCCCCGATGCCCCTTTCGCTTGTCTGGGTTTGATTGATGTGCCCTCTGCTCGCTTCTGTCTCCGTGCCGTTGTTCACAGATTAATGTAGGGGATGGGATTATTCACGGTGCGTTTAATCAAGCATGTAGATAATTTTTTTTTTTTTGCGGGGGAGAACCCTCCTAGTCATTGCACTTTTGAAGTGATGAGTGTACATAACTCTGGTTTGCGAAGAGAAATAGAAAATAAAAGGGAGAGGGTGGAGGGGTGTGGGTGGGTTGGTGGGTGGGTGGGGGTGTGTGTGTGTGAGTGAAGGGACACTGCTTTACCCGAAAACACACGGAAATTCTGGAGGGAAAGGAGGAGCAGTGAGCGGGATTTAGGGGGTTTGGGCGTTATTACAGTTGTCATCCGCGAAACTGACGCATGTTTACACAGCAACTTTTGAACGAGCAGGCGGCGTTGGGCCGGGCTCTCCCCGTCCCGCGGAGCGGCGGGGCTCCGGCCGGGCCCGGGGGTCTCCGTGCCGCCCTCCCCCGGCACTCGCCGTGCAGCGGAGGCTGCCGGCGCACCGGGCAGCGACCCGCCCCGCTCGGGAGCCGCGCCGGGGCCAGGTGCCCGGCCGGGCAGCGCCTCCCGGGACGGCCGTGCGGAGCGCGGCCCCGCCGGCAGCGGCGGCAGACGCGGTACAGCCCCGGCGCCTGCGCCCCACCGCGCTCTGCGGAGGGGGCGGGGGGCAGAGCGAGGTGGCGGCCGGGACCCGGCCTCAGGCGAGCCCCCCGCCCGCACTTGCGCGGCGGGCGGCGGCGGCAGCGCGGGCGCGCTGCGGGCCGGGGGAGCGCCCGCCCCACGCGGCTGCCCTCGGCCCCGCACCAGCGCCGCCGGCCGCGGAAACCGCCCCGAGAGAGAAAGAGAACTTGTTCGTGCGTCCCCGCCTGCGTCCCCGCCGCCCGCGCATCCTCTCCCGCGGCGCATCCGCCCGCCCTCCGGGTCCTGCTCCCCCCGGACTCGGGGCCGGTCCGCTGGCTCCGGCTGGAACGTTTCCCCCGGAGGGGTTTAGTCGGTAGCGGTACACCGAGGAGAGGCTCCGTCCCTCAGGCACCCTGCCTCACCCTGCGGGGGAAGGGAGCTGGGTGGGGGCAAGCCAGGAAGGGAGGATCTCAGTGGCTCTCCTAAAATCTATCAGCAGGCTGCGAGGAGGGAAGAGTTTGGCACTTCGCAGCGAGGCTGGGCTTGTTTTCCCTAGCGGTGATGCCGCTGGACTGAGAGCGGCGCGGCCGCGCGAGTTAGGGGACGGAGCCCCCCGCTCCTTCCAGCGCCCCCCAGACCCGGTCCAGCGCCTTCAGCCCCAGCGGCTCGTCCCTGCCGCCCCACTGTATGAGCGCTGCTCCGAGGACAGGGCGGCTCTGCGCCTGCTAGGGCTGCTCTCCGCCGCCCCCCGGACTTCCCCACCACCGACGAGGAGCGGCGCGCACCCCGCACCCGGAGAGTTGTCTCGGCAGGCTCCGTGCTATGGCGAGGCTGCGGAGGAGCAAACTAGCCGCTGGATTTCTATTACTTTTCCAGTGCCTGAGCGAGCGCTGCCAGCTCGCCGGCGGAGAGACGCCGAGGCAGAGCCACGGTAAGCGAGGCCGGTACCTGCCGGGCGGGGCCGGCCCGGGTTCTCCGCGGGGCCCGGGGCAGCGCGGCCGGGGCGGGGTCGGGCCGGGGCCGGGCCGCCTCCGCAGCCCCCGCGGTGTGGGCTCCGCCGGCCGCTCCACGGGCCGCGTACCCAGAGAGGGCAAACCCCGTTCGGGGCTGGCTCCCCCTCCTCCCGAGAGAGGCCCGGGGTCCCGGCTTCCCTTCCTTCCCTACCCTGGCTTCTCCGGAAAGAGCGCTCTATGACTTCATTTCTTATTTTAATGGTAATTCGGGACTTTCCTCCTTTAATGAATCTGCCCCGCGATCACCGGGAGCCGGTGCTGTTCCATTCCCCAGCCCCTTCGCGGGGTCCCCGGAGCCTCCTTCCCAGCCATGTTACGAGACGCGAGGGGCTCCGCTCGAGCGCCGGGAAGGGAGGGACGGAGCCCCCGGAGTCCCCGGGCCAGGCGCCCCGGCAGCCTTCCCCGCCCGCCCTCCCGCGCCGGGGCCCCCTGCTCTCTCGGCAGCGAGCCGTGGAGGGATGGCAAAGTTTCCCTGCAGATCCTGCCTGGGAGAGCTAGCGGGCACTCTCCTCCCCCGCGGAAGCCAGTAGCTTGCAGCCTTCCCTGGAAACTGGGCATTGAGGGAAGAAGAAGGATAAAGGAAGAAGCCCCAGGGGCTGTGGGACCTGTTCGCTAGAAGCGAGAGGCTCTGTTGACTAAGTTTTCTTGTGGAGTATCAGGGTCCTCTTGTCAGTCTTTCTCGGAGACACCTGTTAATGCGTGACACACAGCACCTGTAGTGCTTTCTCTTGGGCCACTGTATCCCACAGCGTGGGCTTTTCTTTTGATCACTAAAGCCTTCTGTATCCTGCATTCCTGTGCTGTGGAGGGGAAAGCTGCTAAAGGAAATCTTGGCACATTTGCGGCTAGTGAGAAAAGTCGTGGGGTTTGTGTGTCAGGGGACCTTTCTGCAGCAGCTTCTGGCTTACAGGTATTTTCAAAAGCTGTGCCTGTGTATTTGAAATACGAGCTAGATTATTATCAGATGGATCATGCCCACTGGCTTCCCTGGTGCAACAGAACTGCCCCTTCTTCCTTTTCTTGAAGGTTTGATAAAAACGTGAAAAGTTTTGTGGTCACTGTGTAATTGACCCGAACAAGAGAGACTGGGTAGTTTTTTTAAATGTCCAGTGAGATTATGCACTAGACAGAGAGGGAGTTTCCCGGGCAGGGGCCTACCACTGAGTTTTGGAATTGCTGAACGATGGAGTAGCTCAGCAGGTTGCCAGGGCTCACATGTCACTTGGGGCCAAAGGGAAAAACCAGGAGGAGACTTTTCATGTCTTTTTCATGCACCATGCAAACTCCATGTTGCTGTAGGCAACAAACGTTGGTATTTGTTAATGTTAGTTATAAGGGAAAAAAGTGTGGTGGTGATATTAGACAAAGAGAATTGCTATCTTGTGTGGTAGTGGACTGAACTCACAAAGTTTATTATCTTCCAGCCAACATATCCAGACAATAAGGTATTAGTGCTGACTAAATGAAATATAATTTATCGGTGGGCAAATAAACACTACACGCCACTGATTTAGGCTATTAAGTTGTAGTAGTCACCAATATCTGTACCACAAGGTGCTAAATAGAAGGTTTATCAGTGGATTTCTTATTCATAAATCATTTAAAAATGTCTTGTGTCTTCCTGCATGTGATGTGAAGTATGAAGGAGTTTATAATCAGGCAAATATTATTTTGATATTTAATGCATTCTGAAGAGAATATAGCAAGTAATTGTTTTCTTCAAGTAGCAAGATGGGCAATCTGAAGTCAGTTTTGACATCTAGATGTTTATAACTTTGGCATCTTTTCCGTAGTTCTTGATTTTAAAAAATCTATATTATGACAGTAATAATTAAATGTCACTTTTAAAACCAGAGTTTTATTTACTTGTTTGTTTGTAATACTGCTGCTGTTTGGGGGGAAAAAAGCAATGATAGACTGTCTAATCAGTGAGAAGAGGATAAATATGTAAAGCCAGAAATTCAGCTTCAGGTTTGTGAGTCAAAATAAAGTGACGTTTCAAAGTTTTACTTTATTTAGCACCTACTGTGTCCCTTTGGATCAGCTCAGATAAAACCTTTAAAGAATTAAAGTGTAGATGTTTGCGGTAGCTGCAAATTCTTAGGGGGAGGCTGTTTTGACATTTTCTTCAAATACTCAGTAACAAAACAACTTATTGAAAATGAGTGGAATAACAGTTTCAAGAAATGGAAACATATAGTAAGCCCTGGCAGAGCTGAAGCCCGGGAGGATTTCTGAGGATGCTACCAAAGGGATACGCTCTGATTTCAACAGAGATGGAAAAAAATGCAAAAGCATTTTTTGCCAGCTCCTTAGAATTATCTTACTGGGGAAAATAAAGTCGGACCAATTCAAGTGAAATAATTTTATAGGCATGCCAGAAATTACCTGGCTGCCCCTGGGGGTTTCTAAACCCCCGACTTTTTTGCCAGGGTACGAGGCTGCACTGGCCGGAGCGGGGCTGTCCCCGCCAGAGGGCGCAGCGGCGGCCGCGCACGGCCGCTCCCTTCCAGCGTCCGTCCGTCCGTCCATCCATCCATCCGTCCGTCCATCCATCCATCCATCCATCCATCCATCCATCCATCCATCCATCCATCCATTCATCCACCCATGCATCCGCCCCTGGGCCCGCGCAGAACTTCCCTTTTGCTGACAAAAATGCTATAAATCCAGGATGAAGGCTCTTAAACGTGAGGTTTGCGTGCATTTGTGTTTTACAGCAGCCAAACGGCGTATGGCATGAATTTAGTGAAGTGAAGCAGACAGTCTCTTGAAAGCTCACAAAACAATTGAGGCTTCCAGTTGTATAAGTGAGGGCTCACTGTTGAAGTGTTGCCACAAAGTCTTGAAAGTGTTACGTTCTTTTGCAAATGTCATCAGTCAGAATTAAGAGGCTGTTACTGTAATTTTTATTCTGTCAAAGTATGTTCCAGAATCCTGATATAATTTATATTCATTGGACTGCTGCTGTCTCCAGACACCAGCATTCAGAGGGGGGGTAAAATTATTTTTATAGGATAAACTGCTATTAAGGAGTGTTTATCTAGCATTTATCTACTGCTGAAATAGTAACATTTTGTATATTGCCTGAGCTTTACTCTGTTTAAAAAAAAAAAAAAATCCACAACTTAGACCAAACTTTCATCATTGTACATTAGGACCTTTGGCTTCTGTCTTAGAAGTATCAAAAGAAATACAAGATTAGGCAACATGTATGTCAGGTATATTTTCTCTGTTTGCATTTAAGTGGTTTTTTTGCTGTACTTGATATGTAAACAGGGACTATTGGTTTAGAGAATCCTAGTGACATTTGAGAGCAAATCTTATTTATATATCATATGTATTTTACTAAGATTTCTCTGTAAAGTAGTCATCTTTTTTTTCAACTTTCATACTGCTTCTTCCTCTTTTTTTGTGCTTTTTGTTTTTGTCATTTCTTCTGAAAGAGTGGTTTGAAATACTGCTAGTAAATAGTGGGTAAATTAAGACTATAATGAGGTTGACTTAGGTTTTAAATTCAGTTTTACAGAAACTCATTTCCACAGATTTAGAGTAAGATCGATACTCATAGTTCATTGAAAGTTTAAAAATCCCTTGGGAAAAAGTGTTTTTGTTTGGCTCTGGATATACCTGTTCAGAGTTTATATCCTCATGCAGGCGCCTAAACTCCAGCAAATACTTGACTCAGATGTTGGTTTTGTCTGACATGAAACTTGGAGTTGATGATAAATAACAGAGGGTCTCTCTACACTGTAAACAAATGTAGTCAATGAGGAGAAGGTCCTTATAATTTGAAAAGGGTTTTTTTTGGTCAACAATTTGTAAATGCCATTGAGAGCAAAATCTTGTGACATTGACTGCCTTACTGAATACCCGATTCCTCTAAAAAATGCAGGTCAGGAGGGCTGTTTCCTTTCAAGGAAGAGACTCCTCAGATCAAGAAGGAGGTAGATGAAGAAATACATAATGTCAGGTGATGAGAGACTCCCTGACGAAATAGTCACAGACCTTAGTATTTTTCATAAAGGACTTTGTGGCACATTTTGGTGGAGCAGTGCTGCAGGTCCCTACACCTGCACAGACCTCAGAAGATGGAGGTTTGGACCTGAAACTTGTGTTTCCTGCAGGACCTCTGTGCAGCAATGCCCGGAAAGTTGCTTTGCTTTGAAGTATGCCTAATACAGCCATCACACAAGAAACATGCTCTCCACAAAGGAGATAAAAATTTAATATTAAAAGAAATAAAACTAAAAGCATCATTTGACCCTGCTTTTTATAAAAGTCACTGTGGTTTCATTGGACTGTGTGAAGTACTGTGCAGTTCTGCTGCTTGTAACCTTAAAAGCCCTGGAAAAAAGAAATCTCTGTAGCAGCCCCAGTTTCGAAATTTACCAAGGCTGCAGTCTCTTAGTCTGAGAACACAGCTGGGGTCACTGGTATTTTGCATTCCCAGTGTGGTTCATGCTTCCTAAGAAAAATGCATACCAAAGGAATTTAAGGCGGCACTGGTTAAGGTAATCTCTCCTGAGGACTCTCTACAGGGGGAACAAAGGTAATTTGATGGGAGCATTTACGATCCAGTACAAGGAAATGCTGCAAGCTTGCCAGCAGTGTGGAATTATGTCCAGCTTCTAGGTTTGATGAGGGCTGAGCTGGGAGTGTTAATGCAGTGCAATTGGCAGATGCCGTATTTACTAAATTGGAGAATTGCGCAATCACAGCAGGAACTAGAAGAACCTATGAGTTTGCTTTCTATGGAGAAGCATGCAGAGAGGCCATGCTAAGTGCACATGGGGATTGTTTTTGTTTGTGGCTTCTCACAAATGGGCATAAAACATTGCCCTGAAGTAATGTCTGTGAGTGCTGGGCGCTGTGTCTCATCATGGAACACTTCCTCCACTTTCTTCTCTTTTCTTGTTTTTCATCCAACCAATAAACTTAACTTTGGTTAGCACTCCTTGTTGTCAACATTGAGCAATCAGTTGTGCTGAGTGTCTCGGTTTGAAAGGGCTTGTGTAACCTGTTCATCTCCCTCAACCGAAGGGCAGGGTGTTTGAGTGTGTTTCTGAGCTGGATTTGACCCAACCTTCTGAAACAGGCAAATGGAGCAGGTTCTGAGGCCAGATCCAGGGTCAGGCATGGTGCTTGAGTTGAACACACAATTTCAAAAGTAGCATCTTGATGGGGTGATGCATCAAGAGGAATGTAAGGATTGGTATGAAGATAGGTACAAGACATAACAAGAATGATGTGTGTGCTCTACTCAGCCATGGTAAGATCCCAAGAGGCATATTCTCTTCAGTTTCAAGCACTGCACTTTCAAAAATATATGGACTAATTGAGGACTGTCATGTGGAGAAAAAAGGCAAGAACGCTGCTACAGAGAATAAAACTGAGAGATGACATGGTAACAAGCTTAAAGTGTGTAAAAGCATTCCACAGAGGAGGGAATAACTTGTCTTCAGCAGCAACTAATGACTGAAATTGCAGTAAGGTAGATTCCTATATTATAAGGCTAGAGGAGCAAATTATCTATGAGCAGTCTTCATCACTGAAACCTTTTAGATAAACATATGTCCAAAATGTCATTCTGTCAAAAAAGGCAGCTGTTCCTGCCTTGGAGCAAGTGGCTGGACAATGTGACCTTTCTAGGTCTCACTCAGCTATCTGGAATCATTCTGTGTAGATAGCTTTAAGTACACAGGGGTTCACCTTGAACTCTGCAGCTAGATAAAATACAAGCATGAATTCCAGTGCTCTCTTAGCTTGAGGCCTCTGTCTCTCATTTCCAGTGATATATGTAGCTTTAATGTGATTTCAACATACACTTTCTGTGGCTGTAGACAAGATAAGGACATTTAAAATGCTGGTTTAGTTAGTGTTCTTATGTAATGAAATAAAGCTTTTAAAATCAGATTTTGTTCTTACTTGTTTAGAACTTTTACCTTTTAATATGAACACTGTCTAGGTTCCATTATAAGCAGATAATTTTTTTTAAGATATACTCATAGTGACGTTTTTGGTCTTTAGGCAGAATCACTTATCTCATGCCATTTTGTTGAGTGAACAATCCTTGACTTGAATAGGAAGAGTTCCACAAAGGGAATATATAAACCTTTCCATTTAACCTTTCTCTGGCAGTGTTTCAAATATATGTTATGTTACAGTTGATGCTAGGATCTCCTTAGCTTTACGGATGTAATTGAACTGTGTCAAAGGGCTGCTTATGTTTCGGGATGCAGCGCCATTTACAGTATTTACTGCAGCTTTCCTTAACTGCTGTCATAGGGCACATTCTCTTGGAAGTTTCAGCTGCATTTAGTAGCAGAATAGGATGCAGTGGTTACCCAGTAATAAACACTTTGAGTTGTATAGTTGTATTTAATTTTTTCTTCTATTCATGCATTGCCTTTTTTTTTCCTTTAGTCATAATTTGCAAACTGCATCTCTGCCGAATAATTGCATCTTTTCTTCTCACAAGAGTTGCTGCTAGGCTGACTGTAAAAGGGGTGTATCATCCATTGTAAATTCAGTGTTTTCTGAAGGGTGAAGTGTTAAAGTGTGTTCATCACTATGCAGATTCTTCTTTTATGAGTCAGCAGCTGAACTAAATTCCATTGGAAAATGCGATTTTGGCCTCCATAGAGAACTGGGAGCCAGTATGAATCTTTTCTGTGACAATTGCTCCATGATATTCTCCAGCTGCGTGTTTCTGCTTTCCTGTGTGGGGTAATAGGACTCTCTATTTGAATTTGCAAGCAAAACAGTGTGCATTTGCAATTCAACCTCAGCCCCTGGGATATATACCCAAGGCCCTCTGTAAGGAACTTCTTTGTGGCAGAACAGGTTTCAGAGTTCCCAGGTCCATCCTCTTCTGCCCCATCCTGCATCTCCTCCTTGCCCTTCCTGCTTGTTTCAGAGATTGCTTCCTCCTCACTTGCACTGTTTCAGTAGCTGATGTGGCCATGCTCTAGGTCAGATGAATCAGACCTGCTCTTCTTTGTCAAGTGAGATTTAAAAAAGAGAGAGAGAAACAGAAAAGACTACATTTCAGAAGAGGTAGAGGAGCTGAAAATAAAATTATAAGGAGGATGAATATAGTATTTTGAAATCTCTGAGCATTATAAATCCTCTTAGAACAATATAAAAACTCTGGAAAAGCTGAATTCTGTTCTGTACTACCAGGTGTTATATAGTTGTAGTCAAAAATGTTTAAAGAAAAAACTAGTTGAAATTGGAAAATTATGTCAAAGTTGACATGCTTCTGTCAAGTATTTCACTGGCAAGTGCCAAGACAAGAAGTTTTGAGATTCTTGTTTTGATGATGATAAAATATCTCATTTCAAATTTTGCATTTGGTCTTTTAGCTTAGAATTTTTGTATTATGTATAAACACAATTAAAAAGCACTTTGATTTGAAGTTTAAGTGTTTGTGTATTTACATATTTTTCATTTAATATCTTACAGCAAGCATTGACTATTCACTTTTAATCTGAATAAGATCAAAATTTTGATGAGGGTGGGAAATTAACTTTCTAGTCATCTCTAGTTGAGACTTACTGCTGTTGAGAATTTGGCTATATGAGCCCTGTAAGAGCCGGCCATTTTATCTTGTAAAAAACCTTACTTTTATTTGGTGACAGGAAAAGAGAGAATGGCTGAAAAGAACAGTTATCTTGATCATCCAGCTAGATTTTTGGGGTCTTGGTTTTTCAACTTTATAGTGTATTTCTCATTCAGGTTGCTTATTGGTTAATAAGATATACATGACACAACAAAATTAAAAGAGAGCACGTTTTCCAGGTTACAGCTGCTGCTGTAAACATAATAGATTTATATTTTACTTGCAGTGAATGTATTTATGAACTAGAAGTTTATCTTTTGGTGTATTACAGAAACCTGAGCTCAGTATCAACACAATTTAATACTGATTCCTATTTAAACTTAAATATACACTGATCTAAGTTGTAGTCTCAAATAAAATGGTTAGCATGAATCACCACTATAGATTATCATCAGTTCTGGTTTCCATTTACTTTTTATTATGTCTGTTATTCATTTTCTTTTTAAAAAGGTTTTTATGAATTAAGAATGTATAATGCAATGCTTTTAAGAATGTGTAATGCAATGCTTTTTAGTTTATTATGCAACTTCTGCAAGACTTAATAATTGAAATGTGCAGTTGTAGACTGTGGAAGTACACAGCTTTTCATGTTTACATTCAGCCACAGAAACACAAAGGATTCTTTCCCCTATTAAACATCATGCTAAGCAATAACATAATTACTTTCAGTTTTGCTAATGTTAATGAATTTATCCTTCCCAAACCTTTCCTACAAGCCATTGGAGACATTTCTATCTTTCCAGTGCACAAATGATATAATAACAGTCGTAAGTTGTCCTAACAATTTCTTACCTAGGACAGCATAGCTAAGAAGGGGTTACTTAGGTCAGCAAGTATTTCCTGGAGATGAGATGCAGTTGTGTCGTGAAAGTCTATTCCATATGCCCCCATGCACCACAGGCCATCAGCAATGTGCTTCACTTTAACAACCTTTGGGCACGTGGTAAAATTGCAGCAGACCCAAGTAGAATGTAATGAGAGCATTGAGTTTGAGTTTCTACAGTAGCAAAAAAAATATTTAATTCTAGTATGCTTTGTTTGAAGGCTTGTTGGTCTTTATCTGGTTTTGCTTAGCCTTTGTTTCTCCATTTATTTTTTGACCTAATATGCTTGGCTTTTTCAGCTCCTGTTTTGTTTCATGCACAATTACATGGACAATGATTGCAGAGTTGGTAACACTGGTTTTGATTCAATTCAGAGCCATTTTCTAGACTAGCATAAATGAGCTGCAAAATTACTCTTCTTGTAGAAAACTTGTCCATTTGAATGGGAAAAAGGAACCATCACTATCTTTTGTCAGCTTCTTGAGCTCACCCCACACACCTCCTGGAAAGCAACCTAGTGTTTAAAAGGAGGTGGGATTATGCTCCACCTTAGTTGAGATGCCTGAGGAATGGAAGTTCTGCCATTTCATGTTGTGTTGTACGGCAAACTTGGATCCAGCTTGTGTTCCTAACTTTGTTTAGGTGCTCTGATGTTGAACCCCAGACTTTTGACCACTTGTCAGCAAGCATGGTCTACTTCTCCACTGCTGTTTTCAGACCACACTTATCTTACAGCTTGCTTGATTGTTCCCATAATCACCATAGATATGTGCTTTGTAATCATAGTATTCTTATTCTTGGAAGACCTTGTAGAAGTACAGTAATATCCTAGTTTTACGAATAAGAAGGTGGTTTAAAAAAGTGACAACCTTGCCAAAATTAAAGATTCCTCATTTGTGTATCAAAGTATGAGTTGAATTTTTCTGCAGTAGCAGATCTTTCAAAGTTTCCCTTGCTTCTTCAAATTCAGAGGTGTAATTCTCTCTGCATTCTTATCCTTTAATTCCCTAATCTCAGATTTTAAATCCCAGTCAGACCTCTGATCAAGTAACCTGTCTGTCTGGAAAAAAATCCAGATTAGAGTTGACTGAGGCCTCTGATTAGTGCAGAGACCACAAGGCTTAGTTTTGGACTGCTGTGGATTTTGCCATCTCTGATACTCCTTTCCGCACTCAGGCATGTACCAGGAGAGGGATTTGTCTCTCAGCTGTTTATATAACATCCCAAACTGCAGCATTTTATAGTCTAGTGTGATAAATTTTTTTGCTAAACACAAGCATGTCTGAAGGATAGACAAAGAGACAAATACTGGGTCAGATTTCTGCATGTTGGCACTTTGACAACTTGAAAAGACTGTGTCCAAATCTTTTTGGTTTTGTCATTGAGTTCTTGGAGAGAAGAGAATGATGGTGTTCCACAAACTGTAAAATTATTTTTCCTGTAATTAAACTTTAAAAATAACAATCCAGATTCAGAAATTGCTATTCAGAAGAAAGAATTCCAAAGCACTCAGTTTGAAGCCCCGCTGACCAGAATGCTTTGATTGCTCAAAAAGTTTATTGTCCTAAGAAAACAATCATTGCAAGATGTAGATTATTATTTTGCTTGAAAAATATGATGGCAGCCTTTACTGGGACTGTATCTTCATGACCTTTTAAGGAAAAAGATTATTGACAAATGGTCTATAACACATGTATTTATACATCATCCATGTATAATACTGTGCCTCTGCTGCTATAAATCATGCTGAAGTTTCCTGTAGAGTAAGTATTTTGCTGAAAACAGAACTGATAGATCAGCAGACTGGTGCTTTTCAGCATCTGCTGTTTTATCACTGATGGTGGGTTTTGTTTGTTCTGCAGAAATAGTGATAAGTTAAAAAAGCTGTATTTTAAAAAGCTGTTACTCTTGTCTTGCAAAGTATATGAGTTTCCCTCCTCCCACCTAATTCGAAAAGAAATTTAAATTATCGTTTAGATGATAAATCTAATAGAGCCATCAGTGGGGAAAAAAAACCCCAACACAAACCAAAAAAACCAACAAAACAAGAGAAGAAAGCAACAAGAACAATAAAACCAAAAGGCAGGGGGGAGGAGGAGCAACCCACCAAAAAAACAAAAAAACCAACCTCAAACAGACTTCACGCTTTGGAGTATTTGGAGTTGCATATCTAGGCTCCAGTTATGGAAAACTTCCCTTATTTATAACTGTGCTTAAATGCCAGTATCAGTATCTGCTTAAATGACAGTATCAGTCTATACAAATGGTGTCTTACAGAAGAGTGGGCTGAAAAAGATGTAGATGTTTAAGATTTTTCTCTGATCTTGGACTTTGGAATGTAGCTGACCCAGAAGATCCCGGACATTTGCAACAGAGGCAATGATTTTTACAGCCTTGTTGCAGATCCTGAAATTATTTGAGGAGAAAAGGATCTTTCTGCAGGCAGAAAAGACTGACTGCCGCCTCCCTGTATAGTTGTAGTGGATAACAGCAGCGAGTAATCTCTCTTCTAGTGCGTGTTGTATTCTTCTTTAAGACCTGGGCATTGGGATTTTTTTCTTTTTTTTTTTTAATATGATGTGCAAGACACATTTAGGAGATACACGAACTAAATATTCACTTAGATTTTATGATCTGTCTCTGAGGGACTGAAATGTGGCCTGAGCTTGAGAAGCAATAAGCACACATGGCTCACATCAAATTTAAGTGTAAACACTTATTACATGCTGCTTCTTGAATGCAAATTTATGGTTTATTGTTCTGCTCTTTACACAAAAACATTGCTGTTAGCTTCAAGGGATGACCCTAAGATTTTAATGAATTACATTTTCATCCCTAGGCATGTAGAGATAATAAACTGAAGGTGAGGTCTTCCGGATAGGAAGTTTTATCCAGCTTTATCTGCAGAAGTTTGCTGTAGTTAGAGCAGGCTGTAAAATAAAACCCGTTCTTTTAGCTTTAGCTTTGACCTTCCCATCTGTGTATTTGAATTTCATTATTTTTATCCCTATTCTGCTGTTTTATGGCATAGCTTAGTGGGGGTGCATACCAAGCCAGCATTCCTAGTGAAACTTAAAATCTCTGTGGCCAGGGACATTGTCTAGTGTTTGCTTATATTTTCTGCTGTCATAATTATATTTTATTGATCATCATAAATCCACTGTAGTTTTAACTTCATCTCTCTAAGTACCTGAGAGTCTGAGACAGATGCTGGTGCAGCATTTGTAGAGCCAGCCAGTTGTCTCTCTTTTTCTAATAATCTATTGTTTGGAGATCTAGGGAAATTTTTGACTTTTAAGTAGAATTCAAATCCATTTTGAGGTTTGCCATAAAGAAGGAGAAGGCAAAGAGAGAAAAGATTTAAAAGATTTAAATTCGATATAAAAAGAGAAATAGTTGCTACCCTTGCAAGCCTCAGTTTGGCACAGCACTTGAAAATGTGACTGAAGCGTGTGCTTGAAGAGAAGTGCATATGTAAAGCCTTCACCAAAATGGCTTGTGCTAGAACATGCTGGTAGGTGTTGCTAAAATGTTTATAGGGCCTTTTAGACGTAGAATTTAATTTAGGGAAAAAGAAAGAGGTTATATTCTACCCTCACATGCTTTAACAGAGCCACAGTTTACTCCTAAAAGAGCAGCTTGAGCCAATTTGAGATGAGCCTTTAGCCCACAAAGGCTTGCCTCTAATTCTGTAGTGTGCTCAGCAGCGCTGTGTGTGTGTGATGTATTGCAGTGTGGGATCTTTGGTCACAGTACAGCTTGATGCCACTTTCCCACAGGCAGCGAGCATGGCTTGTGTGCTCCCAGGAAGAGAATGAATGAATGGCAGGGATTTTTACCTTGGTGCTGAAAACCTACTCCATACCTCAAAGTTGTTCATTATGCTCTCTAAAGGCATTTGGGATTTGGAGGCTGAAAGGTTCTGGATGCCTGTTTCTTTGCTGATGTTTTTATTTGTATTGTTTATTTATAATATATGATAATTTGTTTTCTTAATTCTAAAGGTAAAGGCAGTGCTTTTGGTTTCAGAGTGCTTGAGACTCTTGAAATGGGAAAAGGAGGAGCAAGCAGAGAAGAGTCCATGAGTTGACTGTGAGAGCTATGAGAATATTTGCTGGGCAGGAATGAAAGGCCTGATTCAGTTCGCTCTATACATTTTAGCAGCCGTATTAATTCTGTGAGCCTATTCAGGCTGGAAGTCTAGAGGAGAGAGATCAAACCATCTATGTGAATTAAAGAAATAGGTTACTTTGAGGACAAATATTCTGCCTCTGTAATTTAAATCTGTAGGGAGCCAGAGAGTGAAGATAGGGAAAGATATATTCAGAAGCTGTATAGGGAAGCCTTGTCCTTTTAGGGGAAAATGCTGCATTCACTATTCTAGTTTGGTTTCTTTTTCAGTATTAAAAAGTAATTAAAAAAATAAAATAAGAAGAAAAGTTACGTTCTCTGATTCTGTTCTCCTGAAAATCACAGAAAAGAGGAAGGAAGTGTCTGTTGCACAGTTTAAGGAATGTTAGAAACCTCTAAATTATATAGGACAGGTAAACTGGGAAGGAAAGCTTCCCAACCCTCATCTCCCTGCCAGGTGACTGCTATTATCAATGGCTGCCTTGTGAAAAAATAAATGAGGAATGAAAAGCCTTTTTGTCTGGTCTGCTGGGCTATGCTTCTAGGCATTCAGGAGCTTCCTTTTTCATCACTGAACACCTGTTTTAGCCAGGCATCACAAGATGGGGGGGGGGGGGGGCGGACACAGGCCAGGAAGGCAGAGTGGGACCCTTCTGCCTGTAGCATTTCTTCAAAGGTCGAGTTGTTTCCATGTTCTATAAACATGTTTTCTGAGGGGAAAAGAGGAAAAAATTTGAATAATAATGATAAAGATAAGTACAGGCTAAGTTTGCTTGGCCCTATGGTAATTTCCTGTATATTTCCAGCTGTACTGTGGCAATAGTGGTTTCGCTTGTACCTTGACAGAGTAGCCTCTGACCATCCTTGAGGCAGTAAATCCCAGCAGAAAACACTAAGTCATAACCCAAAATAATGGCTTCATTAAACGTGGGATGCTGAATTTAAAACATGTTCTGCTCTCCTTGCACATCCCTCTGCAGTTGTGGGCTGTATTTCCTTAGCTTGTTAACTGACATGGTAGATCACTTCGTTTGCCAAGGCAAATTGCTCCAGTCTCCAACATTCCCAGGAATACTAAAATATGTTTCTGATCAGAGATGCCTATCTCTCTCAAGTTGCTCTTTTTATCAGTAACAAGGCATTTCTGCTCTTACTCGCTTTGGGATTCTGACACCCACCTGCCAAGGTATTAGTAGGAAGTTGATTGAACTGTAGCTATTCCTGCTGTTTATATTCATCCAGCCAGCTGGCATCTGATGGCCATCATTCTACACACTCAATGAAACGTTCCATGTACACTTCATGATTTAAAATCATGTCATGTGCTTTTTCTCCCTTCCATCTCTCTTGGTATTTATGCTGTCATATATTTTACTTACCATTTGTGGATTTAGAATGGATGGATTTGAATTTTGAAATAATTATTTATAAGGTTTTCTATAGGTTTCTTCATCACCATTTCTTAAAGTTGTTTTTAAAGACTTATGGCTTTAGCTACAAAACTGCCACGTCTTATAATTATTGTTATTTATTTTCATTTTACCAATGGAGCACCCGACTATCGAATTACTTGCCAAGATCACACATGGGAAATTTAGTGTAGAAACAAGAAAAAAAACCTCGCAGTTTTAATTTGTGTTTTCATGTTTAACCTTCAAAGCAGACACCGTCTGCTTTGGAGTGATGGAACTACAAACTTAAAATTGAATATACAAGAACTACTCACTAAAACACAAGCCAATAGCATCTTTACAATTTCTGTCAGAACTTCACCATCCTGCCAACAGCTCTTGAACTTTCATTTAAATATTTGGCAGTCCAAGACTGGTTTTTTACTCTCTGTGTTGCTGCAAGATGGCATTCAAGCTTACTGCTGAGTAGAGCTGCAGTCTCTTAAATTAGGCAGTGTTTCGCTTCCATAAGAGTACTAACATACGCTTTAAAGGAAAAAAAACCCAAACAAATCAACTACAACAACAAAAACAGCACCCAAAAAAAATCCACAAAAAGAAATTCACGAAAAAATAAAAGCCTTCAACCTCTGGCTGAAGTTACTAATTTAATTATGGATTGTATTTACTTGCCATTTTAAATTTTTGAACACTTTTCCGCAATTCTGTTCTCCTTTTTCTCATCTTTTAACTTTTTAATTTTTCCTTCAATACTGTGGGCAAGAATTAGAAGTGGAAGTTATGTGAGACCAAAGGAACAGGCAGAGACCCCCACTGTCCTGGAGCAAAGGTTTGGCAGAGAAGTGGAGGCCTGGAAGGGTCTAGGCTTACATTCAGCATCTCTTGCCTCTTTGTGAAGGGAATGATGAAGGTCCTACAAATCTTAGAAGAGAAGAAATCTGGAGAAATGCCATAGCCCAGGGATAGTTACATTACTAAGACCTTTTTTCAAATGCTGCCTTCAGATGCTTTTCAGTAAGACCATGAGCTCCTTTGCCTCAGTGTGAAAGGGCAAAAGAAAAATTATGTGACTCCCTAATATTTCTTCTGGCCTACACATAAAACATACCTGGTCTTTCCCTAAATTATACTACATACTCACAGGCAGCAAAAAAAGAAGACTTAGTATTGTAACTGGGCTTGGCTTTGGGACCTACCAGGAGCAGAGGTACTCCAGAATTTAGGCTCAGATATTAGAAGAGCCCCATATTCTTTAGGATGTGGAGTCCAGCACAATAACTTTTGAGATTCTTTCCTCAATGGAAAGATTGTGTAGCGTGTAGTTTAGAAATAGAATCACAGGATCATTCATCAGCTCAGTTTACCTTGAAAAAGATACGCCAAGTCACTGAAGAGTTGTTCCCAAATAAATGATGACCAAGAAAAGGCAGCCAAATGTGACCTGTTAATTTTCTTGTGCAATAAATGCATCTGAGCATTTAATCTAATATAGAGGCCTCTTGTGATACAAAATTAATGACCTTGTATGATTTATTTTTTTAAGATCAGCTATAAATTAGGTGCATCAGTTGGACGTTTTGGGGTTTTTTTCTAAAGAACAATTATCTGGTTTGGAAATTTAATCAAGCCATTGAGTTTAATTATTGCCTCATTTCTGAAAGATGTACGATTGTCCGAATATTTAGAGCAGATTTCTAGGAAAAAAATATGTTAAAAGTTTTCTAATCCTTTGCTTAATAGCTTCCATGAAACACGTGCTCCATTTAGCTTGGAATGTCTGGTTTTACAATGACCACAATACATTTGGAATGCTCTCCACAGAACTGAAAATATGAGACTTTAATGAATAAGATGAATATAAGTTACAGTTATGCCATGCAGTTCTGCAACTCTTACTGTACAGTTCCCTAAGTGCTTAATCTTGGGCATGTACCACTGACATCAGTGGGAACTAACTGCCCAAAATCTCCTTAAGTGCTTCTAGTTGTGTGGTATACAAGCTTATATTTTGCATTTAGTTTGTGTGCGTTTATTTTCTATTTAATTTCAAAATAATGCCAGGTAATGTGGAAGTTTTGCAGCTAGTAAGCCATTCACTTGGGAGTAAATTGAATTTCAGCCATTTAGTCTTTGGAATCAAAATAGAAGAGATAATAGTCTTGGGACCAATAGTTTCTGATCTGCGGTCTGCTGTACTCAACAGGACATTTGAATATGTGTTTCTTGAAGAACATTTCCCATCGATTCCTGAAGAGCTCAGCTCTGCTGCTGTCACTGGCCAGGGGGAAGCTGCTGGTCTGGGAAGCGCAGAGCTCTGCGTACAAGAGGTTGCCAGGTCTTATGTTCCCCTTTCTGCTGCTAAATAATTTTTAAAGAAATGTAAACTGTCACAGCTGTGTAGGAAGGATGCAAAATAAGTTAGAAATATTTACAAGGAGCTGTGAGACATTGAGGATTTACATACTGGAAATACTTATGAATCCATTTTGACATTCAGTACATAACCTCTTATACAAACGAAAAGATAGAATGGGTGTTTGTAGGTACTTGTATCACAGAATCACAGAATATTCTGAGTTTCAGGGGGCCCACAAGGAACATCAGGTCCAGCTCTTAAGTGAATGGCCCATATAGGGATTGAATTCACAGCCTTGGCATTATTAGCACCAGGCTCTGAGCAACCAAGCTATATATGCCTATGTGTAAATATTGTCATATTTAAAGATAAGGCTGCATCTCAGTTATACAGTAAATTTTCTTTGTTTTCATTCTTTATTTGCCTATTCCTACATTGATTTTCACGTTCTTTATAATAAGGATGTTACTTTGAACATTTGGTGCGTTTGCTTCCCAGAGGTACCATTCCTTTTACTATTCTCAGAGCATATTCCACTCCAAGTTTTGCTTTTGTTTATTGATGGAATGTCATGTATTAAGGAAACACAGCCTCCTTTATCGTAGCTTAATTACTGTTTTCAGTATTTTTTTCATCTTTTTAATACTCAGTACTAATCAAAGTCATAAATCAATAGACTGCAAAGAGCATCTAGTAATTATCTTTTCTCAGTGTTGACTTTTACTTTTCCACTTTTCACTTCTATTAGTAACTCATACAGTTTCTAATAGTACCTCATAGTGCATTCAAATAAAGTGGCTACAGGGGGACATCAGGGTTCTTCTGATCACTTTTTTTTGCTAGTCCTTATACAAGCAACTTCACATGTTGATGACCATTGTGCACAGCTATATCTACAGATGTTAGTCTAAATTTGCTTTCCTTACTCTGTCAAAAATCCTAGTGGGTCCAGTAGTAATTTGTTTGTTAGGGTTTATATCTGTCCCTGATGGAGAAGCCTGGCGTCCCAAGAGGAGGAAGGCACTTGAAGCTCACAGAACTCTCCAGCCCAAGAGGAAGATGGGTCTAGTCACCCAGTGAGTGACACAGCTCTTGGGAGGCAGGTGACTTCTTTTCCCTGAGTCTGATGGCTGTGGCATAATGATGTGGGGCCTTTCAAGGTTGCTAAACCTGGGGGCTAAAACTCGTGTTGAAACAAAAGCCAAATCATATGGTATCAATACTGTAGTAGGTATTTACTGCTTCAAAACTCTCCATGGGCTGCAGGATCAAGTTTCAAGGGAGAAAATCCCCTACTTGCTTATATATCTAATTGGTTTCTCTGTAGCAGGTGGATACTTTTTGTGTTTGGCATGAGTTATGTGCTTACCATATAAAAGAAAATAGAGGAATAATAATAAGCTTAATTGAAACAAGATGATTTGGTTTTACTACTCTTAAAATACTGTTCTCCTATTTGGGGAAGCAGGAACTGAAGAGATTGGGAATGCCTAATGACTTTTCATAAATAGACCTCATTGGCAGATATGCCTATGTAATTTCCTGCTCTTGAGAGTTTTATGACCTCTTCAGCCCTGAGTTGCTGTCTTTTACTGCAGCCCTCCATCTGCTGAAGAGAATGAATCTTGCAAGAAATAGTTGTGAGAAGGAGCTTTGTTGCTCTCCCTTAGCAAACTATTATCAACTTTCTCAAGATTCTTCATTAGGACACCTGAAGTGATGCATTTTTTAAGAGTGTTTAATTATAGGTCTAGTGAAATGTGAATAAAGAAGGCACTCAGCAGGCCAACAGATGTTGAAGCAAATTATACAAAGTGTTGTTGAAAGAGGAACCTTTTAAAACATACATATTCAAAGATCTCTTACAAGTTAATCCAACAGTGCAACAGTTACTGTTTTCACCCCATAATGATAATATAAATCAAAAACATTCTCAACAGAATATCAGTCCAGGCTCAATCTGTATTTTAATAGGTGGGTTGTTTGTTTCGCAGATGGTTTTGTAAAAAACATGTTTTTGTTGTTTCTTGGGATTTTTTTAAAGATGACTGAATCATGAAAATATATTCCTTCCAGGAAAAAAAAAAGAAGCTTTCACCTTTTCACTCGTTGATTTTCAGTGTTCCTTTCTAGGAAAAAAAAAGTGTTTTTTTAATTTAGTAATACATGACATTTTGTCATGTATCTCATTGTCAAAATGAGAAAAACAGTGATGCAGGCAGTTATACTCAGGCTTTAGACATTTTGAAACAATTATTTTAAAATTTCAGTTATATACTGACATAATGATTTTGCCCTTTTTTTTAAGATCTAGGTGACTTAAGAAAGGGAAGATTATTTCTTTGCTGTTAAAGAAAAAGGTTTTTGGTAGATCTTCTTTAACTTTTCTTCCCAAAGGCATTTGTTACTGTATCCCATAGAAATTGTTAGTTCAAATAGGGAAAATGGTTACTAACAGAAGGACTGTAATGGACATGGCAAGACTCTGTGAAAGAGAAAGTAGAAGCAGCTTCTCTCCAAGCAAACAGAGATTCTCATAAATTGGCTTTGGGAACTGGTCTTCTTTAGTATTTCCATAATAAAATTGTCATAAAAATGGGAGTATGGTAGTAAATTCTGCTGTTGTACTGATGATTCCTTTTAATTTGTGTCAGAGGAGGACTAATAGTTCCTGTAAAAAAATAATTAGGAGATGGTGAAGTATGAAAAAGGCATGAAATATAACATAGTCAAAATTCTCCCATTTGGTGATTGATTGACAAAATTTCTGCTTCTAAACTGGAAAAAAACCCCTTATCATCTGCCTCCTTAATGGAGAAAAGACTGGACCATAAAAATGTGTGAAAGATGTGGAAAAAGCGGCTGTGCTACTAAAAGATATGAGAACCAGCTTTTTCAGCAGTGAGAAAGAAGTACGCTGATATAACTGAGCATAAAATATTTCATAAAGTTCTGATCATTCATTTGCTATAAAAATTCATTCAAATTGCAAAAGATGCAGAGGAAGCCTATTTGGGATGAAAAGGACAAACCATTCTCTGTGGGGTAGGATAAATTTCTTTTGTCTCACAAAATAAAGTCTGAAAGAAGTTGTAATACCATTCTGTAAATATATTTCAGGAGAAAAAACAGAAAAGAGGAGATATTTGAGGCAAAGAACATACAGATATATACTGGCCATGAATAAATTTATGCAAACACAAAGACCAGTAACCAGTAGAGCACAGGGGTCCTGAATGTGGTTCCCTTTCAAAATCAGGTCCTGAATGTGGTTCTCTTTCAAAATCAAAGAGATTTCTAATGACTGCTCACCTAAAATTTATGGACTATTATATAGGGGATACACATCTGCAGGGTACTGGTGTCCTAAGTCTCGTGTTGCTGCTGCGTAACTTCACCTGCTCCTTTTGGGTCCTGTAGTGCAATACTGCAGAGGAAAGTGTTTTTTCCATCTCAGGAGGTAATGAAGGAGTCCTTCAACACTGCTTAGTCAGTTTTCCGCAGATTAACACCTTCAGGAGCAGTGCAGGGGAAAGGTGTTGCCCAAAGTCTGTGACTAGAGATGTAAGAGAAGTAGACATGTTCACAGACAACCCACTTTTTTTTTTTATGTTCTGGCCTTGCAATTTCCGTTTTGCTGTAATCTGAAAAGACACTTAAATCATGTGTGCTAGATTCTAAAACAAGTGCCACAGCTTCTGCTGCCTGGAGGGCATCCCAGTGGGCCTTTGTCCAGGAGACTTGGCTTGCAGTTTCACCAACAGTGCTGTCTGTGGTCATGGGTTATATCATAACGTTGCTGTTTCTGCTCCAGATCTCCCAGAGAGAGCAGTTTCTTAGCATCACAGTTGTGTGTCTAACCTGCTGGCCTCTGCACAGCCTTTGTGGCACGGTTTTTTATCTACAAATTTCACTCAAGGTTTTCCCATAATGATATTATGATAGGTGCTTACATAACCCTGCTGTACTACTTAGCAGCCTCTCCAAACCTTGCAGCATGACTATCAAGAGGATGACTGGTCATTGGGTTTTAAAACCACTGTGGCCCGTGTGTAGCGGAGGACTGAAAATGAAGCATCATAGCACTGTGTTTCAGTCCTTCACACATTCCCCTGAAGGGATACAGGTATGTCACACACATCAGACAACCTGTTTCCTAATCCTGTAACTAAGTTGTGCTCAAGTACCGTGTTTAGATTGTGTTGGCTTCTGAAGGTGGTGTAATATCGGATACGGGACTAATGCATTGTGTCATGGTGAAGTTGGTGTGATAACAAATAGTAAAATGTTACCATTATTTATTAGTCTTTTAACTAGGAAAAGCAGTTTAAAGCTAATCCAGAAATTTACTGTAATTAAAAAAAATTCTAAGGATATTAAAAAGAAAGGAAAAAAGTGTGTGTGGGGGGGGGAAACGGGACAGGGATGTCACATCTGTGTCTCTCAGCACCCACTGACAGGAGAAGAAGAACCGCCTTTGAAAGGACAAATGAGCAGTGCTCTGCAATTTGAACTTGGGAAACATAGTGAGAAGATTCTAACTCCTTGTTCTGTGCCATTCCTCCCTTTTCTGAAATGTAATTTAAGCAAAAGAAAGCAGAAAGACTCAGAATGAGGTTCAGTAGCAAAAAGAATCTTGAAAAAGTGGTGGAATTGGTGGCCCAAATTGCTGCTTCAGAGAGACCACGCAAGTTGGCTGGTCAGTCTAACAAAGTAACTGTAACTGGGCGTGCTGGGAGTATGCTCTCTTGCTTTTGTCTTCTTGGAGCTTTTTTCAGTCTTATGAAATCTGTTTACAGGGGACAAAGAGCACTAAACACCTCTTCTATGGTCCAGTGTCTCAGGGTCTTTCTTTAGAGTATCCAAGGGATAACAGGGCTGTACAGGCTAATTTAAAACCTGGAAGACAGATTTAGGAATATCTGTATGTCATCATCGAACTAACCTCAAATGCTCTGTGGTGGGCAGCTAAGTAAAAGAGTGTCCATTCCTAGGGTTCACTGAGAGTTTGTAACTTTGGTGTTCTATTGTTAAAAACTGAGTATCCATGTATCTTACAAAAAATCTGGCTTAAATATTTCAAGTAATGAAGACTACAACATATAATTTTATCCTACAGTTTTAGGATAGAGGCCAAACCAATATTCAGGAGATTCACTTTCAATCCCAGTTCTTTCAAGTATTGTCTCTGCAAAAAACCTAACTAAAAATCAATTTCTGTGCTTGGTCTCCAGCAGATTTTAGAACAGTATTTTCTTCTTTATGGCTCTTGTCTTCGAGGGTGGTGACAATTCTAATACATTTGCAAGATTTCTATAGCAAGGAAGCTTCCAGCCTGGTTCAAATCACAGGGAGAGTGAAATCACAACTGTGTTGTTTGAGCTCCAGGATTCAGGGAAACTGTTATTTATGTTGCCTGTGCTTCTCCACACACAGATAAAGACATATGTCCAAAGAGTTTAGCAAGAAAGAGGAAGATGGCTAAGGGAGCTTTTCATCTTAACTCACCAATACCAGTTGCACACATTTCTGCATCATGTGAAGAGAAACTGTAAGAGCTCCACTGCCCTCAGGACTCCCAGAAGAGGCATGTGTTGCAGCAGTTGTTTTAAATGCAATTGTGATTTAGGAATTGATTTTCGGTAGTGCCTCATAAGTCTAAATACAATTTTTTTACTACATATCAAAAAACATCAGGTAATGGGAACACCTGAGAGAGAACCCAGATTTCCGTTCTGTGTATGTTTGCTATTGAATTCTTTCTGTTGCTCTGACTTGGTCTTTTTCTTTGGTTCACTGAAGCACTGATTAGATGTACAGTATCATATCCCATGTAATTATTAGCATCCAAGCACTGATTTGATTATAAGGCAGCAGATGTAAGAAAAAAACATTATAGTAATAAGGACATGAATTTAGCAGCCGAATTTTGCTATGGCTGGAAACCTCTTTGTGAGGAGCAAGTGCTGCAGTGTTTTGCCTGGCATTAGTTTAATGTGCCCTTCAAAGTGATTTTTATCAGTAATTGGAGAAAATAGGAATGTAAACTTTTAGATTTTTCTTTGGTGATGTTACAATTTATATCTCCTGCTCCAGTGTGAAGATTGAGCCAGCAATAAATTCACTCTGGTAAGTGTTCAGGCTTTTTCAATGCTGATGATAACAGCTTTGTGTCCCTGCCTTCATGAAGCAAGCTTTACCATGCAACTGACTCCAAAATTACATGCCACGAGGCTCAAGAAATCATGGGATTTGTTAAGAAATAATAAGACTGGCATTTTTTATTTGCTTGTATAATTTCTAAGTTGTCCAGACTACTTTCTTTTCTCCCCTAGAAGCCAGAGTAAAAGCCACAATCTTTATTCAGTGGCAGGACTTCTGTAATTGGTCTTTTAAAAAATGAAGTATGTGGGAACTAATGGCACTTATCTGTGAGTGCCCAGTAGTATATTAAACTTATTTAATTTCTTGCCATTGTTTGGCCTCCTTTGCCCTCTGGGTCTTAGGGACCTTGAGTGGTTTGTATTGCTTACCTATTTTAAGGTCTCTCCACAGACTCGTTAGCTCATAAATTAGACTGTGCCAGCTTATATGCTATACCCTAGGCTGATAATCCTTTCTCTAACCCTTCCTTGCTGGTGCTTCGTCTTGCTGCTGAGGGAGCTGGTTTTGCATCCCTGTATGACGTATGGTGTGCATTCTGCATAGCTTGGAACTGAAGAATGGCTGAATTCTCTCATTTGGGAAAAAATTGTGTCAGCCCCTCTGGCTGCAGGACTTAGGATGATGGAATTTTCACATGGTTGTCATTTAACCTTGATAAGTGACGTGGTTACATGCAGCAATAACTGGCAAGTGCTGGAAACACATCTCTGTCCCTGCAGTCCTCTGACCGTAACTTCAGAGCAGCAGTGACAAAGTTCATTGGTGGTGAGGGAGATTTGAAGGCAAATAATAGGGTTAGCACACCCTTATTCAATGCCATCTGGAAGAGGAATACAGAGTGGGATCTGGTCCTCGTATAAGGAGTACGAGGCTCTTCTAATAATTTGATTTATCACTGGATGTCCTTGAGAAATGGCTGCATGGTTTAGAAGACTACAGATTTAATTTCAGTACTGACCCTAGGAAGAAAACAGTTGTTCTGTTTTCTTCTCTCTCCAATCCTGTGGTATCACAAGGTTTATGAACTGGACTTTTAAATCAATAAGATCTATTTTTCCCCTCTGTAACTTCCATACAGATATTTCGTGCTTTTAGAGAGACCATTGTAATGTGTGAATTGGCAGGCCAGGATCTCCTTTGTGAGTCTGGTTTCTGATTTAAATCTCCATTAGTTTAGACCAGAGGTTGGGGCTCTTCACACAGCATTGCTGTGACACCTGTGGCCTTCCTACATGTCAAGTCCATCTTTTTCAGTGTTCCTTTTAGCAAATCTGCTTGAGTGTAATCTTGAAAACTGTGCTTGAGTTCTGAAAGCTGTGACTATTGCAAGGCTCTTAAAACACTGCTAAGGTATGTGAAACTTCTGGACAATTCTTTAAAAAGGGAACTAGGATTTCTTAAAATATTATTTTTTCCGGATGTATGGTTTATACAGTAAAGTTCAATTTGCATGCGTACATGCGCAAGTACTCACCCATAATTTTCCCCAAGATTGTTTAAGCGTTTTATTTTCTTCCACTTTCTTTATTTACATCTCACTGACTGTAACCTTTATATTACTGTGTTGGATGTTCTTATCTGATGGATTTTTTCTTTAGGTAACCAGGGGATGTATGTTCAAGAAAATCACTGCTATGATTCTAGGGCTTCAATTATCTCCTGGGGCTCTGCTTTAGGAAGCATACTTTCACAGTTTCTGCCTTCATGAGAACCTTCTGATTGAATAATCGCCTTGAATTCCATTAGGAACCATGTGGTTTTTTCTGAGCAAAATAAGGAGAAGGCGGTTATTTTACCATAAGCAACACATTTAATTTTCTTGTAGTCTATCTTCACTTTACACATGTGCTGCTCCTGTTGTCATTCATTAATTTTCCTTTTGAGATCCTTGTTCAGTCATTATTTTCTGCCAAGTCCTAAAGAATGTATTTATATAGGGTTTTTTTTTCAACTCATCCTTCTTTCTCTGAATTAATTATAAATTGAATTATTTGCTATCTGCTTGTCTATGTTCCAAGCAAATGATAGTTGTGTGTGCATTCGATTGCCTCAGTTATTATTTTATATATTTCAGTTTCTGAAGTAATCATAGTTTGACAAGTGCTGTCCATTCTACTGCATGTCAAAGACTCCACGCTCAAAGGGAAATTACAGAGAAAACATGTTCCGCAGATGAAAGTGCTACGTGACTGTCCATTTAAGGAACCAGTATGGCTTCTTTCCTTGGCCATGCAGCTATAACAGAGTTTTAGTTAAACTAAAGTGAGTCTCCATAAATAAAGTAGATATTTTCCTGATACAGATTAGGGAAAGTGATGCATATGACTCAATGTAATGTATTGGTTGTTTTGTAGCTGTGATTAAACTACGACTACTTGTGCAGTTGTAGTATAGGCAGCATTTTCTTTTATGTTATGAAGAGTCTTTAATGCTTATGGTTGACAGCCAAATCAGAGAAGCATAAATTCAGATGGTTACAAAAGAGTATGAGCTATGGTACAGTAAACTAGGGTGTCTGTCTCTAGCCTGCCAGGTTGCCGTGGGGGATTTGCCTTCTGCATGTTTGTTCTGTCACTGGCCTCTTCGCTAAGGCTCACAACAAACAGAGTAGCTGGGAGCATAGAAGGTGGTTTTGGCTCATGTCTTAAGAGATATTTAAGGATGTTACAACAATGGGATCTAAATAATTTTGGTATCTGAAGACCTTTCAAGATATAGGTCTTTCTCTTTTTTCTTTTTTTTTTTTTTCCTCAATACATGTTTATACAGAGAAGTTCATCAAGAGAGATTTATGCTGAGCACTTTGATTCCAGTCCAACATAACCTTCAAACTTGTAGTCAATTGTCAAGCTCTCGGGTAATCCCATTGAAATACCTGTGTGAGTCCTTGGCTGGAAGAGAATAGATTTGGCATCCTCTAGCTTGCCACTGTAGAGAACCACTTGTCTAGCCAGAAATTGCTCATCACAAGCACACACACAAAAAAAAAGCCCTGTGATTGCCAACTCTTCTTGTGTCCTCTGAGTAACTGAATAGTTTCTGAACAGTAATGATATTTTATATCTGATGACCCAGAATCCAGGGGTTATGTCACCATTACTAAACAGTTTCTCTAGTGGGGGAGCACTGAGTGATCACCAGTGTGTGCTGATTATCTTTTTGGGTCAGTGGCTCTCGGTAAGTTCGTTCAGATTCATTGAAATGTTGGCAGTTCAGTCACTTTTATATAAAACAGTTTTGTGCCTCTCCTACAAATGAACAATTGGGAAGCCATTGATTTCACAGCCTGTTCACTTTAGTGAACCTGATGGTAGATGAACAGAAGGAATGCACTAGGTAAACGTTTTTATCCAAGGTCTCAGTAAGCGTTTCACATCACTTAGTGAACAGCAGACACTGTGCTCTGCCCAGTCTGGACATGCTGCCTGTTTGGGCATTGTAGGTGTCAGAGCTTTGGCATCTTGTCACTCTTAAACAGATTACTTTAGTTGTAAAGCTGAGCTATAGTTTATTATGTTTTAATTATCTTGTGCCACACTGCTGGGATTTTTCTCTTCTCAATCTTGAGCTACAGAATAGAAGTGAAGACAAAAGTCTGTTTTCTGGTATGCTTTGTGCTGCCTGGAAAAGGATGTTTATTGTTGTTGCACATAAATAAATAAAGGAGGGAATGTTTTGACTCTCTACATTATCATGAATGAAGATGCTATATTCTGTAGCCAGTATTTTTGGGTTGAGTGCACTCATACTCCTGGGAATGTGTTAATTATTTCATGTTTTGAATCCCCCCTTTATGGAAAAAAAGCAGCATGCTTGCCTTCTGATGATAATGGACTTTTTGCATGGCACCCAGAAGAAGCATTGCTTCGGTTCTCAGGTCTGATGTTTCATAGATGTTTTCCCTGTTGTTGGGGAAAAGAAGGGACGGATAAGAGAAAATGCCAGTAGATGTCTGAAAATTGTGACCCAAATTCTGTGATTACAAAGGCCAAGCCAGGTGTGGCAGTGTGAGACAACAGGAGGTACTTTGTGGTTTGGGTTTCACAAAGCTTAAGAGAACAATGGCCACTGTGTTTACCTGGGAACTAGTTAGAAAAATTATATGTAATTCCAAATAACTGTAGCTGGGTTGTGTTTGCTTGTTGCTGTTTTTTCCTTTCAAATGGATTTAATTAATGGTTTTATTATTTTCTTTCAGATCTTGGTCATGCACCATAAAAGTAACTGGGCTTTTTTCCAGTGGCTTAAATGTGACCTGCTCTACAATTAGCTTTAAATTAGCAGCCAAAATAAGGCAATGAAACCAGCATTGGAGACTGAAGTTGTGCTGCCTTCAAGGGAGATGTTAAGAACCTCCTAAAAGTTTTTGTTAAGGGATGACTTTTACCCCACAAATCAGCCACCCAACTCTTCTATCTTTCAAAGTACCGATGGATGCTGAAATGTATCCAGATAAACCAGATAACATTTTACAAACTCACTTTTGTTCAGCCTCCTGTTCTTACCATCATATCTGCGTTTAGTCCCATTTGTATGAGAGCTTCTTTAAGGAAAAGACTCAGTAAACTCTTCAGCAATCTTTGTTTATGTCTATGGGTGATATTTCATACACTGTAATTCTTTGGACACTACTAAATTAGTATTACCCAAGATTGGAAATGTTTATCAGGCCTCCTAGAACCCTAGCTGTAGTAGTTATGGAAAAAAAAAAAAAAGAAGGAGAAGACTGCTTTGAGGTGCAAGCAGATTGAATATCTGATTTCTTTCTTCTGTGTTACTCCTAGTCATCCTGATGATCTGAACAGGATAACGTGGGATTTTATTTTGTGCCATGTATTGGAGTGGTAGGGGGCAGGGTAAAGACCTTTTTTGCAATAATCATTAATCGAACAATTATCAGGCTTATTCTGTCTGTGGGATGATGTACTGCCATGTTCATGCTCTATTCTGGATCCTTTTTTCCCTTTACATCTGTACAGAATTCCTGTACACATTTGATTTGTAGAATTTCATTTGCCACTCAGATATTCAATGAAGAGAGAAAAGAAATTCAAATCAAATTTTGCATTTGTGGGTTTGAGGGGCACAAAGCAATGATTTTTTTGTAATTAGTGTGACTTTAAATCAGTCATAGATTTTAAAAGTTTGGGTAAGAAAATATATTAATGTGGAATATTCTGATTAGTTATTAAGATTTTTCTGTTTACCATAAGAATGGTGAAAGACTGGAATAGGATTTATGCAGAGGTTGTGGTGCCTCTGTCCTTGGAGGGGCTCAGCATTCACTTGGACATGGGCTTGAGCAGCCTCTTCTAAACAGACCTGTTTTGAGCCAGGTTTTGGTCTAGATGGTCCTGAAAGTCCCTTATGACTTCAGTTGTTGTGATTCTGTGATTCCATTCATCATTTTGAAGAAACTCACTGCTAACCATGCTTTCCATGAAAAGGAGCTCTCTCCCTCTTCCCTTTCCCACGATGTGTGAGGTTACAAAGGTTTCTAGTAGAAGCTGTGTTAGCACACATTTCTGAAGAGTTACTGTCTCCATAAAATCTCAGAAATTATGTCCTTCTTACTAAATTATTAAGAAGGTTACTCGTTACTCAGGGATTTATCTGAAACAATGAAAGAAGAAGAAAAAATATTTGTAAGACTTAATGAAAAAAGAAAATTGAAGTGAGACAATCTTTTCTGTAAATGCTGTGCAGTCGATAAGAAGGAGTTGTAAGTAACATTGCACCTCTAGTGATTCCGTCACTGAACAACTATTATTCAGTGAATCGATTTGACCCAACACTTCAGAATTTTGTTTGCAAAATATGTTTTACCAGGCTGTCAGTTAGCTTGGGACGATGGAAGAAAAAATACCCTATTTTTTTTTTTGGTGGAAAAACAGAAATAACAGAAATAACAGCTGCGGTTACAGCTGGTGAATGCAGTAGGTAGCCATAACATTTTCCAAAATGAGTGAGCAGTTCAGGACACAGTGGGGCAGGTGCAAGTCAGGCTAGAATGAAATCAAGTCAAAGGAGACCCTTCAGCTTCATAAATTAGGTGATTATTTCTGTGATGCATCCTGTTCAAGGATATGATTCTTCCAGATCTAGTTATATTTTCACAGATTACTGGCTGGGTCGTGATAGTGCACTTTAACTCTATTTGGGAGCAAGACCAAGGATAAATGGAATCGCCTTTGCAATCACTCTTTGGTCTGTTGTTGGCCATATGTATGCCTAAATCATCTCTGTAACATTGCTGATCAAATACAATGAAACAATTACAGGGTGCATTCCCAGGTACAAATTACTTTCTGTAGACCACTTGTGTTAAGTTCCTCTGAAAATAGCCCAATTGCTTGGTCCTGTTCCAGCTGGCCTGGCTGAGGACTATTCAGTATTCTGGTTTTCACTTGTATCTCACTTGCAGCATCCTTTGGAAATGAGTAGCAGATGCCCAGTTTGATGGTGCAGGTCCTCTGATCATTGAGCACATATGCTCCTTTGTCATTCTGTCTCAATAATTGAAAGTAGTGTCAGATGAGGAAACAAAACAAAACTCTGCTAAGATCCTAAGGAAAAATTGTTTCTGCCTAATCTGCTGGATGATTTTTCAGTTTACAAACAGTTCCTCTGCACATTTATCATCTTCTGTCTCGGGGAAGTCTGTCAGTACTGGTAGCTCTTGGAATTGCTTCCTGAGTGCCTCAGCCCACTCACCACTTTTTCCTTTGCTATTGTATTGTATTTCATGTAGAGAATGTTTCAGTTAGTAATCTAACTTCTTGGTAATTAAGGTTTTTTTTCTCACCTCCTTGACTTTGTGGAGACATTCATGACATTCATATGTGTAGTTATTGTCTAGCCATTTAGTTCTGTACTATTGAACAGAGAAATGGTGTTGGTGGAATAAGAAGGTTTTTTTGGAGCTCTCTTTACCAAAATTTATGGTTGGCATCTTTGTCAATTGCCAGCCATGTATTTCCACTTGGACCCACTGAAATGGAAACTCTGGTTTTATGATGATGCATGTTTACATATATACCTTTTTTAAAATTTCAGTATAAAGATATATTTCATCTAAGATTATTTCAGCTTTATCTTTCAAAACCACCAGAATTAAGTCCTTTACCCATTTGGACATGTGCAATCAACAAAAAAGGCAAGATGTGCTGCAAGTTATTAAAAGGTTGCTTATATCTGCTTTCATCATACAGCATGGAAAATTTCTTGCAGCATCTATCAGAAAATACTTCACAGCTGATTTTCCATGGCATGTCATACCATATTGTTAGAGGAATATCTTGTGCATTGTGATACTCTTAGGCAACACAGGGTGCAAAGGAATGATTTTTACAGAGGACAATAAAACAGAATCTTTCTAAAGTCATTTAACATTATAGGAACTGAGACAGCAGTTTCTATTCCTGATTCAGTGGCAGATAATGCAGAGCAGGGTGAAACAGGGATTAATAAATGTTAATTTACAAAGTTTTGACTTGGGGGATTTAACTCTTCTATCAAAGAGATTTGCAGAAGTTACTAGTTAATGAGAAGTGATGGGACTTGAAGTGGTGTTTGAAAGAACTGTAGGAACAAAGAGACACAAGCTCCGTTGCAGAGCTGATAGCAGTTTGGGGAGATGAATTATGGGAACACGAAAGGTTTGATGTTGGAGGATATGAGATGAATATTTTTCTGGTAAAATTAATTGGTTCTGAAAGATTAGATAAATGAGATCTTTTAGAGCTTTCTTGAATCTGAAGAGAGCTGTTATCTACAAGGAAAAATGTGTGGTGATGATGACTATTAGAAATTCTATTTTTACAGTTAATTTTTAAAAAAGCAGTCTAACAAAAAGAAGCAAACTGTGTGCTCATAACTTTGTTGTTCTGAATTATACATCTTTTTGTGATATATAAATGTAATGGATAGGCTTAAAAGCATCCCTCTCTTTTTTGAAGTGCATTCTGATCAGTTCTGGGTTGGATGTAGGGAGACACTTATTTTCAACTTCAAAAATAGTTGTACAGAAAAGGCAAGGACCATATCAGCTGGGATCTGTTCTTATTTTACCTCCACTGATTCAACCGCCCTCAGGCTTTTAAGAGATTTATAACTAGACACTTGAGAAATGCTATCAAAATATGCAGTGAAACAAGAATAATAATTACCATGAGAGCAACAGTGAAAAGGCTTGTTGCCAATTCCACAGACATCAACTAATCAGAGTAATTTAAGTCTTGGACACATTTCAGAAAGGCCATTTATATAACAACTCCAAGTGAACTGTCCAGCTTGGGAGCTCTTCCCTCTGTTGCTAATTTATCAGCTTTCATTCTGAGAAAAACAGAAGATACTGTTAATAGTTTTAAAGAATTCTGTAGTAAAGGCCACAGATGAAATGTAGAGCTTTTATTAGCCAGAGCTGTGGTTTGCTAACTAATGGAGGGATAGTTTTTGTTTCTCACCTATGTGTCATGCTTGACAGTAATAATAGCTGTGTTCCACATTCCTCTTGTTCAGAAAGTCCTTTCTGCAAAGTTCAGTGAATGGCCTCAAACAGCGGAGATGGTGTTGATGAAAAACACCCTTTCAATCATTCTGAAACATTCCCTAATTACATGCCTTATTTCACAGAACCTCTCATCTGAAATATCTTTAGGCCCTCTCCACACTTCAATTAAGAGTATTCACACCAGAGTAGGATATGTTAATGAAATTACTGACCCATCCTTCAGGCCTTTGCTACAAGAAAGATCATTTGAAGCAATCAGTTTTGTTTGCACGAAGGTTGGGTCCCACGAACACGGTGATACCAGGCAGTGCAGCCCACCAGACTAGGGACTTTGAGCAAGAAACATGCATTGCTTTGCCCAAAAAATTTGTCACGAATAGTTTTGTATTACGCATGTGTTAACTTTACGACCAAACGAATAATAGGCTTTTTTGGAATCCGTTGTGTAACTCATATGAACAGCTGCATTGATATCAAGCAGATTATCCGCCACAAGGAACAGCTACAATGCCGTGCTTATACAACATTAGAAACATTTTAGGCTTTTAAAAGCAAATATTATCTTAAGCCGCACAATAGCAAAGGTGGTAGGGGCAAACTGTCATAACATTCCTTCAGCAGTGAGAGGTTTAGTACTTATTGTATAACACGATTTTAAAAAGCAGGAACACCGCTTGAGTGACTGTATGTCTGGGGGGAGGGGAAGAGTTCAGGATAAAATGAAAGGGAAATAGTTATATTTTGTTCTGTAGCTGTGGATTCTATAACACTGAAAAGAAACTTATAGAAAAGAGCAATTCCACGATATCAGCTGAGAAATACTTACTGAATTTGCAGATGAAAGAAAGGTGAGAGGATTAAAAGTACACTGGAGGGTTGTATTCGGGATGATCATGACAAATGAGAGTGGCATTCTGAAAGAAATAGAAGCCAATTCTATGTGAAATTGTGCAAAACTGTCTTTCTCAGAATAGTGACTGCTACGTTACAGGAGTGAGAAAGATGGGTGAGGAAGAGGATTCATATTTGAATTCCTAAAGGCTAAAATGGATGCTAAGAAGAAGAAGAAAAGGAAGATAAGGCTCTCTCTTCTCTTCTGAGCTCATGCAGTCTCAACAGAAATGATGCTTGCACATTGTATCCTCCAGGAGGGGTGTAAGCCATCTAGCTAGACCAAAGGAGAGGGCAAAGATGTAGCAAGTGGGATTTACATGTCTAGAAAGTGGAGAGAAATGTTAAAGGAACTTGGTTACTAAAATGGCATCAGACTGAAGTGGACCACAGAATTATTTTTCAGGTGCTTAAAACATAGTTGCAAAGGGAAACAGTTTTCTCTCCCTGTCCATTGTGGACAGGATAAGCAGTGCAGGACTTAGATGGCAGTATGGTAAATCAGTCTAGGGAGTTAGAGAAACCCTTGTGACTGAATGAGCAGTTTAAGCTCTACATTAAATTACTTAATGACATGGAAAGTCTCCACTGGTAGAGATACTTGAGAATGTATTAAGCAAGCATCTGGCAAGAATATCTGGGGTTAATTCAGTCTTCTTTCATGCAGAAGGATGTCATATATTTCTTCTTCCTCAATTTTCTAAGCATTCTGTGAAATACATAAAAAGATACTCACTTTGTCTTTCTCCAGAGAATCATTTATGTTTCTCAAATCATTTTAGTTTGAGACATTTTGGTTGATTTTAGTGATGAATAACTACTGCTGGCCAAATCTTGACTGTTGTTGCTTAAATGGACCCTGTGACTGAGGCAGAGGAATCCATGACATCATCTCAACAGACCCAGAGCAAAGATTAGTTGGAACAATTGAATTTGAGTTGATATCCCAACAGCTGGGAGTGAAGTATGGGCCTTTGCTGGAGAATCTTGTGAGACAAAACTGGGAAACAGTTTTTATCTGTTTGTCTTTCCATTTTAAAATGTCAGCTATGACAGTCTGAGTCTATGTGTGCTGTAAGAAGGGCCTTAGGGTAAAGTTAGGATTCCCTTGAGTCAAGAAACTTTGCCAATGTCTTGCAGTAGGTCAAGGCTTTGTCTCCAGTCTTTATCTCCTCATGTAATAGTGAGACCTTTCTTCATTTGTATTCTTGCCTTCAGTATTGTAGATGGAAGTCCAGGGACTTCATAAAACCAAAGATTCATGGGAATTTTTCTTAAAAACAAATCAGAGCTGGAGCAGTGTTACGTGAACGGGCTCCTTAGAGCTGGCTAAACTAGTGGCAAATGCCTTGTGCTTATTTGTGATACGATCTAACTCTGGAACTCAGATGTTCAAAGGTGCCAGACGTGTTCATGCCTTTTCCTCAGAATAGTAAATAACAGATATGTTTGTGAGTGTCCTTCAGATGTTCTGAATTCCAGGTTGTGCAATCACCCTGAGTTTCAAATTTGAGAATTAGAGCACATATTGCAATTACTCCTCTGGGATAATTGTTGTTTTGTTGAACAAGAATTTTGTTGCTTTTGTTGCTCAGCCAGTCCTGAAGTGCTAATTCTTTAAATAACAAATAAAATAATTGAATTCATATTTTATTTAGCAAGTGTGGTACCTTGTATAACCCAAAAGAGTTTTGGTTGGACTCACATTCTGTGCTGTATTATTCAGCACCTCTCTGGCTCTGAATTCAGACAGCTGTCTTGGCTCCCAACTTTTACCTGGCAAATATACTTCCTCAGAAAGCCAGTGGAGGCTGGACAGAGTACCTGCAGATTGTTACATAATGTATCTTCTAGATCCAGTTGTGTTTGATTACATAAGAATTTAAGAAAATCCTATTCTCCCATCAATTAGTAGATTTAAAATTTGTTTATTTTTGATGGTCTGACTGATTCAGCATTTGATAGGTCTATCCCAAAGCTGAGAGAGATGGAGCAAGCATCTTTCTTTACAGATGCATTTAACTTATTTTCTTAATTACTATTTCTTCTACAAATAGTTATAATGTAGGGGTTTTTTGTTTGCACTTTGATGGTGCTAAACAACCTTCAGTTAGAACTTTTCCAAGTCTTCTCTAAATGTATTATTTTATTTTTTCATCTTTAATCCTCCCTTGAACTCTTTTTATTCTCTATAATTTATTGTGGCCTTCTCAAGACAAAAGAAACCAAATCAAACAAAAAACCAAAACAAACCCATTTTTCCTCCCTCAAAGACTGGTGGTTAATTATGTCAGTATGTTCACCTTTTGAAAATTAATCAGAATTTGAATTCTTCTCAAGAAAAACTATAATCTAAGCAGATTTTTTTCTCTATACTATTCAAGACATCAGGAGTAATGCATAGAGTAAAATCTCTACGCTGTGGTTATGTCTGGCAATGTAGTGTAAAGCATGCAAGGAGCGTCTTGTCAGGTAGTTAGTGGGACAATAATGAAAATATTAAGATATTACTTGCCTTTGGGAGGGAACTTGGAATAAAGGCTTTTTTGAAGGAGCTTGAATAGGACATGGCTTCTGAAAGTCTGAGCTAGTAAACCCACCCCCACTAGGTCTAGCTGTACACTTCAATATCTTCTCCTTCCCATTAAAATAATTTCTTCAGACCAGACAGGGAGCATGTACTGAGGTATATTGCACGAATAGAGGTGGTTTGGGTTTTTTTTTGTTTTACTTACTAACCAGTATTATTGGTTTGATATATTAAGAAACCTGCATGTAGGTTCTTAGACCTTTCCAGCACAGGGGTGATTTCAACCGAAAGCATACGATTATTTTACCTTTTTGATTTTTTTCTAATGGTGGGAGGAATTTTTTTCAAAATCTTTGAAAGGCATTCTGTCTTTTTGGGAGCAGTCTTGACAATAATGTCTATCTAAACCTATCGGACCTGAAAGAAGCCTATTTGCATCCCCTATGGTGTACAGCAGTTTAATGAAAAAGCTATATAAAACTGTGCTGTAATTTGCCAGGTCAAATTGCTCCATTGTTTTCAGGCAGGAAAGGTGGCAATTTGGGAGCATCCTTTTAGATTTCAGTTTTGCCAGGTATATGATTATGAGGAGGTATGATGCTCCTGGATGGAGAAAAATCAGTTTTCCACCAGAACTGTATTTAAATATAGTATTTAGAGAGCAAATCATTCCATCCTCTCAGAAACACCTTTGGAAGGAAGATTCCTACTACTAATAGAAACCAAGCTTTGCATATATACAAACTTTATCTGCTTTGTTCATGAAAAGGGAAGTCTGTCTGTATGAAAGCAAAGGTCTAAAATTCCCCTCTCTTTGTATCTCCCTCTTCCTAGAATGTTTAATATTTACTGCTAAATTATATGGTATGAATTGGAAAAAACATATTTTTTTGCATACGGAAAAGAACAAGTCTTTCACAATTTTCAGTTACTGAAAGATCTTCAAAATAGGCCTTTTTGAGGTTTGGAGGGGGAGGAAGAGTTATTTTATTTTACTCTTTCATCACCATTTCTGTGCAGTTGATAAATGATGGTCATTCTTTGCTACTTCCCATGAATTATTACTTCTGCCCACAAGAGTGGATATAACACAGAAAAAAGAAAAAATAATTTTCTTACCTGTAATTTTGCTTTCTCTCAGTATTGATTTAGTGCATAGCAAAGACTTTTTTTATACTAAAATGGTAATCTGTCTTATGTTTGGTCTGGAATAGAATTCCTTGGAGTTTTTTTATTTGTCTGAATGGAAAAAAAGAGCAAGGATCGCATAAGGTTAAACTTTCACATATTTGCACCCTGTTGTGTTTCTTTCGTTTGGTTCAAAGCTGCTATTTGTGCGTAAGTTTTGTGTCTTCTGCTGTGAAATTCTGCTTCTAGGGAAGGTCCAATGGTCAATCCGAGTACTGAAACTCAAATAACAGGTTTTTAAAAAGAGATAGGAGAATTGCACAACCCACCCTCTCATCTAGGTCATTATTATAATGCTGGAATATGCAAGTGGCAAAGCCATCACAAGAGAAAACAAAAGATAAAAAAAAGAGAGAACCAATTTAGCTTTTCCAACGTGAATACGCTATGAAGGAAACTATGCATCTGAACATCAGACATCTGAAGGATTAAGCTAGTATTAATGCCAACTCCATGTATGCCAAACTTGATACTGTTTCAATTTCACTGTTTGATAGCAATCTTCATGGGGAGAAAAAAAATACAGCTCAGGGCGGTGAGATTGTAGACAGTAAAATAAAAGAATGCAGTCAAATCATCTTATGTTTTCACTGAAAATCTTTCTGCCATTTTAATTGGATTTCATTTAATCAATGGGGTTTTTTTTCACATTTGGGCTTTGGATACTGACAAAATTTTGAACCAGGTTGAATAACTGATGCCTGTACCAGCTGCTAAGGCTTCCTACTTAACCTGTATTGCTATTTGGTTTTGTTTGTTTGAACCTATGAAACCTTCTAATCTGCTACCTGTTTCAGGGACAGAGAACATTTTGGGATGTGGAAGATTCTCCCTTTCATAATGGCTGACAGGAAAAGCTCTAGCTAAAATTGCTTAAACTGATGAGTAGCTCCATCCATATCCATGCTACATTTTGATTTTGAATAGCCTCTGTGGAAAAAATGGGAGGAAAAAAGTGCAGAAGTTTCACTGTTGAAAGACTTCTTGGTTTTTGGGCTTTTTTTTCCATGTCTTTCTATTCATCTTCCCGGGGGCAAACTTAAATTATTTATTTTGAAGGCTCTTGCTTCATCCCCCATTAGATGTTTCTGCTAAAGTTGTATTGACATAAACATTTGCATAAATCCCAGTTCAAAAGAATACTTAATTGAGGGAGTTGTTAGAGAAACAGCTGCCAGGTGACATCCTGTCACTGCAAGGCTGGAGAGGCTGGCACACACCTAACATTTTTCCCTTTCTGCCTGTTGTGTATAGACAGCTGAGTTGGCCAGAAATTGGACTTCATGTAGTAGAGAATAAAAGATTGGTCCAGATATTCTAGATAGCCTGAATGTTACTGACTCCTCATTAATTATTTAGCATGATTTTGCTCACTCACTGTGATCATTCTTCATCCAAAAAAATCAGGAAGCTGTACAAATCTTACTGATGCACAGAAGCACCATAACATCCCCTTGCATATGAGCAAACAATGGGGGAAATAAGATTAATACAGTAATTTTCCAATGTTCGTATGGGTTCTGTCTTATCAAAGTCTATTACTAAACATAGTCAGAAGCATTCTAATCACTGATATTTTGTTTCACCTTCAATTAAAAGAGTAAAACTAAAGATTTTTGGGGTTTTTTTTAAGGAACAGCATTTAATTTTCATTATTGCTTCATGTCTCCTTACTCTCAATTTCAAAAAGTATGTGAGGGGATACCAGAGGGGCTATAGGTTTTTCAGGGGTAAAGAAAGAGATGGGGTTTTTTTCCCCTCTCAACTGAAAAAGATTAAAAAGCATTGTGTTTGGGTTTTGTGCATGTATTCCATGGCCAGGAGAACATTCTGTTTTCACTGATGTAATGGTGGGAGTTGTCAGGGATAGACATCAGCCGTTTTTTTCCTATACACTGGTTAAATCCAGGAATATGATGGTACAAGAAACACAGCCCGTGTTTTATTAGGTTTCATATTTTATAATCTATTTTTGCTGTATTCTGCAGGCAATGGCACCTTTGCTTAATACATGGAGCAAAGGGAAAGGATTTAGTATAGACCAAGATGGTAATTGCCCAATAAAAGTTTCATTTGCAGCTGGGCAGTGATTAATGCTTGACAGATGAAACCGAGGAAAAAAAAGAGAGAGAGTGTCTATCAATGCCTTTTAAAGGATAACAAGCCAATATGTTTGTTTTTCAGTTTTCAACACTCAGGATGATAGGAGGAGATACACGGCTGCTAGGTAGTAATGTATTTGTGGGTTATGTATGTCTTTGTCATGAATGACATTGTAAAAAAATATAAATTAAACCTTTGGATGCACTTTTGATGAAACAATGATAAAGGATGTATCATTCTGTCAAGAGTATTTATACTTGTCCATTCATTCAAGGTAGAGTAAAAGATCTGGTTCTTAAATGCATAGTTAAGTGTCTAAATTCATGCCACGGTTTTGGCTTGCCTTTTTCAGCTTTTGCAAATCATGTTACATGTCTGAATTTGACAATGTAAAGACAATGTGAGAGATAGCTGTAGGATATATCTGCTTTACAGGAAATGTGCTTGAAAACTAGAAAATTATCTTTCAAAAATGTACACCAGCTAAAACAGGGCTTCATCTGATCATGTCTGATAATGAAATGTATATATCTCTAAATCAAAGCCTTCACAGTGGTTTTAGCTCACTGAATTAGGTGCTGGATTCTTGGTTATTTTAAAGCAAGGTAAGGACCAACAAAATGCTGAGCATTGCCATCTTTTGACACACTAAGAGCAATTGCTGACCAGATCATCCAGGTTCCATTTGAGATTACACTGTAGCCACTCCAGACCTTTCTCAGAGCTGTCCCGTCCGTCTTCTAGGTGTTAGTGCTCCAACAGCTATACTTCCACATGGGTGGTATGATGCAGAGTTTGGAAGGAACCTTGGCAGTAAAATGACAGCGATGTTCAGAGGCAAGGCAAAGAGGAAAAATACCATGACATTAATTACTCTCAATGAAGCAGGTTTTCTCCAAATGCAAGCTCAACAGAGTCTTGCTGTGCTTGAAATCCCTTAGGCCAATAAGAGACATGAGCCAAGGCTTTGATTCTCACCTTCCATCTCTCACAATGAGTGTAACTGTCCTGATGTGCATGCTGGACACCATACACTTCCCGGGGAGAGGTAGTTTAGGACTTTTTCAGTCTCCTATTTACTTATTTATTTATTTGACATATTATTTAGACTAGAATGGTGCCAGTTGGAAGGGACCATCAATGATTACCTAGTCCAACTGCCTGACCAATACAGGCCTGGACAAGTTAAAGTATATTATTAAGGGCATTATTCAAATGCATCTTAAATGTTGACCATGACCAAAGTGACAGGCTTGGGGCATTGGCCACCTCTCTAAGAATTCTGTTCCAGTGTTTGACCACCCTCTCAGTAAAGAAATGCTTCCTAATATCTAGTTTCACTCCAAAAAAAAAAATGAAAGCTTTGTGCCAGTCATCTAAACCAACCAGTATTCTAGTGATGACTAGTTGTCAGCAAAGTATTCTCTTTGTCTCAGTTACAAGAAGGTATTTAACAACTGAAGCAACATTAAATCACCTTGTCATTTTCCTTAGAAACTGATCTAGATTGTGGCACTACATAAAAAAGGATAAGAATATATATAGATAAAAAAATAAAATATAATAAATTATAAAAAAAAAGTTTTAAATGGGTCAGAAAAATGTTGTAAGGGTGGTAAAGACTTCATTTTTCAGAAATTTCATCTAGGAGCTCTGAGATAGTTGTGCTGGTAGGACTGTTTGGAGCAGCAGGCATTAGCGAGAGCTAATGAAAGGGAAAAGGAAAAGGAGCTGACAGATAAAGAAAATTATTCTTCTTGTAGTGTCCCTTGATTTTCGTTAGAAGAAAACAATTAGCAGTGAGGGCAGTAGAAATGATAGGAGTAGGCAAGCTAGATAATTACATGCAGGTAAGGATTTTTTGAGAGGCCTGCTAACTAGAATACCTTCTTTAGTGAATATTGCCTTGGTGAAATCTGGGGACTATAAATTCAGCAGCTCTTAGTGGTTAAGCAAAACTCCAAAAGAGAAGGTGTGGGTATTAATTTTGCTCTTGAAGACTTGGACACTTTTCCTTAATTTAGCAAATCATAGTTAGGATCCTTTCTATTTTATGTACAATCTATCAGTTTTCCTTAGTCTGAGTACTCCACAACATAGACAGACAAAATTTTTTATTGTCTTATTTCATAGTGGTGGGTGTTTGGTGTTCTCTTTACCTGACCTGTGATATGATCAGGACAAAAGCAGAGGGTTCTGAGTTATCTGGGATGCCCATAATAATCAGTTGCATATCTGTGCAAAAATCAGAACCCTTTTATCTGGAATATGATACTTTTGTAGGTCCAGCTCATGGAGAGATTTATCTGGCTAAAATGATAGTCATTCAAAATGCCAATCTGTTTTGCAGTAACATCTTCTTGAATTCTCTGAAGTTAGCAGCAGGTTTGTCCAGGATAAAAGTCAGGATCAAACTGGAGAGCCACCTTCTGTCCTTGACTTTTGTTGCTTAGTATCTTTTTATATTAATGATGGTGATGTCAACTGGGGCCATTGTTTGCTGCGCTGTGAAAAATAGCAAGCACCCTAGTCAACTTAAATTTAATTATGTTTTCCTATTTAAGTAGGTAAGGAGATGATCAATATGCATGGGAGAGTATATAACACCGTGTAATAGTACTTTCTGAAAGGTCAATGTTTTATATTTTCGCCATGTTTTCAAGTTCTTCACAACATAACTGTTGATAATCAGACCTAATCATCAAAAAAATCCTAGTGCAGAGAAAAAAATTGATTGATCTCATTTAGAGGAGAGAGAATTTTTCCTGAAAATAGGGAAACTAATGAGAAAATAATTTTTTTTTCCTCTTTTGTGTAGGCATTAAGTAATTGTTACCTTACTAAAAAACTTTTTCAGCTAGAAAGTTTTTAGAAGTCACATTTCACATAAGAAATGTCAGTTGCTCTGGCTTAGCTTGGGATGCCCTTTGGGTATTTTCTAGTTCAGGCATAGTGCCGTAAGCTTACAGTCAAGCTTATTTTTCAAAAGGATTGATGGCTGGGGACTGTTGGGAAATTGCTTTCCCTCTTCTTTATCAGTATAAGGTACAGAATCACCTGCTGTTTAGAATAATTTCCCTTTGGAAATCTAGATGAATAATGGGCAGGGAAGAAAAGCAAGGATTTTACATTGTGCATATATCAAGGCTTTTTCTGTCTTAATAAATTCCTAAATATATTGGATCATTTCCATAGCATGTGAACTTGAGACCTGACCGCTAGGTCTATTTGTACATCTCAGTCAAAGACTTTGTGCTCTTCAGGATCTTTATTTTATCATATGTGTCACAGTAATAAATACTATTAATAAAAACCATTGAGATTACAAAGAAAAGATTTTCTGAGCTTTAGGTATTGCTGCTACTAGTCTAACACTGTGTTCTGAGAAGCTAGCGATGGAGCAGTAGTAAAATGGCATTCTGTAGCTTTTCAGCCTTAGCCAATAAGCTTGTACTTAGGGAGCCTGAACACTGTGCTACAAATCTAATTAGGTTTTTCGTTTGTCATATTTTTAAGTAACATATTGCCTTCTGGGAGGTCCAAGTATTATTTAAATCTTGGCCCAGTTTCCACAAAGTTCTTTGCAGGGAACTTTCTACCCCCTTTTGTGGGATTCTCTTTGCACAGGTGCCAGCATCAGTGGGTACCCTGAGGCTTCCCCGCTCTCACTGGTATCTCTCCCTGAGCTCTTGGTGGAGCAGGGCAAGCCTGTCTGCAGTTCATGTGTCTGCCTTTTAGAAAATGGGATGTAAGCACACCTTTGAAAATGGTGTTGTCTACTCTTCTGGTTTTAGATATTTTGGTAGAGAAAGCAAAAAGCAAAACTGAATGTAGCCTGCTTAGAAGCCTTTGCTGTAGGGAGCATTGTTGTTTAGTGTAATGGAAGTGAGATTTGGTTGGTACATTTAATGATTTGCCTTTAACTCAGAAAGCAGGCAGTTTACTATTATTTGGCCAATAAGGCAAATACATTCCTATGTTGAATTGGTGGGTAAGAGTGTATTTAGACTGGATGGTAAGGGTATTTTGATAATGTGAGAGACTCAGGAGGTTAGTCTGTTCTGACACCAATGACTTTGATTGATATCTCTGTAACTACTGTGGTATGATTTATGTGGCAGTAATGTAAAGGACATTCTACTTCTTTTTGCCAGTAGAGTCACAAGTACGCTGTAGGAAAGGCGAAGACTTTTAAAGTATATGAAAATAATTATATAGAAATTGTTTAGGAATGTCCTTCAACATGCTGTTAGCTCAGTTTGCCAAGACAAAGAATTTCTGGATATGAGGAGGATAAATATATCCAGATAAATAATAACTGATAGAAAATATTTTATGTTATAATTAGGAAAATTTTTATCTATTTTATATTTGCTGGGAAAATAAAAACCACATTATTTGGTAAACATGTTAGTGAGGCTGGTCAGAGATAGACTTGGCAAAAGTCATCTGCACCTTGGTTAAAGAAAAATTTGGCCAGCAGCAGTTGATAAGTAACTGAATTGCAGAAGGTAACGTTCATTCCAACTGGTAAATTACAAGCTTTGGTAGGCTTGTGGTACAGCATTATAGAAAAAAACATATACACTGAGAAAGGTATAAATGCATAGTTCATGCATTTCCAAGGCAATAAATAATTGTTACTGCTACATTTGGAGTTGCAGCTAGTTAAATAAGCAAGAATTGTAAACACAAGGTGAATTAATCAGCATTTCTGCCAAGTTTGGTTATTCAGTAGGCCAACAAATCTACAAAGGGGAAGATGAAACAAAAGATAATATCCTTAGAGTTTTTACATATGCATTTTCCACTTCTGTATGTGGAAGTGTATGGGAAGTGTTACCAAAGGCAGAATTTGTTGCTGTCGTTGATTTCTTGATCAACTGCTGCCAGCATGTGACAGCTGAGAGTAAAAGTTGAAAGAATATATCTTGTCCACAGGTTTCTTCCAAGCAGTGAGGCAGAGTTCTTAGAACAAGATTAAAAGTACAAATATCTAGATGCTGTGGAAAAGAATAGAAATGTCAACTGTTGAATCAGATAGATTCCGAGTACCTTCATTTTTTAAAATTTCATTTTCACTGAACTCACATCACCAATAGTTACCAAAAAACCCCACAAAAAAACAACCCAACCACGGAAAAAACTGAATTCCTCTGATAAGATTTCAAACTATGTGTTCTGCCACATTTATGGGACTGTTGGGATGTTTAAAAGAAAGAATTCATGATCTTCTGTTGCAGAGGGTTTGAGAAAGGAGAGGTGCTATGTTGTTCTTGTTTTTGAAGAGTAATTTTGACTAGAATCTGATTCCTAGTTTATTCAGTTTAGATGAAGTCCTGACAAGTTTGGAGAGATATGGAGAAGAGGGAGAAATTCCTGGAAAACTTTTTTCTCAGAGCAACAAGTTGAACAAGTTGTGAGTGTGGAAGAGTCAGGAGAGCTGAACAGACTGCTCTGTTTCATGGAAAGCCGTGCTGGTTCCCTCGGGTGTTCTTGGTTGCACAGCACAGCAGTAAGCAAAAGTACTTCTGAAATAATGGCAGGGCATCATTAAAGCAGTTAATAAGTCTTGCTAACCTCTGCCTCAAGTGTGTTCCACTGAGAACAGTGGTTGGAGCCACTAGTTCAGAGGTTGCCCTTCTTAGGTGAGTTGTGACATCAGCACAAGTAATAACACTGCTTGCAGTTGCACACATGCCCAGCCAGGAAGCTTCTAGGTCTCTCCAACCTTTACTCTGCTGCACAGGGGTCACAGGCTCTCTGAGGGACTTACAGAAGTTTTAAGAGGAAGAACATGGAGTAGAGTTAAAAACAAGAATGGGAAACTGCCGGGAACAAGTGTGAACCTTCTAAATAACAAAATGGTTGCAAGCCTTTCCTTTTCTCTGCACAAACTTGCTCACAAACACATATATGCCTTGTGGGAATGTGGCTAACTCCACCACTTCAAAGTTATTACCTGTAAATTTTTTACAGAAAGATACTTACTTTCTTTGTTCTATACTTTGTGAGAAAAAATCTGGGACTGCAGTACAAGACACCCCAAAATTGGCCCTTGCTATAGGAAGTAGACTGGAAGAATCCAGGCTTTCTAAAGCTGATGACTGAATATTGAAGATAGAACATATTTAGAGACACAGAAGTCTATCTTGAAAAAAGCTGTTGTCATCCTGGACTATGTACTTCTTCCCTTGTATCCTCAGTGGATCCTGAAAGAAGATGAATAAATGCAGCCACAGTATTGTGTGGGGAACAGTCGAAGGAAAACCCAGAAATAATTGTAGATGCACTGTGCAAGCAATGCTGCAGATGGGATCAAGGTGGTGAGAGTTCTGAAGAAAGTGCATTTTTTGATGCTCTTGGAAATAATGTGGAGAATGCTCAAGAAACAGTGTATGTTTGGTTTTTGGCAGCTGTGATTTGCAATTCAAAGTGTGTGAAGTGGAGACTTCTTGGCCAAACTAAATAGTGGAAAAGAAATGAACTGAGCACTGTAAAAACAATCAATAAATTCAGTAACTGCAGAGAGAGGCACACATAATTAGTGCATATCCACCATGTGAACTTGACTCTGCATGGACAGCTGAAGCTGACACAAGAGATTTTGGGAAGCACTCTGGTGTCAGGCATCCTGTTAATTCCCTTAGATTAATTTTTTCACCTTCTGCACCTTCATTGACCATATCATTTGCTCCATCTGGCGAAGTCTGCACTGCTGATTGTAGAGACTCTAAGCATGCTTTTGTTCTGCTTTTTCCTTTGTACTTCACAGTTTAGTGGCTTACTGCCAAATGCTAAACCTAGAGGCAGAAAAATATGGATATTAACATGGCATAGACTGTGAAAATGAAAATCCATGACTGCTGTGTGGAATCTACATTAACATATTCAGAAGAATATGATAAATATTCTATGATTTTGTGAAATGATTGCTTTTTTCCATTTACTTTTCTGTGTGTACTTTGTTCTCGTTGACATCAATAGAAATTATGCCTGTGGATCTGGGGAAGACTATGCCAGAACCTTACTGGCTAAATTATGCAACTGATTATCTTGTTGAAAACTTCTTGTTTTAAAGTTAACACTCATCACCCATCTTGAGTTGTAGACCAAGACATATGTGTCCATGAATGAAATTTTAATGGCAAAAGAGTTTTACAGAAGTGTAATTTCTCGATTTCACTGTTAGATGCAATTCAGATTGCTTCTGTCCCTCCAATACCCAAGGGAACCTTTACATGTCCACAAGTTGCACAGCATTTGATTCAGAAAGGCAAGAGGAGGATAAAGTTTGTGTGTATCTCAAAGGCAAGAAGCAGTTACGTGGCTGATGCTGCATCATGGTGTGCTGGGGACTCGGCTGGTTTGGGCAAGCTGCTATGCTTTGTGTAACCCTGCAAACCTGGTCTCAGCAGCTCACTCTTGATAGTCCCAGTTGTTTTTGTGACTGATTGCTTATATTGCCAACCATATACCAGGAAGGTACCTGCTTTGTAATCAGCACAAGAGAACTCTTTGGTTTGGAAGCCACAAGTCAACCATCTCTGCTGTGTGCTCTGTTAAAGCACTTGTTGAAACAGCAGTGAGTAATAGGATTGAAGCATTGCAATATGAATTCTTATTTCCAGTATTGCAAAATGCAAAAGGACGTAGTTTTTATAACCCCATGGCACTTCTTGTTTTTCTATCTCATTTCTTGTTATTGTGTATAAAATGGAAAAAAGTTTGTTTTTAAAGATATTGTCACATTTTGCAATCAGATCATTTCAATGTGAGAAGGAGGTAAAAATGTACTTTATTATTGCGCAATTTGCCACAGTGTTTGGTAGAAATTACTAAATCTGTCAGGGAGTGTTGTCCACCTACAGCTTAGCTAAGTCATGGACATTTCTTGCACAACACAGCACAAAATATGATCAAGGAAACACCTGACCTGAAACTAAGGCTTTACTTTCTTGTTTTGGGACTATGTGTGACTATTCTTGAAGGCAGAGGTTAGTCCAAACTGCTTTAGATTGTTTTTAGCTTCTCATTTGTAGAAGAGTCTTGCTCTGACTTTAGTCCTTGTGAGCATCTTAGTAGACCCATTGTTTTCATTAGTCTTTCTTATCAGAATAGCAATTATTTCTGTGAATAAGCATTTGTGGTAGTGAGCTCTTAATCACTTGTACAGCTCCAAAGTGTATGCAGGCACACTGACATTTGCCCTCAGCTTCAGTGTGAAACTCCTCCACTGCAAGTGGGAGAGACAACATCCTGGCTTCCGTGACTTCATTTAGCTATTTTGTATTTCAGAGATGTCTAAAGTGATGTGTAATCATAACAAACATTTGTTGAAGCCCTCCCTATATTGAAAGGATTGCTTTGGAATGTTAATCAATGAAAAAAGCAAAACTGGCCTTTGGATTTCTCCAGCACCATGTAGGAGTCGTGTCTGCATCCTTTTTGTTTTCCATCAATTCTCTGATTGCTTGGCTGGATGGAAGCTTTGAATGAGTGTAATCTGTGGACAATAACAAGTCCAGATGCAAATTGAAAGTTTCTGGTTTGCACTCATGTCTGGCCTGCTGTCTGCTCAGCTTCTTCTTTCAATATTGCTCTCTGTGGAATTGTGTTGCTCACAGTTCATTGGTAAATAAAGGGGTTGATCAATGGTCTTACTTGTAGCTTTTATAATTATATGACAACTCATTTAGGAGTAGGGATAGTTCAGATCTCTCAATGATTTGACCTATGACAATGATTTGAGATGTATTTGACCTATGAGAGTACTACCAGTCAGTGATAAGTTTAAGGCTTTAGGAGGATATTTAATTAAAGAATCTAGTAACTCTGAATTTTCAAATTATAATTAAGAACATCCAATATGTGATTGTTCACAGTATGAAATTTTACTGCTCCAGTTGTGATAAGTGCAGGGAAACCTGACCTATTAATAAAAGAAGGTTACATTTCTGTCTACTCTGAAAGACAGCAGTGCTTGTTTCCCCCATTCTAACTCCAGGGCTCTCTGTGTTCTTACGTTGTCAGCAGCCTGACGTGGCTCTGGTTTACTCCAAAAAGAAATTGCTAGAATTTAATAATCTTGCTTTGATTTTACCCCCTCTGTATTTGTAGTAGCACTGATCTTTACATTTTTTTCTGTGAAGAGGAGTCAAATTCCCTGAAGGTGGTGAGAGAAAAGGTGAGCAAAAATGCTGCTATGTGGATGTCCTCAAGTCCTTGCACAAGATGCCCCTCTGCATTGTAGCAAATACCAAAACTTGGTCATATTGCAGTGAGGCAGTGAGGGGGAGATCAACATGTCTTTAAAAGCAATGCTGTAAAGAGGTGAATTTCTTTTCTCTCCTTTGTTGTTTTTTGTTTTAATAATTCTACTCATCTACTGATACACTAGACAATGAAGACCCAGTGAAGTGGAGATTTTTAACACTGTAAATTTATGGGCTACTATCTTTTTCTAATGACTGCTGACTGATTGTGCAACTAATCTTATTTTATTGGTTTTCTTTTTTTAATTACCTATTGAGAGCCACTTGGATGGAGTTCAAAGAGCTTCAGACCCACAAACCACAAATTAAAAACTAAATTCAGTTAATTAGCTGAGCCAGAACTACCGTAAAGTATCTACACAGAGCTGGGTTCTTAATACTTTTTCAGGAGAGACAGAAAAAAAGCATGCTGCAAAATTCATAACATAATAGTAAATTTTATAATATTTTCTCTGGAATAATTTAACACCTAAGAGTGTGTTTTTGCATCCAGTCTACCTCTAGTTATGTAGTTATCTTAGAAGACTAATCAGGAGTCTCATGTTCTCACAGAGTTGTCCTTTATTAGTTTATGAGGTGAGATGAAACGCATCTCAAATATTTTATTGCAGAGGTTTGAGGCTAAAGAACATTAGGTTTGTTGACCAGCTAAGAAGTCAAAATCTGGCATAAAGATTTCAACAGGATTGGCTTCCATATTTCTCTTAACACTGGTAATTTCTTGGTTCTTCTCTGGTAATTTCTTGGGGTTTAAAAAAGAAGTTTATATTTTCAGTCTGAGCTGCCATTGTCTTACAGTAAGGAGTAAACTCCTTTTGCTCCCAACACAAAGTGTGGCATGAGGAGTTCAGCTTTGCTTTTCACCTGGGATTGTCAAGTCAGCTGCTGCTGGATACAGCTGTATGTGTGCTTCTGTGCTCATGTGACAAGCTGCACTTAGAGAGCAATATATGTGACTTAAAGATTAAAATCTCACCTTAATGTCTGTCCAGTTCTGTCTTTAAAATAAAAAGGGGGGTTAATAAATGCTATTAAAAAGTAATTGCTAAAAAATTGCTAAAGAAATAAACGTAGGTAAGGACGAGCACTTCTGTAATAGACTTAATGGTAAAATTCCTATGCTCTTTGTGTATGTAAGTGCAACTTGATTCATAGCAGGTATCACTGCTTGTTTATTGAGGACCACATGCTTTTTTCTGCCTAAGGTGAGTAATCAATTTATGGCAAAGCATTTAAAGTTTGGGGCAGGTCGCTTCTCTGTTTTATGCTGTTCATAGGCCTCTCAGAGTGAGAGTTCAGTCCAGGGACTGCCACAGGGCAGCACTAATGGATCTTATCTTTAACTGAAATGTGTAATGTGTGGTAAAATGTATACAAAATATCATTTAATACTGAGAAAGAAGTGGTTTCAAGGGATAAAATGGTGAACATCATTGCATCTTTCATACTAATGAAAGAAAACCTAAGGAGTTTGTTATACCAGGGCTTGCTCTGGTCACACACAAAACCAGAGCAGCTAAATGACAGCGGCATCCAAACAGCAGGGCTGTGCTCTCTCGTTTGCCCATCCCACAGGCAAGGAGGACCTGGAGATCTGCTGCACCACACAATAGGCAGTGGGAGGACAAAGCCCATCTGCCTGTGGTTGTTGCCCTTCTCCCTGTCATCCAAGCTGAGCCCTTTGACTGCTGCAACAGGCTTTTTATTACTGATATAGCAAAACTGAGTTTTGCCTTTGTTGAGAGGAAGCCTTGACAGTCCCTGAACCCACTGTGGGAACCAGTATCATGACAGCGTGGCACCAAATCTGCAGCTGGTGTATAGGTCAGGTTACTCCAACACCTCTTAAAATAATGTATGACTTTATGACATTTTACCTTTCCCTTGTTTCTATGAAACACATACTGAGCTTTAAGGTAGGGAAGAATAGGTGGCTTTGAACATGCCTAGGAGTCAGAACACCTCTGGAGATGAACTTAGTCATATGTGCAGGCCAAGGTGTATGACCTGAGAGAAAGGGAAAGGTTTCTCCTCCTTAGCCAAAGTTGTGGTAGTGCAGTTCTGTGGCTCTCACACATTCTTGTCCTTCGTTCTCTACCCGAAGCATGGGCTGTACAGGATTCTATCAAATGGGAACATAGTATGCACACTGTTACTAGAGATCCATCAAAGACAGACTTATATATGGTCTGTTAATTTTATATGCAAGACAATGTCTCCAGTCAAAACAGGAATTGGAGGTTTCTTTTGGGTTTTTTTTTTTTTGTGTTTTGGTTTAATTTTTTAATGTGCAGAGAGCAGTAATGACATTCTGTATGTCCAGTGCATCGGACTGTGTTTTTGAGAAATTGTAATGTCTAAATTTTTGCCGGATTCTAAAATCTTGCAGCAATAGGTTCTGTATTACAGCCTAAAGTTAGAGTTAACAAAAGGGATATGGGGCAGGACCATGAGACCCGGAGGAGGAGAGAGAGAAGGGTGGCGCTGGTGACAGTGACCTGAAAATTCTCTTCAGTGGTCTTGTCAGGTCAGGCTCTGGGCCATGGAAATATCTGCTTCCTCAGCCTCTGTCTGTCACCTACCTCTGGAAACAGCATAAGAGAGGTCCTGCATTAAATAATGTACGAGCTCTGTGCTCTCACTGAAGATGAGGTGTCCCTCATAGATAATTTAACTATGTATTCAAAAATAAAGCGTACTCAGGAATTAGGTAAGTTTGTGTTGGCTTTTCCTACCTTTCAAAAGTCATTCTTTATGAAGGTTTATTGGCAATGGGCTTATTTTGAAAGAAAAAGAAGGAAAAGGTGAGAGGAGGCTGAGGGGAGTGGGATTGTTGAATCCTAAGAAAAAAAGGTTGAGGGAGGACCTCACAGCTGTCTGCAGCTAAAAATGAAAGGTGATAGGACAAGTAGCAATGGACACAGGTCACAACAAAAGAAATCTAGTTAGATTTTAGGGAAAAGAGGAATCACAAGATCGGTCATGGTTTGAGTGAGGGATTAGACCACAAGACCCTCAGAGGTAATTAGTCTCTGAAAACCAATTCTAGGGTTTTTTTGATATGTTATGTCATGTACTGACGACCTGTTATATCTCCTGTGTTAAAAATCACACTGGCTCCTATTTGTTTGCTTATAAGACATAATTCTTTTTAGTCTCTTATCCTTTCTGCTGATTTTGGTGATTGGTATTTGTCTTTTTAAATAAAGAAAAAAAAAGTATGATTTTTCCTGCTGTACCAATCCCATAATTGTGTCTTCTCACACTATAAACGAATCATGATTAGGCACAGATAAATTCTTCTGTACTGCAAGTCCACCAACTTCAATGTTACATAACATTCATCTGCCAGGATTATTAGATTGCACACATGTGGCTCACTGAGTTATGGTTGTTGATGGAGTTTGTCTGACAAATGCCCTGGCCACTATCCACATTCCTCCTGTTCTGAAAAACAGAGGACATGAGTCCACAAGTCTGCTGAGCCAAGTGCTTTCGTAACCTTTACATTTGTTTTCATCTCTTTATTTTGGAAAGATATCAGCAAACTGAAGTTTGTGGTTTTTTGCTGACAGACTTATTTACGCTAAAATCCAAATATAAAATATTCCTTTTTTGTTGTTGTTTTTTGGGGTTTTTTTCCCCCCAAATTGGAAGAAATATGACAAAAATTTTGGAGGAAATAAGTAAAATTGAATTTGAGAGCTCAAATGGTTAAATGACTATTCTCAACACCAACATGAACTCAGCTGTGTTAAATCTTTGACTCAAATGTGATCTTAATTTAAAAAGGAAGAACAGAAAACATGGAAAGAGAAAAACAAATTTTTGGCAGGAACATGATTAGACAGTCACTGGGGTAGAAAAAAATGGGAGTTCACTGTCTCCAAAGTATGTAATGATCTCACAAATGTCACTAATTTCTTCACTGTGAAGTTGACTCTGCACAGAGGTTAGGACTGCTCTGGAAGACTCCCCATAGAATAATGAATAACCTATTTGAAGAAATTCTGTGTGTGTGGGCTACAGAAAGGGTAAAAAGGTTCAGATTCACGTGCTTTTTGTGACAGTAGCTTTGTTGGGAACTAAGTTCTGTCTTGGAGCCTGCACAGACATTTTTCCTGCTATGCGGAGAGCAGGGAGGGTTTTGATACCTCACAAACCCTGTTTGCTTTTGCTGATCACGAGCTCCCTGTATTGTCTGAGTGTGGAGGAAGGTCTTATACTGCCTGTGATCAAAAGTAAATACTGACAACAGGGAGAAGGCCTCATACAGTAAAATTTGTGGCATTGAATCAGGCCAGTGTTCAGATTTTCCTAGATTTTGACCCTTTTGGTGTTTAGTACCACCAGCTGTGAAACCCATTGTGATGCACCTTACAGACCTGGTTTTTTCTAATTTTAAAATATGATGAAGTTGCTTTGTTTGGATTTTTTTTTCCCTAAATCACATCTCATTCGTTACTATTTAAGTCTTTAGTGGCTATTTTAAGATTTTGCTTTAATGGCTGAAATACCTACTCTCTGCTTGAAAAAAAAATGGAGAATGAAAAAATAAAACCTACAGATCTATTATGTGTTTTGTTCTCTTGGAAATAAAAGTGGAAGCATACCTTGCTGATTAGTAGCTATTCTGCAATAATAATTTTTACAATATATACCTGCCTGTTTCTACCAAAAGAAATATGCTTAAGGATACAACATAAGATCCTAAAAATAAGTTAATACACAAGTGAAAATGTGAAAGTTAGTGCTTAAAGATCCCACTGTGACAGGTTGTTCTAAACTCTGTAGGATTTTGGGAGGTTTATTTTTAAACTCTCATCTGTGAAGTCATTTATTGTAAGATTCCTGTGTTGATCTCTCCTTCTTTTACTAAAATGTATTCCCCTATTCACTTTGCTGCTGTATATAGGTTAGACTTCATTACTGAGTCTTTGTGAGACCTGGATTTTCTTACATCAGGAAATTATTGGAAAAACTGTAAAAATGTGATATAGTCATGACTGTCCCTTATAGTTTGGTTTACCTTATCATGTCTTTCTTTATGTCCTTCATTGGAGTTCCATATTTATATATTTTGCATTCTGATCTGAGAGATGCAGATAATCTGTCTCTTCCAATAAGGTTTTACAATTACCTGTAGTCCTAATTAAAATAATTTTTTGTGTTGGCACCCTTTTTAGACTATACTAAAACTATTCTGAAGGCTAAGTTATTATTTATTTTAATGCTAAAGAAAGCTTTCCTATCTTTGCCCTTTACTTCCTGCCTCTCAGCCATCATCATACTTTTTTGGAGGCAGCTTCTGTGAGCAGCAAACGTGTAAACAGGAACTAAAAGGATTTATACAAGGGTGTAAGAACAAAATATTTTGAATTACTTTTTGGTTGGAAAGAAAAAGAGGTAGCTTTTTATAACCACAGTTAGACAGCTCTGACAGGGCATATGTCATTTTGAAATAAAGCTGACACTGCTATAGGCATAAAACAAACAAGGCATTTGGGGGTCTAGCATTATTTCAGCCCAGCCTATGCTCTTTCATGTCTAATTGCTTAATTACAGTTTACTATACATTTTATTGACATAGACTCTGAATCACTCAAGCTAAAGCAATGTATGATGCTGTGGTGCTCTTTGCATTTTTCCAGCCTGAGTGGAATTCATTAATGTGTCTAGTCAAGCAAATAAAATGATCTTTTGTGCCGTTTGCTCTTGTTCCTTCCTGGTTTTCTCAACTCACTACCATCTTTGTGGGAGTTAACAGCTTTGCAAGGGAGGGGATAACAAGTGAATTATGAGTTACTTTTTTTCTTGTGGTATTGAAAATGGCAATAATATTGATTCACAATACAGATTTATTCAGCATTTAGCAGAAAACAGCAGATTTCCACTTTTCAAATACAGATCCCTGATTTGTTGACTGTTGATTTATCTTGGTCACTGAAGCATGTTATAGTCTTAACACACTATTGAACTTCCAGATAGTCCTTCAGGGCAGCGCTAAAACCTTGTTGATGTTCAACAAATTATTTCACCATTAATTAAACTGTAAATTGGTAAGTCAGTTCCTACCACCTTTCACTTTATTTCCTTTTCCTTTTTTTTCTTTTTCCTATTCATTTTTTCCTCTTTCTCCCTTTTCCCTCTCTTTCTTTTTCATGAAACAGAACACAAAAGCTACACAGCTGTTTTGAAATTTGCATGCTTTTGTTTGTAGGAACCCATGATTTCAATACAGATTATTTATTACTACAACCAAGCAGCTACATGAGTGGTAGGGAAGTATTTTTGTAGCCTGCTAATGAACTCGCCAGTTTTTGGTATACTGTGATAAATCATGATGGCTGCATGGCATGTTACAATTGAGAGTTACAATCAGATTTCTCTTTTTCTGGGTTCTAGTAATTTTTTAAGTGCTTTGTTTGAGGCCATCATAGACAGAGTTCAAATTAAAGCTTGGCTGCAGTCAGAGTGATAAATATTTTATTGACATTCGTTAAAAGTGTCAGCAGCTGTTTTGGATGATACACTTCAGAGAGTAGTAGCTGATTCTTTCTTCTTGGTCAGTCCATCAGGTGTAACCTAATCAAGGGAGAAAAGGAGCATAAAAACCAACAACCTCATTGAAATCAGATACGAGAGGTAAAGTGTTTCAAACAAATCAGTAGTAAAACTATATTTGACTTCTATGGGACCCATCTGGGACCTGTAAAAAATGCAAAATTCCTTTCCTGAGTTTTCTTCAGAGGTGATGGATGGTTTGTTGCAATAGAGCCAGTTCCAGAGAAGATCATGTTCCTTGCTCTTCCCTGGGAATTGCCTAAGACTTGTACGCAACGTTAGATCGTGCTGTCTGCATTAGCTACTTATTCCTCCAAGACAGTAGCTGGAGGACTGGCACTCTGCTCAAATCCCAGAGAAAAGCAGAGGGTCAGAGCCTGAAGAACAGAGCAGTAACTGGGGCAAGGCTGGTGTCTGAACCTGGGTCTAGTCATAGTAGCAATGTGCCACCACAGTACTTCTAGTAATGAGTAATGGTTAGATTAGTTCTTGTTCACATTAGTATTTGCACTTGTGTACAGCTTTTCTGTACTCCACAGACTCTTGTTCCATTGCTATCAGGCCATGGGAAACAGAATATGGGTTGGCACAGTGTTTATCCCTCATCCTCTTCCAAGGGGTGGTGAGGGAACGTACCCATGTGAGTGCAGTGCACTTGTTTTCACAGGGGTGTTTTGCCATGGAGATTTCATGGTCATAGTGTCTTGCCTTGCTACACAGATTATACAGCCCTGTGAGGAAAAGGGGAAAAGCGACAGAAAAGCGGCCTGTGCATGGAGCAGTTAGCCAGGAGGTGGTGGTCGTTGTCATAGTCATTCATGCTGCTTTGGACCAGGCTCTCAGAGATTTTCTCACCTGGAGACCGTGTCTACTCTTCCAGTAGCTTTATCTTTGCTGTGCCAGTGTGTGACCCACAGTCTTGTAATACTGAGCCTGCTTATTTTATTTCCTTAGGTGCAGGACATGGGTTATGAAAAGGAGATACAGAAAACAGAGGCTTAAGTTGGTGTCACAGGTGCAAATGAGAATCTTTGCCTGTTGCCAACCCTAAATTGTTGGTAGAAATCAGTTGCCATTAGAAAGACCAATTTTTAAAAATATATTTTCTGCCTTACCTAGACAAATTTTTATTTTTGCAGCTTCATCACCACAAGAATAATTTTTCAGTGCCATCCCTATTTTTCTCCCAGGCCAATTGTCAAGTGCCAAAATGAACAATTTTTTCACTTTGAAAAGTATACAAACTTTTGGAACTGGAGAGGAAAATGAGTGCCCCTGATCCTTGATATCTCCTTGCATCCCCCCTGGCACTGGCTGCGCCAGAAGAGCCCAGGCTTGTGCTTTCCTTTGCCTGTGATGTGCTCCCAGCTCCAGCCTAGAGATGTGCCTACCCACTCCTCTCCATTTCTTATAAGCAGACATAACTCTTATATAACATGATAAGTCAAGACTTTTCATATCTATTTAAACTTTCAGACACTCACATAAGTAAAAATGAAACAGGATAACCATTCTCAATTTCCATTTTTAGGTATAGTGGTCATGCATGTTGTAGATCAGTGAAACAGATTAGGATTTCCAGCATGCAGTACAAATAAAATTTAAAAGCCTAAGTCCCATTAGTGCAATTGGTGTGGCTGGTTTTCTCCACACTGAAAATACATCTATTGCATTAATCTCAGATCCACTTAATTGCTGCTTACAATTTAATTTTTCTCATTGATCAAACTCTAGCTCTGCCTAGCACAGTGCAATGCTGGCTGTTACCAGACATCAGCAAGAGCATGATTCCTTCAAAATGAAGGTTAACTTCCAGGAACTCCAAGCCTGTGCTTAGGAATATTGAAGCAATTTTACTGGCAGCTGTAAAATGCTCTGGTTTTAAATCCTGGCATGAAATTCTCAGCTGTTAAAATCATTCAGTAAATGAATGTGAAGTCTCTTTATATGTTCTCTGTGTAGTTTTGAATTTACACGTGTTCAGTTTTTTTCAGTCTTGAAAGGCATCTCTTAGCAGCTAAGAGGAAGTAATGATATTGCAAGTTTCTATTTCTTAATGCCAGTGTGTCCAAAGTGCCCCTTGGCTTTGTCTGTGTCTCTTGTCAGGATTGTTCTGTGTAGTTGAAGATGCTGATCTGGTTTATCATCTGCCCTGAGGGACTGGTCCTTACCTTCTGCACTATGGAAAGGGAAAATCCTGGTTTTGGTGTGACTTACGAATGCAGTCATATCTTGCTAGTCACACTGATATAGGCTTTCAAGGGGTTTGGCAGGGAGGATTGATTTAGCACAGTGTCTGTGGAAGTTTTTTTTGCAACACGTATAGATTTTTGCTGGAGTCCAGGTGTTTCTGTAGCTCAAAATTAGGGATGAATTCCTACTTACCCTTATCCTTACACTATTCTATCTACAGGAGGATTATGTGCTCTTTCAAGGGCGGGCACACATTAAAAGAAAGTACTTGATGTTGATTAGACCTTCTGCAATGGAAACCAAAATAATCATCACGGCTCTGCTGCCAAAGCCCAGCTAACTTTCTGAGCCTTTATGGTAGTAGTGTACTGGAACCACTTTCTTAGGGAAAGCTTGTTTTGGCCAAAGAGAGCGTGCATGACAGCAGGTAAAATTGCAGCCTGTGTCATTTAATTCTCCTGTATGACTTTGTTTTGTATTTCACTATGTCTTTATTGACTTAGCTGGATAGCAATTATGTCATGTGCCAGAATGGTATTGTGTACATAAGAATCACTCTCAAATACAATTCAAGGGCCATAGACTTGTTCCGAAGATCTGAGCACATTACTGAACACATTAACGCAATCAAATTGCAAAATGCACTAACAAATCTATAGTTTCTTTTAACTTTAAGCCCTCTAGGACTGTGCAAATCTGTAACAGTGAAATAGTTGTGACAACATTCCTGTCCGCATGTTAGCAAAGTCTCAGTAATAGCATAACCTGAAAGAAGTGGTGCTTACACTAATGTACCGTAACTATGAAAAAGAGAAAGTGAAAACTAAAAATAATTGAAAGGCCAGAGAGAGAAAATACATTAGCCAGAGCAGAATAAATGTTCCACTAATATCAGTCTGCCAGGATGGAAAAAGCTCCAAACCTAAATCCACATAATTCTCTCAGATCTCGTCTACAAATTCACATTAGTCATGAATACCTAATACACTGATTAAAAAAGTACATATCTAAGCTAAGTAGGCTAAAACAGAAAAAAAAATAATGGAAAGATCATCTACTGGTATTTGTGATGATATAGTTTCTGCACCAAGCAAGCAAACCAAAATGAAACAGGAAAAGAAGTGAAAACTGCAGAAATTATGTCTTGTGTACTACCTCTTAATTGCTAGCAGGAATTTTTTCACATGATTCTTTAGAGCACAGATGGTGTCCCTGTTATTTGTAAATTGGTTGCAGTACTGCAGAAATTAATATAACTCTTCAAGTTATTACTTTTTAAGTTGCACTCTTCCATTGCATCAGAATTGTCCATCGTAGCATACATAGCCAGCCATTTTCCAATTTTATTTATTTTTAACTGGATTTTTTTGTTTTCTTTAATTTTGGTTTGTTTTTTTATGTTGGTTGTTTTTTTTTTCTAAAGTAGGAAGTGCTTGTTCAAGGGATCAATGTCCTGCCAAGACTAGTGATAAATAATGAAAGTGAGCTTCAGTTTAATCTTCATTCTTCTGGATTTTTTTCCCAGCAATAGTCAGAAATTCCACTTCATACTTATACTGAAAACAAAAAGGGAATTTTTGTAGAAGTATTTTTAAAAGAAATTATTACAAGGCCAGAGTGACAGACTACATTATATTATTTTAAATGAGGAATAATGTTCTAATACATACTGGTACATAAGGGAAATTATAATGGCACTTCCTGGAAATTCGGACAGTATTTCTACCCACATCGCTTTATTTCTTTTTTTTTTCCATACACAGACTTTTTTTTTCTCAACTTCTTCACTGAATACATAGAAGAAAAATATGACATTATAATAAGTTTCAATTTGAAATATATAAACTTCAAAAAAAATCAGCGCCTCCCAGTATCACTAAAAACACAAAAAGAACCTGTTTAGAAAAGGAGATGTTTTTAAAAGCACACTAGATTGGTTTAAGAGCTTTGGTGGTGGCTAATGGAATATAATTTCTAGTGTGGTAAGGGGACTTGGAGACCAAACACCATCTGCAGATGCATGAACCAGCTGAAAGGAACTAGAAATAATGTGCATCATTAGAAGCCATCACGCTCTCCCTTTGGAAATAATACTGATAAGGTTAAAAAGATTGACAAGGGTGTTTCTTGCAGTGAGAATCTTGATCTGCTTACCTTATTAATGAGAGAGCAAAAGGGTGACATTTCCTGTTCCACAGAAATCCTGGTGAAAATATTTATTCTAGAAGAGAGCCACCCAATTTAGCAGAAAGACATAATGGGTCCTAATGACTGAAGGTTTCAATCTAATATATTAAGACTTGAAATGAGACATGATTTTAAAATCATTAGAATAGAAGAGAAAAAGAGAAAAGCTTGCACAGGTGTTTGGCAGATTCTCCTTCATGCAAATTATCTAGAGTTGTTTGCCTGTCTTTCTGAGTGCTATCATGTAGCTAACTGGAGGCTATGGGCTTGATCTGGAGATGGAGATGTGTGTCTGCACACTGAGCTAACCCTGGTCCTCTGCCAGATTCTCTCAGCATCCAGAACATCCATTCCTGGACTTGTGCACCTTTTTTAGTTTGAAATCTTATGGAGAATTTAGAGTCAGGGAAAATCAAGGCCTCGAGTTTGAGTTCTCTTTGTTTTAAGAACAGCATGAAGGCAAACCATGCTGAAACTTGGTGGTAGACACAAACTACCTACTGAAGTGGTCCAGAACAGCCTTTTAACTTGAGTGACCACTTCTGGATCTATTTAAGTGTAAATCAGAGCAGGTTATGTTCAGCCAACAAAAGCAGAGAGAGCACCTGAATGGTGAGTGATACCTGAGGGGTGATGTATGGAGACAGTGGTCCTCACCTCAAGTTACTGCCTTCCAGAACAAGAGCCCCCAGGCCCAGGGTGCCTGTGGGGCGCACTGAGGGCCTTGGTTGTATGTGGAAACCACAGGTGCATGGTCCCGTTTCATGCAGTGCACCTGCAGGGCTGTGCAGTGTCCTGTCCCGGGCCGGGCAGGAGCTGCCATTGCAGGTGAGGGCTGGCTGAGGCTGCCCTGCCATCCTGCCACCAGTCTGGCTCCCCCAGACTGCTCAGTGGGGCAGGAACTCCCAGCTCACACAGCAACTGAGCAGGTATTTGCTTGTGCAACCCCCTCCTTTCCTTTTTTGTTCTTTTGCCTGTCCACACCAAAGCTGCACTTTTCTCTGAGAAGGTGATTTGTGGCACTTCTTATTCTCTTCAGCATCTTCAAATACAGTAAAGGAATACATATACTAATTGTTAGAGAATATCAGTGAACGAATGAATGAAAGACAGTGCTGTTATCATTTTAATTGCATTTTGTTCAAGGCAGCACAAATGCTGTTTTGTTCCTGATTCACTCATAAGGGGTATTTAGCTGTTGTCTGTGTGCAGGGCACTTGATTGTAAGCATTGCTGGAGAAACCTGCATAAAACGTGGAGGGAGGGATGGCTGGCTGTGGAGAGAGGAAAGCTTGCAAATGTGTGCATTTGGCTTGAAAGGACACTGTAAATGCAACTTCTAAGGTGAATCTCTACCTTAATAAGGAGCTAGGTCAGGGTTTTTTTCTTCAGTAGAGTTTTTTCTTGTACTTTCTAGCACTTACTGCAGGAAACATTCCCTCTCCTGGAATCACGAGAAGTGACGTCAAAAATTACTCTGGTCTATAACTCTTTGAAGTAGTGGCAGGTAGTTTTAAGTTATTTAGTTGTTTCCTATGTCTATAAAAGGAGTGGTAGGATAACTGTACCTAGATATTACTAAGTACTGAAAATGCCAAGAAGTTCTGAGAATGAATGAGATGTGACAGTAACCCGAACCTGTTTGATCTTACATTTCACTCAAGTACATGGCAACTGCCAGCTGCAGTGGTCCTGGATGGTTGCCATCACAAACCAAAGTACAGTAACTGTTGTTAGAATGTGTAAATCACAACCAGTTTATTCACTGGCTGTCACAGCAACATGCAGCCAAACCGGCCTTAAAATTACCGTCTTCATGCATGGCCTGGGAGGATGTCTGTAAAAGCAGTTTTATGCTCTCCATCCTCTTCCCATGCAGTGAACTGGGAGGGAATGCCATTCTCTGAGGCTGCTAATTCCACACCAGCCGTGAATGCAGACATGTTCTTGGGTTAAAGTGTAGTGTCAAGGTGAAAATTTTTATTCTGGAGTCAGAGTGGAAGCAATAGGGGAGGAGAGTCTCAAAGAAATCAGTAATTGAATTCATAAAAGTATAATGAGAGGAAAGAAGGATGCATCTTGGTTCTGAGTGATTTTCACCACATCCCTTTCAGTCACAGAAAAATGTAATGTTCCAGTTTGTTCTGCAAATATTGTCAAGATCATTAATTTACCCCTTTTAACTTATTACAAGGCTATCATGCAGTGGATTTTTAATTAAAAAATAAAAGGAAAGACTCAGCCTTTTTTATTTGGACCACTCAGTTTGCATTTCAATCTTTTTTATGGATTCCTTGTTGAGCCCTTAGTTGCATGTCACTAACACCATCTGCAACTACCCTTTGGCGTGGCTTGAAATGAGAGAGTAGAACTGTCTCATTCAAATTCAGCAGACTTTTCTATCTAAATATTCCCACACACCTTTTTTTTTGCAATCCAGTTATACAGGAGCGGAGAAACAATGCTTGCAACAACAGAGGGAGCATTCATGAAAAAATGAACCTAGGCACTGATTGCCGGAGATAGAGCCCACAACAAGCCACTTTAAGTTATATGGTTCTCACTGATCTAACTCCTGAAGGAGGAAAGAACTCACAATTAAACTGCATGAAAATTGGAGGTTCTGTGTCTTATGTGGTCTCAGAGTTATGTAGCAACATTTACCTCCCTGCTGAGTTTTCACTTCCAAGCAGTTTAGCTGTACGTGTGTGTCTAGTTTATTGCTTATTTTATTTTTTCTTGCCTGTTTTGCTGTCCCCAAGCTTATTCTCCAGGATGTTATTTCTGGTAGCGGCATGCAGGGTTTGGATGAATGACTCCACAGGGGTTCTCCTGCTCTGTATTCTGCAGGGGTTCTCCTTGAAACCCCTTAAAGCCTGCTGGCAGCAAGCAGACACAGCTGACATGTGACCTCATGACAGCTTTCCTCCGGCGCTGCACAACACCCTCTGGAATATTGTTACTAATTCTTATTTGTTAAACCCTGACACTGTGCCAGACAGAAATACCAAGCCAGTTCTGGTTTCAGAGAGCCGTAGTCCAGAGAGACATAGAAGGGTAAATGCATGGGGAGACTGAAGAGGCAAAAGAAATTCATATGTAGGTGTGATGTGTATGTTTACTGTACAAAACACTGTCAAGAGTCCCCTGACCACAAAATCAAACTTCCGAACAGATTTATAGCAGGTGACTTGCTGTAGGTTTAGCAGCAGTGCATTCGTACCTGAATAAAGATGTTAATAATCCAGAGGAAAGGTGCTGGATGAGAAGGAGCTTAACAGCGATAAAACCACACTTTGATGAGCTGGCAAGTGCTCTCCTAGTAAGTTCAAATCAACTGACTACAACAGCACCGTTTTCATCTTGTTTAAATGGTGGTCACCTTCCTGTGTCTGCTGGGGCTGCTTTCTTTTACATGACACCACAAGCTGATGTCTTGGAATTTTACAAATCTTTCATTTTGAATTTTAATAAGCCAGCATTACCTTATTTCCTTTCAGAAATGACTGTAAACTCTGTTTATAAGTCTGCAATGTATATTTATTACTTTCCATGCAAACTATTTACAGGAACCTATGTAATGAGCACTATTAATCCCTTATAAAAATAGAAGAGTTTGCTACATTTTCTTGTAAATAATTTATCCTGTCCACTTGTCTACTAGCTCTACATCTGCTCTGTTTATATGCTTCCTACTCCCATTATCAGGGAGTTTCTCACCGCCTTGCAGAAATGTGCTAAGTAGCTTGACAAATGTTTGTCATATGCAGTTCATTCTTTTTCTCCCTTCTCCAGGTGGGAGATTGTTTATCCAAGAGTGTTATACTTTTAAGAGGGTTTTGTAAATTATGTGTGCACCACATATATGCTATAAAATACTGTGTTTATAAAATACTAACATAAAACAAAATCAGCGAGTGTCTACAGCACTTAGAAAAAAACAAGAGAATGAGGTTTTTAGCTCCCACAGAACATTGTTCTGGTCCGAAATTTTTCTTCTGCACAGCTGAGCTTTATTCAGTTGTGATAAACTTTGTCTGTAGCTGTAGCAGCCTTGTTATAGAAGGAGATCATTAGATTTCTTGGCTGAAAGAAATAGCACATGGAAGCTGAGATGGCATTTTTAAGTTTGTCACTATAGAAGCAAAGATCACTATCACTCTTGTCTTAGAGTTCCTTGCCAGTTGATTGCTTCAATTGCTCCATCGTAGGCCAGCTGGCAAGAAACAAAGTTGGGTCATATTCGGGAAGAAAAGAAGACATCAATACATGTGACTTTTTCATCTATCCCTAACCATGGCAAATACCTAAACATGATTCATTCATTGTTCATAACCTCAAAGCTTCATATGTGCTATGGGGATTATTATTTCCCCATTCTTCTATTTGCCTAATATTGAGAATATTTGTTTGATGTGTATAAGATTTGTAGTTTTATGTCCCATTCTTCATGGAACATAAAAAACATTTTTAGGAAAGCTGCAAAATTCCAATTCTATAGTATCAAAATTTCTGTCATTTATCTCATGCTCTTGGTAAATATAGTGTAATATTTTCTTTTCCTGTGCTACAAGAAGTGGCAATTTTAATCATTGTAGCATTTTTTTCCCATGTTCATAATGAATGCATTCAAGTCCCTCTGAAATGAAAGAAAGAAAGAAGTCAGTTTACGTTTAAGAAGCAGAAGAGAATTTACATTAACGCATTTCTACATTGGAATTTTTTCAGTAATTTTTACATTTGTTTGAGATTTTACCTTTTAATCTATAGGGCAGGGACCACAGTAAGTCTGTTATGCCTGATGCCAGTAGTTGATGCAGAATGAATAGACTGTGATGGATTGCTTCGTTTCAACAATTGAAGTAAACAGATGGAAATTTTTACCTTGAGACCTAATAAGAGATGATGAATGAGAACTTCTGTGGAAATGGAAGCAAGGTGTGCTTTCCTAGGGCATAGCAAAGTGCTGAACGATCCCTGGGAATATGATGAAAAGCAGGCAAGCTGCTCCATGGAAATACATGTTTTTCCAAATAGAGGAGATGAAGCACTCAGTGAAGCACGACTTCATAGATCATAGAATATCCTTAGTTGGAAGGGACGCACAAGGATCATCGAGTCCATTGGTCTACAAAGTAATGACAATGGGGCTAAAATAAATCTCTCTGTACAAAAAAAAAAAAGAAAAAGAGAAAACGCTTTTCTCTTTTGCTCTCTTTGTAAGACTGAAAAGAGAGCAGCTCTTTCAAATTTCAAACTTAATTTAGATAGAATGGAAAAGGTGGTGGCATTGTAGGCTTACAGACTTTTTCCCTTCTGTAAGAAAATTATTATCTAAAATGCAGTTTCAGGCATTGAATTTCTGCTAGTTCCAAGCTGGGACACCATGACATTTTAATTTTAGGCTCTGATAACCAATATCTTGCAGTTCTCATATCCATTGAATTATTTGATAGATTTGGGGTCTGGCCCAGGTTTGACAAATTGTTCCCAATTACAATCTCACCACCACAAAACACGGATGCCGGCATGGTCAGGCCTGCTCCTTGCTAAGGGTACCTGACCATCGTTTTTTGCTTATCGGAACTGAGTCTTGTATCCCTGTGCTGCAAGCCTGTTAATAGAGGTTACAAGAATTTGCACACATTCAATACTCCCACTACAGATGCTATTAAATTAAATAAACACTTTTAATGAGAGTTAGAAGTAAAACACAGAGAAATGCACCAAATTGCTTGGAGTGATATAAAAAGCTTAGTGCGTCCCTACCATGTCCCAGTATAGATGGAATTTACTCAGTTAAATCAATAGCCTGCAGTCTATGTTTACAAAAATGGCAAGCTCCATTTAATGAATCAAATTGTCTTTGTTTTACTCAGCAACAGTCAGACACACTGTGCACAATGAAATTACTGCTTTAGAGTTGTCTCTGTCTTTTTTCCTTCCTTCTACTCCTACCACCTTTTCTCATTTTCCTGTAAATTCGATGAAAGGAATTCTGACTCCTTGCAGCATACCCTCAGTAAGAACAGTGAGGCTCTCATTTCCTCTTGGAAGGCACTGCAAACTGAAAAACAGAACTTTCACTTCTCCCCTTGGTATGTTTGACTGCCTGTGCTTTGCCCCAAAACACAGTAAAAACCACTGGTGATAGATAGACTGCATTCATTTTTACATATGACATCTGTAACAGATGTATTCAGCATGAAGCTCCCTCGATTAATGTATCTGAAATCACCAGCTTTACTTCAGCATTCAGAAATCTGTATTCATTTAAAAAATGTAATAACTTGATGATATAACTCTAACTGCATGAGTGGTTTAGACATGTACACGTGCCTGCCTCCTGAAAGTCAAACCTTGGACATTTTCAGGTGTTCATAGTGATCTGTCCTCCATCTTTTTTCTGTGTTGTTGAATCTGAGGGTGCTGGATTTTTCTAAATCAGAACAGTCATAAATCAGTGTTTATAAAACCAGTTTTAAGCCTGTAGAGTTAATGAAAATGGGATGTGTCTGAACTGTTTTGCTGAATAAGAAGAGGTAGATGGGAGAGACGGCCAGGAAGAAGGCTTGCTATTTAGCATCATCTGTACTCCATCTCAGCATGCACAGCTGACTGTCTTGGTGCTGTGATGGATCTCTAGCAAGGTAGTTTTTGTACAGGTTCAACCAAAGTCAAAAATCAAAAGAGTGTGGGATGATGGATCAGGAGCACAGGTAGTGATTTCCTTGATCCTTCCAGTAACAAGGAATAATAAAGTTATGGAGAAGGTTATTCTGGGAGGTATTGGAGAACACCTTAAAGACAACACAGTCACTGGTCACAGCCAGAATGGCTTCATGAGAGGAAAGTCCTGCTTATCGAAACTGATTTTCTTTTATGACAAGGTAACCCAACTGGTGATCAAGGGGAGCCAGTTGATGTGATCTTTTTGGATTTCAGTAAAGCTTTCCATGCTGTCTCTCATAGTGTCCTTCTGCACAAGATGTCCAGCTCACAGCTGGATAAACACATCATGTGGTGGGTGAGCAGCTGGCTCATGGGTTGGGCACAAAGGGTTACAGTGAATGGGGTGACATCAGACTGGGGACCTGTCACTAGTGGGGTTCCACAGGGCTCCAGCCTCCGCCCTCTGCTCTTCAACAGCTTCATCAATGACTTGGACCCAGGACTGGAAGGGACACTAAGCAAGTTCGCAGATGATACAAAATTGGCAGGAGCTGCTGACTCCCTTGAAGGCAGGGAGGCCCTGCAGAGAGACCTCAACAAATCAGCAGGCTGGGAAATCACCAAACATATGAAGTTCAACAAGGGAAATTGCCAGATTCTACACCTGGAATGGGGCAACCCTGGATGTACAGGCAGACTGGGGAATGAGAGGCTGGAGAGCAGTGCCACAGAAAGGGACCTGGGGGTCCTGGTCCATGGCAAGTTGATCATGAGCCAGCAGTGCCCTGGCAGCCAGGAGGACCAAGCATGTCCCAGGGGGCATCAGGCACAGCATCGCCAGCTGGGCAAGGGAGGGGATTGTCCCACTCTGCTCTGCACTGGGGCGGCCTCACCTCGAGTCCTGGGGCAGTTTTGGGTGCCACAATATAGGAAAGACATTAAACTATTAGAGAGTGTCCAAAGGAGGGCCATGAGGGTGGTGAACAGCCTTGAGGGGAAGCCGTGTAAGGAGTGACTGAGGTCACTTGGTCTGTTCAGCCTGGAGGAGAAGTGACTGAGGGGAAACCTTATTGCAGTCTACAACTTCCTCATGAAGGGAAGAGGAGGGGCACTGATCTGTAGTGACCAGTGGCAGGACTCTTAGGGAATGGCCTGAAGTTATGTCAGGGGAGGTCTAGGTTGGATATTAGGAAAAGGTTTTTCACCCAGAGGGTGGTTGGGCACTGAACAGTTTCCCAAGGAAGTGGTCACAGCACCAAGCCAGACGGAATTCCAGAAGCATTTGGACAATGCTGTCAGGCACATGGTGTGGTTGATTCTTGGGGCTGTCCTGTGCAGGACTAAGAGCTGGACTCTATGATCCTTGTGATTCACTTCCAACTCAGCATATTCTGTGAAAGTAATACTGGATCTCATGCTAAGTGAGTTTACAGAATCTTGATTTATGTGACATGCAGGTTAAGAGGGTTGATAGTAATAACATAATCTCATTTTCTGAACATCTCTGCACATCTTCAGAGAATGTTTTAATCCTGTATTTACTTGTATGCTGGCTATAGACATATGTCACATTTTTACTAAATAAACAAAGGAGAACTTGATTTCAGGTGTTAAAGTGTTTTCATAAATAATAAAGAAAAAAAGAAAAAGGTGGAGTTAATCTTCCTGAGCAGAGCCAATTTGTTATTTCACTACTTTCCACTTTGGTAGTCAAATAAGCTGCACTCCTACTGAAAAAAATGCCTTGTGAAAATAAGGAGACACCCTCATATACTTGATTTAAAAATGTGTGCAACTCCAAGAGGGAGGATGATCCATTGAGTGAAATGCTAGACAAGGGCTTAACTGTGTGATTTTCTCTCTTCCTTTTTCACTGTCTGATGTTTGCCAGATTATTGTAGTCAAAATCAGCAAGTCTGTATAATTTGGGTGCATAAATTTATTGCTAGGTATGAGTCTGACTTACTTTTTGGAAATCATTTTATGAACTGTAGCTGGCTATGGGGCTGGGTTAGCCTGAGCCTAATTGGTTAATTACCTAGGATGTCCTTGTGGAGACAGGAGAGGGGTAAGTTCCACCAGGTTTGAGTCAGCCCAGTCTAAAGAAGGTGTGCGAAATGCTGGAACAAATGAACTTCTGGATCTGCTGGTGTGTTGTCTTTCAATGTTGTAGGAACTGAAGCATCTAATTTGGACTAAATATAACTAGTAACTTTGAGTTGCAGAAGTTAAGTGAAGTAAATCCATCTGGTTTCATTCCTCTCTATGGTCAGGACAGTACATGGATACCGTGACAATAAAAACACGAGGAACTGTTCAGTGCTTATATCAGTGGCTGAGACTTACTACTGGTTTTGTTTCTCACAGTGCTGTAAAGTTGGAACGCCTGCATGTCTTAGCTTTAGACATGCACAAATACTCACAGAATGTTAAGAAAGTGGAGAAAATTTCTTGGGGCTGGTTCAACTTTAACCCTATTAACACATATAATTCAGTGTGCCTGATTTTCAAAAACATAGTTAAAAAACATTTTCATTTTGGTGTGGTTTTTTTTGTTTTGTTTTGTCATTTTGGTTTCATGGTTTTGGGGGTTTTATGTGTGTGTGTGTTTGGGTTTGGTTTGGGTTTTTTTGTATTAGGTAATTCTAAGTAGGATGTCCTATAGGGAAATGCTAGATAACTGCCTCAGGCTGGATGTCATTCTCTGAAAGCAGGGAAAGTTTTGGGAGGCTGAATCAAAGAAAATCCAATAGTTATATTTTTCTCCAAAATTTTAACTTTTTTTATACATACCCTCTGAATAATTTAATTTGTTTTGAGAGGAGTATTACAGCATACAAAAATTTTCCTTCATGATTTTCTGTCACTGTATTATGACATATATTTATCTTAAGTTTCAGGAGCTTCCTTAAGTTGCCTTCAGATTTTTTTTTTGGTGCAAGAAGCTGGCAGAGTAGATCAACTGCACAAGAGTGAGGTTTTCTAGTACGTACACTATTTATTATCTGATGCTTCATTTAAAATGACATTGGTAATTCTGGCTTTAGGATGTATAAAGTATTCCCATCACAATTACATTGAATTTCATCTAAATTGCAGTATTTTTCATTGCTTTTAGAATCCTAGAATGTCTTGGGTTGGAAGGGACCTTAAAACTCATCTAATTCCACCCCCCTGCAATGGGCAGGGACACCTTCCATTGGACCAGGTTGCTCAGAGCCCCATCCAACCTGGCCTTGAACACTTCCAGGGATATCCACAACTTTTCTGGACAATCTGTTCCATTGCCTCACCACCCTCACAGTTAAGAATTTCTTCCTAATATCCAATCTAAACCTACTCTCTTTCAGTTCAAAGCCATTACCCTCAACCTATCACTACATGCGCTTGTAAACTCGTATTTAAGCCATGGCTTTATTTTTCTTTTTGCTTTTATTTCTATCTTCTTTGAAAATGTTGGATCCAGTAAAACACTGCCAATTTTAAGCCCAGTAATGCTGGCTGTGACTGTTGATGCTCAGAGCGTGAATGATGATGCTTTGCACCAAGCAGAATCAGCTCCCCTGCAGGTGCGAAATCTCCTCATGGACTATTTAACCTGCAAACAAAGCTGTTATCTTTCAGCAGGAGTTTTTTTTAGGTTCCATTTCTAAAAGCAACTGCAAGAACGGATAAGAAATTGTATCAGAGTGAAATAAGAAATGGAAAAAGAAAGAAATGAGAATAAAAAATGGGATATGTTATAGAAGAGCACATAAATATTTGAAAGATAACTGTTATAAAATATTAAAAATTACATTCTTATTCTTCTAAGTCTTACAATCACAGGAAATATTTTACATTTCTGTTATTTTAATATATAAATTAATACATACAGGGGCTTCAAATGAGCTGACAATCTTTCTTCTGTAGTCAGTGTGCAAGCACGTGAGATGTGGTATTTATCTTGAAGAGCATGCAAGCTAGACAATTAATCCACCAGAGAAGGTAGTATTTCAAAAATCAGTTTGTTCTGGTGTATTTTATTTTGTTTTATTTTAAAATGGAATGACAGTGAATATTTCCATGTGTGGATTTAATTTTTTTTTTAGTTGTCAGGAGCCCTGGTGTATAGCTTTGTGGTTTTTTGAGTTGGAAAGATCAGAAACAAGAGGTTTAATACCAGATTATGTTTGATAGGAGATCAGCATAGGTCTTTCATGTCCTTGGTTGGTGCTTCACTCTCATCCTCTATTCAGTCTTGATCAAGAGCAAAGAACCTGCAACCTTGGAGCTAAATGCAGATTGTCTGCAGCTCCATTTCACTGGCCCGAGGTACTAAGGTGTGACTTAACATGAGACTCATCAAACCAGTTTTTATTTTGTTTTGTTTTATTTACATTTTTTGCTGTAGCTAAAAGCTAGCACTGAAAAAATTCTTTTTCCTCACAAGGAAAAGGTTATTCATGTGAGGCTCTTGGGGATGGTGAGGTGGCTCATCTGTTCACTGAATATTCTGAGTGAGAAGGGGCCTAAAAGGATGATCAAATCCAACTCTTAAGTGTTGTTTTGTGCTTTCCTGACTTCCCACCTGATGTTGTGGTTTGTCCCTTTATAATGCAAGGACAGGGTGAATTGGTACAGTAATTCGTTGTGAAGTCACAAAATTTGGCCATGGTAATTCTGAAGGAGTTTTAATAAAGGCTCTGTGGAAGAAATGTGGTTTAACCTCACACTGATTTTGCCTTTTAATTTTAGAGAAAAATATTACTCCTAGGAGTATAAACAATATTTTCTGAATCAGGGAATTAAAATGCTGCCATATTTGCATTTCCTGTGGAGTAGGTCAGTTTGGCACTACAGAACTACTGAAGAGTTTCGTTAATTTCAGTGGAACAGGACTGAAGTGTTAAGGAGCAGATATTCCTACTGGCAAACTGCTACCAAGAGAAGCAGTTTTGAACACTGAAATGACACTGAATTGATTTACTGATTTACATTTCTTTAGCTCTGGACTCTCCTTACTTTCAAGACAAGATACATGATTTAGAAAGTACCCTACTATACTTAATCTTCTCTTGATCCTTGCTTGGAAGGAATCATGCAGGCCACAAAAAATAAATTTAGTAAGGTGTAGTCCTACTTCAGCATCAGATCTGCTCTGTGTCATAATGGGTGGATAATGGGAAAGATCAAGGCAGCATTTAAAATATTTATGCAGACAGCAAAGACACTTGGCAAAATTAATCTACAGGGGAAAAAAAGGAAAGTACAGAAGACTCTGCAAGAGGAAATTAGTGTGAGTACAAAAATGTGTAATTTTTCTGCACCTTTAAGGAACTACTTAAATGTTTATAGGGTTCTTGCCATGTGAATGTCAGTTTTATAGAGATGTGTCTCTGTGTTTCCTTCACAACACAGAATAAAATTCAAATTTCCAAAATTTTACGTGATTTAAAGCATCTTTACTTAGGTAGAGCTCTTATGCTTTGGCTTTTTTAGAATGGTTGATTGTGAAACCAAATCTGTTGCTTTCTCTTTTCCTAAGTTCAGTGCTGGAGGCAGAAGGATTTCTAGTGATAGCCACTGCTGTTCTTACGTGTCCTGTTCATTGCATAGGATTAAAACGTTGTGAGCAGATGCTTGTTGGAAGGAATGAGAACTCCTGAATCAAGCTGCCATTGCTCAGCCTGATAAGGAGCCTGTTGCAAAAGGGACAATGGAATAATTCCCAAGTTATGGAATTGAACAATCTGCTCAGAACGAGTTTCCTCACGCTTCCAAATCTTGGGGAAAAAATAATGTCTTGTTTCATTGCCACCCTTGGACATCTGCAGTCCCAAACTGAGGAGGGAATATAATATGAACATTATTTACTTTCTTGATGAAAGCTTAATGCTTCATATCATGAAGAATAGATGCAAGCTTTGTATTATCTTGCTAGTAAAAACAGTTTGTTGATGGGTTTTTCCTTTTTATTTCTTTATTTGTATATACAATTTGTGGCTTTATGTGAAGTGTTGGAGAGCACAAAGTAGTTGTATTTTTAAGTCGTATCTGTAGTGTTTGTTGTTTGCAATATGTCATAGTTTTTGCTACCACTTACTTTGCATTGTAAGCAAAAATCTATTCTTCATAAAACTGCAGCCTTGTTAGATATTTTGATAGATGGTGCTTTGCATCATGGCAGAAGAGGCAGAGCGCCTGACCTGCTGGCCATTGTTCTCAGCACTTTGTCAACACAGTCCCTCATGACGTGCATGTTCTGTTCAGAATCTGACTTCTGATTTAATAATAGAAGAATTTTGGTAATATGTACTCTGTTCCCTGAGGAAGTGAACTATGCAATGATTAATAGCCTCAAACATCTATAAATGTTTCCTCTAAGTATTTTGCATTGCTTTGCAAATAGTAAGTTCCACAATATTCTTCTAGCATACTTTGTGTTAAGTATTTTCTACTTATCTTTTGTATTTTAATACTTCCTGCGATGTTGTTTACATGTGGCTAAAATGAATCACCTAACGTTACGTGCCACTGAAACCCTCTGCACGAGCTTTGAATATGTCCACAGAAGAGAAGATGGTGACTGCTTTCCCATGGGCATGCACAATTTCAATTTAATCTCATTAGCTGCCATGCCAGCAGCAGTGCAAGTGCAGCAAATGCTTTGTGATCCAAGGATGCATTGATCCCAAGCACACCTCTGGAGCTTGTCTTTGGCAACCTGTCTGGCTTAGATTAAATCTATCACGTTCCACAACTGTGGGCAAAAACTTTCATGCTCAGAATTTATTTTCTGGGTGGATGTTTTGCCTACGTCAGCCCACATGAACCATTAACCAATATAAAGTAAAAGTCATTCAGACATTAATATTTTCCTCACTTGATCATTATTATTGTTAGTTATTTTTACAAATTAACCCCAACAAACTTTATGGTGATTTTAATACACCTGGTTAGACATCAAATTGGTTTTCATCCTTAATGCCATTTATATAATAGCGTGAAAGTATTCAAATCAGTGCCAGAAAGACGTCTAGTCTTTTTGAGGATAGACCTAGAAATGAAGAATATTACCCAGAGTCTTGAGCAAAATACTTTTGAACTGATGTGTAAGTGAAATCAGAGGTTACTCGCAGGCAACAAAATGGTGATTCTCACTTTTAAATTCAAGTTTAGTGAAATTTGGGCCTTAAAAATATTACTGTTTTTAGAATCTTTTCAGTCAAGATTTTTTTAAGAACACCCTGGACCATGCTATTACTTGATATATCTCAAAGTAATATTCCTGAAAACAGATTTTTCATAGTACCCAAACTGAAAAAACATAGCTTGTGAGAAAAGGAGCAAGGGTGGCACATCTATATAAACATTATCTTTGTGTTATAAAACTCCATGCTGAGATGTATGTGGCAGATAATCCATTTGCATGTTAACTTTGGCAGTGCCCAGGAATGCTTAAACAGTTTACTAACAGCTCAGAAACTTTCTCTTGCATTACGCTATGAATTTGTTTGCTTGTTTATTGATTTATTAGTATCAAACACAGAGGTTTTATTCTTGTGCTTGTGTTTCAAACTGGGAAGAAAATTGTGTGGCTCCAAGACAGGGAAATAGATACCCTATATGTTTAATGCTTGGGTCCTGCATGTGCCATGAAGGTCAGACCTTTAGATGTTCATAGTGCTGGATCAGGGCAACTGGAAATCTAATCTGGGAAGAGTTTTGGCAATCTTCATCATTTTAGCTAATGTTAGGTAGTTAGAAATTCATTGCAAATAACTGTAAAGTGATGCTTATGGAGGAAAACCAAAAACTAACTTCACAAATGGCCCTTGACCTGCTGACCATCACTGCTGAAATGTTATAGTGGATAGTGTGAATGATTCAATTAAATCTACAGGACTGGTCCTGTAGAATTAGAAATTTAGAGTTTATAAGGAAAGTAATAGAAAACTAAACATGACAGCATCACTCTGTGATTGCAACATTCCACAAGGCCCTTTTACATTGAGTACTGTGTGCTGCCCTGGCCTCCTTCTCCCAGAAACACTGCAGTAGAAATGAAAACAGAGAAAGGCACCAGGGATAATCCAAGGTTGTTAAGGTTGTTAATTTATTTTAATTTTCTAATGTTATCACAGTATCTGCAATAGGATAATAGATCAAAATGGACTACCTAAAAGGTAGGAAGGAGGTTATTTTCTCACTGGTGTTGTGACACATTAATTTTATGATAGGAATCTCTCCTCATGTGTTGTCTAGATAGAGCCAATAAACATCTGCAACAGCTTCTCAACTGAAGTATTTGCAATTTCACGTACTGTGCATCAACTTCTTTTTCGTAATCATGTTATCACAGCCCTATCCTGATCACATAGGATGTTTCTTTGCATTTTTTTTCAGAAAGAAAGATACATTCCTCATTTTAAAATGTTTATCTATATGTAGAAGACCTCTAGGAGCATTGCATATTTCACCAATAAAGTTTCATTTTATTAACTGGACTTGCAAAAAGGGTTTCCTATGAGATTGTGAGCTTTTAAATGTCTTTGCACAGCTCAGAGACAGAGTGGTCTCTGAGTAGTGGTTGTAGTGGTGGTGTGTGCTGTTAGTAAGTATGGTTTTACTTTTAGCTGTAAATTTGCTGTGAAAGGAACAAGCATCCAAAGAGCACATTGTTAGCAGAATGCTTCAGGGGCAGGCAGGATGTGATTTTCTACTTAATAGAAGAACCAGCAGGCCGAATCCTCCCTCTCTTCTTGTTCTGGGGGTTTTTTGTGTTTGTTTGTTTGTTTGTTTGTTTTTTCCTACTCGTATAATGTTTTCATCAGACATAAGAAATGTAATAAGCAATTACTAACAAACACTTCTAAAATCGTTTATTTTAATGTTCTGAAATAGATGTGAAAAATATGCTTTACATTTTTACTTTCTTTGAGGACTCAACAAGAAATCTACTAAATTTTTGTTATTTTTATTTTTCTCTACTACTTTTGTCCACAAGAAATGTAAAAAATTTACATAAATATGTGTTATAGTGAAGGTTGCAAAATGTTTATTTTAAGTCTGATTTACATTCTTATAATGATAAACCATAAAATTATAATGAGCTGATATGGTTCTGTGTACCAGCACTTTCTGAACATTTTTTTTGCTGAGAGCCAAGTCCCAGCACAAAAGAAAAAAAGACAACAACCAAAGCCGTATTTAAGCACACTGTGTTTGAGGTAGATGTTTTTTAGAAAGGTATCTGGATGAACCACTGGAAATCGTTGGCCAGTTGAAACACTGACCACCTGACACATAGGTTTGCTGAAGTGCAAAATCAGCTTCTGACAGACGTATCCTAATCTTCACAGGAAGTATTTTATTTCAGTTTATTCAGTAAGTTCTATTCAGTGATTTGTTCCCTAAAAGTTAAGGAATAGTCTGAAATTATAATAGGCTGAAAGTTGGCCATATTTTTCATTTTCAGTCTATGGTTAAAATACAAAAGAAGTGCTGCTTACTAGTTTTAAAGTTTTGAAAACTGGGCTAACCAAAATCAATGTATTTAAATTGCAAAATAGAGATAGTACATCCTTTGCACTTGAAATAATTTCATTTATTTAATACTGTAAACTTAGGTGGATTTGTTTCTTGTCTCTAATGCGCTTAGGTGTTTAGATTAAATAATATGAGTAAGAATGATTGCACCTAGCGTTAGTTGTTGAATTCTAAGCAAAAAGTTTGTCTTCCCTTTTTAATCATAGGGAGAAGATAGCCATTACAGATGGCAAATCATTTCATCATTAGAATAAGGAATCACATGCTGAAGTTGCCTCTTGCCTCTACTGACTGCAAACCAAGCCTAGGGTACCTGCTGAGATGAGGTGCTTAACTTTAAGATGGGTGAAGTTAAGTGAGATTTCTCACTGACTAAATTGGTTTAATACTTTCTTTTCTGTTTAGCTTAAACTGAGATACAATTTTCCATCTGTATGCATAGACTCAAATAAAGAATAAACATTATACTATTAGTAAGAAATACTCCATTCTCTACTTTCATACTTAAGCCAAAGTAAAAATTAAGGATTTGAATAAATTTTAAGAAGGTTATGTTAGTCACTATTTATGGGTGTATTTGGCATAATGTTTCCTGATTGCAAGAAGAGAGGAAACATTACACCAGCTATAAGGACTCAACTTTTCATTAAAGAAAAAAAACTACAAATGGAAAACGAGATTAAACGTGAACATCTAAGTCAAACTCTTCTGCTGACTCATTGAACTCCTGATTAAATTTGGTAATTCCAATCATTTTGATTTAAGTCTGTGCACTCTTACATACAGTGAATTGTTCCATTAATTTTAATGAGTCTATTTTATGTGCTAAACAAAGCACCTGCTTATGTCTTTGCAGAAAGTAAACCTTGGAGCATAAAGTTTCCATTTTAATTGTTAGCTGTTCTTGGTTTTGCTATTAATTTATAGTTTCATGTTTTCTTTAAAAAGATAGCACATATATTAACCACTTCATCTACAAGTTTTATGTCAGTAGTGGGTTTGTTGAAGACTTTTTTCTCTAAGTGACTGAAGTGATTCACAGGAATATTTTGCCCTGTTCCTTCAACAGCTGGTCTGTGAAACAGGCAGAACTTAAGGGAAGGTAAGAGTAAAGAAGTAGAGTATCTGTGCTTTTATGAAACCACTTTTTTAACTTCTAAGCCTGTTAACAGGGAAAGAGAGGGTTTTTTTAATTTTTTTTTAAGTTTTATTCTTTCAGCACAGGAAGTGCCAGTACAAAACGGCTGTGGAAATTTAAGTTTATACTAGGACTGGAAGCCAGATTAATTGAAGGTTATTTGTATTGTATTTCTGATTCAAATAAATTCAGTAATGTAGTGCATTTTGCAACATTTTCCACCGGGAAAGGTCAAAGGACTAAATTGATGACAGCTGACAGAATTATTTGTATTGTCAATGTGCTTGCTGGTACTCCTAGTAAACCTGCTAAACTTGAAAGTTAAAATTAATCTACTGATAATGTCAACTCTTTTAAGATGCCTTCAACAAATGCATTCACTTGTGGCATTGCCCTGAAATATTGAAAGTTAGCCTTTTCATGCTGGCAGTGAACAGTCTAACATACCAATTTAGTATTCCTCTGAAAATAGCATCTATGCAGGAGTAGCAGAGTGGAGAGATGACTTTAGCAGAGGTCCAGACATCCGGTAGGCAAATGTGTAATAGTATTCCCAAAACCTCATGTTCAAAAAGTAGGTCAGGAAAGGAGAAATAAAAAATCAGAAGAAAAGCCATCAGTGTTTTACTATACATGAAAAAGTAAGTGAAAAGCATTAGCTAAGTGTTGGCTCGATAGGCTTCCATTATTAGGCTCAAGAAAACTGCAGGATGTGTGTATTCAGTGCATCAGCATGACTTTATCTGGAAAAAGCAAAAGCACCTTTATCTCTTAAACTGATACAAAAGGGATGTTTTCTACTAAAGACAAACAGGACTTTGCAAACTTGCTGATATCTTGGTATGGCACCTGGTGTTCTAAAACTTAGAAAAAGTAGCTTGAGCTGTCAGGACTTTGAAGAGAAATATTTTTTTATTTAATGGAGATTTGATTTGATTTTATCTGATTTATGAAACTTCCATTTTTTTTATGATGCATCATGAGCAGCCATTCTGAAAACAGCTCTAAGAGAAGTAGATAATGTTTCATTTTCAGCCCACGCATGTGAATGAAGGTCTTACTCAGCTCTTGGTTCCAAAGCAGCAGCAGCAGCTGATGCAAGGAGCTATATTTTTGACATCCAGCTCTGGTTTGTGTTTGCTGCAGGAAGCAGTTATTCCCGTGCCTTGCCATTCCTTGTGGAGTTCTGGTCATCAGCAGCAGTGTTCTGCCCTTCTTATCTTTACTTAGTGACAGCGCTATAAATGATTGAAAGAAAGAGGGGAGGAAAATGGTCCTCTTATTTATTTTCATATAAATCCCCCTCATGCTCAGTAAAAACAGTGTTATGTTTAGAGAACATGTGCTGTTGAAGTGTGGGAATAACTTTAATTACTGATGTTGTGGAATGAAACACAATGCATCCTGCAAATGCACTCCTGCACATGAGGAGCAACATCCCTGCTCCTATGTGTTAGTGATGGTTGTGATTTCATGAGACAGTTCTGTTCACCTTTACGTCTATTTTGCAACCTTCTAAGCCTTGTTAAGGAACACAAGAATTTCCTGCTAGTTAATCTTCAGCAGTTATAATCTGAGTATATGCATGTATTTGTGTACGTGCCTTTGAATTGCAAATCTGTTCCTTGGTTTTTAGAGTCCGGGGGTTATTTTATGTGACCAGCATTTAATCACTATCATGCTTGAGCCTCACTGAAGTTGGCAGCGTTACAGATGTTATTTTATGTGACCTGCATTTAATCACAGATGATCTGTGACTCTTGTTAAACATGGTGGGATCACAGAGATCCTATTTTAACATTCTCTAATGCAGTAACAAGAAACCTTTGTGCCAGTGGGATGTATACTTATGTTTCCTCATTTCCTTCATCTAACTAATTAATTTATCCTGGAAATTTCAAGAAAATTTCAAGGATTCCCTGTCAAACTCCTCCTATTTCAAAAATAAGTATGGAAACATTTTACTTTCAGAACTGATCTAGATGCAAATATTCTCTCCCTGCCTCTCTACTTCTCCCTTTTCCTCTCCTCTTCTCCCTTTCTCTTCTTCTCCACATATATATGACTGATACCTAAAAAAATTCTGTCACAGAAAATTTCTTACATCTGACATTTCTAAAAAAAAATGTGTTTTTTTTCTGAGCCCTTCAGAAAATGCATAAGTATTTTATTTGAGTTAATGATAGCAGAAAATCCAGAACTACCCCATAAAACAAGCCTTGTTACCCACCCGATCTTAAGTGACCTGAGAGTTGGGATTGAATTTCATATTTATTTATTACACTGTACTGCTGCAGTTCTGGTTGATACGTTCACTGGCATTTTTTATGATTCTCTGTCACAAGTCGAGTTCAATATTATCTCTATAATTATCATTCTCCAAAGGTTTATGCCAGGCTGCGCTCCATGGACAAAGTCATTTACTAAGTTCAGCAGATCCTGGGGCCATGCTTACACTTGAGGAGAAGCCTGAATTCTCGGTGGCAGTCATCGTTTGGGTGTGTGGAGCAGGACCTTTCTCATGCTGGGCTCCTAAGTACCTCATATAGCAGTGGTGAGCATCTGTCAGCAAAAAATTTTGATAAAGTTAGCCTCTCTTTCTCAGTTCAGTAATCTGGCTGCCTTGCTGCTTGCTCCTCAAGCCAAATGTTTTTAGAGTTATTACATGATGTGGATCATCAGCACATACTGCAAAATCAGAAAGTGTTGCTTATCTGTATTTGCTACTTGTATAGCATTTAATCAGGTCTGTGCCATGGTTTATACGTCTTGTAAAATAAGATTGGGACACTTAATATTTCTGTTCCAAGTATGCAGTGTATAAATATTTTATTGACCATATACTTCAAAGGTTTTAACATCACTGGTCTGCATTTTTAGCACAAAGAAAGCATGCTAGAATTTCTGAGTGTATTCCACTCTCATGCACTTTACACATTTTTAAGTCTTATCAGGAGAAAAAAATAATTGTTTTTTAAGGACACACTGATGAGCACAGCTTTAATCTCTGGTCACAGAGTGGTCTTTGCTGGCAGTAAATGGCTTCTTTTTCCCCCCCACACATTTTTTCACTCTTGCAGGTGTAGCAGGGGAGGGAATTAGATCAAGGTGTGTTTCCAGAACCTGTTGTTATAATTAATCTTATTTATTTTTTCAATATTTTTATTCATGTTCATTATTTGATTTTACACACTTTATAGCCAATAAAAGCTTGCTAGTAAAAGCTTCACCTAAGGTGTGTGCAGAGTATGTTCTCACTCAGTTTTGTTGAGAGTGGGAGTGTTCATCACCTCTCCACAGCGTGAGGAACTCTGCAGTGGATGTGCATCTGTGTGTGCATGGGAGTGTGTCTGCTGCACACCTGATGTCTGAGAATCATAATGACCCCTCCTAAAATGAAAACAAGTGTTGAAATTAGGAGAGGTGTTTTCTTTTAAGCAAATTTCTTGTCTCTCTTAAGATATAAACTCCTTCAGAGTGGATAAGAGCCTGGAGATAAAGTTGCTTAGTCTAATGTTGTCCTTTTTCACAGTGATCCATTGCCTCATTTTGACTTAGTTGCCTCATAATTGTCAGAACTTACACCTATGTTCTTCTTTAGCAGTGACTGTTTTTTCCAGCTGGAAACAAAAAGCATTTCTTGGTTTTGTGGAAAAGTTAGAGAAGAAGCAAGGCCAGTACTTCTTCGTTTGAGCTTCTTGGCTTTTTTCCATGAGGAGCACTCAGGTTTTAGTTCCAAAAAATTTTCAAGAATCCAGGAAGCTTTTTTGTTCCTTAGTGGGTAAAATGAAGCAGAGGCATACAAACACTAAAAAAAAATTGTGAGAAGGGGAAATAGGTGACTAGAGTGAAGAGTGAAGGAGAAGAAACAGAAAATAAAGATTAGGCTGCAAAAGAGAGAGGAAGGTGGATGAAAGGAAAACATGGCAGGAGTTGTGAGTAAATGGTGAGGATTGGCATCTGTCTCTCCATCTGCCATGGTCAGAGGCTTCACTGGAGAATGAGACTAGCTGAGGTGTTTACATCTGAGGATGAATGAATTCAAATCACAGTGAAACCAACCTTCTCTGAGAGAGGAAAGGCTGACTACCTTTGTCCTTTGTGCACATCTGTGTTTCTGTGATTCAGTCACTGGATCTACAGCTTGATGTAATAACACAGAATGGTTAGTTTTAATGATGATTTTTATTAGATTTAATTAAATTTATCCAAAAGAAAAATTCAGAAATTGGTTATACTTGTGTGTAGCAAGTCAGCAATGGAATAATCGTCATAGACATGTAGACTCTCAGTAAATGAAGTGACAGAAGAACAGTGAGATCAAGCCTGCCAAGAATACAAAGTAAATGTTTCTATCCTAATTTTATATCAAAATGGGGACTCTACTTTTAATTCATTCTTCCATTCTTATATTTAGTACACTGCCATCTTTCTCAGCTGTACTCTCACAGAAGACAATGTTCACCTTTACTTTAAGCTATGTGAATTAAATAAAAAATAAATCTTTTTTTCTGTTGTATTATCAGTGCTAGTTAGTATTACTTTATCTGCTCAGTATTATTCAGCAAGACCAGTTGGAGCTGCTGACAAAGCTGTTAGGAAGAAAACAGGAAAGACATGGAACCGTTTCAAAGATGAAATGTCTCCAAGAGAAATGTGAGGCCCTGTGAGAGTAGAGGGAGTGCTAATAATGGGGAAATGTCAACTTCGATCCAGGTGGGCTAACAAGATCATAAGACTTAGGACTGAAAGGCAGAGAAAGCTTAAAAGTGCCTCTTAGCCCAGGAGAAAAGAACATCAGCCAAAACTTCTGGAAATATTTTTCTGACGAATTGCTAAAGAGCTGTTGCAACAGGGTTATAATTCTTTGGCTCTGACTTCACATCAGCTTCACTTGCAATGAAAGGGCAATATTTAAATAAGAATTTACAGCCTGAATTATTAAATGCATTCTTTGTTTCAGTGGGAGTTAGTGATGCTAAGTACTGAATATTCTAAATATTTCTGAAGTTCTGGACCAAGCTGTATAGGCCAGTTACTATTTTAATCCTCATTGAGCAAACAACTAATACATTATTTTGTTGAAACACTTTCAGTATCATTAAAAATATTTGTGTTCTGGAAAGAAGGGGTTTTTTTCAAGTAGAGTAGCTGAGGGCTTTTCTATTCAAGAGTACTGTACAGGATTTTTTCCTGATCCAAGCCAAGAAGAACTAGATCGTAATGGATCTTGCCTCAGAGTGAGGTGGAGGAGTCCAAGCCTGTCAGGTGAGATAGGTTGTAGGGAGACAGTGAAGGGACCTAAATTAAAACAGTCACATCTTGAACAAGGTGTGTTGTGATTTATGTGTGAGTAAACTGCAGAAGGACCCTGCGGATCATCTCTTGAAAGACATGGACAGTATTTATGGAGAGAGGTCATATCTTGAGACAGACAGGACAAAGAAGAGCAGCATTTACTAGAACCCATCACCTGAGTTCTCTTGATTGCAGTTGTTTGACATGTAACCAGCCTGTTCATGAATATCAGAAATTTTCTGTGTCTCAAACGGTTTTTAGTTTAACAGCTTAAGCATGGCATTCAGCAACCATCAAAGAATAAGAGCCCCACACTTCGTTCAGGAAATATTAGGTAAGACAAACCTGTCAGCTTGGTCAGCCTTGCTAGTCTAATAGTGCTTTTGAGCACTGGAAACACAATTTGTGTTTGCTTTGCTTTGGCTTGGTTCCAGTCATCTGAGAAATGTAGTGCTGTGCTCTTTTAAGTGTATTAAAGTACTCTTGTAAAGTGAATTATGCTGATAGCTTGTTTTCTTGGAGGAGAAGACAGCAATAAAAATTATTTGTGACCTTTTTTTGAAAAAGATGGACTTCAGACATCCAAGAAATCAAGATTTGTCCAACATGAGGCCCTTTCACTGGCTCAAGCAGACTATTAGCTCTTACCACAGTTTTTGTTTGTTTTGACACACATTGTCCGCTTTTTACAGCCATTCTGAAGGTGGTGTTTGGAGAAAAAAAAAAGAAAAATCTTAAAAATATCATAAGGATATCTGAATCACTTCATATTCTTATAAACCGATCATTGGGACTGGTATAAAGGAGAGAAAAGCTGCTGATATATGTAGAATTAATTCTGATGAATTATTTAACATGCAGGAATTTAGTGTATGATCTCTTTGAATAATCCTCCCATCTTAAAGCCTTCAGTTCTTTTGGGATTTAACAATGCTGGCTGATAGTACTGAGGGTTGTAATACATTCTGGTATGTCCTGTCTCATTTCGGTACAGGTAAATTAAAAGCAAATTTAATTCTAATTAACCAGATGGATTGCTCAAAGGACTAGGTCTGCAAGGTAATATTCAAGCTTTTAATTTCTTGTGATCTGAAATTGAGGTTATATATGATTGATTATTTGAATATCTGAAAAATTAAGAAAGTCTTAAGCAAATGAAATGGACAGTCTGAGAAATAGTGGTAGCTTTCATCAGAGCCTTTTTAAGACAGTTTTTTACTGTCTTACAGTGTGTTATGGCATTTAAACAAAGATGTGGTATTTCTTATCCTTTCTGAGCAAAAAGTCAGTAACTAGCAGAGCTTTTCGAGCCTGACATATGGGTTCCTTGGAAAAATCTATTATGTATTTTACCTCATTTGTTTGATTTTTTTTTAATTCGACCTGAAAACCTGGCAATGCCATCTCACTGGGATACAAAGTCCAGTTTGATTTCCAAATAATCCAGAAAGCTCGGAACAGAAACCCAGTAGGATATATTAGGTTTTGGTTTCACTTAATCTGTCACAGTTCATGAAGAAAATTTCAGCAGGGTCACAGAAATAAATATGCTGCAGTGGTGCTGTGACCATAAAATGCATTATCTGAGGCACTTCTGGTGAATGAAAGCTCATTGCATTGTGCAGAGAACAGGTAAGGCTTTATTTTTTTCCTGCACAGCTGCATGGAGCTTTGGTCTTCCATCTTCTGGAGGGATTAACTAATACTGGAATAGGCACTGAAGGAGGAGAAAAATTAAATACAGAGATGTCCAAAAAAGACTAAGAGGCCTTAATTTGTTTAGCCTTTTAAAATGGAGGCTGACTTGGTTGATTTTCATGCATGATTTGGTGGGTAGACAATATAGAGGAGAAGATCCATTTAAGGTATAGAATTATAGTGGCACAAGAACAAATACGTGTGTACAACTTATGAATACATCTAAGCCAGAGTTTAGGAGAAATATGTGAATTGGCTATCCATTCTTGGATAGCTTTCTGCAAGGTTATTGAGACCAAACTACTGTTTGACTACCAATATAATCAGTTTATGAAGGAGCTGGTGAATTATGGAGGTATTAAGTTTTCTACACGAGTGAACAAGATAAAGAGACAGAATTATACCTTTGGGTGATCTTAATTTTTATTATGCATTCAACTGGATATATGAGGCTTGAGATGTTTTCCATAAGAGTTTGCTGATCTATCAAAATTACCACAGGTTTACTTTACTTGAGGACTAACCTCTTATATTCATGCTGTGAGTCTGCTGTACATTTTAAAGCCACCCTTCTGTTCCTATTCCATGCCTCTTTTTATGGTATCCAAGTGCCTTTCAGAAACCTCTTGATTAATATAACTATGATGCATCATAAAAATTATTCATTCTCTCTTTCTTTCTCATAGTGTTCAGGAGAAAGTGCCGTGTCACACATACACATTCAGAAAGGCACATGAAAATATTTGGGAAGGCATGCTGAAAAAATGGACTTTATCATAGCATGTGTGGGTGAGGTGCTTGGATTAAGCAGATTTTCATCCTGTATTCCTTTATAGAGATCCGTATTCTGTCAAGTTAAAGGAGAAAGAAATGTGGAATGTCCTGACTGCATTCCTTAAACCAGTGTCTGAACAAACGTTTCAGATATTTCAGAAATCATTAAGGATCATGTTTTCAAAGAATGTGTTAGAGGATATGAGCAGGCGTACTGGGACTTTCAGAAGCATTTTTGTAAGCCTTTCATTTTGATCAGTTGGAATTGAGCACTGAAAATTGAGTCAGTGATCTGCCTCATTCAATGTGTACCTAACTAGGCAAATTTTTTACTGAGATACTTAAAGACAAAGAATAAAATTAGTCTGACATGATATTTTAAAAAGAATCAGCATCATGAAAGGATTAATGCTTATAAACTTCTGAATGGTTGGGTGTTTTTAAATTATATATTTACATATAGTTTAGTTTGATATTGCCTGCTGATGTAACTGTGGTCTAAAGGAAGGTGTTTGCAGCAACCTATATGGTGGAGAAAATGCAATGTTTGTGTTGATAATGACTGTAATCTCTTGAGAGTGTGTAGTTTCATGTTTCTGTGGGTTTCAGTTCTGTAAAGCTGGAATAATAAATGAATGTGTTGCAAAGTCAAACAGATTGCTTGTCAAGACAAAGAACAGTGTCCTAGACAGCACTAGTGGTAGGACATGGGGGTTCCAGAAGGTGGCATGGGAAAACATGGTTCATTAAGACTCAGGTGTTTGCTTAAATTCTGCTCCAACTCAACCATTTTTTAATGGATAGTAACAGCACTTAAAAACAAATGTCAGAAGAACAAACTGGTTGTGAGCCCCCTGTTTCAGACCATCGCAAATAAAACAGTCAGTCCTGGTTTCTGTATGTTTGGGGCATGGATTCCACAGTCATGTGTGGTTGAGGGTAACATCCTTAGAATTAATTTCCTAAAAGGCAGGTTGAAACAACCTGATGTAGTCATAGGAAAAATCAAGGTATTGGTCAACTACAATGACACTATTGCGACAAAGATTTAATAATCTACAAGGCTTCATGGAGGATGCTAACTCTTCAGTAATGTTCCAAGTAACTACTTGGAACTACTCTACTATAGCTGGCAGTGACTTCACCCTGAGCTCAAAGACATCTCCTTGCCTGACTGCAGTGGCATCTGCAAATCTTCTGGAAGCCTGCAAGGTTAGGCTGAGAGAGAGAGTAAGTGCCGGTACTTAAACCAGCGATTTGGATAGCACTAGGGAGATATAATGCTCACTGAATGAAAGCAGCTGAGGGGCAGTGTGTCAAAAAATGCTACCTCTCTTTCTAAAATATGAATAATTCTGTCTAAATCACACCAGTGACAGCATAAGTTGCAGTGATGGTGTTTCATTAACGGTCTATTAATTGGTTTTATATTTGATGTATGATCTTTATAACTGCAATTGTTTTGATTGGGCTTGGCAAAACTGACAGTGCAACTGATACTAGTTGTCACCCTTTTTTACCTCACTCCATTAAGTTGACAAAAAGCAAATGGATGTAAGTTGAATTATCTTCCACTTCTAAATCTGTGATCTCTAATTCAAGATATTTTGATAGGTTAGCCTGCTTTTATGCTGCTTCTCCCTTAAAAAAAGAGCACTTTTAATTTCTAATGTTGTCAAACTAGAAATTCCCCCTTCACTGGAATTTGGAGAAAATAATCCAAAATAATCAAAAAAACCAAAAGTGTGAAGAGATGAATATCTGCTAGATGTGAGGTTCCCTCTCACACTGTAGTTTTTGGTTCCTGTTTTTAAAAAGTAAAATAAAGTAAAACCAGGTAGGTTATCACATTTCCTTTAAAGTGAAATTATGTGAATCTTCTGGATAAAACTGTGTTCGGGCAAGGCTTGGAAATGCACTAAGTCAACTAAAAAAAAAAAAAAACAAAACCGATCCTTGAAACTTTGGTTGTTGTACACATGGTGTTTAAACAGCATTACAAGCTTAAATCAAAACATGACATAAGTGAAAGTATTCCTTTTTTCTTAAAAAATAAAGGAAAAAAGCTAACAAAACCAGCCAACCAATGAAAACCAAAAAAACTTACTCTATTCAACTCAGTATAACATCTTTGAAACAAGAGCAATTACATGGTTTTCCCACAGTGGTACAAAGTGTTCACAAATTAGTTCCCAAAATGTCTGTCCATCCTCATCTTCCAAAGACATTTAGTAGATAATATCTTGGGACTGTCAGGTAGTTAATGTATTTGCTTCATTAGGTTAGAACAACACATGGAAGACAAATTCAGCTCTCATTAAATTAATTGAAAATTCTCATTAACTTCAACAAAATCAGTGTATGGCACTTCAGAGTAAATTGTCAATGGAGCAGCAGTTGTAGATTCAAATTTGTCCCTGTAGATTGCACACAGATTTGAATCTATTTCTTAATTTAAAGAATTCCTGTAAAATCCAAGGGGATAGAAATATTCACTATAACATTCAAATTCTGTAAGGTCACTGCTACTGGGTCCACTGTACCGGTCAGATGATGTTCTGGCTAACTGAAGATGCAGCAGAGCCTCATATGCTCTGATCTTGAAAAGCAACATCATATAGCTGAAACACTTGACACTAAACTAAATAATCTGTGTATTTAATAATTTTGTAAGTGCTGTTATCTTATTCGCTTTATGCCTGCTATACTCTCGTTAATAATCCCAAGAAAATGCCCCACCATTACAATAAATACTTCTTCAAATAATTCATCTTTCTTCCAGTTCAGTCAGCAGCTATTTTGAGGCTTAAAATAAGCTTTTGTCTTCAGTTGTGTGTCTACTAACATCAATAACAAAGTTATTACTGACCTCATAGAAAGTAAAACAAAGTCCTTAATACTTTCTAAAAGCTGGATTCTTGCTGTAGCAGTCCCAGATGTTATTTTATCTCTGTTTTATTTTGTTACATAATTGACAACAGATAAGTGTTAAGACAGATGTCACTGCATGGTGCAGTTACCCACGTGCTTCCAAATTCTTTCCCGTATGTGCTGGGAGGTACATACTGCAGCATGTGTCTTCTGTTTCATTACACTTGGCAGAAATAATGGTATTTGGAGAGAAATTTATATGGCTGGTACTAGAGCCTGCTTTTGGCATTGGTCTTTCATCAGAGCCTGATTTAGAAGGAGAATTTCTCCTGAAGAATGGTCTACTTCTATTGAGATGAAAGACAAAATCATACTGTGTCCCTTTGGTTTCAGTCAGATGCACTTAGAATATTTTTAAGCAGTAGCAGCTGTTCACAGCAGAGTTAATCTGGCAAATTAGTGCCTGGGTTAGACCAGCCTAGGTATGAAATTCCTGTATAAGAAGCTGTATAAGGGGAGTTTTGTTCAAATGGGCATTGTATTCTCTCCTGTGAACCAGTGAGGTGGCTAAGGGAATATGTCACATGGTTCTCAGAGCTGTGTTTGACTGCACGCCTTTGATTTAATTACTTCCTAATATAAAGTGAGAGAAATACTCCATTCTTTCTATACCCTAGCAGATGTGAGTTTAACACATCAGTGCAGGCAAGCCATTTCGTTCAGTGTGCGATGCTCTAGATTTCTGTCTTGCAGCCTGTCTTCCCACCAGTAAAGTGAATATCTATATTGACTGCTATTTTGGGTAGCACTGCCTATTATCTTCTGCTTTCTACAAATACTGTGAGTTGCTCTCTGAAAAGTTGTAATCACATGTGTGCAACTTACAGTTTGATGGCAGTCATGAACTTGGTGTGTGGAAGCCAAATGCCTGTCAGACCCCAGCAGTTACTGTCATTTCTGGGATCACAGCATGCTGAGATGATAAAAGGCAAAACCAGGAATATAAAACACTTAAATAATCAGCAAATGCACCTTTGTTTACTGGGGCATGGTCCAGAAGATTTGAAAATGAACTGCATACCTGTATCTTTAGTGTGAAAAAGCATGTATTGAGCATGTGACCATGGATATGGAGCACAGCCCTGTTGTGCTGTATGACTTTTCATTTGAAACAAGCAGTTTTACATGTTCTCTTTTTGAGACTTTATTAAACCCTTCACTTTGAAATTTCTTTATTTTCTCTCAAACTGAGATGCTGAACAGAAAAATTCTATATTAATAGTCAAAATAATAGGCAGCTCAGAGAACATAGAGCCTGTAATGTGACACCCTTGTATGTGAGCTGGTGCTGGCTTTGCACTTAGTACAGACCACATCAGAACAGAGCTGGGGAATTGTCCTGGCTGTCTGTCCCTGAACCACAACTGTCCCAGGGCTGCAAGGATTGCTGGCAGCAAGGGGAGACGTCCTAACAGGCTGGGTCTTGAGCAGGAGAAGCATGTGGAGTGCTGTGTCCCGCTGCTGGCTGGTGCATGCCGACAGCTCCCTGCAGACTTTTACAATGCCAATGGCAGCGAGGCTCCTCTCACCCACTCCAGCTCAGGGAGTCTGTTAACACCTTTCTTTTCTGTTCTAAGCATGGTTTGTGTTGTAGCCTCTGGTGGTTTTTATTTGCAAAGTCCTTCAACTCCTCAAACCACCTTTATTTCCATATAAAGCAAAGCAATATTTGCTTTGTGCTAATATGTTATTTTGATGGTTGAGAAGAGAGGAAGCGAGAGATGTCTTCTCTCTGACTTGCTCAAAAGGAAACTGAGTTTTACCCCTGCAGTCATGAATTCCATCCCTTTCTCCAGCTCTGCTCATCTTTCTGCTCAGCTTTTTAGTCAGTAAAAATGTACTATATGGTTTATACTAAAGAAAAACATATACCTTAAAGATGCGATATTAGGTACTTTGATATATAGCCTGAAGAAGTCAAGGTCCTCTATAATTTGTAGTTGTGTTGGCAGTAGAAAATAGGAACTTGTTGGGAGATCCTGGAGTAAAGACTGCAGTAGTAAGTCATCTGTCTATGCCATGTTCTTCATCTGGTGGTACGCAGTTACCAGGATTGAGCAGAAGGGGCTCTTGAGCTGCAAGGAGAAAATGGAAAACCTGATTTGCCTGGAAATTTGGTTTCATGTTCCAAGTTCCTGCTTCATCAGATAATCTCTTGCATCATTACCCAGCAATGAGCTAAAATTAAGGCCAGGATAAACAGGATGTTAAAATAAAATGCTGCAGCATACCAGCATTACAGATGTCTGTGCAACCCACACCCCTCGTCTCTTCCAGCAGCTGGACACAGGATCTTTAGGGCCAAGAGTATTCTAAACATAAAACTGCCTCAGTGGTCTTAGTGCCTGATGTCTGTATTGCTTCTGGTGATGACCAACAGCTGATACCAGAGGGAGGGGAAAATATGCTGCCTCTTGTATGTGTCTGAATAGTCATGCATAGAACTAATCCCTCCTGTGGCTGCATGCAGAAGTGAATACTGGCATAAAGCCCTGATTGCACTTGTACCTCTGCCTGTTTGGATCACAGCTGGATGCAGGATGGGGAGCAGGAGACAGGCAGGGACATAGGCAGCACAAGGTCTTCTAATCTCCAGTGAAGTGGCACATTAAAAACATGATCTCACAGCTTGCAGAATTTCTGGATTACACTGTTGGAATTATTCTTAGAGATGGTTTTAGTAAATGTTCAAAATTTCTGTGTCTACACTAGATTATTTTTTCTGCCTGATCCAGAAATTGCTCTAAGTTTCTGTTTAATGAGCCAATATTAGAGGCTCTTGCAATTGGTAATAGACTGTATTTGTTTCCAAAGGGCTCCATTACTTTTGAATTAGTATAATTATTTTCTTTTAATTTCTTGAATGACTTGCTATATCTCGTGCACTTCCTGTTAAAGCAAAAAGCTAAAATAGATTGCTTCAAAGTTTATTTCTTAAAAGATGTCTTCAGGTTGAGCAATAATACAGTCTCCGCTCCAGAGGAGAAAGTGGTTATGGTCAAGTTAGACTCTCTTGTGGGTAGATGCTAGGAAAAATTGCTTTCTAAGGTATAGAAATGGAAGCAAGACAATCACGTGAAAAATAAAATATTAAAAATAGGATTGTAAGATTGTGTCATTTTGATAATATTTTCTAGGTGAATCTAGAAAAATATTGGTCTCTTTAGAAATGCATTAAAATTATCATACAACAAACGATAACAGGACTCAACAAACAAGTTTCCTGATCTTGTAAATATCAAGAGACATTTATATAATTTCCATTTTAAATTTTAGAGTGATTACCATCCTGAGAAAACTTCTTACAGGGCATTATTAATGTGACGTTCTCCAGATATTTGCACCTAGAAGGGTTTTGTATCACTGGTCAGTGTCTCCATGGGGAATGCAATGCGTTGATTGAGGTGATGTGTAAGGCAGCGTGAAAGGCTCCCTCTTCTACCCCAGCGGGTATAACGCCACTGACTTTCTTTGAAGCACTTTTCCTGACAAGAAATTTTCTGTGAATCACTCACTCCATTGGTCCCTAGTTTATTCTTTGATATTTCTTCATGAAAAGGCAATTTATGCTGGCAGTGCAGCTCAGCTGAGGCCTTCCCATGTTCTTAGTATATCCTTTGGGCATGAATGAAAGAGGCAGCAATCTACTTGCAAGGCTGGATTCTTGTTTTGAAGACACAGCGCAGTTTCTTTCAGAGTGAGAAAATTTACCTAATTTGTCCTTCTAGAGATATTTTGAAGAGATAGGGAAATGTCTGTAATATGTTGCCTGGCATCCAAATCACACCAGGGATTTACTTGATTCAGAATCTAGTGCATAAAGACACCATTATTTCAGCAATCAGAGGAACTAAGAACTGATGCTATTAAACCATCACTGATAAGTAGTTTGTTAACAACAACTCACTGTGTTGCATCTCACAGTGTATATTCAGCCTTCAGTGAGTTGCATTTAGAAATTAAGGTTCACAGTGCTTTGCAGAGCTCTGTGAATAACCCTTGACAGCACTGCCGGCTTACCTGTAGAACTGAACTTCAGAGTGACTTGGTTTGATAACATCCCACAAAATACTGTGTCCAGGTAAAATCGGGAAGAAAAACTCAGCACTTACATTTTGAAAAAATAACAAAGTCCAGGTTCTAAACCCTGAAAAATATCTTACATGACCACAGAAGTGCTAAGGAAGTTGCCACATGTTTATGAGAACTTTGTTTTCAGGTCGCATGCACTTTTGCAGAAGTGTTGATTATTTGGGGGGAATTTATCGAATCAGTTTGAGATTCTACCCTTGAGCAAGTTTGGCTCAGTTTTTTGACACATTTTTTCTCCTTGTTGTAGCTGTGTGGAATGCAGCACATGTGAGCACATGTAGAGCTGATGAATTTCCAGAGACTTGCTATGTGTTTTTATTATTCAGACTGGTGGCTGTGACATAGGAAGGTAAAAGTTATGCACTTGATGCTTTGCCTATCTGCGTTTTCTTATGCTGAAGTACAAGCTTATTATGAAAGCTAGAAAATGACAGGGTGTAGATAAAATACTTCCCTTATATTACCTAAAATAATTTTGCTTTTTTTTCCTAACTAATGTGAGAATTATTTAATGTTCGTTGTAGATGCCATTAGTCTCAGTGCATGTCCAAGAATCCTCACCTGCATTACAGTACACTCATACGTAGGCTGCTGCTGGCTCAAATTCATGTTGAGGGAAAGAAAATGGAAATATCTTGAGCTGGGATACTTTTACTATCTTTCATTCTTCATATTCACACCCTTATTCTTCAGTCAATAAATGCCTTCTAACACATACACCAGGCCAAGAAGCAATAGTCCAAAGCCGGAGACTGTTTTCCACACAAGTATTAGACAAGGAAAATAGGTAGTAACCTCTCTGTCTCTGCAGAGTAAATGACTGAGAACTGATAGAAAATGGATTTAGAGTAATTTTAGGATTATATACAGCTGTCTATTAGAAGAACAATTTCCTTCAGAATGGGTAATGGTAGCAAAGTGCTTGATGGATTTCATGAAGTTTTGCTGACTTTGATTTTAAAATATAAAAATCTCCACTTTAATTTGTCTGGTTTTTTGGTCTATTGCTCCTAATGGACTGACTGCATGTTGAATACACTTGAGTTGTAATATTGTGATAGTAGTTTTCATGTCAAATCCTCTCTTCTACCTCTGGAAATCCAGAGAGTAAATAATATGTTTACACCCTGCATGGGCTGAGTTTCCCTTCTGCTGAACAAGATCTTTGTTTCTACATCAGTATTTTACAACATTAAAGAGGCTAATGTATAATGTATAATTATACTTTTTGGCACTTGTAGAAATCACAAAATCACTGAAGTCACACTGAAGATTAATAACATAATTACTGGTAAAACTTGCTTAGCTTGCTGAAGAGGTTTTTCATCCTGGAGAATATTGTTTGCAACATTTTCCAGAACACAGCTGAGCAACTAGATATTAACCTGAAGGATTTTCCCATGCATTCTTGAACTAATTTAACAGGCAGTCAATTTACACTAATCTAGATTAATTGTTTTACCAAAAGTGGGAGAAAATATTTTTAACTGGGCAAAATGTTACTTGATAAAATTACAGCTAACACATATGAATGATGATGAGAGTCCATATTCTCAGTATGTTTTAAAAAGGCAAGCAAACTCCTGCCTTTGAAAAGGAAAAAAATATATATGAAACACGGTTAAATATAATGAAGAGATTTACCAAAATCTGTGTTTATGTTGCCCTAATATATAACTCCAATACGTTTGTAACTTCCTTATATTGAATGAAACGTTCCTTTTAGAGCATATCTGTACATCACTACATCCTTGTATCCAGGTCTCCTTAAGAAGCTGAAGTTGGATACTTGGTTTATGTATATTTTTTCAAGTGATTGATTTGTTGAAATTTACTGTTTAAAGGAATATTACTAGGTTATTACATTATATGTATTTTTGTGTGGAAGGTTGGTATATGAAAGGAATTAGCCTTCCAGCTGTTTGTACTTTTCCTTTTTTTTGAAGCAGAGCATGTACACAGCTGTGTTGTGAAAGCCTCTGTCAGAGTCATTGGCCTTGTCCTGCAGGCCTCTGCGGTGCAAATAAATAAATAAATCTCATTCTCAATTAGGGAAATGCAACTGAAATTAGTGACTGTATTCATTAATTCAGTCTTTCATGGTAGACTGGACTATTTTCCATTTGATCACCTTTTCACATTCTGATAGCAAGCATTAGAGCTCACACATAATTTATGCTTTTAAACTACGTGTCTATAACTGTCCAGATGTGTTTTAAATCTTAATTGTTTTTTAAAACCCTTTTTATTTTTTCCATGTGGCACTACTCAGCCAATGAAAATAAGCAAGTCATCCATGTATCTGTTACATCCCTTTTCATTTATCTGTGTTTTTCTAACCCAGAGCTGCAAGGTGTAAGTGCATATCTGTGTAAATCCTAACAGCCTGAACCCAAAAAACCCCAACATTTCTAACAATCTACATTAAAAGTAGGGCTTTCTGAACTCTATTTGAGAAAACTTATCCAAGCAGTAGAAAAAAGGGGAGAACTCTAGATAAAACCACATTAAAGACCTAGACGACATCAGGAGTAAATCTTTGGAGAAGTCAGTAATGTGAAACTCTGCAAGCAGTTTTATAACTTAGAACTGATTTAAAATTCAGATATAGAGCTGGTGATGAGACATTTACCTGAGCTCTTCCCCTCTGCATGCCATTTACCAGAGGGTGCTAGCTGATGCTCTGACAGAAAATTATTCTTTCATCCTGGTGTCTGCCATTGCCCAATTCACTTTTTAAATTTGGTTGCTCAGTCCAGCTCCTGAGTTTTCTGATCTTGACCCTGTTTAACTCTATCACCATTTGTATTCACATTTCTTACTTCAGGGACAGAGGAAGATCCCCCAATTTTCAGAAACACCTGTACCTTTATAGACTACAGAAGCTAAAGAAGGAAATTATTTTCATCCAAGCAGAAGAGTATGTTCTTGATTTAAAAATAAGTAAATAAATAGGCATAAACTATGTTCAAAGAAGAAAATAAGCCACTACAATTCTAGATGATGCACTACATGCAGGTTCTTCCTGAGGTGGTCCAAAATTTCGCCTGTTTAACCGAGTCAGCAAACTAGCTTTGTTCACCCCAGGTGAACCCGGGCTGGTACATGCAAAACTGCAGGTCAAAAGAGGATTTTAGGCACACTGGAATGGATTAGGAGGAGTTCTTTGCTGGTTTGAGTGCGATGCTTAGTTTGCTTGCTTCTGTAGTAGCCTCACTCCTTAGCGTGGAAGTCCTAACTTGTGAAAGAGAGTTCTGAGGAAGAGTAAGCATGGCTTTTGTTTTAAAATTTTGAACAATAAAGGACATGTCAAATTATCTTCTAGCCAAGGAAAGGAAGGAGGAGACATGTCTGCAAAACTTCAGATATGCTAGCAAAAATGTGCGTGTATGTCTGCATTTCCACTCTGATTTTTAACCTTTTTCTCTCCTGAACAAAAGCAAAAAGAGAGAGAGTGGATGATGCTTTTGTTTTACCATGTTGAATAAAATGAAAAATCAAACCAAAATAGTTGGCACGTAGAATAACACAAGATGGAATATTTAGACTAGTCTGGTGAGAATATTGCTCCCACATTTGAGTACGTTCATGTATTTTTGCAGTTTTGAAGAGGTCTGAGGGGATGGTGCAGTGAATACAAGAGTCTCTCTTCTCAGCTGTGATGCTGGGCTCTGTACCCATTTCTAACCCTCCAGCATACCCAATACCACAGACGGAAAGTCCTGAAGTGGGTGGGTGGGGCCGCTGGAGCAAGGCATCCCTGGGACAGGGGCAGATGTGGGCACAGGCAGCCCCTGTGACCAACAGCCGCTCCTCACCTCAATTTGGCACTCCAGAATCACTGCTCAGGCTTCTGCTGATGGTGCAAGAGAGGCTCTGTGGCTTCCCTCTGAAAGTGTCAGAGCTTATGGAGAACTTGCATAGGGATGCAGATAAGCAGGAGCCCTGGGGAAAGTGATACTTTATTTGCCTTATTGAGCACTGGCCCAGAGCCCACCAAAGTCAGCAGAAGTGCAAATATTGGATCTGTTCTTGGATTTGTGTGGGTGTCTTCTTAGCTGAAAGCTTGGCAATCATATCAGTGTGCTTTATTTAGCCAAATTCTGGAAATAAAAGTAAATGCAAAGATTTCTTTTGTTCTGGCAGGGCTTTTTCTTTTTTTATTTTTCCCCCTTTTTTTTTGTGTGTGTGTGTGCATATGAGGGGTTTCTTTTGTTTCTAATTAACATGTTTAGTCTTCAGAAACTCCCTTATTTGTGTTCTACAATTATACTGCTGAGTAGGAAGCAGGGGGTCTTTGCAAAGAACGAAGTGAATTAGTTTTAGCTAGCTGCATCTAAAAAGGAGAGCACGTGGTCTTTTGGCCTTGCTCTGAGAGTAACTCAACTAGTGTTTTGGACAGCAAACTCTCTGAATATTAGACCTAGGAAAAAATGTCACAGATTATTAGAAATGGGATGGATGGGAGTAGGCTTTATTGGAAACATTGGCTAAGCTTACGTTGTAATTGCTGTTCTGAAGCAGTAAACAGCTGCTGATCCTGTGATCTTTCTAGTGAAAAACAAGCATTTGTTGTAGTTATTTTTCAGATGTATGTTGTTGTTTGCACAGTATTTCAAGTGTCCTACTTGGTATTTATATTATTAGCTCAGTGTTCTACATTACAATAAATGTGTTTACTTATTACAGAAGTACTGACCCTTAAAACATCTGCTCCTCAGCTGAACATCCACAGCTCAGTGGGTGTGGGTAGCTTCTGTTAGCCATTCTTTCATAATATTTTGCAGTCTTTGGCAAGCAGTTTGAGTCAGATTCTGACCTCAGATGCACTCCTGTACAATGGCAATAACTGTGCTCCAGTCAACAGCATTCTTCTAGTTTTATGTCAGTGTTAACTGAGGTCAGAGGACGCTGCAGTGAGTGGGCCACAATCCTGTCTAATTTTTGCCTGGCAGAGTTCTTTAAGCAAAAGACATAAAACTCTAGTGGCTCCAAACAGATGCTAAAGTCTCCCTCACTCTTCTAGAGACTGAGCAATAGCAAACGGTATGGCAGAAGGTTAATCAAATGGTTATGAGGAATAAAGGGTTCTGTGTCTATCACCATTAGCACAACTGCAGTCTAACAGGCTTGGAAGAGCTGTGGCTGTCTGGAAAGCGCCTTTCGATCTTGTGCTGTCTCTTGTCTCTACCAATACTGGACCTGAGGGGAATGCTCAGAATCTTCTTTTGGAGGCGGTGGTTTCAAATGCCTCATGAACGAGGGGAAGGACTGGGGAACCCGTCATTTCCTGCAGTGGGGAGAAATTGCATTGAAATCTCTGTGGTTGGTGTTGAAGTAGGGAAACAATCATTTCAGGAATTTCAGTGTCTTAGCAAGATGTCATCCTTCTCTCCCACCCCAGAAAGCTGTCCATGGTCTGTGTCTCATGCCTGCTCTGCCATTCATGTGTGAGGTTCTGCCTTTCCACCTCTGATAGCCCACTCCAGTGCTGTGGAAAGAATACCCATCTCAGACCTCCTCCTCCTCCTCCAAAACTCTGCGGCTTCCTCTGGTCATGGGCTACCTGAGGAGAGGGAAGGTGCTCACATTACCTCAGAGCACAGCCTAATTTAGCACATGCTTTACTCTTTGTGCAGCAGTGGAAAGGATGGAGCAGTCTTTTTATCCTGCATTTGCAGTGCACCTACCACCCTGGACCTTGTCAACAGCAAAGGAACTTACCCATTATGGTCATACAAGCGAAAAATAATATCATCAACCAACCAACCACAAGCCATCTGAGTTAGTATCAGCTGGGACTTCTATAATGGAAAGAATTGAGAAGTAAAAATGTCATGTAAATTTAATATACACAGCATCCCCTAGAGGTTTGTGCTGCAACTTACAGATAGGATAACTGCTCCTTTTCCATAACTGGTTTCTCTTAAAAGTACCATCTAGTAATCATTATAATGAGAATACATTTTGGAATTAGCTTATAGATAAGTCATGGCTAAAACAATGTTGGTGATACATTTTGTAGAATAAATCTCATTCTAAAATAGAAAAAAATGTTTTGCAAAACTACTTAGCAATGTAACCTTTGCAGACTAGTGGGGGAACAAAGAGCTATTCTGTATTACTGATCATTTCTTATCACCAAAAATCCCTGTTTATTTCCCAATTGTTTATTATTGCCCATTTTAGATTAAATTAAATTAATTTTAATTAAATAAAGTTTTGTATTTTCTACTACATAGATTTAATGTTTACAGCACTGTTTCCATGAATAAAATGGACTCTCTTAAAGAACTTCCCAAAATGTTTATGCTTAATAATGGATATCCAAATGAAAATGCAGTGAAACTTAGCTTGGACAATACATGGAAGCATCTTGACAAAGTTAATTCGACATGCAAATAAACCATATTCACAACTTGAATGAAACCATTTATTAATGAAAAGTACTCATTGTTTCATCTGCAGCTTCTTTTTGATGTGGAAGACAGCTTTGATACTTCCACATTATAATATTTAGGATACCTCCTTGTATAAAGGAGAAAACTTCCTGATAAAACTATTATGGTGTTGTTGATGTCTAGTGGAAACTGGTGATTGAGCTTGGAGAACACAACAACAGATGGTATAGACCCACACCAGGTCAGTAAGCTGTGGAAACACAAAACTGCTAATCCTGAAATTGAAAACAGGTGGCAAAAATTTCACTTGGAGATTTGACATCTGTAAGTAATCAGTTAGTGTAAGAGCTTTGGTCAGACACAAATTAACTTCATTGCTGATTGTATTTTCAATAAGTAAAGAGAAAGCAGCTGCATTTGGTTAGAATCACAATACAGGGTTGAAATACATAGAAAGTGATTAGAAGGACTTAATTTTTGTTCTTTTTTTTTAGTTAGCTTGAGTATACAGTTCATAGTATTTTGGTTGAGAAAAAAAGATGTTTTACAACAGTTTTAACAGTGCTTCTGGGATCAAAGCTTCTTCTCAGAGCTTCAAACTGTTTCACACCATTCCTACACCACCGTCTGCTTCTAAAAAATGTAAATAAATAAATAAACACAGGACATCTGGATTTGATTGGGGGGAGGGATTGATTTCAAATAAGGACATTAAAAAGTTATTTTGATTAGAACTGAACTATGCTAATGGGGGATGTTGTGTTCTTGAACTTTGTCCTTTCTGGCAAGCCTTCCTTCTCCCCACAAATAGTAGTTACTGATCTTAAAATGCAGATGTCTGACACTGACCCAGTGCTGACTTTCCTAGCAGTGACAGGGAATTTCAGAGCAGGCAGTATGTTAGTGGTTGCTAGTTTGAGAAAAAATGAGGTTACTTGTATGCCAAATTGAAGTTTAGAACATTTTCAAAATATCTAAACTGAAGTTATTATTGTAAGGCAGACAGACTACCGGAATAACTTCAATAGATAGTGGTATTGACCACCTAGAATATTTCAGGTTTAAAGAATTTCAAGTTAGTCAGGACACAAAAGGTTTTTCCTGTGGAGGAGAACTAACACAGTAACACTAGAGCCAGAGCAACTTTCAGAGTTGCAGTAAAAAGTTGGGGAGATGATCTCCTCCACTCAATGTTGTATGAGGCACATACATTTATGAAAATGTAGCACTACGTGCTTCCAGAAATTCAAGAGTCTGTTGCAGTTGATTTCAGTTCAGTTTTCCACAGCTGGATGTTTCAGAGGAGTTACCACCTCCAGTCAGACACTGCCCTATGCTAGAAGTAGCTCGACATCAAAGGTGCTGTAAGCATCCACACCTCCACTGAAATCATAAGATCTTCAGGAGGTTGCACACTTGCATTTACATATCCCAAAGGGATTGTAATTCTAAATCTTGAACTATGTGAGGATAGTGTAATGTGAGGAAGTAACTGAGGTTACTAATGAGAACCAGAAGATCAAGAGTTGGAGGATGTCTGTGGGGATATGTTCTGGATGAAATGATATGCAGAAAGTGTCAATAGATCACCCTGCAAAAAGTATGCCTCTTTAAGATGCTGCAGTCAGGCATCTGCAAAATGTGAAATTCTCAGTCATGTTCAACAATCCTGGCCAAAGGGTTCACAAATTCATGTTTCGACCGAGATATTGCCTCATGGGCTTACTTCCCAGCCTATTTGCCATTGCATAGGCAATTTTCTTTCTGGCAACAGAGTATTATTCCTGTGGCATTCACAGCAATTGCTTACATGGAACAATAAATATCAGATAAATATTTAATATGAGTTTAACTTTTTAAGTGTTGTTTAATAGCTGAAAACTAAAGGAAACTGTGCTGTGGTTAATCAGCTATCTGCGGAGCACCAGCAAGTACTCCTCTTAACAATAATGCGAGTTGTATGGCTTCTAGATCACTTTGTGGGGTTTAAAGGTACCAATGTATTGGCTATATGATGTATCTTGCAGTAGAATAATATTAGAATTCTTTTTTTGAATTTTCTAAGAGAAGCAAGAGGAGCCCACTCCGTGACTAGCAGTTTTATGGTGCTGCTGTATATTAGATAGCATCAGTAAATTACCTTCTGCTTTTTTCCTGGAATCTGGGCATCCCACTGGACTCAACATGCACAGCCATTTCATTCCTTCCCTGTGTGCCTGCCAACCACTTTGCTATTTTGTCACTGCCTTGACTAAGTGATTTTCTTAGTGATTTATGTCACATGTATCCATGGAACAGTAAGTAACATCATAATATGCATATAGACTGTTCTGTAAATTAAAACATGCTAGTTCTTTGTTCACAGCCTTGAACTGTGTGAAATAAGCTCAGTGCTGTTTCTATGCACTTACAATGTAACGAATTTCTGATATTAATTTTATCTTAATTTTAAAATTTTTAAACAAGAAATAAGATTCCTTCTGTGATACTGAGAAAATATACGATAGCAAAATAGAGTTCAGGCTTGTCACATTGCTTTTCAGAGAAGTGATTTTCTGACTGCAGAACTCTATGCAGTCTTACTCTCCCCTCTGCTGTTTTATCTTCCTCTGACAGGTCACTGGAGAGGATAACATCTGATTTCAGATGATAAGATTGGGAAGAGGTAGCAGGCAAGTGGGGCCAAATCCTATGGCCAAGGCTACGTGACAGTGTGTGCATGCAACATCACCTTTTCCTCCCTGCTCTGCTCCTTCTCCCTGAAGCTGGGCTGAACAAAAGTGGTGCAACATGGGGTCTGAAAACGTGCCTCTTCCTGGGAGGGCACAGGCTGATCTGGAGAGACCAGGCAGCTGTGGAAAAGGGAGATGATCAGAATAAGGTGGAAAGGTGCTGAACAACTGGACTGGAGGCAGAATAAAACCTGAGTAAAGCTATAAAAGGAGGAATTCCCTGTTTGGACCTGTTCCTGATGGGATAGACCTGTCAGGGCTCTGGATGGTAAACACTCTATTAAAACCTGTCATTCAAGGTATGGGCAAGATAACTTTGGTTGTATGGGGAGAGGCTTGATTTGGAGTCCAAGGACATCGGAGGGAATAGTCACTCTGAGGTTTTGTACCCTGCAGGGAGGAAGGAGGAAAGCACACAATGAGTAGTGGGATCACATGCACATGTAGGGGAAAAAAAACCCAAACAAACCACAAAAAATAAAAAGAGAAGCAAGATTCAGTTTGCCCATAGTTGAGTGCATTACAGATCTAAAAGAAATTGCATGAGCTGGTATATGTGAAATCACTCATATTTAAAGCTGAAGGTGAAAAACAATATATTGATGAGCCTGTGCTTCCTGTGGAGAGGCTGTATAATGACACACAAAGTTTTCTCCCACAGCTTTCAATCTCCTTACTTCAGCAAAACTAATGGGAATAATAAAGTAAGTTGTTGCTTTTTCCCTTCTTACTGCATTTATATGAGAGGAGGAGGCTGAATGTGCTGTCTTTTATTACTTTTCTCCTCCAGGAGTAGGTAAAAAGTGATATATGCTTCATACTTTTTTACAAACAGATTACACTGGACAGATGCTTAGAAACAGCTTAGCTAAATCATGCGAAGGGATGCCCACATTATGCAGTGTGGAAAATCTGCCGCTTTTAGTATAACCAGGCAGAAATGGAGATTCATTTGGGGTGCAAGAAGTTGTGAGGTTATGGTTTACCATTAATGGAAAAGAGGAAAAATGTCCACTGTGAGTTGTGCAATAAAGTCCAGTTAAATAGCAAGTCTTTGAAAGGCCCTGGTTCATGGAAGTGTCAGTGGGTTTGTGGGCTCATTTAGAACCAAACAATGTGCCCAAAAGCATCAAACTATGAGAAACCTCCACATGATTGACAAGTGATACACAGGCTGAAAAACCACGTTTAGTCCTTGAAGCAAGTGGGCATCTGCTGTCAACACTGGTTAGTGTTCAACAAACTCTTCCTCCCAAATTCTTTTAAGGTTACAAATATGATGAAGGACTTGAGCACTTAGAAACTCAGTGTTTTCATGACAAATTTGTAGTTTTTTAATTCATGAGTGAAATTAAAGCCTTGTGTGAGTTGCTTACTGTTATCGCTTAGTTTGCAATCCCAAACACTCAGTTGTGAATCTGGGAGTGGCCTGAAAATTAAAAACAAAAACAAGCAATGCCCATTGTGTGTCTGAAATCCTGCTTCTTTCTCGGGATTAACTGCTCTTAAGGTCTGCAAGAAGAGACCTGCTTGCCTTGGGATCGAGAATGTGCAATGCCCTTCTGAGAGTGCGATTGGTCTTGGTGAACGAGAGAAGCTCTCAGCTTGTCTTCTGAGCCCAAGTACTGGTGTCTTATATTTCCATAGTATCCTGGTGGTTATGCACTCTCCAGGGAAGTGAGGCAGAGAGATCAAGGCTACATTTACTCTGGGGGAGGTCTTCTATCTCCTAGCAAGGTGTCCTGCTTTTGAAGTTTTTCTATAAAATAGTGAAGACTAATTTGAGCAAAAGAGAGGGCAGGACAGACAGTTTATAAAATTCATGAGGACTGTAACTAGCCCTGATTTAAGAAGAGAAGTTTACTGTGAATTTCAAGAGACAGTTCTGTCACTGTGGGCACATGCTTTCCAAAACCAGAAAGCAGGATCAAGTAAGCAGCTCAGGCAGGTAAGAAAGATAGCCAAGCCAGCTTTTTTTAGTAAGGTGGGGATGCCAGTCTTTACTGACTGAACCTGACTGCATCCTTTACCACTGGATAGCCTCACCCCTACAGCTATCTGAAGAAAAAATACTGTAAACCAGGCCTGTTAATGGTAGTGGGTTTGGAAATGATGGTTCTGTGGGACATACTGCAAAAGGACAGCCAGCCTGTGCAAGTTCAGCAGTCAGTTGGCCAAGACACCTTAGATATCCAGGAACTGGTAATTTATCCCTCTATAATTCAGACATGGAATGATATATCTTTAGTGACTGAGCTGTTTCTCTGCTTGAGTAAATGAGATGTATGTGTTGAGGAAGGCAGTCAGCATTCAGCAAGAAGACAGATTAATTTAAGATTAACTCCTCAGTGGAGTGGAACTGGCAGGCCTGTAGAAGATGAGCAGTTCTAGGGGCTGTTAAAGTCCCATTTAAATTCACCAGCTTGGGACTTGCATTACTTACAAGTGCTTTGACAGTGTGAATACATATGGTACAGAGGGAGAGTGTGTGCCCTAAATGAGCATTGAGCTAATTGGAAACAAAACCAAAATTGTTCCTGAGAAACTTAAGTATGTTTTCTAGGATTGTATTAATTTCCAGGAATCAGGCAAATCTCTGCATTTTACTCTTACAACACTGAATGTAGTCTAGCTGTTTTTGAATCTGTTCCCTGCTGCAAGATGTGAAGAGCTGGTTTGCAAACCTTACTGTGGCTGCTTGGGCTCTGGACGGGCTGTCAGCCAGTATGAGAGTTAAAACTTTGGCAGCAAGATGCTGTGACATAGAAATATAAGACTGCTCTAAAAGATGCCTTTTTATGCGACTGGCTAGTGTTTTTCTGTCATTAAATCTCAAGGGCAGGGCATGGGGAATCACAGCTGACTGTTGGCACTATTCTTCCTTTGGAAAGAGAAAAGAAATAGCGTGTTGAGACAGCATTATTATATGCTTCTTAGGAATAAAATCCATAGTGTGTGGAATGAGAAGAAACACAGGTGATTTTTCAAGTATATTTTACAGACATATCAATCTCTGTCTAACAAAATAGGCCAAATTTTGACTAACTTATTTTCCGAACTCATTCTATACATGGATATTCTTGTCTTTGTTTAGTAAGTAAACACTGAAATGTCATTTTACCTAAAAAACTTTTAAAACACTATATTTTCTCTCTTAAAGGTATTTTTTCCCTTTCTCCTTTGAATTTGCCTTCTAGCCAGTGATAATAAAGAACCTGAGCAACAGCTTGAACAAGTGGCTGAATAGAAGTATAAATGCTCTGCACTGTAGCGATACCCCAAGCAGAAAGCCAACCATCTTGTGAAGGTCTTTTCCTCATAGAGTCATTCCTTCTGCTCTCTGTAGGCACTAGACAGTGTTTGCATGCATCTAATCACTAAGTCTACCAAGTCTGTGTTCCTATAAGCTCAGGTTCATTTTGAAAATAAGCTTCTCCAAAGCATTTAAGCACATCTGTGGTTTTTTAAGGAATATACTGAACCTTCTTGTTCCATATGCCACATCTATTCTTTTTTACCCTCTGAAAAGGAAAATAACATATTCTTCATGTGATGATTAATGTGTAATGATCTTCACACATTACATAATGTCCTATCTTCCACTTGGAAAAGCACTGGCACAGCAGAGTTGCAAATCTGTCCCTTCGTAAAGTGTAGACTGATGTCATTTGAGCTGGCTCATCCCTGCACAGCTTCCAAAACACAATGTGCTTTGCAGCCTGGCAGTATCCATTTCTGCCACCTTTTTTTAAAAAAATGCACAGATGAAATGTCTGCCCACAGCATGCTAGCAAACTCACCCCAGCAGGAGTGCTGCAAAGCTGATAATGTTGGGGGTTTTTTCCCTGGAAATGTTGTGGTTGAATTGGAAGGTGTAAGAAGAAAAAAAACACATTTATTCAATCTTCTCCCAGGATATGTCTATCCAAATAACTAAGTTCCATGTAACTTCTGTGTATTAAAAGTGGATGCCAGCAATGCAGTTCTCTGATTTTATTTAGGCACGGTGGGGTGCATGTAAACAGTGTCAAATGTAACATATATAAAAAAACAGGTTTTATCTGTAAATTCTAAAATGCCTTTAAAGGAGTTGAGTCCTTCCAGTTCTGTTCGTCAGTTAAAAACTGTGAAAAAATGCCCTTCCTGCACCCTACTCCCCAGATCTGCAAAATCCACAGTACTAGCTTGTCTGCCTTTTGGGAGAAGACAAAGGCAATATTCAATACTCCATGGCTCGGGCAGAGCAATTAAATATTTTCTGGATAATTTCATTGCTTTGACAAGCTTCAGGATTGATGCAATATTTTATCTTCTGTTTCTCCAGTATCTCTGCCAGTTTTCAAAGGGTTTATTTCTTTTCTGCCAAACAAAGAATGTCTTTCTATCATTCATGTCTCAAACTGGCTTAATTTGTATTTTTATGCCTCTGATTTCTGATGGGTTTAATACAGCTGTTCTTTGACTCTAAACACATTTCTAAAACAATTCCTCCTTAATCTATGATATTTTTTTTTTTGGTCTCACATGAAGTCTAGCAAGGCAGATTTTGTGCCAGAGCTTAAAAACAATCTCCGCTCTAATTTACTCCCATTAGTGTGCTAGAAACATGATGTTTTTCTCTAGCAGATCTCCTGCTCTAGGATTTTAGCTGATTTTAGCTGAAATTAAAAGGAGAATTTCTCCTGGAAAAAGAAAAAAAAAAGCTGAAAGCATTGTAATTTCAGTAACAAATTTAATCTTCATTAGACAAGACAGAAAATACTTTGCCAACAGAGACACTGGAAGAAATAAGAAATGGCCTTGCAGTAATAAAATAGTACATAGCTGTTATCTAGTGCTTGTCATCAGAAACACAGACCATGTTTAAGAGAGAAAGTGAGTTTCATTATCTGCATCTTACAGATTGCAAAAGAGAGGCATTCATTACGCTATTACGCAAAAATACTAAAAAATGTAAGTAACCTGCACTTCTACAGCATATATTTAGTTTCTTTTAGAGAATCAATCACTACACTATGTATATTTACCATAATTACTTAGGTTTCTCTTATGCTTTCTCAAAAATTGAAAATTTCTGACTTCTGTGTGACTGTTCTCACAGAGGACCATATCTCTGGTACTGCACTGGGCCAGATTGGAGCCTATTTAGAATCACTACTGTGTTTCCAGAAGTCTTTAAAACACTTACTTCATGCACATGAGTGAAAATGGAAGGCAATAGGTCTTCTTTTTTTAAAGTTTTGTACTATTCTTTTGGAATAATATGTGCAGAAATGAGGGAACTGGGTAAGTATATAGAGAAATTTAAGTTGAACAGCAATTGCAAGTTGAGGGTGAAGTGACCTTGAAATAAACGTCAATGTCTTTTTTTAAAAATAAAATACCATTTTCATTGCTTGACCATCCCATCTCTACAAAAGCCAGCATCACAAATAAAACACTGTAAGTGTACTTCGGTGTATCTAAAAGGGCATGAAAATCAGGTAAAGGTATCTTAAGAATTCTAAAGTACTAGCATTTAATGTATTTTTCAATCATTGCTAACCTAAACATGTAACTCTGCCATATGACCACAGTGAGACCACCTTTACTTTTCCTCACCCTTGAAGCAACTCTGTGTTTGAACATGACAATTGACTTCTTTTACTTTTTGCAGGACATTTCATTAAAACCATCTTGACACCACAGTGTAGTGAGTTCTGGCACTAAGCCTTTACTGTTTATTAAATGAATTCATTAATTCCACAAATGATCAATCTATTTACCCATCTGATTTGCCCATCTTCAAAAATTTCTCTTTTGCCGCTCTACTGGAAGAAAAAGCATGCAGCTTTTTTCTTCAGCTTTTATAATATCAGATACTATTACATTCTCTGCTACACATTTCTGGGCAAAAGCAATTGCTTGTTCATTTTCCAGTTTTCCAAATCCTGAGCTCTGTGAAACATCTAATACTGCAAACCACTTCCTTTGCACTCCTGTGACGGGGACAGAGGGGACTGACGATGCAGCAAGAGAAATGTGCCATATTTAAGTCATGCTGGGGTTACATTGCATGATCTGCCTTTCTTTGAAGTCCAGGACGTGTTGAGTTCTGAGAAGTGTCACTCTATATGTGTGCTGTATTTTGGCACACTGCCACAAACTCATTAATAAATCTGTTTGGAGGTAGTAAGAGGCTTAGGAGTTTGCCCTTGTTTGCAGACAAACTTACTAAGGGTGATTTCAGTCTGTTGAGCACCACTGAAAAGGGAGAGGAAATCCTTCATCTGTGTGCCATCAGTGTTTGTTGCACCTGATGAGGTGTTATGCCATTGTGCCACCTTTCTTCTCTTATTTCCACGGTGCCAGGTTGCTCAGACTTTAACCTGTGCCCCTGAGGTGATGCTGCCTGTACCTGTATGTATGGGCAGCTCCACTGTGTTGATATGTGAGCCCTGTTTTCCATCTGTATCTCTTTGCTCGAGCAACTGAACCCTCTGTGGCTGCCTTTGGTGGGAGTGCTGACATTGATCCTTGTGCCTGATCCGAAGTCAGCCTGACAGGGCTACCCAGGAAGCCAATTACCCTCTGGTGCTGCTCCAGCACCAGTGAGTGACAGGCCTGTGGAGAGCTGACCGGTGGTGTCTTGGCCTGAGCGGTGTCCCTGCAATCGCTGGTCTTTGCACTGCATGTGCTGTCTGTGCTAATCCACTTGTTGAGCAATGGGCTTCCATCTGCCTTAGCCTTTGGCTTTTCCTCAGGCTAAAACTGAAGATAATCCTTCTACCAAAGTTGTGTTTGGCACTGTCTGCTGGGAAGGGCATACTTAGCCAAGCTAACACAGGTTAGTACATCCCAGTTATTTACTGTCTTCTTTCTCAGCAAGTCATGCAAAAGGAGTTCAGACATATGCTGCAGTTCAAATTATGAGTGCCTAGTTCACTTTTTGTATGCTTTTCTCTTGTATCTTCCAGTTGTTCTAGTGCCTATGTTTGCTAGATCCTTCAGGAAAAACAAAGATGCTTTCAAGTTGGAACTGTGAGATGCACACATAGGAGACAGCTCTAATGCTGCTGTCCAACACCAGCAATCATAGTGCAATCCAGTTACAGACAAGAAAAAAAAATTATAAACTTTTTTACAGTATGTTTAAATAAGGTACAGTTGTATTAGTATTCTCTAGAAAACCTTTGAATCAAGTTTGGAAAAGCAAGAATTTGCATATAAATAGAATATTATAGAGAGAACTCCGTTTCTCTTGGCAGGGCATTTTTTTGTTGAATTCTTTACTTTTTTTCTGATTTTCAAACAAATAATTCTGTAGTTTAGCAAGGGTTTGTGTTATAGGGAGGTTTGGACAGAAAATACACAAACTACACGAGTTAACATTTTGACATTATTGCAACAATAATTAATCAGAAAACCTCAAATTATTTAAAATGAGTTAACTACTTCCTTTTCTATGCTGTACTTTGATAATCCACAAGTAAATACAATTATTAATATTGTGAGTTTTGTGCCAGGGACGTAAGAACATTACAGATATACTTCCCTTTGGAAGCTTAGTATGTGCTAAATATTCATCTATGTACAGTTGGGTGTCTGCATTACTAGTAATTATTTCAAGTGCTGCTGGAGATGTGGGCATTGAACATATTAGTATAGTGTGCAAAGATTAAGTGAGTAGTACTCAAATTGAATTTGCTGTGGCCTGGCATCTAAGTCTATTAGAGTGTCTTTTCTTCTTCTTTTTTTTTTTTTTTTTTGTTTGTAAGGAAAGGCTAAACCAGAATCAATTCCAACTTCATTATCTTTCTTTTCAAGGTGATTTTGTCTTCCTGTTTCAGAAAGTGGAGGGCTGAGATAAAGGATTACACTCTGCATTGTTAGCTTAATCATAATTGTTTTTTTATTTTTCCAAAAATAGTACAAAAGAAAGATCTGCAAGTGTGGGATGCAGATGTGCATAAGACTTGTAAACACCTTGTAGATGTGGAATGTTTTATGCCTTCCGCTTCTGTTATGATCAGCCTTCCCCTAAACTCTTGTTTTAACCTCAGCTGTGAAAGCAACTTAAATCCTTCTAGATTGTGTATATAAAAAATTAAGCACATCAAATTAGAACACTTTTTTTCCTTTTTAAATCTTCTTTTTTACTAAAATAGCTTCAAAATCTTGGTACTGGCTAGATTTTTGGTGATGACTGATATCACCGTGTACTGACCAAAATTTTCTCCCTCATTAGCCAGCATCCTGAAGACTGCAAGCCTTCTTTAAGACATAAGTTGTATTTTTTCGGTTCTGTATGTATCCAGTTAGAAATAAATTTAGGTCTTGGTCCCCAAGTGGAACTGACAGGAAGAACAGCCAAAGCAATCTGTAATAAGTTATAAATCCATAATCAGTTTGCTTGTAAATTCAATGTGCAAATTATTGTGTTTATGTAGATGGAGGATAAGAGTGAAGATGGAATTTAACAATATTTCCTCAGGGTAGGCTAATCAAAGTAATGGTATTGTTACCAGTGGACTCAGATCTTGACTTCACTTATACCATTTTAATTTACCTGTATGATTGCATAAATAATTACAAAATGAAAGTAAATCAGGCATTTAAAACAAACTAACAAAAACAAACAAAACAAGGCAAAACAAACAAACAAAACAAACAAAAAACGAACAAACAAAAAACACTACAAAACCCCAGCCTGGAGCAGTTGTAGTTGTGACAATGATAAAGTTCTAGAAGTGTGGTAATATGCTCTTTGGGACCACTTGTAGTGGTGAAAAATAGTTATTGAATAGAAAGCAGTTGCGAAGGGAAAAGTCTGAGTTCATATTGTTGATAAAATGGATGTGAAAGGAAATTACCAGTTATGTTATTTCCCTGCCATAATGCCTATTATTATTGATACTGATTCTGTATTGGACATGTCACTACTTATTGTATAATTGCAAGGAAAACATACATCAAGATAGTGTTGTTATTTTAGACATTATTTTTTTGTTCTGAGCAAACAATTCAACAGCAGTACAGTGATCATCATCTTCCATCATTCAGGGTTTTATCATCGTTGACCTCTGATTCCCTCTGCAGGTCTCATAAATTCTCATCCCTAGCTGGGGAAAATAGGATCATGCTAAGCATTATTTTCCCATGTATTATTACAATTCTGTTAGCAGTTTCAGACAAGGTTTAAAAAGAAACTATGCGGATCTGGTCTTTTGTTGTTTTTTAAATTATGAACCAAACAGACACAGCTATTTGTGTGCTAATTTTTGGTGTGGGATAGTTTTTACAAATCATGTTATTTTTCAATTTGTTAAGAAATTTACTGTATCATTATCAAGGACATACTGAAAGTCAAGCTTATCTGTTATATCTTTCCTAAATTAAGGTCAGAAAGATGGAATTGGTCCTAGGCCCATGAATCAGATACAGAAGAAGAAATAAGTCTCTATTTTGTTGAGGTGTTCATAGGCAGAGTTAATTTAAACTAGAAATTTTTCTTTTTTATGAGATGTAGGATTGATTTTTTCTGTGATATTGGTCATTCAGTATATATGCCCTCTACCCAGAGAATCCTTTAAAGGCATGTTTATGTTTATGTTTTGAAGGGCCTATAACTTCAGTATTCATATCTTCCACCAACATTTGTTGTTTTCTCATCCTTACTGAAATAAATAATAGAAATAAAGACTCATAAGACAGGCTACAGAAGGTTGCTGAAGCTAAAGTAGTATTGATGTCATTTTCTGTCCCTTGATGAATAAATTTGTGTATTTGATACTTGATTTCGCTGGCATTTGGGCTGAAGCATATTTAGAAAGTTGATCGTGTATCTCACAAGCAATCTGCTGAATAGAGTATGAGTATTTCAATGTATGAATATTTCCAGTCTTTCAAAAAAATCTTGCTGATTATGGTGCATTTATGAAATTAGTCAAATTGCAGAGTTGGCTTAAATATGTGCAATCATGAGATGTAAATAACACATACATTTCAGAAATGAAATTCTGAAATTCTGATGTGCAGACACTCCACAAAACTTTGTTTGACCTTGTGGAAAAGGGGGCAAAAACCCAAAATGAGCTGAATGAATGAAAGTGTATTTACTTATTTGCGATTTTTTTCTCCAAATAGGGTTTCTTTCTCCTTTGGTTACATTGCCGCCCGTAAAAATATAAAGTTTCTTTTTTGTTGTTTTTTCCCTATAAATAAAGCTTTATGTAGACCAGACTTCCTTACAAAATCAGAGCTGTCTTACTTGTCAGGTTCAGCTGCTGCATTTTGGGCTTATTTGCTTAGAATATTTCCCTTTTTCTTTGAGAGCAGGCTTGGCAAAGCAGAGAACCCATGTCTCCACCACAGTTAGGTGTCTTCTTCCCTTTCAGCAAATCTTTCTTGTGTAGCCCAGCATTTCTGATCTGTTAGAGCCACTTGTATAATTCACAATATTGAAGTGGACAAACAGCATTGATTTATGTTAATGACATAAGTGTTAAGCCATTCTATGTATTTCATAGTACAGGACACACACATTCCTGCCCAAATCCTCAGACTAGCAGAGCCACCTCAAAAGGTCCTGATGTATAAAGACCTGTTTTAGATGTGTGTCTTCCATCAGTTTAGTTTAACTCATTTAAAAACTTGTTTAGTCATTGTTAAAATGCAAGCTCAAATGGTAAAAAAGCTGTTACCTGGGTACATGGTGGTTTAAGCAATAGATGCCTAAAGCTTTCTTTTTCATGTGAGCATGTAAACCTGTACGGAAGGAAATTTGAAACATCTGTTTTAGACATGAGTGAAAGTGATTCTGCCTGTAATTTTCACCTATTCCCATTCCTCAATGTCTTCTCTAAATATTCTGTGCAAGTCTTTCCAGTTTGTGTGAATGATGCTTCTCTTCCCTTAAAGCCTTTGATGGAAATTCTGATCAATCACATCAGCCATGAAGGGCTGAACTGGCCAACCGTGGCAAGAGCTTCTGATCTTCCCAACAGTCACCAAATAATTTCCGATCAGTGAAAGCTTTTTATAGATTGGTTTCCCTTATCCCCACCTGACTGCCTCTCTAAGTTTATTCAACACAGAGCTGAAATCTTAAATTTTAGCATAACCCAAGGAGCAAAGTGGCTGCAGACATAATGATTTTCATCACTAATTTTATGAAAACTTCAAGAGCAAGAGCTGAAGGATCAGGCCAAAACACCATCTTCATTACATAATCATTAGAAAGACCATACTCTATTTTTACTGCTTCAAAACACTGCAGCACAGTATCAGCCATACAGACCTTCCCACAGAGATAGTGACATGCCAGTGATAGTAGTACTATGTAGAAAACTGCGATGGTTTACACATAAAAATATTAGTTGAAAACAGCAGTTCCAGCTTTACCAGATTCGAAGGCTTACTGTAGTTTTGCATCTCTGTTCATACAAGTTGAACAAGTTGCTACTCATCTGTGTTTGCCAATATTGTGATTTTATTATAAATCAGATATTAAAGCATTTGGCTTCTTTTCAATTGATTTGAATGACATGTTCTCCTTCAGTGTTAATTAGAGAGCTCCAAGATCTAAAAGATAAGACTGTAATACTTTGGTACATTTCCTCTAAAATGTCTTTTATGTGATTTTTTAGCTACAGAGATTTCAACCAGAAACTTGAAACAGTTCTACCTTGTAAAATGTTGGAATTTTAGGTCTCTGGATGCTTTTTCTTCATGGGCTTCCCCCTTTTAGAACTTAAAATTAATTTATCTATGCATTATCTGAAAAATTTTATGTTTTATTTACCTAAAAGGAAAACATCCTGTTCAGCTCATTTCAAAAATGTTTGTCATTTTCTTGGCATTCTGCGGGGATAAACAGCAGAACATTCTGGAGCAGAGCTGGTCTGACCAAGGTCATCACCCCTCTCTCTCTCTATCCCCTGCAGTTTCAGGCAAAGGTTTAATGAAGGAGGAATCACACAGTACATTTCTCTCTTTATTCCTTGAAATCACATCCAGGTTTTATCTCACGTTGTGGCTCAGTATCTCCACACTGCCAGTCCAGGACAGTTAACTAGTCTATTGATAACAGCGTTTTACAGATTTCACAGATAATGGTGAGAAAACCTCCAAAGAGTAGTTTTAAACTGAATAGTTATCACTTCCTGCATTTAATTCTTGCTACTATTCAATTTAGAAGGATATCATGCATTCTGAATACAGCTAGATGATTCTAAAGCTTCCTTATGTCAGTATAGCTTGTACCTGTAAAAAATATTTATCACTGTAATAGCAGAAACAGTATTTTTCTATAACATTTTCTATATTTCAAAGAGAAAAATCACATAATTAAAGTATTTGAAAGTGGATAAAAGTTGTGCACTAATGACATCGAAAATCTCTGTAATGTGGAATGACCCAAGCCAAATTTTGCAGATGCCATGATGCAGTTATACTGTAAAAGAAAATATGAAGAAAATTGTGTAGAATTTCCAAGCCAGTGGAAATACCCCAACACACTTCTTTCCTTCTCTCCATCATTATATTATAATTTTAAAAACAAATTTATGTTACGAACTCCTTCAAGGTTAGAAACTACATTCATTTCTATTCAGGATGTGAGAGAACAAGGTGTAATTGCTTTTCTTTACAAATGGGTCTCATCTTGAGATGAATGGGATTTAAAACCCTCCCCTAAATTTCACATGTTCTATTTGCTAATTGAGGTGATAGCCTCAACATATCGAGCATGTATTGTAGCCATGAAAAGAGTAGGTTGGAGTAGGAGTGCAAAATGGGGGTAAAGTGCTTTATTTTACCTCCCTCTGAGTATGGGTTTTGAGCACGAGGCAGGAAAGGTGCTTCAGGGGAAGGGAAAGGGGTCCTGCAGCGCTGTGGGCTGTTTGTAGGTGTGTAATGCTCCCCGTGGTTGCCTCTGCATCGGGCTGCTGATTTTCTGATAAAATAGGGAGCACAGTAGCAATTTGTTGGAGGCAATGTTCTAAGGCTTTTAAGAAATGCAAGGAAACAGGCTTCAAAAAGCCACCCATTAAAAGAAAAGAAGTCTGATTACTTGAGGTCTAAGGAAAGAAATGGCCTGAGATTTCTTGTTCTGCATGTCAATTAAATTCTGGTTTCTCCAGGTGGCCAATCACCTTCATCTCACATTAATTTCAGCTTGGTTGTGACTGATCAAATAGCTTAGGAAATAAGTTTAGTAGATTTGGGGGAGTTTGATAGAAAAATGGAACCACATAGAGCCTAAATTGTATTAGATACTGCTTCTGTATTGTAACACTTTCTGGTCTGCTAAGAACAGTGTCTGACAGATTTTCCTGTACCCATGACTCCTATACCTGTTCCTGCTGTGATGCAGAAAAAATCTTATTTATTTAAACCTTTGATAGCTAATTTTCTATTTTCCCATCTCTTCTGTACTTAGACAACATGCGTGATGCTTATCAAGGACCTTGGAAGTGGTGCCATCTTTTGTTCAGAAGCTTCTGTTAAAAAAAAGCAATGGAAGTATTTCTGCAAATAATTATTTACTGGTCTACCCTTTCAGTATTTTCCTTTTTCTTTGCTGCTTCTTTTGAGAGTTCTTTTTTCCTGTTTTTTGAACCAAATCACCTTCTCCCAGGCACATCGAATGCACAGAGCACCCCTCTAATTCTTCTTTTAGACCCAAAGAAAGTATGAAAAGCAAATCTGACTTTTAGTGCAAAATATGCAAACTTACTTCAACCTCCCTTGATGGTGCTAACAAAAATAAATTAACAGAAAAATACTTTGATGGGTTTTTTGGATTGGGCAAAATTGAAACTTCTGAAGAATTAATGGTTTTGTCTGATAATAGTTTTATAGGTTTGTTTTGCTGATAGTTTTACTAGTATGAAAAAGTTGCAAATGAGCATGAAACTGTCCAAAAGTGATATGTTAAACACACCACCCAACTGCTCACCCCTTGCAGAAGATATAGTGAGTGTCTGCAGACTTCACACATCATTCATGTTTATCACTTATACAGCAGGGCAGCTTTATTTATGCACTGGAACAGCTGTTTATGAGAATTTCACATCTTTCATAATGTTTATTTGCCTTTCACCATGGCTTCCAAGCTCTTTCAACATAAAATCAGTAGGAAAAACTAAGTCTGTACAAGAGTTTCTCTGTTTCTTCTACATTTGCTTTTTTATTCTATTTTGAAAAGTGTCAGCTATGGGTAAACGTATTAAAGTTACAAAAGTTACAGGAAAAGCTTTTCCCAGACAGAAAACAAGCAGAAAAATAAAACATTTAGGATGTTTAGAGGAGTCTACAAAACTTAGTCCAAATTCCTGAATTTTGTAAAAGTATAACAGTTCTTTTTAACACTTACATTGCCATAGAAACTTTATCAGGGATACAAGTGGCTATTCTATGAGTTGTACCTTTATAAAAAATCTTCGGTTTTCAATTAGGATAAGCAAACCAGTGCTCTGTTCACTTATTATGTTGCTTTGTTTTGCCTTTGTTTTCTTGTCAAACAGGTGTGCTTTATGAAGTTGTTCAGAGCTTCCCTCGAGTGGAGGAAAATGTGCAGGTGGATTCATATGTAAGCAGCCACAGGTGGAGAAGGCACTCAGAGTCCCTCAAATCAGTGGACACCAACAGAGCCAGCATGGGGCAGGATTCTTCGGAGCCAGGGGGTTTCACAGACCTGCTGCTTGAAGAGGGACATGACAACGCTACACAGATTGAGGTAGATATTCATTCCATCTATTTTCTTAATTCATTTTATTATCTTTGATTGGGGGTAAGTAAAAAATTAGGACATTTCCTTCAGGGTATTCAAATACGTATGGGGAAGAGTACTCTGGTCTTTGTACTTATGAACCTGTCAGCACGTGGAAGTTGGAGTTTTCTCTTGTCCTGAGGGTGGAACCTGTCCTTTTTGACTTTTGAATATAGTCTCTTGAGGATGTCTGTTTCTTTGCTGGAAAACAGTTAAGGGAAGTCTCATGTCTTAGCAGTTCTTGCTGAAGAACTGGAAAAAGAAGTAGTATTAAAATAGAATAAAATTGAATTCTTTTTTAAAGTTGGAGTAAACACCTCAATTTGCAAGAATTTGCCTAATCTTTATGGAGAGTGATATCCAGGCAAAAAAAGAAAAAGACCCTAGAGAAATGAGAAATTGGAAGAAAATTCAGGTTGGTCATTGAGAAAAATTGCACATTATTTGATTTTTGGTCTTCCAAAGAATAAGATGGCTCAAGTCCATCTGTGTGAAGTCTTGGGACATTTTCTCTCTGTTTTATAGTGTCATTCAACCTCTAATTTCTTGTTGAACTGCCAGATAGCTCTCTGTCCTGTTTTCTTTGGTTCTTTTGTTGTTGTTGTTGTTGTTGTTGTTGTTGTTGTTGTTGTGGTTTTTTAAGGATTGAGTTCGGGGTTTTGTTATTAATAAAATCTACATCCTGTTTTTCAATAAAATACAGCTTGGAATAAGCTACACTTAACATCTTCATTCATTATAATCTGCTTCCAAAACAACAGTGTCAGGTTTTTTTTCAGTTCTGAGAAGCTCACTCTCAGAGAAAAAAAAAAAAAAAGGCAGCTTTCAGATTTTGAGTTGTTACTTACACAATAAAAAAAGCAATGTAATATAAAACCCATCTGTAAAGACAATGGCATCTCTACTGCATGAAAAAAAAAGTGCTTTCTGAGAGGCGTGTTTTGTGTTTGTTGTTTTAAAGCTTCCCAGTTTGTACAGCACTAATTACGTTTCCACTTGTACTAACACGAAAGTCACTGGTTGGTAAATTGTAGTTTTGAATTTCATGTTGATTTTATAACTTCCTTTTTGCCTCTTGTAATCCCCATCTGCCCATACTTGTAGCAATTCTTTTGGGCACAACACAGATCATTCGTGCTTCTAGCTATTTTAGCAGGCAAAGTGCAAAGCTGTCTCGAGTACAGGGAAGTTTTAGTAGCTGATCTTTCCATGGCTTACCCATAGATCCCTATGCAGTGTTTCCATTCAGTTCTGTTCCAAGCTCTTATGAAGCAAAATGGTCAGAGGTCCCCCTCTAACACTTATGTACAGCAAGATTTGTGGGGGAAAAAATGAATGCTTGCAGATGGATGTACATAGAATGGTATTTTTCCAGTAGCATCTTTCCTGACAGATTAATGGCTTTGTAGTGTCTTAACCTGAAAAGGTTATTGAATTCAGGTTTTGTGTTCTGTTGCAAACCTCTTTTTCTAAGGTCTTTTCAGCACAATAAGATAACTGAGCTGTGGTTTTACACATTATCGGATTCCATTGAAAATCCCCACGACAACACGCAGGCATTTCACAGGAAAACCCTTGATGCCTGGCCTTATAGAGGAGGTAGAGTATACAACAGATATCCACAGAGGAAGAATCCATACGTTGCAGTCTTCTGCAGCTTGAGATCTTATCAGCAGTGCTGGAGAGCTTATTGATTATTTTAAATCCTTGCTCTGTGTACATTGCAGTGCTTGCTAAAGAAAATCCAGAGAATGAGTATTACCTGCCACTTACATTTAGTGATGCTGCAGGAAGACGACATCCCTTCTTTACAGATACTGTTTTTTACAGATGCTATTTTCTCTAAAGTGTTTTCTGGGCTTACCATGCAAATGCAGACTTCTTTAATATGAAGACAGACAGTGATGAACATATTTTCACTTGATAGTATTTGCTGTCTTTCTTTATAATGATGAGTTTACTTTCTCTCCAGCTTTATAAACCCAAACCAAACAGCTCTTACTCCCTCTCTCACCTCTACCCGTCCCTGCAAAAAAAAACCAAAACAAAACAAAAACCCAAAAACAACAACAAAACCAAACCAAACCAAAAAGAAATTTAAAAAAACCCACCCCAAAACAGCCAGGGAAACAGGGAAAGCCATAGGCAGAAATTTTTGCACACTGTTTAAATATTTCTTAAGTTATCAATCCATACATAAGGTGAAAAATAACAAAATCAAAACTGTGTGGAGCACAGCTTACTGCCACTGGATTTCCTTTTATTTTAAGGTAGTGACACTTTTGATTCATTTTTTCCCATTGGAATTACTGGAATTGTTCTGTAACTTCACAGATTCACCATGCTGGACCAGCCATCAGCCCTGATCCAGAGGTTATTTTGATGTCATCTTGAGCGGGAGCATGAAGTGCAGACCTTTTAACACTCTTCCTGAAAGTGCATTGTAGGTTGGTTTGTCACACCTTTCCAGCAGTCAGGGTGGACCTCCTTCTATGCATAGGAAAGATGATGGTGGGATTCTCTTTAGGGTGCAGCCTCTCTGGTCCAAAAATGGAGCAGTGTAGCCACCAGGGACCCCAGGTGCCTCTCTTCACATCTCTGTTTTGTCTTTTGCATTTTTTGGCACTGTGATTCAGGATAGGACTCATGCAAAATGATATACACATTCATGTGCTTTTTTTTTTAAGTAAAGATGTTCTCTTGAACTGGTCTTGAACTAAGTTGCAGAGACTAACAGAAGTAGTGGCTATAGCCACTTGATGTGCTGGACCTTCAGAAAAGAGCAGGGCCTTGGGAAGCAGAAGATAAGACCTCTAAGTCCCATTGTGTTGCTGGAGAATAGGAATGTTGTGGTCCACAGGAGCAGTGTTGTAGTGGCACAAACCCACAAAGATGGATATTGCCAAAAGAAAAGCAAAGGTGGTAAAGAAAAGGTTTCTGCTGCAAGCCAGATAGGAGACCTGATGGCTAAATGTAAATTATAGGGTAAAAATCAATGTATAACACTCTATAAAACAGTACGACTATCTTGAAAGTACTCCTGCTCTCCTACTTTAGTAGGATTATTACAGTGTGCCATTTAGAGACTATAATGTTGCAAATCCAAAAAGCCTCCCAAAGGTGGAGGTTAGTCCCAATTGCTTTATTTGCAATTGGTACTCTAGAGCTCAAAGGCAGATGAGATCATATTCCATAAGAGACTTAGTATGTTTTCATTGCCTTTATATAAAATAGCTAAAGAGAGAGCGAAAGCTCTGAAGAGGGACAAAATAGCGGCATAAAAAGAGTGAGATCCCATTTTATAGAGCTGGATGCAGATGTTACAGTCTGAGAGAAATCCTCAAAGCAGATAGCCTTGGGACAGGTAAAGAAATATGTTGTCAGCAGTCTAAATCAACTGTAAGGGTCAGCCCCCAAAAGACAGGATTCTGGTGATGCATTGCAACAAGTTGGCTTCTTGGCTTTGCGGCAAATGAGAGTTTCAGAGAGGTTCCATTGAAGATATGAGCACCCATGGCTCAGCCATATTTCTTCCCAAGGGCCACAAAGCCAAACATTAAAGCCTTCTACCTGGAATAACTTTGGGACTGTCAGAATTCCTCTTTCTGGAGAGTTTGTTTCTCAAATATATGGGATTTCACAATATCATAATTTCAAGCCTAGCTTTTGGGTTTGTTTTTTTTCTCTCGTCTTTCTTGGGAGTTTTCTCTCCTGTTTTGAGGGTCAGGGTTGTTTTAGGTTTTTGCTTGTTATGTAATATACTGCTTTTGTTTATTGTGCTCAGGACATTTAGAAGTGCCTTTTATTTATGATAAATAGGGCTTAGGAAATGCAACGTGTCAGGTGGAATTTGTTGCTGCAAACGCTGTAAGTCCTTGTAAAAGCAGTGAGTGTGAAAATACATCTTCATGAATATGTCTAGTCTGGCAAGTCTTCTTTCAAGCAAGGAGAAGAATAAGATATGTGCTACCTTTTTTCATATACTCTTGTATAAGAAAAGTATGGTCTATAATAACTCACTTTTACTAAGTAGATTAGTATTAACAGTGTTAAAATAAACTCAGCTTTATGGTGATGATGTGACCTGTTGTTCTATTAATTCCCAAAGCCCTGTAGCCATACAGATAATGAAGGTGGGTGTCAGAGGTTCTTGTTGCCTGTTCATTTTTTGCATTACTGAAAAAGGAGCTGATCTCTGAAATGCATCTGCTATGGGTGCTGGTTCCCCAGTATTCACCACTAAGGAATCCACAAATGTATTCCTGTTTTGCCATAGTGCTTGCTTATGCGGGTCTGGCTACTGAGCACTGGAAAAGGCCTAATAATGCAATAATATACAATTAATGCATTAATACACATTTGTGCATCGCACAAATGTTGCATCATAATTTTTCCATAGTTTAAAATGTGCATAATTTTTCAAGTGATTTCATATTTTTTTGGCTATGTGTAGCTCCATACAGAACAGATTCTCCCTCTGTATGTATAGCTTTGGTCTCTTTTATCACAGATCTTCCTTGTGACTGCAGTCACACCAGTGCAGGGTAAAACATTGGTAAGAAAAATATGGAAAAATTGAATTGGAGAAGTCTCTGATATACAGCTTGCATTGGCATGAGCAGAAGGTGAAAAACTTTGCAAAATAACTTTAGATCATGTGAATTACTTTCAAAATTTTTGCCACTGTATAGAGATACTACATCAAAACAATAGTCTTTCACAAACTTCAAATATCAAAAATAAATCCAGCAATAAAATAATAGATTAAATCATAGTCAAGCTTGAGCTGAGTGCAGTAAAGTTTTATTGCTTTGCACCAGCAAAAATGGAGGAAAACATAATTTTTCATATAAAGTCTTAGAACAGAATGAATGATTGCAACTGTTATGACAGAAGAAGATTCAGTTCTGAGCAAAAACCAGCATGCTGAGCATGCTAAATCAAACCAAACTCAACTTTATCTTATTTTCTCCACCCCGCCTAACATGCTACTTGCAAGCATGGAAAGCTGTGGCTATTTCAGTGCATTTTTTTTCTGTAGTGAAGTGATTCATTTGTTCTTGTGGATGTCACTGATATCTCCTGCTGTGTATTGCTTTTAACTAAAATAGAGTTGTTGCCAACTGAAGTCACCCTTCTTTCTTTTTTCTCTCCTTTCTTTACTTTCTCTAGATGTTGTTTGAAATGCAAATTTTAGCAGCCCCAGTAGTTTATACCTGAAAAGCATCTTGCCCCTATTGAAACAACACTGGTGGATTTCCTACTGATAACAAACAGTCTTTTGCTGGATTTTGCATTCTGACCCAGCGTTTCTGCCCAAAAGAACGCTTCTCCTTTATCAGTCCCAGTCACTCATGGAAGTGAAGATGTCTGATTCTGACTGGCAAAAACAATAGAAGGGATTGAGTTTTACAGCCCTTGGGATTTGAGAGCAATTACTCTCAGCTACTGACAGCAGTGTCAGCATGCCCATTGCTGTCCCCCCACTGCAAGTCTGAGCAAGGAAGAAAATAAATGGTTGAGATTAAATTTCCCATGGCTGGACAAATGATAAGGCAGTTCTGCAATTACTTCTCTAATGCACTGTATTAAAAGTAGAAAAACTTGTCCATGTGTAAAAGAAGCCTTAAAACTAGAATATCATAGTCTTATGGTGAGCTGTCAATTTGGCCAAGCCTTTTGTTCCTGTTTTTCTTCTTTTTTTTTTCTTTTCTTCCCATCCCAATGCTTTCATGCCAGTTGCATTTGAAGGACTTAGAGTAGTGTTAATAACACTGTATTCTGAAACCATGGTCCCTCCAAGTTACTGACAACCATATTCTGTATTTTAAAAAAATCCTTATTGACACAGCCTAATGAGTCCTTCTGTTCTTTGTCCTCATCCCAAGCTGAGAGTGATCCCCTTTACTTCTAAAACCCATTTTATGATTGCAATTTTTAGAGCCTTTAATTGCCTGTGTAAAGTTGTCTGCTTGCTTACCTTTTAAATTTATTGTTCAAATATTTAGCTTAAATAGTGTTTGTATCTTCCTTCCCCTGTCAGTGATCCTCAACAGTGCAAGTTAATTCCATGGGCAACATTTCTTGTATAGCCCTTTAGTTTAATAATATCAGGGATGCTATTGATCCCTCCACCACTAGGACAGAATTCTTTTCTTAATGCATAGTCACATTTTAATGAAGATTATGAAATATCAAAGTTTCTGCTGCAAGCCAGATAGGACACCTGATGGCTAAATGTAAATTATGGGGTAAAATCAATGTATAACGCTCTATAAAACGGCATGACTGTCTTGAAATGCATGTTCAGTACAAAGGTTTAACCAGGTTTTAGGTTTCAATTGAAGCATTTGACATATAAGTGAGGAGGAATGAAGCTTTGCAGAACAGAAATTTGTCACAGGAATTGGCTGATTCTTTAGAGAGAGAAAGAACAATACATGTGTTCTGAAATCTGTATTTACAAAAGTCTGGGGGAAAAAAAAACATCTAAAAAACCTGAAGCAGCAATCAGTTTTATTTTGACACCTGCTTTCTGATGTGGCTTCATTTTATGGACAGTTCCTAGACTATACTATTGAGCTCAAATAATATTTAGCCCTTGACTGAAATAAGGAAAACATTGGATTTTGGTTAAGATTCATTTAAAGTCCTAAGTCAAGAAATACACTTTAATTGATTTAATTACATGGCTGAAGCTTTCCAGGTCTACTTGCAAAATCTTTATCATAACAAAAGTTATATTCACTCTTATTTTTACTTTTAGGGATCTATAATTATTTCTTGTTCACAGTTAATAATTACTACATCACGTGATTTTTGGTGTACGTGTGATTTTTGGTGTATGACTCATTCAAGAGAAGGAGGGAAAATCCAGGCTCTTCCTGTAGGCCTGCAAATATTTTTCACAATCTCCAATTAAACTTTGGTAACCTAGTATAGACCTGGAACTTCCAGGGCTAAAACAGCTGTGACTAAAAAACGCGAGTTTACAGTTGAAGGTGGCGTTGCATCAGATTTTCAGCCATTTCAGACCCTATCTTATGTTGCCTTAGCCCATGTCAGTTGTACCTCCAACTCATTGTCTTGCTGACTTTAAGCCAGTGTAACTTAAGTCCAGAAGTCTCTGTTGGAATATGTGCTGTCTCTGGTGCTTCTGTAACATTCCAGAGGATTAAACAAATGTCCCACATGATTCCTCTCTACCGCACATCATTAAACTGCAAAAGCTCTGGAGCTCATTGACGCTGAATGTTACAGATGTCAAAATTTACAAAATCAGGCAAATTCTTGGAATACAAATTTGTCACGGATTATTAAACACAAAAGGAGTTTCTGAAGAGCAGATTACTGGGCCCTCGGGAAAATGGGGAATTGCTATTGTTTGCTCTAGGTCCCCTATGCTTCCTGGGCATCACACACAGACAGAATCATAGAATGTCTTGAGTTGGAGGGGACCCACAAGGATAATCAAGTCAAATTCTCTTTCCCAGTCCGTTCTGAGGGCCATACGAAGATGTTTGACTTAAGAGAATCCAGCTGTTCTTGTGCTTTTTTTTGGTATCCATTTAAGAGATTAAGTTATATATTATGTTATTAGTTTCATATTTAGAAGCTTGAAAGTTACAGTGGGGATTAAGGATATACTGGAGGAAGAGTCTAGGGATATGCACAAACAGTGCTGCTGTACTGAAATCATTGTGGATACATCTTTTGCTTTTCCATGTAGCAGAATGTTTCAATGTCATATTTTTGTTGTAAGAGAGCTAAAATTTTGTGTTAAATTATATAGCTGATATAGTAATTGAAGGTTAAGTTGTATAGAATTTTCTTGCTGTATTTTAATTTTTTTTTTTTTGCGAAGGCTGTTATTGTTATTTTAAAATGTTTTCATTCACAATTTTCAAGAGTTTATTTTAGAAAATTAGCTTGTTACTCTGGAGATGGAGGATGTCATGTATTTTCAGAAAAATAAAATATACGTTTTTCAAACTGAGTGAAGGGAAAAAAATATGTTTCCTCTCCATATGATCTTAGGGAAATTATTTGAACTTGCTCTTCATGTGACATCCTAAGACAAACTAAAATATCTGGAAATTACTGCTAAACTTAGTATTTAACGGATAATTTTTAATAATTATGAAGAAGAGCTAGAAAGCTAATTGGTCTGGAAATCAGCACAGATCACACATGAAATATCGTAATTCTCTTCTCTTGCTAAATTACACCAAACAGTACGTCACCTGCAATTAGAAACAGGATCTGGGATAATCATTCATTTACTCACTATTTTTTTGCTTGTCCAGCTGAGTTTTTCACCAGTGATGTCACACTTTCTAGCCAGCCAGCAGACTGAAATATCACTGTCTTGTTTTCTTTCAGGCTTTCTGTTTCAAAATGTAAACTAGGCAAACGCCTCATATATCTTTTTGTTTTGAATATATTAATTGCTTAATTATATCAAGGTCATCTTAACACTTTTGCTGGGTCTTGCTGCAGTATTCAGCTGGACTGAATGCGCTGCCAACTCTGTAAAAAGTGTTGTAGCAATAACCCTGTCAGCGTTTCCAATATTCTCGATCTAAACTCAAGAAGTGATGGTTCTGCTAATAACTCTTGTATAGCTGAAAAGGGAAAAGGCTGGAGGAAAAATTTATTCTCTATTTCCTTTAAGCTTGAAAGGAAAGGATGGGGAAGGAAAGAAATTAAAAACCAGTTTCCCCACTCCTAAATAAGAGAACTCCATTGTAATCCTGAGTTCATTTCCACGTGCTTAGCTATGTTGGCACACCAGGCATTTAATTTAACGTATTGATGATAATGAATTTTTATAGCAAGGAAGGAGACAGGGAATTCAGAATTTAATGCAATCTGCCTTTCTTAATGATAGTATTTTACTTTTCCATCTCCTTCATCTCCAACTTCCTAAAGCGTGTTCCAGAATGCCTGAACTCACGACTGAAAAGACCTATGACCAGAATCAACAGACCTTGTACTTTCTGAATTAATTAATTCAGTCATACATGCCTCAGCCTTTGCTTGCAGGGGTTTGCTGAAAATAGATTCAACTTGTGAAAGCTCAATGTTAGTGTGGCTGGGAAGTCTGGGAAGGTCTCTCCTTTCCCAGGCACTTCCTTTCTGACCCTTTTCATCGTGTTCACCTGGAGTGTCCTTGAGAGAGGAGACTTGTATCAATTCGGTCATGCAAAAAGCAAAAGATTATGTTCATTTCTACCCATGCAAAGCAAACAGCCTTAGCTAATTTAACAGCACTCAGCAAATTGTGCATAGTTGGTTGGAGCAGGGAGTGAGTGTGAATACATTACCAAGTTGTTAGTGCAGAGGAATTTGGGTAAGTAAAAAGTTGACACACTAAGCCACACAACTCCAGTTTGAATAGTACCAGTCCTTAGGGATAGATTTTTAAAGCTGTAGGAATTCAGCTGACATTGATGGATTACTCGGTGTCTCTTCAAATCTTTCATGTTTCTTTAATATGGGAAAGTCAATTATCTGTTATCCCAAAACAGTAACAACTTGGCATGTAAACAGATGGGTCCATTGTTTCAGATTGGGTTAGACACTTCCTTTGACTCTCTGTAAATATAGTATTTATGTGGAAGTCAATGATCTACCCTCATTGTGATTGTATGAGTTGTACAGACTTTTCAAAGAGAGTAATAAATGGGGCCAATGCTCAAAATTTATATCAAGAGGGGGATCAGAGTCACGAAAGTTCCATTTGTAAAATGTGCATTTGTTCTTCCAAAAATGCCAGTTAAATGCCTTCAACTGCTGAAGAAAATGCTTATGAAACACTTTTAAGAGCTGTAGTATTTCGTACACACAACAGAAATAACTAATGGAAATACCAGGGATTTTTGGTTTTTTTTTTTCTTCTGTTACACTGGCATGCATTCATGTGCAGCATGTCTAAGTGTTCACAGACCATCAGTAAAAAACCAGTATACTTATTTCTGGAAAACAAAATTGGCAATAGGAGATCTTGGAGGGTGTGCAGAAAATTGCAGTGCAAATAACAAGGAGAAAAAAAATAAAAAGAATAGCAAACATATTCCCCAGACCTTTCAGTGGCACAACATTTAACAAAAGTTAGAGAGATGTGACAGGGTTACTGGAGGTTTGTTTCATGCATTTGTAGCAAGCTGCATAATTCTTCACAATTTCCTACTACATTTTTAAATAAATCAAAGCATCATTTTCTGAGCATTCTTTCTGTAACCTTAGCAACAAAAGCAGGAAGAGGGAGAAATTGCCGATGGAAATCCTATCTGTCTGATCTCATCTAGGCGGAGCAGTAAAATGCCTTGAGGAATAAAATGCCATGATCTCTCAGAGGTATTCTGCTCCAGTACAGATAACAAAGCAAGCTGTTTCTCAGGTTCTTCCTGCTCCAGGCAAAGTATGGATGCCTCTCTTCTGGTGTATGAAAAGTGTCTTTCAGTGCTAGAACAGACATAATCTGGCTCCAAAGTGCTACTGCTTAGTTTAGCCATATCCGGGAGTGGGACAACAACCTGGCTTACATACGTCAACAACCTGGTGGGTGTTCATTTTGAGGGTATAACTTTGGGGGTGTAATATTGGCTGGCACAGTGGATTATAGCAAGTTTGGTGAGGCTGTTTGGAACGTCTTCATTCCGTAGTCATCAGCTACTGCACCCAATGTCCCTATTTGTCTAGAAAACAAAACCCCTAATTCTTAGAATTGTAAAATTACTGACTATGTAGTTGAGAGAAACAGCAACTCGTTCCTGAGAATTTTTTCAATAAAACTGGAAATAGAACTTTTGATTCTATCATTTATTCATTAGCAGTGGATACAATGTTGATTTTTCTTATATCGGTCATATTGTTCTATCACCTTGGAAATCATGGTAGTTTCTTAGATACACTGCAGAGGTTTTTTTCCTTACATAAACATTCAATAAAGGGTATCACACATCTGTATACTGCTCCAATAATGTATATGAATTTATACGAAATATTAGGTAACTGTGATAGATAAAAGAGGCTGGAGTCTGTACAAATGCTTTTCTTTTTTAGTTGTAGCTAATATTGAAATTGGAGGTGAAATTCAGCTCTTCAGTTTGGAAACCTAAGTACAGGTACGTGTGGCATTGACGAGGTACGTGCAAGTTTTTACCAGGGCAGGTAGTCGTAGGAGAAGGGGAAATGGCTTCAAACTGAAAGGAGGTAGATTTAGATGAGATATTAGGGAGAGTCTTTGCCATGAGGATGGTGAGGCACTGGAACAGGTTGTCCAGAGCACTTTGGGTGACTCATCCCTGGAAGTGTTCAAGGCCCGGTTGGATGGGGCTCTGAGCAACCTGGTCTAGTGGAAGGTGTCCCTGCCCATGGCTGGGGAATTGGAATAAAATGATCTGTAAGGTCTCTTCCAACACAAACTGTTCTATGATTCTGTGATCAAAGTTGGTGGAAATTTAAGGTGAAAGTTGCCTAGCTATAGATGTCTGATATAATTTTAGGCTGTGGTCATACTGAATGGTCCACTGCCACTCTTGTAGGACAAGGACCATCTGTAGGTCCTAAATCATACCTGCAATTTTCAGATGGCCCTGGGTTCGTCCTGTGCTTAGTCAATCAGATCTCATCCATGGTCAGTACAGGCAGTGCGGTCAAAGTGTGTATTCGGATTGTTCTAAAGTAGACCTTAATGAGCTGGCAAGTCTTCACTGACAGCATTTAATAGATCTGTGGTTCTGATAACGGGTGCTTACAACCCCAGCTCTTCAGTAGACAGCTGCACTGAAGTATCTAACCTGCCCATCGAATAACGTGCTGCTCATCTACCTATTTGCTCGTCTGAGTCTGAAGAGAAAAGATACAGATTTTTTTTTTTTTACAGATATAGCAATAAATTGTGTCAAGCAAAATAAAAACAGCTCGTTTCTGGTCCAGGTCAAAATGTTGAGATTCCTCCTCTCTTTTCCCTCTCCCTGTCTTACTCGCCACTCCCCCAACCCCACCCCAGTAAAAAAAGATTGATTTGAAACGCAGATAAAGTCTTCATCTTTTACTGGTTTTCAGTGCTTAGATGTTTGGCATCACTTCTGTTGCTTGAAATTGTCAAAAGACACCCTTCAAGTCAAAAGTAATTCTGTAGTGCCTTGTGTTTTATCTTCTTAATGTCCTGTATTTAGACAAAAGACAAAAAAGGAAATACAAGTTTATGCAACATTATGCTTTGGATCAATCTACTCTGAAAGAGCACTGTAGATTTATAAGTTATACACAAGAAAAAATAACATCTATCAAAACCAAAACAGTGTGTTAGTATAATTTTGAAATATTTGAGTATATTGGATCAACTGCACTTTAGGTTAATTTGAAGGCAGTACTTTTCAGAGACAACAGAGGGAGGATATTATTTAGCATCCTGATCTTGTCTGGGTAATTGTGAAGTGCACAGAGTATTCCTCTTGAAAAAAACAAGAGTCCAGATTCTGCAGAAAGCTTCTTTGGAGCCTGATGTCAGGCAAAGGCAGCATCTTGGACACACTTGTCTAGGCAACATGTAACTCATCAAGCATCTCAATTAAATATGATGTCTTAGAGTTGTGGCACTAGAGTTCTCAAGGGATTTATTTATTTTATTGAGCGTGACTGCAAGATCTGATAAAGAAGCATTTCTGTGACAAGTCCTTAAGAAATGTGGCTGATGTTAACAGTTTGGTAAAACTGTACACAGCGTTGTTTTTCAATATTCTTGTGTACACAATCCTGACTGAAATGCTGTTACAGATGTATACAGAAAAATACATGTGAATAAAGCAAAATGCATGCCTTTTCCAAACAAGAGAGCAGTACAAACTGCTACAGGCTAACCACTTTCATAATCACTGTCTTTCTCTGTAAGCCATGAATGGTGATTTGGAAATTTTTGCATATTGTTTGCAGATTTCAGCCATTCCCATGTTTCAGTAACTAAAGTTTCATGTGTGTTGCATGTGAGAGCTAAACTAGAAAGTGCTGTGGTTAAATAAATTACCCGTTTGTTTGCAATCTGTTTAAAACCAGTGCTTCCCAGGAAAGCCATGGTGATGCCGTTTGTCCTGTGATGCCCAGGTTCTCCGATGGGCATGGTCTGGCTATATGCTGACCAGCACACAGCTGGACTGAACAGCATGGCTTTGGCAAAGACTGGTGCTGAGTGAGGTGTATGTGGGACTCCTTTAAAAGCTTCAAAATAAACCTTATCCCTACAGGTAAAATGCTACCGCATTAATTAACCCATGCTCCTGCCTGTATCAACTTTGTATTGATCATATGTGTTCCTACAACTGATTGCCCTACAATTTTGGCTCAATACCCTGATGGATCCCTGAACCATGGTGTCAACAGCTCGGGAACAGCATCACACACCAGTGAGTGTGGCGGCAGCTTCCTGCACTGTCCTATGGAAAGCCCTGATCAACTATACCTGCTAATATCAACTTAATGCTTCAGATCTGTAACACTTAAACCAATTTATATTTACCATTTCCCCTCCTCATGTGAGGCCTCAGGGCTCTTGGTTGGGTCTTGGCTGCTGTTTTCCTCCTGTCTCTTCCAATAGAGAAGTGCCAAAGAACGGGAAATAAGGATGACTTATGTCTCTTGCCATTTGAATATATAGTGGAGGAATACATAGGCTATAGAGAGTTTAGAGTTGCTCTAATACCTGGATGGAAAAAAAAGAAGAAGGTGTATAATATTAAACTGAACGTATTATATATTTAGGGGGAGGAAAAAATTGCCCAAGTGTGGCTATAAGTAGGTCAAAGTACATAAGCTCAGAAACACACTGTTATATTCCACACAGGAAGTGGATCTTTAAAAGACTAAAATACTAAATCTTTAAAAGCTAACTTGACAGAAATGTAGTTATTTATGATATTATTGTAGTGGGTTGCCAAAACCACTACAATTATCTGGAGTCATAAGCTCCCAGGAATGGAGCTGGTAACAGATTTGGTGTCATAACCATTAATGCGCTGTAGTCTAGACCTGGAAGACAGTTTTTTATGTTTACAAAAAGTTGTTTTTGCAGTTTCAGTTTCATGAACCCTTCAGTCATTTATACATATCTAAAAATGAGCCTATAAACTCTAAAACCTATGTCATAATTACACCAAAATAAAATTTCTGCTAGACATTTTTTTGGTCATTATATTGAAATGGTTCTTTTTATTTTCTTTTAGTGGAGAAGATGCTATGGAGCAGTTAATAAAGACTTATTTTCAGAATGTGGTTTCTCAGACTTCTGCTCCAGCAAATCAGGAGCAAAACTGCATAATAAATATTTCCCTACTGTAATTGCCTTTTGAGTGACTGGTGATTTGGCTTTTTTTCTTTCTTAAGTAAGGCATTGCAGAGATTTTTGCTCTTTTGAAGCTTGTCTCATATGACAAGACAGTCCAAAGGGCTTTATAAGCCTGCTGTAATGACCCCTAAATAGGCTGACAGCTTTATAGCAGTCCCCGAGAGGGAAGCTTCCTTTCAAAAGCAGCTGAATATCATGGAAAAGGCAGTGACTCCACATTGACTTTTCACAAAGCTGGAAAGACTAAATGGCTTTTTGGATTAATAACAGTTTTATGGCATCCTTCTCTTGCAGAATGTCTGTCAGCATGTGTGACTCTCCATTATAGGTGCTGTCAGGAGCTCAGAAAAGTGCAGCTTAAAACCTGGGAGCTTAAGTTGTTATAGAGCTGTGTTAAGCCATGTGTCTGCATAGGGGAGAGAGATGTGAGATAAATCCTTTGTTTCATCCCAGCTGATGACATCATTTAATGTCTACCACAACAACCTCCAGATGTAAATCTGTGAGATTCTGGGCAAAGTGACTTCCACACTGGCCCTAATGAAAACCTGAGTGTGAGGACTACTGCGCACACACAATTGGCTTTCAGGACGCTGCAGAGCACTCGTGTAGCCTCTTCTTGGAGAATATAGTGTGAGATGACATTTTTAATACCAAAGCACTCAGACACAGAATTTCCTCTTCCGTTAGATTGGGTTCCTTTCATTCATTAGTCATTATATTAGCTGTTCAAAATGGGTTTTTCTAGGGTTTGTGTAATCAACAGTGATATCCACGAGCTGTCTTCAGGTTCTGCTGACGGTTGATGTTGAGTATGTATGCTATGCCCATATTGCTATATATATGTATATTCTCTTAGTTTCTCCCATATCAGATATTAAAAAAACCCAAAAAACCAAAAAACAAACCCAAAAAACAAAAGACCACCCCAAAACAACAAAACAACAGATTGCAGCTTTGTCACTGTGAAAGCAGCAAGTCACTGTGAAAGCACTTCTTTAAATTGCATGTTTCCTCAGTAGATTCATGCAGAACAAAGACTTTTGTTAAGAAATTGAACAGCAGAGAGTTCATCCTTGATGCAAAGCACTTATGAAATTGGTAATTTTGAGCACCTTAAAACGATAGAGCTTCCTAATCAGCAGCCCCTATATGTATCCTCTGTAAGACTTTGATGTTGTGATCCACATGTAGCTTATCTACCGAAATTTGAGCTTTCACATTTCGAGAGGCCAGTTCAAGTTAAGTAATCCTTAGGGTTCTTTGATTATCAGATCCTATAAACCTGTAACTCATAGCATTGCTTGTTATGATTGTAATTACAGTATTCTGTTAAAATGAGTTATATGGCAGCAGCATACAAAGTGTGTCTATCCCCATTTTCCCTGGCCTTAATCTTCCCACTAGGAACCCATCTGAGGATAGGTGATTATTTCTTGTACTGTCTCATCTCCTGTGCTAATGGCTGTTGTGCTAGGGATATTCTCCATGTGTCCTTGCCACCTGCCCCTGTCTCAGTCACTGTCTGCCTAAAGAAAATGTGAATAAATGAGGAAAATCAGTTGCAACACCATACACACATGATTCTCCTGCCCAGGTAATGTGGAGTGTGACCGTGCATCTCTCTTGCCCCTTCTTGGTCCCCAAAACGTGCTGTTGAGAAGAGGTTTTCCATCACCTGCAATGCAGAGCTAGCTCAAGTCCTATCCAAGCTGTCACTTCTTTTCTCCCCCTTGGGCTGTTTTTAGCTGGTGAGGACTAATAATGTTCAGAAATCTAAAAGCAATTTTCCAGCAAAAGTCTGAAACAATTCAGAAGTCAATTTTGGCTGTATTTTACTGACATGATAGGCAGAGATACCATAAGAGAGTAGCCAGCACTACATGTGATTCGGTAAAAGTACAGATAGTTTTGAGGAAGCTATTTTTTGCTGTATGTGTGCAGAGGTATCTTGGTGCTGTCTTATTTAAATAGAAAGTGTGTTTTGGTTTTACAAAATGGATTGCCAGAACTGCTTAATTCCTTAGGGAAACAATTTTAATTGCTAGTTTATTTCCTTTCTCTAAATACCCAAAGTATTGTTATCTTTGCTTTTTTTTTGCTGAAAAGTAGTTTGTTTTAAAATATAAAGTCTCATGTTTTCTCCTTTCAGTGTTTCCATAGTAGTCTACAAATGCACCTTTTAAAAACTACAATTCTTTGATTAATTCAATAGGCTATTAATCTAGAAATGTTTATACTCAGAAGTAAAGACGACTTTCTGAAATTAGTAATTGGTGATAAATTTTCTCAGAACTAATTTTTGGGGCAAATACTAGCAGCAATTTCAGTTAATTTAGAAATAGACCTAGTCTGTGAGTTTGGCAATATTAGAGCAATTTGTTAATATACTTTGTTAAAAATCAGATACCGGACCTTCCTTTCACAGTGATAAAATTAAGCATCTATAAAGTCTACCTCTATATTTTTGAGGGCTTCAGAATTTTTTCATTATGTTGTCATGCCAATTGAAGTTGGAAATGCAATTTCAATAAGTAGCATATTTAAAGGAACAACGGTTATCAAATTAAATGCAGTCTTGTTGTCTTCTATTGCATCTGGCAGTAGTTCATGGCACTTGATCACAAATATCTGAAGATGAGGATCCTTGGATGGGATGATTGCTTGATTGATTGTTTTTTCATTGATAATGTCACAAACAATGTTCTGGTACTGGGAGAAGGCAGACAAACAATCTGCTGAAATGTAATTGACTGATCTACAATAATTTGTCTTGTGAATCTCTTCTCTTCTCTTCTCTTCTCTTCTCTTCTCTTCTCTTCTCTTCTCTTCTCTTCTCTTCTCTTCTCTTCTCTTCTCTTCTCTTCTCTTCTCTTCTCTTCTCTTCTCTTCTCTTCTCTTCTCTTCTCTTCTCTTCTCTTCTCTTCTCTTCTCTTCTCTTCTCTTCTCTTCTCTTCCAACTACAGAGAAAGCAAGACTTTTTCTACAGCATACTATTGTGCAACAGCAGAGGTCATCCCTGGGTGTGCCAGCTTCTTTCTCTCTGGCTGAAGTTATTAGTTTTCTTCAATTACAGCCTTACAGAGAGAGAGCTTGAGAGATGGCAGAACTTGTTGTTCAGTAATGTCTGTGGTTTGGATCGAATTGAATCCAGTATTTAAAAACAAAATATTCATGCAGTTGAATTCAACAGTGAGTCTTACTCCTAAATCTTGTTTGATAATATCATCTGTCTCCTAGAGATTTTATATTACTTTCAATTTCTGTTAAAGAAAAAATGTGGCAGGAAAAGAATTAAATCTAAGAAGTCCCATGTTTACCTATGTGATTTTATAGTCATAGAATCATGGTGTCTTACTTCACTGAGAGGGAACTTAATTGTTTCGTGTTTGTTTCAGTACTATTTTCATGTGCATCTTTGGCCAGAATCTCAGTTAATAATTTGAACTAATGTCAGAGGCATAATGTAGTTGTTACTTTTAAATATCACATATAGTTACTTTTTGTTATCTTGATTGTGAAAGATTGCATCACACATTGGAAGCCTTGATCTGTTAAGGGACAGCAGTTACTGATTAAATGAGTATGTGATGTTTGACTGTATTTGAGATTATCCATATGTGTAATCTATGGAATGGATGTTAAGTCTATGAATTTGACAAATACTGAACACCAAGTATTTAAAGAAGGCTTAATCTTCAGTTGTGCTGAGCTTTTATGAGCAGTGCATGTATTCAGCTTTCCTGAGAAAATTCATTTGTAGTTGGAGAAGTATGGGAATATATTTCAAGTATCATCAGACAATATCCCTTGTGAAAACTAAGAAATTAATCTCTACAATCTACGATAAAATGGCAACTCAGCATCAAGTGTTTCCTGAGATTAAAAATAACTTGTTCCCTCAAAAGAAAAGTGTTATGAGAGATGTTCTAATAAATATTCCCTTTATAGTCACAAAGGTTGCCAACAGTAATCCTCATAGCTGGTGCAAAGAATATCCAGAAAAATCCTTTGCTTTAATGCTGTACTGTTTGGTAGAAGAGAGGTGCTATGTACTTCATATACATGAGGTACAGTAAAAACAGTATTTGAACAAAACTGCACATCTAGAGAATCAGTGGGAGATAACGCTCATATCCCCCAAATACCTGAAAAACAAAGAAAAAAGAAAAGCCTTCTTGAAGCAGTAAAGTGTATGTTCTGTGCTTTCTCTGCATGTTCTTCCTTTCAGTAATGTACTTCTATATCATTAATAGATACTGAAAAGTTTGTTTCTTGTCCTAATTGTGTTTATATATAATTCTAATTATCAGCAGAACTCTAAATCTGTCTGATATAACTATTAAAACTATTTTCTTAATTGAATAGTTTACATGCAAATTCAGTATAAATTCTTAAGCATTTTTCCATCTTCTTATGTAGTACCTACCTGTAGGGAATGGAATGTATTGTGAAGCAAGTACAACCAACCAAAGCATATAAACAGGTCTGACAGAATGAAAACTCGTAGGTATCTAATGATACCAATAAAATCATATTTATGAAAGACTCCAAGAATTTCCTTTCCATGGTAATGCAAATTAGAAACTACAAAGGCAGTGACTGGGACAGAAGCTTGGATCCTAACCTGACTGGGTGCTCCCAAGCTGCTCACATCAACTTTACTAGTTAGCTGCATGTGCCTTTTTGTTTCAAATTGTAAATTTACAGATGGAATTAAGAAAAATTAGGATGTGAGAGAAAAATAATTAATAGTATATTCAAAAAATACTATAAATATTAGTAATTAATAAAATTCTGCATTTATTATTAATAAAATTCTGCGTGAAGGCTATGAAGAACAATTCTGTCTTCCTTCTATCATTCGAGTAGAAGCAAATTTGCTTCCTTCCGGAAGTATCTAAGATTATTTAACTTGAAATAAATACTAAACGAGACTTTTTATACACAAAAGTTGGTAGACATAAGTAATTCCTCACACAGTGCCAAAATCTTGAGCTGCAGGCTATAATTTAAGAGTTTGATTTACAAGCTATTTGATTAATCTGCTTTGAGCATGGGTCAAGATAGCATTTAAAACATTCTTACAGAGCTACCACCTAGGCTCAGTGCTAGAGCCTTCTGGTTGTGGAGGTGGGGGCTTAGGTACTGCAAATTAACTGGAGTAGCTTTCTTAGCTATAAAAAAACCTGAAATGCAAAAAAAAACTGTGCACAGTTTTGACTATGGTTTAAATATTGTATGTTTATCTGAAACAAACTGTTTTGGCAATTATTTGTTATTTGTCTCTGGAGCTCTTTCCTTGAGACGTTGTATGCCTTAAATGTGACCATTATTTACTAAGGAAATTCCCAGTCAGAATGATAAATTGGACTGGGAATATGTATATATTTGTTTTCAAAACCTTTTAATTTACAGTACCTCCATGGTATACATGGCAGTAATAACTGTTTCTGTTGACCATTAAAGGAGGAAAGAATTTGTTAAGGTAGCTGGCTTTTGTCATCTTCCTGACAGTTTAGTTTTAATTATGTTTACTTGTGTGACTAACCTAGGGCTGGTGAAGCCGTTAGAAATTGCTTCAGAATTGTTACCGAGATTTACTGTACAAATAAAGTACATCCTGGCATACAGAGTACAGCAGAAGACACAGAAATTGTCAAGGAGAAAATAACCTGATTATTTCTGCAACTGCTTTAGTAAGATGCATCAGTAATGGTGTTGATGTAGGGTCAAATCCAGCTGAAACAGGATTTATGGTCAATATGTTTAACCTAGGACGTGAATGATGTCATCTAGAATATAAATCCTTGCCAAGTATGTCTGCAGCTCAGGATCATGTCAGTAGGAATTGGTTGTGTATGATGTGGGGCTGTGTGGAGGGGGTGTCAGGTCTGCGTGGCAGCATGGCCTGGTGTGAGGGTACTCCCATGTGGCTGACTGGATATAGGAGGAACAGCAGGAGAGGAACTTCTCCATCACCAGGCTAATTATAAATTCTGAGTCTGCCGCTTCCATTTTCTATGGTACTGTTTATTTTCTGAGTTTATTTTAATTTTCGAACTCTATCATTGAGGCTTTGAGTTTTTTTGCTTTGTCTCAGAAGGGGAGGAAGCGAGGAAGGAACTAAGAAATACTGGCATGTACTACTTTTATAGTATTGTAGCTATTCAGGGGAAAGCTGGCAACCCTGTTGATTTAAATATTTTATGGTTGCAACAGCTTCGTTTGAGTAAAGGAAGACTGGAAATCTGAGATGTGTTTCATTTTTTGCCTCAGACCATACACTTTTTTTTTCTCTGTCTTATAAAGGAAGGTACAGACCTGCACAGTAATTGACCTTAACAGAAATTTGCTGTGATGGGAGCATGACAGCAACTACTGCATCTTTAAAAACCACAAGAATTAGGAAGATTTCTTCCACAAATATGTATATATTTGTCTGTCTTGGAGGGGCAAATCTACAGTAAACCAGACTTCTGGAGATTTAAAATAAAATAGCATTGTAAGCCTACAGCTATTAGGAATGTTTTGGATGTTCTTATATAGGATAGTCTAGTGAATTATGTTCAGAAATGTTAAAAAATACAATTTTTTTAAGGTGTTATCTGTGAGTGGTTCCCATGGCTTTGTTAGAGTGTGGCCATTGTTACAGGAACTGTCCATCTTGCCTCAAAAGCCATCAGATATTTTGCCATAGGTTTCGCTGATGTGGTTATTACAGAACACGAATGATTGGGATTTGGGATAGTGAACATTATAATCATAATATAAGATGATTGCATAAGGTAACTGCCTTGTCAACTGCTAGTGGTTGGGATCAGAGCTGTATCTGCAACGTATTTATAGTTTGTACTTTTTTCCTTCATTACTGAGTTTCTTTGAGGAGCGACAGGACTCAGTATTTCAAGGGTGTTATATAAAAGGTGCATCTTTATTTAAGGTTTTATATAAGGTGCATCTTCCATTATAATCCGGTTTTTCTGTGTTTTTTCCCTCTTTCAGGAGGACACAGATCATAATTATTATACATCAAGGACATATGGCCCGTATGATTCTACCAGCCGGGATTTGTGGGTCAATATAGACCAAATGGAGAAGGACAAAGTAAAGATTCATGGGATCCTTTCCAATACCCACCGTCAAGCAGCAGTAAGTTATTTTATCATTTTCTTCTTTGACTAACATGGATATTTTTCCCCAGTGACCCACACAGCACCAAGTACCATGATTACTGTTCACAGAGCTATATCTTTGAATTCTAGCTAAGCTGTGGAAGTCTTTATACTGTTGTTATCAAATGATTCCAAGTTGCCTTTTGAACCTTCTGTAACAGTCCTTCAGAGATGCCTTTACAGATATATTTAAAATTTTCCTCTGTTCATAAGGATCACAAACTATCAAACAATAAACCACTTGTGTTGCTGAAATCAGAGGGAATTTTACTGTTGAGTTTAATACTAATAGAGCTGGGTTCAGGATGAAGTTGATGAAGTTTTAAGTCTCCCATGAAATGTATGTGGTGTGTTTGCGCTTCTATTTTAGATGAGGTGTCATGCTTATATTTCCTTTTTGGACAACTGATAAAGGTCATGAGAATGTCATATAGTAACAGAAATAATGTGATCACAATTTTAGGTTATCAGCATATAAATATATTGGAGTGTGAATAACAATCATATTTAACTTATTGTAATCATGCTGCTAGTAAAATGGGTATGAAAATAATGGGCTTACACACTTAGAAATGGAATCAAATACTGTATGATTTAAAGATTGTATTCTCAGTTCTCACCTGTGGATAGAAGCTGCATACGTAGAAGAGCCAATATTAGCACAAATTAAATACAGAAAATTACAGCTCGGAACTGTGGCTCATGAGATTCTTGTTTCATCCATTCACCAACTTAGCTTCCAACAAAAAGTCCTTGGGTTTTGCCAGTTTAAAAAAAAATCTAGTAAATGCCTTACTTAAAAGTAGTACACTTTTTAAAGATGCAGGTGTGTTTAACAGTTTTAAAGGTAAGAGAAAGCTCAAGTTTAATTCATCTTTTCCTTTGTTTATCTGTTATCTCCCTGGCACAGGCCGGGTGACTGCTCAGAGGAATGCAAGAGGCAGGAGAAAGAAGTACTGTGGTATTTAAGTTAGAATACAGAAAGCAGAGTGAGGTGATAAATCCAGCGCATCTAACTGACAGAGAGTCCAATGCAAAAAATATATCCTTCATAGTTAAAAGATTGTAGGCAGTCAGGGTTAATGCAAATGAAGAGGGTTCAGACAGTTATATATCTTTGGGGCAGACTTAATAAAGCAGTGTATCAGCTCTTTTCTTAAGGCAATTTGATTCTAATGAGAAAAAAAGAACCTGAAGGGTACCTAAAAGTGAGAACCTCTATTGTCTGCCTTGTCTACTTCGTGTGGGATCCTGGTGCTCTATGTTGAGGGAAAGAATGTAAATATGCCAAAAGAAAAGGTAATAAATAAATTAAAAATACTTATAAAAGGTATAACATCTTTTCCTTTTAAAAGTAATTTCTGAAGCCTGGGACCTACACATTAATTAAATTTCTTCCAGAAATTTTAACCCGTGTTTAATGATTAGTAAAGATGACACACTTCCGTGTCTTTGTTGTAAGCACTTTTGTTTCCATTGGATCCCTGAGATTATGCAGCTAAAATGTCCATTGCAAGGGGGACATTTTGTTGAAGTTGTTAAACTAGAGGCTAGAACAAGGCAACATTTTTGGTCTGGTATAGGATTAGTGTAGATGACCATTCAGCATGCCACATGGAACCTTGAGGGCTTCAAGTGTTTCTCCCCAAAGCAAGTGGTTTAACACCTTTCTTCTGAATGTCAGGTGCCTTCTCTGCCTTTCTGCCAGCTCCAGCAGAGAAGTCTCTGGTCGCTGTTTAGCACTCTGACGTCCATCTCTTTTCATACTTGCCCAAACTTCTTGGACTGGGAACTTGAGTGGCTGCAGCCATGTCTGTATACAGTTTTAAAGACCCCTTTTTCAGATTTGTTTTATGTCCCCACAAAGGATGAAAAAGTACCATAGAGTCATCCTGCAAGGTTTTATTCCTTATTTATGCATCTATAATTGACTTCTTCGTGTGTTTGTGTCCAAGTAAACAACATCCGTATGTTCTACACAACAAAGTTATTTAACAGAGAGATGTGATCTCTATAGCTGTACAAGTGTAGAGTCATATATTTTGAGATCATACATACCTTAGCAGCAATATCTTACCTTCGCTCCTGTAGAGATAAACTTTGCCATTACTCTTTTTAAAAGGCCATTCTGCACATCTTTCTGTGACCCCATGATTTTCATGCTGATAATTTCTAAACATTATTCTCCAATTTGACAATAGAACCAGGAGTTAAATTATTACCTGCTAAATATTAAGGAATTAATTTATGATGTCAGGGATTCTTTGAATGCTAAAAATTTTACACTCAATTTGTGTGTTTTCCTTCATTTGAAAGTAAATAATCCTAAGAGTTTCCAAAAGCTGTCAGTTGGTTTTGCTTCTACAAGAAAAGTCATAAAAACTGGAGAGGATCCTGGAGAGGATCCATGAGATGGTTTGACTTTATAAACAGCATAGTAATTGTTTGTGGAAAGTAGCAAACATATATTAATGGCCCAATTACAATGTCTAACACTACAGGATTTATATCATTAGTAGTAAGGGTGTTTTCTCAATATATTGCCACCATCTTCTTAACCATATAATAAAATTTTAGAGGTGGCTTTGATATTCAGTGTGTTTATATTAGATATCTAGGAGTTGATTACTCAAATATTGAACTAGAATACAGGATACCTCATACTTGGGAACTCAACTTCCTTTTCTTCCAGTCCATTCTATCATTTATGCATGGAGAAAACATTTTTATTTCAGTGAATTGAAAATTCTGATATTCTTTCAAAAAACAAGGTATGCTTTCTAGCATCAAAATAAAACCATAATTTTAGTGACTGTTAGAATATTGTGGTTTAAAATATTACTTAAAACATGTTGGTTCTTTCTTACAGTATTATGCTAAAAATTGGCTATGTTAAACATTTTTACATTGTCAGAATTTAAGGTATCACATTTTGACTTAAGTCAGTGGGAGATCTGTATCTTGGTTTGCGTGGGAAGAGATCAAGTTTTTGTTGCAAACATCTTTATACTAATGTTTGTATTATAGCAATTCAGAAGACAGGTAAGGGGGCACAGTTTTCATTTGAGGTAGTTTAATGGTTATCATGTATTCAGAAAGCTAAAGTTAATAGGTAAAATGAAGGGTGGCATACAAAGGAAAAAGGGAAAGTTTGGTCAGAAAATTGGTAGTTTTAACAGAGTTCTTCAAATTATGTTTGGTAGAACAAGGACATAATTTAAATGGAGTGCATTCATAGGTATAGCATACACTTCAGCAGTGAAAGCTGCATAACATGGTAAAAGAACATTTGTGTGAGTTAATTCATGTGCTATCTTTTGCATATGCCATTTTTGATTAGAAATGTTCAGTTGTACATCCATATTTATGTATGTACAGAAAAGGTCATTAGAGCCTACTCAGTCCAATTAACACAATGCAAATGGATTTTGCATTCTAATTAAAAACGAACAAAAAATGTGCTCATAAATCCTGTCAAAATTCTGTCGTCCACTTAAATAGAAACCAAATCTAATTTAAAGTTACTGTAAGTCTTCAACTGCTAATTTCATGCTAAATAATTCTTTAAACATTTCTGGTGTATATAAATATAATTCTTCCTGACAGAAGAAGTAATCAGATATAATCTGAAAATAATAAACACAGGACAGAAATAATGGCAGGGAAAAGAAAGATAAAAGAGTCCTTTTCTTCTTCCTTTTTTCCCCCCACTTTTTTAAAATATGTGGGCTGTTGCCCTTAAGTGGAGTCATCAAAGGTTGGGGTTGAGGGACAGTCACCAACAGCCCATCTTCACACCAGTTTTTACTGTAGTAACTCCTCCAAAATAAGGAATGATGGACTGCACGCTCATTTTGTATTTAGTATTTGGACCATTGTGGAAGAGACGTGTTTTTCACAGGATATTATATTTAAACAATGAAAAGGCCTTGCTGGGATTTCAGCACTCTTTTCTGCCATGACTACTAATTTATTCAGCATTTAACCAGGTCATACACAAGGTGATAATTATGAGTGTCCGCAATAATCAATGAGCTTTGGGAAAGGAATGGAATAGATGGGAAAAGATAAAGCCATAGGCAGAGAGGCAAAATGAGTTTGAATTTGAATAATGCTCTGTGGTGAGTTTAGTTAAGGAGAAGAGTTCATTCCCCAAATTATAATTCTCTGCTATGAATTCAGCTGATAGAGGATAGTCACCTGTAGGGGAATGGAGAAAAAAAGATTCTTTTAAAAATTTTATTTATTATTTTAATATTTTATTTTATTTTATTTTGCAATAAGTAGCTTAAGTAGAGTTTGTTATTGCTTCTGTTGAATATTTCTTTATGCATCATTCCATCTCCTAGCTGACAGTACAGAGTTTTGGGAACTGGTGTCATATGGGTTTGATGGAGGAATTACCTTCCAGTGACCAGCCTTTATCAGATAAGAACCCAGGTAGCAGCAGGATGTCAGGGACAGCACTTAAATGTGAAGGCTGGTGTGGCAGAGCAGCAGATAGCCAGCAGCCAAAGCAGCAGGCATCCTGTAAAACATAGATATTGCTGAGGCTTTAGATATTGATGGGTCCTTATAAGAAAGAGGTTAAAGCAACATTTTTTTAAGCAGAAACTCTACAAATCTTTTATTAACTTTATTCTTGCAATTGAGTTACAATGTCTGTTCATGTATTTTCTTTTCTGAAGTTTTCTGTTATAAAGATCCACTGCTTTAAGTGTTTAAGTGCTCCACAGAATTCTTTCCAGTTAGCTACTGGCAATTCCAAATTAAGAATAACAAGGCTCCGGTGAAAAATAAAAAGCAATGAAGGAGACATTTGAAGTAGATGACTGTTCATCTTTTTTTCTCTTAATGTTCTGCTCAATATTGATTTTATTTTTTGGTGTTATTCCTTTCAGAGAGTGAATCTGTCCTTTGATTTTCCATTTTATGGACATTTTCTACGTGAAATTACTGTGGCAACTGGGGGTAAGTGGCTTTCTAACCATTTACTTTGAGTAAGATGAGAAGAGTTTCTTGCAGCTATTTAAAATACTTTTTTTCCCCTGCTTGTATATGTCAAGAGATAAACTGCAGCTTTTATTTAGGAAATTTTCCTGTCCACAAAAGGAAAATCACAAAATATCAATATGATGAAAAGCCTCCAGCAGTTCAAGTGGAACTGTTATAAACCATCTGATTGTATGACTTTACAGCATTAATCCTTTTCTGTTTAGATATTTCCCCCAGAACTTGGGTGTATGTAGCAGTTGCAGTGGTGGTGAGAGTGCTGGAGCCAAAACAAGGAGGGAGACAGGGTTTGCCTGCATGAGGGGAGAGGATTTCCTGCCCAAAGATAAGAGGTGCTGCTAGAAGTACGTCATGTGCCACCTGTAGGGCGAACCCACTGCAGTGCGTTGTTGTGGTGTGGTACAGCCTCTGAAAATGTACCATGGCCTTCCTCTCCTCCGTCCAGGAGAGGAATGGGGTGAGAAGGGAGGTAGGGCCAGCTCGAGCTCCCAGTCTGGCAGCTCTGGGCACCACTGATGGCTCATGGCTGGGGTTCTGCCTCCCACTGCTGCGGGCTGCTGCTTGCACCAATCTTCGTGCTGGGAACAGCCATCAACTCCTTGTGTTCCCCTCCCACTTCACCTCCTTGAAAGACAATTTGATTCTAATGAGATGAGGAAAAGGAGACAACGTGGAAGATAACAAATGCGAAAAAGAAGGAGAAGGAATAATAGTAAAAAAATGAAAACAGGGATGCAAAAGGCAGCATCATGGAGGGCACGCCCATAGGATCCTCTGGTCCTTGAACATGTCCAGCAAGTTCATGGACACTGGGTGGTGGTGCTCAGCCTAGAGATGTGACAGGACAAGAAGGCAGAAATAGGGGCCACCATCATCAGGAACAATCCTACCCTGTCCCTGGTCAAAGTTTCTCCTTCCTTTGCTGTGGGAGTCCAGATGGACAGGATCAGGGGATATCCATGTCCCATTGGAGCCCTGAATGGAGAGGTTATAACTAAAAGATTAGGGTAGAATTGCAGCCAGTGTCTCAACAAGAGTGGGAACTGGAAAAAAGGTCCCTGTCATGTTCCCCATCAGGATCTCCATTTTGCTTCCAAAGAAGAATACAAGTGATGGACAAAGGTGAATAAAGACTGATGTGAAATGGTTGATTTGCAGTAGAATGATAAAAAAGGATGCAGGATTATGAGGTGACTTCAGTATCAGTTTTCTCTTCTTGATCAACAATGAGATTTTGATGCTGATTTGGATCAGATGAGCCAAGAACCACTGATTTTGAGACTTGTCTGATTTCCATTCTGCTTTGCTGTTAATTTCATTTTGGTGCTTCATCATCGATGTCTAGTTCTGTATTCTTTATTAGAGGAGTTGCATTTGACCGGCTGCCAAAATCAAGAATGTGATCTCAAGCATGAAAGAACTGGATGGGATGGCTCCTACACAGCTAAAACAACAGTGGTGGGGACAGGGTTCATCCTCTAAATGTCCCCTTATTCTTACTGCTGTACTTTGTTCCTTAAAATTTCACAAAGTTCACTCTCTCCAAGTAATTCTTTTTGTGTGGTCATTCTGCTAAGCCTTCCCCTCTAATGGAAGTCCTGAATTTTTACTACTTCTACCACTTTCACTAAAGCGCTGTCACTGTGCCGTGACCAGTTTCTCCATTGGACCCAAAAGATTTAGAAGGAAAGTTAATTTCATGAGGTGAACTGTGTAGTAGCAATTTGTGAGGTACACATTTTTTTCCCTTTGATACAGAGTAACTGGGGAATTTAAGTGGTTTTGTCTTTGTTTTCTTTTTTAAAAAAACCACAAAAGAATATAAAAATGACTGCAGCTCTGTAGGATTCTTTTCTATGGCTATTAATGGCACACTGGCTGATAATCATGCTTTTCTTTTTCTCAATTTCTACTAAATAAAATATTATTGCTGTAAATAGATCTAGGGATTATTGTCAAGCTAAATAGGACTTTAAAATCAGTCCTTTTAATGTACACCATTGACATTGGCACAGAGATATTTCTCTTTCATTGACATTTCCATGATTTTTCAACCTCAAAATTAAGCATGAAAAAGATCTAGCTAGTAATAAATTTTAAAATGTTATCTTGATAAAGCTCAGTGACTGTGAGTCATTCTGTCAGTCCAGGATAAGATGCAAACTTTACTACAACTATAAGACTCTTAAACTCATTTAGCAGGAAAAGAAAGGTTTATTTCTGTACTAATTCTCTAAAAGTGTTTTGTTTCGGATATATGTGCAAATTTTGTTGCTAGGCTAAGCACCACGCTTTACCACCAGGGACTGATGATAACAAAAGATGAATACAGGTTCCATATGCTTCATATACTGTATGGTCTGCTATTTCTTAGTAACCAAGATTTTACAATGTCATTACTATTATTAGAGACCTGGAATACCTCCAGAGGTTATTCTGACATCGAAAGAATGACAAAGTTAATGTGTACAGGAGTCCCATATGACAGATGCCCGCTTCCTGGAGAGCAGGATGTTATTAATTATGCTAATGATAACACTACAAACTGTTTTTACATCCAAATCATAAATTAAATAACCTTCTTAAAAGGGAAGTTGAGTACAATAGCACATTAAATCCCTGTCACAATAAAAACATCTACCCCAATGGTTTCTGCCATTCTTCATGGAGTGTGCACTCTGACATAGTAGGGTTCCCAAATTGCTTGGGATGATTGTGAAATCACTGGGGTTTAAAATTCAATTTTTTTTCTCTTTAGCTAATATTTATTTCCTCTTCTGAATAGTTTTGATGAGCTGATTGTGTTTAACTAAGAAAAGGAAGAATGGGGACTGAAAATAAATAGTTCAAGTGTCTTATTCGCTGTTGTCCTTAGCTTGTATTTGAAAAGGCTATATATTGTTATAGGAATTATATGTTAGAATTACAGTAATTATTAACATAATTAGTAATGGTTTCTTTGCTATACAGACATTTCTCTGCCCACATTCCTATTGATAGCTCTCAAAACTTTAATAATAGTAAGTAACGCAAGAAGCTGCTGCATTTTGGTTTTTGTGAAGCTTTCTAAATGTTGTGCCCTACAGGCCAAAAATGTGGTTATTTTTGTAAAAAAAACACTCGTGAGACAGCAAGTCATGTTGTGCACGGCAGGAGCTGGGTATATGCAGTCTGTTTGTTGCCAGTCATTGACACCCTTCACGGAGCTCAGTGGAGCTGGGAAAACCCTGTCTTGTGATACATCTCTCCATGCAGTATCATAACACTTCTCAAAGGTGTCCTTGAAGCTCTGTGGCCCCACATCCTACTAAACATGCAGCAAACTTCATTGCTGGCTGTATTTTCCATGGTCATGGTAGTAAGCCCCTCTCGTTTATTCTCTGAGGGTTTTTTTGGTTTGCTTTCTTTATCAGTCTCTATTTTTTAGTGCAATTTTATGTCGGCTACTGTAAATTATTTAGTTGGGTTTTTTTGCTTTTAAGGCATTTTTAGTTGACATTAAATTTCTCTGTGGTATTACAGGGAGCAGGAAAGGCCTTGCTGTGCAAGCACTGACCTGCATTAATGAAATATAACAATAACAGTAGAAATTGAAGTGACTAGGTAGTTACATTTTTAGATTTAAAAAGCTGACTATTAGGACATTTTGCCAGCTAGCATGAAGAAGGCTCCAGAAATGTCCACCTACCCTATGTAACAGCAAACTGCTGAAGTTGAAGCAAGCAGCTGAAGTTTTAAATATTGTATTAAATTCTGGTGAGATAATATTTGGTGAGTCATCTTTCAGTAGAGGAATATGCCAGATGGAGCAATTGTTTGAAATAATTCTTACAGTGAGGATGCTGCCTGAGCATTTTTACCACTGTCAATAATCAAAGGAGTACCAAACAAAGAAATAAAAAGCCATCCTAGCAGTAAATCCCAGTGTAATAGAATTAAAGTTGATAATTTTCTAAAACAGAAATCAAGAACTCTTTGTATGATTATTACTTCCTATGGCCAGATCTCATGCTTAAAAATACTTGTATTTATGGAAGAAAGAGATCTTTGTGCATCCAAGAGTGACACAGCTTTTCATCAAAACTATAACTGTCCTACGCTCCATTGACACAAGATAAGAAAACAAGCATTGAAAATACTGAAATAATTTTTCTGCTGAAACCTGATGTTATTAGATCTTGTGTTGAGGAGCAGCTGTGAGGTACCTGAGCATGGTTTCCAAACCCTGACTAGTCAGGACAACTGATTCAAAGCAATCTTTCATTTTGACAAGGAATCACAGTTATTTCAGTATCAAACTCTTTTTAATGTATGTATGGCTTGTGGGAAAGTAGCAGAGGCAAAATATCTCGGGTTAGCAAGCTAGTTGGTTAGCTACATAAAAGCTGAAGTTTTATGCAGAGATAACGCTTTAAAATTCCTTTTGGACATTGAATGTGTATGTATGGTTTTGGAATTCATGTTTAATTTTACTGTTTTCACTGTAGCAGGAGGGATATGAAAAACAAGTACCAAAGTGTGGCGAATTCTAATATAATTTCATCACATTTTGCAGTACTTTCAAGGAAAAAGGATCAATGATAGAGAGAGCATGTTGTGGGGAAGGAATAAAGCCTGATGTCACACTGTCTGAGCCCTATCTTCCTGTGTTGGTGCACAGAGCAATACCTGTGAGCAGGAGGGAAATTTGTCCACCTAGCTGGTGGTGCTGTGGAAAGAGAAGGGTCCACGGGGTCAGGATCTGAGCTTGTTAAGGGTGAGAATGGCTGTGCATTTGCAGCCTGCAGAAAGTCTATGCTAATGAAAAATTATCCAGAAACTTCTAGTCCTCAGGGAATGATTATGCTTTATTTTCCCTGCATCTCATGCATTTATTTTCTTAAACTTTCAAACCAGTGGATAGGTGGAGTGAAATTTACCTGGCTCTTTGAATTATCAGTGTCCTGAGTGGAGCATTTTGTTGGAGTCTGTCAGAAATCTCAGTGAGGCTTTTCTGGCTGTTCCTGCTGCTCTGAACCCTTCAGCACAGGAGCCAGCAGGAGATGTGTTCATCACTTAATGAAGAGCTCTTTGATAACACAAATTGCCCTATGGGCAACATCTGTTAAGTGGCAAAGGTGATACAAAGCACAGTGAAACACAGTGTTTCTAGCCAAAATCAGTGGCTCAGTTTAGCTTGTGTCTGTTACAGGGGATTACACTTGTCATCACCAGTGGGCAGCTAACTCTGAAGGGACTGTGGAGGTCTGCCTGTTGACTAGCTCACACAATTGCCTTCATTCACCTCCTCTTTTTCTGATGTCTTATATTGCCGTGCAGTTGTTACAAAAATTTTCTCCCTGTAAAGCTTCCTTTGTCTGTCATTTCCTGTGTCAAGTGTCCTGGGAATATCCCTCCTGTCTTTGTGAGGGAGCAGTCCCTCCCTGGAAACTCTGCTTTGCCTACCTTTCCTCGGTGAACTCTTACAACTCTTTCCATTCCCACACTTACGCTTTATCTTTACAAATTGGATCAGAAACACTTATGGCAAAGAGAATGATAAGCTTTAGGGAAAAAAATGCATTCCATATGCCTTGACATTACTCTGATCATCATATATTAAGGCATTTGCCAACTTTGACTGTGAGGATCATGGGCAGTAGTTCCACTGAAGTGGTAACAGGACTTAAAATGACCATATTTGTGGTTTTGTAAGACTCTGTTTCATAGAATAACGGACAGCTAGCCAAAGTATTGCCCACATGTAATGCCAAATAAGCATTAAATAAAATTAAATCATTTTGCAGAAAATAATACCAAATTAAATGGCTTAATGTTAAGGCAAAGAGCCTTCAGGATAGCCAAAAACTGCTCCACTGAACACTGGGAAGTTGTTAGGTATAGACTATATCTAAAAATTATCCATAACTTTTTATAGTGTAATTTTTTAGTAGGCATTTATCTTATGCTCAGCATTTATAGTAGCATTCAAAGTTTCAATAATATTGTGCTATTACATCATAGTAAAGATTTTTAATGCTTGACAAGTCTTTATTTTCTCCAGCTACTACAAAATATAATGTTTATTTGGTTTGGTGCATACTTATGAGTTAAAAAACCAAACTTCAGTACATTTCTGCCTGTAGCTTCTAATTAAACGAGGATAATTCCTGATGAGGAGTGGGAAATACACCCTTTGATGCTGTAAGGCAGCACTTCATAAAAATTATGGATAAATGTGGAATTCCTTGACCAAATGAAATGTGGTCAGTTCATAAATGTTCTAAGATTTGTAAAATAGTACTTGTATACATCTGTTTCATAAGGTCAAAATTAGGATGATGGTAATAGTTGGTTACAAAATTTTTCAAAAATTTAAGTCTTTCCAAGCATAGACTATTTAGAGACCATTCAGGCTGAGAATTATGTCAAAAATTCAGCTCAGAGTCAATACTAATTATTAAAAATAAGGACTGCTATAAGTTACATAATTTCTAATAAGAGGTGGGTCTTAGATTGAATTCTGTCCAAATATTATTAAGTGTTGTCCTTTCTGAAAAAGCTTATTTCTAACTTTGGCAAAAGTTCTGTTTCCTGGTTTTGTTTTCTTAGTGTTTAGGGTTTTTTTAATGTGTTGAATTCCTACTACTATCAATATTATTGCCAAGGTGTAATAAAATCTTTTCAGACATTTGATCCCATCTGCATCTTAATGAAGGCTCTTTACCTTGAGCTTTTAAGGGAACTCATTTTACATCTCAAACCAGGCAGCTGTAAATGCAGTTTTATAATTTTGGATGTGAAACCCCGTATATGATATGATGCTCTTGCTACTTAGTGCTCCGTAGCACCAAGTACCATTGATGATTCGTAACAGCCAGGGAAACGGAGGGCTTAATTTTCCTTAGCATGTTATGCTCCATATCTCTAAATGTCATAAATTTATGTTCTTGTTCCTAGATTACTAATGAAATTCATATTGTTCCTCTTATTTCTGCTGAAATCTAGGCACCTGCACTGACTGATCATTTGGCTTCCTTAAGAAATGACTGTTAAGACAAGCATTCACACAAATGATATCCTGATCCTGTTGCTATCAAAATGAGCTGTAAGGCTCCTTAGATTGCCACAGGATGCTTCCCTAATTGTCTGTACCTCACATTGGGGCAGCTCTCCGTTTCAAGGTGGCTGCTCTGTTGAAGCCATGCTCTGCAATGGCAGCAAGCAGCAACGCTCACCACTGCTCCTCTCCAAAGTAGTGGAGAATGTCTACAAGTTGTAGCAGAGCAGCACTCATAGGGAAAAGTGTCAAAGTCTGTTTAGTTCGTGTTCCATTCTGTGTGAAAAGCATTAGGTACCACAAGAGAGTAATACGGCCAAGGTTTTTGCCTTTGTAGATTAAGTACCTTTAGTTCTGTCAGGAAAAGATATTAGAAATATTATATTTGGAAGTACTCATCAGCTGCAATATCAGTTCAACAAAATGATGTTTTTAAAGCTATAGGTAAGAGTCCTATCCAGTTAATAATTTTTTGTTCTATCAACAAAGGGGTCTTTCTCCAACTTTATGCTGTGCATTTTATTACCTTGAACAGTATTCCAACAGCTCAGAGGATGATGTATATGAAGGTATTTAAGCTAGTGCAATGTTGGTACCACTGTTAGGCATTTATTCTGTATTACCTTTGTAACTTAATCTGTGTTGCATTAGCTTTAGTGTCTTTAACATGATGTGGTGTAGAGCCATCCTCCAAAGAATTAATTAATTACAAAACCAAGTTGTAAGAAAAATAGAAGTCTAAAATCTTGAAGCAATGTCCTAGTTTGCAACTTGTAATATTTTGGAAAAGAAGATTTTTTGCCCCTCTATTTTGCTTCAGACTCACCCATTTCTTGGGCCACTGGCAGTATGTCCAAAGCAATTATATCAAGTAATAGTACATTTGCTTTCCAGCTGCATTAGTGAGCGTGGAATTTCTGGTTGTTTTGCTGTAAGCAACTTGTTTTATCTAAAAGAAAAGTTTGGAAGCTTACACAGGATTAATTAAAATCAATGAAGGATTTAAAAGTGAACACTGAAATTATTGCTGGAGAAATATAATTAACAAAGTAAATTGCTTCCTAAAATGGCCCCAGATTGGGCCGTAGAGACCCAGTGCCAGCCCTCACTGATGAGGAAGCTGGAAATATTTTGTGGGAGCTAAAAGTAACAGAAAACCATCCTACTGGAACCATCCTACTGGTAGCACAGGCTCACATTGAGAGGCTATTTAGTTGCTTAGTTTTACATGCCACCAGCAGCATTATTAAAAAAGTAAATACAATTTCTCTCTCTTCTTGCTACTGTTTCTGCTTTGCTGTATCGAAAGCCACAAATCACCCATAATTTCCATTTCCTGTCTGTATGTCTGACTGTTGAATGGCATGAAAAGCATGTGAATGAATCTATGTAAGGCTTCATTACTTCAGATAAAGTATTCTAATTTCACTACTTGGGACCTGTCAAGAAAAATCCTGCACATGGAATTTCTTCTGCATCTCTGACAGTACAGAGAGTACAGGTTTTCTTAATATCTTGACTGTACTGCAGTGTTCGTATGATGATTGTCCATCCATCCCTTACTCCTGGAGAGTCTTTAGGAAAGCAAATGCTGCTACGTGTTTTGCATGATCAACAGTTGGAAAACAGAATGCATGCAAATGTTGTCTGAGCCACATTATGAAAAATCAGTTGCCCGTTGCCAGCCTCTTCATTATATCATCATTCCTTCCTTCGCGACCACCCTCTCTCAAGCCAGTCCTTGCTAAATTCATTACCCTTGCAAATTTTTAAGACTCGTATCAGTCTGCTTTCTGAAACCAAAGCCATTGAAATAAATAGATTCCCATGGATCTTTGTCAGTTTTGAACTGAGACTTTAATTTTTTCACTTGCTTCTCACTCCTCCTTGCAGTCTTGGCCTTGTCTCCATTCACATCCTTTCCCGTTCCTTCTGTCAATGTTGTCACTGGGCTGTGACATCCCCAGTTTTCAAGCTTTTTCATGCATATGCCTATTGCTGAGGAGATGGTTCCAGGTGTGAGCAGGAAAGAAGCATTTAGGGCTAAATTTCTTCTGAAATCTTTGGAAAGAATTCACATTTATGGAGGTTTTCCTTGCCATGGCTTGAAGTGATAATTTTGTCACAAAGCATAAATTTAATGACAAGACATGTCAGGAAAAACTGTATAAATAAAAAAGAGTTTTTGTTGTTTTCTTGGAAAGCTTACCTCAAAACTATGTTTGTTTTCAAGTGTTTTAGTTCCGCTTACTTTTCGGAGCTTCTTCATGCTCCAATTGCTTGCAGTGACTATTCTAGGCAGAACTTTCATTTTAGAACTGCTACCACTAGGCCATAATATTACAACAATTTCACGTGTTATGCGTGTCATTTTGTTAGTGATGCTACATAAGCCTGGAAAATCAGCTTGTTGAGGTGTCCTTCTAGTGTTTTTCCAGGAAATTATAAGGTAGCCAGAATCACTAGCATGGGATTCTTACCCTGCCTCACTCACCAGTGCTGGTTTCAACTCTTAAGGTGGATAGCCAAGGGGTCAGGACCATGGATGCAAATGCTGCTTCTCCTTCAAGTGTTAGTGGGTTCAACACTGCCTTGTCTTGCCAGAGACAACATTGGTATAACTGTTCAGCTGGGGTCTGCCCTGCAATTTGTGTTAGAAGTGTTTTATCTTCACCCATTACTGTGCTGCAAAGTCTGTGCAGGCTGAAGTGTAGCCTACAACTCTGCTTTTAACCAACCTGAAAAAAAGAAAGCCAGACTCTGTAGCCTGCATCATGACCCATGATGCCTGGGGCTGCTTACCCAGAAAAATCTTTTTGTAGCTATTTGCTCAAGTAGAAATGGTGACTTTTTGACTTCAAGCTGCCACACGTGGCAGTCTGGTACGTGCCTGCACATCTGAGAGCAGAGAGAGTCTAAAGGCTGTTGAAGAGAGTGACTTTTCTAAGAACAAAAGGGCTTAAATGACTTGCTAAAAATTACCATTTTTCAAAGAAATAAATGCTTAATAATTTAAGAACTTATTAATTGAAAGGAGCTAGATGCAAGATTGTTAAATCCTGAGCTGAATGACAGTAGATGTGTGATTTCATATATCTCACTAGTTTGATGCGAGTGACGCCAGATAAAACAAGACATTATTTGGCAATGACTTAATAGTGCAATAAAAGTCATCGGCCCGTTCTTTTTTTACTGCAGTTTATGTTCTGCTTTGGTTTCCTGCCTAACATGGAGGAGACATGAAACATAAAGAAATAAAAATATCTATGGAGCATTGACTCAGAGTTTTAGGCTCCATCTCGTTCAATCCTATACACTAAAATAAATATTTTCCTTCTTTCAAGTAGATTTCGATGTAGTGTTATTGGGAGGTCATATCAATATGAGTCAGTTTTGCTTTCTGATTCCTACTCCCTGATTTCTACCTCTCTCAGAATTGCATCAGAACCAGTATTTTAAGGGGAAAATTCTGTTTCTTAGTTGACAGAATTTATTAGTCTCTTAGTTAGTTTTCTTAGTCTCCTAAATTTATTCTCTGAGGGGCACCGCAAGCCATTAGACCTGGAGCCTTCTGAGCCTCCTTCATGATCAGAGCAATTACTGTGTGAATTTGATGCCTGCTTTCGTATCTGAATAATACACTCCTACCTGTGCTTACTGCTGCCTTTCGTCCACCTTAACAGCTGTGAGCTGTACCTCTTTGCAAGTGTCAGAGCAAGGTTAGGACAGCAATGGCACTGCTTACCTTGATTATAAAAATCTATGTCCACATTTTCAGGAAAACAAAAAATCTTCAGGGCTGTTTGGAAGCAAGTTTTGTTCTTAGTCATCCTACTAAATTATTGGTTTCTTTTAAAGAGTAATGTGAAAGATAAACAATTTTTTTACTTTGGAGGACACATTCTTGCACTGCCCATAAACATCCAGCCAGCAGATTGATTAGGTACATGAACATTTCTCTTTAAGAACAGTTTCTGAATTTTTACAAATGCTTTTTTTTTGTGCTTCTTCAGCGGTAGCTTTTATAACGATTTTATTTGTTAATTCCAACTCCTAGTATGAACATGAACTTCTGATAACACAGAGATGAGAAAGTTGTGCATTCAGCTGTGAAAATGTCCAAGGAACAATATTTGACATTATTTTGTATGTATTCACTCAAAAAATAGTGCAAAAATTTGGTGGAGCAGCTTGTATCCTCTGGTACTTCTCAGAATTCATAGCACTTTGCTAACTCATGGAAATCTTGCCCTAGATTGCCAATTGCAAAATACATTTATTCCAATTTTTATAAATACATTTTTCATCTACTTCCATTGTGGAAGGAGGGAGCAGAACAGATTTTTATGAGGCATTCAGCTGGTTTTACCCTACATGAAGAGGAACTCACGTAATTCTTAGCAAATATGCTCTGAGCATTTGGGCATTTGGAAGGCGTAGATGGGGTAATTTAAATGCTGTTTTCACTGCTAGCTATGTTTGATTTGTTCTATCATCACTGGCGTTTATTGGGAAAACACAATTTTTCTGGAAACACAAATGGAACACAAATAATATCTATCCATAATACACATCTTAAAAGAGTGAGACTGACAGTGCAATTATCAATTATTCCACTAGGTTTAATTACATTTTATGCAGACCAGGAAAGAATGGTAAAATGTGGATTTTCTGTGGTAAATTGTGTGTTTGGTTTACTGATAAATAATAATAATTTTTAAAAGTAGACAAATATTTGTTTGGTGTCCTTTATCCATTAAAAAAATATATATTTTAAAATCCATGTAAGGGGAAGTCTGTAGTTTGGAGACTTTCCTGTATACGTTCAGAAACTTAACCTGTTTCTATTGCGCATGCTTGTTAAGACTAGGGAGAGGGGAAGAATATGAATTATCAAGAATCTCATACAACGTTTTCTTTTCACAGGTGTTAAAAATACTTATCATCCATGCAAAAATGAAGTACTGGCTAGGCAGTCAAGAAGATTCTTAAATACTTCTGAGGTTGAAATATAGTTGTTTTGAAGTATAGCACTGTTGACATTTTGTTTTCTTTTAAATGTAGTCATTTTGGCAGTCAGTATTATAGATATTAAAGGTCACCTGCACTCACAAAAGCGCTTTAAACTTATCAAATATTTGAAAACTAATCAGGCATGTTTTTTATTCTGTGGTTCCCATTTAGATGTCTGGTTTTTTCTAATGTATTTACAGTTTGGGTTTTTACCTTGTTGTCAAATTATCAGGATGCCACAGTCAGGCAGGTTTTTCCTAGTTTTGTTTCTGGATGTTTTCTTGTGAAATGAGATGTAAGCACCATTATCAACTTGCAGTTCCTCTTGGGTCACTCAGATTTTGCTGTTGCATCTTCTAGAAAACCGTTCCATGAGAAAGGCCTTTTCAGCCTTCCTCCTTTAGATGAGGATCACTGAAAATGAGGATGAATTGTAGCTACTGTCCCTTCCGTAGCTGCTTGGGAGGTGTGGCCTTGTTGACGTGGTCATATGAAATTAGTCATCTAATAGACATACGTCTTGGTCTTGCAAAGCCAATAACCTTAGATGACTGTCAGCTGAATGAAAACCATTCTTCTTCTTTTACACAGTCCAAAAATGGGTTTGGGGTTTTTTATTTTTCTTTTTTTTCAGAGAAACTAGTACAGTGGTTTAGATGCAGAAGGAAGGACTGAGGACTCCAGCTTTAAAATGCAGACCTACTGTCTTCTGCTACCAAAGGCCTAGCATTTCCAAGGCATGGTCCAACTTTGAGAAATTTCTGAAATGAATTCTCACCTATTGATGATATCCTCTGTGTGACAGATAGTTGGATGGTCAGAGGGCTCTATAGGTGTCTTTTTGCTGGGTGCACACTGACTGCTCTGTGTTCTCCAGCACTGCTGTATCATTGCCCTCAGCAGTGAGTTGGCTCCCCTGGACAATTCAGCAGCTTTGCCCACTGTAGAGCAAGCACCAGCACAGTGTTGGTGGGCAGCTCGTTGGTGCACTTTAGTGCGTTACTGTCTGATTAATGTGCCCATTAATTGCACCACAACAGAGCGGCCGCTCTGGAGGAGAACGGTGGTCGTGTCTCAACAATTAACCTGTGCATTCTGATATTATGGCAAATAACTTTGTCATCTCAATATATTAATGTAAAATTGGGACAGTGTGGAAAGACATTCTGTTGAGCAGGCAGTCAGCTTGTTCTTTAAGCCAGCAGGCACTGAAAGTGTATTTATTGGACAGCAATGTGAAGCAGGTGGGCTCAAAAGATAACGTACCAGGAGAAGCTGCTGTGTAAGGAGCAGCAGAAAGGAGAGTGCATTTTGAATAGGTTTACAGAGATCTTGTCATCTCATCACTATTTTCTGTGGCAGACTAGCACTGCTATTAACATTTTGACTTTAAATAATATAACATCATTCCTTCAGTGTGTTTGGGAGCTTCCAACCAACTGTGCACTTAAAAATTTGATTTTTAGTTATGACTCAAGGGGTCAATCAAAAGACAAATATTTTGTCCTCACATCTTTCTGTGCATATAAGTACTACTATGCCTTCTTTGGTCTCATGTTTTGGAGTAATGAGGTAAGTCCTGGCTTGACAGAAATTTGCCTAACTTTTTAACTTGGTGAAACCTCATTCTCACGGGCAAGCTGGTACGAAATCTGTAGCCAGTTCAGCTAGCATCTCCTGTGGGCTGGTAGCAAAAAAAAAAAAAAAGGAGAAGGTTCATTTTCTTCCTAAAGGTAATGACCTGAGTGGGTTCAGTGTGTCCTGAGATGTCTGCCTGGCCTTAATATTAAATGACTATCCTGTGTGGAAAGAGGCAATAGCTGATTCCGACAGATAACCTGTGTCCAGACGTAGCTTACAGGAATTCCTATATTCAGCACAGTATTGAAATGTGACCCTCTGCGGCCACAGTAAAATTCAAAAATAATTTCATTGATCTGGTTAATATTTCCAGAGTGAAAGAAAAAGGAAAGAATCCACAAAGCAATCATTTCTGGGCATAGGGGGAAATGCATCTGATCATGCATATCCTTGTATATATCTGTTTAGGTGACATCAGGATTACGAAAAATGCAAATTACTTGTTTCAATTGTTCCAAAGTCATGGTAATCAGTGGTATAAGTCCATCCTAAAGAGATTTGTAATTTTTGTTATATGCATAGACAGAAAAGTCATGTCACCAGATTGCTACACATCATAAAACTATGATGAAAATTTTTTGAGTTTTCTATTGAAACATTATTTTGTTTTCCATTCCCTTTCCAACAATAACTCTGAATTTTAGTTGCACCTTTGTGTCTGTTTGTATTCTTTGATGACATTTCTTGGAGATTTTCTTCTGCATGATAATGGGTGTTTAGTGGGTTTTGCGGTCTGGAAGTAGGAGCAAAGGGAAGCGATTGATTCACCAGCTTTTTAAAAACTGTTGTTTTCTCTTATAAATTTAAACGTGGGTATGTCTGGCTTCTACTTTCTTTTTATCCTTTATTTCTTCACATTAAATTTGAATTTCATAAAGATGAATCAATGAATACATTCTTGATCTTATTCCATTCATCTCTAACATCTTGTCCCATTGATAGTCCCAGAGCTTCAACCTGGTTTGTCTCTTCTCTTCCTGTCTCTATTCACTTTGTTATCTTCTTGCTGCTACTCTGGCTTCTTCTGTGTATTGCTTCTATGTAAGAATGCTCCTACTCAGGAGACACTTCCTGCCTATATTTCAGCATATTCTCAAACTTTAAAACAGAGGTTGAAACAACCTTTTAGCTGAAACTCAACATCGTGCCCTCACAATCCTTAGGAGAGTCGCTATTGGCTTTAGCAAGAGTAGGAATCAATGTGTGATGCAGTTTAAACTCATCCTCCTATTGTGTTCTGTCATTAACTGAGACTGAAAGCTGCTGGATGGTGGAACGATTCTGTTTATGGCATGATTCAGAAAAAAAAGACTGGACTGCTGATCGTGAGCTCTGCATAGGACAACCATAGGAATAAGCATAGAAATTTTGAGTACCTCAGATAAAGAAGGACCTTCAGAGATCACTGCATCCAGCCATATGCTCCAAGCAGGGAACTAATAAATTAGTCTTGCCTAAAATAAGTATTCCTGTGGTGTATTTAAAATATATAATCTAGGTGAGCAGATATTGAAGCCGATATGAGTTGCAATAAAGTTTGCAATTACGTACTTAAGCTTTAAGCGTTTCCAGTAATATTAGGGAAGTAGTACCACAGAATATACTTAAAATAGGGACCAAGGAAAACTCACTAGTATGTGAGTTTCAATGGTATGTGAAAAAGATTTTTGTAACATGAATTCAGCAAACTGTGGGCTGCCTGTAGACATCCCAGCTTCATAAATATTCATCTGACCTTCCAGTTCAGCTGTAGTCAGAGGGCAGAAGCCCTCGTAGATTCAGTGAAGCAAGGTAGACCATGGTCATGGGAGACAAGGACCTATTACACTCCTGTTACTCTTTGTTCCACCTAATTTCTGTAGGCAGGAACTTCTTTAACCGTTAAAGTCACCTTCATGTTATTGGCCTAATCCATTATTTTCATCTTAATCAGATATTATGTGATCCTTGGATAAAATATCAGAGCTGAGGACAGCTGAATGCAACTGTTTTCATAAACACAGGAATTTTCAGGTGATTTGCTTTGACTTATCTAAAAGGAAACCAAAGTTCTGTCATTTGTTGCAGTTATTCTGAGCATATGTTGACTGGTCCTTACCGCATAAAGATCTAAATCCTGACTGCTTCCCTGACTGACTTCATGAAAGCAAACATGCATGAAGCATTTTTCCTTTCACCTGATCAAGAAAATGAATGATTGAAAAGCACCAGCCTGTAAAACCATTTTGTATCACAACGCCTTAAGCAGGTTCTAGCCCAGTGGTTTCACAGCAATAAATCTGAGGAAGAAACAAATAAAAGGCTGCCTCTGTAATGAGTGAGTGGAGAAACTTTAGGGAGACATTGAGCAGAAGGATCTCATTTATAAGAGCTGATTGATATCCATGGAAAACTTCTCAACCTTGCAAGAAGGTTGAGAAAATAAAATAGCCATAAGAAAAATTTCTGACTAGGACTCAGTACACTGTTACCAGTTAACTAGATGATTAAAATGAAGGAGCATTTAGATTTGGCTCCTCCTTTAACCTACCAACAAAATGAACACTGCCTGTATAAATTTGTAGTGCAATGTGCATTTTTGGGGGGAAAAGTTTCCATGGTAACACAGCAGAAAATCAATGAAAGAGTTGTGGTGTGATCTAAACACTGCTTCAGCTCCAGGTAAAGTTTGAAGCAGTACAAAAACAGTATAATTATCAGCAAATTGCAGATATTTTGTATAATTCAGCAAGTTGCTTAATTTTTTTCAAGGATGACTCTAATTTCTGTAAGACTGCCCTACTCTATAACTATAGCATCCCCAACAGTACAATTTAAGATTTAAATTGTTTTTCCCTGTGGGGCAGGTGATAACAACTTCAATAGCCAGGCAGTAAATATGAAGGACCCTGACTGGACTAGTTTAGCAGGTCTGCCAGTGTTTTAATGACTTTGATCCTCATTAAATATTCTGTTTCCTACTATATCAGTTTGATCTCATTACAATGCTGAGGTTTGAAAGAGAATTCTTGAAATGCTCATTTATGCTTTTTGAGGCAGGAAAAGCTTTTTTCTTATTAGTCTGGAAATTAATGGATATGTCACAAAATATACATGTAATAGCCTTGCAAGAATTTGTGTTCAGTGAGTTATAGAGAAGGTTATTTTTACACCTAAAAGTATCACAGAATAGAGACATGGAGGTTGGAATGACCTCTAGAGGTCATCAAGTCCAACCCCTTAGGCAGGGCTACGTGCAGCCAGTTCCCTACAACAGTGGTCACAGAGTTTTTTGATAACTCCACAGAAGAATGATCCACAGCATCTCTGGGCAACCAGTGCAAAGTCACCCTCACAGCAAAGTATTTCTTTCTGGTGTTCAGACAGACCATACCTTGTGTGTTTCAGTTTGTGCCCACTGCCTCTTGTCCTGTCACTGGGCACCAATGAGAAGAGCCTGGCTCCATTTTTTTTGCACCCTTCCTTCAGGTATTTATATACCTTGATGAAATCCACCCCAAGGCTTCTGTTGTGTAGGCTAAACAGCCCCTTTATCATCTTTGCTTACATGTCCTCACTGGAGTGTCCTTCACTGAACTCTCACCAGTAATTCCATATCTCTGTTGTACTGGGGAGTCCAGAGCTGGACACAGCTCTCTGGATGTGTCCCACCATTACTGACTCATGTTCAGCTTGCTGTTCACCAGAGTCACCATGTCATTTTCCGCAAAGCTTTCCAGCTGATCCCCCCAAGTATGTACTCTCAAAAACAAAGCAAAAACAAACTTGAAGTCTGAGCTCTAACCAATAGTCAGATTACTGAGTATCTCATAAATGCCAGAGTTCTGTGTGTCTGGTTTGGTAACATCTAACCTTAAAATGATAGCTTGCCAAACTGTATTAATTTGATGGCATGGTCTTCTGCTTTTGCTCAGAAAAGTCTTAAGGGGACAAAATCGATTACTCCGTGATTTATACTAACTATGACTTTGGACCAGCAATTAAAATTGACAAATAAGACAAAATTTCGTTGTAAATGGCATGCTAAAAGTCTAGCTGCAGACTTTCGTTGTTTTAGAACTTGAAGGAAACACACATAGCTGCATCCAGCTGTGATGGGAGGGATCTCACAAAGCTTCGCTTCAACACTTGGTGCTTCCTTGCTTTCAACAAAGGTAGTAAATTCACTTGACTTTCAGCTAATCAGCTAATTTTTTTGAAAACAAAGAGCAAAAACCAACTGGCAGTAGAATACTGTAGTATATCTAGGCATATATTTCAATGGCTCTCATTCCACAGATTTGATGTACATGATACCGTCTCTTGTGACACCACAATTAGAAAGACTAAAATTTAAAACCCATTAATTTAAGAAGCTCCAAGAGTTCAGAAGAACTGTCTTTTTTTCTTCAAGACAAAAATAAAATTTTGCATTGTGCTTGTAAAAAGTTTTAGTCAGTGAGTCTTTGTAATTTTTTCAAATGGTATTGATTGAGGGTGCCTTTATCAAAAAAATTTAGCTTTGTAATAGATCATTTTCTCAACACAGTCTGGTTTGACTCAGTTTGACTGCATTTGGAAGGGTGTTCCTCATCTGAGATCCAGCTAACAGGGAAGAGGCACCACTTCCATTATCTTATCTATAGTAGAGGCTTTATTATGTGGCACTAATGTTAAGGGGGAAAAAAAAAAGAGTATGGAGCTAGCAAGCATTTAACTGATTAACATTTGGTCCCAGATGAGGATATAGCAGATGACACTGAGCAAAGTGTTTTCGAGCAAACCAAAGTACCAGGAATAGGTTACCTAGAACCAAATTCTCCTTAGTTATGTAATGAAAGCAAGGCTTGACACAGCAAAAAGTAGTCTGTAGACCCAGAGAACTTTCTATGAGACTTATTGTAACAGGATAAACAGGTAGTGCCTGAATGTGAGAGTAGGAATTCTTAGCATCCCATCAATTCTCTTCCCTGGAAAACCAAATGGTAACATCGCAGGGAGGTTTCTTAAGCAGCTTGATAATAAATATCTTACCAACCAGGACAATTTTTCTTCACATTTATCTTCTGTTTCAGGAGTCACAGTCACTGCCTGAAGTAAAGCTTCATAGCAGAGCATTGTAGCACTACAGGGCATTTTCACTTTGCTCTTGGTACAAGAATTCACTCCAATAAAGAGACTCTTTTGGTTGATGAGAAACCAAAAGAGTCTGATGAGCTAAAGGAATATATTTCCAACAAACCTTCTCTTTGAGAAACAGGGTAAGAGAATTACCCTTGCTGAAAGCAAACGATTTATCTCAACCCTTTAAGGTTCTCAGATCTCTGGTACCAAGGACTGTAAGTGTGCCAATAAATAAAATTTCAGTCTTTGTTGAAGTGCAGTGTCAAAATACTTGGGATGGAAGATTTCATCAGCAGAAGCCTTAGCAGGACAGGAAAACTCACAAAAATTTGATATGTGTTTGAGGCCACAGCTAAAGTAGCTTATGTGAGCTAGTAGTCCTGTGCTGTTCTAGCTACCTTTAGTAACAGGCTTGATACGAGAGGAGAAATAGTCATTGAATGTTGTAGAAAATATTTTTTTTAAAAATTAAAACCCCACTTTTTATGGAGTTTTTGTGATACTGCCAAAAATTTTGTGAAGCATGCATGCTGCATAACACAGATAATTGTTAAAATCAAGAGTTGCTCTGTTAGGTACAGAATCCCTTGACCTAATCTTTTCACAAAAATTCCCTCAGTTAGAAATAAATAGTTAAAATTAAGAAATAAAATTCAGAAAAACTATTAAAATTCCTGCAGAGAGTCAGTTGCAGAAGGGGATACAATTCTAACCTGGAAAACAGCCTGTTTCATGGGGAAAGACACGAAGTATTGAAAACATGCAGCCTTGAGAAAGCAAAGAGGACTTGATTGCAAAGAGCAGTGCAAGTGCCTCAGGAAAGAACTGCTCAGATTAAGGAGGGAGCGAAAAAAAGACTTTGAATTGTGATGTGTTGAGAACTGAAAGTAAAGGGAAAAATTTTCTCTGAGCAGAAGCGGATCAGTAGCAGTGAAAAGTCAAGATGAAATATTCAATGTATGCAACTGAGTAGTGAGCAGTACCCTGCAAAGGACTTAATCTGCAACATTGGTATATTAAATTCATTTATTCATCAGCAGTAAAAGGAAGAAAAAGCAGGAAGAACTTTGGTAAATCCTGCCAACTTTTATTAAGGTATCAAAAATCAGTTGAGTACTTTCTCTTCTGGCAGCTCATTCAGAAAACATTTGACTGACTATGCATAAGATTAAAGGGCGTAGATCCAGTAAAGAGTTGTGCCCAAGAACTGCATGAATTAGATAAGACAAATATTTTGCACTGTGTTCTTTCTGTGTAGTCAATTTTGCTAAATTTTACTAACTATCTACAATGAATGTGGAGATTTTGCCAAGGACTCCTTATGAACACAACGTGAACAATTCGGCTTTCCATATGAAATTTAGGCATAATTGTGTCTTATGAAAATAAAGCACTGGTTTAGACCAAAAGATGTCATTTCCCAGTGGTAACAGCAATTGAAATTTGAGCTTCTTTTTGTTGTTTGCTTTGTTTTGTTGGTGTTTTTTGAAAGGAGGGTTGGTTTGGTTGGGGGTTTTTTGGAGGAGGGGGAAGGTGGGGTTTTTTTGTTGTTTCGTGCTTGATTACTTTTAAGAGACCTGGAAAAACTGTGCTTGTGTTATACCCAAATTTTTCACTGATTAAAATAGATTTCATTAGAACTTTCTTTCTAACATGTGAAAGGACAGTTTGTGAATTATGTTTCACATTACTAACTCAATGGAAGCTCAGCCATATCAGAGCACACATATTTGTGTGTACTATTTCAAGACAGATGCTTTTCTAAAGATCACATCCATCAGGTCTAAAGTTGTTTCCTGAGTTTGGATGAATCATGTTATGTGGTCGTTACATTTTGTCCTCTGCACTTATAAAAAATAAAATTCTCACACAGCAGTTCAATTTGGACTTCACCCAAGAGCTCCTACTAGCTGATACTGGTACTTATTCTACAGTATATGAGTTTTCCCAGTTTATGAATTTGCAGGTCAAGTGAGAGTGCAACGTGCATGTCTCATAAGAAAATTAAATGTGCAAAACCATGCCAATGACACATTCCCAAATAAAAGCTTAAGTGTAGCTGAAATTAAATTGTCACTACAGAAATGTGTTTGACTGCACATCTCTACTTTGGAAGTGAGATATATTGTACTGAAGAGAAAATGTGCAAATAAGTGATGTTTTAGTAGAAATGGCATGCCACTGTTTACTCTCTGTGTAGACTTCCAGCATCCTGATCTACACAAAAATCACCCGTGTTTTAAAACAACTAACAAGGGAGAACCAGAAGAAGAAAACAAAGCAATGGTAGTAGAAGTAAATGTACAAACCTGTGAGACCTACATATAGAATGATTAATGCCACCTGTACAAAAAAAAAATAGACAACTTGAGAAAGTGAGATGAAATAAGGAAAAAAAATTGTCTTCTTTATTCTGGAAAGAGAGGTAGCACCATCCCTCTGCCCAAAATAATCTGCCACCTTTACCAGATTTTCTGTATTGATTTTTTTAAATATATTCTCTGCTTGCTCATTTCAATAAATACTAAGAAATAAGAAACATATCAGTGGCATTATAGAGTTGTTGTCTAGCTAGCAATAATATATACATGAGGAAAAGAAGTTTTTACAAAATATCTTTTCTACCTAAAAAGTAGCTATATGATCTGAGCATTATAAATACTTAATTAAATGTACTGGACAAAAGATTATTTTTGTTATTGTTATTTTTAAAGAAGCAATAACCTTTGTACAATGAAATCTTTCCTCTGTCTAAAGGTGGAGGGAAAGATGGAGCAGGAAACAGGGCAAGAGAGATGGAACTCACTTTCAATTAAGGCATATATTTACTTATGTAGTCAATGAAATGAGAAAGGTAATTCAGAGCACCTAGCTTAGCCTTCTTGGATGAAAGCCTAGCCTCTGCAGTAGGATTCCCTCCTCAGAGCTGGCCCCTTCCCCCTCTGCAATCTGGAAACATGCTGAGAGAGCAGCCATTGCCAAGCATGCAAGGATTTCCTCTCTTGTGCTTAAGTGAATGTATGATTTCCATCTCCCAGAGGTGTAAATACAATTTTGTCTTGAGGTTGGATGGAAAGTCTGGAAGAAGCCTGAGGCAGAAAGGTCCCTCAGTATGGCTGAATTATCTTTTTCTATGAGTCTGTTCAGCAAAATGGAAAACACTGTCCATGTCATTCAGCCACTTGTGCTGCAAGACCTATTTGACTGCCCAGAGGACCGTGTATGAATGTCTCACTAGGGCTGAAGGTCCATCCTGACTTGGTACTCCCAGATATCTATGCCATCTTTTAAGGTAGTAACTTAAGTGTGTAGAAGTTTGAACTTGGATTGCAAGTATGGCTGAATGGTAGCCAAGATTCTTCTTGAGTGCTATGATAGTATTGGTAGGAGATAGAGATAGGCATTCTCTTTGTTAGAAAAAATGAGTAAGTGGAAAACAAGACTTCTTGTCAAAACCACTGGCCTTTTTGTCCAATGTGAGCACCCTAAATATTGACTGAACTCTGTAGGTACTGAGGGTCCTTTGAGCCTTTGCAGACACAGGCCCTTAAATACTCTTATAATTTGCTAAATGGGAAAACTCATCTCTGCAACTGGTAAAATATTCAGCCCTTTAGAGCTTTCATTTGTTTGTGTTTCCAAGTATTGTGGAATAGCTGAAGCATTACATACTGTCATAAAATGAATGGTTTTTCTATAGGTTTCACTGTAAATAACATGCATGTATTTTATGAAAATTATTTTCCTGAGTATTTTAAAATCTACATTAAAATTTAGTTTTTATATTTAACATAAATTGAATGGCGGAGTTCTCTCTTTGTGATTCTATCTTGTGAATTCATCAGTCTTTTTTCAATAGGTATTTTTAATGGCACTTGGTCCTTCTACTCTTTCTATAGTTTATGTTAAGTGATAAGAATTAAAGAGACATGCCTGCTTTTTTTTTTTATTGAGAAATGGCTTGGCGTTAATTTGAATCAAATTTATAAGCCATTGTTTTCAACCTGGTAAGGCTTAAGGAGTTTTCAAAAGCTGAAAGAAAGTGTGAGATTATGGTTTCTTAAGAACCAATGCCATAGAGAAGCATTTCTGGTTGAGTGGTTTTAAGTATCTTGTTATAATAATATTTTAATTTATTTTTACTGGCTTATTTTGAAGCTGAACACAAATGTTGAACACATTGATCTTGAATGACCTTGAATGTTAGAATTCAAGTTCAGAATTTTCATACCATGTGATTTCCTTCTCATGCCTCATTACCGAATCTGTGTACTTGCGAATGAGAAGAAAACCTATGTCTCTCCAGTTTTCAGCAGCATCTTTCAGTGATTGTTGAAAAGGTTTTTCAGCTGTCTTAGACATGTAGGCATGTGATTTCAGTTCAGGAAAAGGTGATTAAGTCATCTTCCTAGAACTGATGAAAAAGAAGTGAAACCTAACTATCAGATTTGCTCTTACTTTACACTTGCAGAAGTAAAAAATTTTCTTAGATGTAGTTTAGGCCAAAAATTTTAGAAGATTGAGAGGTAGTAGGTTAGCCCAATGAGATTCTTAAGTGGAAATTGAAAGCTCAAGAGATTTCCAAGGTGAAATTAATCATACCAAGTTGTGTAAGGCTGGGGATTCATGAAGACTTTGAATTGACATAAGCCTTCACAGCCAAGAGAAGAAACAGTTTCCGCCCCTGCTGACCCTGCCTGCTAGCTATCTTGGGATAGCAGAAGTGCTTATACTGCAGTTCAGTGAGGTGGGGTGATGAAGCATTTCTTTTGGTATTATTGCTGGCTTAGTTTTCTGTTCCTTGGTAGGAGGTGTGTGAAAGCAGGTGAAGTGGTTGGGTCCAGTTTGGCTGGATGTGACATTGGATGAGGATGTGAGTTTACGTCACCTTGATGGGTTTATTAAACAAGATAAAGAACTGAGAAGTTGTATTTCAATGGGAAAGTGTGAGTCTAGTAGTGGAGGCAAAACGACTGGCATGAAGATCGTTAGTGACAGATGGGTAACAACCGATTTCAAGGTTATAAACACATACTGGGCTTTTATTTCGGTGCCATCAATCTGTACTGTACACAAAGGGAAGGCAGTCCTGTTCTGTGATGGGAATTTCAAGGCAGTTTCCCCAAAAAAGTAGGAAGGGGAAAGCTTTCACTTCTCATATCAACCATCATTTTAACAAAAAGCTTCAGAGAAAGCAACTAGTGATCATTCTCTGGTGACTGCTACTTGGGTTTGGACACTACCAGAGCAGTCCTGTTTCCACTTTTACCTTTCCTCTTTTACCTGCTGCAGAAGGAAAAACAGCAGTGACAACATGGATCTGTTCATAATTACATTCATCCTGTGGTACACCTGTACCAAGTTTTCTTGTGTTAAGAGCTTTGCTGGTCTTAGTTGACATCTTACATTATTTAGTTGAGCCCACACAGATAGAATCAATATAAGTCACATCAGTCACACTGGCAGAAATCCTCATCAGTGATGTTTTTGAGATGTTGTCTATTCTATGTGACTGAATTTGTGCGAAGAGTAAGAAGCTGTAGTTGAGGTTCATCTCCAAATAGAGAAGGATGGGTAGTGAACAGAGAAATTAGGGACAGAAATATGTTCTTTAAAATCCATGCAGATGCAGAACTTGCGTCTTATGCAGTGCTTTAGGTGGCAGAAGAGCTGACCTGACCAATTGGAAACTGACCTCTCCTGCTCCAGATAGCTTTGTGCAAAAGAGGCAACAAGCACCAGAGCACCAGTGCAGCTCAAGAGAGGATATCCCTCAGCTCTCTAGCCCAGTATTATCACTGAGTAATAGATATAGGGATGATCACAGCCGGTTTGATTTGATGGCTTTCTCAATGTATCAGTCCTGTTTATCAGACATGTCCCAACCATTATTTTCTCTGTCAATACATGTGTATATCACACTCAAAGTTTTCCTTGTCACTTTGCTTGATGTAGGAAGTTGCATGACATCCTATTCTTCAAAACTCCTTTCTGTCTGATACCATACAAAGAAGTCAGGATGCACACGGTAGTAGGTCTGTTAACATCAACAAAGTCACTCTGCTGCTCTTGGTCGTTTGCTTCCTCACCAGCAGTCACTGAGCTCGGAAAGCTGTGCTCTAACAGTGTCAGGAATCACTACAACTTCACTACTCACTGCTGTAGTGATTGACCTATGTCAGCAGTGTACAGATGAAGCTGGGTCTGACCCCTTACTAGGTTCCTGGTTTTCTGAAATGTCTCGTATGATGTTTGTGTGATTAAAAGGATTGCACTACCCTTTGTACTAGCTATCCCTTCTTTACATTTCCAGATGAATCAAACCTTCAGGGGGCTTTTACTTGGAATTGGTGACAAAATCTTGGTTACTACTAGCGATGACTTGTCCTTTATATACTCACAGTACAATTAGTAACAGAGGGTAAGAAGCTGGTTCTTCCTTGCTTACATTTACAAAACGCATTTCTGGTCAGAACAAATTGTGATTGTTTTCATGTGTTTTCCTGTCCATGGTGAATTTTAAAACATTTTAAAACACCATCATCATCACTGAGGACTGGCCATTGCAACTGAGTCCCCAAATCAGAGAGGACAGACCCACAGTTTTGTGAGCAGGTTGTCAAAGCATAAATAGTACTGCTGTTAACCTTTAAAAATTTTCTTTGTTGTCTTAGTGCCTCAAAGTGTGTACTCAGGGTGGACATTTGAAATCTTTTCTTGCTGCCTTTTTCTTAATTTCTTGACAAAGGTCATCAAATCCTGTGGTGAAAAAAAATGTGGTTTTTTCTGTCTATTAAGAAGTATATGCACCTTACCTAATGAGATCATGTACTCTGAACAAGTAATTATGTTCCTCAGAAATGGAATGTGAGTTGCCATACTGATGGCAACTTGTGAAAGTAGCAGCTTCTGGGGTGTAAAGTTTGTACAAGAGTAAAAGTAATAATCAGTTCTCTAATGGAGCCATGACAGCAGACGGAAGGATGACAAGCCGTATATCTACACTCTCTCAAGGGAAATAAAAAGAACCTGCATTATTTTGTTCAAACTGAATGAAGTAAAAAAATTCATTGGTTCTCCATTTTCTCTCTGCTGCCATTCATGACCTGCAACAATGAAAACAACTATGAGTGCAGGTGGTAGCTGAAAGCAGTTTTATTTCAGCACCTGCCTGTGCGTGCTTCCTGAATTTAATCTTTCGGGAACGTTTTCTTAAAAAAACAATAGAATGTGAACATGACTGTATTTTGTTTTCTGGGTTTTCATGGGAGGCAAGATTTTCTTCTTGCATCTTGGTGGTTTAATCCATACTCTCCATTTTGTTATTCATTCAAAAGGAAGTGGTTAAAATGCTCATGGAAAAAACTGTCACCACTCTTCTATAGCTGTCATCTGATGTGAAGAGGAGCCTATTGTGTCTTTTGCCGCAGACAGACATTTTCCACCAAAGCATGATGAAACAGCCTTATCCTCATTACAGCTAATGTCTGTCTAAGGCTTTCTACATTAAGACTAGACTTCGAGGTTTCCTGATATAACTTTTATCTTTTGGATGAGTGATGAGTCATGGGGCTACAGTTATGCTTCACCAGCTCCCAATGTTGAAAGGAATGAACATGTTTTCTTTGGGCAGACCCTAAATGGCTTTTTCTTGGCAAATACAATCCAGCCACATCTGATGATTACTTTTACTGAGTCTAAACATAATTATGCTGTAACCTGCACTCTGGCTTAGGAGGCAGGGATCACTGTTTATGAACCCTGCGATTACATGGCATTTACCACAGATATCCTATTGCTGCTTGTAACTTACCATATGATTAAATGACCAACATTTATCATCAGTGTGAAGTGTGCATTATATCATATGTCATCCATAATGTAAAACAACATTGTAACTTAAGTCTTCCATTTTTTAGAAATTAATTTTTGGTCTAGTTTAGTCTAAAGACATTTTCTGTTTAGTTCTTATGCCTCTTCCTCCAATAGTCCTATTTTAGCTCATCATGTGATGGTCAGAAAACTTACATAAAACATTTTCAATCTCAATCATTTAGAGTTTCTTTCAGATCATGTACCAATGCATAGTGAATTTATGAAACATGACCCAGTCTTTTGCAAATGTCTAAAAGACATTAACCATGTGTTTTAATGTGTACTTTTACTGAGGCACAGAAACATAAACCCAGTTTGATGTTTCTGTTAGTACATGCTCCCCGGTGCTATAAGGCTCCTGCCTGGCAGGGCTAGCTCTGTTGTACAATAAATTGCCCAGGCACTCCATCACAGCATGTGCAGCATTCCACTGATGACTACACTTCAACCAGTTAAAAATGTGTTAAAAACCAGCCATGAGACTTGGCAGAACTATATTTACTAAAGGGCTTTGCAGAGATTGCACACAAATCAGCTTCCTACTGATGGCTTTTTAGGCCTATGACAAGCTGAAGTCTGAACAGCACTGCTCCATGCCACCCACAGCCTAGCCATGGCCTATTTCCTCACTCTGACTATATGGAAAAAACGGAAAAGATGGGTTATCACAGGTTTGAGGTCTTCAGATGGAAGGATCAATTCCCTTGTGCTCCTAAACCTCTGCGTGCCCAACTCCAAAACAGGTTCACCCCTGCCTTTTCTTAAAGGGACACCCACATTTTAAAAATATCTTGAAATGGTACCAAAGATTTTTCCTTTTTTCTTGGTGTCCATAAGAGAAGTCATTTCACTCTTCCCTTTAGAGTGTTTATTCACACACAAAAACACTATTTTAAACTAGAAACCATAAAAATGTTACTTTTACTTCAGTCTTTTTGTTCAAAGTTGAAGCTAGTATACTTCTCATGACAGAAACTTGTAATCATTTAGTTCAAACTAGTATCGAATTTTTTGGTTTTTGGTCATTTATTCTTTTTGGTCAGATTATTAAAACCTTGGACTTGGAACTGTGGTACAGCACTGGTCCTGTTCTAATAGGAAGATAAGGGCAAGCTTTTTCTTTAATGAAAAGAATTAATTCGAAAATAGAGTGTAATTACCCAATTTGACAGTGCAGATTTTCCTGACATCATTATGGGACTCTTGTTAAGTTACTTGCTTAGAGAGAAAGCTTCATCTTTTTGGATCTGGGTGAATATCTTCCTGTATTAACTGCATTGAGAAAGACGTTTTGGTCTTCCCGTTCCCATTATGGTATTACAAAGTTGTGTATGACCAGGATGGTAAAGACCATGAAGGTCTTTAGAATAGAAATTTTATAAAAACTGAAAGATCATAGAGAAACACTTGATATAGGCAATATTTCCCTTTATGGAAGGGAAATTGGTCCATATCCCTACCTGTTTGCAGAAGGGGGTTTTTTTGTGTGCTTTAAATTACAGATCAATACAGGGTTTTCATGTAATGTAATTTGCTTTAATGTAAACTAATGTAGCAAAAGACAGGAAACCCAAGGGAGTTACTGATGATACCAAAGCTAATGTGATTTAATTCTCAGATTCTAAACACTGAGACTAATATATTCTAGTTTTTCCCCAATTAGACTTTTTGCCTTTTCTCTGTTTAGTTCTGCTCATGTTGCTCTAAGCCTGATGTTTTCATGGATTAGCTCCACAACTAAAGAGCATAGCCCAAAATGATTGTGAGGTAACAAGTGGACAAAGGAGGCAAAGAATGGACAAGGCCAAAATTGTCTCAGCTTCAGGATACAGTGTGTCTGTTACAAATCTGGTTGTGTATTGTTGTCCCTGCTTGTTGTGTGTTCTTCGCCAGCTGCACCACCTGCAGCCTGCCGCCTTCGCTGCCTACACAACGTTTGTCCACTGCACCAAGAGATAGACGGGCAAACTGATCTGGCTCAAAAGGTTTAGTTTGGGGTTTATTTACTTTTGACCCAAGGCAGAGGTTCCTCATTCAAAGCATTGTCTGCCATTAGTTTGACTAAGATGAGAAATAAATTGGTGGTGAAATTTGATGAGTGTATCTAGTCCTGGGCATCAGGGCGAAATGACAGAAAGGGGCAGAGCTAGCTGCTTTTCCTTTACAGTGGCTGCATTAGAGTCTTCTTGGGATGCAGAGTTGAACTAGAGAACAGGATAATATGCTTATATTCACACAACCTTTAACTGGGCAACACATATGAAGAAGAACCTCTTTTGGAACATGCAAACATAGCTTGCCTCCCCTGAAGCACAAGTTGCACACGGACATTTACCAGCTTCTATCTCAGTGTTTTGAGCTGTACATTCACTGCTGAATAGTTCTGCTTGAGGCAAACCCACGCTGCCTCACCTCTCTGAGCTCTGTGTCCAACTCAAACAAATGTGGTGGGAGAACAAGGCATGAGACAGCACGTAGTTGTGGCAGGATGTTGACAGTAGAGGAACACAGAGATAAATTCCCTTCTAAAGAGTTCCTGATAGAATAAAAACCGTCTTCATTACATGCTATTTCAGTGTTATTTTTTTATGTATATATGTGAAATGTAATTTAATGGTGCCTGAAACTTCTCTACTGTTGCATGTTAGCCTCTGCAGTCTTCCCTGACATGCTGTGTGCTGTTGTTTTATGTGAATGTGAATATTATATATATAGGATTAGCTTAAGTAGTTTGTGAAGGATTAATAGAAGCATGCAATAGCATTATACAATGAGTGTGGGATTAGTCTCCACATAAAACCCCCAAAGTTGTATTTCAAATAACATTGATTTGTTGCAGTAGAAACCCAGACATCCACCAAACTGTCTTTCAGTTATGAATACATTTTAAGCAGGCTTTATAAAATTTGAAAAATTTTATTTTTGTCTTCTGCAACCTTGTTGCTTCAAACTTCTACAGAATGGATGACAACCCAGTTTGATGGCATTGAGCATTTTTCTAACTCTATTTTTCTTTTCATTACTGAATTTTTTGAAACATTGGAGAATAATGACTTCATCATAACCAGAAAGTCTTTCATTTTTTTGAAATTCCTGTGTATCATATGATTCAAATTGCCTGTGATTTATCAGGTAAGGAATAACATTAAAAGTTGGATGGAAGAAAGAGGAGAACAAGCAGAGCAAGCAGAAAAGCTTATGACAGTTATTTTTATTAGACTCTGTGTCAATATAGGAGGAGGGACACAGCAGCAAAAGAAAAAAATCTGTATTGATATTACAACAGTTTGATTCAAACATGAATCCCGTTATATTAAATGTCTTCAAACATTAAAAGACCATCTAAAAACTATCCAGTACCATCCAAACTTTTTTATTGATGACAAGAGCTGTTCAGGCATGAAGATGTTTTACCCAGCCAGTAAATAGCAGAAATAGACTGCAAAATACCAGAAATAGACTGCAAAATTAGATTTCCCTCTAACAGCTCTATTCAAGCCTCTTCCAAGGATTCAGCAGCGCCAAAGATACTACAATGACACAGCTGCTAAGATATTTGTCCCAACTGAGATAATCCTTCCATCAACCTCTTTTCTCTGGTTCCAGGCTGTCTAGGAACTGTGTTGGTCTTTGGCTGAAGCTGAGAGGCCCTTGGGAGCTATTGCATGGTGGTGTCTCACCGAGTAGATAATGTATTTCATGCCTCTGTCCAAGAATTTTCTCTAAGGAAGTATGTGAATGATCAGAGAGGAACAGATACAAGTCATTAGATTCTACATAACATTTGGGTTTCTTTCTCCTGAAGTTAAGAGCATTGCGATTTAGAGTCATTAAAAGTATGTGAACAGACACTTCAGTTACAATTATGTTTGCAAGTTCCTTGCTGTCCATCATTGTCCTTATTTGAAAGTCCTCTTGCTCCCATGTTCTATCTAGTGGTATCTAACAGTCTCCTGACAAGTCTTGTGGCATGTCAAAAGAAAAACATCTACTGGAAGAGTTTAATGATATGTTATCCCCTAAATTCTTTCATTGAGCTGAATAGGATATTAATCAGGATGGATTATATTCCACGGGATCACATACTTTTCACAAATAGGGTGAATAGCAGGGAAACTAGAGCAAGCTGGAAAACTTACTGACATTTACTCAATGTCATACAGTGCACATTCTCAAATTTTCCAGATAATGCTTGCTTTAAGTATTAACAAAGCAGCAAGAAAAATAATGGTGCAAAACTAATTTTCTGGCCTTTAAATATCTACATAAGATAACACAGAAATACAGAGAAGAGTATGAGAATTGTGGGTAGCTTTTCTTTTTACCCTCATGCACAGACTCACAAGAAGACCTCGTAAGGTTATGCAATTAAGAAACACTGTTATGCTCATGCCTTCTGGGGTTTAGCTTTCAGATAGCCCACTTTTCAGGCCAAAGGAAGAAATGGGTTAGACATTCAATCTAGTCAAGCAAAAGCAAAGCAAAAAATATGTATAATCTCTCTTTAATTCATTTTTCCCAGAAGGCTGGGAAAAAATCATAAAATAGCATGAGAGATTGGTTCATTTTACACTGATCTTGAAAGCTCATTAAGGTATTTAACTTTCATGGATTGTCTGAGGGATCTGGAGTTGCTGTTATCCTTTTGTTTAATTACACTGTAATCTTCAGGCAATTACAGTGATGATAACAGTCTTCTACAGACATAACAATAAGTTAGCCGTCTGGGGATAAATGACATTACTTAAAGCTTACTTCACTGAAATATCAAAGAAAAATTAATATGGCTATATAGGACAAGGCGTGAAAGTAAATTGCATTATCTGTTTCTAGAATTCAACATTCCAATGTATTTTAGGGGCTTAATAGCATAACATATTCTTGAATTTGCTTCATAAAGAAATAGTTGGTGGAGAAATATCAGGAAAAGCACAGGGAAAGCAGCACATTTCAGCATAGTTGAAAACAGTGCAAAGTTTTTTGGGCTATGCTTTATAAGCCTATGCAATACTTTTCAGCTTCACCAAAAAATACATGAGCAACACTACTCCTGATGTTTTATTTCCCCATCTTGCCATCTTTCCATTGGATGTAAATGTCTCTTGTGTAGTTTATTTCCAGAAACAAGAATAGATTCATCAGGTTTTTACTGTTACTGCTGAAAAGAAGAAAAAGAATGCAAGATAAAAATGTGGCATGTCAGAAACAGTGAGATGTAGAACAAGAAACATCCTGAAAATAAAATGCTAGTCAAAATTCTCAGCACCATTTATCAAAACAATTGCAAAAAAATCCTACATCACCCTGGACTTTCAACCAAAGAGAAACCTTGCAACTCTGGATCAATCAATTATAAATGTTATGTGCTCTTTATGCAAGCAATGACACGGCTATTTGAAGGTATAATTTCACATCAACTTATTTCACTGCTGTTATTTAGCACCAGCAGACACAATGGTTCTTTTTCTCTCTTATTTTCTTTTTGCCAGAACATTTTTTCCTTTTTAGAAGACAAAAGGTATTATACAGTGTGAGTAACCTGACCTGGGCAAGAGCTAACAATTACTGAGGGTAAGACTGGTACATTAAGTGCTGTTTCAACTGCAACTTTCCACTATCTTCTACTAGAAAATCACTAAACTAAAACTAAGTAAATTTTAAAAACTCTTAACAAGAGACAAGAAATTCCAGTAATTCAGGTAAATAATGTTACTTTCGCATACTAGGTAAAATATGGCATAAGTAATATATAAAACAATCAAAATATTAGGTTAAGTTTTAGGTTGTATTAGGGGTTGTGGTAATGTTTAGGTAGTGGGGTCTATATAGGAGCAGGTATGGGGCTGGCCCTTACCAGACAGAGACAGGTCCACAGCAGGGGACAGCTGAGCCCATGAACCACCCTGGTGGCACCTCTAGGGGAACTTATTTAAGGAAGGGTAAAAAATGTTGCGCCTCAGTGTCAGGAGTGAGGCAAAAAGCATGAGAAAAAACACTGTGAATGCCAAGGAGAGAAAAGAAGAGGGAGGAGGTTGTCCAGGCACCAAAGCATCTGTGGAGGAGACCAGGCTGGAGCAGGTACTTCTTTGCAGACCGTGGAAGAGCCATGCTGAAGCAGAGATCCACATTGCAGCCTCTGGAGGGCCCCACACTGGAGAGGTGGAAATGTCCTGGAGGAACCATGGCTTGTGGAGGACTCCCACTGGAGCAGGTTTATCCTGAAGGACTGCAGCCCATGGGAAAGATCTACAGCAGAACAGGAAAAAAATGAGAGGAGAAAGGAGTGACACAGATGGAGTGTTATGAACTGACCACAAGTCACATTCTCCATCCCCCTGCATTGCTCAGTGGGGAGGAGGAGGTAGAGGAGTTGGGAATAGAGGAGTGACACTAACTAAGCCTGGGAAAAAGAGAGGGTTTTAATCTGCCTTTCTTTCCCACTATGCAAATCTACTTCATCTGGCGCAAATTAAATTAACTTTCCCCAAGTCAATTCTTTCTTGCCCATGACAGCAATTGGCAAGTGTTTTCTCTGTTTTTGTCTGGGCACACACATTTTTTCAATTTATTTAGTCCCCTTATCCTGTTGAGGAAGGGCTGTGAGAGAGCAGCTGGGTGGACATGGGGCAGATGGCAAAAGTCAACCCACCACAGAGAGAGACAAGGGTTTATCTTACAAATTAGTTATCAGCTATCTTATAAGATGGTTATCAACCTAGATCTTTCTTGTTGTTGTTGTTGTTGTCTGCATATCCCATATCCTACCCTCTCTTTAGACACACAATAGCAATTTCAAAGGACTCATTTCCCATGCTGCCTTGAAACTATATTTTGTTATTCTGTTGGCAAACATTGTCAAAAAACTTTCCAAGTGATACTGAGTTTGTGCACAGCTAGGAATATAGAAAAGGGAGTCACAGAAATCTCATGTGCAGAGTGCTTTAACCTTGTACATTAAATTTGCTTTGTAAACTTAATATGTTAGCATGCAACAGATAAGAAGCATGTTTTGGAAAGGGTAAATTCAGGCATAAAATGCATTTTTAAATCAAGTCAGGGCCCTACATCAAGTGGGACTATACTTTCATGCTTAAGTGGTTATATATATTTTTTTCCCTTTCTGTGTGAATGTAAATTTGTACACTGTGAGAACTAGAAGTATACTCTTCTTGATTTACAAGTGGTTTTAGTATTAGTTCAGCCTTAGTTTTAGTTAAATTTACATGTACATATTAAACTTACAAAATGCTGAGCACTTTTCCCCATTTGTCTGCATTCCAGTATTTAGGAGCATATTATGCTTCTAGGTATAGCCTGTGGAGAGTTTTGGGAAAGAGCTCTACCAATGCCTCCCACAAAGGAGAGATTAAGTGGTTCAGGAAATTGCAGGTCTGAAAAATTCTTCCTTGACTAAATGAATCAACCATGAGCATTTAGCATTGTCAGAAAATTAGGTCACAGATAACATAAGCCAATTTTCTGCAGAATTCCATTCCAGAATAAGTTAATTTTACATTTGCTGCTCTTTTTAAGTCATAGTTGCAATGATAAAATGTCCATGGTCAACGGTGGCTTCATCTTTTGAATCTCTGAGATGATTTGAAATGACTTTGTGTTTCTTTTCAAGTTGTTCCAGTGCATGACTGGAGTTCTCATTAGAATGATCTTCATGCAAGGCCTGCCTGCTTCCCAGCTATCATCCACCTCCTGCTTTCCATTTTTGTCTATAGTAGAGCTGCATCCGGCAAACACTTCGAAATACGCTTTGTGGTTACTAATTACTTGGGCTGATTTACTTAGTTATGTGTTCCAGCACAATTAAGTCCTTTCTTTTCCTATTGTGTCTGCCTCATTATTAGTTACAAGGGTGACATTTATACTGTAAATGGGATGAAAGCATGAAAGGGAAACTGTCTAAGTGTAGGATCATTGTGCAAGGGATGAATAAGTAGTAAACTGTTAAGGCTAATTATAATATATGAATATGGATTCAAAGGTTTTGTTTGTATTGTCTTCAAAATATTTTTGAGGAATGGTTTCAAAGGTATAGACCTACCCACAACTATGTTAAAAGATATTTGCACATGTCCACAGGAATAATAAGCAGCACATAATAGGAAATATATGAAATATACTTCTGCGAAATAATACATATTAAAAATTTATAAATAAGCGTAAGGGATTATTTATCAAGGGAATGACATATTAGAAGCAAACAATAATAAGCAGGAAATAGTGAAAATGCCTTTCAGGGGCTATACTTTGACAAGGTAGTTGGCTATCCTAAAATAAGTAATAGAGTAAAATTAGCCAGACTTGTATATTCTGAAAACTCACATTTATAAATGACTTGTAAATATGAGTGGGCAGATTCTCTTTTTAAACTGGTGTTTCTCTCTCCCTATCAAGTACCAAAAGAGAAAAGTGGTATTTAGATATTCAATTGGAGGAACCTGCCCCCCAATCTTCCCCTCTGCCCACTACAGAAAAAAAAAAAAAGCTTTAGTTTAATCCTAAGAATTAATTTAGTAGTTAGAGAGTGCCCAGATATTAAAATACTGTATCTTTTGAATGCATAGATATGTTTTAAATGAAGAAAAAACAGCTCAGTTCCTAGGTCACCCCTTTGCCAGATGCCAAATCTTTGCAACTGAATCTTGTTTTATTTTCCCCACACTTGACTTTTTCTTAGGTCTCCTATCACCACCACATGAGTTGACTTCACAGAACGTGATGTTAACTATAAGCAGTCATGCAGGAGAATTACTCCAGAGAACCACCTTTTTTGTTTATCTGTTTGTTTATAGCATCTTATGACTTCTAGAACTAGTTCCATGAGCAATTGTCAAGCATTTAACTACATATTTCAGGAGCGTACAGGAGTAGAAGGATGCCTGAAGCACTCCAGAAACTTACTTTTTCATGCACTCAGAGATTTCCTATATCATATCAAACAAATCTGTTAATGAACCCTCCCATTTCACAGTGGTTAGGATGGAGATATTGTTAAGAAAGCAAGGTTGCACACTCATAGTTTTTAATACTATACATTAACAGCAGTTTTGATCAGGTTTTTGTTTGGTTCTGGAACTTCACAATCATGTTTTAGAGTTAGATTTATAGGGTCCTTCATCACTGTTGTATTGCCGTGATACTAAATGTAAGAAGAAAGGAACTCTTGGACTTGGCAGTTTAAAGGTGTTGTGGAGGAAGAGAGACTCTCAATGTGATTGAAGATGGAAAAAGAAACATAAACCAGCATAAATAGTGTTGAAAATAATACTATAATTTGCCAGTAAAGAATTATATTTCTTTGATATGTCTTTCTAATAACATTTTTCATGTTAGAAAATTTTCAGCTCTAATACTATTCTAGTTGTTGAGATGTTTGCTGTTGGAATATACTTCACTGAATCAATAGAAGTAGAAAAAGCAAAAACATCATCAGGTACCATCTGGTAAACACTTTAGGAGGACAGGTAATATGCAGACCTCAGTTTTGAAGATCTGCCTGTAGCTCAAATCAGCTTAAAGGCAAGGGATAACAAAAAGGCTCATTCTAGGGCAATGGGAGTTTTAAGTCAAGCTTTGGTCTGGGGCACTTAAAGTAATTAGTTCCATTAGCCACTTGAAGTGGAGTTGGCAAACCTAAACAACATGAGTTTATTTGTAGACCATTTATTGTTTAAAATAGAAGGTTCTTGCCATTAAAATACACCGATTTTTGCTTTGAAGAAAACTGCAGGATTACTGTATTCACCATAGATGACTGGTCTTCTTTCAAAGGAAGGACTCCAATTCCAAACCAGTAAGAGGTTTTGGATGAGCACTTCAGATGAAAGAAGCCTACTATTGATCTGAGGACTACTGTCGATTCAGGGATGAATAGGGCGGACTAGTGAGACCTGACACAGCAGAGAATGTAGTAGAAGTGTCACTTGCCTTATAATCCTGAAAAAGTCCTATCTGTTCCACTCTTCATCTGACTTTTTTTTTAAAGGTTGTCACCTCTTGTCTGAAATAGTCCCTTACTCTGTCTCTAGAAATATGAAAAAGGGTTAGACTAACTTTTAAAGAGGTCACAAAGAGCATAAGCAAAACAAACTGCAGATTTTTGGAAAGGATACAAGAAAGCACTATGGAGTATGCTTGGTGGTAAATGGCTTATTTTCATAGTGCTACATACTTGCATTTTGCCCTTAACTGGAGTTATTCTTCCTTGAGTTTTCACTGTTCTTATTTCTGTACAAAAACTTCTTGAACTATTTGTTCCATTATTCATTTTGGATCTTGTTTTTCTGGCAGCCATCACAGACGTTTTTCTGAAATTTTAGCTCTTGTATAATTCACTGTAAAATTTGTGGTGGGATTAATTTCTCTCAGATGACCCTTTAATGCTCTGGCAATGCCTAACTCAACCTGCCATTCTATTAAATCTTTTCAGAATTTACTGAAATGGTCTCAATTTTTTTTTTTATTGTAGGTTTCATATATACTGGAGAAGTTGTGCATCGAATGCTAACAGCTACTCAATATATTGCACCCTTAATGGCAAATTTTGACCCCAGTGTGTCAAGAAATTCAACAGTCAGATACTTTGATAATGGTATGTAGTAGTCCTTGATAAATAAATGTGTCTGTATCCCTTGGCTCTTATTATTTTCCTAAATAACTATTTTTGAAGGAAACGGTGAGGATTTTTAAAAAATTTTTTGTTCCTTTTTTTTTTTTTTTAGAGGCTGTATAAAGCATGTGACTAGACATCTATAAGCAATTATTAATTTAGGACACAGTAAAGAGTCATGAATGCCTTTTCTTTATCAAGCAGATGCCTTCTGGATGTTGAAGTACATAAAGTCAAACTAGCAGTGCATTCTATCAGTTTTAAAAGGAAAAATCTGTCTTACATAACAGTGTAAATTCCTGTTACTTCAAAATATATATAGTGAATACCATCTGCCCACTACCTAAAATGAAAACAACATTTGTGGAGTGCAATAGCAAGCATACACAGAAGCAGGGCAGGGATAAGGTTAATAAACCTGTCAATGACTAAGTGTTCATGGAGTCCCAGAATTGGAATCCAATACACTTGTCTACTTCAAGAGTTCTCAACAGTTCCTTGTAAAAAAGATTGAAAGAGGAAAAGGCAAACTGCAGTGTTGTACTTGAAACTCTGTGAGAAGTTTCAAAGCGCTTGAATGTGTGGATATTTTTCTCTTGAAGTCAGTTATAATCAATATTTTAGAAACATAGCCTATGTGGTTAAAAGGCATCTGGTGCCTTACCTCAGGCCTTTAGTGATCAACTACACTGGCAGTTAAAACTTAGAGAGTTTAGTATCATGACTTAATATCATGAGATCCATGACTCCTAAATCATCTTGGATACACCTGTGCCATTTTATGTATGTTTATTTATAGTGAATTTAAGCAAAAATTGCCAGCATGTTCAAAAACATTTCATACTTCCAATATTATTGTTTATTCCTTAGGTCAGTTATCAAAATGTATTCTATAGCTTTTACACCTAGTCATAACCTTTCCTTACAATCTAGTCATTGCAACACTTGTTTGTTAACAATCCAATAAAATACTTACATGAGAAAATCCTACTCCTTGCAATTTTGAAACAGAAAAAGATATAATTTTCACTTTTAAAATTATTTAACATTATGGCCAGAGATTTTTCATCTTTACTTGAAGAATCTGAGGATTCTGGAGAAGATGTTGCTAATTCTCATTATAGTCCTGATTTGCAGCCTTCACACCAGGTGTATCAGGCTGTATCACGTGGCTTTCATGACAAGGTTGAACAGTTCTTTGAGATTTTGGATTCCTTTTCATATGTAATACATCATCTTTTGAGCTCCATGGGCTTTAGGACAAAAAATTTTCTATCTTAACACAAGTAAAAAGCAGCTGAGCAGATTGTATTTTCAGCACCTTATTTCTTACTCATCTGTGCTTTGTCCCCATGAGTAAGTGCTCTGCCATAAAGCACCATCTGTAGTGGGCAAGCACAGAGTGTGGGGATCCATCAAAAATCTCACTGATGGAGTTCACTGCAAGGAACTTAGCTACACACAAATCTACATAAAAGCCCCTGGAATGAGATGACAGTTTGGGTGGCAGCTGATTTCCATTTTAGCTTGGGGTTCTGAGGTGCACGTAGATCTAAAGTACTCAGTGACTGATTAGAAGAAATTCTGGCTAATTTTGCTCTAATAATTTTAGAAGCTAATTTACATTTAAAATAAAATTTAATACAATCAAATAAATATTCAGAAAGTAGTTAATGAATGTGTTCACAAAGGAAAAAATGCACAATTTGTGCACTGTGTGCACCGTTAATGAGTATCTACTATATAGAAAGACTAAAGGGACAATAATGTGTTGGACTTGGTGCAGTGTGGACCCAAAATTTGCATGCTCATAGTTTCATGACAACCACTGTCACGATGTGTTCATGACAGTTACAGCACAGATCTGTAACAAAGGATTTTTCAAGGATATATCAAAAATATATTGAGCTGAATGTGTACTGCATCATGAACATTCTAGGAAGAAAGGAAATTAAAGTGTGAATCAAAGCACATAGCTCCTATTACTGCCAAAAAGAGAAGGTTTTGAGGAAGGCATATAAAGATGAAAATGTTATTCTCAGTAAACGCAGTCTCAGTGATAAGTGTCTCAACATCTGTAAAACATGCTCACAGGGTATGCAAGTTGCTTGAGGAATATTTTTAGTGTGGTAAGTGGATATTCAGCCAGTGAACTACCATGAATATTAACAAGGCTCTTACAACTAAATCTCTGCATACCAGACTCATTATTTACCCCATCTATGATTTCTTAGTGAGTTTGATTTAAATTACATTTATTTATTGCCAACATCTAATATTTTTCAATTTGCAGAGCATCAGCAAGGACTTGCACCATTCATAAAAAAAAAATAAAGCTAGTTAATTAATGCGTAGTAAATGGAAGAACCTGAATTCTTGAAATAATAACTTTTACTAAGCAGAGAATGCTATTAGCACTTCACATTTCAAAGTCATCAGGATTTATGTATATCGCGTAAAGAAAGCCACTGCAGAGAAGTGGTAATGGCAGCACACCTGAACTGCTGGATCCTACCTTTAGTGGTTGTTGATTTCTTGTGCAATTTCAAGCAAGTTACTTGACCACTCTTGCTTTAGCAGTAGTTGAGGTGCTTGTGTGGCACTGTGGTGTCTACATTTAGGAGGATTTCAGTTGCAACTTGTGTTTGTAATATCTTTGGCATTTCAAGGCAAGGAGCTGAAAGTTGCTAAAAAGAGACAGATCACTATTCTTGTTTCAAGTGACTGCAGTTAAGTACTTTTCCTACAGTCAGTTAATATATTTCTCACATTTTTTTCTTCCTTTTGCCTCCTTACCCCCACTCTGGGGTTCACAGGCACAGCGCTAGTTGTCCAGTGGGACCATGTACATCTGCAGGATAATTACAACCTGGGGAGTTTCACTTTTCAGGCCACCCTTCTCAATGATGGGCGTATCATTTTCGGCTACAAAGAAGTAAGTTGGGTCTGAAAATTGTCATTTAAGTGGACAAATTACTTCATACATGTCAGGAATTTCCCTACATTTTTGGAGGGGGGAAGATATTTGAAAGATCAGTTATATAAGATCATTTCATTATACTGCTTATAAGATCACTATTTTGATGATAATGATATTCTATTGTAAAAGTGATGTTCATATAATGGACTTAAAAGCCATCTACATGACACAAATGTGCTAATTCTGGATTTCAGCTGGGCTATTTTGGGTGGTTGTGAGTGTTAAGTATTTAGTAAATTCCTGGTTTTTTAGTAAGTTTCCCTTGGGTTTTGAATATAGGATCTAATTTTTTCAATTAGTTTACCCAATTTTGACCTATTTCAAAATATTCTAGAATCAATGGCTATTGTTAAAAGATCACCTTTTTCCTGCAGCTGTCGTTTTTTGGCAACTCACATATTTCAAAGTTCATATATTTGAAACAAGAAGTAACTGGTTTGTATTGCTGGCTCTGAGGTTTTCCATCTGTTTGGTAATAAAAGTGCTTAGACTGAGGCCATTTGGTTTGCCTTCGTAGCACCAATATGTTGTCTTGAATGGGCTCCTGTGCATTCTCCAAGTATTTCAGAATTCCAGTTGTTGCTTTGAGTGATTTTTTTTTTCTAGAGTTGCTTGAGCTCTGGAAGCTACAGCCTAGTTGAATTTCAGTGCTTTTGCCAAGAAAGGTTGGAGCAGGTGATCCTTGAGGTCCCCTTTCTGGTATTCTATGATTCTGTGATTCATGCAAATAAGAATCAGAAAGTAGACAAGCTTAAATCTCTAGGGACAAAATAATTTCTTTTTTGTTTGTTTTTTTTTGTTTTTGTTTGGTTTGGGTTTTTTGTTCTGTTTTGTTATTTTAATCTGTTTGGCATGCAAACTGTGACTTTCTCTTCAAGATGCAGGTCTCAGTAATCCTCCTTATGGTAAGAAACTGTAATCAGTGATACGACCAGTTGTCCAGACTCGGAGAAATCTCTTTTCTCTTCTCTCTCTGCTATAAAACACTTGTGAGCCTTCAGGCTCATTTTTCATGTCTGTGTTTTTCACCTTTAATGAAGCAGAAATAATAACATTCCTCTGCCCTTCACTAGAAAGCTACACAAGGATCTGGGTTTTTCTACAGTCATACCTTCACTTAAGACAGATGCCTTTGTAGCTTGGAAAAAGTACTGCTGCAAGATGTTCTTACTGGATCAGTATTGCAGAAACAAGAAACTTCTGGTATGCCCACATACATGACTTCCCTTGTCTTATGAAAGACACTCTGATGCAAGGTCTGCTTAGGGGTTTTTTCTGAATGTTAGGTACAGGCTACAGTCTTCCTCTATGAAAATGCAGTTCATTTGCATTTTGAATCCGACTTCATGTAACCTGTACTCTACTTAGTACAATGGAGCTCCATTATACTTGATCAAAGGAGTGAGCACTAAAAGCTTTGGTTATCTCCTGTTGTTGAAACCTTTTTAAAGAAAAGCAAAAGCTTCTAAAGACTGCAGAAAATTTCCTGCCTTCAAGACCCAGAGAGGTGCAGAGGGACACTAGTTTTAAGATAAATTTGTCAAGAACTGCGTATGTATTCTGACATTAAAATGGTGACATTTTCAGGAGACTTCTGTTCCTGGTTATGAGATGCACTGCACTCCTGTTACTGTCCAGCCCTGTGCAAAATGGATCTAATAAGGGTGATAGAAGTTGCTGCTCTAAATTGAAAGTATCTTGTGTACATTTTGCACAAAAGCAAATGATGATGCAGAGTGTCAGGTAGTGGAAAACATTATTCATTTAGGAAGACAGGAGTAAATGGGCCATTCCTTTACCAAAAGTTGTTCCTAGAATTGCAGGCAAGTATGGCATCTAATCCATGGATAGACAATTTCAGAGCTACAGTGCACAGGCTGCTTGCTCTCATTACACTACTGGAAGCTTCCTCCAAAACCATATTGCTTTTGTGGGTAGGAGTTATTAATGATCTCTTTATTAATCTTGAGACAGAAAACTGGAATTTGCAAATGGAATAATGTGATTTTTTGCTACTGCTGAATCCTTGAACTCATCCCCTTTTATGAGTTATTCCTGTACTGAATGGAATTGCGAAACATTAGAGCTATTGCACGTAACTAAGGAAAGAGACTTTTAAAAGTAGTAATAGTAATGTACTAATGATCTGTAAATATTTTGACAAAAGATGTTTCTAAATATTTTGGAAAGTTACAACTTGTATATTCCATCAGAATTACTTGGGGAATGGATTTTGAGGCTGAGATTTCCCGACAAGTACACTCCTTATTTGCAGCCTTTACTCCATTACCTCTACCTCAGCTTTTCACCTAAATAAGGACAAATAAATAAAATTGCCAATCACTGATCAGACACAAGTTGTCTGAAAAGAAAAATCACAACACTTATCATTTTAAACTTGGTCCTAGTGGTTATAAGTCTGGCTAGGAATTTATTTACGTTCCAGTGCTGAATCCATTGCTTTCTGAGGAAGTCCTTCCTTCTGCAGCCATTTCTCTTGGTGCTGAGTCATGTTGTCAGGTGCCCCATTAACTCCAGTAAGATTGTGTAAGTGCTCACTAGCATGACTAAAAGTTGTACAAGATTTCTACTGTCTTTTTGGTGCCACTTTATTTTAGCATCACAGTTCATCAAAAATGGCAGTGATGTATGGCAAATCTGAGGGGTCTTCATGGCATTGTCATTGAAAGTCTCCAAGCTGAAGCACCATGTAAGAAATACAGCAAACAGGTTGCCAGTAGCTTCATAAAGGATCCCACAGGGCCTCGGTATTAGTGACAGCAGGAGTTGATCTAGAAGAGTCTACCTTTAAAATAACTGTGATTTGACATTTAAAGCAGATACAACTAGGGACTTTTATGTCTAATGCACTTTAGGTAGAGGTAAATTTTAATTTTATTTCTTATTTATTCAAACAATTTGACAGTCCCTTTTTCACATCCTTCCTTCTGCCACATCAGGTTTGCTACCTCGTAAACCTGGCGTTGACCACCAAGACAGGATCCCAGCGGAGGTTTGCTGAATACCACAGGAGTTGCTCTGCCCAGTCTACTGCATTCTGTTGTTTTCCTCAACAGGAAGTAACATGAAATTTCCAATTTTTACCCTAAATTGAAAAAATTAAAAAAATTAGAAAAGGAGCTGAACTGTCAGAAAAGAGAAATATGGCGACATCAGAATATCTTTCAGTAGAGTTAATTGTTAGGAGAAGGACCTGTACAGTCAAATTTTCAAAATGTGAAAACAATTTGAAATATAACAAGGTCCTACAGCAAGTAAAATATTTATTTCTTTAGCAATTTACTTTGCTTACAGTGCATCCTTTTTAAATATTACTTTGCTTATACCAACTCTTAGTATTCTGGCAAATGGTCGATATGTCAGGAAACATCAGCTGGCATGATCATTTTAGTGGTGTACCTCTGCTACATATGAAATACATTACAGTGCAAACAAGCCAGCAGAACACGGGAATAAAGAATTTTGGCAAAGGCATACTTTTCATGTATTAGTAGTGAATACTCTTTTCTTATGTTCTAAATTTCACTGAAGATCAATTCTCAAGAGTTTCACTTCTTATTAAAGAAAATAGCTATTCTGTATAGTCTTTTCCCATTAATGCTTATAGCTAATGTTCCTTTGTGTAATATTTGGTTTCCTTTTTTGTCCATGATTAATACAGAACAAATTAGGCAAAGTTACCATAGGCCTTGTTAATTGTTTAGGATATTTTTCTTAATTTCATTGGCAAAGACTTTCTTTGTTCATTTAAATAGTAATGACCCTCTATTTATGTAGTCATCCAGAAACCATTATTAAAGTTAAAATATTTGCTCAAAATTGCCCAATATGTGGATTTGGAGAATAATTCTAAAAGAGGCTTGTAGTAGAATGAATTTCTATTCTGAAAAGGAGACAGAATTGAATGAAAATGATTAAAAGCCAGCACTTAAATAAAATTGGTGCTCTTGCTAGGCATGAGGGTAAATACTCTGTTTTCTGTAACAAGAATTCAAACCCTGCTATTGTTTCCTGAAAACTAAAAACAAAATAAATAATAAAAACCCACCCTCCCCAAAAAAACAAACAAAAAATAAACAAACAAAAACCCCAAACAATAACCAAAAAAAAAACCACCACAAAAAAAAACGAAACCAAAAGATCCCCAAGCAAACAAAAACCCCCATAATCAGAACGGGTATTCTGCCTGCATTATACATGCTTGGCATTTCTTTGCCTCTTTTATTGTTATCAAAAATATGAACATGGAAATAGTCTTTAATTTTTGAGGTGGTTAGTTTATGCAATTTAAAACTCCTGATTAATTTTCATGCAGTTAGGCCTGTGGACTAATTAATTACTACTTAGGAAACTGGCAATAAAAACCCTATATAAACTGTATTATTGTGTTCCTAATTATTATTTTGCAGCATACTCTGCCTCTTATCTTTGACTCAGTTTTGAAGTGGGGCAGTAAATGCATCCTGCTTACCACCTCCTTCAGAAGAAGGTTAGAGGCCGCAATTTTATTCTTTTTTGAAGAATAACGTTCTGATACGGCCTCACAGTTGAAAAGAATAAAATTTGAGAAGTCTGATGAAAAATACCATCTAGATTACAGATCCCAATGATGCATAAGATTCAGCATAAATTCTAGATACCCTTCTCCCTAATGCTGAAGTATATAATCCAAAGTATAGACATTAATGGCCTCAGTGCTAGTGTGGGAAGTTTATTCATAAACTGGTGACTTGTACAACACAAAAGATCACATTGTCTGTGGTAGAGCTAACAGATGGTTTAGAATTATTCTAGCTAAAAGCCGTTCTCAGAAGGTAATGCAGTAAAACCCTTGCTAGCCATTAGCAATCACATGTTCCTAGCTCTCTGCTCAACTGTTTAACGTGTCAGCCTGCTATGACATATCTTGCCATTCAGACGAGAAATCCAGAACAGCAGCTATTTGCTTGCTACCTATGTTTTGCTGTAATTTTCCAAAAATTATTTTAATATTTACTACAAGCCTTCTGTCAAAAGGGAATATTTCCTAATAAGCCAGCATATGGTAAAAGCTCATTTTATCTTGACATCTCATGCAAAAGATTTCACCTGTAATTTGGCACTCAGTACATACGTTATCAATTTCTTTTTCCACACCTTAAAAATTAACGTATGTTTTTGTAAATACAGGTATAATGACACTGTATTTTTCAGGAGAATGAGAGTGTTCCTGGGTTGTGGATTGCCTTCTACTTTGACTGCATTTCTGACTGTATGATTGTTTCACTCAGGCTGCCCTTCGGTTTGAAGAGCTGGCTAAACTAATTTAATTTTTTTTTTAAGCTTACACAAGCTCTTGCTTCTAAGCCCTGTTTCTAAAATATATATCCAAATTTTTGGCTCCTTCTTCTTTTAGAGTGGACCCTACTACTTTCTTATCTGTTTTAGAAAAGATTCTGCAGGTTCCTTACTCTCACTAGAATGCCCAGGACAGGAGTGTGGACACCTGCAGGGACTTTGGCAAAATCCATTGTTACTTCTGCTTCAATTTTTTCTAATTTCTCCTGAAGTTTTCCCTTGTATTTTCTGTTCAACTTGGCTACTGCATCCTGTTTTAGTACCACATATCACTGAGTCTTTCATAATTTTATTAACTTTCAAGGTCTGAACCAGGTTGTAATGAAAATGAATTTATTAAAAAAAAATCACTTGTGGCATTAGTGCTAACAGAACCCATCACTCCTTCCCAGAAACAAAACAAAAACAAACAAAACAGAACAAAAAGATAAATTTCTTCGCTGTTTTCATAATTTTTGAGGGAAAGATGCAATTTGTTCAATAATTCAAAAATTCACAATAAGCATGTGATAAGGCACTAGACTAAAAAGAAAGGAGTCTTGTTCAAGAAAACCTGAGTGCAACTTCTGATTCACATTCACACAATACAAATGAGTATAATCCTTTTCATGCATCAGACACAATTTATGCCTTATGATGACAATTTTGCCAGCCTATTTTGTCACACACCTACTAATGCCAATTCCAAATACACTTTGTGTCCTTCTTTGTCTGCTGTTTCCTCTCTAACTTTGAAGAGAAAGCCATTGCATCCTCCTCGTCAGTGTTTTTCCTAACTTAACTTTCAATAGCTTGTCCAGAGTATCCTCCTCAAAATCCTTTAAGACAACTTCTTTGATCATTAATGTAAGCTTTTCTTTCCAGTATTCTGACACTATGAATAATTCCCTTATTTTGTTTAAGCTTTCATGCTGCATAAAATTTATAGACTTATTTCTGAACTTAGTGAGTCTTTTATTTTGAAGAATTTGAAAATATGGCTTTTGGCCACCTTGTGTCACATTCTCCAATAACTGCATCAGAGCTCAGCTGATACAAGCCAAATTTAAGTTGATGTATTGCTAGCAGTATTTCCAAGCCAGTTCTCTTTTTCGTGTCAGTTTGATGATGTGCCACAAGCCTTTTTTAATACCACACCAGATCATGCATGCAAGAACCCCTAAAAAAACAGTCACTAAATTAAATGAAAGGAATGGAAATTTATGACAATGTTTAATTCACCAGAACTTACTTTTTCTGTTAGTGTTCTCAAATTTAGCTTTTATTAAACAGTTACCAGTGTAATTGGGAAAAAGCATAGCTAAAATTTTGGGAACAAGGAGAACTACTGATGCTTAATTCAAATAGCAGGAATCATGCCATTAATTGACATGTAGACAGAACTGAATCCTCAGCTGCTGGGTGTGTAACCAGCTTTTTGTTTCAGCATTTTTCTGCTATGTGAAAAATACTGGTCAACACTATAATATTGGTAATTTTACACAGGTAAAGATAGAGCAAGCTGTTGGGTTAGCTAAACTAACACCTTGTATCTCAAGTTTCTTACACTTGATCCAGTTACATCTGTCTTCAGCCTGGAAATTTCTGGTTAACTGAAGGGCAGCTCTGAAAAATAAGATACCCAACTGTGATGTGAAAGCAGCAACTGGCAGAAAGTCATAATTGCTCATAGAAACCTGTGCCTTATTCTACTCCAAAGGTACCTGCCTGAAGTTTCCAACTTCTGGTTATATCTTTCTATGCTAGAATAAAAGACTCTTTAGCCCTTGAGTAGTTTCTCCCTGTCGTAGTACTTGTTTGTGGTAATCTAACCAGCTTTCCATTGAGAAGTCAAATGCATAGAACACTTTAGCATTTTTGTTAATGGCATCTGAGAACTGGAGAAGTTTACAAAATATTTTTATGACACTTTTATTCTTCCTTCTCCTAATTTTTCAGCATCTTTTTAAGAAATATGTCTTCTCAGAATCTGTGTAATGTATCAGCAATGATCTAATTTTCAGGTGCAAGTAAAATGGTCACCCCGCATCTAGGCTATATTTCACTGTTTGTGTAACCAAATATGATATCAATTGGGTTTTCTTGCTGAGATGTCCCTTCTGACTGCTGGAGTTGTTCATCCACTACAATACTGAGATTCCCTGGAGAACTGCTGCTTTCTACACCATGGTCCCCAAACTCTACCTTGCGTTTTTTTGTCTGCACTGTATCTGCATTTTTTTGCAACTTCTAACCTTGCTAATTGATCCAGGCATTTCATTATTTTTACTCTGCTAGTACCATCTGGAGAACTGCTAGGCAGTAAATTTATGTTTTCTTCTCAGTCTCGGGTAGAACTTTTGAGTGCTGGAAAGACACACCGTCAGTCTGATCTCCTCCTTTAGTAGTGGCTGCAGGTGGTGATCAGTCAGTCTAGTTAATTATATTAATATTGCAGAAATGCTACGTCACTTAATCAAACATCTTAAAAAATTTCAGTCCTATTATATCTATACAAATATCAACCAAAGCTACAATCTTGTCCCAAGAATGGAAGCAAACCTGACATTTGTTTTCATGCAACCATGTTGCCCCATGTCAATAGCTCTGTGATGTAAAGCTGGATTGGTCTGTGACTGTCTACATATTTTTATTTCTTCCTCTAGATATTGGCGATTGAGCATCTGGAATTTTCCATATTTACCACAACATTAATAATTTTCCTGGTATTCCAAGACATATTAAATATTAATATCTTTAATGTCAGAGCTCTTTACAGATAAAAATTCATACAGTTTTCAGTGCAAGTTAACTGAGTCATAAGTTTTAAAATGTTCATCCCAAGCTGACCTTTCACAATTGTTGTGTTCAACACTAGACAGGAGGTATTGCCTTCTCCTCCAAGAGTGTTACTAGCACATCATCCCACTTTTTCTTCAGCTGAGAGAAATAAATTACTGAAATTACTACAATTTTCTGCTTTGTAATTGGCAATTCTTCTACCTCTAAGTGTTCACTTGAAAACAATGCAAAGCAAACTGAGATAAAATACAAATTAACACCAGTAATTTCTTCTATCTTCAAAAAATTCTTGGTCCAATTGTGCTATGTTGTATAAAATATTTACTTAGGATTTTAATTTACACTGGTTAAAAGTTCATTTTGGCAGTGCTTTTATTTTTAGTCTTTTTTGCTGTTTCAATATTTCATTAATGTCTTCCTGTTTTGTCTTCCAGATTCCTGTTGCTGTGACACAGATAAGTTCAACCAACCACCCAGTGAAAGTGGGACTTTCAGATGCATTTGTGGTCGTGCACAGGATCCAGCAAATTCCCAGTATGTAAAATTGTGGTGGTGCTAATGGTTTGGAGGCTGAGAAATTAGTATAAGCTGATTTCATCAAGGATGATTAGCTGCACAACAAATCACTTAGCTAATCTTAGCTTGTTAATTCAAGTGTAATTTTATTTGTTTGATAATTCCCAATATGGCTTTTCCTGTCATTGTAGCTTTTGAGCTGATAAATTAAGTAAATAAAATTAAATGGCCAGTCAAATAACATCAAATTAAACTCTCAACTGGCACAATTTGGTTTTCCATAAGATTCTTTATCTGGAACATGCTTTCATATCCATAGTAAAGAAGAAGCAATCTGTTCAGAAAAACATCTGTATCCAAAAATATCTAGGCTGGAAGCTCTTGATACTTTATTCTGTACTTCAAATTCATATACACATTTTAGTGAGAGGAAAGGAGATGTAGTTATTAAATAACATCTTGAGCTCACATGGTCATGGCAGCAGTATTGCAGGTGACATTTAGTTTTGTCTGGCTTTAGTTATCCTTTGTATGGCTTCACTGAAAATAAATAGTAGGAAATCAAGTGTGATTTTCTCAATGCTTTAATGTACTGTGTGCAGAACTCTTTGAGGTTGTTTAGCCATTAGAGAGTATGTTCCCTTTCCAGGTCTACTGGGTTTGTTTACGTATTTGGAGAAAATTTACTAAGTTCAGTTTTCAATGAATCTCTGATAGCAGGGGGTAGATGGAAGGAGCTGTGCTTGAACCGCCTCCTAGGACTGAGTCCAGGCATGTACTCCTAAAGTGAGCTCTGGCAGACCTCTGGTGCTTACAAGGGCTGACCTGATCCAGCCCAGCTTTAGCACAGACTGCAGATGGGGCTGACACTGAAAAAGCAAGTGCCATTGGCCTTTCGTCCTATCTCCTCATCATGTATAAACATATGAAACAGTCTTTGACATAAGGGAGCATCATTCCTATGTCTTATATGTCCTGCCACGGGGAATTTGGAAAATTTCAGTACCATTTGTTACTTGTTGTGAGCTCAGAGTAGTGTGAAGGATATTAGCATGCTGAGATTTTACTTAAGAGACAAGAAATTTGTTTCTGAAGTGTGATAGGTAGTTGTAATGTGCCTATGGTTGCATGGATTGGTTTTGAGTGTTTAAGAACAAATGAAACTAGGCAACAAATTTCAGTAATGTGAGTGGTATTTGAAAGCAAACCATCTGAATATTTCTGAAACTTCAGCTTGTAAGAGCTCCAAAGATGGATTCAGGTGGAAATTAGGTTGATTCACTTAGGCAAATGGTTTATGAGAATAGTCACAGAGGAATTCTATCCAAGAGATGCAACAGGATGCAGATCTTTTGACATCAGGCCTCCATAATCAAACAACACTAAAGGACTTGTATTAGATTTACATATTTTGTATGGAAAATATACGGTACATGTGATTCTTTATTCTAGTTTGAATGTTTCTTTCTGTAACAATATTTCAGACAAGTACCTTGTTTTACTACCACTAAATAATGTTGGTTTTGATGAATGCAGAGTTACTTACTAGTCTTGTGGTCTTAGCACATCTATATTTTTTTTTTGTCACATGACACTTCCTGCTAACAGAAGTGAGACTATAATGTGGGTAAGGAGTATAAAACGTGCCACTGCTAAAGCAGTTTTGAGAGCATTATTAATGTATTGCTGTTTACAATGCATTGCTTTTTCCCCTAACTACCGGTTCTGTGGATGGTGGTAAATCATGATTATTTTTGCTAGATTGCAGCTTACAATAGACCTAATATTAATCAAGGGAACCATCATTTCACAGTAGATTTTCCTGAAGCTGAATTGTGCTCTCAATGAAATAGGTTTACATTGATGTGTACAGGCAATATAATAGCACCTTGACAGAACTGGTAAATAACGTTGGCCCATAGGAAGCCAGGATCAGATGTTCTTAAAATATGCATGTTCTTGAATTCTTGTTTTCAGAGGTGTTAAATCAACTATGGCTCTAGTCGATTACTGAAAAAGTGATATGATAGAATTGTTGTTTTACTTTATTTGTTATCTTCTTAAGACAATGGAAGAATATAAATTGTTGTTTGTCCAAAAAGAAGGCAAAGAAGTATAACTACTAGTTCTAGCTTACCACTTTATCAAAGATTTTTCCATCAAAAGAACCCAGTCTCCCTTTATTTTCATGGCTAGTTATTAAAAAAAAAAAAAAAAACAAAAACATCTCCTTCAAATAATACAAAAAAATCACCCCAAACTCTACTGCTTCATGTTTGAGCTCTGTCAGTTCTTTTTGGATATGCATTGTGCATTTGAAAAGGAAAGAGACACTAAGTGCAACACAAGCCTATTTGAACAAATATATCCCCTCAATTTTTAAAAAAGCTGAATGTCTTTGGTGCATTTTGTATGCTCGGTATTCTAAAGTGTCAATATAACAGACCTAGTCTATTGAAGTAATTTCAGAAGATTTAGAGCTAACTATTTATCAGACTTTTTTCAGAGGTACTGTCCAAAACATTGGTAATAACTTTTAATGCTTCTGAAAGATGAGTTCAAAAGCCAGACAAACCTATTTCATTCTGAGGAGAGCAAAACATGTTTTTTGATCAGTCATTTCATTTCAAAAGTGCATTTTAATGAGTGATGAAAAGTATCCTCTTGAAGAGCCAAGAGCTAAAAGGAAGGATTTTCTGAACTTTTTTAAATGGAGGAACTTGATAATTTCATACCTATTTTTATTAATATACTTCTTCATATAAAGACTTTGCAATATTACCCCTTTTATCTGCCCCTAAAAGAGTACAGGCACATATACTTTTTCACCTTATCTTTTAAGAGTTAGAGCATGGAGATGGGAGATTTTTGGCAGGTGGTTTTCTGCCTGCTTTTTGATATATTTCCTTGATCTGCTACTACTTCTTGCATATAGACAATGTCATTATTTTCCACTTATAATTATATTATTGCAGAGTAGCCACTATTTTGTACTTTATATCTAGCTATAGATATGCCTGTATATACTCTAGAGGTATTTTGGAATGAATGCTAATGTGTTAAGGGAAGTAAATTTCTGCTTGACACCAGGGTTAACCTGATAATTCTGAGATTTATGTGACAGCAAAATGGCAAACTAAGTGATTAATTTCAGGGGAAAACTTTCAGCTCTTTCCAGGTAATTCCAATTAAGTGAGCCAGGATCTGGAAATCTGTTTCTGATTTGTAAGTTAGAGTGACCACCCTGATTTCTTCTTCTTCAGACAGGCTGAACACTTGCACACTAACTATTTTTCCTTTTGTAACAAACACACTAAGAATGTTTCATGGATGTCTTCCAGCTAGAAACTCAACTGGTAATGACAAAGCTGGAAGCTTTACATATTCCTTCAGCAAGTCTTTTTAAAACACCTTCACTACTTCAGGACCCTTGTTCCTCGCCCACCTTCTCTTACCAGTTCCCTTTGGTTTCTTGTTTGTTTCTCTGCCATCCTTGCTATTCTGTTCTTGGCCTTTCACTTGCCTGTGGTGTCCTTTGCACTCCCTTCTGTGGACTCCCAAGATCTCTCCTTAATTTCATGACCATCTTTCTTCCCCTCTATTTTTCCTCTCCTTCAGAGTTACTGTGTTTCTCTCCTTTGTTTCAGTGCTCTTCCCTATTATCTTTCAATTAGTTTTTGGTTGTGTAAGAAGAAGAAATGAAAAAGCATTTCCTGCAAACCACTTTTTTATTTTAGCAATAAAAAGCCCACCAGAGAGCTTTCCCATATTGTGTTTTTTTTCCACAAAATCATGAAATACACTGGTAAAATGAGAGAGTGCCAGATTCAGGGGGTCTACACCAGTGTATTACCAGTCTTGCACTAAGAAATAATGTGTAGTAGGTTTGTCTCCGCAATGAGACATACTTCTCCATGATCTTGGCCTCTACTGTATTAGATGCAGCTCTTTTAGAAGATCCATGCCTTGACAACTCAACATTTAATCACACTGAAATTATTCAACAACACTGTGTACAAAAATGAAATTGTAGCTGAGCTACGTGTTAGTAATAGTCCAGTTTCAGTGCAATTAGTGTCACTCAATATGTAGTGTAACTCAAGCATATAATTAAGTGACAACTCTGCATGTTGTAAATGTTTGCTCAAGATGTCTCACCACTTTGTTTACAGCAGTGAAGCCCCTGAAAGAACCTTAGTATTACCTTCCTGAAGGGTAAAAGACCACTGGCCATTTGTGCTCTGATATCTATTATATAAAAGTGCAGCACCACTTGGGAAATCACAAAGTCTGATTTCCTGCTGCCTTACTGGCAGTGTTATCATTTACCTCTGTGCAAAATGGGCCCCAAAGTTATCACTCTAAAATCATAGTATTTGTTCTTCTTTCCACTAGTGTAACTAATCCCACAGAGCCAGCTGCTCCAGCCCTGCGTGTTTGTCTGCTGGTCCAAAAGGGTTTATCCAGGCAGCTGGGTTCCTTGCACTAGATGTCTGATTCAGGAGCATGCTGTTGATCTTTGGTAGCATGACAATACTTCCGGGACTGGTACAAGTTAATCAAAGTTTAAAATATTCTCATAACCAGCCACAGACAGATCTCAGAGCAAGGCAGTTTGGTGCATGGTGGGATTAGGGAATAAAGCAAGTTTTTCACACCTAGGTCCTGTGCTAGGAGCTCCTTAGCTGGCATCAGGTATGGGGGCAAATCTGGAAGGACATGGAGAGTTTCAAAGTAAATCATGAGTGGTAGGCGCAGAGCATTGGGGCAGAACAGCTCTTAGTACATTGTTCATAAAGATATTTCCAGAGCATACTTCACTGGTTTGCTTGTTCACAGATTATACATCTTTGAGGTACAGCTCTCAGTCATTTTAATTTTTTAGTAATTTTTAAGAGAATTATAAAATTAATACAATCAGAGAATCTGAATTTTTATCTAGATTTAGATGTGTGTAATGTTCAGTGACCAACAGCAACTGTGGAGGTGTTTGGATTACAGGCATTGGTGTTTGGTCCCAGTGTCAGTGCCTCAAGAATTAATTAGTTAATATTGCTAAGTTTATCAATATAAAGCTGTTAAAGATCAGATGCTTTGACATTCTAATTCCTTTGCCTCTTGTGGTGACAGCAATCAGACATACCAGGCTGACAGGTTTTATTCAGCCGGTGATGTTAAACAAGGTCCCTGTCAAGCAAAGTCAGTGGCTGTATAACACAGCAGCTGTGCCCCACCCTTCTCTGTGCCTTATATTTTCCACAAATTGCTTGCAGCTTGCTGGATATATTTCACAAATTGTTTACTTCAAATTGACTTCTGCATAATCAAATGGACCCTCTTAGCATTTGTGTTTTCTCTATCAGCAAGACTTAAAAGTGAAAATACAGCTGTGTGAATACATATGGGTTTGTTTAGCAGTTATTTCTGGGTATATGGGTAATCCCAATTCCCTAGAAATCTTTCACTGGCAAAGGTCTTTATTTGTGTGAACATATAATTTAAAAACTCAGAATGACTTCTCCAGTATTTTCACATTTCACTGTATTGCACGTTTTAGCTGAGGAACAGTGTATGAGGAAAAGTGATTATGTAATGGAAAAGACACAGAGAGATTATGCATCTGTCAGACACATATTTAGGGTGGTTTGTTATGAGATACTGACCCTTCAGACATGTTAAGAAGTCATTGGTGCTCCCCTGGCACTGCTCCCTCTCCAGAGCACTCTCCCTGTCGAGTACATTTAGTCAACTCTTGCAGTTCTGTTTCATAGAATATTTATATTCCATTATTTAGTTTAATATTACTGTGATAAAACTACCTAGAAATATTTTGTCGCAGCAGAATCTTGCACATCTATAATTTACCAGTCCATTGCTTAATCCTTTGAAAGAATTCTTTCAAATGACCTTCTGACCCCCACGCTATCTCTCTCAGTCAAAGAGGAACATTCTTACCTCAAATAGCTGGTGTTCAGGTTTTTCTGCTGGGACTGTACCTTTGGCCTTGTGTTCAAAGATAGCACAAGTACATGCCATGAAAAACCAAAGAACAATTTGAACCATGCTGTAAATTAAACCAAGCGTAAAAAAATACGGTCTGGTATTGAAAAATATATTAAAAGTTATACCATTTAGTTAAAAAGTGTGTTTGAGAAACTCAGACCTATAGAAATTTAAAATATTTTCATGACTAGAAGAATATACACATCTTTTCTGAAATTCAGAACCACAAATCGTACTTCAAAAGCATATGAAAGTCCTTTTCCTTTCCTCCCTTCCCTGCTAGACCTGATGTCGCATTTCTTTATAGCAAAATACCTGCACATGATGCTTAAATATTTATCTGTTTAGTGCATCAAATTATTTCACTAGTTCTGGTCATGATGAGGTGTATACTGAGGTGTACATGGGCTCATAAGCTCTTGGGGATTCTGCACTAGTACTTTTTTGTGAAAGAGCTAAATAGGCAGCATAAGACAAAGAAGAAAAAATTCACCTGAGTGAAAGGCAATGTCTCTCCTGGAGTGCGTGACGAGGTTAGGGGGAAAGCATGAGGGAAGAGTATTCATTTTTCTGTTTATCCTGTTGAGTTTAGCTTTTTTAACCAGCTTTGTTTTGCTCAGAATTCAAAATAAGGAGAGAAAAGTGCATTTTGAGGATCTAAGCATGGCATGTTTAAGTCATACTTTCAAAAGAATCTAGCCTTGCATGTTTTTCTAGCCTGGTCAGGCAGGTAAATTTGAATGCTCACGTTTCCAAACACCTGTCTGCAAGTATATACAAAGATGTTAGAAGGTGGCTATGCAAATACCTCTCTGTGCTTAAGTTTCTTACATTAGATAGATTACTCATATGCAAATTCACCACCTGTGGCTGACACAGTCATCTTTCTGAAGAAAAAGATCAAATTTGAGTCTGTCAGGCAGTGGAATTTAATGGGATCAACAGTCATGCTAAAATATGCATGGTTATAATTTTTTTTTTTTTTGATAACACACTTAATTCTCTTAAAAGTAATGTTTTTCAGAAATTTCATGCACTGGGTGAGGTAAAAGTGCCTGTGCCCTGAGTCACTGATTCTTACTGAGGCTTTGGAAAGCCAGAAGCTCCTTATAAGTCCTGTAAGGAGCCTGTTAGGAAAGGTTCAGCATTAACAGGATTATAGCATACTAGTCTGTACCAGTACTCATGAGGTGCAGTTCAAATAAAGTGTCAACGTGCAACATTTGAAATTATGTATTCACTTGGTTTTTTCCTTTTTTTTTTTTTTTTGACGGAATGTTAAAGAGTTTTGTGGAAACAAATTGCAGCCTTCATCATTGGCAGGAGCTGATTTCAGAGACATTTTACAATCACTCTGATTTGGCTTTTAGGAGATTGACCATCCCGTGAGCATAAACCGCTTGCAGCTGGCAAGAGATTTTCCCTACCCCGGCACACAATTAGCTTGGTCGTGAAAACTCTTTCTGTCCAGTCCATCTGAAGGACTTGGCTAAGGCATTTATTGGGGTAAACTTTGGCACCTGCCCACATCCATCTTTTACTAGTCACAATGTATTTGTAGATACGACATAAAACTATTCAATTATAGGTTCATTTCATAATGAAAGAGAAATCTGCTATCAGGAGGGGTGAAGTCAGAGTGAAGCTTCAAACAAATCACGAGAAGTGGTTGGCAATGGTGCTGATTTGGAGCTAAATAGAAATATTATTGCCTGAAAGCAAGATACTGCCTACTTGTCACTGAGAGCTATTGAGGTAAGAGAGGGCAGAAAAGCTGCTTCCTCAGGCAACAACGCGTGCCCTAATCCATACAGGACTGGCAACAGTTTGTGACTGTCTACAAGTCCATTTTCTTCTGTTGCATGTAGACTCAGACTGGTCATTGACATGGGTAACCTGTTAGTCCTTTGTATGTAACCCTTTATTTCTCTCTGGAATGATTGCACAGGGTCAGTGATTGTATTGTACTTTGATTTCAGTTAGTTTAGCAGACCTTCAAAAACAAATATGAAATTAGCACACCAGAAATTTGTCATTTTTGTGTCAGATTGGTGTTATAGGTTGTACTTTCAATTTGCAAATATACAAGCTCACCAGTCTGTATTGCAGCTGTACACATAAAATCTGGAATTTTCAGAACACATTATAGGATGTTGTTCTGGGAAGCAGCATGTGATTTTTTCACATTTATCTTGTGCTTGGGTCTTACAATTGCTTGTGAGTTCAAAGCCCTTAAGAACAGTGCATTGACTATATTGAATTTCTGCTTTGAGAAACTCAGGTGCAGTCAGCTTGTGTAAAGATTATGCATAACAGCTGTTTAGGAAGACTTGTCTTCTTTAATATAATGTTATAATATGAAAATATATTCTGGTACATTTAGATGTGAGCCATCTTGTAGCTAAAAAATTTGGTTAAGCAATGAAATCAGTTTTGTTTGCACATCTTGGCAAGAACTGACAAAGTGAGCATATAAAGCATTTCTCTCAAGTCTGTAAGCTGAGAAATGTCTTAGGAAAGCAAGCATTTGAAATATACCCTAAAATGTCTGACAGTATACTCTCCAGAATTTCTGCCTAAATCAATGTCTAAGGTGCTTGAGAGCACACTCAGCATTTTCATAATTCTTTGCCAGGACAAGTACCTATTCTGTCAGCTTCGAGGGTTTCTCAACTGAAAAATTCTCTATCTTTACATGTTATTTTGTGATATTCAAAGTTAAAAATGTATTCTTTAGGAAAATTGTTGCCGTATGTGCACCTAAAGAACAGTGTGCATTCATTACATCCACTGTTTTTCACAATGTGAAACTGCAAAATAGTAAAATATGAATTTTTTTTCTTTCTTGTTAGATGTCCGCAGAAGAACAATTTATGAATACCACAGGGTGGAGCTACAGATGTCAAAGATTACCAATCTCTCAGCTGTCGAAATGATACCTCTTCCAAGTAAGTAAAACATTATATAAGCAGGAGCCAGATCTAGGAAGCATCTCCCTCTCCCTCCCAGCAACGCATACACAATTTCAAATATTTTGTTTTATCTGTTGACTTGGAATCATGAACAGATTCATTTATCCTCTCCTAGATTCCCATATGGATGATGCATTATCCACTTCATCCTCCTGTATCTCAAGTTAGTTTATAGGTACATAGCTCCCAGTAGGTTTTGAATGAAATTTGTGCCAAATCATTTTTTCAGAAGAATGATTATATTGCCTTTAAATGTGTTTCCTCAAGGAAAAAAAAGTGCCATTTTCATGCTTGCAATGCAAACCTGAATTCTTCAGTGTACTGTGCATCACAGCACAAAGGCATATCCCCAAATAAGTGACTCCAAATATTTTGCAGTTCATCTGGGTCTTTTTTCCAAGGTAAAACTACATTGTTCAGAAATCTCAGCGTTTAAAATGCCAGCTGTACTACTGTAAAAAGAGTAGAAACATCTATTTTTCTTTTTTTTTAATCCAGTTATGGTTCTTGCACATTTTTCTTTCAGTCTTATTGTCTGCTTATGTCTGACTGTTAGCAACACCAAAGAACAGTGGAGCCAGGGAAGAAAGAGATTTAAGGAAATACTTAATATTGAGCAAAAAGATAAAAATTTGGGAATGGAGCTGAATGAACAGATGTGGAAGTAGGAATATATTTACAAATGGAATACGACAGATGAGATGTACTTTTGTGCATGCGTTTGTGCAAAGCATTGTAATAGGCTGGGTTCAGGGTCTGATTTTGGGCATGTGTGAACCTGTTGAGTTCCTAAATATATATTGTCAGAAAATGTATTCTTCTTATGTGATGTTTGTGTGAAATATATATAAGACTAATGTAATAATTCGTGTTTGTTTATCTACATCCCAGCTTGTCTCCAGTTTACCAGCTGTGGTCCCTGTGTCACTGCCCAGATTGGTTTCAACTGCAGCTGGTGCAGTAAACTCCAAAGGTAGAGAAAAGAATTTTTCTTTTCTTTTCTTTTCTTTTGTGTGGTTATGCAGCTGTGCTCAAAGGCTGTCCAAAACCATTTGCCTACACATTATTCAGCATTAAAAGTTGTTACATTTGGGTTTATATATATGCACTTACATGAACATAAACCTCAATTGTGATCACTAGCAACACATCATTGTTACATTTCACTTCAACAATTAGGCAAGAATATTCAAAACAGTTGACTCAGGAGTTAAGCCCTGGTTCTTATTTCTTCAGTCATACTTTAAAATCCTTTTGAAGTAGAAAAAGAAGAAGGGATCATAATAAAAATCTTATTTTCTCCCTACATCACCAGCTTCATCAAAAATAACTTCACCGCATGGAGATGCAGGGTGTTAATATAACTGTAAAGACTTCCTTGTTAACAGCAGGGAGACCGACACATCCAAACAGTCAGAGTATTTTCCTTTTTAACCTGTCATTGTACTTAGTGGGTGTGTTGGGTCTCCTCAGCCTCTCAGTGACATGTTGATGAGGACAGTCAGGTCTGTGGCAGGAGTGATTTAGACTGGAGTGGCTGAAGCACAGCCAGCAAAATGGAAACTCTGCAGCTGTAGCTTTCCAAAAGGTTTTTCATTCACCGACCTTCACTGACCTTCATGGCAAAAATTTAACGCCAGTTCTCTGAAATAAAATGCAGTATCATAATGGATGTTTATTGTTGCTGTGCTTTTCAGCTCTAGTGATTAGGTTTAGAAGTACTTTGTATGAAATGGATGTATACTGAAACAAGAAAAGGTAATTAGCATTCTAAAATAGTGCAAAAATTTGACACCATGTTGAAGAACTGGTAAATACCTGACAAACATGGCACAGGATTAGGAAATTGGGGTCATTTTTATAATGTTTTCTTAAGCTGCAACTCCTGTAATAAGTCACTTGAAAAGTAACTCTGTTCCCCATTTGTCTTGCAAAAACCTTTTCAGTGGAATTGGAACTAAGTGAAATCATGTAATAGAAAACATACCAAACTTCAAGAGTAAGAATACTTCTAGAAAACTATTCCAAGCAAGCATGAAAAGTTCTTGGTTGCTTTACCCAATTCCTTGCTTTCAGCATTGCTTGATTCTCCTTCCATTGGTAGATGCTGTAGCACTGAGTTTCTGTTGGCTTTGGTTTGAGCAAGGCCTGTTGCTTTGTGGCCAGTGTCCTCGTTTTTGTTTGGATAAACTCAGTTATATTGTATAGTCCAGACCTCTTGTGAAGAACAGGCAAACTTTCAGATCCTTTGTGTTTCTCTGTAGTTCCTGAAGACCTGAATTTCCTGAGTTCTGAAATTGCTGGAAAATCTGTTTTGCTCACTAAGGCACAAATTCACTGTGGAGAGCTAAGTTTTATCCTTCACCCTTAGCAGGAGCAGAACCAGGCATGTAGTCACACTGTGTTTCTTTCTGCTCTTTTAGGAGAATTTGTGTCTGTCCCCTCAGAACTGGCAAGGTGTAATTTACTGCTGAAAAATATAGAGTCTGAATACATCTATTTCTGTTCAATTAAAGTTTGAATGAAGTAAACCTTGCTTTATTTTTTTTTTTTTTTGCCTGTGGGGGTCAAAGATGAGCCTACTGTGAGGCAGTCCTGCACTGTTTCCCAAAAACAGTTGTCTCCACTCTGTAGCGTGGTTGTGCTTTTGACAAGATGCAGCAGGCAGACTGAGTAGTTTTATTGGTATTAATTTGCCCATAACTGACAGTAGTGAGACTGTCATTTCATGCAGGCAGTCTTTGGACTTTGTTTGACTACCAGCAAAAGCAGGAACTGGAGAGGATTCTTTAGAAAAAGGATGGATACAGAAAAGGAAACTAAGAATGTTTCCACGTGGGAATTTCAGTAGTTTAAAAACAGTCATACCATCCAATTTTTATCTATTAAGATAAATAATATTCAGTCAGGTTTTAGAAAGTGGAGAATTGTGTATAGAGTCATAAAATAGCTCAGAATGGAAGGATCCTCTATAGGTCATCTAGGCTAAACTCCCACTCAAAGCAAGGCCAGCTGTTGAGATCAGACTGGTTTCTTTCTGACTTTGTTCATCAAGGATTTGACCACAGAGGCTGTGGTCCAGTCCCCAGAGCACCTTATACAGGATTTTGCACCTAATTTGTTACCTTGCTGTTTCCTCCAGAAACATGGCTTTGGTGATGATGTCTGCCTTAGGCCTCATTATCTTTCTTGGCCACTCTTCTCCTGTTTCTGAAATGAGCAATTTCAACTATTTCATCTCTATGGAGAAAGAGATCTGAAATAATAAATGGTTAACTATTTTGTGAAAAGAGGCAACTTGCTTTCCAAAAATGAAAATTGAATATTTATTTGGTTACACTGCAGGATTATTGTGATGAGGAATCATTTTCTACCGGTTCTGGATACTCTCTCTGGGCTTCTAGTCTAGTGTCTCTCTTCTTTTACCTTGCTTTTTCTCAGCATGTATATTCGTTTCAGAGCAATACAAAATAAAAATCTTATTCCATTCTCAGTGGCAATATCTGGTTCAAAGGAAAGTGCTCAGAATAATTTGCTTCAGTACCACATTGTGGTTTTGTTCCCCTCAAAAATAAATTTCCTGTGTTAAAATGTTCATTTTGCATGTAATGAAGAAGCATTTCCTCAACAAGAAAATCTAATAGCCTGGTTAAAAATCATAAAGGATGGAAAGTTGTTAATTCCTATCTCACAGTCCTTCAGCTTTTTCTATATATCACTGCTGTTCACTCACCAGCCTTGTACATCAATGGAGACTTTTATCTCCTGTTATGATATACATTGTTCTGCTGAAGTAGGGTAAAATCAGCCTGAAAAAACAAGGACAAAGCATTCCATGAAGTATTAATTTAGACATTTCAGAAGTGCCTAGAGGACAAAGAAAATTAATATTTGCAGTCCACTTTCAGATATGTGCTCATAGGGTTTTTTGAAGTAGGAGGAATGCTCAGGAGCAATGCCTGAGTAATGCTTCTCAGTTGCAAATCTGACTGGACACACTGGTCCAAGAGATGAGGAACCAAAACTGTCTCTCTTGTCTTTAGGCAAATCCCAGAGTGGGGAAGCCAATTAGCCTTTGTTACGAGAGCCTGAAGAAGGCTTTGAACCAGCAGTGGCAGGTTTTCAGCGTATCAATAATCTCCCGACCGACCTAGCACTCAGATTTCTGCAGAGGGAGATTGCCTATTTGCTTCTGAGGGGACTGATAGGCAGTGAGGGTCAGATATGCCTGGAACACACATCCATGGTGCCACAGTAGTACTTTGGTCTCTGAAGTGAAGTCTTCTCAAGCAGGCAGACTTCCATGTGGGTAGCAAGCCTACACATATCCATCGGGAAACAAAACTGTGTACCAGTTCTACAAACGTTTCTTCTCAGGAACTTATTACCCCATTTAGCCAGAGAAACATTACTACCAAGAACACCATCTTGCATATGATTTTTTTCCTTGCATGAGATTTAATCCACATATGGAATCATCCACACAGCAAAGTACAGTTTTGAGGGGAAAAAAAACCCCAAAGCTTTATGTAAAACCTTTAACCGCACAAGAAAAACTGACCAGCGGGACCACTGCAGAAAAGCTTTACTCCCCCGTGTGGGCAATCTGTGTTGGAATGAAAACAGCTTTCTCCTACAGCAGTGGGTTGTTTCCTACCTGTAACTTCAGCCCAGCTGCTATGCAAGTTCTGCAATGGTTGGAGGGCTGAATCCTCTATTCCTGCACTCTCTACAAGCTTAAATCACCATTAGTTCTTTCATAAGGAGTCATCAAACTATCCACTCTGAAATCCACTGTGATGGGTGTCACACAACTTTATCATGACTGAAGCAAAGGCACATCATTTTCCTTTGACATCAGCAGATGGAGGATCCCCCTAGGAGCTAATTTCTTTTGGTACTATGTATATTTCGTAACTGTTTCATAAGTAAAACTGTTCAACTTATTTATAGATCAACTATAAATAAGCTAAGATGGTATTCTAACTTTCTCCAACACAGGTATCCATGTCTATAAAATGCCTGAAACACTTTAGCGTCTGTCCCATTGTGGTCTCCTGTGGCTGAAACTTGGCTCATTTGCCCTTCATTTTCTCTGACTTCCCGACATATTAAAATTGGGAGAATTCATTAGATTTTTTTATCATCTTCTTATGCATCTGAAAATGTTTGTGTACTCTAGGCACTTGGTATAGGCTGCACATTGGAGATGTCATTTTCTAGGAAAGTTTTTGGAAGCTTTAAGACAACTTTGCTGTTATTTTATAGATTCAGTTTGTAAAACTTGCTTGCATGCACTGAAATACTGAGTTCCCTTGAAAATATTTGAAGTTGATTGTCCAACCACTAAAGATTCCCTAGATATTGATGTTTTTATTTTGATAAACTTCAGGAAAGTCTCAGATTTGGGCAGCGAAATGAAACTGATATTTCGGTGTGTTCAGAAATAAGCAGACAAAAAGCACATTCTTGCAATCTGTGCATGCTGGAGACTCAGGCTTTGAATGTCTCATGCTTCACTTCATCAATACAAGATAAAAGCATCTCCCAATACCTGCAACATCAGTCAGGTTTGGTGTGGTACCATCACCCCCACACTGAAGATAAGGAACTGGAGTACTGGTACTCCAGGGCAGGAGTACTAAGGGCAGGAGTTGTAAACAGTTTAGATGATAGCTTTACTCAGCTGTCACCGTTGGTACATATATTCAGATTTTTAATCCTCAAAACTGTCTGCCTTATGCCAAGGGCACCCAAAAGCCTAACAGCTGGATCCACAAGGATGCTTTATAAACAGGAAAGATGTTCACCACAGTGTCCCCCAATCACCTGGGGTATTGCACAGATGTTACCCATTATGGTAACAGGTAAACAATACCCTCTAAGGTCACAAACTACAATTGTCACTTCCCATAGGTCCAACACTGTCCACAATCCTCTCTCAGCCCATCCCCGGTGACCTGGATGCGCTCCCAGCGTCACCTTTGGGTCCAGGAAAGAGGCTCTCTCTGGCCCTCAGGACCTGTCTCTCTTCCAGCACATAGTGCACCCCAACACCTAGAGGCACAGGACATAAGTGAACATGGGTCCTCTGAAAACAAGTCACCCCTGAAGAATGGCCCATTAGATGTGGAGGTGTGTAAGCTTGAGCACTGAAACTTCTTACGTGACTCCAGCTCAGACCAGCTCCCCCATCCTCAGTCGCTGGCTGCCTGGAGACTCAGGAGTAGCTCCTGGCACTGCTCTCCAGGCAGCCCTGCTGGGGACTTCCCTGGGTCTGAAAAGAAGTGAGGTTTTGTACTCTTATCTTTAACAGTCTCTGTTTTCCAGAGTATGTATTGAATAATGTGGTTTGAAATCATACCAGTTTATGGCATTGACCCATAGAGTGCAAACCCACAGTTTGAAAAATGTCCTGAAAGAGACTGTAAAAATTCCAGGACTTTCTGAGTGCAGTGATGAGCCAGGGCACTCCATGCACTTTAGGCAGTCATATTGCCCTTGTGTATATGCACAGCTCCCAAAGCTTCTTATACTCTTAAAACAATCCTGAGCTAAAAAAAATGAAATAATCCCATTTCTGATGCATTTTACTTCAATGCTTAATCCTGTGTGCCAACAATAGCACTAGTTGTGTAAATGAAAAGTTTATGGCTGGGGTTTATGGAATGTGTTCTGAGCAAAGTGAAAAATCAGAAATGTGTCTGGGAATAGTAGCAACAATGTGATTTAAGGCTTGATGCTTCTAATCTTTTATTATGATAATCACTATTCCCATCTAAGCAGGTAATAAAGAAAAGTTGATTTGCATTCCATGCTGATTAGCTGGAAAGCAGGGAAGGGAGAGTTTTCAGGCACCTGCAGTTTTTAAGAAAACATGTTACAGTTGAAATATGAAATGACAGTGTTCCATAGTGCCCTTACGGTAATTGAGATAAAAAAAGAATGCCTATTACTTGTCTTCTGAACTTCTGGACAAGTTTGAAATGTCTTGTTTGTTCATTCTTCCTTTAGAAGGAAATTGGAAACATGTTTAGTTAACTTTCAAATGTGAGTTTATGTCTGGAAATTTTTAATATCAGGAAGAGGAAAAGGATTAGGTTTTTGGTTTTTTTGGTCTGTATATCCCAATCTACAAGACCTGTTTTCATTAAAAGAGTGTTGACTCAAATATTGTAGTATAAGTAACAGTCTTGTGTAATCTAAAATATTTATCATCTGAGCAAAGCACCTTCTATACAGAATTGCAAAAAAAACCAGAAAAATAATTACTATTCTATCTGACTACAGAAGCCTCTGGATTTACAAAAAAAAATATTAAATCCAAATAAGAAACACATAGCTTGTTGTTTGATATCTCCATTTTCCTCAGCTTTTATTGGATAGCTTACACCACAATGAGGGCTGTAGATTTCACTGGAGAGCAGGGAAAGGCAAACCATGTCACTCAGCTTGGTGTCATCTGCAGACTCGCTGAGGGTGCACTCAAACCGATTGTCGGTGTCATTGATGAAGATACTAAGCAGCACTGGTCCCAGTACAGACCCCTGAGGGATCTCTTGTCACCGATCTCCATCGGGACATTGATCCTTTGACCACTTTTTTCTAGATGCAAACATCTCACCAATTCCTCATCCACTACACCATCCAACCACCAAATCAGTACCTCTCCAACTTAGAGAGGGATGTTGTGGGGCACTGTGTCAGAGGCCTTACAGAATTCCAGATAGGCGACATCCATTGACCTTCCCTTGTCCAACTGATGTTATCACTCCATCATAAGGCCTCAAGGTTGGTTCAAAATGCCAACTTTTAAATACTTCCTCATTTTAACTGTTTGAGGTTTTACGGTTTTGGGGTTTTTCTTGATTGCTTTAGGAATATTTCATAGTTCAATGGCAAATTAAAAGATGGGAGGAAGACTTGCTGATTTATACTCGGGCTTTTTTTATCCAAACTCTATTTAACTGACAGTACTGTGCTGTTATTACAAAATTGGCCACAGTATCTTAGCCATTGAAATACAAACTAAAAAAAAGAGGCATTTCTATGGATTAAGAAAACCACCAGAGGGAGCATATATAATCCAATCAATGTAATAGTTTCACATACAAATTACAAGGAAAATCTCATTTTAGATGCTTTTGAAGGGCTAGAGGTTTAAAATATAGTGTATCCTGTTAAATATATTCCATTCTGTCAATGTGTTTTACTTCATGAATTTGCTGGTCATACCCCTGCTTCAGACAAAGCAAAAGAGGTGTGCCCAGATTCTGGATGTTTGTATGCCACTACAGCAGTTCTTTTGGCAGGAGTGGTTCTATATGACAATATAGCTGAGTCCTAACACTTGGGTCTTAATCAGATTGTTGAATTAAGTCACATTTACCCTGTGATATATGAAAAGTAATGGCAGTACTTGTTTTCTAACCTGTATACGGTTTCTTTTCCAATTATGAAGCAATCATATTGCAGACCTGAGAATCAGAAAGTATAGCCCTTTGTCAGTTTGCTCTAAAATATTGCAACGTATTTTTCTTTTCTTTTAGAAGTTGTATTGAGAAAGCAATTGATCTTTTTAATTAAGTGCAACGAATGTATCAAGAATAAATGTGTAAATTTGTCAGCCCTGATACATTACTGATAGGAACAATACAATAAGTAGATCTGTACCTTATTGGGCAGCAAATTGCTCCACACCCAACTTCTTCAAATACTTTCCAAGGTGCTTGCTCTTAATTTGACAAGCTAATTTGCCCTCATGCACTGCAAGAAACTATTAGGAAATTAGTATTCAATAATTAAGAATTTTGTATGCATGGCAAGCCCGATGGGACTAAAGAAAGAAAAGACAGTGGCACAAAAATGTTTAAAGAACAAAGCATTTTGTCAAACCAGAATGAGCTCAGTGATGGTATTGTTTGATGAAAAAAGCCTCACAAGATTATAGTAATAGATATTCTCAAGTGGGATGGCTGTTCTGTTTAGAAGAGAGTGTCACTTTAGTGACCCTGTAGGTACACTTAAAAATAATGGCAAATATGTACGTATCAGTAAAATGTACAAGACAGTACATTGAAAAGTACTGTTAAGGAATGTAGGTGATCCTGAGCTC